>CM076078.1:27177500-29670000 GCA_038088235.1 Zacco platypus
TACAGATAAATGAACTAAATTAATAACGGAATGAATCAATACTGAATTTATTTAAGGTGGACAATGACACCAAATCCAAAACTTATTTGCCAATTATTACTTTCCCTATATCTAGATAAAACATTAATCATAAATCAAAAAATCAAAATTATTCCAGTTCACATAGATCCGCGGACACGACTAATTTTTCTGTATTATACGGACCAGACAAGTAATTTAGCAATGTCACTTTGTAGAAAAGACTAAGCGTCTGTGCACATACACATTCAAACGCACAAACCCTTAAATGAACGGCAAGAATGCATTAAAGGTCTTCAGTTTTCAGTTGGAAAGGTGTCATTTAAGTTAATTGATTAATTAGGTGCCCCTAAGTTAATAATTAACAATTTCTACAACGGAAGTGATTCCATCAAAGACCAACTTTAGCTCGATAATATTTTCTTAGAGCTGCTGTAAAGCCAAAATAATCTCTTCCTATTATCACTGTGAAGCTGCTTTGAAACAATCTGTATTGTAAAAAAGCGCTATATAAATGAAGATGACTTGACTTAAAGCTGCTTTGACACAATTTGCATTGTAAAAAGCGCTATATAAAGGTGACTTATAAAACATTTCGAAGAATCTGTTTTTAAATAGTTTTATTACAGATTTTTGTCAAGAAAAATCTTTAAACAGTATGCATTAACAGTGCGCACACAACTTTATGCTAGATACTATGTCTCTAGATACTATATGTACTATGTACTATAGTCTCCAAAAAGACATCATTATTATACACACACACACACACAAATATACGTTATATAGTTTTATACACCAAAAAAAAAAGTGATCATGAGTTAACCTACATCGAACAGTAATACATGGCCTCTACATAACTTACTAATACTAATATATATATATATATATATATATATTAAAAACTATCATTATAAAACACAGTGAGTTCCAAAAGTCCACAGAGAGAGACCACAGTAAAACCAAGACACAAAGTATATATGAACAGCAAAGGCTAATATCTTGCACATATCCAGCACACCGAACACCGCACAGGGTTGCATTTCTCAAAAGCATTGTGAGCTAAGTTGATCGTAGAGACAGAGTTCGTTGAGTTGGTGCAAATGGTTGTACAGTCTACAGCTCAGGTCAGATGGATGGGGTGTTTCTACTCAGGTGGATAAAGGTTTTTTCTCAGCATGCCGTGCAATTACAGCAAATATTGGTGAGTAGGTTGTTTTTGCGCTTGCCTTTTTTGTCCATTTCTCGGTCCATTTCTTAATCTTTTGGTTATTACAGATACTAAGGCGGGGCTTAGCGAAAGGTCTTAATGCAGCACACCAGCTATTCCTCCATCTTTTCTGGCTGTGTCGGTTAGCCAATCCGGCATCTCTCTCAAAGTGACATGCTGTCAGTTGGGGTAATTCCCGATCTGTTTGTCTGTGTGCATGTGAGAGAGAGATAAATCACGTCCGTATGAGAATAATGCTGAGTACAGCTCTCTCTCACTCTCTCTGAGAGATAACCTGTCAGTGGAGGAAGAGAGCTGCAGCTCAGGGCAATCGATGCAGCGTCTGACCCTCAATACAGCAATGCAGAGAGAGAGAGACAGCGAGACACCGAGCGAGACATGCAGCCTTGAAGAGATTTGTTAATCAGGGTAGACGACGTACCAGAACATAAATTTTGTCAAAATATTGCCTAATCTTTTGATATTGTTTAATAGGGAAATACACTGTGGAACAACCAAGTTCATACATTTGTACAAGCTCATTAAATTATTTTTGCATGATATTACAGACTGGGAAAACAACTCCACGGCATCTTCATTTGGAAAAACCCCTGAGCCTGTCATCTATTCAAGTATATAAACGCAAACCCTCTAGCCATGCAAACTCTATTTCATGCATCGTTGTTCTGAAACATCCGAGCACAAAAGTGTTGCATTCTCAGTATTGCAACAAGGGGTTGGACCTCGACCGCCTGTTCTCTCTTTTAGATCAACTACTCTCAGAACGACAACGTACAGAAAACTATATAGAGCAAGTTAAATTAAAGGTGCCATGTGTAAATGTGCAAAAATAATGACTATTTGCAAAGATTCCTCCATCTGCTATTGGTCAGATATACTCTTAAAGAGAAACGTTCTTTATTGGCATCAATGGCTGCATTAAGAACCTTTAACATCCATGGAAATTTTCCCAATGCACAGATTCTTTCTCATGGAAAAATGTTTTTCAGATTTAATATTAAAATATTCTTCACACTACGAATAAAATCAAGAACTGTTTAAAGGAAGCTTCTTTGGGGAACCCAAAATGATTCTTCTGCATTGCAAAAAAAAAAAAACTTTTGGATTCCCGCCTCAACCTCATGCCATTGGTTAAGCTGCTACCATGTGATTGGTTTAAACTTTTCTGCTGATATAAATGAGGCCATGTGGGTAGGGAAACCCTTCATATCGCAGCCTAAAATGTTTTACCTCCTCACCATCCAATCAAATCTCCAAAATGCAATCCAAATTTACAATATTTACTCCAGTATATGTTACTCTGTGTTGTAACCAGATGCAGCACACAATAAAGTGTATCTTTTCTATGTTAATCAGAGTTGTTGTCCTAACCAAAAGCAACAGAAATATACAATGAGCGACAGGAGATTCTATTTTTGGGATGTTTCTATTTCTGCTGCGTCACAGTGGACAGCTCAGATACCAGTTGTGTTTTGTATGATATTAAAATGGGTTCCATTTGAGTTTGTATATCACTGTGCATGACTTTAATAGACAAAGCGAGGATTGAGATCTTGAAAATAACTTAAAAGAACATTCAAACGGAGAACTGTGTAAACAAACAAGTATATTTGATGACTAAGTTTGTATAAGTCACTGAGTATGTATTTTGAATAATGTTAATATAGTAATATTTTTTAATCAGTTTGATTATGTTCTTATCCATTTTTTTGCATGTATGTAAAATGCACTGCTGTTTTGCACTTTGCATCAATTTGTGATTGATTTTGTCTTGTAGTTGTGTTGCAGCTGGTGTGGATAGAGAAATTGCTAGTCACTGGAATCTTATTACTTTGCATACCATTAGGACAACGTGTTATTATACACACTATGTCACGGAAATTAGCGCTTTTTAGATGCAAGTTGAATGCGTATGGTGCCGGAAGCTCGTTAATTTACTTTATTAAGTTTTAAAGCAGGATATTTGTCTTACACAAATGCATCGATTACTTTCATAAGCCTTTTTTAACCCCTTGGAGCCATGTGGAGTACGTTTAATGATCAATAGATGCACTTTTTTGGGCTTCAAAATCTCATCCTCCATTCACTCCCATTATAAAGCTTGGAAGAGCCAGGATTTTTTGATATAACTCTATAAACACCTAGGATGGCTTGTGGGTGAATAAATTAAGGTTTGATTTTCATTTTTGGGTGAACTAACCATTTAAAGCTACAATAGCCTAATAAACCAGTTGCTGTGATATCTGTCATTAATGTTATTCAGAAAAACAAAAAGAAAATTGTATTTAATAAGGATTAATCTATCTTTAATTTATAATTTATAGAGCGAAGACTGTAAAGTGTTGATAACTTTATTCAATTTCTGTATATTAGGTACATGTAAAGACTTAAGTTCACTTAAATTAGACATTATTTTTTTAAAGCCTAATAAATGATGAAATTGAATGCTTTTAGTTATACTGTAATGTTGAATGTCTGTTATTAATATTTAATATATAATCAATTTCATAGAGACATCAGTGGTATTACTGGCCTTCATTCATAAAAACATACCATTAAACAAATATTTAAAATAAACGGTCTTTAAGTTGTTTCTAATTTGGAAAGCAACTGTGAAATTACTACAATATAAAAATATTAAAAACTCCAATGTTTTTAATTGTGATTACTAATATATTATATATTAATAGTAATATATTACTATGTGTGCGTGTCCATTATTTTATTGTTATGAAAGCGCGCAGCACATATTTACATAATCATGTACATATTCGCTAACATTATACCGCTCCGCTGATCGGTAATTTCGAACTTCTTTTTACCCCAAAGCAAAGAACGAAAAAGAACTTTGCCGCTAGTACATCGAGGCCTTCATAGAGTCTCTGATATCCTGTTTCACTTGGAAATACATCAGATTACAAAACTAAAACGGTCTTAACTGACCTTAAAGAGATTTAAAGCCGACATGCCACTGGACCTAATAATTTTCCACAGATGCTCTTTTCTTTCTATAAAAACATGCACTCTGCAGCAGTAAGGACACAGCTTGAGAGAAAAAGGTGAAAGGAGTGAGAGAAAAAGTCTTGGCACTCTCTCTCTACTATCCTAAAGAGGTTGATAATGCGCTATAATCTATTCCTTCATCAAATCCCTCGGGTAAGAAAAAGAACGCCTCCATTTCACACTCAACACTTTGAAAATGGGACTTTTCTAAAGGTCACACTTTTTTCCATTTCAATAATCAAAACACACACACACACAGAGACAGAGAGACAGAGAGACAGAGAGAGAGAGAGAGAGAGAGAGAGAGAGAGAGAGAGAGAGAGAGAGAGAGAGAGAGAGAGAGAGAGAGAGAGAGAGAGAGAGTCATCCTAATGCACCATCAAGAAGAACGGCGAGCACTCACACAACAAATATCCTCCTCTGATCATATATTTTTCATGTCACAGACACTGGCAGGAAGAAGATACGCATCCCTATTTGAAATATGTGAACACTTTCCCTTACAGGGATGTTTTAATACCATGTGTACGCCTCACTGGTTTTGCAAACCAAACTAGTGTTGAAGAAAAAGCCAAACCTAATGTTTCTCTGGGCAGATTTAGCTGAATTGATCTCCTGTCAAAGGAATTACAATGAGTAAAAAACAATATGAAATGATCATGCTAACGAATGCTACTTCAGGAGACATCAATTTGATTGTGCTGGGATTGCTCTTCAAGAACATGGCAAAATAAAAAGCCTCTGGGATTCATCAAGTCTGAATCATAATTCATTAGACAAACACTCAAACCTTATAGTTTGTTTATTAACAAAGTCAGCAAGGTCCATCCACAAAATCCTGTGGGAAACACTGCTTAGCATATGCGTACATGTGAGCCTTTCAAAGCCTTTCAACACATGCATATTTTGATGAAAGACCTTTTTTGAGTATCCAAAAAGTACAGTAAGAAAGTAAATGGGGTCATTTATGCTTTCATATCTGTGGACTGCATCTGTGACATGCTGTTTATTACCACAGGTAAAAATTATAGTCGTTCTTTTCTGTCCTTCATAATGTTGTTCGTAAAAACGACCTGGAATTAATTAATAACAAATGTGTATTTGAAACATTTATTTAAATGAATGATAAAATACATTTAAATGAATTCTAAAATACATTTAAATGAATTCTAAAATACATTTAAATGAATGATAAAATACATTTAAATGAATGTTTCAAATATACATAGACTGCATGAGAAGATCAGAAAGGGAAATGGGTGGAAAGGATGTGATGCAACGTGATGCAACTCTTTAACCAACTGCTCCTCCACAAGGAAAAGAAAAGCTTTACCTCAAAAGAACAAGTTAGTTAACTTTTGTTTTAAGTCTATATTAGTAAAGACTAAAAAACATAAAATTATGGTTCTTTTTGGCTGGAGCAAGAAACAGGAGATGTCACTCTCTGGGGAAACATTCACAAATTGTGCACATTATAAGAATTTGCAGCCTGATGGTGAAATTAAGTTTTTCAGCCACTATGCGCCCTCCAAGTTCTCTTTTGCTGAGCATGCACTGGACTAACACCTGCCAGCGTATGTGATGTTACATTAGAAATGTAGAGACTGAGAGGGCTGAGGATCAGAATTTAGGACAGTGCTTAGAAACATTTCTCAAGCATCGCTTTACACAGTAGCTCAGACTGTGAATAAATCATAATATGTGAAACACTCACCTGGGCTGTCAGAGTGGCACTGGGGTGGCAGAAGAGAGCAGACCTGGCTCCTGTTCTCAGACCGTGTGCTCTCCTGACAGTCTGGTGACTTCCAAGGGAAACGGACAGCGCCTCCTGCAGGAAAGGAGTAAATATAGAATATCATTCTCTGAAAATGTGACCCTCAAAAACAAGAAATGATAATAAAATGATGTGCCTTCAAGTGGAAACAAGCACATAAATGACAAAGCAAAGCTGTATTCACTGGTGGGGAACTTGAAAACAGTGGTAAAATACTGTTCTATATGATATAATCAAGTAAACTCATCTACTCACTAGTCCACTTTCACAGCCTATAATCACACTCTTGCAAACTATTCTAAATCAAACTTTCAGGCAAAATGTTTTTTAAATAATGACTGAAAGAGTTGTCAGGAGCTTAAAGGGTTAGTTCACCCAAAAATGAAAATTCTGTCATTTATTACTCGCCCTCATGTCGGTCTACACCGGTAAAACCTGCGATCTTCGTAACACAAATTAAGATATTTTTGATGAAACCCAATGGCTCAGTGAGGCCTCTATTGCCAGCAAGACAATTAACACTTTCAATCCCCAGAAAGCTGCTAAAAGCAGATTTAAAACAGGTCATGTGAGTACAGTGGATTAAACCTAATTATTATAAAAGAGACGAGAATGCTTTTTGTGCGCCAAAAAAACAAAAACAAAATAACTACTTTTCAACAATATCTAGTGAAGGCCAATTTCAAAACACTGCTTTGAAGCTTTACGAATGTTTTGTTTCGAATTGAAATTTCGAAATCATTTATGACATGACAAAGCCTCGTTTACAGAGATAACGTGACTTTGGCCCTCTGAACCACTGATTCGAAACAAAAATTCGTAAAGCTTCGAAGCAGTGTTTTGAAATCGGCCATCACTAGATATTGTTGAAAAGTCGTTATTTTGTTTTTTTTGGCTTCACTGAGCCATTGGATTTCATCAAAAATATCTTAATTTGGATTCCGAAGATGAACGAAGGTCTTACGTGTATAGAACGACATGAGGGTGAGGAATGCATGAATTTATTTTTGTGTGAACTAACCCTTTAATGCTGGTGATCGTTTGTTTATAGCCTACATTTAGCTTTTTGCTTCTAGCAATTGTATTTAGGATTCACAATTATGTTGTGAAGATCATCATGATGTGTATGAAACTTTTATTGGTCGCGGAGCGTACTTTCTGCAACAATCCAAAAAGCGAACTGAAAAATCCCATTGGGTTTTTTGTTGAGGGACCAAAATGCTACAGCCTATAAAAATATGCCATCATTGCAGCACTCTGTAGAGAGAGAACAGAATAAAATTCAGAGAAAGCTATTTTTTGTCCGTAATTGTATATGGTGTTTTTAAGTATAGTAAAAATGGGCTCTAAATAAATAAAATTTGTCATTACTTGCACTACTGTCTGCTCATTCAGAAACACTGGATAATCCATTTGCACACTGAAACATTTTCTATGCAATTTACTGTCCATTGCAAAAGTGTAAATCATGTTCATATGTTCATAGTTCTGTCTATAGTGTACATACACTTTTACATAATCCATCTGTATGGTATGTTCATAGTACACCTATCTGTATATCATGTTGATAGTATTTATAATCCGTAAATTATGTCCATAACGCTTATCTGTATAGTTATTGTACATATTGTAGACCTTGTATATTCTTCACTTACTGCTTATTACACTTCTGGTTAGATGCTAACTGCATTTCGTTGCCTTGTACCTTACATGTGCAGTGACAATAAAGTTGAATCTAATCTAAACTAATCTAATCTTGGAAAAACAAATATCTGCAATATCAATTTGGCAAACTGTTGCAATGTACCAAGTATTTACTAATACAAACTGGAATACGAACCGGTCCAAACACAGCAAATACGCCTCCTTTCATTTTACTCATCATATAGCAGCTGTTCCCTATCCAATTACGGGTAGTTACACACATTACTAATTAATAATGCAAAAGCTCAGTATTACAGACAGATGCAGGTGGGATGTCGCATCAAAGAGGCAGAAAGCAGCAGGGGATAGCGTGTGGGTTGAGGGAATATGTAGGCGAGGTTTAGCACAGGTTGAGCAGGGTCAAGGACTCCAATGTCTGCAAAGCTCTTATCTTAAGTTAATGCAGGCGCCGAGCCTATGGATCTCACTCTCGACTTCTGCAGTGTATTTGTACAGTTCCCAGAGTGATAGGTAAAAGGTGTCATGTCCAGCACCTCGGGAACGAGAAGAAAGTAAGAGAGAGAAAATAATAGGCCTGCATATGCAGAGCTAGAGAAGGGATTTCAAACACGATGTGTCACCAGTATTTAAGCGGGAAGTAGTGACAAGGCAGTCAGTGTGAGCAACTAAATCATTTTGTTGAACAGACAAGGTCTCAGGCATGAGTGAACCTCTCGTCCACTCATCCATGACAGCGGCAATTATCCCTGCCCTTTGAAAGCTACGAGGATATCCCTTCTTCGAATCGTCTCATCAAAACCTCCATTACTTTTCCAACATCCACTTATAATAACAGTCAAGGAGTTCCTTATAGTCTCTAGCATTATGCATTACACTTAGTTCTTTTCACTAACCATCTGATGCGTACTGCACTCAAAAATGGCAAGCACTCTCTCAATCTGCCAAACACTAATCTGATTGATTGGCTTCGCATAACTTCCAGGTTTTTACAATACCGGGCCGTGTTTCAGGGGAAGAGGTAATCATTGGATTTGCCCAAATTCGCTTGATTATAGGCATCAACATGTCACTCAGAAATCCCAGCAATAGATGACATCTATCCAGTCAATTTCCAATGGACAAAATAAAATCCAACCTAATTTTATTCTTTTTCAAGAGGCTGTTTCACTTGGATATACGTCACTATAGGAACGAAATGTCTATTGCAAGTTCCGTTTCATGCTAACGTTAAATGAGTTATTTCAGACACATGGGAGCGAGTGATTCAAAATAAATAATCAGTAAAAAAAAAAATTCAACCATTTAAATTCTTCACAATATTTAAAATATACATGTGGATTATGCATAAATTATAAATGATCTCCGTAATGAGTAACCGCAACACACTGGCATAGTTTAGTGTAGTTATTTATAGTTTATTCATTTTATTTAATTTTTATATAAAAAAGACAGCACTCAAATGTGTGTCACCCGAAGCGCTGTTGTTATATAGGCCTTATGCACCACAGAAACAAGAGCGCAGCCATCTTTAGAATTTTGTGTTTGAACATCCGTTTTTGCGTTTTTTTAAGGCATGGCTGTCGAAGAGTAAAAGTTATCATGGCCATTGTAATTTTTGAAGCGCATGTCGTAACTGAACGTCAGTAGGCCGGGAGGATTTTAAAACGAACGGTTCATTACCTTTATGCGCTGGAAATACAAACCAAAAAGACAGAACACAACAAGCGCGGCGCTGAAAATGGGCGGGGCTACATGAGGTCTTAACAGTACTTCTGCTTGTGTGACTACTGATATTAAACAGCCATTAGAAGATAAACATTCCGGAACAATGAAAGTTGAAGTCCTATTGACAACTCAAAGGTTTTATGTTGCATGAAAGCTAATGGAGCATGTTTATGTAGTAGAATCTATTGTGCCAGCCATTGAAATAAGAGGTCTGCTGGAAAGCCAGTGCTCTGAGACTTCAATTAACCCAGTACACTGGCAGTAATTGTTTACGATGACCTGAGGTTAAAAGTGCATGCTTGGTCTGATTTGTTAATTGTACCCCGTGGATTAATATGCGTGAAGATTAAAAAGAACAGCGGTGCGGTTTAGAGGTTCGACTTGGGATAAATGACAAGTTTAAATTAAAGACAAAATAGAAAAATAATCTGATCTGCCACAGCCAGTCACATTGATCAAGCAAAAACAGTGAGCTGCTCTTTCTCGTGTGTTTACGACCAGATATCTTCACACAGCAGTTCTTCTTATCACCACATGAAACTGCTGAAACAGCTCATGCGCTTAGATACTAGGAGGGGATATCCAAGAAATGCAAAGTTATGAAGTTATCGCTCTGTGAAGGGCCGAAATATCATTATCAACCTCAATATCACATGACATGGTCACTGGCTTTTTGAATTTTGCCCTGTAGAGTGCTGTCATCTTGTCTCTTATGCCAAACTGCCGAAGTGTCATAAAGCAACCATGTGTATTTCTGTTGATAAGCCAGTCACAGTTAACGGCAGCACGACAAGTTTCTCCCCAAACATCAAAAGAACAACCATCCGACTGTCTGGTTTTCTTTGTCAGCACAATGACAGCGATTTTCAGGACACTTCATCTCTTGAGGCTCATAGACCGAGTGACCATGAGCACAGGATGACAGATTCAAAATCTGCAGACTATACATAGGCCTACAGAAAAGCCATTGTGTCTTAAGGGGTTTTGAAACAGCTAAAATATATTTTTATAACAAGTAACTAAAACGTTGGCTATCAAAGGCAGGGGGAAAATTCACTGATGTTGACAGTTATGTAATGTTTTTCAGTTGAGAATAGAGCTCTTTCATCACTGTGGGAAGCTTAGACCACAGGAAAGTCACAGAGTTTAATGTGACAAGCTATGAAGTTGCAAATATTGCCCCAGAAACTGCTTAAATATTGATTTGCAGGCTAGTTTATTAGAGATGATGAGCACATCATGAATTGACATGAACACAGCAGTGAGACATTTGCAAGAACCCCTTAGGTCCTCAATATGCCAAACTGAATAAGGATGGCAAAAAAACCAAAACAAAACCCTGCCCTCTTCTCCTTTAATTATTGTTGCTTTGTCCGACAAGCCATGCGGCCTCGACAGACATATGAAACATTTCATGTTTTAAACAATAAATAGCGTATAGTGGCTCTTTAATGTGTCGTGACAGATCGCTGTAGCTCCTTCAAGTGGCTCGTGAACCGACCATCTCTTCATACTAGTTCATTTATAGCATCAAATAAACATGAATGGACATCAGCAGGAATGTTGATTCAAGCGCAGAAAGACGCGAGTACACACACTTGTTGAAGTTTAAGTTCACAAACGTTAATCTACTAACTCCCCTGACTGCTTTGTCAGACAAAATGGCAGATTCAGGGTTATGATTGGTCAGATCGCCTGTCAATCAAACCGTTTGCGAAGGGTCAATTGCCAATTATTGAGTAGGGCGGACCCCTAATAGTCTGTTAGTCTATGAGAAGAGGCTTAGTCAACTAAAATTTTATTAATCATGGGGGGAAAAAAACAAACACAACAAAAAAAAACACCAGGAATTGGCAAAGTCATGAAGTCATGAACAGCTGGTTGGTAAATTTGGAACAGCTGGCTATTTGGTAAATACAGCACATCAGGCAGGACATCCAAACGGTCGACTATCATTCATCAAACTCAAGTATGATTTATCATATGAAACATGTTAGTGGCAACTTTACATGGCTGCTTGCTTTAGCTTTAACCTAGAAAATTAAGTTATTCAAGTATTTGTGAGGAGTGTGAAAGCTGAATAGTAGCGTGATTACTGTATGACAGCTAACATGGAGGCGCCGGTGTGATCACTTGCACTTAAAATACTCTGTCATTTTTGGTTATACAGATAAGAGTAATACATCTTTTGAATCTGTAAAGACATTTGCATGCATTCACAACAACAACAAAACGTGCTTTTTGTAAAATAATGAAAGCAAACAGGGTGTGCTTTCTGCCGTCTCTTTGTGCGTGCTCTTGAACACTGGCTATGTAGGCATTAAAAACTCTTTATTATGATTTATACGGTTTATTAATAAACCTGCGATTAGTTAACTAATTGCTTAAAATGAACGACTACTAATCGACCAGAAAAATCTTTACTCGAGGGCAGCCCTAGTTTTGAGATTATCAACTTTGCATGTCTGCCATTCATTGTTTCAGAGATTTGGGCAACAGTAGATTTTGAAGAACTTCCTGTTGGTTAAAAATGAATAAAATTAATTAATTTATTAACAAATATGCTCTGATATAGCCCTAAAACTCTCTCCTCACAGTTTTAGTGAGCACATTCTCGCAATGAGATTCCCTATGGGGTCAAGTTCTGCTTTGGCTTAGAGATGAGTAACAGACCTGTTAATATATGACCTGACATACAAACATGAGCAAGTGGTAATGAGGCCCCCGTGATACACAAGACCAGAGTGCAGCAGTTCTAAATACAGACACATGGCTGAGAGAAACAGGAGTAAGAGTAAATAAAGTCATGCACGCAAACTAAACACCCAGAGAGGCTTACAGGCTGACAGAACATGACACAGGAGACATTATGGTCTGAAAAAGCTGTACTATGCATTTTTTGTACTTAGTATAGCGAGGTGTGAACAGGCCTCAGTGTCTGTGAGATATTTGGGAGATTTTCTCAGCAAAAAATCTAATTAACTTTGTCCTCTATATGGCAATTCCACAGAAATGTCAACCATAGCATAAAAATATCCAAGACTTTAGTAAAGGAGCAAAACTTTTACATTCTTAATTTAGGTCTGTATTTCACTATAATGAAGTGCTACAGATTTATGAAATTAACTGCATCTTTTATCCACGCCACACGAGGAATGCAACAATACTAAAAACAACCTTTTAATATTTTATGGTTTCAAAATAGGGAACAGTGGACTCCTTACTCTCAATTTAGGTTATCAATGACCTTTTTCCAGACAAACAATATAGATAAATAATTGTGTATGAGAAACTTATAAAGGCATGGCATTTCAGTGGACACAACCTTAAAATGTTAGAGGTCAACATAACTTTATGTTCAAAGCTAATTTAGGCTTACATCACTTATAGCCATTATTCATTAAAGTCATTAAAAAAAATTACATTTCATTGCTTATCATATGTACTAACAAAAGGCTCAGCACCAAAAAAGAATCTGTATACACTTCTGCTACACAGCACTGCACTAAGTGGGCAGTGTGAAAACTGTAACCTTTAATATGGGCACTGAAATAAATGTGTGTGTGAAAACATTTGCGTGCATCGTGAATTAGACCTTAGTTTGATTTCACAATCAAAACTGCAAATGTCACGTCCAAAATGGCTGATCATATGGTCATATGGAGACTGGTGTGTGTGTGTGTGTGTGTGTGTGTGTGTGTGTGTGTGTGTGTGTGTGTGTGTGTGTGTGTTTTCCCTACATTATGGGGACCAAATGTCCCCACAGGTATAGTAATACTAGTAAATTTTGATCTTGTGGGGACATTTTTTGGGTCTTGGGTTTGAGGAAACAAGCTTATAAATCATACAGAATTATCTTTTTTGAAAATCTGAAATAGCAGAACATTGTCTGTGATGGGTAGGTTTAGGGGTAGGGGTAGTGTAGGGGGACAGAATGTACAGTTTGTACAGTATAAAAACCATTACGTGTATGGAAAGTCCCCACAAAACACAAAAACACAACGTGTGTGTGTGTGTGTGTGTGTGATTTATGAGGACACAAATTTGTATAATGACATGGGTATTACACTGGTATTACAACGTAAACATAAAATATGAGGACATTAAGTCCGCATATTTCAAATAGCTTTAAAAACATACTAAATGTTTTAATAAAAATGTAAAAATGCTAAATGTTTTCTGTGATGGGTAGGGTTAGTGTAGGGGGAGAGAATGTACAGTTTGTACAGTATAAAAACCAAGCTTATGGAATGTCCTCACTTTGATAACTTTGTGTGTGTTTAGGAAAGACTTCTCTTACATCCAAAGCAATCTCACTGTAGACAGATGCTGGAACAAAGAGTCCAAAAATCAATGCCTTCTGCGTGAATGAGGATAAAAGCAGCATTCACAGCTTGAGTATAAATGTAATAATGATATGGGATCAGTGGGAAGGTTTGCTTTGTTGGAATGATGAAAGGCCCTCCTAGACATTAGGCCCTTTTCTGACCCTTTCCTTTTATTAGCCGTTGTTTCTATGACAAGCATCACTATTACAAGAGGACTTACTGCATAAACAAAGCTCTTAATTCTAAGTTTTAAACTTTGGTGCGTGTTCTGAAGTGCTTGTGCTAAGGACTCCCCTTTCTAAAGGGAAGGTTGCAATAATAGCAATTAAACAACTAGGTCAAAAAGTCAAATTTGTTGCATTAGAACTGGGGGGGGGGATCATGTTACTGGAATGACTTTTAGTTGCTTTGTCACCTCTACTCATGGTCTTTGAGAATACCTCATAAGTGTTTCCCAACACTGTTCCTCGAGACATACCAACAAATCACCTTTGGGATGTCACACTTAACTGATCCATCCATCTAGCAGGAATTCTTGCCCTCAAAATCCAAACTCTTGTAGAGTTTAACTCTAACCCTAATCAAACACACCTGAAAAAGCTATTCAAGGTCCAGGCAGGTGAGTTTGATCAGAGATAAACTCTGCTGGAAAGTGGATCTCAAGCATAGACATAAAATAATACATAGACGCCCCATTCGCCGCTTTGGAACGTTGCTGCGATACGTCAACGCGTCCGCCATATTGCTGAGGGCAAGACTGCACTGTAAACAAATACAAGTAAACTGGCGTTTTTTGGATAAAAACGAAAATAACGTTTACGTTCATCAACCGATTTCAGTGGTTTATGGTGTACAAAAAGTTCCATCTCTGGTTACTTAAAACCTCGATAGCAGACTTTAAAATAATATTTATTTTAATAGTCAAAGCTCAGACTTGTCCCGTATTTGGCTGCTTTATTCTTGGATAAGAATTGTGAAGACGCCCATAATGAGATGATTTAAATTTTCACATTAAATGAAAAAAAGATTTCTTATTGTGAGAAAGGCATTTTCTGTCTTTTAACCGATTTTAACTTTTCTTGTGTTTAGAATTGACCACCATTGTGAAAATAAAGCAAATCGTCAAATACAAACCACACACGCTGGAAAAACCTTCCCTTCTTATAGCTACTTCCCACTTTCTCCTCAACTCTTTGTCTCTGGGAAAACTTCAATGTGTGAGAAAAAGTAGCTAGCCAACTAACTAACATTACAGTAATTCACAATGTCAGTCAACAAACCGAAACGAGTGCTTGTCTTAAAAGTCGGTTTTAAGAAAATAAAGATGCATATTTAAATTTCATGAAAAATAGTTTATAAAATAAGATAATATACACTAAAACTATCATATAAATCATGTAAACTCATGTCTCAACTTTCACAGCTAATTAGTGACATCGCTAGCTATTTTCTGACTGACTCCAGTGGTCAACTACTATCAACATAATTATATAATGACCAAATACAACCAGAAACAAATGTTCAGCCTTACCTGTGAAAGGTCATTCCCCGAGACCTGTATTCAATTGTGCGGTGATTTGTACAGCCCCAAGCAGCACAAGAAACAGCCATTTTTCTCAATTCCAGTTATGAGCGTTATGGGAATATTGCCCTGCACAATATGGCGGCACCGTTGACGTACGATCCGTAGACCAATGGGGCGTCTACGTATTTTATTATATCTATGATCTCAAGGGCCAGAGTTGCCCAGCTTTTGAAATCTCTACCAATTAGAAGATGAGTTGAATCTGGTTTGTTTCATTAGGAAGAAAATGAGTACAGCTGGTGTGCCTCCACGCACAGGATTGGGGAAAAACTGCCATAAGTGTTTGGACATACTCCTATTGGGCAATAAAATGGCTGACAGGTCTGAAGTTTGGACCGAAACCATATCTAGGAACAGAATATCTTGAGACTTGGGCCATTATTTGTGTATCTGATTGAAATGTCATCTAAAATTATTGACTGTCCACAACTGTTTAGATCCGATTTGTGTGTCCATGCTGCTCTTTCATTTTCCAGAATATCTCCATTGGTTTTTAAGGCAATAATGTTGGGTTAAGTATATGCTAAAAAACAACAACAACAACCGCAACAAATGTTGTCTATTTAAACACGACAATGTATAGTCGCTGCGCTGGACTACTGCGTCTATGAGGCAGCAGCAGAAATATAGGAGGCTGGTATGAGCGGCTTTATTCCACGCTGTCGTTTCTGCCAATTTCAGAACATGTTTCCATTATATTGTCATTTTCTGCTCGTCCGGCACTTTGCACCAACACAATCTTGCTTCTACAACTACTTTCAGCATGTTTCCTATAACAACATCTGACGTTTACATTTTACATGGAGTGAGAAAGTCACATAAACCACACAAAATCCGATCCGAGCAGTCAAACTGAAACGGATTTCCAGAAATGCAATTTGAATAGGATTTCAAAACATATTAATGTAGCTTGTTGGAGATTTGTAAAAGCCTAATTTTATGCGATTTTTTTTGCAGTTCACACTTGCTAAATCTGATCGGATATAAATCAGATATGCACAAAAATCAGATTTGGATTGACAGTCTGAACGAGGCTATAGTAACACCCTAGTAACCACCCACTTCTTGCTAACTCTCCAAGCCCATTTATTTCTTCGAGACCAGACTGGTCAAGAAGAAGTCTGTTGTAGAGTCAGGATTAGTATGGGTTAGGCTTAAGTGTGCCTATCTGGTGCTTGTGATTGTCCTTGTGAAATTTAAATTGACAAAAGGAACTCTCCACGGATTTGTGCAACCAATCCCAATTACAAGTTCACAAGTGCATATCACGTGCTCCTTAGAGTGCGTTCACACTTGTAGTTCGGTTGGTTTGGTTCGTTTGGTTCGGACCAAAAAACAAAAACAATACATAGTCCTGGTCCGCTTAGCGTTCACACTGGCATTTTTAACAGCGAACCTAAAGTTACCGAACCAAAGGCATAGAGATACAGTCACGACTTGATTGGTCGGCTTTTATGACGTATATATTTCGCGACGGAGCTTGCCTACCGAACATTCAAAACAATGCTGTGTTCTGGATTAAACGCCATCATTTTATGCGTGTACATATGCTTTATTTTTACCAGCTGAGAACTCACGAAGAGCTCATAAAATGTTCAAAACATTCAAAACAGCACCAGGATTTCCTCCATTGTATGCAGAAACAAATATTGATGAGGCACTTCACCTCCTTGTTGCTCCACGTTTGACCTCTACTCATTTTGGATACACCGATCTTCCCGCGTCGTCAAATCAGTGACTTGTAGCGTCGCATCTTGTGACATCACATCCTGTTTTTGGTTCGTTTACATGTCTTTGGTCCGTGTTGCGTTCATATATCAATCGAACCGCACCAGAGTTTGTTTGGAAGCGGACCAAGACCCATCTTTTCAGCGGTCTCAGTCCGCTTGTTTGGTGCGCCCCAGGGTTCGGATGACAGCGTTCACTTATGTTCAAACGAACTGCACTAACTGAGCAATCGCACCAGGGTTCGTTTTAATCGAACCAAACGTGACAAGTGTGAACGCACCCTTAGACTCTGTATACTGGTCTTACGACACACACAAAACATCTCTTGAAGCCACACACACACAAAGCTCATATTCATTCAACGTGATCCTACTACTCACTAACCACCCAAACGGACGTGAAAGGAGAGGAAGGCAGGGGATGTATGGAGAACAAGATAGACTGGCCTGATGATGTGTGTTCTTGCAAGAATCAGGCTCTTTTACAATGCATGAAGGGAAGACGTGAGATCTTGTGTTGATTTGGAAATGAAAGGAATCCCTTTCTAATGAGCAATATTAGTGTGCTTGGAGGAACACACGAGTGAAGTAAACCGATATGTCAGATGCTGATTGTGTGAGAATGTGCAGCAGCTGACGCACTCAGTCGCACACACAAGTCTATTCTGGAGCGACATCAGGTGCGTAACCTCTGCCAAGGACAAAACTGGGTAACTGAGGCAACCAACAGAGAGAATAGAGTCAGAATACATGCCAGTTTTTTGTTGTTGTTTTTTTTTAACAAAACATTTCAGCCCTACAGCCTTGTTTTAATTTTGTGTAAATGTCACATGGTTGAGTGCCTGAATATTAATTGTTTATACGAGATGTAAGTTTATTATGTCTTTCATCAAATTTTCCATGGACAAACAAAGAGTTGTAGCTGGACACCCCTGAAATAGGACCTCAAGACCAAGGTTGTCCAATCTTGTTCTTGGAATCCCAACCATAATAAAACACACCTGAACCAGTCAATGCAGGTGTGTTGGAGCACACTGAATCCAAACTCGGCAGGAAAGTGGTCCTCCAAGAGCAGATTTGGACGCTCAAGACAGTACAACAATTTAAAAAGGCTGTGCCTTTATTCCAAACGGGCAGCATGGGTGTAATATAGTGTTATAAGGTTTTACTTTTAAACCAGTTTTGTTTTTTATGTACTGTTTAAAAGAGGTTGGACAGAAATACTTTATTCCACACTAAAAGACCAGCCTGGAAGTCAAATAAAAAAAATCTAATTGCACAGCAGTTATAGCAACTTTATTTCCAGGTGGATTGATCCATCCCAATGGTCATAAATTCTACAGACACCAGCCAATCAAATAGGAAATCTAAGGTGGTCTATATAGGGTATGTTTGGGGAAAAATGTATTCTGAAAGAGTGATAGAGATATCCAAAATTCAATACCACCAGCCAATAACAGAGAAACCCAACAGACCCACTCAGTAAAGCGCCGTATCTCTATCTGGCTGCCTATGAAGAAAGTGAGATGAATTACTTTGATTTTCTTCAATCATAATGAAAGACCTGCAACATGGCGGCCCAACAAAAAGAGGCATTGAGATTCTAGTCGACACACTCTAATAAATTTTGTGGAATGATATCAAAACAAAAAAAGGATTGTTATTCATATTTACAGCTGGTGTTCACACTAAAATTCTCTCAAAGGAGGAGCTACTGTAACTAAAAGATAAACATATCCAGCAAGAGCCCCGTAAACCTTACAATGTCAAGCGATTACAGGGGACTTTATAGCGCTTGAAAACTACGCCTCTGCTTATTGTAGCAAATTACCTTTCACTTTCATACTCTCTCCCCTGGCCTCTCTCTTGATCTAAGTTTTCCTGACTGTTCTCCTGACATTTTCTAAGTAATACAAGAAAAAAAAAAAACAGATCGTTGCCAGGAAGATTTGCCCCCTCACCAATGTTCGCACCTTCACAAAGCAGGACACGTGGAAAGGAAATCACAGTGAATATCAGGAGAAATGCTGATGGCGTAGGTGTGTGGGGGTGAGACAGACATACAGACGTATTAGGAAAGAGCGGACGAATGCAGATGGTGGAGAGATGAGAGTGCTAGTAAACCGTCTGACAGCAAAGAGAGGCTCTGCTGTATGCTAAATGGGGAATTAGACAGTTGCCCCCTGAGAGCCTCTTTACCATCTCATTTTCATTCCCCCTCTCTCAAGCACATCTATTAGCAGATCTTTCTTAAGGCTCGAGTTGTTCCCTCACAAGAACATATCCTGCTGCGTCAAGGATGATTAGAGAAAGAAGCTAGTTATTATACATTAGAACATTATACATATAACTTTGATTTATAGACCATGATAGAAAAAAAACACTTAGGCAACATTCAGTCAATTTTGGGGATTGACAACCTCATTTACTTACAGGTGTGAGTCTACAGTAGCGTCTTGAATACTATATGTATGCACGTGCAATGGGAGTCAAGTCCATATTCTTTTATCAGTAACCATAGCAGTCGGTACCAAAATAATATCAAATATAGCGATGTCCAAAAAGAAAAGATATGTGTTATCACTTTTGGCATGAAAAGAGTAATAATCAATCTGAGAGTTCATCCGTCAAATATTCATTAACCGAGAGCAGCTTTTTATATCTGTGTTGAGAGTTGAGCTTGCGAATCACTCATAAAACAAAAAAATAAGGGGAGCAGCTCTGGTGGACATCTAAATCTAGATCTAAAGCAACACTCTTTTCAATGGACTCAAAAATTAGGTTGGCATTAGTGGAATTGCACTGCCATGGTTCAAATCATACTTATCTGACCATTATCAGTTTGTAGTAGTAAACGAAGAGATGTCCTACCGATCACAAGTTCAATATGGAGTACCGCAAGGATCAGTACTAGGACTGTTGCTTTTCACTGTGTACATGCTACCCATGGGAGATGTCATTAGCATGGCATTAGTTTTAGTTATGCTGAAGTTACTCAGCTCTATATTTCTTTGCACCCTGACGAATCTTACCAATTCACAAAATTAAAAGAAAGCACAGCTGACATAAAAAAATTGGATGACTAGTAATTTCCTACTCCTAAATTCTTAGACTTAAAACCTTCAGATGACACACCGCTCATATATCCATCACCGTAAGTTACAGAAACCACACATGAAAACCCATAACACACGGTAGACACACGTTTGTGCTGCACAGAGAGGCTCTCGAGGTGCAGTTGTCCAGTCCTGTTCACACAGCGTGGGTTTCCCGAAAATGCAGTTGTGAGGAAAATTTACAGGTGTGAGTTGCTGATGTGTGAACGTGGCCTTAATATGCATGAGTTAAACCTTTTATTATTTTTCCCTCAAACGTGTGTTTGGGATGTGGGATGTGGCCATTTGAATTACAAATAATGAAATGTGGGAACCCAAATCTTAAGATTCTGAATTTTCCTTAATCGAAATGTACGTTTGTTTATCTGTTTATCTCCAGACTCCTTCATAGACTTAATTCTTATATTATTTTCTTTCCCCATGAGCAGATTCATTAATTTCGAGCAAGCTTAATAAAGGTTAAAGGAATCTGTGGGAGAATATTTTACATAAAATTGTTGAAGTCCATGTCTTTTGAGGAACACTTGATCAACACTATAGGTATTTCTATAGAACAAGACTCAGCGAACCACAGTGTTATATTGATGCAAGGCCACACAATCAAATCACTCTGAAAAGAAATTTGATATGGACTTAGTGAGTCAATACAAGACCGCATTAGTCTGGGACTAACACTACAGCTGCATGTTAGAGAACACCTTGACAACTGCTCAGTTTAAACCCGTGAGGCTAACTGCCAGTGCTCCCAACGTAAGGTGTTGGTGTCGACCAGCTGGATGTAATATTACACATAGCACACATAAATGAATGGAGTGTGTCGGAGTGGGCGCATTTCAGCAGGCTGAATTGGAACTTCCTGAAAAAATGCAGCGTTTCCACAGCAACTCCATGGTGACTAGGAAAAGTGTGAGGTCATATGTGCTGTGAATGCCATCTCTTCACTCCCTGCCTGTCTGAAAGCAGTTTGCCCTGAATGTTCATGCTTTCTCTTGAGCTGCGCGTGGAACTCTTCAGTCTGGATTTACAAGCCTTTGAGGAGTCGCCGCAGGCTCACCCGCCGCAGCGATTTGCCAGTGAAACAAATCTTTTGGGTGCGTGTCTGTTTTTTTGTGCAAGAAAATTAGGAATTCTTTTAAAACCACAGCATCTTACCTTTTAAGTGTCTCTCCCTAATATTGCTCTGGTTAATAAGAGGGAATCCTCAAGGATACCCTGGTGAAAGGGAGATTCAGGCACTGAGGGATGCTATCAGAAACACTGCTGGCTATAGATTAACTCTCAGTTGTTCTTCTCTTTTTACTACTACCTCCATTTTTCCTTTGTTCCTCTTCTAAAATGAAACAAATGACAGCAGAGCTATCGAGAACAATCCAATTCTCAGTTCAGAACTTGAAACATGATACACTTTGAGGATATGAAGCACTGGTGAACAGTGCTCTATTGCAACCCATATAGGTCCATATGATTTTTCGTTGTGTTTTTTTTTTTTTTAACCCAAACCGCTCGATTCAGCCTGTTGGGTCACTTTCACAGGGTTGAGTAGTTTTTATTAAAATGGGACGCTTTGAGCGCTGTTGAGCGTAAACACCTCTGATTGGCCATTGTGTTTACGCGCTCATCAGATATGTCTGTGATTGGCTACAATGATCAACGCTTCAAATACATTTTGTAAACAGACATTTACTGAGCGCTTGCATAGATAAACAGGGGAGCGTTTTAAAGCAGGCCTCTATCAGCAGATCCACGGATAGATGCCTGCTTTCACGCTCCTGCTCCTACTTTCAAACTCAAACATTTCTGTGTGCTTTCAATTGATCATTGTAGCAATCCCAGACATATAGTATGATGAGCGAGTGAACACAATGGCCAATCAGAGAATACAAATCTGCTTAACAGCACTCAAAGCGTCACTTTTTAAAAATGTCAGTACCGACTTGGTATCAAAGTCAGTACTTTTGACAACTCTAATGTACAGACAAAAAACATTTGTAGTTTCACCCTTGTTTAGTAAAGTTACCATTGTTTGCTTTGCTAACATTATGCCACATTTCCTAGGTTTGCTTGCATTCCAAAAGATGTGACACAGCCATATTGATGCATCATCTTTTGCCATCAATTAAAATTAGGCCTATTTGATCTAGACTGTTCTTATGTTCTTTGCTTAAGATTTCTAAATAGAAAATGGTTTAATCAATATAAATAACTATATTATTTATATAAATGACAAATATAAAACAAAAAGTTAAAATTAGCACAGCTTTTATTCAATATGCACTATTACTTTAACCTAGCATGTGCTCTGTCCAATATTAATATATAATATAATATGGTGATACCATAGAAGTGCCTGATATTAAAATCAGTACTATTTTGGCTGAACGAATTACAAATAAAATTTTAAAAATGTATAACCTGACATTATAAATTAATTTAGGCATCATAACATGTAAATATATCATGTGTATATTGTGCATCCTTAATTATCAGCATTTGTTGTACATGTAAAAAGACGCTTGTTGGTCAATTCATTTTTAAATAAAATGTTAAACAGTTATTTCCTCAGTTTTAGAATGCAGGTCGCATTATATTGCAACAGTCTGGTGGTTTATCAGTTGCCAAGGAGACCTGATGTAATGTTTTACACCAGGGTGACCCTCACACACTCTGCTCTCCCTTCCAAGCCCCTCCGTGAGTTAATGAGTGCGTCAAGGTTTTCCTTTGTTTTTTCTATTGTCTTATTTCCCTTTCGGCATATAGAAAATCATACACTGCAAACTGCTCAAGTCAATTAGTCGTCCACATCATTAGTCAACTCGTAAGCCACTGAATGCAATATAAAACGCATAAAACTCAAGTGAAAAATTCACAACTTGTTGACCAACCCCAAAACATTGACTAATGGTAGAACTGGTAGATTAATCCTAGTGTGTGTGCATGTGTGAGTGTTAATATTTCTATTTACAGGAGCTCAAGGACTTACGTTGACAGTGAAATTAACCTTGCATCATGTTGAAGACATTCAAATTAGGGATGCGCTTCAAAAATCGTTCACAGACGATTAGACACTTAAAATGATAAATACTATATGCCACACCAAAATTACTTATGGTAAAACGGTCCGGGAGATGAAACGGCATAAGCATGCAGAAGGAAAAGTGTGTGTTTATTCATCAATCAGTGGTAGCGGGAAAACCCGTATCACTTTGACAGCCTATAGCTGGAGCAGGGCTGCAAATCTCCTGCTCCAGAGTCGAGCTGACAGACTGATCCACAGAGCAAACTCTGCCATCAAACAGGCTGTTTTCCCACAAGACTCGGTTGACAAACAACTCACACAATCATGCCTTAACCCCCTGCTAGCCAAGACAATGATCAAGTTAACCTCACATTCATTTAAGGAACTACAATGCCTGCTTTCATTTTCAGTTAGGGTTCACTGTACGGTCATGTGGGGTTTCAACAACTTAACGCATCATCAGACAAATCAATTCTTTTATGTGCAGGTGAAAATAATCATGCCAATAACTGAAAGAGAATGACATGATCATCCCCTCTGAATGACATCCTATAGACTAAGGCAGGGTGCCATGACAGAATATACTTTTTGACGGTGGAAATGTGTCGGTTTTTAAATATTTTCCAGCTGCGTTTATAATGCAGTCTACTTGCACAGCAAGAAGTAGTAAAGTGGGATGTGTAACGACTTAGACAATTGTTTGTCATATTTAACAAATAATCTTTAAAACTCACTTCGAGGTCTGTGGATCCCTCCCCCATGGACACCATCTGATAAGGCTTATTTATTACTCTAAACTATGTGGCCACGTGGAAAAGCAAAGGCCATGGAAGAGACCCATAGCCCTCAAGACAGACTTTCTTGCATTAATTTATAGATGGATGGATTGCAACTTCAGCACAATCGGACCAAACTCTCAGGACTTTCTACTGCAATCGAATATTCGGACGCTCTTCAATCTCGGAATGCAAGTATCATTAGATATACTAAATTGCTGCAAGTTAGTTCAAGTTGTGAACCTCCTTTGTTAACAAAGGAGCTTTGTAATGAATACTGATTATTCTCTCCAGGTTTCTGACTTTGCTCCATAACTCCTGTTCCCATTTCCGGTTCCACTCTATCATTTCTAATTTTATCTATGTATGTGTGATTTGTGTGTATGTATGTGTTTGTTAGTTTAGTTATGTGTTCGTGATTTGGTTAATAAAACTTGTGCACAATACATATTTGGTCCTGACTCCCTGCAAATAAATTGTCACTTAAATGATCGATCTTGTTAAACACTCTAAACACTGTAAATCCTAAGAAAGAATTATTTTTCTGTGGCCATGAAAAATAGAAAGTAGAAAGAAATAGAAAATAGAAGACCTTGTCACTAAAGGGTGAAATGTGATGTAAAGTTTACTTGTTAACAGTTGGCTAGCATATTATAGAATTCAAATGATGTGTGTTCACAGGTGTCCATATACGACAGCTTTGAATGCGGATATAAGATTTTGGTCGTACCCAGACTATAAAAAATGATTCTTTGATTCTGCAAAATCAAACCCAAGCAAACCCCCCTGAACTTTAAGTAGCCTGACTGCTCCAATTTTGATGTCTGTTGATTGTAGTACAACTAAACGCTTGTTAAAATAAGGTAAATACCACTACTGACCACATAGTCATATCCTTAAAAAAGCCTGTGCCTCCGTGACTACAGCATCACACCCCAGTTTTATAGCATTAAATAACTAAAACCAAACTTATTTTAAAAAATAAGTTGACACTTGAACTTAACTCAGCTTGATAAAACCTGCCTAAAATGACAGAAACCATCTTTGGAAAACATTTAATTGAAGTGTAATTTGATTGTTTATTTTGGCTCACATCCAAATGTCTCCATGTTTACATGGAGAGGGCGTGGATTATAACCTATACGCATCCAGCCACCTGGATGCGATCGAAATGCTTCCAGGAATCGAAACGCTAAATGCTAAACACAACTTATCTTTTGTTTATGACACGCCAGATCGAGAAAAATAAATAAAAGACAATAAACAGACGATTTGTGAATGATTCGCTCTTTTTTGAGTTATTCGTATGCCAGTTAGCATGAGTCAAATGCTCTGTAGAGCAAATAATAAACTTTCTTAAACACTCGCATTGCTTACTTAAGAATGGTTTCCTGAATGCTTTACAGAAATTGTTCTTCAATGATGCAGCATTTGAAGCAGCATTTCCTAACGGATTTTGCAGTGGAACGCTGACCCAGAGGCACCTGCGGAACATGGGAACATCGACTGTATCCACTTAGGGGCATCGTGCGGCTACAGAGTAATGAAACAGTGGGAAGCTGAGTCATCATCAGGACCACCATCATTCAGCACAGACACAGCAGCACATGCTGAATTAAGGATGAGAGTGCCGCACAACTGCCCTCATTATCTCACACACTTTGGTTTAACCATGAGAGCTGGTTGCAGCATTCCCTCTCATCACTGCTTATTTAACATACAGTATAATAGACAGCTTAGAGGGATAGCAGAGAAAGCCATGTGGAGTCCGGCAGAGCCCAATGGATAATACTCGCACTCTCTTCCTACAGATCAATTAACGTTCGGCTACATGGACATCACAAACAACCACTCCTTTGGAAAGGCTCAAATGCCAGTTGAACATCTAACCCGCATATGTCTGACAATTAGGAAATGTGGAACATCTCCATCTTTCTAAACACTTTCAAAAAACCACAATTACCTAAAGCCCTGTCATGTAGAGTAACGAAACCACCGAGTTCGTCTTACTGACAGCTGGCGAATTAAAAGCTTTTTTCTTTTGTGGTATCTTGGGATAGAATAACAGGGGTTTTCCTGCATTGAAAATTTTTTGGTGGCTTCCAAAATAAATGTGTTTTTGTTCATTTAATGTAATATCTGCCATTCTGCCGTAGTCAGCTGCTTTAAAATGCTCTTGTGAGTGTTTGTGTAAGCCCTCCGGGAAGAGTGTTGCCATTTACAATATTTTTGCAGCATTGAGCTTTGTTGCCAATCACAGACATTTGTGTTGAGCACGTGAATACAATGGCCAGTCGGATCCATTCAACTTAGTCCACATGGTGCTCAGCGCCCCTCAATTTGGCACAGCAGAGTGCTGTACGCTGAATCCTTTCATTATAACCAACAAAGTATAAGCGCAGTGCTAATAAGAGATCAACTACACAACATAAACAGAAACCTTCATTTATTATAACGGAAGTTTTTGCAAAAGTGCATCTTTGTGTTTCTCGTGTTGTATAGCCTCAGTGACAAATACGGCAGCAATCTTTGCTTTCTGTGGCCTATATAATATTTTTCATGCTGCTAACTACACATTGCAAAGTTTCTGGATTGGCTAATCTATTTAAATGCACAATTAAATTCAATTGACAGTGATAACTATAGGAATGGATGTCATGACAAATGTCATCTCTTCATTAAGTATTGGGCTATAAATGTAAAAAAAAAAAAACAATAGACCTCCCACTTTTGCTATATGTATTACTTTGAGTGACCGGTTTAAAAAGTTAGTAATAAAATGAATGACAGTGACTTTTTACTTTTAAATGTACAGATTTTTAAATATAAAATAGTTCTATGCTCTTTGTTTTATTATCTGTCCACATGAATGAATAGGATTAATATTCCAATATTTCTTTTAATTTATTGTGGATTTACTGTGAATACTGGGCTCGCAGTTTACATGGGTATGGTATTTTTTACTGTGTATGACAGTGTTTGTCTAACACCACCGAAGTCCATTTTTGACCCAGCAAATTTTTGACCCCGAGTATAACATTGCTGTACATAAACTCGCCTCCACATTGAATAATTTGGATTCTTTGCATTCATGTTGAATGTAAGGGATTAAAGTGGTGACTTTCTCCATCTCATTCACCTCAGGAACTGCTCGCACCAAGCTTCGTGATGTACTTCCATTTTCAAATATTGGCTTGCTAGTTTCTGAAGTAAAGGAAATTTTTAATTATCTAAATAACTAACATTCCTTTTTCTTACAGTGTTAACTGTAATTTATATTCTTTTGAAAACTAAGTGTCCCCAACACTTGGGCCAAAGTTTGTGTGTCTGAATATAATAAAAGAGGAAACAAAACAGGAAACAAAACTAGATAACGGTCTGAAATATAAATATATATATATATATATATATATATAAACTCATGAACCTAGCAACATTCTGAAGCATCAAGGAATCCAAATTTGCTTTTACCTAGTAACAGAGAATTATATATATATATATATAAGGAACCAATCACATTAGAGAAAAATTACGCAATGAATCATGTCTATGTAAACTGCTGTACTCTTTTTGTTAGGGGGAATTGGTCCTCCTGGCTGTGATTAAAGCTTATGCAAAGGCATTTTCTGGAGTCTGTCTGGTTAGTTGAGCACTAGAAACCTTATTCCCGAATGACTGTGCTCGTAAGGGGCAAAACAGTGTCCAACTCGAAGCAGGTGTCAGAGTGAAGACGTCTAGTAGAGTATAAATTTAATTTAACAGAACAGTGAATATTTACAGCTGCTCCAGCAGGCCTCGATGAGAGGGATTTTTTCTTCTGGCCCATTTGGGTCAGTGGTTAATTTTTAGATGGCAGTAAAATATCACAATTTTCAGTTACAGAAATTGAATAATGTAATCAAATGTAAAATAACACTGCATAGTCTTCACTGTATGAAATATAGATTAATCATTATTAAATTACAAAAGTCATTCAGTCAAGAGCAGATTTTCTTTTTGTATCTGCTTGTTAGATTAACATTGAGCACAAAGACAGCAGTAGGTTTATTAGAGCTGTGCGTATCTAACATACTGTTACACACGCGTTTTCTTTCTCACCTGTTTACATTCACTTAAGACATAACCGACTATGTTTTACAAGGATACTTACATATACGGACGTTTTGACATAATTGGAGAATTTGTCTATTCAAGCACAAGAAGAAATGAAAGAACTTGATTTAATGGGCTATTCACCTGCTGTCTGAGAGGCAGCTTTCTCTCTTCACCATCAGTTAACATTAGTAATATGCTTCGCGTTCCACCGTCTTTGCCATTGCCATATCTAACCAAACTGTCTGGACATGAGCACTGTACTGTATACGCTGCATGGTATGGGAGAATTTTAATGAGTACGAGTACACAAACGCAATGGTGCATCCCTAAAGATAATATTGCGAAAAGCTCATTTGGGGCAGCATATTGTACAGAGAACCATCCAACAGATGTTGAAATAGATCTGGTAGATTAATTTTTGCATCTCACAAGTTTTGGCACAGTTTTAACTACACTTTAAATTATTATACAAAGATGCACTGTGGTGAATTGTGACTAATGACTCACAATGTGTATCATATCATGAGGTACTAGTGTTATTTAAACCATTATTATAATGTACATATAGCCCTTATTTTTTCTTCTTTCTTTTTTAACTTTTTTTCCATGTAATGTATACCCAATCCTTTTGCTATCTTTTTGAATGTCTTGTTAAAGTTGTAAATGTTGTATATTATGTCCTTAACGTCTAATAAAAATAAATAAACATGAAAAAAAAAATTATATAATAAGCCAAGATCCCACTACATGACTCAAAACAACTAGATTTTGGTTCACCGACGGTTTGTGACTGTCGTTGACATAGTCCTATTCCTAGTCAGTTGAAGCTCATCGAAATAAAAACAGGAGCAGTGAACTAGAAGGATCAGATCTGACCAAGGCAATGATTCATTTTTATTTTTCAAAGACTACATAAAAAAATCCACACTTTATGACTGAAAATCATGAGAAGCCAGAATAATTAGTCATGATTCTCAGCAATAACTTTGAAGATGGGGATCAAAATTCTAGTCCACTACCAAGTTTACCCTACCGTCTAATTTGCTAAGCCATTGCGCACAGGCATGTGAAAGCACATCTCTGAGTAAACCGAATCGGCATGTTGTTGTCCAAGCTTTAGTTTTCCAATGTCTCGTCCCCAAAGGAGAACAGTGTGTGAGGCTGCTTTGTTACAGTTAATAAAAATCAAGCCCCAAAGGTTAGCAGATCAGTTTGAAGGATGGGTTGATTTTCTTGTTTTCTCCACTAAAGGAAATTTTTCCTCATTCTTTTCATTTCTTCCTTTTCTTTTCATTCCTTCTGTCATTTTTTCCTGCACAACTTCCTACTCCCAAACCTGCTTAGCTTGTGTGTAATTATATCGATTTTCTGTTGTGATACAGAGCTAAAGTGGACGAGATCAAGCCCCACAGAGTCCGCCTCCCCTCCCATTCTCTTTTCATTCAGAGGGGGAGGAGGTTGTGGTGCAGACAGCCCACCGAGATCTCAGCGACAGGCCTGGCAGGACGAGGAAGTCAGATGGGAGCTTGCAGAGCAACTGTGTCCTTGGGATATCTGGGTCAAATACACTCACACACATTTTTACACCAAAAACACAAACTGATCAGATAGCCGGTATGAAGGGTTTTGCGGCTTGTCTATTGTATGCTGAAGAAATGGGTAGTTGGGGTAATCGACTAGAAACACAACATGGCAGCTGTTGAGCCAGTCGGAGCTGGATTGTTTGTTTATGGTGTTCTCTGAGTGCATTACAGTAAATCTGGCAGAGCGCTGTTGTTGTGGTAACTTATTATAGTGTAAACACAGATTTCAGGTCATCATGTGGACGCCCAGGCTTGTTTGTGCCAATTTAATTGCACTAATTAGCCAGTATAATATGCAAGTAAAGATTTCTCCTAACCCCTCCATTAATGATTACTCATCTTTAAGCAAGCAACCTTTGTCATTGTATTCTCAATTCACTAAAACAGGTTCCATGAAGGTGACTTACTGTGGAAGTTTTTAAAGCCGTTTACATGCTTTGCTGAAGAGTAAAACTTTAAAGGTACTGCTCAGCCAAACATGAAAACCTAGTCATCATTTTATTCACCCCAATGTCATTCGAAACTTTTAAGACTTTCTCTTCCTTGGAGCAAAAATGGATACGTTTTGAAGAATGTAATGGCTACTCTTGTCCATTTAATAAAAGTGGTGACATGCATGGTTGAGCAACCATGTATCAGTTTTCGGTATCGGTGGACAAAGGAAGTATTGTTGCGTCTCTACATGTGACCAATCAAACAGCAAATTTGTGACCAAGCTAAAGAACAGGGAAAGCTTCCAAATTAATAAATTTATATTATGGTATATTTCTCACACAAAGGTCTTGTTAGAGGAATATAGTACACAAGTTAGATGGCGTACATGCAAAACCTTTTATATATATATATATATATATGGTGGAAATTTAAATAAAGAAGAAGTATTTCATATGACATGAACTGTTCACATTGCAACAGATCCACCACAAAACCATCCAGAAAGGTCACTACTTATCACTTCTCCAGTCATTTCCTGTTAACCTCTCACAACAGTTTCACAGCAATATCTCCCTTTAGCCCAAGACTGGTTCCCCACTGAAGCTAAGCAGGGTTGAGACTGGTTAGTACCTAGATGGGAACATATACTCGGGTTACTAACCGCAGTTCCCTGAGATACGAGAATGAGCACTGCACCTTGCTAGATGCGGTGGGGAAAAACATGTTTTCTCCGATAACTGAAGCCTTATTCAAACACACAGTGAAACTGCAGTAGAATAAAACGAACCAATGACAGCGCGGCGGAGCTGAGTGAGCCTATGGTGAAGAAGCCCGCCAGAGCCCACCAAAATGAATGGGGCATCTGGCTATATAAGCAAGCATTTTGCATAAGATCTCTGGTTCATTTCGTCTGAAGTGACAACCAGAGTCATGCAGCGCCACAGCACGGCTAGCAACACAGTACTCATTCCCGTATCTCAGGGAACTGAGGTTACGTTAGTAATGGGCCTAGGGCAGTAACGCAGGCCTGGTTCACCTTGATGGCATTGGATGGGACTCGAGGTTTCAGCCAGTATTGAAGGGGCGTCATGTGAATTAGGCCCTGCTGTAGCACCAGAAACTCAGAGACATTTCTCTGAAACAGCAGAGAGAAAGCAGAGAGGCTCCAACTGTGAAGGTGGCCACAAGCTGCTGTATGTCCAGAACGTGCTCTGGCAAGACTACAGCCCTCATTTGTGTTGAGTAGAAAACTGCTCCCAGGAACGGATTCTTTTGGCTGGGAGACAGTGAGCTTTTAGCAAAATTGACCCTGAGCCCCAAGCACTCTAGGTGGCTGAGGAAAAAGGATCGTTGAGACACTAGCTCAGCCTTCTACTGAGCTAAGATGAGCCAGTTGTCGAGGTAGCTAGGGAGAGTCCGAATGGGAGGACAGTATATTGATATGCCACTCCCTCGAAGGCAAATCTCAAGAAGTGCCTGTGATAGGTGGCTATCTGGATCTGAAAGCGTCTTTCAGACCAAGAGAAAAGAACCAATCCCCTGGGCGTATCTGCGAGAGGATCTGCTTCAAAGTGGTCAATCTGAACGAGCACTTTATGAGAGTGCGATTCAGAAGCCTGTGATCGAGGATGGGCCTGAGACCGCCATCCTTCTTGGGGATGAGGAAGTAATGGCTGTAGAAGCCTGATTCGCTCTGAGCTGGCAGAACTTTCTCCATGGCTCCTTTTGCCAACAAATTGCTCACCTCGGAGTACAGGACGTGGGCATTCTCACTCCCTACTAAGGTGGGAAGACACCACTGAAGCGCAGAGGTCTTTGAACGAATTGAAATACATAACCTCGCATTATTGTCCTCAAAACCCATTTTGACACTCCGGGAATGGCCTGCCAAGCCTTGGCCCGCGTGACAAGGGGTTGAATTGATTCGAGCGATGGGTTGCTGCTAGACGGACCCGGTGCTCGCAATAAGCGGAAGAGGAAAAATGCTCTCTTTTTGAGAAAGTTTGCATTTTATTTTGTTCGCCATCACAGCGATTAGTTGCACAGAAGCTAGAACAGGACTAGTGCTTACAACAAACGCACCCGCAACTGAGCGGGGTGTCTGGGGGCACATACAAGGCTGTTTGGGGGGTGGTCCAGCCGCAGCGAAACTTAGACAGGAAGAGGAGGGAGGCTAAGGGATCAGGACGACTTCTGAGGCGCAGGGTCCAGCACTATCTTGGGCCGGGGTCCCTGGCGCTTCGGGAAGGGATGCCGCTTTGCAGAGCGGGAGCACTGTCGAGGCTTAGGCCGCAGGGCAGGCTGGGTGATCGAAGGTGCGGGTTTAGTGGACTGCTGAGTCGGTGAAGGCTTGGGGCGACTGGAAGCAGATGTGGAGCCAAAACGCTTGGGCAGGGAGTGTTGCATAGCTTGGGAAGACTGCGGTGAAACGTTCTGCAAATCTATCGACAGCAGGTCCAAAAAGGCCAGTGGGGGAGGTGGGGGAGACGGGGGAGTCGAGGAAGAGGGTTTTGTCCGCTTCCTTGTTTTCCGTCAAGATGATTACATTTAGAACGATTTTTAGAACTACATCTTTATCACAATCTTTACAGTTATCATTCTTGGTGTGAACAGGCTTTTAGTGAGGGCAGCAGGGGTTGCTCAGTACACAGTAAATTGTAATAGTAAATAAATGTTAAATTCTTTTGTTCCTTCATTCACTTTTCAAATTCCAAATCCAGCGCCGCTGACACTGGCAATAAATGTAGGGGTCTCACTAAGTTTCCTCGACTTTTTTGTGCAGAATGCTGTATACTGTCAGTCTCCCTAAACTTTCAGCTACAAAACAAACATAAAAAGCCTGAAAATGTCAATGCTCTGCACTGTCAACCCTGCATATCGATCAACCATGCACACAGGGAGCACCTCACAAGTTTAGACCTCAAACCAACACTGAGAAGAAAACTTTTTTTGAACATTGTAGAACCAAAACGCTTAAACATAAATCCACCCCATTTAGTTCGACATGGATCACTATAAACCAAAAAGGGAGGGTAAGAAGGTGGAGGTTGGCATTGGTCTTTGAAAAGGTAGAAACTGGCTACACTCCTCTTGTGAAGTCGTATTCTATGGCTAACCAGGCAGTGCAACATAAAAGGCAGCCATAAAAAAAAATCTGCTGATAAGAATGACAAGGGCTGGAAATGCAAATAAAGTAATATAATCTCACTCAAAATCTCTGTAATGTGCAAACATTGATGATGCAATTAATGACAAATCTGTTCATTTAATGATGCTCTATGCAGTCTAACTGCCAAACACAGACTTGAAGTCAAAGTACTGGATTTCATAAGAGTACTGGTAGTTTGTTTACAAAAGGTGTTTGTCCCATGTGATATGTGGCTTCATGTGTAAAATTTGCTTCTTTGTCTAAAGTGCCTGTCCTGACAAAGTATTAATGCAAACTAACACATTTGGTTTTAAGTGAACATAAACAAGTGGGACGAAAACTGCATGCGTGTTTAAAAAAAAAAAAAAAAAGATCTGTAAATTAGGCTTTACACAGATCTGATATTTTGCACTTCACTTTTAATCTTTGTTTTACAGTTTGTATGTGTTCTATTTCTCTATAATTAGTTTCTTTGTTCTTTTATTTCATTACCCATTTACTTGCATTAAATAATCACTTGGAAAACCTCTCTAACCTAAAAGAGAAATAATTGAATGCTACATACTGTAAAATACTCAATATTTTACTTTTAAAACTAAAGAGTGGATATTAGTTTTTGAAATGGTATCAACATTTGTTTTTCTCTATTTCCAATGACAATGGAAGAATGACAACCTTAGCTACAACATCTTATAACATATCCATTTCTATGCCAAACACTCAGAGAGATGTCATATGACAATGTTGATATGTTTGGTCTTGGCGGTATAAATCTGCTACGCTGCTGCAGAGCAAGTACAGGACTTGCTACTGCCAATACATACACGACATGCTGCAAGTAAGCAAATAAGACATGCTGCTGCTATATAAAATAGCTCACAGATCTATACAGGTGGAGCTGGGGAAGGTGTAGTGTTTCTGAAAGCATGCTGCAACTGCTATAGTAAATGCTGACCAAGTATTTGAAGGTTGAGCAGCGATCTCATTGGCTACTGATACAGCATGACCAATGATCTGTGCCCTATGGAGAACGATGTGATTGCAAGCAGATTAAGATTATCCGCCTGTACCATCAGTTACATGACAGAACTTTGCATTCATAATAAGTCTATCCTATTTCTTCGTTTCCTGCTTAAATTAATATAATTCATATTCCATTAACATATTCCACAATTTCCATCAATAGCAACTTCTTAGGGCTTAATATTTCCCACCCTGACTGCAAATGACAGGGTCTCGAGTCTGCCAGGCAGGCAATCACTTCAGACGCTCATATTACACTTTGGGAGTCTTTTATGGATTTCCAGTGAGGTGCTCAAAATGATGAACTACTTCAAATCAAATAAGGAAGATTTAATTTATTGTTGTGCAATTAAATAAAAGCTGAATAATGAAATGAGTGGAGGACGGTTAATGATGTCCAGAGAGAAGAAGAATGCAAAAGGTGTAGAAGTGATAAAAGCCGAGTGGACGCACTGTTGGCACACAGGTTTGAAATATGACCTTTAATTACTGAAAATACACAACCTGCAAACCATTAAACAGACATTTTTGGAGCACATCATGAAGCATTTCAAACAATTACAAACCCAATCACGCATTCATTTAGCACTACAGCAACCCATGGTCAACATGCTGCGTCCGTACGACTGGAATCTCAGCTCGGGTGACCTTCGTCTAAAAGCCGAATTTACCGAGCTGATGCAGATCCTCAATGGAGAGAGATTTGTTTTCCTGTCAAAAGTAATGACATTGTGGGGCGTCCAATATTCACTAACCAATGAGAGGGGCTAGTCTTCGTAGCAGTGTCAGAATCTTGGGGAAACATCAGAGCAGAGGGGTAACCAACCGCTTCCTCATCCATCATCACATTACTCTCACTGGCCTCCATTACAGCCAGCATTAAGCATGACTTGCAACAAAAGGTAATAAGAAAACACAGAGAGCTGTCCAGTGCCACTGAGGAGGTTGAGCCTTCATGTAGGGGCAATTATATTAAAAGCAGCTCTAATAACCTTCAATATTGTCACCTAAAATGTTAAATACTACCCTGTCCTCTCCACACTCAAGAACCACCTAATTTTAGCCTACTTAAACTGATTAAGTGCAGATAAAAGATGGCTAAAAGACACAATATTGTAAAAGAGGATAAGTGAAAAGGTCTTCATTTAAAGATCAACTTAATGTCTGGCAAAACATTGTGGCTGGCGCAATGCTAAACTCCACGCGTACGCTCAGTTACAATTAAAATTTTACAATTTTTCCCAGTAATTATTTTATCCCCAAGGTGGAAACCGCATTGATTCACCAGGTCATCAAAGAAAAACTGCATAAACAGAACAGAACCCATGCAAGCTACAGCGACAATGGAGCCCTACATAGACAAGAGATTGTGTAAAAAGTACCCTCATTTGTACAACTCTAGCATGAAACAATACAAAGATGTTTACATGGGTTCTAGCTCATGACGAAAGTATTGCTCAAAACTGTGTATGCTCATAATATAGTAATAAGGGGAATGTGGTTAATTTTGAGTTTTTTCCCCCGCTATTTTTGTCTTCCGGGTTTAAAATCTACACCGTGTCCACATCACAACCCAAGAGTTTAAGGCAAAAGTCCTTTTTCAAGTTAAAAAAATTTCCCTTGTGTTCCCCATACCAAAGTGTTAGCAATTATGCTTAAAGTACTGTGCTGTTAGCTTAGCAATATGCAATCGCCAAACTGCATTAATATTAATCGTGATCCACGGTCTCATTTGAACTGATATAAAATCTTCCAAGCACAAATAGTGGTATTTGTAATACACACAGGGTTGCTGCCCCAAGTAAGTATATTTGAACATGTGGTATGAGATACAGCTGGAAGAAAGGCATCTGTTTATGATGTTGTCAACCACATGAATAATTATAATTCCTCTCTTTTTGTGTTTATCCTTCTGTGGGGAAAGGATACACAGGGACCCAATGTTGAGCTTACACAGAGTTTACACCTACACAAACGTATGCAATAGTAATAGGTCTATTGTATAATTGCATCTAAGGATTTAGCATGCTTAAAGGCACAACTGTACCAAGCCATAATTAGGTGCACAACCATGAACACTTAGCCAATGGATCATCTTTTTATTAGACATAAAGGAACAGTATTGCATAATTTTGAGCTTATTATTCAGCCCAGAGTTTGCCCTTACTGACATTCCTCAAGGCTGAATAGATGACATGCTCCATTGTTAAAACACAGAGACCTCCGTTTTAAAAGACTGCTCCGTCTTAAGATTCTAATCGGTCTAATCAGCATCCATATATTGATTACTAGGTGTGTTTGCAGAGGCAAGCATTACAATGACTATTCATGCACCATATATGGTAGAGATGTGCAAAGCTCCATAAATCAACACTAAAGAAAGTATTTTGAAGAATGTTTCAAGTGTTTATGTTCATACCATAGGGTCCAAAACAACACTGGACCCTATTATTCTTTATTGATTGGAAATTAAAAAAAAAGAGATGCTTACACACATATATATATATATGTATATATATATATATATATATATATATATATAAATCATATTTTGTGCCATAAAGTTCCAAAACGACCATGATGAGTAAATTATCACAAAATTATCTTTTTAGGTGAACTCCCCAGTATGGTTTGACTGGTTTGTCCACTTTTTAAAGTGCTTGTGGCAGGATGCTCTAAATTGTTGTCCCATTTATTGCATTTGACTTTGGTGACAGTGCTTTAGTGGAAATGAAATGTAAAAATCGCACTATTAATATGATCATGGATCCAAGCACATTTTAAATTGTCAGCATTTTAGTCACAGCAGTGCTTTCTTTTATCAACAAAGCATAGTTATGTGCCAACAGCAATCTGATAACGTAACATAGAGCTCCTCATAACAGATAGGAAAATGCTTTATGGAGCTGTCCACTGAGAGAGACAGGCTGACCAGTATTATAAAACCACATAAATTAGACAAACATAAAGCCACAGGAACACATCAGTCAAGCTACGTGGCTCATCGAGCAATGTTCTTTTAGATACATAGCCAAATACAGCCTGAAATATAATTAAGGATGATCACAAACTGGCATTCTGTTCTGAGCTTCCTGCTGGGACATTTAGGCCCTGTTGTTTACATCTGGTATTAAGATGCGTTTTGGTCAATCAGATCTCCAGTGGACAAGGGAGACTGGTGTTTTAACCTCTTTTGTCCACTTTAAACATCCTGATTCCTTCTATGGGTGGGTAAATGTATGGGCTTTTTCAGATCTTTCTAACGGATGAAATAAGCTCATGCAGTTTACATATTAACGCACACGGAAACGAAGGAAAAAATAGTCGACCGCCTGACCGTCTACGCTGCGAAAGCAATCTGAATGCGTTTTTCACTACCTCTGGAAGTGGTCGAAAGTGGACAAGCTCACGTTTTAGACCCCGTTTACACCAGTTTTTAGCATTAATTAGCGTTTAATCTTAAGAATGAATGATTCAATGACAAATATATTTTTAATGGTCACTTGTCGCCACCATTGGTGTAACAATGTAAACGATACAACAGTTATGTGAAGCACCAAGTTAGTTTCAAAAGGTGGTTTGTGTGTTTATAGTGTTTATATCTGAACTGTAAACTTACTTCTGTGATAATTTGAATATTTGTTACAGAAATAACTATACTGTGTGGTTCAAAATTGCTTTCGCTGGGTCAGCAGCAGCACGAACACAGATTTGAATGTTCCGGCATGATTTTGTCAAAGGTTTAATAGACACGGGCGTATTGTTGTCATAAATAAATAAGATTGCGTGGGTGTTCGAATCCAGATCACGATCTTATTAAGATTAACAGTGCAGCTCTAATCCAATTGACCAAAATGCATCTTAATACCAGGTGTAAACAGGGCCTGAAAGTTGCAACCTCCGTCTAGACTAATCTCCCTCAGTTCCTGCTACTCTAGATCACTGAAGCCATTCAGTCAATCACGACGGCAGTTAGTCGGGCCACTTAAATCCAAATTAGATGAACACACTGGGCAGGGTTGTAATTTAGAACTGGTTCACAATGATCACAAGGAGAGAGTGATAGCAGAAAAAACTATTCATCAGTACGGAATAGAAATGTGAAGACCAAGTATGTCAACCCATACTCAGAATTTGTCCTCTGCATTTAACCCATCCAAGTTAGTACACACACACCCAGAGCAGTGGGAAGACATTTTTGCTGTGGCACCTGAGGAGCAATTGGGGGTTAGGTGCCTTGTTCAAGGGCTTCTCAGTCATTTTGTGCAGGCTTTGAGACTCAAACCCATAACCTCTAACCATTAGGCCACGACTGCCCCCATAATAACATTCTAAATTTGGAGAAACCCCCAAATTTGACAGGCCAGGTTCAACACGTTCGCTGCCATGCTGATGGAAAAACACTCCATTTATACATGCTCACTTGAGTCGCTTTAATACGATGTGATCACTGGTATTTAATAGTCTGTGTAAATACCGATAATAGATCTCACAAGCAATTCATCAAATGTGTTTTGAATGGAGCATAGACTTTGTACAATGGCTAGTATGACCGAAAAAGATCTTTAATACGGAAAGTATGACTGGAAATGAATGCTGCATGTTTCTTTTATCATCTCCAAGGTATCCAGTAAGACGCACCTCCCAGAATTCATAGCATTACCCTGCAGCTGGCTCACCCCCCGCATACGCTCTCTGCATATGCTTGAGGCAAGTAAGTAAACTCAACAATTCGCTGCCCAGATTGATGACCCTGAAAGAGATATGACAGAAAGCCACTGGAGTGGACCCCAGAGATCACAGGGTGATCTACTTCTTCGGATGAGTAACTTTTGTTTTTCAGCCATCTCTGTACTTGTCCACATTCAAAAAAGGAGGCTTTTATTGAACGGTTGAGTCAATAAGGAGCCAACGACAGTTAAGTGCATATCTCAGGGGTTTGACATCAGAGTCAGGATTAATATTTGTCACCGCGACTGGCATTTCAGCTTGTGATCCAAGAGGAAGTCGTTTTGCCATGGCACTCCTCACTGCTTGTGTCCAGTTAAGTGATTTTAGACACTCAAAGCCTTGTTATTTCTCCAGAACTGCACAGTCCTTAGGGACAACGTTGTTCTATAGCAATTCGTTAAACACCTCTCAGCTGTGCTTTGGATTTTTATGATAAAACGGTGCTTTGAGACTTGGTGCAGCATGGTCTTGCTGTCAGAGACCTGTCACTGCTGTGTTTAAACCTGACAGTTTGTGCCAAGCACCGTAAAAGCCCATGCTGGCTTGGTTTGGGACAACACTATAAATGCCAACAGAGCCACAAATATCACTGCCCAGAGAGTAATAAATAAATGACACCCAAGTTTCATGATCATACTGGGATTGCTTAATCCAAGGGTTTAAGAGTCGGCTGGTGTGATTCTTTGCCAATCTGAGAAGGTTCTGTAAACAACTAAAAGATTATATAATTGCACAATCTCAAAGAAAAGTTCAGACATTAAATTTCAAGTTCAAGTTTTGGCAAGAAAAAAACATATAAAGAGGAAATCCCTGAAGTGGCACCATCAGTTTCAGTAAGTATTTACCACAGTACTGATAACCAAATTCATATATCATGGAATTTAAAGTATACAGTAAGGAACTGAAAAGAATACCACTGCATTGCCACTGTAGGAGTTTTTAGAAATTAAAAATCACAACTCATTGGAAATACATTTTTCCAAACTACTAAACTATACATTATACTCACAATTCAAATGAACACTAGTGGCAATAAAACAACAACAATTTTTATTCATTTTCACACAAATCATGATTAAATGGGCAGATTGTTGATTAATAAAGCAGAATTGCCATCAATGCCGTCATCACCAAGCTGTATAATGTGAGTGAACAGTACCGAAGCCTAAAAAAATGCATCATAAATATAATCCATACGGCTCCATGGGGTTAATAAAGGCCTTCTGAAGCAATGGGTTCTTGTAAGAAAATATCCATATTTAAAACTAAAACATATTTAATAACTGGCTTCCGGCAGATGGCCGTACGCACCGATTCGCAGCACAAGAGTAACCTCTGAGCCGACGCATGACGCAATTTGCTCTATCCTCCGATACCGGAAGCGGTAACAGAGGATAGAGCAAAACAAAACACAGAATTAGAAGTCTAAAATGATCATTTTTAAAGAGAGATTTTGGAGGGTTTTGATATAAGAGAAGAGGAGCTTGAGTTTGTTGCCCAGCTCTGTTTGTTTGAAGAGTCGTCCAAGCTTACGCTACTCCTGTGTCGGGGTTACCCATTTGGCGCAAGTCGTCTTGCGCAGAGCAGTGTGCGTACGGTCATCTGGCTGAGGCTTGTTATTTTAAATGTATAAAGTTTTAAATATGGATATCTTTCTTACAAAAATGCATCACTTCGCTTCAGAATTTTTACGGGGTTAGTCGTGGCCTAATGGTGAGGGAGTCGGGCTTGTAACCTGAAGGTTGCTGGTTCGATTCCCATTCCCGGGTGTGTGTTCACTGTGTTTGTGTGCACTTGTTCACTACTCACTGCTGTGTGTGTGCACTTGGATGGGTTAAATGCAGAGCACCAATTTCGAGAATGGGTCACCATACTTGACAATACGTCACGACTTTCACTTTCCCTTTTAAGGCTCCGAAACAGTATGGACAATAAAAAAATATGGTAATGCAAGCTATAAAAATAATTGACCCTTCGCAAAGACTGGCCCCATTTAGTTATGGTTGCAATGCCCATGCGCTCTCACGCCACACATCATGTTCTGACGCAGTGAAAAATACATCGAGGAGCAAAGAGGACACTGACAACGTATGAAACAGTTTCATATTTAATATTGTAATTTTTTTAAAGAACTTTAAACAATAAATACCATATAGTGTCTCTTTAATGTGTCGTGACAGATCGCTGTAGCTCCTTCAATCGGCTCGTGAAGCGATCATCTCTTCATACTAGTTCATTTATAGCATCAAATAAACATGAATGAACATCAGAAGGAATATTGTTTTAATTGTGTACACACAATTTTTGAAGTTTAAGTTCACCAACGTTAATCTACTAACTCCCCTGACTGCTTTGTCGGATAAAATGGCGGATTCGGGGTTATGATTGGTTAGATCGCTTGTCAATCAAACTGCAGGCGAAGGGTCAATTACTTATTAGCAACATGCCACTGTACCGAATTTTTTTTTTTTTTCTGCAATCCTTTGTCAAAACAAACCAAAATAATGTGGGAAATTATTATACATTATATTGTACTACGGTTCTTCAAAACAATACTGTGGTAATACCACAATGATTGATATTGCCCAGAAAATATGAAATAACCCCAGGACCCCTTTGTTTAAAAATAAGTGCTTTCAGTAATTGTGGATACTTAAGTTATCTTTCTATCTATGGTACTGTCTGCTTAACTTAAAGAATAAAGCTATGCAGGCGTTCAAAATCAGGCTATTCTTATGGTAATACCACAGTTCATACATAAAAGGGAACTCCCGGCCCTCCTCCTCACATTCAAGTCATTGAGGTGGAACAACTCAAAAAGCTATGATGATGGTGTCTCAAGAACTGCCCGCGTGTTTTTTTCCTCCAGCTGACGAGCTTCCAAAACATGCTAGAGCGCCATTGAGCAATGCGCACTGGAGTTTGCTCAAAGGAAAACCCACAGGCTTGCCTCTGGAAACGGGAAACACCCGCAGGAAGAAAGGGAGGAGTGTGGGAGTAAAAAGGAGGAGTGACATAATTAAACGAAGAACTGAACTGAACATGCTTGCCTGAGAGAAAAAGAGTCTACTCCTTTTTCCCCCAACAATGACAGTACTTCATACGAGCAGGGGGCGTGCTCAACTGGACGCATTCTTGCGTTCCGTCAGCGCCGTTTTTTTATTTTATTTTATTCTGAGTACGCATGCGTCAGATGGACGTTGCGTTTTTAAGACGGCGCGTCAAGTTAAGAACAGTTTAACTTTTAAAAACGCGTCTCGAGAACGTTCAAACGCAACGTCCAGTGTGAACGCAGGAGTCATGCCGCACTGTCATTCTCGCTCTCTCTCTCTCTCTCCGATCGCATATACACACTGCAGTGGATCAAACACAGTTCGGCAAAGCTTGAAAGAACACGTTGAAATCACTGAGAGCCACGTAATCAATCACGGAGAGCTCGTGATGTGTCTCTGAGTTGTGCGTGCAGTCCGCGTTAAAGTTGAGACCACTGTTGCTTTCAAGGTTATCCTGGAACGGATCGCACGGAGCCCATGCGCCAAAAGCGCATCCGACAGCTCGCGTGCGATTCTCTCGCACGCACGCAAACTTGAAATGTAACGTTCATACATGAGACAAGCCATGACACTGACCGCACATGTGTAAACGGGACGTCTCGTACAGCTAGACTGAAAGTGTGCTGGTTAATGATGCAGCACTGCCGATCATCACTGTGCAGTGCACGACAACCCTCAATGCGGACAGAAACGTCCCAAAACACTTCCTCGGCCGGTTGTTTTCATCTAATCCTCTCCAGAGAGGAACCCAGCCCCCTTATGTCTCCCCTCACAACCCTCCCCTTGTCCAGCAGAGCGGTAGCAGCACCCATGTTCGGTTTCCCTTCCAGGAACTCACCGTTCTTGTGCTCTGATGATGTCGCTGTGAGGAGACGCCGAATGCGGGAAAAGCAGAAGAGGCTACGGCGCCACTGCTCCGGGACAGGAGGAGGACCGATCTACACACTTTCGCAGCCATCTCTGGAGTGAAACCCGGCCGAGAGAACGCAAGTGCTGCGGGCGAACCGACTGAGACTGTTGGAGGAAAGGGAGGGGAAATAGGAAGGGCTGCTGGGCTGGGCTAATATTTCATACACACACAGAGAGCGCTGCTCGCGCACACGCATAGCCAACTACTGTTTCAAAAGAAGGTTGCTGTAGTTCCGCGTTCGAAGCAAAGTAGTTCTGATGGGGGAAACTGTGACACAGTTAAAATATTATATCTCATAAGGCATTCTGAAATGTCAATATAAGGAAGTCGTAGACTGAAATCCAACGGTCTCTAGGACAATATGAAAGGAGAGGTTTGATTGGCCGAGCGGTTACCTGCTGGCACCGCTTGGAACTCTTTTCGTCCAATGAGAAGAGGCGCAGCTCCGTAGTTTTGACAACTTGAAGAAAACGTCAGCCCAACCAATCAGAGAACGCGGGACGCTCGCGCTTTCGTGTCCTCTCTCTGTGAAAGAAAAAAAATATTCGTGTATATCTATTATATATTGTTATAATATTAAACCACTAAGTTAAATCCTTAATGTTTTCTTTCCAAATTGAGAGACACATCTGGTCACTGGAAAGAAAGTAGTAGATGTGCCAAAGGTAGGCTATAGGCAGGGCTGGGTAGGTTACTTTTAAAATGTATTTCACTACAGATTACAAAATACATGCTTTAAAAAGTCATTTGTAACGTATTTCGTTACATTACTCAAGTTTAGTAACTTAATCTAAATACTTTAGAATAATTTGGAATACTAATAAGTGTGGAACAAACACAAAAAAGGTAATTGCAAGTTTTTATCTCACAATTCTGACTTTTTCCCTCAGAATTGTGTGATATAAAGTTGCAATTGCGAGTTATAAAGTCAAAATTATGATAAACTCGCAATATTGAGAAAAGTCCGAATTATGAGATATAAAATCGCAATATTGAGAAAAGTCAGAATTATGACATTTAACAAAATTAAAAATTCTAAAATCTAAATCTAAAATACTTTTCAGATGTAACTGTAATCTGATTACCACCCATTTAAAATGTAACTGTAAAGAAATACAGTTACTCAAATTTTGTATTTTAAATACGTAACTAAGTTACTTGTATTTCGTTACTCCCCAACCCTGGCTATAGTGTTGTAGTCGAAAGACAAGACCAAGACTTTGAGGGGTAGAGACCAAGACAAGACCAGGCTAGCGCTCCTCAGACTCATCTGAAAGATCCACATTTACTGCCTGAGAAATGGCTGTTACTAATCATTGAAATCACAAACAACAAAATTCATCTTTACACCACAGAGGTGGAACAGAAGCTGCATCTGAATTGGTACAATTACAAATGCATAAATAATGTTGAGATTAATGTTTTAAAAATAATTATCAAGATCTTATACAAGTACTTATTTTTCAATCATATCTTGAATTTTACAGGCGTTTGTATTAATTTTGGTGACATTTTTGACACAATCCCTTGCTGATTTTTAACCCGGCACAACAGTAACAAAAATAAATGAAATTAGAAATAAGTAATTGATTGCATTCGAAGCAGGTTTTAACAAAGAAATCAGACAATGCAACTGCAGTTTAGCGATATCCCCGCAGTTGTGGTCTTGACCAGTTTTGATATAAAATCCTTTTATTCCGAGACCAAAACAAGACCAAGACCTTCAAAAAATGGCTTTAAAACCGGTCTCGAGTACTACAACACTGTTTTGTCAGCCATGTTAAAGTCACCAAGAAATCAAAAATGACAATTCTTGGAATGCTGCAGTATTTATTATAAATTATTTATCTGTGCACTTAATTTTTATCTTTAATCAAAATAATGTCCCCTCCCTCTTGCAGCGACTTCTCATCTCTGATGAAGTGTTTACTGGACAAACTGTCAATCACTTGTGATCCAGAAATAGCGATTGATCTACACTGAACCTTCCAATCAATTCCCAATTGATAAAATCAAGTCCCGTTCTTTTTTCTCACATGAGAAGACTTTTCACCCAGAAAAGACTGAAACTTCAGTTTCATGCTGACTTAAAAATTGGCATAAATAATCTAAATATGGATAGCTCTACATACTTACTACACCTCCTATATTAAAACACGATCAATATGGATCTTTGAATTGCATTTTATATTGCTCCGCCCTCACGTAGTTCCAAAACTGTACAACTTTCTTCTGTGGAACAAAAAAAAAAGATATTTTGAGAAATGTCTCAGTGTTCTTTTTGTTCATGCAATGGAAGTCACTGGTAACCAATGGTTACCAACATTATTCAAAATATCTTCTTTTGTGTTCCGCCGATGAAAGATAGTCATACTTGAAACGACAAGAGGGAGAGAAAGTGGATTTTTCATTACTAGTTGGACTATTACTTTAAGGTAACAACTAAACATTCAATAAAAAAAAGAGAAGAAATATGTTTTTAAACCATCTCCTATAGACTACATGCTGTTCCACTGTGCCACTGTGTCACTGTGTCAATCATTCTTGCTTCTTGGCAACTGATCCATCCTGTGCATTATATAATTATGTCTCTATTATTAGTCTGTCCTTCAAACAGGTCTTTGGAGTTATGGGACATGAAAATGCCAAACCGCATTTAATATACTCTATTAATCCACTTACAGCAATGGCACAATACATGCTGATTGAAACTCAATCTGCTCATATATGGTGTTTCTCTGAGTCCCAGTGTAGGTATTGTTATTTTCTGATCTCAAAAACATCACTAAGCAGCCAAACACAATTGAAGCTTTTAAAGACATGTTTTTGTCTGTTCAGAGGTTGCATGGTGAGTCACACCCTGCAGCTCATAAACACATTCCAGAGTTCAACCTATGATTGACTGTGTGCATGTCTTCATTACTATTCTAAAAGATCATTCATCAATGATCGTCTAAGATTCATCTAAGGGATTTATTTAGCATTAATCTGAACCAGTGCCATTGTTTCGATTACACAGTGACAGATGTCTTCGATTTTATTGTGGGATTGCACTATTGTTTGCATATAAAACTTCTGTTAGAAACAGATGTCTGTTATTGATAGTACATTTGAACCTACCATCTACTTCATTAACATACCATAGATCATGGAAAGATGCATATGCTACATCTTATTTGAATCTCTGCTGATGTTCAAATACATCTTTATTACACTTCACTATTTATGCGTGAAAGTCTATGAACAACTGTTTTTAAAGTACAAAGTCTTCAAGGTTGGTCAGATTACCTTTGAGCCTTGGTTCCACCCAAGGTTTCTTCCTCACCCTTAAGGAGTGGTTTACTGCTCTGTTTGCCTTTAATTTTATGACCACAATTGGTAAAAGCATGCAGTAAATAAATAAACCTGAACAGTGGCCTGTAATGTTGGCTTTTACGTTCAAATAAACATTTTAAAAGCATATACAATCAACAGTATAGGGTTGGGTATTAACATAGTTATATTAATGTAACTAAATTTGTTATAGTTACAGTTTAACATTATATTATTTATATATATATATGAAAAATTCACACTTAGATGTTTCAGATCAAACAAATTTAAATATTAGTCAAAGATAACATAAAATGCAGTTTTTAAAAGAAAGTTGTTATTATTAATGGACCCTACACGGCCCTGTGTGAAAAAGTAATTGCCCCCTAAACCTAATAACTTGTTGGGCCACCCTTAGCAGTAACAACTGCAATCAAGCGTTTGCGATAACTTGCAAGGAGTCTTTTACAGTGCTGCGGAGGAATTTTGGCCCACTCATCTTTGCAGAATTGTTGTAATTCAGCCACATTGGAGGTTTTTCGACCAAGAACTGCCTTTTTAAGGTCATGCCACAGCATCTCAATAGGATTCAGGTCAGGACTTTGACTAGGCCACTCCAAAGTCTTCATTTTGTTTTTCTTCAACCATTCTGAGGTGGACTTGCTGGTGTGTTTTGGATCATTGTCCTTTTGCAGAACCCAAGTTCGCTTCAGCTTGAGGTCACGAACATATGGCCGGACATTCTCTTTCAGGATTTTTTGGTAGACAGCAGAATTCATGGTTCCATTTATCACAACAAGTCTTCCAGGTCCTGAAGCAGCAAAACAGCCCCAGACCATAACACTACCATCACAATATTTTACTGTTGGTATGATGTTCTTTTTCTGAAAAACTTTTACGCCAGATGTAATGGGACACACCTTCCAAAAAGTTCAACTTTTGTCTCGGCAGTCCACAGAGTATTTTCCAAAAAGTCTTGGTGATCATTTTGGGGGGATATTTTCTGGCAAAAATGAGACAAGCCTTAATGTTCTTTTTGAACAGCAGTGGTTTTTGTCTTGGAACTCTGCCATTCAGGCCATTTTTTCCCAGTCTTTCTTATGGTGGAGTCATGAACATGGACCTTAACTGAGGTAATTGAGGCCTGGAGTTCTTTGGATGTTGTTGTGGGGTCTTTTATGACCTATTTGATGAGTCGTCGCTGTGCTCTTGGGGTAATTTTGGTCGGCCAGCCGCTCCTGGGAAGATTCACTGCTGTTCCATGTTCTCACCATTTGGGGATAATGGCTCTCACAGTAGTTCGCTGGAGTCCCAAAGCTTTAGAAATGGCTTTATAACCTTTTCCAGACTGATAGATCTCAGTTACTTCCTTTCTCATTTGTTCCTGAATTTCTTTGGATCTCAGCATGATGTCTAGCTTTTTTTGGTCAACTTCATTTTGTCAGGCAGGCCCTATTTAAGTGATTTCTTGATTGAGAACAGGTGTGGCAGTAATCAGGCCGGAGTGTGGCTAGAGAAATTGAACTCGGATGTGATAAACCACAGTTAAGTTATGTTTTAACAGGTGAGGCAAACACTTTCACACAGCGCCATGTAGGTTTGGATTTTGTTTTCCTTTAATAATAACAAACTTCATTTAAAAACTGCATTTTGTGTTTAGTTGTCTTATCTTTGACTAATATTTAAATTTGTTTGATGATCTTAAACATTTAAGTGTGACAAACATGAAAAAAATAATCAGGAAGGGGCCAAACACTTTTTCACACCACTAAATATATAATAAAGCACTATTGTAAAGCGGTAGAGTTTAAATGTTTATTCAATTCTAATATGTATTTATTTTATTGTCATCTCACACATGGATCTGCTTTTTTACTTTTTATAATTGGACGTTTTCTATGCTATAATTTATATAATAAGATACTTATGTGATATATTATTAAATAACTAGCATCAAACAAACAATATAATCTTATTCTAAGTGAATACAAATTACTTATTAAATGAAAAGATTGAAAAAATGATGCACAACCACCAAATAGATGGCTATATGCACTAAAGGTTATGTAAATCGCCATTAAACAAAAAGAGGAAATAGAAGGTGCGCTTATTCAAAATCATCGATTTTTCGCACTGTTGAGAATGTGTTAACCGGAAACATAGTCTAGGTTGGCTGAACTTACTCCCGGACACGTTTTTGGAACTAGGATGGGTTAATTAACCAAGAGTTCAGGGTACATGTGATGGTAAATTAACCTTGCTTTCTGGAATACCCCGAAATGGGTTCATTCAACACCAACCGGAAAATGTCTTTAAGCGCCACCTCGCTAAAATCCACCCAATGACAGAGCTTGCAAAAATCATCCACATAATCCTCCATACAGTACGATTGCCCTGGCGGCGACGTAGGAAGGAAACTGTTGGGTTCATCTTAGCTAACTCTAGCTTTCTGTTAAGGTTCCACTGAACCTGAGTCGGTTTTCAAACACAAATGCAGTTTATCCCATAATAGTGTATAAACAAAACAATAGCTAGAAAATAAACATGAATGGGATGGAGATGGACATGAAACTCAAAGTAGTGAACTACAGCATCAAAAGTTGACAAAGCTAGACCAAGACGAATGAAAAAATTAGAGGTATAAATACAGACTACTAATGAGCAAATGAGCACCACCTGAATGTAATGAAACCAACGATAACGTAACACAAATGAAAACAAAAAGCACATGGTATGAACACAAGGGCAACATGGGAATCACATGACACATGAAAACAAAGAGCCCAACCAAACGCCAGCCTTACACTTTTAAAAGTGATTAATAGTGTAATTCAAGTGTTAAATGCTTGACATTTTATTAGTTTGTGACATTGGTCCAAACAAATCTGGATTATTCAGACTGAAGAACATCTACCCATCAAATCCTCGGCTCGTCTATATACTTAAGCTTCGCAAGAGTAAAACCAAATGAATACACAGATGGTCATTAGTTTTTAGGACAGCGTGTGTGTTCAACAGCTGTAAGGCTTATGCAATTCGTCAACTTGAGCCAAGTGATTGAGGCTAAAAAAGACAGTGTTTTTTTTAATTCACACCTGTTGCTGAGTCACAGACCCCTCAAGGCCCATTTCTAACAATGACACCAGCCTGAAAACATGGCAGACATCCTGTTTCTCTGCCTACAATTCAACTCTCTATGAGTCGCTCTTATGTTGCCATGGGAGATAATCAGGCACATATTTGTACTTCTCAGAACACTGAGGAGTCTTATCAGTGAATCTGCATGAATTACAGCCGAGTCAAATGAACTCCGACAGATAAGACAAAACTAAACACAAGCTCTGTTCTTAACTTCTTAAATCTGGACTGGAGTGCTTCAGTCATGTGAAGGGGTTTGATTTAGCTGGCACTAAGTCCTAAAGTATACAGCCAATATTCATGGACTTTAGTTCTAAAGCAAGCCCGTCAGGTGAATGGAGGTTAGAACAAAAGAAAGCATCTCCTCTGCCTTGTTAGCTGATAACAGTGCTCATATACTGTCACTCACCCATATATGCAGATATACATTAATAGAATACAACTGCAGGAAACATTTCCCAAAGGAGTAAAGGCTGCCTGCAAGGGAGTACAACAGTTTGAAAGTATTAGATAAAATGATAGAAAAGGCATAAACCCAGATAGATGGATAAAGGGAGAGAGATTTACAGCAAGATCCAAAAACGATAGGCCTATGAGAAAGAAAAGACCAATCATAATTCAATATGAAAAGACAAAATGTCAAATGTATAAAACCAAATATATTAGCTAACATAACAGATGAGTTCTTGTGTTGAAAAGAAATAGTCATAAATCTATGGAATTTAACAGCAAACCATGCAGTTTTAAGTTTGCATGTCCTTTGAATTTATCCAAGAGTTCAAGAGGTCAGTCTTTGATTACCAGTTGAAGGTGTGAATTTGCAGGTCAAAGGTCCTCAACTTTGATAATTGGTAATGGGCAGAAGACAAACCTTTTATCTTGAGTTTGTTTTTGATCTTCCACGTTCACATGCGCATGAATGGAAGTGATCGACACATGGTCATAATGCAACTGTGACTGTACATTTAAAAAATGTGTAGATGGAAAGTGAGAGCACATCCTGTGTGAAGAGTAAGAAAGAATTAAAAGAACTAGATTTGCATTTCCTGAAGGAAACAGTGGTGCTTGCAAGGCAGCCAAAGAAATTTAAAAATTAAAGTTTCAGATAAGTGATAGATAGAACACCTGAGGCGAAGTGTTTTGGATAAATTAAGTGCTTAAAATTGTGAAGGAAAAGACCTTACCGACTCATCAGCCAGTGGCACATATCCCCAAAAAACTGTCCCATACCGGCGTGATCAAAAAGATCTTAAACTAGATGGAACTGGATTAAATATTTTAATTTTAAAAAAATTTTTAAAAAAAATTTTAATGACCTGTAACTCTGCCTGAGTATCGGACAAATGTTCACTGCTGGCCAGAGGAGAACTTGCCCCCCGACTAAGCCTGGTTTCTCCCAAGGTTTTTTTCTCCATTTGTTGGTGTTTTGGTTCCTTGCCGCTGTTGCCTTTGGCTTGCTTAAGTTGGGGACACTTGCTTGATATTCAGCAGTGTTTTTGATATGCCTGCATTGGCGTCGTTGTATGTGAACTGAGCTGAGCCGGACGATTACATCACTGTTTTCTCCAGTGCTGATTTACATAAATTAACTAGATTAATAACTATTGATCTTTGCAACAGAATGAATCAATAATATATAGAATAAGCTGGACAATGACACCAATTTCTTTGGGAGCTGCTGTGCAGCCAAAATTATTTGCCAATTATTAATGTAAAGTAAATGTACAGTACTCAACGGCCAATTCCAAGTTCAAGTTGCAGGGACGCAGTCATGTCGAGACAGGGGTAACTGCAGCTTGGAGTAATGGGGGTGTCGAATGGTAGGGGGCGTGCCGAACGGTTTCTCATTGGTCACGAAAGCTGCCTGTTCTGCATAAAGGCGAGTCATACTCTTAAATCGCTATTGGCCTACAGAAAACAATAAATCTATAAATCATTTAATCATAAAATAAATCATTTACGTAAATGTATGGTTACTGCTAATTGGCCAACACCAACAGTCCTTTCACCAATGAGAAACCGTTAGGCACGCCCAATACTCCAAGCTGCAGTTACCCATGCTAGGTCATGTCTAAGGAGGGGACATAAGGGCTGGTAACCACAGTGACAAGGAAACATTTGTCAGCACCACTCCCAGGGTTCACATTTACATTGATTAGACTCTCAGTCGCATGGACTCCACACCTGACACGAGCCTCCTCTCATGCATGGCAGAAAATTCCTCTCACAGAAGCACACACACATAGTGACTGGACAAGATAAGCAGAAATCTGAACCAGCATTACTCGTTCTGTTGGAACTATCACACACACCCGATTAACAGCTTGTAACCCGAGTCCATTTCTTTCATTCATGTACACAGACAGATGACAGATTGCAACAACATTGTCTCCACTTCTGTGACAACAGTATCTATAGAGCTCTGCTTTGTTAGGTTTGTCAATTTTGAATGGACAAAGTCTACCTCCGTTTAAAGCAGGACATTGCAGGCAAAACCACTGTTTTTTCATGCACTGGTCAATTTTGAGATTTTATCATATATTTCTTTCATAGTAGGATTCATATTGAACCCTCATGTTGTGTTAGGGTCATTTTGACCTGGAGAGGATTTTCTTTTCCCCCAAAATGCTTGGTAACATTATTACATTGTAATACTATTTTGAATTTCTCCTCAGATCAATGAGACTCAGATTAATGAGGCCTACCATTAATCTGTTTCTAAAACAAATACAAGACCTGTGCTAAAAAGATTGAATCCAATATTTGGTGATAATATAGCATAATGGGAACACAAAAGGTGTTTGAAAAATGGTTTTTAACACTGCACAAGTGTTTACTTTATTACACTTACAATACATATCTGTAAAGCCAATTTTCTCGTGCAGATATCACTATTTATCAGCTTTCTCTTCCAGCAAAACAGAAAAAGTATTTAGAGAATTTTTTTATTTTATTTTAAAATCATGTTGTCAATGTTATGACAGCTTCCAAATAAATGGTTAAAAAATAATGGTTAAAAATAAATAAATAATTTAAAACTTAATTTTGATATTTTCTGAAGAAATTGTGAGTGATGCCAAAGTCACTGCCACAATGCTATGGTGTTGTATGTGGTTGCCAGGGCATTACTATGCGGTGTTCTGCTGTTATAGTCAGTGGTGGAAAGAATACTAAAAAATTTTACTTAAGTAAAGGAAAAAATACTGCTACATAAGAAATAATTTACTTGAATACAAGTAGAAGTACTGAAAAATAATATTACTCAAGTAAATAAGTAGTTTGCTGAAAAAGTACTCAAGTTGCTGCGTTACAAAATACTATTATTTTTCTATTTTTACCCAAAATGAGGCGACGTGAGCACTAAATAATGTCTGTTTCATTCACGCTGAAAGTCCACACCTGAGACTTGTAGAAATATTAAAGGGTTAGTTCACCCAAAAATGAAAATTCTGTCATTAATTCCTCACCCTCATGTCGTTCTACACCCGTAAGACCTTTGTTCATTTTCGGAACACAAATTAAGATCTTTTTGATAAAATCCGAGGCGTATGTGACTCGTCCATAGACAGCAATTTAACCGACACTTTCAAGGTCCAGAAAGGTACTAAAGATATCGTTAAAACAGTCGACGTGAATGCCGTCGTTCATCCTCAATTTTATGAAGCGACGAGAATATTTTTTGTGCGCAAAAACAAAAATAACGACTCTTCTGTATCATTCTCATATGTTGTTTATGTCCAGTGTTTCCAGGTTCTACGTCAGAATGCGACTCATTATTCACATGCATGTCAGCATCACATGCATGCATCGTGCTGGTCACGTGATCAGCTTTGGCCAATAATGAGCAGGCATTCGGACATAAATACAGAAGCCTTCACTGTGCTTCCTGTGGCAACTACATGAGGATAATGACAGGGAAGAAAAGAGATTGTTGAATAAAGTCATTATTTTTGTTTTATTTAAAAAGTATTCTTGAGAAGTCACAATTGTCAGGTAAAACATCAAAATTACCTTTTTAATTTTGTTTATTCCATGGCTGAAAAAAACAAACAAGAAACAGAATTGTGATGTACAGTCAGAATTTAGTTAGTTGCTGTTTGTTTGTCCAACAATCCATGTGTTTTCACGCCACACATCATGTTCAAAATACATCGAGGAGCAAAGAGGACACTGACAACGTATGAAACAGTTTCATATTTAATATTGTAATTTTTTTAAAGAACTTTAAACAATAAATATCACATAGTGTGTCTTTAATGTGTCGTGGCAGATCGCTGTAGCTCCTTCAATCGGCTCGTGAAGCGATCATCTCTTCATACTAGTTCATTTATAGCATCAAATAAACATGAATGAACATCAGAAGTAATATTGTTTCAAGCGTGGAAAGACGTGAGTACACACAATTTTTCAAGTTCAAGTTCAACAACGTGAGTCTACCAACTCCCCTGACTGCTTTGTCAGACAAAATGGCGGATATGGGATTATGATTGGTCAGATCGCCTGTCAATCAAACTGCTTGCGAAGGGTCAATTACTGTATTAGCAACATGCCAGTGTTTCACAGGTCAATTGTGAAATATAGCTTTTTATTTTGAGGCAGAAATAAGCTTCCACAGCTAACATCTCCTACTTTTTTCATTGTGGATGAAATGAGTGGCTTGACAAACTACACTTTCAAAGTAACCTCCTCATACATAGATACACTTTGTTTACATTCAGACATTAATTTGACACGATACTGTCATTGTTGCCTTGTATTTTTCTGTGGTAAAATAAACTTGGAAAGGGATGAAAAACAAAAAACAAAAGAGATAAGGACACATATGTCGCCAACATGGCTAGTTTGGTCATGCTGTAGGCGTATGATCTGAATAGGTCTGTTGAAATAAAGAGAGATTTGCGTGCAGGTATTATCAGGGCTACAACTCTGTGCCCATTGTGGTTTCAGAATGGAATCCTCTCTGATCTTTTATTACCCCAACCCCCACCTCCAAACTCTGAGGAAATAGATTCATCAAAACTTTATTCCATGTAAATGCAGCATATAAAGGCGGAGAAAAAAAATCAATAATAATACGTTTAACAACAATCCAATTACTTTTTTTCTTGCCAGAAAAAACATGCCCTGCACAGCCTGAGATTATACAAGGCGTTATATTTATGTACACTTTTTGGCAGTGAACAATAAAACATCATATTTTATTCTGGCTCAAAGTAGCCATTTAGAAGCCCTCGATGATAAGGCGAGAAATTATGACAATCTGACAGCAGAGAAATTGGATATGCTATGCAGAGCACTCAACAGATCAATGACGTTTCTGATAGACTGAAATAGACTTGAACTGAAATATTGCTGTAAGTTACTCTATTTTACACATCATGAATGACTGTACCACTGGCAAATCCACACTTAAAAACCGATTATGACCACCATGGAGATGTGTATGGAGATTTATAGAGATACAACAGTGCGCGAGAAGTGGGCTTAAATATGAGACGTGTCTCCAGTCTGGCTCTGCTCTCAAAATTAATGTGAGAACAGTCAGTGGCCTGTGGTTATTTTTGAACGGCAGTGAGACTTACGCATGAAGAGACTACAAGTGCTTGCTAGACTTTTTACTGTCGGTATAAAGACTGGTCCACTTTGTGTCAAAACATATTTGAATATGTTCCAAAGAAATGCAGTATCTTTCATAAGTAGACTGTTGCTAATGTTAACCATAAGCGCAACTTACAACAACTAAAGATGGCAAAAAAAAAAAAAAATATCAGTATAGCTTCTTACACTACCATTCAAAAGTTTGGGGTTGGTCAGATTTTTACACTGAGGATGATTAAGTGACGTGAATGATGAAGATGACGCTCTTGAATTGAAACAACAGCTGTTTTGTTCTCAAATGTTTACTTCATGTTACTTTATACAAAATACCATTTCTATTAATTTTCCACTGAATTATGAGATCTGAAGAGCTTGAAACAGCGTACAGAGTACCGTGTGTCTGTTTTTTTCCAGTTGCGCGTGTGTTATGAGTCCGAGAGTGCTCATTCGCTCTAGATCTAGACGATGTCCTGTATACTTCCTTGTTCTCAACATAACTGAGAAACGTGTCTACAGATGAAACATGAAGCCAAACAGATGTTTGATTATGATGACATATGTTCTGGACGCGTTTTTCATGTGCCTCGGGGTCATTTATATAACAATAATAATGTTTGCATGTAGGTATAGTGTTCAGTCTATTATAAAACACTACAAATAATGCACGGCTGCCAATTATATAATCAAAATCCACTTTATATCATAATAGGAAGTAATTAAAAGCACTCGATGATGATTTAAAGTGGGTTGTGAGCAAAAACTGTAATCTCTTAAATTGTGATGCGTAGCTTGATGCTAATTGCACCTGTTATGTAGCTGTGATTATATTTTATGATGTTTTGGGTAAAAAAAAAATTCTTAAAAGGTCTCGTAAGCATTATAGATGCATGGTTTGTGTTTACTGTTGTATGCTGTGCAGCGGATGAGGATAAAGCCAAATGGGAAAAGAAGATACACAAGGAGAAAAGCATTTCAGCGCCACCTATAATGCAGAAGTGACTTCATCATTTCTTTAATCAATCATTTCGTATTAAGTGTGAAAGTACAGTTCTTTGGTGGTCCGCTTTGCTTTATAATGTCATGCTCAGTGTGAAAGCCTTAATGCTTACTGTGACGAGCAGGGCGGGCGAGAGCCGTGAGGGAACGGCACGAGGCCGGTGGCACGAGTGATAATGAGCGTCAGCTGTGTGCTGCACCGGTCTCGTATCTCTAACGGAGGAGCTCCGGAAGCATAAAAGAGGAGCGACAACAGTGAAGGATGAGCGAGGACCAGGCCTGGATTTTATTGTGTTTTTATAATGTTTATAATGTTGTTTGTTTGTTTATTTATTTGATTAAAAGTTATATTGGACGTTCGCCGGTTCCTGCCTCCTTCTTCCCGTACTTAAGAACTGCGTTACACTTACCAAGTCTGCTTTTTTTTTTTCTCGAAATTACAGAAAGTCATTTTGTAAAATATTATTGCATTTTTATTTTTATATTCTTTTATTCCTTGATCGGCATTACTCCAGTCTTCAGTGTCACATGATCCTTCAGAAATCATTCTAATATACTGGTTTGGTCCTCAAGAAACATTTTGATAATATTATCAACATTAAAAACAATTGTTCTGCCTAATATGTTTGTGGAAACAAATGCATTTTTTCCAGGATTATTTATTTGAAATACTTTATACAGTCTGTCACTTTTTTGTCTTTCAAAAATCTTGACACCAAGCTTTTGTAGGGTAGTAGTATATAGTCTAATATTACCCTGCTTAATGATAAAATATAGTTATATTTAACCACAGCTTTGGGTTTTTTCATTGCTTATTGAATGCACATTTCTTTCTCGTGTTGCTTTATTTACAACTGATACAGGAAGTTGCGGGGTGACATAGAAAGGTCAAACAAAAAACTTTTTGAAACCCAAAGATTTGTTACTTGATATTGCTAGGCAGAGTGAGGTATTATTAGATGGAGATTCTCATTCTAGAGAGCTTCTTAATGGACAAAATTGTATCAGTTATTTGTTCAATTTTCAAGGGGAGAAATTTAAAACTAGTGTATCGGCTAAAAGTTTGCTGAACCAGCTATTAGGAGAATACTAGCTTATAGGTTTATGGTTAGAGTCAGGGGTTATCATTTGTTTCAGCACTGAGGCAATCAGCACAGTGATTGACCTGACCAATTACATTTTAAGAATCGGCTACGGGATGATGTTTGCCCTTAAAGGATTAGTTCGCTTTAAAATGAAAATTACCCCAAGCTTTACTCACTGTCAATCCATCCTATGTGTATTAGACTTTCTTCTTTCTGATGAACACAATCTGAGGATTGTGATTCTGATTGGTTGAGCCGTGTTCAGTCATTGTAAAATTCCCAAAAACATACAGCTGACTGTATTACATAAGTATCACTGCGCCACTGAATGTGTATGTTAATGTATCTGTCTTAGCAACCACTCTTAGCAACATGACCATATGTTTGTTCTCTATTGATTTTATTCATTGAAGCTTATTGCATTACAAAGAGGAGTCTTGCGAGAGAGATATATCGAGTGACCGAGTGTATTACCTGCATCCAGATTTAGCATTTTCCTTCAGGTCAGTTCATAATAAAAGAATCCACTACAATCTTGTCCTTTTAACATTTAATGGGTTTTCCCGTACCCTGCTGACACTGACAGCGCTAGTCAAAGTATTTGCCATTTGCGTCTTGTTCCTTGTTCACAGCAAGTTTCAATATAAAAGTCTTTGCAACTGAGGCCCCATTTACACTAGTACGTTTTCATTTTAAAACAGCGTTTTAAACACTGGGCGTGCATGTAGAAGTGTAAACAGTTGCCTCTTGCGCATAAGGGTAGCTGCTAAAATGGCTGCTAAAAGTTAGCAAAGATTGGAGGTCAGCCTCCATGTTATTGTTTACACGGTCGTCAAGGATACACAGAGCAAACATGGGCAGTCAAGGCATCATTTTCAAAAGTCTCCGATTTGGTCCGTTTACACTGAAAAGCAACCCTTTTCAAAAGTCTCGGTTTTTGAGGTTCGAAAACGCCGGTGCAGTGTAAACGATAGGCGTAACCGTAGCAAAAACTAAACTAAAATGCACTAGTATAAACAGGGCCTGAGTGACTTCCTCATAAAAACAATCTTTATCGCCATCTATTGGCGTAATAAATGTAACTTTTGTTGCTGTTCACAGTCGGGAACAATTTTTTCCAGTAGAAGGAAGCCTTTTAATGATTTGACTTCATGAAAGTTGTATTGATACATATTTTTTGGCTTTAATAATTGTATTGTGTGGTACCCATTATATTTTTTTAAAAGCAATAACCTCATGAAGCCATGGTTTACAGTGAATTTATAACAGCCACGGGGGTATAACAACACCCCTTAGCTGTAATAAATTCACTGTAAACCACGGCTTCTTGGGGCTTAATGCTTTATTAATAAATATCCTGATGCATTCAAGCTTTAAGCCAGTGAACGGGAACAATGAGCATGAAGCCGACGAGGACCAACTTCAGCCGACGGCACGGAACACACTGAGAAAACTTAGTCAGCCGATGCACAAAAACGGCCCGACCGTACACACATCAGCGCTAATAGATATGAACAAAAATGTTGATTTCATAGGGTATTAATTATCACTATGTGACAAGCATTATTCGATGAATGGACCTGTGATTGTTGCCACAGTGTTCAACTTAAATATAATCTTTGCAGTAACTGGATCTTGCATGCTAACAGTGGTTAATTATTTAGCGTGTTATGGCAACAAGTATTATCTCATGACAAGCTTCACACAGACTAAATTATAAAACTACATTTAACTTCAAAAGATCCGGTCTCCAAAATAGAATAGTTTACATAGATGGATCCTCTATGCACCCAAGCCAGCTCAGATCCTGTTTCACGGTTGGTTTATCCAGAGAGGAAATTTGCCAAAGACAGTCTATTTTGCAGAGGGTAAGTGTGTGTGTGTGTGTGTGTGTGTGTGTGTGTGTGTGTGTGTGTGTGTGTGATAACACTAGGAGACAAATTGTATATCGAGAAGCAGGGGAGGAAATAGCAGAAGGGAGGGATAAAAAGAGGGCCGCTGAAGAAAGGGGAATTAAAAGAACTGAGCAAGTTCAAACATGAGAGAAAACTTTCAAAAATGTGGCCTATTTCTGGTCCCCAGCGCTTGTGTTTTGTGCTTTGGGCATAGACTTTTGATTTTGAGCCATCTCCAGCTGCAGTGAGGCTACCAAACATCTTGAAGAGGAAATTAAATCAGTCATCTGAATCAAACATACATCCCACACCAAGTGAACATAGAAATGTAGGTGTTTATGACCAGTCCCTGCTGGAAAGATCAAGTCAAACCATCCTAAAGTAGTCAAGCTAATCAAAGTTGTATTCTAGAGCATGCTAACTAGCTCCATTGACTTTGGTGGTCTACCAGAATTACCCAGCTTGACTTTGGCTCCTCTGACTGGTTGTCCAGCTGATCAACCTATTATGTACCCAGTGACGAACAGCTTTAACCAGTTAAAAACCATGTAGCTACCATGAAGCTGGTTTAGCAGGATTTTCCAGCAGGGTGATGGACCTTTTATGACAAAACATCCTAAAAAATGTTTTTTAAAAGTGTAAAAATGCAGAATGTTTTCTGTGATGGGTAGGTTTAGGAGTAGGGTTAGTGTAGGAGGATGGAATGTACAGTTTGTACAGTATAAAAACCATTACGGCTATGGAATGTCCTCACTAAGATAGCAAAACAAACCTGTGTGCAGGGTTGGGGAGTAACGAAATACAAGTAACTTAGTTATGTATTTAAAATACAAAATTTGAGTAACTGTATTTCATCACAGTTACATTTTAAATGGGTGGTAATCAGATTACAGTTACATCTGAAAAGTATTTTAGATTACCAAAGTGATTACTTTGAATTTTAATGTCATTTAAACAGCAATTGGTGATTCTCTGACTCTGACAGTCTGAAAAAGCGGAGTTAAGTTTCATGTTTTCGACTGTTTTCATGTTTTGTGATAGTTGTTTGTGAGTCACTTTATAATTGTAAAAAAGGTCACTGCATCTTTTTCTCACAATTTGTTTTTTCCCCTCACAATTGTGAGTTTGCATTTCACAATACTGACTTTTTTTCTTGCAATTGTGAATTTAGTATGTGAGTTAAATGTCATAATTCTGACTTTTCTCAATATTGTTAGTTTATATCTCATATTTTTGACTTTTCTCAATATTGCGAGTTTATATCTCATAATTCTGACTTTCTAATGTGAAATTGCAACTTTATATTACACAATTCTGAGGGAAAAAGTCAGAATTGTGAGATAAAAGCTTGCAATTACCTTTTTTGTGTTTGTTCCACACGTATTAGTATTCCAAAGTATTCTAAAGTATTTAGATTAAGTTACTAAACTTGAGTAATGTAACGAAATACGTTACAAATTACTTTTTAAAGCATGTATTTTGTAATCTATAGTGAAATACATTTTAAAAGTAACCTACTCAGTCCTGCCTGTGTGTGTGTGTGTGTGTGTAGCCAATAAAACCCCAACATTTTGGTATTTTTGGTAGACTTATTTTAGGTATTTTGATTGGCCTATACTGTATGATTACCATATCACATTCACAGACATTGTCACGAAGAATACGACTACACAAATACTTTGCGATCTATAATAATCAAAAAAGTATTTATTTACTTGGAATGTGCCTAACCACACCTTTTTTAAAAGTATTGATTCATACATTTATCTAATCCCAAAAACTCTTATTATATACTTACACAAAAAATCTAAAGCTTTTTGACCTCGCCCATGAAAACTGTTTACAAACAGAAGGGAGATCTAGCAAAAGAGACTAGAGAAGGAGGAGGCTCTTCTGACGTTTATGTGGGGTTTATGTTTGTGCTCGGCCTCCGTAGACGCGGAACTTCAGCGGAGAAAGCGAACGCGACTTACGTTAAAGGAGAATCGGAGGCGAACCTGAAGCTTTCACTGGAAACATCTTCCTTATAGGATTTTAACTGAGACCGCCTGACGTGTCAGAGTGAGTATATGATCAGACTCGATCACTTTAACAGCACTGACAGAAACTGACAGCCACAGGGGTTAGCGAACACAGCCAGAGTCAGTTTGTTTTCAGATACGTGGGCTGTCTTTACGTGACTTACAGTTAAAAGGTCCATGATTACAAATAGTCATGCAGTCGCTGGACGTCTTACAATATATGACTGTAAATCAATGAAAAGAAAGCAGTTAAAGGTGCACTCACTGTGTAGCTCATGCTAATGTTCCAGCTGCGTAGCGTCTTGGTTCCACATCCACGAGCTCAACAGTTAAACTCTGGCTCATTATGAACTCTCGGGATTTTAAAGCTATTATTATAATGTGTCCATATTGATGAGTGACTAATATTTGCTTAGGACCCAGTTTATGTTGTTCTTGTGGAGCAGTGTCGTCGTTGTTTGGTTGGAATTATTGACAGTCTTGTTGGGACTACACTGAACCAGCCTTGTCTGTGAAACCAGGGGTATATGTTATCCTGTCCTGTTATAATGCGTCCTTACTTACATTTGTCCTGGGATTATAAAAGTATAGATTCTAATTTAGCTATTAAAATTAACAATTGCTGTCCAGTGATGTTCAGTGAGGAGTGTTTGAGATATTCACATGCAGGCTTTTTTTTAAACAATCACTATCATGCTAATATATAATATATATGCTAATATTATACCACAAATGAGATGTACACAAAACGACTGGGATGCAATAAATGCTTATTAATATTTACTCAAAATTCCAAAAACTTTTTTTTAATGATTTAATATTCATTGAGTACTGTTATTAGCATACACATTGACACCAAAATAGCAGTTAATTATGCTGTCTTTGTCATAATTGAAGCCAAAAGTCACTTAAATAAAATTTATAGTTAGCGATTCATTGTATAAAAGGGGTCATATGATGCTTTTTAATGCTTATATTTTCCTTTTAGTGTAATGTATCTGTTTGCACATGTATAACCCTGTTGTCTGCAGGGTTGTTCTTTTTCCGCCTCAATGATATGTAATACTGAAAGTTGTCAGTCTCTTAGCTAGAGGTGTGCGATAATATCGTAATTGATGTTTTAAGGATATGCCAAATTATATTATCGAGTATTTCACTCAATTTTACTAACCAATCAAAACGCTGCATGAAGTGCTGACGAATTCACTGCGTGATGTAGATAAGTATATACTAAATACTATTGCGTACTATTCAGAGTGTGGTCTTTGACAGAAGTTAAAATGAGTGAAGAAGCTTGTCAAAGTACGGCTCCAAATGCTAGTCCATCTGAAAGCACTGCGAGTTTGAGTCGCTAATAATGTACTTTTGAAAACGCAACGAAAAACATCTTTCCAGACATGAGAAGGATTTATTAACATCTTGTCCAACAAAAGACATTTAATAACACGTTTTTACTCCAAACTCACTTCATAACGACAGTTGACCATCCTTCTGTGAGATGATGTGATGTCTTACATAGAATAAGTCAGTCGTGTGTTTATTAGTAGAATCATAAAAACACGGGATGTGATGGTAAACTGTCCATTGTGCCAATACACATGAGATTAGCCTTGATGTTGAGGAGCGTGGGAGCTGTACCTCAGACATTGGAAAGATGTAAATTTCGGGACACATCATCAGTAGTGCACCTTTGAATCAGGAGGTGTTTCGAACTTTCAACACTAGACACCCTCATCAAAGGTGGCCAGCTACAGGGTGATCAAACCTGAGCTTGTGTCCCATGCCCAATCATGAAAATTGCCTTGATTTTTATCTGGCGCAGCCCACGGCAGGAGGCGTCCTCTTCCCTTGTTCATCCTCCTCATGAAAAGTTGTGATCTGGGTTATCAAGTGGATTAGTGTGAGTCAAGTTGATGCTCTTTGAGCCCAACAAGGGTCCTTCCTCTTAATCCATATCCACTGGTTGCTTCTTTCGGCTGCTTCAGAGACTAATTCAGAGATCTAATTGTCTGTCGCAGAGCCTGACCATGGATGCCAAGGTCTTTCAGCAGTCTGATGGTAGAAGAAGCCACAAAACCTCTGCATCCCACTTCAACCGGATAGACTTTTGCTTTCCATCCTCGTTGTTGAGCGTCTGCTGCCAGTTCTACATAGCGCAGTTTCTTGCGCTCATAGGCCTCATCTGTTGAATTCTCCCATGGGACTATGAGCTCAATGATGTAAACAGACTTCAATGAAGGTGACCAGAGAACCAAGTCTAGCCTAAGGGTGGAGACTGCAATCTCAGGTGGAAAGATTAGTTACTGGCCAACATCGACTAGCATCTTCCAATCCCGTTTGTTTAATCAATCAAAACATTTCAGTCTTCTGTTTATTCAGCTACAGCGATATGACGTGTTCTCCTCTTCTGCTGCAGGGCTGATTTTGAGCTCCTGCGCAAGAGCGCTCTCTAGCTTTCAGATTGAGAAGCATTTACTACTGATCACAGAGGTGTACAGCTCTGACAAGCTGCGCATTAAATAGTCAGAGCCTTTGTTAAATCGCTTGCGATTTAAACGCGATAAATCGTGCAGCCCTAATATGAGGATTATGAAAAGCTTCAGGAGTCAGCTGAACACGTCTGCAGCAGACAGAGCAAAATCAAAAACACACGCAACAAACATGGCCGAATCATTTAGCAAGAAAGTTCCTTATCATAGAAAAAGCGACAGATGGAAAGATAACAAACGCTGTCACATTACATTGCAAAATAAAACATTTTTGAATGATGCAAAATATCGTCTGATTATTGTTATCGGAAAAATCGTAGAAAATATCGAGATATCACTTTTTGTCAATATCGCACTCCCCTATTCTTAGCCCCACTTTTTTTTGCTTTTTCAGTTGTTTACATTCCATCTCTGTTATCACGGAACCCACGACACACAACAAACACATCTTCAATCATGGCATCCTCCATCGACCGTTTTTTAGTGTTTGTAAATGCCGCGCTTAAAGATGCCGCTGTTGACCGCTTCGAGTTCCAGTCGGTCTATCGATACTGCAGAAAGGAGTATTGGAATCATTTCCAAAATTTCATTATCGATACATATCTAAATATCGATATTTTGACAACTCTAGCACGTTTTCATTAGCAAAGATATTTGCAGGCCAGCATTGACAAGTTTCTGTGCTCCTGAGTTCTGAATGTTGCGTGCTGTGTGATCTCTGTGTGCAAGTGACAGTCTGTGTGCTTCAATGACGGCAGCTCATTAATTTAGAACATGATTGAATGCACAGCTAGTTGCAGCAAGTTTAATGTTTATGCTTTTCACTTTATTTATGTTACATTTATGGCCTTTTTGTGATGGGCCAGTTTGCTGTGGTTGTGTAGTTATTTACTGAAAATTATTTTAATATTTAAAGGTGTAAGCCTAATCTTACGTTGCAAAGTGACAGCATACAAAGGATTCAATTAATCACAATAATTTGAGTTATTTAATGAATGAAGCACACAAAAATGTATGACAAAGCCCTAAAACAGACAATTACACCTTATAATTGCTTAATAGCAATTATTTGGCAATTAATCGTCTGCCAAATTTTATAATTGTGACAGACCCAACGATACCTACATTCCATGAGCTAACATATTAGTAGGGGTGGGCGATATAGCCTCAAAATTAAATCACGATATTTCAAGAATATTTGCGATGACGAAATAGAGAAAAGTATATTGGTGATTGCAGCTGGCACACAGCAGCATTTATTAGTGCAAATATTGGACTGCAGTCCCACTTAACAATTTAACGTTCCAAAACTGACGGTTTAACTGAATACTCTCCAAGACGGGCATTTTGACATTATTTTGCGTGTATTTGACTGTTTTAATGCAGTAAGCCACTCATTTTGGTACATGTGACTCATAAGCTGTTTGAGACTGAGAAGTGGCTTGTGAGCGCCAATAATTCAGTAGTGGTTGTGAGCGCGAAACCTCCGGTAATACTAAAATTATGCGCTATACAAGCACCATTCAAATGGAGTCAATGAGACGAGTGAGAGACAGAGGAGGTGCCCGTGTTACTTCGCCATCGGAGAGAAAAGAGCGAGAACGCGGAGCTGACGTTATTGCCTGTGCCACTGGTAACAAAATGGATCAGCTCAGAAACGGAAAGACGTGACTCTGACCGGTCGGTCTCCTGTCCGGGATGATCATGAGGAAAATCGGTCTGACCTCTTGTAATCAAACCATTTCCATACTTATTGACGTAGTTCCCTTTTTAGAAACTAAATCGTCGTCGGAGGCTGACATGCTGCTCTTACTCTCAGACTGGTGTTGTTTGTGCGCGCTAGGGAACGTAAACACGCCATACGTCATCGCGTTGCTATATCATTGAAATCGCGATATGTCACTTTTTTATCTTGTAAAAAATGATACCGGTATTATCGTGGACGGTATGATATGGCACAGCCCTACAAGCGTTAGTTTCTTGATTTTGTACAAAAGATCTGCCTACTCCCCTTTATGTCTCTGTTTATCAGTAGTGAAATGTTTTGCTCTGGTAGTGATGTTCTGCCAGCTCAGAAAATTGCTGTCTGTATCTTGAGGATATTTAGCCAGGTGTATCAAAGGCTTTGTTTGGCACCTCGTTTGATGGTGAAATGCATATATCATTGCTACAGAAATTGACAGTGATATTTTCAGGTTTCATTTGCACTCTACCTGTACCTGTTTACATGAAAGAGTCCCAACTAGTAGGCTATATGACATGTGAGGATCATTTATAGCCTTTTCTAACAGCAGCTGGAATAATTAAATTTATCATTTTGATGCCGTATTGTAATCTAGAAAGGTCCAAATGACAATCATCTGTAACAACTGGAGATTAACCCGTAGTCAAAAGCAAAAGACTTCGGACTGCGGAGTGGCTACAGAAATTCAAATTTACAGGTAACGCTAATACACACTAAATACAGATAGTCACGCAATACTGATGTTGTTAACATTAACAATTTGAGAACAAAGTATAACGATAGTAATAATTTGCATGGCTTGACATGATCCGAGCACAGCAATTTGTTAGATTTAATCATCATTGGGAACACGATTGTAATACTTTTTTTCTCAGTTGATCAGAACAAAAGTGGCAGACATGTTACTTACTTGATCAGATGATATTTTCCAGTGAAAATTCTTATTCTTCCATGACATAGAATCTGTGATTCTGAATTTCAGTATCCACACCAATGTAGTGACTGACAGCAACATTAGATTCATCCGTGCTGAGGAGCCATGCCGATGCACAACCCACGTAAAGATGATAATTCCATAAAAAACTGCAATTTTAATGCATTTTTTCAAAATAGCCACAGCATAAAATATTAAATTAAATAAAGTAATAAAAATAAAGTTTCAATAGTAACTTTTTATTAGGTCCACAGACAACTAATGACAAACAAGTATGCAACAAACAATAAATGAGTTGAAGTAAGGAATTAATTGTGCTGGACTTTCACTGTTAGGAGCATAAATCTTCAGAGTTCTGTGTGTGTACGAGATTGAGTAAGCAGAACAACGCACAGTGCTTATGTCGTCTGTTTTTACCTGAATACCTGAATTTTGACACATTTCTGTGTGCATTTCACCGTTTAGACACGCAACCCAGGAACAAAGCTTACTATGCTTGTCCGTGTTCCACTCAAAGTGCACCAAGTAGCAGATTCAGTATACTTTCTTTTTAATGTCACCACTCTTTACTTTCTCATTCATCCATGTTTCTTCAGTGATAACTTCAACATTCCCCCCACTGAAAGCTGCATGAATTATCATACGAACTAAAATGACACATTTGTAGGACATAAAATGTCACTGCAGCAAAAACAAAAGTATCCGATGAAATGTTTTGAAATGTCTCTTGGCACAGCAGAGCACCAGTTTCAATAAAGATATGTTTCAGTCCAGTCACTTTTTATATACTTTAAAATTTATACTGCTGTTCTAAAAATCTTTCTTTTCCCCTTTTCCGCAAACAAGCTACGCAGCTGCTTGTATCTGAGTACAAGAGCTCTAGGTTACCACAGAAACGGACACAGCATTGGACACGCACTTTGGCCGCTACTTATTTTAAACTTTTCGGTTGGCTGTACAACAAAGGAATTGCAATTGTCTGTAATTGTCTGAGTTTTCTGCGCAAAGCTGATCTCTAGTGTTGTCTGATTTTTAAAAAAATTTTTTTAAAAGGTGAGAGACCTGGTTAGCCACATGGTTTTTGTCAAAGAGCCAGGTGTGGCTCGCAGGCCATACTCTAGGTTCCCGACCACTGGCCTACATGGATACATTGACTATATATTTGGTTTATATTATACACTGTTTGGAGTACAGCATTGGGCAAGGTTTGGGAAGATATTGTTAAAATAATCATTAGTTGCAGCCCTACATGGGGAGCTTGTGCAGGGCTCCTAGTTGCAGGTCTAAGATCAGGGATCCAACCCACTGCCTTTCTTTGATATGATTGTATGAAGTATGGGCTATAATTTCTGCATGCAAGCCAGGGGTATTTTTGCTTGTTAGCGAAGTAAAGAGAATGAACTGGTGAACTGAATCGCTGAATTAAGTCTGACTGTCCAGATGAACCAGCGTGGCGGTTTTAGAAAGTGCTAACCAGGCCTCCAAACTCCAAACAAAAGCGGCACTAGAGGAACAATCATGGGGAGGGCGAAGTGCAGCTTTGGCCAACATGTTGGGAAGCCACAAGGGTACAGCTGTCACTTGGGACAAGAGGCACAACAACAAGAAAATGAATCCAAAGATTCCACAACCAGCCCTCCACCGGGTGAAGGAGTGGTGCATTCACCCCCTCCTGGGAAAGAGCAGATCCTCTCACCTCTCGGTCACCAGTCTCAGGGATGCTTAGAAGAATTTATGAGGTTACTGGGCATCGCCTTCCTGCGGGCTGATGTGGCAGCCGCTGGCGGACGCCCTCAGGAACAAGCAGACAATGACCTTGGCGGTCTGTATGTGCTGGTGGAGTCACGCTGAGGGAGAATGTGTTTAGTCGCCTCCGTCTGCTTCTGGACTGCTTAGAACAGCTGCCCAAAAAGTGTCAACGAAGAGGCCATTTTGCAAGATGGGGCCATCAAGAAAGCGGACTTTGTCGACCTCCCTCATCACAGCAAGGTTAAGCCAGAGATGCTTCTAGATCACCACGGTGGACATCATCTGGCTGAGAGACCGTGCCGTGACCTTTGCCGCTCGGAGAGTTAAGTCGATCTCAGAGTGCAGTTCCTGCATCAATCCCGGCTCAGAACTACCCTTGTGCAGCTCTTTTAGAGCTTTTGCTTGATGGGCATGCAGGATGGAGTTGGCCTGTCCAGCAGGACTATAAACCTTCACCGTTAGAGACAAAGTTAACTTACAGACCCTGGATAGCCTGATGATTCTGCAAGGTGGCGGCGTTTTGTGGGCATAAGTGCACTGCAACCACACACTCCCCCTGTGGAATGTTGGTATGTCCCCTGGCTGTTCCACCATCGAGGGTGGAAGTTCCGAGCCCAGATACCAATCATCCCTGACAAGCATGGCTGCCAGACTCAGGCTGATCTACCGCACCTGAGGTTAGGAGTCCTGACGAGTCCTCAGCGGACCTGAGCCATCCACGAACACTGTCTCAGCGCAGGGAGACCCAAACACTTGAGACGGCGATCGTGACCGTCCAAGGCTGAAAGATATCGACCACATCTAGAAACACACGGGCAGAAAGGCATCTTTAAAAAGACACTCTCCATCTGTGTTTGCTCTTTTAGAAGAAAGCTGCTCTCTTATGTTGCTGAAGCGCCCAGGTGAACTCCTTCTGCACTTATCAATGCATTTCTTAGAGATAGACCGCTGAAATGCAGCTTGACACTAACAACTCGCTTCTTCCAGAGGTGAATGAAATGAGCTTGTGTAGAGATGACACTCGCTGAGCTCTGGAGAAAAAAATCTGAATGAGTGATGCACGTCATCTCCCTTTTATGTACGTATGTCCTGGGAAGCGGCATGCAAAATCCACTCGCCAATTCTCATTGGCCTTTTCTCAAAGTATCAGAAGTGTTTGGGACACCCCTAGTGTCAGTCATCGACATAACGTCGAAGTAACTGACAGATAGGGAACAATGTTGGTCCTCGTTCAAGTTTGTCCTCAGCTGCCTGTGAAGTTGGCCCTGATGTCTCCTGTTGGTGCAATGCCTGGCAGAACCTTATCTGAGAGGCGTGTGGCTGTTAGATCACTGGTGCATAGAGAGAAGCTGATTCCAGATTGTTAATAGATATGTGAAACCCAGACTGCTGCAGTCTGTTTTCTGTTGAAGATTGCAGAGAAGCAAGGTTAAAAAGTTCTCTTTGAATAGAACAGTTTGGGAATCTCAAAGTCTCAAGCCCATGTTGGAATTATGCTCAACCAATTGGGCATACAAGAACTGTGGTTTACCTCAACCGTTACAGTGTTTCCTGTCAGTTTGCTTGTGTGCTTCCAAACCCCTGTAACTTTTTCTTCTTTATGGAACACAAAAAGAGATGTTTTGTAGAATGTTCAGGCTGCTCTTTTAAATATTGAGGGCAAATAATTGGCTTTGCTTATTAGCCAAATTTTCTTCTGTGAAACATTAAAAAAAAAAATAGCATTTTGTCAGTACAAAGAAAGTCAGTGAGGTACAATGTTGTAATGTTGTATCTTCTCTTGTGATACACAGAAGAAAGAAAATAATATGGGTAGGGTTGGGTACCGAAACCCGGTGCCAATACGGCACCGGTACCTATAGAACCGGTATGTACCGGATCGAATCAGAATGCGAATGTCGGTGCCTCATTTCGGTGCCACTTAAATGCCTGAAGTGATAGAAATATTTGTCCTCTGGTGCTATGACACGGACATAAGAAGCATCAGATTCATCAACACGCCTGATCGCTAGTTAAATTTAAATACTGCGTTCATGGGGTGTCAGAATGCTCGGAAAAAATATTTCCTGAATGAGAAAACTCACGTGAACGTTGGAAAGCTTTGATGATAGCCTACAAACCCAATACATCTTTGTAGTAATGTTACTGTCCATTTTGTTTTCACATTTCGAAGTAAAAATCCCAAATCGTCGGGAAGTGAGACCATCCGTGAAGCGCGTGAGCGCAGCAACTACACTCGCGCTGATTGCAGTGCAGCAGGTGATCTACCGTTAGCTTAGCTAGCTAAATTAAACGCGCTTAAATTAAAATGCCTAAAACTAAAAGCTCCAAAGTGTGGCTATATTTCACCAGAAAGGATTCCGACACGCGACGTGCAGCAAATGTTTTACAACAGTTGCGTGTAAAGGGGGAAACACGTCAAACCTAATGAAACATTTGAGGGCACATGGAATATGCACCGTGTTTGACCGCTTGCAGACATCAGCTGGCACTATCAGTGTGGATGATCTCAGCCCCAGTAAGCGGGACAGTCTTCCCTTATTGTTTGCACTTTCAAACAGGCCTCATCGACACCATCTGAGAGAGTTTTCTCCTGTGCAGGACATGCAATAAGTCAGGAGAGGTGTCTATTTTGCCAGAGAAGGCAAATAAGGTCATATTTCTGCAAAAAAATTGCTGAAATTTGAAGCTGTTAAATTATTGTAGTTGAGCTAGTTGGCTTAGGTTTTACTGTTGTTGTGTTTTGTATTTACTTATATATTCATGTATACTTTAAACTTTTAATATATTGTTCAATTTAAAGAACTTTTTTTGTCCAGTAAAAAGGTATTCTTGACTGAGTCATTCACCATCATTTTGTGGCTTTTTTAAAGTATCGGTTCAGGCACCGTTTTGGCACCGGTACCGTTTTAAAAGTATCGATTTGGCACCGGTATCGAAAAAAATCCAAACGATACCCAACCCTAAATATGGGTTTGGAACAGCATAACGTTGAGGAATTGACTTGCGTTATCATAATTTAATTTTAGGCAGTCGTAAAAAAACAAAAGAGAAAAAAAAAGTGTTTACTCATCGTCAGCCGGTACATAGCTTATTTATAGCTGGGGCAATGCAGAATGGAAAATCAATCAATAGCCTGACAGAATTCTTCATATAACGTTAGTCAACATATTATAACACAAGTCAAAAACATAAGAACGATAATCAAGGAATAGCATTAAATGGCTTTTAAAAACATACTTCATGTAGGTTATATCGTCTAAAAACAAAACAATGCAACAATGCCCATTTTACTTACTCAGACCTTGCGTTTTGGTTAAGTGAAATTAACATGTCAACGTGGTCTGGTTAAAGATAGTACCTGAGGAAATTATCAATTATTCCTGCACTTGAAAAAGCAAGCTCAGCAGGAACTGAAGTTGCAGGCAAGCAGAGATAATTGCGAGCAAGCCGATAGAGTTTCAGAAAACTTCGATAGATGGCTCCTTCCAGTAGAGCTCGATTTTCGCGCGATCATTTTTGAGCTCGCCACAACTGACACGAAGAAAACCGCATGCGAGGTCTGAGGTAAAAAAATATAGTTTCCGCCCAGATGCACTTTTAAAACTAATTAAATTTATTTTTCAAATGTTTTGTTTTAATTAATTTAAAATGTTTTAAATGTAATGTTAAATTTATGGTTATTTAAATGCCATTTTTTTTTTTTTTTTTTTCTCGTGTAGTCTACAATTGTTTTCAGTGTTGACTAGTAGGAGCTGTACCGTTTAGTGGGATACATGTGCACATCCCTAGTCTCACCTTAATTGAACTAACTGCATTGATAAATATGTAAAATATAATACATTTTAATTAAATTATTAATAACATACAATTAAGTGTGCCAGTAAACTAGAGTGCCACCGCGATGGCTCCGTTGCACTGGCAGTGATGCGTCAAAACACTTTTTTTTTTTTTTTTCAAACAATTTTTTTTTTGTATGTGAATATTATGACACAAGTGAAGCCTTTTGTTTACAAAAGAAATAATAAGTTAGCAATTAAATGTTTCGTCGTGGTGATGGAATCATTTGGATTCATGCCGAATGAAAGGTAAGTGAGCCCATAAATTTAAGCTTTGTCGGATTTGTTTTCTGTTTTGACCTATAGTTACCCGATTATATGTGAATTTAACAATATTTCATTAGTTATTCCACTGGACATGAAATCTCGTTTCTTTTCCAAAATCTTCATCAATCATGCCTCGCTCATTATATTACAGTTTGTGCTTATTATTAGACTTTGAAATGCGCATCAAGTTTATTTGTATAGTGTATTTCATGCACGTCAGTGATTTTAGTTTCGCTTTCTCTGACAGCCGGTACAACTGTCGGTAGTTGGTCTATTACCACCATAAAAAACTGCCACCGTCACAGCCCTAGTACTTGGCACTTAAATGATATACTTTAAAAGAATATATTATATCTGTAATAAGTTCTCTTTTTAAAAGTATGCTTTAAAATAGTTTTTTTTATACTAGGGATTGTTCAGCCAAAAATTAAACTCTCTGTTGGCTTGTCAGTATCACGGTATTACAATACACAGCCCTAGCAGAAAGAAAACCAAAATGCACAAATATGCAATGCAAAAGTGGATGTTTATTTATCATAACTGAAGCAAAGCAAAATAATGCTTTAATGACACACAAAACTGTCTTGTTACTACAGCTAACATTGCAACAACAGCATATCTTGTTTCTCTGAAACAAACCAAAAGTTAAATGTGTATGAAGCACAAACAATGCAACTTCTGCTTCCGTTTTTAGCTCTTCCTGCATAGGTCTGTTCAGCGCTGGAACACTTTCCTTATAAATGTAGGTCCTAAAGCTCTTACCTGATCATAACTATTCTTTTTCCAGTGATATTACTCTGACCTTTTCTCTTTTGTAATATCACACGGCCATCTTTCTATAGTCTTTCTTCAAATCTCCCTCTTGCTCCTGTATGTGGCACCTACTGCTGATTGGCTACAAGTATGTTGTGGTCCGATCCACTTTCAACAGCGTTTCTCAGAAATCGCTTATTGCACCTTTGCCGGTTTCAAAACATGTCTTCGTTTATTTCGTCATTTTCTGCTCCTCCAGGACTTTGCAACAACACAAGCTTGTTTCTGCAGCGACTTTCAGCATGTTTTCTATAACAACATGATTTCCAGATATGCGATTTGAAATCCTACTCAAACCACATATGAATGCAGCTTAAAACGGATTTGTAAAATTCAGGTTTTACACAAATGTTTGCTGTTCACACGTGCCAAATTTGATCTGATTTCTATCGGATATACGCAAAAGTTGGATTTGGACTGACGGTCTTAATAAGATTATAGATACATTTGTACATACACTCATTGGCCTCTTTATTAGGCTCACCTGTTCAACTGCTCGTTAACGCAAATATTTAATCAATCAACCAATCACATGGCAGGAACTCAATGCATTAGGCATATAGACATGGTCAAGAAGTTCAAACTGAGCATTAGAATGGGTAATAAAAGTGATTTAAGTGACTTTGAACGTGGCATGGTTATTGGTGCCAGATGGGTGGGTCTGAGTATTTCAGAAACTGCTGATCTACTGGGATTTTCATGCATAACCATCTCAAAAGGGTTTACAGAGAATGGTCCGATAAAAAGAAAATATCTAGTGAGTGGCAACCTCTGTGGGCGAAAATCTCCTCGTAGGTCAGAGGAGAATGACCAGACTGGTTTAAACTGAGAGAAAGGCAAAAGTAAATATAATAATCATTCGTTACAACCGAGGTTTTTTTCTGCAGAAGAGTGTCTCCGACTGCACAACATGTCGAACCTTGAAGCAAATGATCTACAACAGCAGAGGAACACACTGGGCTACTTCCAGCAGGATAATGCGCTGTTACAAAGTTTAAATCTCAAACAGGTTTCTTGAACATGACAATGAGTTCACTATATTCAAATGGCCTCCAGTTACTAAATCTCAGTATAATAGAGCACTTTTTTGGGATGTGCTGGAAGAGAAGATTCACATCATGTCAATAAGGGTTAAAATCTCTGAAGAATGTTTCCAGCACCCTATTAAATCGATGCCATGAAGAGTTAAGGCAGCTCTGAAGGCAAAAGGGGGTCTAACCCAGTTACAGTAAGGTGCACCTCATAAAGTTGCCAGTGAGTGTCGTTAAATACCACAAAGTTGAATCATTTTACAATTAATTACTGTCAAAAATACAACCTAGCTTACATGTTTTAAGCTGTTTCAGAAATACCGAGCTACTGTAATTGAGCTGACTAAGAATATGAGTTTTATGTTTCAAAGAACGTCGCTTGTGGAAAAGAATGCTCATGTTCTGTTGTAAGTTAGTCGTATAATTTAATGTGGAAATGCTTTTAAAAACAGATCCTCTGCATTGAACTTGACTGTGGATAAACTTGAAACCTTATGAACTGTCATTAAGTATTTGCATAATGTCATTTTTATTGGTCTTAAAACTGCTGCTATTTGACTTGTATTATCACATTCACAACTCAATTGGATCTCTACGAACTGTGAAGGTTAATGTAAACCAAAGCATTGGTAATCTGTCTAAATGAGGCACTTGGCATGGCATCTCATATATTATGTTACACACTTTGCCAGTTTTTCCTTCATCAGAATCCTTCATTGTGCTGCAAATGAAACCTGTGTTGTTTAACCCTGATGTACTTGCTAGTTCGGTACAAGGGTACGGACATTCTCATTCTAGAGAGCATTTGATTGGGCAAAAGTATTTGTTAGTCCAACTTGAAAAAAAAAAAAAAAATCAAATATGAATCGACACTAAAGCAGTTTTGCTTAATTTTTTTTTTCTAATAGAAGATTATGCCAAACTACTTAATATGGTTTTCTTGTTAAGAATTTTATTATTTTAATGAGGATATTTTTCTTAAATATGATTTCATCAGTTTTATCACCCTGACATTTATTTTATTCCACCTTAATTTTGTATTATTAATTCATAAATTAACATGCTCATCATAAGAGACATTATGAATGGCATTTTATTTAATTTTGAATAAATCAATTGATTTTAATTTAAAAAAAAGATAAATCACATCATTGAGCCATGAGAAGTTAATTTTTCAACTTTTAGTAGTACAAGATGGTTTCATGGCCAATAGGCTTAAACTAAAACCTACAAAACTCATATTCTGATTTATAAATATGAATTTTTATCAAACATTTTAACTAGTAATCACACTGTTTGTTAATTGCTGTCCGAATGGTTTATCTACACTAGCTTAGACTCCCATTGGAAGTAACATTTTAATGAAAAGCTTGTTGTAATTACAATTAACTGTCCAAATATTACATTAATAACATAGTAATGGCCATAAAAATCCCTTGCAATGTGAAGTCGCACATAAAGTGTTCTTCAAGAAGGCTTGAAGTAGTTGCTTTCACTCTGATAGAACCCACTAGGGTGTTTACTGTGCTAATGCAATATCTTCTCCGTTTTGCGCGGCCCCAATGTCCTCAGCCCCAGAGACCAGTGCCATCAGTCTGCAATGTCACGCACAAGTGCTCTCTCCAATTAGCATGTAGCGCTCCCACTCTCATTATGTTCTGCTGAATCAGGACCTCAATCAAACTACAGTCAATATTGGAAAACTGACAGGTGGCTTTTCTAGCCTCTACGGGCTCTTGCCTTCCTACGAAAGAGGCAGAACACATAGAGAGAGTTTACCAGTCCCTCTCTGCCTACATTTTGATGTCAAAAGATGCAAATGACATAAGTAACTCTTTTCAAGGAAAAATGAGCAGATGCTGGATTGTTTGTGTGGGGGAGTCTTTGCAAAATTGGCATAGAGGATTGAAAATCATAAGTCTCAAGAGCTATCCTACAGCTTCAATCAAAATTATATGTTGACAGTTTGACTGCAATGTGTTGCTGCTGTACTCAGACACGTGCGATTGTGAAATTTGTTTTGAAAGCTGGAATTTCCTCTTTTTATATAATAAGTGTGAATGGAGATGGATGATGCTATGCTCGAAAAATACACACAAGCACCATAATAGTATCCTAAATGGTCCATACCTCTTGTGTGCTGTTCTCCAAGTTTTCTGAAGCCGTTTAGTAGCATTTTGTGGTGAAAATACCAAAATATGAACAGTTCTGTAGCCCTTGAATGAAATTCAGTGCCTTTAGACACATTGTAGGTTTAACACAAAAGAATGTCCTCATATTGTTTGGCCTATTATCACAGACACAACTCTCTGAAGAGAGTGAAGAGTTTTAGAAGAGCTTGAATAACATTAGATTCATAAGACCATCGCTAGCCTAAATAGCATCATACCATATTAAGCTAATGGTTACAGTATGTGCTGTGATGTGATTTGATAAATGCTGAAAATTGTCTGGTCAGATGTAGAGCAGCTCCCTACTGTTCCTCCTGTGTCTACTGTTCATATAAATGCATATACCCTGATTTAAAACTCTGTTATAACTTTGTTTACAGGGGCGTAAAGTACTTAAGTAATTGGTTGTACTTTATTGTTGAACTTAAAGGTAGGGCTGCACGATTTATCAGAAGATACGAAAAATGAAATTGAACCTGAACGTGATTGTCGCTTAAATGTGATTCTTAGTGTGGTTATGAAATCACAAAGGCTGCTATTATTATTATTATTTTTATTTTATTTTTTTATGCGCAGCTTGTCAATGAAATATGGCTCCAAATGCTAATCCATCTGAAAGCACTGAGAGTTTGAGTCGCTTATAATGCACTTTTGAAAAAGCAGCGGGCGCCAAACATCTTTCCAGACATGAGAAGCATTTATTAACATCTTGTCCAACAAGACATTTAATAACATGTTTTTACTCCCAACTCACTTCATAACGACAGTTGAACATCCTTCTGTGAGATGATGTGATGTCTTACACAGATTAAGTCGTGTGTTTATTATTCATGTTTAATCAATCAAAGCATTTCAATCTTCTGTTTATTCAGCTACAGCAATATGACGCGTTCTCTTATGCTGCAGGGCAATTTTGGAGTTTCTGCGCAAGAGCGCCCTCTGGCATTCAGATGGAGAAGCATTTACTTCTGATCACAGAGCCGTACAGCTCTGACAAGCTGCGCATTAAATAATCGTAGCCTTTGCCAAATCGCGTGCGATTTTAAACGTGATAAATTGTGCAGCCCTGCTTAAAGGGTTGGTTCACCCAAAAATGTCATTAAGTACTCACCCTCATGTCATTCCAAACCTGCAAGACCTTCATTCATCTTCGGAATACAAATTAAGATATTTTGATGAAATACAATAGGTATTTCCATAGAAAGCAATGAAATTACCACATTCAAGGTCCATAGAAGTAGTAAAGACATCATTAAAATAGTCAACGTGTCTACAGTGGTTTAACCTTAATGTTATGAAGTAACAAGAATTCTTTTTGTGCACAAAAACAAAACAAAAATAAAAACTTAATTCAACTAATATTAACTTTCCTCAACGCAGTTGACGCAGTGAACGCAGTGCAGTGCTTCCGTGTTTACATCAGAATGCTGGCTCCGTATTGGCCGACGCTGTTCATGTGAACAGAACGACGCATGCCTGTAATGCTGACGCAGGAGCCGACTCAGTATTAGCTGACATAAATACGGAAGCTCTACAATGCATTCACTACATCAACTGTGGATGAACCACTGTAATCACATGGACGCCGCTATCTATTTAACAATGTCTTTAAAACCTTTCTGGACCTCAAAAAGTGCAATGATGTTGCTGCCTATGTTTGGATCAGATACTCTTGGATTTCATGAAAAATATCTTAATTTGTGTTCCAAAAATGAATAAAGGTCTTGCAGGTTTGGAACAATATGCGGGTGAGTAATTAAAATGTTTGGGTGAACTAACCCTTTAAATACAATAAGTGTGATTTGGATACTTTTTACATTCGCTTAAATTTTTCAAAACACTCTTATAGCAGTTCGTAACTACTTTACGTTTTGTTCAATTGGTAGAAAATTCGTATGAATGCATACAATCTCATTCGTACGTTTTCGTACAATCAGCTTACACCCCACTGAGGGTGTGGTTTAGGGGTGGAATTTCATGTTTAGTTTTTTTTTTTCTTCTAAAAATTGTTGCAATGTTTTGTAAATGTTTCCCACATTTACTCAACTAACTTAACTTAACTTAACAATTATAACTCAATTTCTCCATATGAATTTAAAGACCAGTTGGTCCATCTTTCTTCTCTTTAAAAAAAAGAAAAAAACATGATTTGCTAGGAATTTGATTTGGCAGGTGCTATCTGGACATTTGCATTTCAGAGAACATTTGATTGGACAACTATTTGCATATGCCTCTGCAAACAAGATGCGTCATAAATATTTTTGCACCATTTGCTGAGATGACAAAAACTGTACATTTTAAGTAGTTACATCTCTGAAAAGTTTATTTTGAGTGCACTAGCTTAAAGATGACCTCAAAAATAAAAGGCATTGACTAAAACCCACTAAATCCCCATTTTATTTCATGGCTTTCTTAAGTCTATTGTTAAAAATGTGGCTTGTTCCTGCACTGCTGGATAATTAGTTTTTTGGGAGTGCAGGCTCAGGGTTGTGGGAGATGTGCTAGTGCAGGGATTCAGGCTAATCCATGCAGTGTTCTGGAAAGATCCAGAACCCCCATTTACAGTTTTAATTTCAGACAGAATCACATTATATCATACCATTTGAGATCGCCCCAAATCTCCTGATGAAAGGGAGGCGGAATGGGCCTGTTCGACTTTTGAATGAATTTCATTTAATTTGATAGTTTATAACACTGGTTCACTGCCCTGCTTAAATATTTGAAATGGTGTCATTTGTGTCACTTTAGGAGATATTTGCATATGGATGTACTTCTCATTCTGAATTAAAAGTATTATTTGCATAATAATCGCTTGTCTCTTTCCCTCTTTCCGTCTTCTTGCAGTATGTACCGCTTGCGGGCAGTGACGGCTGCCACCGTCGGGATGGTGCAGTTGTCAAGAAGGCATCATACCGGTGCCTTCCGTTCCTATCAGCGGCGTAGACTGATGTTAGCCGCCCTGGCGGGGGTGACGGGCATCTCAGCCAGCGCTGGACTATTGTGGACGAGGTATGGACCGCTGTGGGCACCTATCTCTCATATACTTGTCCACTGATATGTTGGGATCCAATATATATCGGCCACCATATCAGTATTGGCTGATATGTGATCATTTTTAATGTTATCGTTATCAATCTGATAAGAAAATTTGGCCGAAAAATGATGGAATATTTCCTTAAGCTGAGACATTTAAATTGCTCACTGTTCTCCATGATGGTTTTGAATTGCTAGGAAAATGCAGTTAAAGGGGACATATTATGCCCATTTTTACAAGATGTAATATAAGTCTCTGGTGTCCCCAGAATGTGTCTTGAATGTAAAGTTTCAGCTCAAAATACCCCATGGATTTTTTTATTATAGGATATTTTGAAAGCCCCTATTTGGGTGGCAGCAAAACATGCTGTTTAAATGCTAATGAGCTGCTGCTCCCCACCCCCTTTACAGAAAAGGGCAGAGTCTTTAGAGCTTGTGTTAGTTTGGATACTCCAGCAACAACAACAACTTGAGTGTGGAGAACCTCACTAAGTGACTAGAATTCTCAAAGATTTAGCTTTAGTAGCTTCTGCAGCACGAACACAAGCATGTAGTCCACCATTGTTGCTGTTGTTGTTACATATACAGCTAAAGGCGTCTTCATATGGACGGGCTCATAGCCACATTAGCACATTCAGAAAGGAGATTTGCGAACACATTATAAAGTGTGTGTTCTGGATATTAAGTTGGATCAAGAAGAGTTGGTATTGGTCCATCTTTGAGATGCAACTTGTGTGCAAAGCCTGTGTTTTACTGACCCTCGTTTACAAAGCAGTCAGTGTACAATGATTCACACTAACATATTTGAATTTAGCTAATGTCTTGGGCAATGAATCCACTGCATCATCAATGACTCAGATTCTGTAGTTTATTACTACAGCCAAAAAAATTTTAAATAGCTGAGACATCTTATGACAAGCTGCTCTAGCGAAGGTATAAACATGGCGGACTGTGTGCGGCTCACTCAGGGTGGGATCTATGCTAACAGGGCAGAAATTGTCACCAGTGGGTGGGGCTTTTCCCTACAATGTCGTCATTGGCCAAAATTTTCTTATCAGTGCATCCCTACTGATATGGTGTGTTACAAGTCAAATACAGCATTGTAAGGTGTAAAGCCCGGGGTATACTTCACTTACCATGTTCCACTCTACCTCACAGTCCCAGAAAGCTAGTAAAGACGTCATTGAAATAGTCCATGTGACTTAAGTGATTCAACCTTAATGTTGTGAAACGACTAGAATACTGTTTGTGTGCAAAAACAAAACAAAAATAATGACTTAATTCAACAATTTCTACAACACATGGACTATTTTAATAATGACTTTACTACCTATCTGGGCCTTGAAATTTGGAATGACATTGCTGTGTGTAGGGACATCAGAAACCTTCCGGATTGCATCAAAAACATCTTAATTTGTGTCCTGAAGATGAACGAAGGTCTTACGGGTTTGGAATGATATGAAGGTGTGTAATTAATGACAGAAATTTCATTGTTGGGTGAAATAACCCTTCAAGGATAGTGCAGCAAATAAAACCATAATGAATGAATACTTCACAATTTAAATGTACTATTTTTCACATTACTATAATTAGGGTGGGAGATGTTGAATGTGCTAAATCGTCATGCTCTAGAAATAGGCTTCTATTTATTCTTTTGATTTAGGGCTGAAAATACGTAGGAGTGCATGAAATATTGGGCCTGTTTACACCTGGTCAGTTCATGTGTTTTTAATGATCGGATAGCCGTCTGATTTGTTAAAACGGTTCCATTTACACTTGTGTTACTGCAAAGCGAATATAAATGCGTTCTCCGATTCTTCGCTTCTCGTCAATCGAAGCAACAAATATACAGTGCGTTTTATTTATCATCAGCTAATTTCAAGATCAAAGACCACAATAGGAGAAAGAGCAGCAGTTTGGTATATAATTTTTATATTAGCCAGTTATCAGCCATAACACTTTATCAGTATAGGCCATAATATTAATATTTGAAACATCAATTCTGCATCAGTTCATTTATTTAGTCAGATTCACCAGTTTCTCGGGAAGTCTTCCTATGAATGGCTAAACGTATAGCTATATTAAACTGGGATAGCAGAAAGTGTTGTAATATGAAAAAAATGACACATTTCATCTTTAACGCAAGTGTCCTTATATAGAGCCCATATCTGCAGAAATTCATCTGCAGTCTGGGTGAAGGCCAGACCAGTGCTGGGTGTGTGTATGAATAGAGGAGCTGATATGTCAGCAAAATAGAGAAATGCATCTGGGACGTGATCTATAGAATGAAGGAGTTATGGGACAAGGTGGCAGTTCAGTTCTCAGTCTGTGCAGTCATTTTCCCTGTGTCACATTATATTGAATTATTGAACACACCTTCAAACACACGTCCCATCAACACAACGGCAGGCCTTTTTTCAATTACTGCTTTGTGTCCTGAAGATATTGACCTCCTAGTCACTCTTCACTTACTTTTAGTATGAGGCATACATCTAGAGTTACACACACAGACAGCTTGACAATATTGGTTCCCATGTGTAATGGTGAGTAAACTAGATTTTTACATTTTTGATGAAAATATGAGAGGTGTTTGCCTAAGCAAAACTTAAAACCATGTCAGGTTGTTCCTATGCAGTTCCTAAGGTTTGATACAAGGACACATGACAAAAACTGCACAGTTTGCTAGATTAAAAGGGACATATTATGAAAATCTGAATTTTTCAATTTTTAAGTGCTATAAACGGGTCCCTGGTGCATGTACCGTGCCAGAAAACTTCAAAAAGGACAACCCCGGTCACTTTGTTTTGGCAAGCCTTTCTCTGCAAGGATGTGAAAAAACAAGCCGCTCAGATTTCGCTCCACAGCTACTACTTTAATTTATCCACTGACCAAACGTCCAGTTGCATTCTAAAAGTTGTAACTTCTTCCTGAGTCTCTCCATCAGGAACAAAAGTGGGTGTTTCTGAATTTTTGGGTGTTTTCAAACTGGTGGGTGTTTATAAATCATGCAGTGAAAATGATGATAAAATAACAATGATATTGTTAAATATTGTTAAATATTATTACAATTTGAAATAACTGCTTTGTATTTTAATATATTTTAAGATTAAATTTATTCCTGTGATTCAACGCTGAATTTTTTGCATAATTTCTCCAGTCTTCAGTGTCAAATGATCCTTCAGAGAGCTTTTATAATATGCTGATTTTATGTTAATATTATCTAAATTAAGAAATTAAGTTTTAATTTCTTTCTTTGTTCAAACTTTAAACTTTTGAGTAGTAGTGTATCACAGTTTTGACAAAAAGATTAAGCAGCAAAAACATTTACATCGGCACTGATCATTTCAACATCGATAGTTAAGTCGTGACGTATTGTCAAGTATCGTGACCCGTACTCGAAATTGGTGCTCTGCATTTAACCCATCCAAGTGCACACACACATCACTGAGTAGTGAACAAATGCACACACACACAGTGAACACACACCCGGGGCAGCGGGCAGCTATTGGGACAGTGCCTGGGGAGCAATTAGGGGTTAGGTGCCTCGCTCAAGGGCACCTTGGTCATGGTATCGAAGGTGGAGAGAGTGCTGTTTATTCACAATCCCCACCTTCAATTCCTGCTGGCGTGGGAATCGAACCGGCAACCTCAAAAGGTTACAAGCCCGACTCCCTTACCATTAGGCCACAACTACCCCCAATAATAATATTAATATGATTTCTGAAGGATCATGTGACACTGAAGACTGAACTAATGATGCTAAAAATTCAGCTCACAAGAATACATTACAGGTATTTTCAATTGTAATATTTTGCAAAATTGCTTTTTTGATTGTATTTTTAATCAAATAGTGACCATTTAAAAAAGAAAAACATTAAAAAATCTCAATGATTCCTAACTTTTGACCGACAATGTACAGTATTACTACTGTATGCTTTTCAGTGTGACTGATCTGCGTACTCTCTCCTGACTGGCAGAGCATATGCGGAGGCGGCGTCTTCAGTCAAGCATGAGGAGCAGATGCAGGAGGAGGAGCCTCTGAATGATGTGGTGGAGGAGGCGGTGTCAGACGGCGCTCTTGAGTCGAGTAGCGCGGAGGAGGAAGATGAGGCGGGCTCAGAAGGGAAGAAAAAGAAACAGAGAGTTGGCTTCCGTGACCGCAAGGTGAGCAACGCACGTGCACATCATCTCAATCGCATCATGATGAGGTCAGTTTCATCTAGCCGTTATCTGATGATCCGTCTGGCTTCACCATGTGCAGATGTAAAGTGGAGCCGTCACGTCTAATCAACATGCAAATTCACAGTCATAAAGTCACCCTGCATATATCTGAATTAGGTTTCATTTGAAATGCCGGCAGTGAGAATGTGGCACAGCGACAATAGCAGAGTTAATGAATTGCAGCTAACTTTAACTGTGGGGAAATGTGATATTAAAGCAGCATCTGGGATAAGCAGGTGTGGGACTTACTGAATATAGGGAGAGTAGAAAGGATGAGAGAAATAGGGAAATGAAAGAGTTTTTTCTCAGTAGTTGATTTGTTTCCTTTAAAGGAATATAAAAAATATAAAAAAAAAACCTTTTCCTAATGGAGTTTGATGTTCTAAGCGAACATAATAAATTTCACAACCAGTGTCAGTAGGAAAGCTAAAAAAAATCCTCATATTTTTCAGCCTATTGAGATTATTCAATATCGCCAGACTTTTCACACATACACACACACACCTTGTGTTTTCATTTTTTCGGGGACTCTCCATAGGCGTAATGGTTTTTATACTGTACAAACTGTATATTCTGTCCCCCTACACTACCCCTACCCCTAAACCTACCCATCACAGAAAATATTCTGCTATTTTAGATTTTCAAAAAAGATAATTCTGTATGATTTATAAGATTGTTTCCTAATGGGGACCAAAAAAATGTCCCCACAAGATCAAAATTTACTAGTATTACTATACCTGTAGGGACATTTTATTTATATATATATATATATATATATATATATACAGTACTGTGCAAAAGTTTTAGGCAGGTGTGAAAAAATGCTGTAAAGTAAGAATGCTTTCAAAAATAAACTTGGTAATAGATTATATTTATCAATTAACAAAATGCAAAGTGAGTGAACAGAAGAAAAATCTAAATCAAATCCATATTTGGTGTGACCACCCTTTACCTTCAAAACAGCATCAATTCTTCAAGGTAAACTTGCACAAAGTCAGGGATTTTGTAGGCATATAGTTAGGTGTATGATTAAACAATTATACCAAACAGGTGCTAATGATCATCAATTCAATATGTAGGTTGAAACACAATCATTAACTGAAACAGAAACAGCTGTGTAGGAGGAATAAAACTGGGTGAGGAACAGCCAAACTCAGCTAACAAGGTGAGGTTGCTGAAGACAGTTTACTGTCAAAAGTCATACACCATGGCAAGACTGAGCACAGCAACAAGACACAAGGTAGTTATACTGCATCAGCAAGGTCTCTCCCAGGCAGAAATTTCAAGGCAGACAGGGGTTTCCAGATGTGCTGTCCAAGCTCTTTTGAAGAAGCACAAAGAAACAGGCAACGTTGAGGACCGTAGACGCAGTGGTCGGCCAAGGAAACTTACTGCAGCAGATGAAAGACACATCATGCTTACTTCCCTTCGCAATCGGAAGATGTCGAGCAGTGCCATTAGCTCAGAATTGGCAGAAAACAGTGGGACCCTGGTACACCCATCTACTGTCCGGAGAAGTCTGGTCAGAAGTGGCCTTCATGGAAGACTTGCGGCCAAAAAGCCATACCTCCGACGTGGAAACAAGGCCAAGCGACTCAACTATGCACGAAAACACAGGAACTGGGGTGCAGAAAAATGGCAGCAGGTGCTCTGGACTGATGAGTCAAAATTTGAAATATTTGGCTGTAGCAGAAGGCAGTTTGTTCGCCGAAGGGCTGGAGAGCGGTACACGAATGAGTGTCTGCACGCAACAGTGAAGCATGGTGGAGGTTCCTTGCAAGTTTGGGGCTGCATTTCTGCAAATGGAGTTGGGGATTTGGTCAGAATTAATGGTATCCTCAATGCTGAGAAGTACAGGCAGATACTTATCCATCATGCAATACCATCAGGGAGGCATCTGATTGGCCCCAAATTTATTCTGCAGCATGACAACGACCCCAAACATACAGCGAAAGTCATTAAGAACTATCTTCAGTGTAAAGAAGAACAAGGAGTCCTGGAAGTGATGGTATGGCCCCCACAGAGCCCTGATCTCAACATCATCGAGTCTGTCTGGGATTACATGAAGAGAGAGAAGCAACTGAGGCTGCCTAAATCCACAGAGGAACTGTGGTTAGTTCTCCAAGATGTTTGGGCCAACCTACCTGCCGAGTTCCTTCAAAAACTGTGTGCAAGTGTACCTAGAAGAATTGATGCTGTTTTGAAGGCAAAGGGTGGTCACACCAAATATTGATTTGATGTAGATTTTTCTTCTGTTCACTCACTTTGCATTTTGTTAATTGATAAATATAAACTATTAACATGTCTATTTTTGAAAGCATTCTTACTTTACAGCATTTTTTCACACCTGCCTAAAACTTTTGCACAGTACTGTATATATATATATATATATATCAAAAATGTGTAAAATTACATATAAAAAGATACATTTATATGTGATATTATTTGAAAGCAAAGTGACGGTAAGAGCATTCACACACTGTAGATTACGGTCCATCAGAGAACGTTGTGAATCCATTGATGTCAATAGGAATAGTGCGCAGTTTATACGAGAGAACACGGAACTCTCTGTGGTCCAATTCACTGTATTCCCACCTAATTTAAATTTAGAATGCCTGTTTCCAGGGCCTCATAAACACGCTCACACATTCTTTTCTGTAAAAAGATAATTTAGAGCATTCTTGTATAAAGGGAAGAGAAATATAAAACTAATTTAAAAATGCTAAAATTTTATAATATAATATAATATTTATAATTATATATATATAAGTTTATCCCAAAATATACATATCAAATATTTTGAGAGTGTAGGGAGACATTGCAGCGCTTCATTGGAGTGGGTGGAGCTAATGAGCTATGTTGGCTTGATTAGCTTGTTTCAACTCTGATTATGGGTATTTTCTGTACAGCATCATTTTTAATGTAGTTTTTCACCATGAATTCTGCTCTTAAGCATAATTATTTTAAAAATAAGTTGAAATAATGCAGGCTTCAACAAAAGCAAATACTATCGATTAACAACCTTAAAAAATCTATGTCCCTAATGTAGAAAATGAATGGATTTTTACTTCTGGAACTGACTTTTGCACTCTATAGCAAACCATAATGCCGGAATGATCCAATCAGTTCCTGATGGACAACATCAAGTCTCCAATGTATATTTGTTTACTCATTCGAGAAGTCGTTTCACTTGCATATACGTCACAATAGGAAAGAAAGATGACCGCATCTTCTGTTTCATGCTGACTTTTATTCTAAAAGTGAAATGCAAAAAAAGTCACCTGATAGTTCACCAAAAATTATCCAGAAAACCAATAAGGTTTGCTCTCACATATCTCACAAGCATTGTTTGCGCTTCCGCAAGAACCAATTAGGTTAAATGTTGTGTCAGGCAACTATAGTTGACATTCCATTGACCATATTTTTTTGTGCGTTGATCAATGTTTATATCGAATAAAATTCTAAATTAATTATGTTCATTATATAAAGTGATCGTGTCTCTTCAAAATCCTTGGATTAAACCGCTCGATTCATATAAATTATGCTTATGTCTTTGAGTTTTTTGAAGCATGAAACTTTTGGGGAAATTGACTGGAGGGATGGAAATCTGTCAAGATTCATTAAAAATATCTTCATTTTTGTTTCGAGGATTGACAAAAGGCTTTATGGGTTTGGAACCAAATAAAGGTGAGTAAATGATAACAGAAAAATAGCAAAAAGCCAGAAAAATTGACTTCATAATTGGATACTACAAGAGTGTAGAACATATTCCCTTAAAACAGATGCTGTACTGTAGGACACTATCAGTCAGAGAGGAACCCCGTCGAATAATCAAACGTCCAGTAGCGCCACAGTTCTTTGTATTTGCTAAATGTTTTGTAGGTATGTGTTTCTTTATTTTGATTGTGCCGTATGCTGTAAAGCACTATTTAGGGCCTGCTGAAGCTGGATCTATTCATCACCATAATTGGCTTTGTTTTTTTTTTTTTATACATCTTTGTGGATCATGGCTGTTCCCTGAATTTGAATGACACTAAATCACTTGAATTTCTCAACATGGTTATTGTGGGGTTTTTTTGTTCGTTTTTTTTTTTTGTGTGTGTGTGTGTGTGTGTGTGTGTGTATGTATGTGTTTTCAAAAAAGGAGAGAATTTGTCAGGATGATTTATTTTTGCTACTCTGTGTCCTAAAATAGCAAGATGCAGCAGCAGTGGTTCAGACATTTTTGTTTAGAACCTAATCATCATATTTTATTATAAGAAGAGGAAAAGAGAGAGAGTGTAGATATTCTCTGAAATATGGATGCGGTATTAAAATAACAGCATACATCAAACCAGCAGCACATTAAAAGTGAAGTTGATTTGCTGTAGGATGTCGGGGTTCTGCCTTTGATGGATGAGGCCATTCATCATGTAGCGGGGTACATTAAATGGCTGTCTCTGTTTACACAAGCTTTGTCCTCCAGGCCACGTCTCTGACCACTAGGCCTCATTCATGAAATGCAAACAAAACTATTTTCTGTGTAGATCATTTGTAAACTAGGCGGTGTAACCGCACACATGTGCAACAGCAGAAATGTGTAGCGGAGTTTTTGCAATACCGTCGTAACTAGGCAGTGCAATATGGACAAAAAAAATGATTTCGGTTTTAATGGTGGCAGTTATTTCTTTATGCCTCAAATCTTTTTGTATGTTGTGCAGTTCTCAAATGCCTGTATTTGTTCACCTGGTTCAGAATGTGCCTTTGTTTTTCGAATTAAACACACGCTAGTTCTGGTTGTGTCATGTTTGCCCAATCGTTTAACCTAGTTTTCCTGAGTTGTCTGATTATGTTCACCTGTGTTCTATTAAAGGGTTGTTTCACCAAAATTTAATATTTTGTCATTAATTACTCATGCCTCATGTTGTTCTACACCCGGAAGACCTTCGTTCATCTTCGGAACACAAATTAAGATATTTCTGATAAAATCTATGAGCTGTCTGACTCCTCTTTAAGGAGTTGTTTCTTACTGTATCGACGGAGACCAGAGGCATGTTGTTCATTTTTAACCTTAAAACGCTTGTAGTCTGTATAATTCATAAACGCATCTTCATTCTTATTGAGTCTCTCCAACATTGTGTAGCTTTAGCCACATTAGCCGTGTAGAAAGCTATCAAAGACATTCAGAATCGAATGTTAGCAAACATTCACAAAATACATGCCATACCTACGTGATCTGACATGTTCGTGATCACGAACAGTTTGTAATGATCCATTTTGACAGTTATATTTTCTGCATGAGCTTCTCCTGAATTGTTTATGCCTCAGTATATTTTGCTCATTTGCAGAGCAAATTGCTTAGCTCATTTGCATTTAAAGGTACACACACCAAATCGGCGCAATTCTTCTCCTACCCAAAAACAGGCAGTTAAAAGATGGTATAATAAAAAAAAGCCATGAGGTATTTTAAGCTGAAACTTCAGACGCATTCTGGAGACACCTGAGACTTATATAACATCTTGTATAAAGGGCATAATAGGTCACCTTTAATTTGTGTTCTGAATATGAACGAAGGTCTCACTGGATTTGAACGACGTGAGTGTGAGTAATTAATGACAGAATTTTCATTTTTGGGTGAACTAACCCTTTAATCAACTCATTAGTTCCCTTTGTTTGCTCTGTGATTATAAACCCTGAGTTTTCCCTTTTTCTCTGTTCGTCCTCATTTGAAGTCCTTATCCTGCCCTGAATTCACCTTCCCTGTTTCTGTGCTTTCTTCCATGTTGTAAAAGTAAACCCGCTCTCTTCTGTTCTCACACTAGATTTATTCACTGAGAGGGGGCAGGTGGAAAAAGCATGCTTTCTGCAGTTTAGAAATCACACATATGCTCACATTGTGACTTTATTACAATTTCGATTAATCGTACTGTCATAGTCATAGCCATGTCTGCACAAGGTACAAAAAGAGTATAAGGACTATATATTTTTTCAAATACCGTAATACTAAGATTTTGTTCAAACTGCCCACCCCTAATAAAACAGTTTGTAATAAAAGTAATAATAAATAATAACCACTGTTTATTTTTAAACATGCGCTTTGGGTTGTGTTTTGGTGTGTTTCCAGACTTCTCATTTGGAGTGTCCCCATCAAACTCAGAGTCATTTTAAAGTGTCATGGTAATCTTCTTAAGGACTCTGAAATTGGAATATTATAAGAAGAAACTAATAGCTTTTTGACAGGTGCCAATCATTCTCACCCCTGTGCCCTCTGCCACCCGTGTCCGAAAATACATCTTGCACAAAACTCCCATCTTGTTTGGATTAGTTTAAAAGCAGAACCATTTCTTTCAGAATGAAAGAATCGATCCATTTAGTCTGCACTCCTAGATTTTGCTGATAATGGATGTCTCATCACATGCGGCACAGATTTAAAGTCTTTTCAAGTGTAGTGCTTTGTTTGAGATGTACTTATCTTCAGCTGTATTGATATTTTCTGTAATAAATATTTTCATTTGTCCTAATTAAATTTTGGACCATAGCTCCAGTAACAGCCCACAGAGAAATTACTAGTATTAATGCATTCAAATGCATGCATTTTGCCATTTGTTTCACATTATGTAAACAATATGATAGGTTATAGTGTTTTTATCCAAATATTCTGAGACAGCAGTCAGGAACTCCCACCCCCACTGTTTCTGTAATACTATCAAAACATTACTCTGAGGATCTGATCTGCCTGACACAACTTCATTGACTCCAATGGCAGGAGATTGGTTCAATTATGTACATAAAGAAATCTCTGTTTGGTCAGTACCTGTGTCGGTAGTATGCAGTAGACACACCCATCTAAACCATTTCTATATATCGCTTGTCCTGCCCGAAAACACCATAAACATTACAGATAATGTTCAAAGTATCAATTAATGTACGTACATACCGTGGGTACGGAAAATATTCAGACCCCCTTAAATTTTTCACTCTGTCATATTGCAGCCATTTGCTAAAATCATTTAAGTTCATTTTTTTCCTCAATGTACACACAGCACCCCATATTGACAGAAAAACACAGAATTGTTGACATTTTTGCAAATTTATTAAAAAAGAAAAACTGAAATGTCACGTGGTCCTAAATATTCAGACCCTTTGCTGTGACACTCATATATTTAACTCAGGTGCTGTCCATTTCTTCTGATCATCCTTGAGATGGTTCTACACCTTCATTTGAGTCCAGCTATGTTTAATTATACTGATTGGACTTGATTAGGAAAGCCACACACCTGTCTATATAAGACCTTACAGCTCACAGTGCATGTCAGAGCAAATGAGAATCATGAGGTCAAAGGAACTGCCTGAAGAGCTCAGAGACAGAATTGTGGCAAGGTACAGATCTGGCTAAGGTTACAAAAAAATGTCTGCTGCACTTAAGGTTCCTAAGAGATTCTCCTAAATTTAAGGGGGTCTGAATACTTTCCATACCCACTGAATCTCCTAAAAACTATTCATGTAAAACTGATACGCTGCAAATCAGGTGATTTTTAGGTCAGTGTTTTGCCCTTTGTCTGTAGGGAACGGTAAGATAGCCCCTCAAACCCTTCCGGTGGCTTCACCGCCTAATGGCAGTTTAGAATGCAATGAGCAATCCAGTCATTTATATAGATCAGTGGTTGTAATACACATTTGTGTCCTCCATAAACTATAAACTATATGAAAACACACACCCACACACACACAAGCCCATTTCTGTATGAATGATGTTTTGCAGATGGAAGTTAGAAATGCAAAGAAATGACCTGTGTGAACGTTGTGTACATTTGCTCTCATTAAAAAGACAGAATGCATCATATTTTCCTATTATTATTTTAGACATTTGAACTACCTACTTCAATTTCTGCCTCTATTAAATATATATATATATATATATATATATATATATATATATATATATATTCACAAAAGTAAGAAAGTCAACAGCGCTCAACATTTAGAATTGGACTGGGCTCTCTGAATGTGTTTTTAGAACTTGAATAATTGTTAACTTGACACAGCGTGTTAAAATATGATATCTATGGTGCAGAATCTTGAAAAGATATGGTGACACAATGCAATGACCAAGTATATCCATCTGACACAAGTATAAAGTAAAAAAAATAAGTTGTGTTGCACAGTGACCTCTAGAATCTCAGTGTTTGATTGACAAGTACAGTTTCACATTACAAGCATCACTTACTGCACAGCATGCATTCAGGCAGTATCCTAAACCCCAAATCATCATCATTTCGTCTTGCAATTACAATCACTTCTCTTGTCTAATAGCGGCATACAAACTGACACTCAATTAGCTCAGGAATTGCGTTAATTAGCATACAATAGGCTGTATAATGAGTCGCTTGTAAAATGGGCATTTGCTAAAGACAGCCAGACAAAGGAAAAGGAAACATCATGAAAGTCTGCATGAGACTGATGAAAGTGACCTCTATTATTGCTCATTTTGATGATCTTTGTTCAAAAATATCCATCACACTAAGAGACACAAACTTCGGTAATGGCCCTAATTAAATTAATTAATTTGTCTAACCTAATGGCTGTCAATCAATTAAAAATTTTAATGAAATGAATTGCATGATATGCTGAATAAATATCCCCAAATTAAAGGGGTCATACACTGAGAAATCAAAATTTCCTTGATCTCTTGACATTGTACTATAAAAACATCCTGTAAGTTTCAGATCTCAAAACTTCCCCGTTATTTCAAAAGCTTTTATTGAATCAAAGTTCAGAAAACGACTCAATTGGAATATTGTCACATTATGACTTAATAATGCGATGAATAACCACCACTGCAGAATCGAATCAATGCCTATTTCTACATCACTGAGTCTTTGGACCCGCTCACTGACGCGTTAGCGAGATGAGAAGAGCTATACAGGACCACTGGACTAAAAATAGCATTACTTTCCAAAGGATTCCAATGCTTGGAAACTGCTTATTTATTTTCAACTATGTGAATGTCTCAGTAGGGCATTATTTGTATGTTCGGTACATTTCACCGTGGATTCTTTGGTAAATCAGTCGCAAATATCTGTAAGATATGGACCCAGCAGTAATACCTCATGAAATGAACAGTGTTAATTTTAATGCCTGATCTGTGATCAGTGATAATGATTCATGTACAGACAGACGTTATTTGTCTCAATCAATTTAATGCTGTTTATGTATCAGTAAATCAAGCCAGTGACTAAACAGTCAACTTGACATTGTTTTTCTTAGTATCATAAAAATAATGTTATTTAAATTTTTATTAAAAGCAATCAAAGAACACTCCCTTTATAATTGTTGGAGCTGTCAATCATACAGAGTTTAGCAGGGACTGAGTTCTGTTCTCTTGCCAAAACTCTCATTATAATCAATGATGATCTACACTGCACAATGAATCTCATATTTATAGTGTCTTTGAACTGTTAGTTCATTCGAAAGCATTAGTTAGCATGCAGAATTCGAGTTGCAATGACGAGATTACTGCATTTGTGCGCCTAACAGACATGTCTGTCATCAGCTTATGCTCTTCGCTGCAACCTTTCATGTGATGGGAGTAGATCTGAATGTAATACTATACTCGACACTTTTCACGAGTAGTTAATCTCGACAGCGGTAATAGTAAAAACGTAGTAAAATATTTCGAGAGAGCTGCACATGTAATAGTTATTTCATATGCAAAGATTTTAGCCAATCATAGCAGTGGGCGTTTACATTGAACACCCTTTCAACAGAGTGTTTAAATCCAAGGGCTAAAGTCAGTGTAGAAAATTGACTTCTATTTCTAAACAATGCCAGTTTTTGATGTAAAAAAAATCATACTAACTTTATAATTACACCTTAGGAAACATGAAATAATAAAAAAAATGCAGGTCATGACCCCTTTAAGATACTTTAATATATCACATTATTGATGCCCAAAAAATGTTTTAATAGACATCACAAAAATGGGCATTACAGGTAAATATATTGTTTGTTTCATATCATTGAAAATAAACCCACAGTCACATTAAGATTGTCAATATGCCCAAGGTGGTCGATGCTGTAAATTGACAGCTGTAGTCTAGATATTACAGATACATAAATTGGACATTTTCAGATAAATTACATTGAGTTTTACTTTGTTTTTTAGCCAACCTGCAATGGATAATTGTTCAGTTATATATGGCGCTTCAGGCTATTAATAACTTTTAGGCTGTTCCTGACTCATAAATCAAAACAAAACTGTCAGCTGTTTTGTGATTGTTTCTGATAAGACAGCCATAATGACAGGTTATTATAATGATCAGAGGGTTAGATTTAGTTATGTAAATGACCTGCCTTGGCAGGCTATATCTATCTAGCGTGCTTTATTACACTATAGTAATATAGTATTTATCCAGTACAGCCTTATAGAAGATACTGTTGATCACAAAGTTGACTGTTGACCATTACCTAGAAAATAGCTGTTACCAAGATGGACTAAGCTACTTTTCCACCTTTGGGTTGAACAGTTCTTAGAATGGTCAGGAACAGTTTGAGTTGCTCAAGCCTGGTATGACACGATTACAAACCCTTCTCGGCCCGGAATTCTCTCCATAGTTGTCTAACCTGTAAATATCTGATCATCCTCCATAATACGGTCGTTATTTACATCTCATATCACCAGTAAACTATTACGTTACCAAGGCAACTACTGATGCTTTTGTATTACATTCCAAAGAATGGTCATTATAAGCCCCACAGTGGGAAATGAGACCGTAACCATACCAGCTGGCCTGGATCGGCACGGTTACGCAATGAGAAAGTGCACTCAATAGCTGCTCAGAATTGCACTTTACTAACCATTTTTGTACTGCATTTATATTCTGAACTTCAAAACTCTACCCAACTCGCAATAGACCCTTCGCAATGACCCGCCCCCTTTAGTTACTGTGTCAGTGCCCAACATGAATGGACATCAGAAGGAATGTTGTTTCAACCGTAGAAACATGTGAGTGTGCACAATTTTTCAAGTTCACCAACATTAATCTATTAACTCCCCTGACTGCTTTGTCGGATAAAATGGCGGATTTGGGGTGATGATTGGTTAGATCGTCTGTCAATCAAACTGTTTGCGAAGGGGTCAATTAAGCTTCAGGCAGACTGAGACCACTGTTTGTTAGTCGTAGAAAACTTTACAGCTTTTTTAAAATTCTAATTTATCTTAAATTGACTCATATTTTTATATGACTCATATTATTATTGACTCATATTTTGCACTATAAAGCTACTTGGATAAAATAGCATGTTTTAAAATCTGAAATGTTGTCACCCTAGTAAAAATGTTGTATATTTAGTATAAAATTAAGACAAAGGACAAAATTCAGTAGCTACTTCTCAGAATTGATGTAAGTGTGTGTTTCTGTTTGTGTTACAGGTGATGGAGTATGAGAACCGGATCAGAGCTTATTCCACCCCAGACAAGATATTTCGCTACTTTGCCACCCTGAAGATCATCAGTGAGCACGGAGACGCGGAGGTGTACATGACGCCACAGGACTTTGTGCGCTCCATCACACCCAATGAGAAACAGCCAGAGAGTGAGTTTCAGTCTTTCTTGACCAGTAAATTTCAGAATTGGATATTGTTATTGCCACATCAGACAAGATGTTGAATTGGAGTAACAGGAATTTACAGAATTGAAAAGCAATTCAACATTTTGACTTTTAACAACACTAGTGGATACTAGGGCTGGGCCAACAATATCGATTTGTCTTCATTTTGCTATGCTGTTTTTAGTTAATGCGTGACCAAACAAACTTAACTAAACATTTGTAGCGTACCCATGATCCAATAATACGCTCTGTGCTTTGTTACTTCTGATAAGAAACAAAGTCTCAGCTTTCAAATTCTGACATATTTCAAAACATATTTTGATGCTCTTTAATGGGGATAGATCGCTGTATCTGCCTCAGTTAAAGCTGCAGTGAGGAGCTCACATGAACCAATCATGTCTTACGTTTTACTACTAGTTATATCACAAAATAAAATGAATGAACATCATGTTGAAAGAGAGTACAACTTACTGAAATGTATCATGTCTCATGTGATCACTCAATCAGTGTTCAACGAAGAGCTTATAAGAATCATCAACAGGATCTCATTGTTGAAAGGTATCGCTCAGGTGAGGGCTACAAAAAAGCATTAGATATACAGTGAAGACAGTCATCAACAAGTGGAGAAAGTATGGCACAACAGTGACATTATCAAAACAGGGTGTCCCTCCAAGCTTGATGAGAGTTTGAGGCTGTTAAGAGGCCTACAGCAACATTAAGGGTGGTTTCACACTTGTAGTTCGATTTATTAGGTCCGGACCAAAAAACAATAACAAAACATATAGTCCTGGTCTGCTTAGCGTTCACACTTGCATTTTTAACAGCGAACCTAAAGTTACCGATCCAAAGGCATAGGGATACGGTCACAACCTGATTGGTCAGCTTTTATGACGTATATTTCGCGACGGAGCTTGCTTACTGAACATTTAAAACAATGCAGTGTGCTGGATGGAACTCACAAAGAGCTCATAAAATATTCGAAACATTCAAAACAGCACGGACCACTCGTCGGACCAAATATGGATGAGGCACTTTACCTCCTTGTTGCTCCACGTTTGCCCTCTACTCATTTTGGATACACCGATCTTTCCACGTCGTCAAATCAGTGACTTGTAGCGTTGCATCTTGTGACATCACGTCCTGTTTTTGGTTCGTTTACATGTCTTTGGTCCGTGTTGCGTTCATATATTAATCGAACCGCACCAGAGTTCGTTTGGAAGCGGACCGACATCCATCTTTTTAGCGGCCTCAGTTCGCTTGTTTGGTGCGCACCAGGGTTCGGATGGCGTTCACATATGTTCAAACAAACCGCACTAACCGAGCAATCGCACCAGGGTTCGTTTTAATCGAACCAAACATGACAAGTGTGAACGCACCATAAAAGAGTTGCAGCTCTTTCTGGCAAGTACTGGTTGCTCACTACACATGACAACTATCCTCCCTATTCTCCATATTTCTGGAATATGGGGCAGATTGGCCACACGCCTTTTCTGACAGAAAAAAACATCCAAGCCCAGTCACACTTTGCAAAAAGATATCAAATGTGTTATAGTCTGATAAGACCAAGATTGAACTTTCTGGCCAAAATTGTAAAAGGCATGTTTGATGCCAAAACAACACAGCACATCAGCAAAAGGACACCAATACCCATGGTGAAGCCTGGTAGTGGCAGCATCATGCCTTCTTCAGCTGGAACTACGGATTAAGGGTGATGCACAGGAGATTTCATCACAATTGAACACATCTGGAACATTTCTGCAAAGAAGAGAAGGAAAATAATCCCAAGTCAAAATGTGCCAAGCTGATAGACTCATATACAAACTGACTGAGTGCTGTAATAAAATCCAAGGGTGCTACAGCTAAGTATTAGTTCAGGTGTGTGCACACTTATGCAGTGTTTTTGCTTAGTTAATCAGAGTGTACAGTGTATATTTACCTCAGGCTATTTAATGTCCATAAACTTGTTAGTTAGCCAGAAAAATAACTCTAGAGAGGAGCATTTTGCTAAAAATATGCACTATATTACATACAGTCACTGGCAACTTTATTAGGCACACCATTTCAACTGCTCGTTAACGCAAATATCTTATCAGCCAATCACGTGGCAGCAACTCAATGCATTTAGGCATGTAGACATGGTCAAGATGATCTGCTGAAGTTCAAACTGAGCATCAGAATGGGGAAGAAAGGGGATTTATGACTCTATACAATCGAGGCATGCAGAAGAGCTTCTATGAATGCACAACAACCTTGAAGCAGATGGGCTACAGCTGCAGAAGACACACCGGATGCCACTCTTATCAACTGAGAACAGCAAACTTTGACTACAGTTCGCACGAGCTTACCAAAATTGGACCGTAGAAGATTGGAAAAATGTTGCCTGGTCTGATGAGTCTCAATTACTGCTGTGACGTTCAGATTGTAGGGTCAGAATTTGGCATAAACAACATGAAAGCATGAATCCATCCTGCCTTGTATCAACGGTTCAGGCTGCTGCTGGTGGTGTAATGGTGTCAGGGATATTTTTTTTGGTGCACTTTTTGTCCCTAAGAACCAATTGAACATCGTTTAAACGCCACAGCTTCCTTTATGACCACAGTGTACCCATTTTCTGATGACTACTTGCATTTACATTTACATTTAATCATTTAGCAGATGCTTTTACCCAAAGCGACTTACAAATGAGAAGAACAATAGAAGCAATCAGACCAACAAGAGGGCAACAGTTATTCTAGCACATTACACAAGTTTTTTTTTTATTAGTTTTTTTTTTCTTAAATCAGAAAAAGACAAATAGAATAAGAAAGTGCTAGTATTTATTAGTCAGGTGCTGATGAAAAAGATGAAAAATTTTCGAATTTTTTTTTGAAAATGGCCAAAGACTCGACTGCTCGAATTGAGATTGGCATGTCATTCCACCAGCTTGGAACAGTTCAGATAAAGGTCCGTGAGAGTGAGTTTGTGCTTCTTTGGGATGTTACCACGAAGCGTCGTTCACTTGCAGAATGCAAGCTTCCTGAGGGCGCATATGTCTGAACTTGCGAGTTTAGGTACTTTGGTGCAGAGCCAGTGGTTGTCTTGTAGGCAAACATCAGTGCCTTGAATTTGATGCGAGTGGCTATTGGCAGCCAGTGGTTGTCCTGTAGGCAAACATCAGCACCTTGAATTTGATGCGAGTGGCTATTGGCAGCCAGTGCAAACTGATGAAGAGAGGTGTGGTGTGCTCTCTTTGGCTCATTGAAGACCACTCTTGCTGCAGCATTCTGAATCAGTTGCAGAGGCTTGATATAGTACATGCCGCAAGCCCCACTAAGAGAGCATTACAATAGTCCAGTCTGGAGAGCACAAGAGCTTGGACTTGGGGTTGTGTGGCCTGCTCTGATAGGAAGGGTCTAATATTCCTAATGTTCCTAATGTTGAATAAAGCAAATCTGCAGGACATGGCTGTTGTAGTAATATGGTCTGTGAAGCTTAACTGATCATCAATCTTAACTCCAAGGTTCCTGGCTGTTCTAGGAGGAGTTATGCTTGATGAACCTAGATGTATAGGGAAGTTGTGATGAAGTACTGGGTTGGCTGAGACCACGAGCAGTTCTGTCTTCGCAAGGTTGAGTTGAAGGTGATGGTCGTTCATCCAGCCAGAGATGTCTGTAAGACCGGCTACAATGCGAACAGCTACCACTGAATCATCTGGTTGGAATGAAAAGTAGAGTTGAGTGTTATCAGCATGGCAGTGATAGGAAAAGCCATGTTTCTGGATGACAGATCCTAATGATGACATGTAGATGGAGAAGAGAAGTGTTCCAAGCATTGAGCCCTGAGGAACCCCAGTAGCAAGAAGTTGTGACTTAGAAACCTCCTCTCTCCAAGACACCCTGAAGGACCCACCTGAGAGGTAAGATTTGAACCATTGGAGTGCAATTCCTGAGATCCCCATTTTCATGAGGGTTGACAGGAGGATCTGGTGGTTGACCATTTCAAAAGCAGCAGACAGATCCAGCAAGATGAGTATTATGGGTTTGGAAGCTGCTCTTGCCAATCTTAGTGCTTCAGTAACCCGAGAGCAGGGCAGTTTCAGTTGATTGGCCACTTTTGAAGCCCGGCAGGTTGTTCTGTGCGAGAAACAGAGAGAGTTGGTTGAACACAACTTGCTCAAGCGTCGTTGCAATGAATGGATACCGGTCTGTAGTTTTCTAAAAGTGCTGGGTTTAGATTGGGTTTCTTAAGCTGTGGGGTTACTCGAACCTGCTCAAATGCTGTCGGAAAGGTACCAGTCTGAAGAGAGGCGTTGATGAAGTGAGTGAGTGGAGGTATAACTGAAGAAGAAATGGCCTGAAGGAGGTGAGAGGGGATAGGATCAAGCTGACGGGTAGTAGGATGATTGGAAAGTAGTTTGGAAATGTCTGCCTCCAAGAGTGGAGAGAAGGATGTGTCGTGTGTATGTGTCATGATGTGATTGTCAGTTTGAGGTATGGAGAACTGGCTGCTGATGGTTGTTTTGTTTATGAAGAATGTTGCAAAGTCATCAGCTGTAAGAGTTAGAAGGATGTGGACAAAGAAGAAGAGAAGGGAAGGTTTTGAAAGGTGTGCAAGAGTCAGAACAATTGTTAATTTTATTGTGGTTGTATGTCGTTTTAGCATTGAAGACATTTGCAGAGAAGGAAGAGAGGAGAGACTGATACAAGGTAAAGTCAGTAGAGTTTTTTTTCTTTGCAGCCCTGAGTCTAGCGCGACATTCACCGAGAACATCGGACAACCAGGGTGTGGAGGTGGTGGAGCATGTTGGTCTGGATGAAAATGCTGAAAAACTGAGCCAGTGCTGATAACTGAGCGGGTCGAGGAAGTGAGGATGAAACCATAGAGGATAGGCGAGAGGGGGAGAGTGAGCATAGGTTATGCCTAAATGTGATCTACGGAGGAGTGCGTGTTGTGTCAGAAGTCATTTTGAGGGTAAAGGTGATGAGGAAGTGGTCTGAGATATGCAATGTAGTAACTAAAGTGGTGTCCGTGGAGCAGAAGTATGTGTAGACAAGGTCTAATTGGTTACCTGGTTTGTGAGTAGCCATAGTAGACACTCGCTTGAGGCCAAATGAGGCAAGTAGAGTGTTGAAGTTAGCTGCCTGGGGTTTTTTTAGGTGGATGTTGAAGTTACTGAGTAGTATTAGAGGAATACCGTCTTCAGGGAAGTGGGAGAGTAACAGATCCAACTCCTCCAAGGAGTTACCCAGGTGACCTGGGGGACAGAAAAAACAACTACAAAGTGTATTTTAACAGGGTGAGGAAATAGTAATAGCACGTTTTTAAAATGAACTGTTGCCAGTTAAAGATGGTAAATGATCAGATTTCCAATCATTTGAGATTTACATTTACGTTTACGTTTATTCATTTGGCAGATGCTTTTATCCAAAGTGACTTACAAGTGAGAAGTTGCCCTTGGTGGGGATTGAACCCGCGTCTCTGGTGCGTTAGAAGTGAGTGGTAACTCACAGTGGTTACTCACTGAGCAGACCCGTACCACCACCCTTCTCAATTGGGTGAGGGGTGTGGGTAAAAAGTGAAATTAGTATAGAGGGCTGCAGGAGTGGCAGTGTCCTCAGGTTTGATCCGGTCTCAGTTAGGGCCATCAGGTCAAGACTTGAATGAGTAGCAATCCATGAAATAAAGCTTTGTTTAAAGCAGTCTGGCAGTTCCAGAGAGTAATTGGAATAGAGAGTGAAGAAGTAGAGGACATAGGGATAGGATTGCGCTGCCTCCTGTGTACAGAGCGGGATTTATGAGTATTAGTAGTAATAGTAGAGATTTGAAAACATAGTGAAGACAGGTCACTAAAACAAAGAGATGTGAACAAGCTGTACAAAAGGGAGAAAAAAGCAATACTCAAGTGCCTTGTCGGTATCTTTGCTCGGTGAAAAGCCACGCGAGATGCTTGAGAGCAAACTTGACTACAGCGCGCGTTTACCACAGTAAACACCGTAAAACAAACAATGTCTCCTAGCAATGACAAAATCTAATGAGAAAATACAAACAAACACTTGCAGACTGCTGTCCTCCTCTGTTGCTTGCGTTATTCTACTTCCAGCAGAATAACGTGCCATCACAAGCACAAAGTTTCTTGAACATGACAATGAGTTCACTAGACTCAAAGGGCCTTGACTGTCACCAGATCTCAGTCCAATAAAACACATTTGGGATGTGGTTGAACAGGAGATTCGCATCATGGATGTGCAGCCGATAAATCTGCAGCAACTGCGTGATGCTATCATGTCAATATTGACCAAAATCTCTGAGCAATGTTTCCAGCACCCTGTTGAATCTATGCCACAATGATATAAGACAGTTCTGAATGCAAAAGGGGGTCCAACACGTTACTTACAAGCTGTACCTTAACCTGTTGTCTTCATTTAAAGGTACAATTTGTAAGATTTTTGCAGTAAAATATCCCAAAACCACTAGGCCAGTGTTATGTATTTTGTTCAGTTGATTACTTACAATATCTTAAATGTTTCCAACTATTTGTAAATCCCGAGAAAATCGTAATTTTAACCAAGGATACGGGACGTGTCTGGGGGTCGCCTTTCAATGACGTCATATCCGCGTTGCCCTCGTTTTCCGATTTTATTTTGTAGAAACCATGGAAACGCCAAAGACACTTGAATATATTACATGTTTTAGTAGACAAGGGAACAACTGTTTGGTTACATTTATGGACGGAAAACAAATTATTGTTATATAGCTCAACACATTTAGTCTTATTATTTAAATCTTTTCTTGATTTTCTTTTACCATGCCTCATAGAAAAACACCATTTTGTCAAGTAGCTAAGTAATACAGAATTTTCTCCAGCGTGCAATAAATTTTACAATTAATTGCATGCCATTTATCAACACAAGCCACCCAGCATTTATTAATATGATATTCTAATATCGATCTATCATACAGCAGTGTGGAACAGCAGCCGGCGAGGGAACTCGCGGAGTAACGTTATAACAACATTTTCAAATGTATCTAATATGATAAACAGCGCTGTGTAACCTCATACGCTTGACCGGAAGAAGTGGAAGCGCTGACTGCGGCATAATAAAAGTTCTACTGCTCGCTCTACTCATTCATCCTGCTCTGCTTCGTACTACAGTAACGTTAATAATCTCATTCATGAACATGATTTCTGCCCAAGTCCCATCCTATTCTTTTCCAAATTGCTGTGAGGTGAAGACGACATCTCCCAAAATTCCATGCTCAAACTTGCTTTCATGCTACGTCTTTGTTTTGAATAGGTGAGTGGCGAAAAATCTACATATTGTAGCTTTAAAGTATGTTTGAATAAATCTGTCATGACAAGATTTTATTAAAGCCACTGTTTAAATGTTTATATTTTAACACATCAATGCATACATATATAATAGAAAATTTGATATAAAAACTGCCTTATTTGCAATTTAAAATGTTTGTATTTGTTTGTTGATTTAAATAAATTGTTTTTCATTTCAGTGTTTGGTAAAAAAAATAATTTCAGTACAAAATCATTTAGATTTTTTCTAAGCTGAAAGTTATTTCCCTAACCTAAGTTCAGTACTGTTAAAAATATTACATTCATTACTTTAGATCAGTGTTTCCCAACCCAGCTCCTGGAGGCACACCAACACTACACATTTTGCAACTCTTCCTAATCAAACACACCTGAATCAACTCATCAGCTCCTCAGCAGAAACTCCAAGATAGAAAATAAAGGGGTCAGATGAGGGAGACATCCAAGGTGTGTCTCCAGGAACAGGGTTGGGAAATACTGCTTTAGATAACATATGGATTCATGGGTGCTTAAGGCATACACTTACAGCAGTTAAAAGTTTTCTTTATTTAAAGTGTTATTCCATTTTAATTTTGCTTTATTAAATAAAAATTACAATTATACTATACATCCTACTCACTGCCTCATTGCAAATTCAGGAGTTTGAAAGACATAACTCTATTCTGAATGGCGCACAACTCTATCTTGCAGATATAAACACAATACACATCAGTCATGTCACTTCATGCTGAGCTTCGTTCTGCATCTGTAAATAGCTGCAAGCTTGACACAGTCATAAATACACTAATAGCCACTGGCCTGTGGACTGACTTTCTCTGTCATTTCCTGTGCTCTAATCTGAGTCTCTTGCGTTTCTCTGAGAGTTGTGAAATGGGGTTACTCTAAGTCATGGGGTCTTGACCTGTCATGTTCTTATTGTAGCAGTGAAAATCTGAAAACTATCGCTGTCATGTGAAATTTAAACCGTTGTTACAATTTTAACCCCCATCAACCAGCAAGGGTTGACAGGGTCATGCCTTTCAGCCAAACCTTGGATACTTTCTACTTCAAATATCAATGCCCTTCACTCACTGATTTGCCGATGTCCCATAAACTCGGATATACATTGCTTGCATTGTATTAGTGCCCACTAGAAGAGAATGCCCTATGCCTATCTCATTATTATGGTATATGACAGTCCCTATCATAATAACTATGATTGGGACTGTCATATACCATTATAATGAGAACACTATTGTAATAAAACTTCTGACCAGCACAGTCAAGATTGCGTCATTTTGTGTAGATATGTGATAATATTAAGTTTATGTGTCATAAATATCTGGTTAATCTCATAGGATGCGTTTCGTTGAGTTAAATAACCCGCTAGAAAAGCTCTTCAGTTTCCTGGTGCTCATTCAGCTCTTCAGCTTCAGCACGCGCTCAAACTGCAATGCAAAACTAATCAACCCGAAAAAATGCAAAAGATGGTCAAGGTCTCACTAGGCATACAAGAAACTTTCAAGCAGGTGTGTTGGAGGTTGGAGCTAATATTGCTGCATCTGAAATGACAAGGAAATGTATATTTATGTTACTATTAATAAGTAAATCCCCACACTCAATCTTTTGAATGGCTCAGGTATTATGAAATGAAGTGCAGTTTATTTGGACTGCACGCACCAGAAGCACGGAATGACAGTATAAGGGAGATAATAAAATTGTCATAGAATTATAGATATGCATTTGTTTAAAACAATAAAATATTAAGCCCCCAAAATGAATAATGGACAGTTGACGTTTTAAAAGAATCTGGGTCTTTTTGGGTCCATTTGCTAAAAGCTCAATTATTTAAAATAACCCAAGACCTGAGGATACTAACACTACTTTAATGCCCGGCCCATGTCTGGGGCACTTTTCAAGGATTCAGACATGAACCCGCCCGGGTCTCGCATTGGACCTCTGTTTTGGAAGACCTCTAAATGAAAGATCCACCTTTCAGATAAAAGAGACACTCTTGCACATCAGGTAGACCTAAGAAAATACAGCTTTTTAGCCCACATTTGAGCTAAAGAAGCTATACATTTTTGTCAGATTTGATTGAAACATGTTTCATTCAAGCAGACAGGAGATGTGTGACTGGAAAACATCTGCCCTGGAGCATTACCAACATGGCCACCAAATGAAATGGCTTTGGTTTTATTCATTAGACAGTCAATCAGTCAAATAATTGCTTCATATTAACTGCTTTCACGTTGTGTTAAATAATGGATCTAATAATGGATCTTTACATTATTTACATTATCAGATACATCTTGGCGCACAACACCCCCCATTTCGCACAATACCCCCCTCATCTTAGGGGTCATCTTAGGCCTTGTTCCCCATTCCACCCCTCACATGATACACCGGAGTCAATAACAGCTGAGCTAGGAAAACAGCTGTTGCATGTAAAGAGATGGCAAACCAAGCAGAGGCATTTAAAGGAGGGAATGCCACAGTGAAGTCCAACTCATCGAGTGTGTGCGCATGTGAGAGGATGACATTGCTTGGTAAATGAATTAGCACGGTAGAATGAATGACTCAGTCGCTCTCACCCAGAGGTGGAGCTGATGCAAGAGATTTGATCACTGCCCATGAATAACTGATAGTGCTGATGGCTGCAAATGTGTGTATTTGCATGTCTTAGTGCATTTACACTTTGAGTTCACTGCCAAAAGAACATTTTCAGACCAGTCTGCATTGTACATAATGGTTTGTCATAGTGGACCGTAAATGTTAGTGAAGTAGATGATGCTCTGTTATGAGGTCACACATTTTTGTGATCTAGTCTTAGGCCGTTTTCACACCTGGCTCGTTTGGAGCGTTCGTTTCAGAACCTGGTGTGATAGCATTCTGATACACTCCAAAACAATCGATCAGAGATCTCCTGAACTAGGTGGTCTTGGCTCGGTTGAATATGAAGTCTGTCGCGGTTCACTTGTGGTGAAAATGCAATTCGACCCAACGGACCAACAAATCAGGCCATATCACAGTATATGATGGGTAATCACTAGGGGTGTAACGGGACACAAACATCACTGCTCGTGATCGAGGTATGTACCTCGGTATTGAAGTCACTGTTTGGTGAGGGTTCGGTACAACAGAGGGAGAAAACTAAACATAAAATTGCTTCTTTTTTCTTCTTTTTCATTAAACAGTGGTTTATTGAGTGTGGCTCGCCTGTGGCCGACTGTATTCGTCATCTGATTGCATGCACCGAACCGTGACGTCCATACGAATACATGTACTGTTACATCCCCAGTAATTACACATGTTGCATGAAAAGCAAGACGTGTTTGTTTTACTAGTCCCTCTCAAAATGAATTATGGGTCAACCAGGAGCAAGATTAAGTGAAATGTCTAATTAAAATTTGGTCAGACAAACATGTTTCAGAACAACTATCCAAAATTCAGTGATTTAATCCTGATGGATCACCGCTATGAGCGGAATGCCAAATAAACAGGTGCGTTTTGACTAATGAGAGGACAGTTTGCTCTTACATGACTTGTATAAACAAATTTATGTCCAATGAGAAATGTTGTGAAACTGAACCAAAAAGAAATTGTAACATTGTAACATTTTTAATCCATTTTTTGGAACAAAGCAAACAATCTACAGGTCTGAAAATGCCCGTAATGTGATTTACACAATTTGGACATGCTCCTGTTACAACATGCTTTGTTGGTCCTGGAACAGCATTCCTGTCAACAAATCACTGCTCTCCGATTTAGGATTTATCCAAAAATGAAAATTTACACAAGCTCATGTTGTTCCAAATCTGCATGCTGGTATTTTTATTTATTCATTTATGTTTTGTGGATTAGAGGAAGATTCTTGAAGAATCTCTGTGTATGTATATATATATATATATATATATATATATATATATATATATATATATATATATATATATATATATATATATATATATATATGGGGGGTGCAAAATAAAATATATAATATAATAATATAGAAAAATGTGATAAATACATTTAATTGAATTAAGTAATTGATGATTAATTAATAAATAACTAATTCAATTAAATGTATTTATCACATTTTTCTAACAAATTATAATTCGTTGCAATATAATTCGTTCTTAAATTTTGTTCTCCATTGCATAATTTTTTTTTTTTTTTTAAATTGAGGAAAATAACCCTGGACATAAGAGGACATAACCCTGACCAAACTTGAGCTTGGATCCCAGCAAGCCAAAGGAAGTGCCATGGCCCTTACAGATTCTGTAATGTAATGCATTCAGATGCACTTTAATCACAGGGCTGTCAGTAAGGCCATGCAAAGAAAAATGGCCACTATTAAAGCAAAGTGGATATTAAATTTGCACTTTAAGGACACATTTTACTGCAATCACTAAATGAAAGCATTCACTGCTTGGAAGCAGTAGCACTGGCTTTATCTTCCTCTTTATCTTGTTTTGTTGGACTCTAAATGATGGCAGTGACCAGCTCTTGTGTCCATACAGCCCACCTCAGCAGTCCTCTGAGGCCCGCGACACCTCCACATCTTTTTAATCTCTTTTGCCTGCTCTCTTTTTGTCCAGCTCCTTATTTCTTTTCCTTTTATTATAAGCAATGGTCTACCTAGTGGTGGGCGGGATGATCAAAATCTCACCCAGAGACTTTCAGTAATTTTTCATAGCAACGGCATGTCACTGTATAGTTATTTTTGCTGGGTTTAAATATAAATATCCATCTTTTTGTATAATACAACAAATTAATCACATTACTAATAGAAGGTTCTTACTTCATCTTATTCTTATTATTACTACTATTTTTATGTGGAACTTTCTGAACAGAAACAAAAGATAAGATTATTTATATGGACTGACAAGTCTGACATGAAAACACTTTCAAAATATATAACTTCTGAGTTAAAAACCAAGTAAAAAAGTAAGACTACTGAGACTGTTGTTATTGTTAATACTGTGTGTCATTATGGATGATCCATGACAGGTTATTTGTTTTGTGACGGTTGTTCGTGAGTCCCTTTTTTGTCCTGAGCAGTTAAACTGAGCTCTGTTCTTCAGGTCCTGTAGATTTTCCAGCATCTTTTGCATATTTGAACCCTTTCCAGCAGTGACTGTATGATTTTGAAATCCATCCTTTCACACTGAATATTCCTGAGGGACGCAAACAAAACTATTAAAAAAGTTTCAAACATTCACTCATGCTCCAGAAGGAAACATGTCCATCTTCTGTAGTTTCCGAAGGAAGTCATTGTTGGAAAGAGTTCAAATATGCAGAAAATGCTGGAAAACCAAAGAATTTTTGAGACTTGGAGGATTTTTCTGAAGAACATGGTCAGTTTAACTGCTCAGGACAAACTAGGGACTCATGAACAAGCATCATAAAACCAACAACCAGTCGTGGATCATCCAGATAACGACACACAGTATTAAGAATCAAGGGTATGTAAACTTTTGAATGAGGTAATTTTTATATAAATAAGTAGTAAATCAAAAATAACATGCAATTTTTATGATCCTTTTTATTTTGTTAAAACAATTAACATTTTTGCAGGTTCTGCAAGGGGTATGTAAACTTTCTAGCTCAACTGTGTAATGTTACAAAAGATTTCTATCTCAAATAAATGCTGTTCTTTTAACATTTTCATTCATTCTTTGGAAATCAAACCCATGACCTCGGCGTTGCATGTCCCACGCTCTACAGGAATGTTGAAACAGTAGATGTTCTCTATTTTTCATTCCACAGAATGGAATTCCGTGAGCATAAGAATAGCTGAAACAGAGTGGAAAATACCACAAATTAGCACGAAACGCTTGGACGGCCATTCATCCGTTCTCTCCAAATGCCCTGTGTCTGTAATTACAAAGAAGTTTCGCCAGCTTTTAGTTTAGTGCCTCGTTGGGTCCAGACAAAGTGTTTTTCGTTTTTGTCTTTGTTATCCTGACACAGCTCCCCCATGTAAACAGCAAATAAATAATTGTTTGATGGAAGAGCTTTTGAATTATGTGTGGCAGCCGTTATGATGAAGTCTGTTTTCGCCGAGCCCTTTTGCCATTTATGATATACATGAAGATTTGATGTATTCATAGCAGAGACCTTCTGACATCCAGATTTTAATGTGGTTCACAGAGAAATGCTGACAGTTTGATTAAAGCATTCCGTTAGCTGCCATTTATGTGGTGTACAATACACTTGAACAAGCAGTGTACTCTGTCATTCAGAAAGTTATCTCTTGCTGTAAAGTATGTTTCTTTCTCTTTTTACAGTTGTGGGTGGGATGTCATGAGACCCACGGCGTAGCAGAGCAGTGTGTGATGCCATTTAAGTTAGTTTAAAGAGTTGGGCTTTTCTTTAGGGAGAGAAGAGTGGTTGTAAAGAGAGGGAGTGTGGAAGTGAACATAAAATTCATTATTCATCTTGCTGCGAGGAAAGCTGTTCCATAATTCATCCTGTTTCAGCAGCAGAATTAGAGAGATACGCTTAGCTCAAAGGCCGTCCGGGCTTCAAACAGGGGTTAGGCACGTTTTTTTAATCGTAATCTCTCTCGTGACCTCACCTGTCACTCAAATGTTTTATGTAAAGAGGATGCAGCTCCAGAGACCCCCACCTTGACTAACTAGGTTCGAACAGCTAGTGATGGAGTTATGATCAATATTTTTGGTATGATCAATTTTATATGATATATTACCTATTTTTCAATAACCCTGTCATTTAAATAGATACTAAATAAAAGATAAGTTTAAAAGTACTTTTTAATCGTGTGATTATTTATTCATTTTATTGGAACTTGATACAAACCAAAATATATGATTATGAATGAGTGACCTTATGAATGATTGATCACATATATATACACTGTGTATATATGTATATGTAAGTATGTGTGTGTATATATATGGAAATTGAGTCTTTTTGCATATGTATATATATATATGTGTGTGTGTGTATATATGTGTGTGTGTGTTTATGTAAATCTTAGCTCATGAAGCTGACTCCAGATCAGCAGACTCTGTCCCGTTCAGCTCAGTTCAGCCTTGTTCTGCATTCAGTTACATAAGATTAATGGAGAAATGATTTGGTGCTGAACGACTGACATTTATTTGAAACTTCTAGAACATGGAAATGAGCGTTAATAGCTTATATTAATCACTTGTACACGTCAGTATAATCACCCAGTTCCTGTAGTGACATCTATAAATGTAAATGACTACTGGGATTCAAAGATGCTATATAAATAGGCTTGTTTATGTGTGATAAGAGTTCTCTCCAAATTTTACTGTTACCTATTTAGTCAGCGTTTTGAGTCCTCGGATTGTTATGATTGTTGAAATAGAAATTGTTCCCACAGCGAAAGCCATTCCAAAAGGCAGACAGCATGCATTTTGACCACATTCTAAAGTTTCACCGCATGTATCTTTTACAGAGAAAACAATCCCACAGTGTATTGAGACAAACTCACGGGGGAGATCTTTGATGCTCAAGAAACATTTCTTGTTATTATCAGTTTTGAAAACATTTGCATTGCTTAATATTATTGGGGAAATTCTGACAATTTTTAAGGAATAAATTATGTTTTGTATTCAAAAATGTTTTGAAATCAATTTTAAAGTGTAATAATATTTCACAATATTCCTGTTTCTACAGTATTTGATCAAATAAATGCAGCCTTGGTGAGCTTTGAAACATTGAAAAATCATAATTATTTCAAATGTGTGACATTCAATACAATGTGACAAGATCTAATGCCATGAGATCTCGCAAGATTAAAATGTGACGATTTCTCATTGACGTGAAAGCTGTCTCACGATATTGCCATGATGGAGTGTGAGGGTGAAATGACTAAATTAGGATAGAATATGCCACCGCTATGTTTACATTACACCTCCACTGTCGTTTTGATTTTTATAGAAATACACGACCTGCAGATTTGCACGTGATGAGATGACTGACAGGACTACGGCGGAGGATTCGTTGCGCAACAGTAGAATTGTAGTAGTATTGTAGAATACGCGCTCAGCACCGCCGCTCCCTATTCACGGAGTATCTGTAATCACAAAATCGAAAGCGAAAGTAAAATGCGAGCATGCATTCACATGCGATATCAATACCCCATATTTTGCAAGTGTCTCCCTTGATGTATGCAAATCTCCCATTATGAAAGCTATCTTAATCTGTGCGGTGTATAAATATCTCTTAGCTCTGTATCATGCTTGAAGAAAAACTTGGTCTCTATTTGCTCTTTGAATATTGAGAGAGGACTTTGATTATGGTTGCACTTATTGTTTGCACTTAAGACTAAGAGAAAACTGTGTTATTCATTTTATTTAATGCTATTTTTTATTTCTATGATCAAATTGAGGAAAGGAGTTCAGTTAGGAGGTTAAAAATTTATAAAGCTAATAATTCGTGTACAGTAAGGTCTGAAGAGACCCAAGTGAAATCATACAGGAGCCAGTCATTTGAGTTTGCGGCAACTTTTTACAGTGCTTAATTATTGTTGTCTTTTACTGCATATGATAATTCATACTCAGAAAGTCTGAAAGGATATTCATTACAAGATGATTAGTTAAAACATTTCAAATCCACCTGCAGACTATTTTTCTTGTCATGTATTTGTGTAAAAATCTTCTCATTTCGTGAGCCCCTTGTAGTTTACTTGTTCATTCAATACAAAAAAAAAATAGTTCAGTCTAATTAAAATTGTCTATTTTGTCCAATATTTGTGACTGCTATGTTTTGGAATGGAGCCATGTGTTTGACTGTTTCTCTCTCTGTGTCTCTGTCTCTTTTAGACCTTGGTCTGGATCAGTTTGTGGTGAAACGCTATGATGGAAAGGTAAGCAGCGAGATCTGTGTGCGTGTGCATATGTGGGCGAGTGAGTGGGAACCGAATAGTTACTTTGCCATTGTGCAGCTCGACAGGATGACGCAGGACGAGTTCTCATTCACTCTTAATAAAAGTCTTTCACTCTCTCTCCCCAGGAACTCATCCACAGCTCAATCGTGAGCACGCTTTGAAACATTCTCTCTTGTACAGTCTAAAAACCTCTTTGCATGTTTGAAACATTTTGCATGAAAAGATACACATACATTCCCAAAAGGAACATTTTTTGTCATTATTTTGTTACGTGTTTTTTTTTGTAATTTACAAAAGACTGAGATCTGCTTTTTGGTTCATGTAGTATCTCTTTGTCTTTTTGTCTCTAGATTGTCTCCTCTTTAAACACACTTCTGCTGTGTCCTTTACGTGTCTATCCTTGCCACACCTTGGTCTCTCTGTTTTTTTTAGTTGTTGTTGTTGTTGTTGTTGTTGTTGTTGTTGTTGTTGTTGTTGTGTCCTCTAGTACTAGAAAGGCACAGATATAGTCATTTTGGTACCAATAATTAGAGATGGTTGATGACAAATGTAATTTCTGATATTATAAATCTATACAGTTTTCTAACATAATATTATGTTAGGGAAAAATATGCTAGTTTGAGTCCGTAGTTTCTCAAGCTACAATTTAAGTAAATTAAATATAGTCATGTGACTTCATCAAATAACGTGACGAGTCACCAGAATATGTTGAGATTTTATGATAGGATGTTTAACTAGCATAAACCAGGGCTGCCCATTCCTGTTCCAGGAAATCTACCTTCCTACACAGTTCAGTTTCCAGCACTCCTCAACATACCTGTAATTTGTGTTGAGTGGTAATTTGTAATTTTGTTGTCTGTAATTATCAAGTATTCCTGAAGATCTCAATTAGCTGATTCAGGTAGATTTGATCAGGGTTGTCGCTGAACTTTGCAGGAAGGTAAATCTCCAGTAACAGGATTGGATACCCTTGGATTAGGTTCCGTTTACACGACACTGTTTTCAACTAAAAATGGGAAACATTTACTGCGTTTTGGCTATTCGTTTCAAAGTTTTTGAGAACAATATATTTATTGTACAAAAACACAAATTTGTGAAAACAGTGACGTCATGCACATGCGTATTACATGTTCAGTCTATAGGCGTGTAGTGTTTCTTTACAAACTGACACTGCCAACTACTATTTTTAGTCATTGCAGCATTTTCACGGATCCGTGTGAACAGGGATCATTTTGACAGCATTGTTGTCTGTACTCAAAAAACGCAAATGAAAAATGTTTCCGTTTTTAATACAATGTTGTCGTGTAAATGTACCCTTAGACTGATATGAAGTAATGGCTGGTTTATGCTGTTTAGCTGGTGGACCAGCATTAGGGTTGGGAATCGAAAATAGATTCCAATTCTAGAATCGGATACTTTATAAAATTAAAATTAAAATTTAGATTCAAGAAGATGCAAAAGAGAACTCAATTCAGCACGTGTGCTATTTTCTGTCTTCTTGCGTCTTCTTGAAAATTGTCAAAATATCCCCATAAACGCAGTCGGTTATGTCTTAAGTGAACATAAACAGTTGAGGAAGAAAACACGTGTATCAGTATATTGGAACCGTGCATTGTCTTAAAGTGATATCAGGCTAATAAACCAATCATAAAACAAAAGAAAAAGAAAATCACTCTCTGAACTTGACTGAATAACCTTTTGTAATTTTAATAAGGATTAATCTGTAAACTAGATTATTCTAGTTTATTAGTCAGTTGTTCTTTAGACTTCTGATTTTTGTTCGTGGTATTCAGCTACAACAGAATGTTTTGCAAAAAGACAAATAAATATTTTTGATATCTAAATTTTGTACTTTTTACCATATTGGAATTGAAACTGGGAATCAAAAAGAATCAGAATTGATGAGCAGAATCAGAATTGTAATCAGAATCGCTAAAATTCAATCGATACCCAACCCTAACCAGCATAGCCTTACTATTTGCCAGAGAAAATGTTCTGTTGAAGGTTGTTTGTCCTAACTAGGATATTTAAAGAAATTGTTCACCCAAAAATGAAAATTTTGGTCAAACATGACTTCAGAAGACTTAAAATATAGCGTGTATACTTTTTGTGTATGTGCTTTTTGGAGCTTAGCTGTGTAAATCACCGCTCATTTTTATTTTATGGAAAACAAAAGATCTGAGAACAGAGAACAGAAAATCTAAGATCCAAACTTGCACCGTAAAACCTGATAAGTTCAGAGAACTTAAAACTGTTGTAGACACAGATTACCTCAAAAAATTAAGTAAAGCAACTCAAATCTTTTAAGTAAAGAATAGTTATAAATACAATTAAGTCAAATTTAAATTTTTTAGTTTTATTTCATTTTTAAGTCCGTTGTACATAAAATTGTTTACCATGCGTATCGTTTCTTATTTTTCAATTATTTAGATGAAGCTAATACGTATTATTTTATATTACCCAAATTCAGTAATTACAACTTAATCTTGTGCAAAAACCCAAAATAACACTCAATTTCAACATTTATTCTCCCTTACAGAGTGTGATGCAAACTGCTGGGAACATGAAATCTGCTGCAACTCAATTAAATGTTGAATAGACTCTTCTGATAACTTCGGTTACATCGGCATCCCTTTATATCGCTCGGTAAACTTAAATAATAATTTAAGTATACGGGTTTACTCAGAAGCTATGCAAAAATAAACTCCTCATTCAGAAAATCTTGCATCAATGATTTAACAGACTTTAATTGCAGCGAAAGTTTATAAGTTAGTAGTACTGTTCGGGTTTACAGCGTGTGTTTGATCGAAGGAAGAAAATGGTGTGAGTAAATGATGCCACAATTTCATAGTTGGGTGAACTATTATTTTAACAAACTGACTACCAACAGAAAAGTGAGTCAACCATCTTCAGCAGATGGTTGGCTCTGTTTTTCTGGTGAACAGTATGGTTATACTGGTCCACCAGTATCACGAGGTCTGAGCTGAGGTTTTCCGCAGGGTTCTTTGTGGATTCAAGACTTGTACAGGAAACAGTCTCCTGTCTCCATAGTCATTAAGAGGGAACATTTGTCAAATGACCCAGTCAGAGAGCTGCTGTCACGGAACTGGTGCACCTTGATCAGGCTGATCTCTGGACTGGGTTGGGTCACCTAATGACTGTGTGTACTGTTTGTGCCGTTCACACACACACTTTATCTAGGCATATTTGTTTGCACATTAGTAGTAATGTGGTGGTGAATCAGTCAGTTCAGACGCCGATAAATCATCGTTCAGTGTCTCAATGAAGTGTCTCGCAGCTAATCTCGCAAGGATTTTTTTATGTTGTCTCTACATGGAAGATTCATAACTGAAATATGCACAATCGCTCTGTAATTTCGCATTGTTTTTTGATTGATTAGTTTTTTTTTGTCCAGCACAGCTGACAAAGTGAAGGTCAGTTGTTCAAGGATACAATGATTTTTAGAGAGTCTAACTTCTGCCATTCAAATGGAATTGGACAAATAATACCTGTTTTAAACGGGTGTCCCAAGCACTCCCATCTGCAATGGGTTGGACAAATACACTAGATATCCCACCTCATTGGTTCTTCCTTTTCCACCTTAAAATTTTACTGTGACAACCCTATTTAAAAAATACCATAGTTACCACAGTTATTATTAGCGCAGCACTGTGGCTACCACTCCATACAAAAAGATTGTGTAAGCTTGAAAGGGAGTCTGAAATAGATCACATAATTAATTATTGTTTTATTGTAGTAACTAGTTGGTGCAAACCATGGTAAAACCTGCCTCAGCCTGTATAAATACATATTAACTTCTAGTCTTCAATAGTTTTTTGTGTTATTTACGAACAAAATTCTATTTTCACATTGTGTGAAATATGCCCTTTTTCCATTTCCATTTCCCTCTATCTCTTTTTTGTCCTCGAATTGTTTTTCTGGGTATTGTCGGCCAGCCTGAGGGATGTGGACTATGTCTTATTTATCATTTCCATATTTCTGTCAAATCTCGTGCCTGATTTGCTCCATACGGGCTCCCGGCAGGACTGCTGGATCCATCTCCCTCTCTTCTTCTTCCACACTTCCTCGCCAATGCCACTAAATCCTGGATGGTATATTGAAATTCCAGGAACGGTATTTTCCGCAGTTAACGCATGGGTGCACTTTGCTAATAAACACTCTTAAGTAATTGTTTTGCTTTTTTTGCAAGTGTGTGAACACACCAGCACTTTTAACCTTCTTGTTCGTCATCCATCAAAAGTATTTTTCAGGTCATCGCAACCGGTGCTTTGCAAGTGTGACTTTCACAGCTAAAACGGGTTGTGTGTGCGTGAGAGAGTATGTGTGTGTTCCCTTCAGCCCACTTTAATGCGCACAGGTGTTTTGGAAACACTATATATGTTTTCCAACAATATGATGTCAGTGTTGGGGAAGATACTATGAAACTGTAGAGCAACAAGTACTTAAAGTAGTAGTTATAATTACTATTACAGCTACATATACAATCCAAGCTGATCTTGTCTATATGATCTATCTATCAAGAAATATTAATTTATCGTATTAAAATGTCACTTAGCGGTTAGAGTGACTTTCAAACCTAGCAGCCGGTCAAAGAGGTAAATCTATATGACCAACTTGAACCCATAGCAAAATCTGCCTGCGAAATTTGGGATCGTGTGGATTCCTATTGAAATGAATGGATTTTACCTGCAACAGTGACCGGACCTTAAGCTGCAAAGTAAAATTTGGCATAAAAACCCAGCTTGTTGAAAAAATAAGATTGTTAACTTCTGTCACACTACTAAGTTAATAGTGTACAGAAATGAGAATCATAATGAATTTCATGATTCTGGTTCAAAGTTGGATTATTTTGAGTTGGTCATGATGAAATTAATGACTCCTTTCATTTTATACTCATTTAATGTTCATATTTAATATCCACTCTTTCTGATTCAGTCAGTAGCTATGTCCGAAACCACTTACTCGTTCACTCATTCACTAATCCCTATATAGTGTACGGCATTTGAGCGCACTATATCTGCAAAGAGTGAACGAAATGAAGTGAGTGAATTCAGACGCTGACCTATAAACTGTGCGTCGGAGAGCTGGAGCTGTCACAGAAACGGCTCGACACGTGATAAAACTACTTTTGTCCTACATGTTACTTGTGTTATAAAATAATTTTAATAACAATAACAACCATAATGACTTTATTTGAGTTAATGCCTACATAATATATTTTAATAATAAAAATAATTTATTTATTTTTTTTACCTTAATATATTTCATTATTAAAATTCTGTAATACAGTTCGTAAGTTCGGGACGAAGGAGGCGGGAACCGGCGAACTTTAATAGTCTCTCTATATTTTAGTATGTTTTGCTCAAGTAATGATTAATGTTAAAAAAAGGTAAAAAAAAAAAATAAAAAAAAATCTAGATTACGCTTGCTCACAATTGTGCTCTTTCAAACGCACTCTCAGTCCTTCACATTGGATTTTGTGAAATAGTGCTTCAGCGAGTGTCCATCGAATATACACTCAAGATCAGAGAGAATTGTGGGTATAAAGTGAATGTAGGGAATGAAGTCATTCACTCAGAATTCAGACTCCAGTACAAAATGGCCAACACCCGATATAGTGGATAGGGAGCGGTTTCGGACACAGCTAGTGAGTGAATCATTAGACCAATTCAAAGCAGTAACTCATGAGTTCAAGATGAGATTTATCAGTCTTTTGCATTAAATGGCTCTAGTAGCATCACTACTTGTAGCTAATTACTCCCCAACACTGGTATGTATCTGTATGAACATATAACTGTATATCTTTGTTCAATCTCTTTTAATACATGAAATCATTGTTCCTCCAGGCATCAAGATGTCCTACTTTTTTTTTTTTTAAGGATATGATAGTTTTGTTGCGTTTGTGGTGACTGTTATTAATTTGTGTTCTTCCGGCTCTTCCTGTGTCCATTTAACCAATAAACCCCATCATTCTCTTCTCTGCCATCTTTTTACTTCTCCATCCCCCTCCCCTTTCCGTGCGCCCCTCCCTCTCTGCAGGACTTCTGGCAGGTATGGGGCGTGTGCCAAGCTGCATGGGACTGCGTGTGCGTGTATGCGTGATTTAGCCTTTGTAGCGGGTCTACTGAAAATTTCACTAGACCTCCTAATCTCTCTCTCTCTCTCTCTCTCTCTCTCTCTCTCTCTCTCTCTCTCCTTCTTCTCCTTGAGTTGTCAGAGAGAAAATCCACATAAGTTCCCAGATGTGGAGCTCTGGCCAAACAATGCATTAAAAGCCTCTACATTTCATTAAAAATCACTGGATGATGGGTAATAAAACTCGGCCAGCCGGACCAGATGAGCGGAACAGCTTTAGCTCAGCAGAAAAAAGAGATTTGAATAGTTAGACTACAGCAAATGAAGAGTGAAGTTCTTGACTGTGCATTTTCCAGGAGAGCAGATTTGAGAGGCTAAATAGTGTTTGTGCTACTGGAGCGAATATCACGCTGGATCAGATTTCTATAGCCAGACGATAGTTGTAGCATCAGGGGTGTTTTCTGTTACATCAAGGCTGCATTTATTTTACTGTATCAAACATACAGTAAAAATAGTAATATTGTGAAATACTATTAGAATTTAAATGACTGTTTTCTGTTTGAATATATTTTAAAATAGAAATTTCAGCATCATTACTCCAGTCTTCAATGTCACATGATCCTTCAGAAATCATTCTATATACGCTGATTTTCCGCTCAAGAAACGGTTCTTATATCTATGAAAACACTGCTGCTTAATATTTTTGTAAAACTAAAGTTCATAATTTTTGGGCGGATTCTTTAATGATTTGAAAGTTTAAAAGAAAATCATTTATTTGAAATGAATTTTTGTTTATCCAATTTTGTTAATTTTTTTTTTTAAATGTTAAACAACAAGTTGACTCTTTTTTCTGTAGTAGACAGTGACATGTTTTTGAAATAAAACAGGCGTACTTCTTGTACATGATGTTTATTTACTGTAGCTTGCTATTAATAAAAGGTCTTGGTCAGAGTAGATATTTGTCATGCTTTCAGCTGTGTGTCATTTCTGTGGTGCTTGTGGTGTTGCCAGGATGTTTCTATATTCGTTGTTTCTAGTGTGTTCTGGGTGGTTGCTAGGTGGTCGCTTACTAGACTAAATCAAAAAGAGCCCTTTATGACTTTCAGATCTATAGATATGACTCAGGTCAGTCCTTCAATGTAAGTCTATGGGATTTTTATGCCAGTTTATCATTAGCCAGATGAAAATATGGAAGCTTGTTTCCGCCATGAAATAAAAAATCTTCTTATCTCACAATTCTGCCTTTTTTTTTCTAATTGCTAGTTATAAAGTCAGAATTGCAAATTATAAAGTCAGTTACGTGATATATAGTCAGAATTGTGTGATATAAAGTCAGAATTATAATGTGCAATTGTGAGGGGACGTTTTTTTTCTCAGAATTGCGAGTTTATATCTCGCGATTATGACTTTATAAGACACAACTGTGAGTTTATCTCATGCAATTCTGACAAAGTCATGTCAGTTGTGATGTAAACTCACAATTGTGAGAAAAAGTGAGATAAAAGTCTCAATTACCTTTTTTAATTTTTTTATTTAGTAGTGGAAACAAGCTTCCATACGGAAATCATATAGTAGATTACTAAAAAGTATTGGCTCATCTCTCCCCATTAAGTCACACAATTAGCGATATCTTTCAAGTCTGTTGCACAAACACTTATGCACCAAAGTTTTATATCTAGAGTTATGGATTTATTCAAATCTCTAACCTCAAGCATGAGTAACAGTACGCTTACTTTAGCAAACACTACTAATGACCGTTTCCAAACAACTTCCCAATCACTCCCCTCCTCTACCAATGTTAGATCAAACAGGTAGTCCCAGCACATTTTTCAAACCAGAAGTTGGCGTGTCAAACCGCTCCAGCAAACAGTTTGAAACCGCCACAATGTTTAAACAAGAAGTCAACGTCCAACTTACAGTCTCTGCATTTTAAACTGCGATTTTAACATTGACAAATGACATGCTTCACCTTTAAGACTTTGTGTTTTTGGAAAGTGGGCGGTGGTGACCTTTGCTCAATATTCCAAACACATACAGCATGTTCACACCCACCTAGACAGGAAAACACAAATATGCACACAGACACTCTCACTATGCGTCACACCCCAATTTGCACAGGACATGCCCAGGACATCAAGGCAGTGCTAAGGACTTTGAATTAATCTGAATTGATCTAGAAAATTCTGCCACTCCATTCTGCTGACGCACACACACTTTACAACACCCCCCCACACACACACACTCAAGGTCTAGCGTCTGCACATGTGCAGTAGGGTCTGTTATGGAATAGCATTGAGGGAGGACAGCTGCCGTCTCTCCCTGCTGAATTATTGAGCGTAGAGACTCTCCTTTGTGTGCCGTACAGAGAAAGCAAGAGTGCGTGTTATGTGCATGCATGTGCAAATGCTCATGTGAATGAATAATGCAGCATTGAGTATCAGACCAGTGAGCCATAGATCTTAGGCATGATAATAACAGTTTTAGTTTCTGATGAGAGGGTTGGATCTACCACTGTACTGTTATTGACCAGCATGGAAATTGTTCTGCTTGAGAAATATTTTTTCAAGTTCAGTATAGAAAAAAAAACAACAGTTGATTTTTGAAAGTTACATGATATTGGGGCTTTATACTATGCTCTGTCCATTGTAAATTTTTCACAGCATCGTTTTCATCCATATAAAATTCAATGTGCCGTCCACCCTGACGGAGGTCAGTTGGTGGATTCACATCTTTAGATATCATGCAAGTATTGTATAAGTTTGAGTAGGGGCTTATTCACCCATTGTTGCCTTCCTGTTTGCCTACATTTTGCCATTGTGGCATAGAGTAACTTAAAACATAGAGCATGTATTAGGCTATTAAGATGTTTTATTTATTTTGCAGATTATTAACTATAGCCTACAAGTTTTTCTAGCCGTTAGCCTTTCTAGCCTCTAGTTTTTCTACTCTTTCTGAAGATTACTTTTTGTTTTTTATAGGCGCACATTAAAAATTTTCTTTTTTTTTTTTTTGGTGCTATTGTTGTTTTGTAGCTGACTTAATTTTGTATATTCAGTCTGTGGTGACGGTACTCAGGTTTTGAATTGTATTTATTTATTGCACATATTGACTTGACTACAGAACCAGTTATTACAGATTATGTCCCGAGTCTGAAATGATGGGTTTAAATGATCAATATTCTAATTTGTCTGTATAATTTCAATTCAGTAGCTAATTGAACAAGGATGTTTAAAAAAAATCATTTTGTAAAGATTGCAGAGGAGGATATCCTCGAGTATTCATTCTTGTAATTAATAGACAATAAGATGAAACGTTAATTAGAGAATTCGACTCAGTCAGTATGCGCCCCCTAGAGGAAGACTTCTTTTTGTCTCACAGGAAAGAGATAGCAAATAGATCTCAGACTGTTTTTTTTTTTAAGAAAAAAAAAATTATATATATATATATATATATATATATATATATATATATATATATATATATATATATATATATATATATATATATATATATATATATATATAATTTTCAAAACAATTTCCCCATGTGAAAGATTTGCATATTAATTTTAACACATTCATTATGGTGTTGTGGATGTTGCACTGCCATTTTGATGTATATATTATATATTTTATGTAATTTTACTTTTTTTCAGTAAAACAGTAAAGCATTACTGTGATGTCCGGTTGCATTTACGTGTAAATTGTGCTTTATTCTCATAATGTCACAATGTGCAACGTCTTAATATTCCTTAAAATAGGCCTTTTTTTAATGAAAAGTTTTATGTGACTTCTTTTTGATTTTGGAATGAAGTGTGACCAGTATCTGATCTCTGGCAACTCAAAAAGACGAAAGTTCCTCCTCTTATTCTCTCTCTCTCTATCTCTCTCTGATAAAGCGGAGACCTGTACCTGTGCCTGTGCTTTAGATCTCTGTGCATGCCCTGCGCTGAATGCCTGCGACTGACTGGCTGCAGGACAGGCTGCTAGTGGGATGGGGTAGAGCTGGCCTTATTTAGCGCCCCCTGCCTGCACTCTGTGACACCACAGTTTGCCCTGGATCCAGGAACACATGCTCTCTTTCTCAATTCTCTGTTCGTCGGGCCTGTAACTGCATGAACACCAAGCACACAGCATGAGTTGACTAACTTTGGGTCAGAGGTCATGTTATTTTGGACAGTCCCTGAAACACTTGTGGGTACAGTGAACATGACGCATGGGTCTGCTATGTGTGGAAGCTGATGGGGCTGCCCCCTTGGAAAGCAGTCTGATGCCCTGTGGTTGACCTTATTTTGACTTTTATGTTCAGCAGGTGCCTTCAATGAACAATGTGTAAAAACATGTACACTGTATTCTACATTTGATTTAGATTCTCAAATGATTTGTCTCATGTAAAATGGATAGTTCACCTAAAAATTAAAATGATGCGATCATTTAGTCATCTTCATATCATTTCAAATCTGCACTATTTAATTTCTTCTCTGGAACACAAAAAGGATAAATTTTGAAGAATGTGCATGCTGCTCTTTTCCATATAATGACGGTGCAAAATGGCACCATAAAGAACCTCCAGATCACTTGTGCGTTATTTTCCAAGTCCAAAAGTTAAGTTCTCCGTAGCACTCTTATTTGTCCTTTCTAACATTTAAACTTTGTGCATTTGCAAGACTTGCAAGAATCAGTAGTGCAGACCTGCAGTGACATCTTAATGTGGCAAGTGCAGGTGGGATTTGATTACTAGGATGGAGGGTAAGATTTTTTAGAAAAATACTTAACTTTGCATGAGGAATGGACAATTCCTCAAAATGTATTGTTATTGGGGGGGGGGGTCTCAACAGCATCCATTCCCATTCACTTTTCTGTTCCATGGAAGAAAGATACTATAGACAGACTTGAATTCATTACATTTCTTTTTTGTTTGTTTGTTTTCACCAAAGTGGTTTTACATCCCAAGTCTATAATGATGTATTAAAATGATCAGTCTTCTAATTTAGCTGCGTATTTTTAATGAATAAATGAATGAATGAGTTTAGTGAGAGTGGACAGTGACTTTTTTCTGAAGTCTCTCAAGTGTTTTGTGTGGCACTTTGGGTCTTAAATAGTTAGACCACTTTCAAATGAAAATTACCCCAAGTTTTAAAAATTGAAACTGAAAATTACCCGGAAGGTGGTCTGGCTTTTACTTCATAACTTGTTAAATATATATATATATATATATATATATATATATATATATACATATATATAATATATAAAAGTATTAAATTATTATTATTTATTTTATTTTTTTTAACACAAACTTTACTTCCAAAGCCCTTTATTAACCCTCCGGAGCTGTGTGGAATATGCTTATGATGGATGGATGTGGATAGAGACACTTTCTTTAGCTCATACTCGTTTGGTAGTGCATTACTGCCATTATAAAGCTCGGATGCGTCAGGATATTTATTAATATTTCTCAGATTGTCTTCGTCAGAAACAAGGAAGTCATATACACCTAGGATTGTTTGAGGGTGAGTAAAGCTTGGGCTAATTTTCATTTGAAAGTGAACTAATGCTTTAACTAACATACAAGATTATCTTTTTCCTTTTTTTATGTGGGAAGTACATTTTAATTCACCACACTCTTAGAAATAAGAGGTTATTTGTTGGCATCTATGGTTGCATGAAAATCCATGGAACCTAACCTTCCACAGTAGTGGAATAGGGTTCTATAGATTATTAAAATGTTCTTCACACAAAGAAACTATGTTTCTTTTAAGAACTATTGAAAGGTTCTTTTGGGAAACCAGAATGGTTCTTATGTGGCATTGCTGCGAAAATCCTCTGTTTGGTAGCTTTATTTTAAGAGTAATGTGAGTGCATTTTTAAAAACAAAGTAAATAACCTTTAGGAGGTTGTTGAATGGCTTTGTTATTGATTGTAGTGGCCGTTCCTGCTGGCTGGTGTCATGTTATTGATGGGCTGCAGAACAGGCCATTACATTTTGGTAGTGGGATGTATTATCAAGAAAAGGATGTCATTCTAGTTTGGCAAGGATTCTGATTTATTGTTCATAGAAATGAACGTTGTGGGGTTTGTGTATAAATTGCAGCATTTTTTTTGTTTTGTTTTTTTAACATTGCCACTATGTGTCCATTGCTAATGGTATGTCTCAAGAAAAGGCACAGTTTACTGTGTTATTCCTTTTAGATGTAACACATGAAACTTTATGCACACTTTCCAAATATATTCCGGATATACTTTAAGCAAAATCGAAGAACGAATAAAGGTATGACGACATTCCAGACAAAATCAGGCCAAAACGAAGTTTGATTCAGGAGTTCAAAACAGCTTGCTAAAAAGAGCATCCTGGAAAAGTTTGCTGTGGCAGGTACTGTTGAACTACTATTGGTCTGTGGCGATTACATAATATGTAGGTGTGTGCTCTGAGGCTGTGTCTTCTTTAGCATGGAAGTCTTCTCCGGTTCACTTCTTCTGTTCAGTCTGTTGAGGTCAGTTGTGAGTAAAAACAGAAACACTGGGAGAGCTATAGAAATTGAAGTTGTAATTTAATTGAAAGTGACACTCACACTTTTTGTCATGTTTAATACATTAAAGCCACTTTCTTTAAAGCAAAACGTAATATATAAATAGACATGACGTGACTTGACTGGAGTGCAGAATTGCAGATCTCATGCAAAGATTTCCTCGTTGCTATTTACATATTCATTCATTTACAGCAAATTCAGATGTCAAATGTAGTTGAGTCCACACTAAAAAAAGCCTGAAAGCATCCTTGGAAAGCTCAGCATAATTTGATCCAAATCCAGACCCTGTCTCCCTTGTTCGGAGACAATGTTTCATGGGGTTAATTTTAGACAGTGCTGTTCAAGTCAAGTCACCTTTACTTATATCGCGCTTTTAACAATGCAAATTGTGGCAAAGCAGCTTTATATATTAATAATTGGCAAATAATTTTGGCTGCACAGCAGCTCTCAAAGAAAATGGTCATTGTCCAGCTTATTCTATATATTATTGATTCATTCCGTTGCAAAGATCAATAGTTATTAGTCTAGTTAATTTATGTATATCAGCACTGGAGAAAACAGTGACGTAATCGTCCGGCTCAGCTCAGTTCGCATACAACGGCGCCAATGCAGGCATATCAAAAACACTGCTGAATATCAAGCAACTGAATGTCCCCAACTTAAGCAAGCCAAAGGCAACAGCAGCAAGGAACCAAAACTCCAACAAAATGGAGAAAAAACCTTGGGAGAAACCAGGCTTAGTCGGGGGGCCAGTTCTTCTCTGGCCAACAGTGAACACTTGTCCGATACTCAGGCAGAGTTACAGGTCATGAGCCCGATTGGAGTCGCAACAGTCAAAATATTTTATCCAGTTCCATCTAGTTTAAGATCTTTTTAATCACGCCGGTATGGGACGGTTTGCTGGGGATATGTGCCACTGGCTGAAGAGTCGGTAAGGTCTTCACAAGGGATGAGCCAGTTCACACAGTCTCCGCCTCCGAGGTTCTCCATCTGACCCGGACACGGCCCGGATCCAGCCAATCACGTTAATTGGTAAAACTCGGGATAAGCAGAGAGACAAAAATTAGCTGATGTAACGAGTACATCCGGTGTTATAGGAAGTGTTCCCGGTTCCGGCTGACTTGATCTATGCAGCCTAACAATCCTTTAACGGATATGAAGACAAAAATTTATAATGTGTCATGTGTATGCCAGGTTAAATAGATGTGTTTTTAGTCTAGATTTAAACTGACAGAGTGTGTTTGCTTCCCGAACAATGCTAGGAAGATCGTTCCAGAGTTTAGGTGCCAAATAGGAAAAGGATCTACTGCCTACGGTTGATTTTGATATACTAGGTATTAACAACTGGCCAGAATTCTGAGATCGTAATAGACGCGAAGGGCTGTAATGTATTAAGAGCTCACTCAGGTACTGAGGAGCTAAGCCATTTAGTGCTTTGTAAGTAATTAGCCAGATTTTAAAATCTATGCGATGTTTAACAGGGAGCCAGTGCATTTATGACAGAACCACGCTAATATGGTCATATTTCCTGTTTCTAGTAAGGATGTTGCAAAATTGTTTGTTCTTCCAGATCTGAATCTGGAGTAAGATCTGAGACTTTCTGTTATCTGAGCTCTGGCATTAATGAAGCCGAAGCGCTTATAAATTATAACAACATTGTTAAATTGCAATGCCACAGAACACCCAACATTGCAAACAAAATGCAATGTCCGGACCTAACACAAAGTACTGTGGGATATTGGTGCCATATCTTGGTTCAGTCCTTATTGTTGGCAGTATAAAGCTTCCCTGTGTTGTAAGAAACTGGTACCTGTGAAGTGATTCCAAAAGTCCTACAGAGACACAGAACGATCTTACTTCCAGCACTACCTTCATACAGTAAATTACTATGCACAGCTCCAAAAATATCAGATGGGGAATAGGAAAAAGTTGAATACGAGAACCAGAAAATAAATAGTAATGTGAGATTCTTATACTTCATCAACAGTGAGTCTCATTCGCTTATTTGTGTGGATTATTCAATAATTGTGTGGATTATTTCATTTTAGTATGCACAGGAGAACTTCTCCGCCTTAAAATCTAATTCACAACACGTGTACACATATGAATTGGTTTTTAATCTCGTTTTTAATGTTAGTGAATTTGGAGTATTTTATATGAATGGCTGTGTGCAGGAGGTTCGTTTGCATAAAACACGTTCAAACATCTCCATATAAGGGCTTTCCACACAACCTTTTCATTCACTGCCTTCCGTCACTCTCGTCAAACATTCAGTTGAAGTCATAAGTTTACATACACCTTGTAGAATCTGCAAAATGTTAATTGTTTTAACAAAATAAGAGGGTGCATAAAAAATGCATGTTTTTTATTTTTATTTAGTACTGTTCTGAATGAGAGATTTTACCTGGAAGATGTTGACATCCACAAGACAGGAAAAGTTGCTGAATTTATAAAAATGATCCAGTTCAAAAGTTTACATGCACTTGATTCTGAATACTGTGTATCGTTATCTGGATGATGCGCGTTGATGCGTTTTTATGTTTTGTGTTGGTTGTTCATGAGTCCCTTGTTTGTCGTGAGCAGTTTAACTGCTGTTCTTTGAAAAAATCCTCCAGATCCTCCAGATTCTTCAGTTTTCCATTATCTTTTGCATATTTGAACCCTTTCCAGTAGTGACCGTATGATTCTGAGATCCAACTTTTCACACTGATGGCAATTCACCCTTCATTGGCAGTTTGACTGACAGGTGATTTAATCAATCATAATCCCGAATCCGCCATTTTGTCTCACAAAGCAGTCAGGGGAGTTAGTAGATTAACGTTGGTGAACTTGAACTTGAAAAATTGTGTGTACTCACGTCTTTCCGCGCTTGAAACAACATTCCTTCTGATGTTCATTCATGTTTATTTGATGCTATAAATGAACTAGTATGAAGAGATGATCGGTTCACGAGCCGATTGAAGGAGCTACAGCGATCTGTGAACACATAAAAGAGACACTATATGGTATTTATTGTTTAAAGTTCTTTAAAAAATTACAATATTTTGAATATGATATGATATATGAATTCAATTAGAGTTACAATCCAATTTCTACTTTAAAGCAGCTCTCCAGTGTGTTCATGTTTTTACTCATGGATGTCTGATTTGAAGAAATGAACCAGAGACGATTTCCACATCAAAGGAGGTGGAGCCTGAGAGCCAGGCCTACATTTTACGTAATATCCAGGGTCCAATGGTAGTTCGAAGGTGTTTTTCAGCCACGTCAAACTTTTCTGGAAAGTTTTGCTGTTTTGAACTCCCGAAACAAGGCCTGGTTTTTGTTCGAAATGACATCACACAAGTTCTTCGATTCCACTTTACGTAAATCTGGGCCTTAACAGGACTGTTTTCGAGGATCTGCCCAGTCTTTCCATAGACCTGCTTGCTAGTGCTCGGACGCAGACCAAGAAATTGCTGGTCTGTGCTCGGGCTCTCTGTCCTTCCCACATAAACGGTGACACTGAAAACTAATCAGCTGTCTTCTCAAGAACAGAGCCTCAAGTGAAATGATTGCAACCTTTTAAAAGAAAGTTAAATATGGAGGAGCGTCTGATCTTTTTACCACTGCAGTAGAACACAGACATACACACTAAAGCTTTGCCCGCTATAAATTGGCATTTGCAATGAGAACGATTTGGAGTGACAAAGCAACATGAAAACTATTTTTGTGAAATTTTGAATTATAATGAGCTTACTGAAGTACTAGAGAACGTTTAGCATATTACAATATGCGTAGCATATTTTTTCACTTCGTTATTGGTGCAAATGTAATTTGTAATAGTACATTTATGTTGTGGCTGATTAATTTAACACAAGATGCGTTTGAGTAAGCTAATTAGCAAAGTGGTTCAAACTGCTGTTCAGCTCTTTCAGCTCAAGTGGGTCAATGGCCAAGGTAATGTTGTTGGAATAGCTGAATCAACTATTTCTGCATGTTCTATCATCTTAAAATTGTTTAAAGGGGACCTATTATGCTTTTTTAATATTACTTTCCTTTAGTGTATAATACAGCTGTTCGGGCATTTAAACAATCCGCAAAGTTACAAAGCACAAAGTCCATGCCAAAGAGAGTGAATCTCAACAGAAAATGCCTGCTTTAAATGCCTTGTCTGTAGTCCTGCCAGTATTTTTGTGATGTTACTGTGAGTTTGTCACCGTGCCAAAACATCATTTACATTTTAAACAATATTCCTCAGTATTATAACCACAACATTTTGTTGCGAAGGTGGTTTGGGTCGATCAGCTTGTTCTTCTTGACCGGCACTATCAAACTCAGGTACAGCAAAACTGAGGTCACGGTTAGTGTAGTTACAGTAGTATTTTACATCACCTCATGAAGCCTCCGGACTTGATACCCGGCAGTTATGGTATGGTGTACTGCTTTAAGCGGTAGACCAATCACAACAGACTTGGCTGACCAATCACAACAGATTTGGCCGACCAATCGAGCAGACCGGGCTGTACAGAAACCAAAATGAAAACAGAGCGTTCATACAGAGGGTGAAAACAGGTGCTGTAACAGTGTAAATTATAATAAAAATAATGTTTTTTGAACATTAAATCATTTACAGTGGTTCACAACCCTAGTCCTAGAGTACCCCTTTCTTTGCACATTTTGTATGTTTCCCTAATCAAATACAGCTTATTCTACTCATCCGCTCATGAGTATGAGGGTACTCCAGGGCCAGTGTTGGGAACCACTGCTCTAGTCTCCTGAATAAAAATATGAACCCGTAAATGAGAATAATAGTGGCCCTTTCATTATCTTAAAGCACCTAACCCCTATTTATTATCATTGATGAAATAATTAACCAACAATAATAAACAAGCTTTTTTCCCTCTTAATTTCATTAATAAGATTAACAACTAATGTTCCTTGTCTTAGCAGCAATTATCTTTGGAGAGCTCACATATTTTTGCATCTTTTATTTAGATTTTTCATACAGATACAAGAACTAGGGAAAATATGTAGCAAAAAATCCCCTTGGCCAGCAGTGAATTCCTGTTTTTGTGTTAGTCATATTTGTTATATAAAATAGCTTGATGTTCTGTTCTAATCTAGTTATGTGTTTAGTTTGAGTTTAGTGCTTCTGTAGACTCAGCAGTGACCTTTAGCTGTCAGATATCTGTATTGTCTGTCTCAGGGGTGAAAGTTGCTAAAATTGTGTTTTTTAGTGAAAAAAAATGAAGCGAAATCCTTTCAAATCATGGACACAACACTTCGTACAGCTTGAGAATGTAAAACCGTGGTTCTTCAAAGTCTACAGCGATAGTACACACTAGAGAGCTCATTAAATCAAACTATGAACTGCCAATAATTTCAAATGTATTCTAGAAGTGATGAAGCTTGTTTGGTTACAAATATCTGCGCTCATAGAATTGAAAAATTATCATAAAAATAAGCTTCAGGTGAGTTATTGCCTTTTTAATAAAAGTTCAATTCAAGTGTGAAGAAGCCTAAACAAAACAGTTTTCAGTACCAGTTTAATATGAGCTCCAATGAGAGGTATGTGAGTAATATGGTAATATGTCTCCCGTTTCTTTGGCTGAAGACTTGAAGAAATTGCTAGAAGCTTTTCACGGCATTGTTTCTTTCTCTTTTTTGCCGCACCACCCACATCCTTTCTTTCATTCCCCTCAGCAAAGACTGTCTGAGAAGGTTCACCTCACAGGCTTCCCTTGTTCTCCAAGCTCATCGCATGTCCGCACAAAGAGCTAAGTAGACACACGTCCTGCTGAGCGACCTTTCATAGTGTTATGATACCACAGAATTTCAGATGATACAATTTCCATTGAAATTTCACCCTGTTTCATACAGATTTTCAATATCACAGTAAAAATGTATGTGATATTGAGCACTCCTGTGTGAACAAATTTTAAAAATCATAATTATATAAATGATCATGTGTATAATCTGTCTACATTCAGATCGTGGAGACCAAATTGAGTTGGTACATTGCATTTCATATACTAGAAAGGCTGTTATAGTTACATTTTCTTTTTAATGTCAAATTTGGTACTGAAGTGCCAGTGTATTTGACACCCATACTACTAACGTTTGGTAAGACTGCGTCTCTTGAGTGTCTCTGAAGGTGACAACAGGGGCATAGTGAGCCCGGAGCTTATTATCCCACACACACGCGCACACACATTTGCTTTTGTCAGCTTCAAACGCCACACCTGCTAGCTGCTCGAGCGTATTCCCACTCCGACCAGTTTCAGAGCCGGCACAAAATTAACCTTGTCCCCGATGCACTCACTTGACCCTTCATGTTGTCAAATTCACACTGAGAACACTGCAGCAAAGCAAACACTTCTGATGGATTTTCATATTTGAAAACAATATGGTTGTTATTGTGTTGCCATGCAGTTGCTAGGGTGTTCTAGGTGGTTGCTATGGCATTGCTTTGCATTTTGCTAGGGTGTATGAAATATGAGTGACGCCGTTCAATCCCATAATACACCTCAATAACGAATATATGAGGGATGTACACTATGTACTGTGAGCATTGCGCTGAATATGTTTTCATGTTTCGTCAGAAGATACACTCAGTGTCCGAATTTGCTCTTTCGTTTTCATTAGCTTATTAATTAACTTGGGGCCATTAAGCCTTTGGAATCTTTTCAGCTGTTTCTATCACCCACCAGGTAAAATTAACTTATTCACAGATGTGTTTGTCACCCAGTAGTTTATTCTGCTACCTTGAAGCATCCGATAATAGGGGAGTTAAGAAAATAAAGTAAATAGTATTTGGTCTGTCATGAAATTTCAACATGGCGGCCACCATGAGGATGGACCACACTTTTGTTGGATCAAACAGCTTTTATTAGGCCACTGATATGACTGGAATATTCACTTGTAAATGCATATCATTAAAAATATTTTGGTCAAAATTACTATTTATTTATTTAGATAAAGTGAGTAGTATTTGGTTGGTCATGTTAATTTAACATTAAATCGTTTTGAAATTATTATTAAGATACAACACGTAAAAGTAGCACAGCGTCATTATACAAAAATATTTAACTGATATTTCCAGAATGTTGAAACTGACGATTCAAAAATTGTATTTTAAAGACATCCAATAATTAGGGTAATTGGTTTAAAGGGGTGGTTGATTTCACTTTTTTAACTTTAGTTACTGTGTAATGTTGCTGTTTGAGCAAAGTTGCGATGCAAATGGAGATATTCAATGCAAAATTTTCTTTTAAAGAATTAAAGGACTACAACAAATGGCTGGTAGGGACTATAATGAGCTTCTTCCCTAAAATTTACATAAACACTGCCCCTGAGAACACACTATAAAGGGGGTGAGGCCATGTTGGGCTGCTTTAGAGAAGAGGAAGAGTTGTTGTAGACAAGTGTTGTTACCATGCCATCATTTTACGCCAGACTGCTTCATAAACGAGGGTCAATTCAATGCTGGATTTGTACAAAAGATTAACATGACAGCACATGCTAGTCGATGAGTTCAGCTCCACAGCAACTACATAAATTTATCCACTAACTGTTCAGAAACATCCAGCAGCATTCTAAAACTTGTAAGTTCTTCCTGAGTCTCTCCATCAGTGTCGACTCCGGTTTGAACAATGTAAGGCTGAACACCGTTACTGACAATCCTCATTTTGGCTGCGTTAGATTCTCCAGCTTTGTTGTTGTTGAACAACTGTTAAAGCTCCGCCGTCTTCTGGAAAGCGGGCGGGAGGACCAGCTCATTTGCATTTAAGGGGACACGCACAAAAACTGTGTTTTTACTCACACCCAAATAGGGGCAAATTGGACAAGTTAGAATAAATGATACGAGGGGTATTTTGAGCTGAAACTTCAGACACATTCTGGGGACAACAGAAACTTATATTACATCTTGTAAAAGAGGCATTATAGGAGCCCTTTAAGTAATAATTAATAATAGTAGCAATGCATTAGCATTAGCAAACACTGCTAATAAGAGTTTCAAAGAGAAATCTAATTTTCTCTTTCTGATCACTAATGCTGTAGTGGATATGGAGCCATTTTATCATGTGTTATCAGCTTTTATCATGTTGCCACTGAAGTATGCTGTATGTTGAGTGGGAAGTATGTGTGGGACGCTGCATAAATGTGTGTTAGCATGAAGTGAAAAGGTCTGGTATTGTATGTATGTAATGGTTTTTCTGTACACATTTGGTGTGTGGTGGGCCTGATTGTCTGCGCAATGGTCAGGTTGTTTTAATCCGTTCTCTCTTCCCCTCTACACACTGATGGGAACCACCCCAGACAGAGGTAACACAATGAATCAGCAGAAGCTGAACTCTGGCATGCTATTTGTGTATGTGTACAGTATTTGTGTATACTTCCACACTTGAGGGTCCTGATGAGTACATTTTTTGTCTTTCTATGTCAAAAACAGGTAGAAAACTGTGTTCACACCACTGTGGAGTCACCTTCGCTCATGCTCATAAAATGTGAACCAGTTTACTGTAGAAATGACAATTGCAGTGTGATCTTGCTATTTGTGAAGCCAAATCAGTGATTTACCGTGTTGTTCAATATAGACTCAAATCAGAACGTAGTGAGCTGATTACCTAGACAACATTTTTTAGCCTCATAGGCACCATTATCACATGCTGTTAGGTATGCATCTATGATTTGAACATTTGGACACAAATGATTATGAAAATGTAGATAACCCCTTTGCTGTTTAGGTAGGAAACCCACTTAAGTTGAGTCAAACATTTGGCCTCACATATGATGCTCAGACATGTTGTTTAGGAAGGCAATTCTCTTGATTTAAACATTGAGAGACATCTATGATGGCAACCACCTTGATTTGATTGATTTACCATGCCAAAAAATGCAGTCTAGGTAGGCAGCTCACTTGGTTCTGCTGTTCTATGACACTTATGAAATGTCTGCTTAAACAATCTTTTCATGTTGTTTTCTCTTTTGCTTGTGTCTTATGACTCTGCATCACTTGCATGATTGTACTGTACAGTGTCAGTGTCGGCATGCTCTTGTTCTCTTGTCTTTGCTGCTCTGTTCAGACTCTGTGGAGCTCAGCTCTTAAACAGGACTCAAATGCACTATATATGGTGCTCCTCAGAAGCATTGCTAACTCTCTCAACTCTGTTTCCCTGGGCACCTGCAGAAGATCTCTCAGGACAGAGAGAAGTTTGCAGACGAGGACAGCATTTTCTACACACTGGGGGAGTGTGGACTCATCTCTTTCTCTGACTACATCTTCCTCACAACCGTCCTCTCCAGTAAGTGTCTGAGTGTGTTTCTGTATTTTTAAAAATCTTTTTGTTTTGCTAATGCTGGCCACACACTTGAAGGTTTTAAGCCCATTTTGGGCCCCATTCCCCCCCCCCCAACGATTGGGATGGGGTGTATCCCGATTCAAGGCTTGTCGCAACTGACTTTTTGTCCACAAAATCCTCAATTTTTTATGACTCTTGATCGGGATACCTGCAATAGCCAATGCGAGCGAGTAAGCTTCACCAACTGGATGTTGCGTGCTTTTATAACTGAAACATGGCAGCCACAAACATGTCACGATAGCGGGGTATTGAGAAAGATGATGGACTTTTACAACTATGGCAACAGTATGAGTGCCTTTTATAATGTCGTGCAAGAACTTTCACAACAGGGCCGACAAGGAAAAGGCATGTGTCCAATTTGCAATGGATGAAACGAGTGAGTCCTCCATATTTGTTTTTCTTCTGAATTCATGTTTGATCACGCAAGTTTCTGTATGTTTGTGGTGTTGTCACTGTGAAATCGATACTAATATCGGCAGGTATGTGGTCCTGCGGTCTGGCCGAATCGTCTCTGTCAAAACTGTCCTTATGTCTGTGGTCTACCACGGTTTTAAAATCGGTTAAGATTTGAAAATTGTCCAGTGTGTCCCAGGCCTAACCGATACAAGAGTGTTTTTGGACATAATACCGACACCTATTGGAGAGGATGCATCTTTACGCATTTAAGCAAACGTTTTAACTTACTGATGGAATTATAGAAGTATTCACAGATGTATTTGTCTCCAAGTTGTTCAGTCCACAACTTGAAGTGTCCAATAATAGGGCGTTACAAAGATAAAGTGAGTAGTATTTGGTTGGTCATTGTGATTTCAACATGGCTGCCAGCATGAGGATGGACCACCCTTATGTAGGTTTAAACAGATTTTGTTAGACCACTGATATGACTGAAATATTCACCTAATGTGAGTGGAAATCATTTAAAATCAATACCAATTTCAAAGCTATTTTCCACCAATAGCGATTGGCATCCTATCAATCAGAGCACCCTTACTTTAATACTTTTTTTTTAGGTGTTAAGTGGAAAAATGATCGATAATTATATTGTTATCCATTAAGAAATGCAGAAATAACCATTATGTGTAAGTGAAAGTACATGGTGTCATACCTTTGGGTTTCAAATCCTCTGTTTTGTCCCTTTGCAGCTCCTCAGAGGAACTTTGAAATCGCCTTCAAGATGTTTGACTTAAATGGAGATGGAGAGGTCGACCTTGAGGAGTTTGAGCAAGTAGGTGAACACAAAAGACTTGTTCAGACTGTCAGCCCAAATCCAAATTTTGTTTATCCTATTGGAATCTAATCATATTTAGCATGTGTGAAAAGTGTGATTTTTACAAATCTGTCAAGCTTCATTCATATGTGGTTTGTAATCCTATTTGAATCACATTTATGGAAATCCATTTTAGTCTGACTGCTCTGATCAGATTTCGCAAAGCTTTTCGGCCTATGTCACTTTCTCATGCCACATAAACTTGTTGTTGTAGGAAACATGCTGAAAGTCTTTGCAGAAACAAGGTTGTTGAGATGTTGAGTGGAAAATTACACTATACTGTTAGTTTGCCTGGTCTACACACCTCTTTGTGTTTTGAGACCTGTGGAGAAAGCAGCAGGGAACAAATCCGGCCTCTTATGCTTCTGCCACTGCCTCATAAAACATAGTAGTCCAGCGTCCAGTGGCAACACATTGTCATGTTTTAAGACAACATCTGTATTGAAAACCCCCTCCAATTGAAATACACAATGTCGACAGTCAATCATTTAGATCAGATTCCAATCAGATACACGGATTGGATTTGCACTGACATATTCAATGTAGCCAAAGACCTTTAAAGGTATAAATCAACACATTTAAAGGAACATGCATTAGTACACTCTCTGAGAAAATAAATGTGCAAAAATTTACCTTCAGGGGTACAACAGCTTGTCTCAGGGGTACATCTTTGTACCTTTTTATCCTAAATGTTCATAGTAGTATACTTTAAAGGGTTAGTTCACCCAAAAATTAAAATTGTCCCATGATTTACTCACCCTTAAGCCACCCTAGATGTATATGACTGTCTTCTTTCAGACAAACACAATCGGAGATATTGTTAAAAATATCCTTAGTCCTCCAAGGTTGTGAATGGGGGCCCGCATTTTGAAAAAAAAAAATGCATCCATCCATAATCAAAGTAATCCATATGGCTCCAGGGGGTTAATAAAGGTCTCTTTTTTTTGTAAAATAAAAATATCCATATTTAAAACTTTATAAATTCAAATAACAAGCTTCTGGCAGACGACCGTACGCACACTGTACAAGTCGATTTGGGCGGAAGAGCAAACTTTTGACCTGAAATCAATGACGCAATGTCGAACACCGAGGCACAGAGGAGAGAGCAAAACAAAACACTGTTCTCGAATTAGAAGTCTAAATTGAGAAATTTTAATGCTACTCCTATATCCTGTGTGATTACATCACGTCAGTGGGTTGTTCATTTGGTGCATTACTTTGATTATAGATGGATACATTTTTTGTTGTTGTTGTTCAAAATATTCACAACCATTATAAACCTTAGATGACTAAGGATATTTTTTAAATATATTCTATATATATATATATAAAATAATATATAATATATATAGATAGTGTTCATCTAAAAGAATATAGTCATATACATCTAGGGTGGCTTGAGGGTGAATAAATCATGGGATAATTAAAATTTTGATTTTGAACTATCCCTTTGAGGGGAACATGTATGTACTTTCTAGAGGTAGATAAGGTACAAATTTGTCCCTTTAAGGATACTGCCTCAGTGACAAGCTGTTGTTCCTCTAAAGGTTTTATGCATATATTTTTCTGACAGTGCGGAGGCCGTTTTGTGTATTTTGGTTGCAGTTTTCAGCTGTTTGTTTTCGTTTGCCCCTCAGGTTACGTTTGTCTTTCATTTGCAAAGTCACTATGAGTCATTCACCTGGTTGTATCAGGTCTTTCTCTTTACCAAAGCATTCTGAGTACATGCAGCACTCGTAGGTAAACATAACCTGCTCAACCAAGCAAATATACTAGCCACATCAAAGGGAATATACTTAAACCTCTTGTCAATGGATGGGGATCTCCAGTAATCAGTTCATAGATCTACATCAGAGATAAGCCAAGAGGATATTCAAACCACGAACAGATGCAGTTTGCATTGTAGAAGAGAGAGTTTCTTTTTCATGAAGTTGCTGCACAAAAATCAGTTTTATTTCTAATAAAAGCAGCCTAATCTTTTGTTTCGCTTTTAAGTTTGATGTCATCACGAAATCAAATTGTTCTATCTTCTTAAATGCATGTTTCTAGTCTAAATGCGGTTCATTATGCACAATTAGTGCATGTTCCAAGTATAAAACAAATGTTTTTGCCGCCTCTAAATTGACTTTCCTTTTATGTGATGAATCCTTCATACATGGTTAACGCCCACTTTTCATGATCTTATCAATTCCTGATGGATAAAGTCCCACCATACATTTATATCCCTCGAAAATGTCAAATTTATAGATGAATGATGTTTGATATATAAAATATATGAAAGTGACATGTGAAGGCCAAGTATGGTAACCCGTACTTGGAATTTGTCCTCTGCATTTAACCCATCCAAGTTAGTGCACACAGATTTGGAGTCGTGAATAGTGAACACACACACACACACACAAACGCTGCAAACCGTGGACACACACGCACAGAGTAAGGAACCATTTTACTGTGGTGCCCGGGGAGCGATTGGGGTTCGGTGCCTTGCTCAATGGTACTACCACAGTCATTTCCTGTTGGTTTTGAGAATCGAACCCACAACCTTCAGGTTACCAGGCTGACCAATTAGGCCACGACTGCCTCTATGTAGGCTATTTAAATGTTGCCAATAATTTGCTGTCCCAGAACCTCACATATACATCACTGCTAAACTACACAATGCCCTTATTCCCAGAGAACATCAGGTGCTAAACACTCTTGATGTCATAGACAGTGTCCTAGTTCCTTCTGAACCTCCACCTGTCCCTGGACACCTGAACATTTACACCATCATCCTGAAAAGAGTCCTTGAATTCCTCCGAGTGCTCTTGTCTTCTTTGCTGTTTTCAATTTTCTTTGGAGTTCAGTGTTCATCAGTGAATATGTAAAAACAAGAAAAAACCTTTAAAAAATAAAAAAAACCTTTCTCTGTCCTCATCTTACTCCTACATATCACAAGTAGTAGAAGAATAAGGGTTAAAGGAGGAGGCTGCTTCTTTATATCCTTGTTCATTCTCCCCTTTTCCTCCTCTTCCTTCTTTTTATGTTTTTCTCGTTCCACCTGCTTTTCCTTCTAATCATCCCCCTCCTCTGCCTACTCCTCTTCCTTTCTCCTTCTCCTTTCTCCTCCTCCTTCTCCTCCTTTTTTCTCCTCCTCCTTGTGCTTCTTTTCCACCTTCTCTTTTTCTTATCATCCACCTCCTTTTTTCCTCCTCCTCCACATCCCCTCCTTCTGTTTCCTCCTTCTCCTCTTGCCATTTTTCTCCTTCCATCTGCTTTTCCTTCCCGCATACTCCTCTTCCTCCTTCTCCTCCTCCTCTGTCTTTCTTCTCCTTTTTTATCCTCCCCCTTCTCTACCTCCTTCTCCTTTTCTCCTCCCCCTCCTTGCTCTTCTCCATCTCCTCCATTTCCTCCTCCTTTTCCACCTCCTCATTTTCTCCTTTTCCTTCTCTTCCTCCTCCCCCTCCTCGTTCTTGTCCCTCATTCTCCTTCCTCTTTACCCCCTCCTCCTTATCCCTCACCCTCCTCCTCTTTCTCTTTTTTCTTCTTCTCCTCCTACTTTTCCTCCTCCTCCTTGTCATTCTTCTCCACCTTCTCTTTTTTCGCATCCTCCTCCTTCTCCTCCTTCTCCTTTTTCCCATCTTTCTCCTTTTTCACCTCATTTTTCTCCCTTTTCACCTCATTTTTCTCCTTCTCCTCCTCTTGCCCCTTGTCCCCCCTTTATTCTCCCCCCTCCTCATCCTCATTCTTCCCCTCCTCCTCTTTCTCATTTTATTCTTCTTCTCCTCCTACTCTCCCCCTCCCCTTCCCCTCCTTATCCTTTCTCTCCTTCTCCTCCTCCACCTTCTCCTTGTCCTTCATTTCCTCCACATCCTTCTCCTTTCCCTGCTTTTCCATCTCTTTTGGAGTTGGCTGCATCACTCTGTCTTCTCTGTACTGATAGTCAGCGTGTGTTCTGGTGCGCTTTGGCAGTCAGTTCATCATCCAGGTGGATGCTGTGTAATGGTGGTTTTGTAGATTTTCCTCACTCTAAAGTGTTTTATTTTTTTTATTTTTTTTCAGGTTCAGAGTATCATTCGTTCTCAGACCAGTATGGGCATGAGGCACAGAGATCGCTCCACCACAGGAAACACTCTGAAAACAGGAGGCTGCAGTTCAGCTCTCACCACCTACTTTTTCGGGGCTGATCTGAAGGGCAAGCTCACGATAGGCAGTTTCCTGGAGTTTCAGAGGAAATTACAGCACGATGTGCTTAAACTCGAGGTACGGCACAGAAGTCAAGGAAGATGGAGAAGTGGAGATAACCTTTGAGAGATGACTGGAAAATAAATTAAGGTTGAAAGTTGTCAGCCAATGTCACCAATGGAAGCCTCAGACTGATGCATAATTTACTACTACAACCTCATTCCACTCAATATTGTGAGCTGTCTTGGAAGTAAGGAGGCATTAATCCTAATTTAGTGTTATGGGATTGGAAAGAAAGAAAGAAAAAAAGAAATTATGGTGTTTTATTTACTTTTGGCTACTAGGTTACCAATACCACCGCCATCCACTTGGACAACTTGATGGAAACACACCTAATTCGAATTTGTTTTTTTGTGAACTTTGAAAAGATTCGCTTCACGTTTAGATTGAAACCCAGCTAGTAAGGGCTTGAGAGCAGTTGGCAGCAGGGTTGTGTGATTGACACTGGATGTGATGTAACCTCCTTAGGGTCTGACAGAGTGTCAGTGTTTCGGGTAGTCTCTGTCACAGACACCTTTAGATCTCTCTCCGTCTCTGTCTCATACACATACACACACACTCTCACTCTCTCTCGTTCTCTCTCTCTCTCTCTCTCGTTATCTGGCCTTTGAGATTTGCTGAGGCTGCAGCTCTCTGTTCTGTCAGATATTCCTCAATCTCTCCCACCTTCTATGTTAACACCTCCCACCCTCAGGACAGTCTCACTTCAGTGGACTGAGCATCTAAATATAAGATTACAGACAGCAGAGATTAGTCTTTCGACCAGAACTGTGTGTCCTTTAAAAGAAATATTTTACATCAAAATGAAAATTCTGTTGTCATTTATTCACTCTTAGGTATATCTAATCCAAAGGAAGCATCTCCAATTCTTGAGAAACTGTTCTTTTGTTTACGTGTGTTGTAATGGCAGCTGATCCAATATTGGAAAGTTATATTTCTTATGAGTGTTCACTGTTTTCAGTTGTAGAAAGTGATAATAGCATGTTCTCTCCAGCACGCAGCTCTCAGATTCGTGCTCTAATCTTTATTTTTCTGTGGTGCGCTACCTGTTCTAGTGAAATAACAAAACAAATGTGTTTCCACTGCTGATATACGTTCACTGAAATACAGCAGCAGCTCTGAAATCCTTGTACTCGTAGCGAAAATGTTACCAGTAAACCGTCAAGCTTAACAGAAGTAAGCGACAGATCCTTTCTGTTCGGAAAAGAAACAAATTTAGGGAAGGGAATTGGTTCAATCCTCTAGTTTTTGATTAGATAGAGGTAGATCGGAATGAGCTTGCAGACGATGTTAAGAAAGGGACGGGGTTTATCCAGACTAAACAATCTGAGAAGTCCTGCAAGCATCACTAGGGAGCAGTCATTCACCAGACATTTTTGAAACAAAAAAAAGTTTTAAATATGAAACACACATTAATGAAACATTTAGAATGAATTAGATTAATTTTCATTTCATGCCAGCTTTTTAAATCAATTTAATTCATTTTTGGACTGATTTCAGTTTTACTTTAAAATAAACAAATGCTTCAGACCTGATCTCCAAATCAATACATCACTATGTATTTATTTAAAAAAGTAGATCATGTTTGTCATTTTTGTTTTATTAATATTCATAAGTTAAGCGCCGCCAGTACATCTGTACCCACCAATTTTTTAAAGTGACACCCATGCAGAAAACTACTATAAAAGTGTATGATCTGTACTAAATTACAGTTGTCTGAAGCCGACAGCTTTTTATGAACAACTGACCCAGATTGAAGTTTTATTCACAGTATTATTCACTGATAATAGTTTTCCACCCTGGCTTTCAATGCCAGTTTGTTTCAAACCTGGCACATTCGTGGTTGAGTAGATAATGGCAGAGCTTTTATGTAAATGAATCTAATGGTCAAACCCTAATGCATTCCAACCAGTGAGAGCCGTTCAACTTTTGCTGTCAGCTACTTTTAATCCTCCAAGTCTTCATGACCTGGCACAGCTGTGCCCACGCTTAAGCATTCAGTCGAACATGAATTGTAAATTCTATTGACCAGCTGAACACAAGATTAACTTCTGAGGCCATTACTCAGCATTCCCTTCTGTGTGTGTGTGTGTGTGTGCAGTTTGAGAGGAATGATCCGATGGACGGCAGGATCACAGAGAAGCAGTTTGGAGGGATGCTGCTGGCCTACAGTGGAGTTCAGTCTCGCAAACTCAAACTGATGCAGAAGAGCCTCAAAAGGATGTTCAAGGATGCTCAGGTGGGCGAGCCGCCTGTCTGAAAAAGTTGTTTGTGTGTGTTTGTGAACTGTCACTTTAAGAAGAGTACGGTGTGTCCTCACTCTCTCCAACTATCAATGTCTTTTTAAAGAGAACACATGTCCTAATTTGATATGATTTGACAACTTTTGAGTGTCACGTCATTTCTTTCTCCCTGCGGAGAGAAGAAAGAATCGACAAAATTACAGCCAATTAAAAAATTGGAAATTATTTGATCAAAAATACAGTAAAAACAGTAATTTTGTGAAATATTATTACAATTTACTCCAGCTTTCAGTTGTTACATGATCCTTTAGAAATATACTATATGCTAATTATAATATACTAAATAATGTACTAACAAGATGTACTAACATTATTTTATTATTGTGCTGCTATTTTTGTGGAAACTGGAGAGTTTCAAGATTCTTTGATGATATAAGTATATTTTTAATATAAAGACTTTGCTGTCATTTTTGATCAATTTAATGCATCCTTGCTGATGAAAAGTATGAATCTTTCTCAAAAAAAAAAGACATTTTTACATTCATCCAGTTTAAAGCACAACCACTACAGCCAAACACATTCAGACAGATGTGTTTGGGCATTGCGTCATCCTTTATGATGTTTTTTGAACGTCCTGCCATGTTGTTGTGTTTTTAACACAGCGTTTAAAGTTAAAAATAACTTGTCTAATTAAAGTAACATTTAAAAACGTGCTTGCAGACCCCTGTATGCTGTTCCATTTCTTTTCTGTCCAGCTGTTCACGGACCCCTCTGGTGAAAATCAAGTTTTTAATGTTGTTTATGTTTATGTGGTGTTTTTAATATGCTTTAAGACAAACCATGTTCAAATTCATAAGTCAACACCATTGCTGAGTATTTTCTCCTAAAAACTGCAGTGAAAAAAAGACCCACGGTTTGAAATCGCTGGGTTCTGTGACGTCACAAACTACTCTGTAACCAATCACATCAACTTGCTGGCAGGCTTTAGCATATCATTAACCGCAAACTAGCAGAGGAGTCTCCAGAGAAGCCAGGCTTTATCTGTATATTTTTCTGTTGATCTGAAAAATTATGTAGATTTATGATGAACTATATGCTTTTCTCCACTGACATTCTAAAGTGTTCATTTCTAAGGGTACTGATTGTTAGAAGGCAGCTGCCTGACTTTGACAGTAGTGGACGAAGTACATAAATCGAGTACTTGAGTAAAAGTACAGGTACATATAATAAAATATTACTCAAGTGAAAGTATTTAGTGCTCCTTTTCAATTTTACTTGAGGGAAAGTACAAAAGTACTTGATTTTTAATGTACTTAAGTAAAAAAGTTCTAATTTATGAATGTTTATTTTGTAATTTTATATAGGCCACTTATATAATTTAATTTTTATATTTATAATTTAATTATATATTATATATAATCCTATTGCTCAAAATAATTATGAATGATTATGAATTGTCAAATAGCCAGCATTAGTCAGTATGGATGGAAGATTAGTGTCAAGTCAAGTCACCTTTACTTATATAGCGCTTTTTATAATGCAAATTGTGTCAAAGCAGCTTTACATTAATAATTGGCTAATAATTTTTGGCTGAACAGCAGCTCCCAAAGAAAATGGTGTTATTGTCCAGCTTATTCTATAAATTATTGATTCATTCCGTTTCGAAGATCAATAGTTATTAATCTAGTTAATTTATGTATATCAGCACTGGAGAAAACAGTGACGTAATCGTCCGGCTGAGGTCAGTTCACATACAACGGCGCCAATGCAGGCATATCAAAAACACTGCTGAATATCAAGCAAGTGTCTACAACTTAAGCAAACCAAAGGCAACAGCGGCAAGGAACCAAACCTCCAACAAAATGGAGAAAAAAAAACCATGGGAGAAACCAGGCTTAGTCGGGGGGCCAGTTCTCCTCTGGCCAACAGTGAACACTTGCTTGATATTTAGTGGATGCATTAATATGTAATGCGCGTTGACAAACAATAAAAACAGACGAAACATATAGAGCTAAATACATGCAATTTTAAGAAATTGCTACAGCAGCAGGGAAGATGAACGTACATGCGTTATTTTAATTTGTGTTAGAGTTGAACGATTCTGGATAAAATGAGAATCAAGATTTTTTTTTATTTCAAATAGAGATCTAATTCCCCCAGGATTCTGAGCAGACAACTAAACAAAATAACAATTATTTACTAGGGGACAAGATATTAATTGTAGCAGTCTATTTAAAAATATTTTTATTTGAATTATTTAAAAAATGGTTTTGAATGAATGATTCAATGACTTACTCATAACTACTTCACTTGTTTCATTACTGGATGAATCAGTGTTTTTGAATAATTCTTATCAATGATACCTAGTGCCGTAACGATGTAATCGATACAACGTTATTTGAAGCGCCAAGTTAGTTTTAAAAATTGATTTCATCTGTTGATGAAACGAGATCGTGTCTGCGTTAAAGCCTAAACAGATTTCCCTTTACAACTTATGTAGTTCACAAACAACTGACAGTGACCCAAATATGATTTTCAGTTACAATTAATTAACCATAAAATTCAACATTACTAATCTAACGGAAAATATGAATGAATCAATACAAATATATAGAGTAAGCTGGAGAATGACACCACAGCCAAAAATTATTTGCCAATTATCACTGTAAAGCTGCTTTGACACAATTTGCATTGTAAAAAGTGCTATATAAGTAAAGGTGACTTGATTTGACTTATTACATTTTGGCCATCAGTCGCGCGTGCATTCGAGGATCTCCTAATTCTTGGCTAATTTTCAGTCAGATTTGAACATTTTAGTTCACTGGAGACGGATCATTGAATCAGTGAGTTGTTGACTCGAGAACAGCTGAAATACGGTCAGTCCAATTCACGAATGAATTGTTTGATGTGATTTGTGAACCAATTTAACAGGATGATTGAAAAGAATCCGTTCGTGCACGAATCGGACACCGCTTTTTTTCTGATCATGTGACGATTTCTTCATTTTAAAATAATGAGTAACAATATGTTTTATGAAATTTAGTGTACCAAAGTACAATCTTATGGTATGGTTTTTTTAAATACTACTCAACGACCTCCCCACCACTTAAAGGAAAGTTTGATTCCTCATTATATGAAATTAGTATGCATCAGAGGTCAGTAATGCCTGATTTTTTAGATCAGAGCCGAATACTATGTAAATGCATTGGGATACAGTTTTAATGGCTCATACTCACTGAAATGTTTTGCGGTATGTTTGTTGTTTCATCAGGCATGTTCATTAGCATGAGAGCACTCCGGCACGCTGGAGTATGAAGGGTTTTCTCTCTGTAGAGCTGTTTTATGTTTATGTGTCTCTCAAATGCTCTTGTTCTGTAATTTTATCTTCTTATTAAGAGGTTATTAAAACTATATTTACAGGCTCTGTGCTCATTGCAAACAGCATGTTTTTCTCAGCTCTATCTGAGAGAGCTAATGTCATTACACTTTCATTTCCCTCTCTCAGCGGTTTTTATTAACTGGGCTGCATGACCAGATTTGTCATAAAAGAATGCGATGTAATGAATTGCTTTAGTCGTGGGAATCATTTTGGCATACTCTAATTTCTCTCTCACACACAGGGCATCACGTTTGAAGAAGTGGAGAACTTCTTTACCTTTCTGAAGAACGTCAATGATGTCGACACCGCACTGAGTTTCTACCACATGGCGGGCGCCTCTATAGATAAAGGTACAAACACGCACAAATACGTGATCCCTTAACCAATTCCTTGTAATCCTTTTGTTTGTAAGCGGACAGAAGTTGACTGAAGTGTTGCAGTCAAGCAATCAAATGCAGCTTGTGTGAATTAATCAGAGGGTCAGTGTGTGGTCACGTCGTCTACTACAAGACGAACTTTGCAATGCAAAAATTCCCATTTGTAATTTCCATATTGCATCCTGGTCTTCTCCCCCTCGCTCACTCCTACCATTAACAGAGTCACTCAGCCAGACGCGTACCATTTCACTGCAGCTGGTGCTCTTCCCAGCATTACTTTAATAATCTTCTCTCTCATGGACTCTTCAAATGCAAACATTGCCAGGACATTTTCGGGCAATGCAAAAAGTCTCTGAAGTATCATTAGTTGTCCTTTCCATTAAACTGCACTCACTGTCTGGTCCTTTTATTTGAATTGTCTGCATGATTACAGCCCTTACAGTTTGTGTAATACTATGGTAAGATGTTGTGGCATGGTGATATGATGATGTTAGGTGGTTGCTTGCATGTTCTAAGTTAAAAGTCAAAGTCTGAGTTGAAATTACTGATACCTTTGGCTAGGGATGCACTGATACCAGTATCGTATTCAGGCCCGATACTGTGCTCTTGTACTTGTACTCATTAAAATGCTCTGATATCAACAACCGATACAAAGCAGCATGTACAGTGCTTCTGTTTAGACAAAGAAACAACGACAACAGAGCAAACAGAGAGCAGAATGGATATCTATGAAGTAAATGTAATCTGAAGGTTGCCGGTTCGATTCCCACACCGGCAGGAATTGAAGGTGGGGATTGTGAATGAACAGCACTCTCTCCACCTTCGATACCATGACTAAAGTGCTTTTGAGCAAGGCACCTAACCCCTAATTGCTCCCCTTGTAAGTCGCTTTGGATAAAAGCGTCTGCTAAATGATGAAAAATGAAATGAAAAAAAAAAAATGAAATGTAGAATAGTGTCAAGTATATTTATTTTTTAATAGAATGTTAAAAAATAATAATATTTACACCTATATGGGGCTTTTCACATATCGCTTCTTATACGTTATCTCAAATATAGGTGTACTCATAAAGGAAGGGGCATGGTTGCGACGCACATGCGGTGCATTTTCCAGGCGCGGCGAGATGAAAAACTTTTCAGAATGCCTCAAGCACACCGCAGGTCATGTGGCAAGAATCAATCAATCAGCTTCGGCCTTTCTTGTCAACAGCAGCCATGTCACCCTGTAGCCCAAGACTGGTTGCCCACTGAAGCTAAGCAGGGCTGAGCCTGGTTAGTACCTGGATGGGAGACCTCCTGGGAAAACTAGGTTGCTGCTGGAAGAGGTGTTGGTGAGGCCAGCAGGGGGCGCTCACCCTGTGGTCTGTGTGGGTCCTAACACCCCAGTATAGTGATGGGGACACTATGCTGTCAAAAAGCACCGTCCTTTGGATGAGACGTTAAACCGAGGTCCTGACTCTCTGTGGTCATTAAAAATCCCAGTATGTCCTTGGAAAAGGGTAGGGGTATAACCCTGACATCCTGGCCAAAGTTTCCCACTGGCCTCTGATCATCATGGCCTCCTAATCATCCCCATACATTGATTGGCTTCATCACTCGGTCTCCTCTCCACCAATAAGCTGGTGTGTGGTGGGCGTTCTGGCGCAATATGGCTGTCGTCGCATCATCCAGGTGGATGCTGCACATCGGTGGTGGATGAGGAGATTCCCCCTTCCATATATAAAGCGCTTTGAGTACCCAGAAAAGCGCTATATAAATGTAACAAATTATTATTATTATTGTTATTATTATTGTCACATGACCTGCGGTGCACTTGCAGCATTCTGAAGAGTTGCGAATTTTTCATCTCGCTGTGCCTGGAAAACGCACCAGATGCACGTTGCGACTGCGCCGCTTCCATTTTGAGTGCGCCTTCCACGCGCCTACATTTAAAATAACGAATTTAAGCGCTCAAAAGACGCGATATGTGATCGGCCCCTATAGCTGCTGTGCGCGAGCTGATAAGTGAAACACATGGACACACAAGCTCAAGCGCGTCGAACACACATTCCTTTTTCACAAACATCGCTGGAAAGTTTGTAGTTCTGTCGGATATGTCAATAGCAAAACGAGGCACATATATGCATCATTTGGATTCAAACTAAATCTTACATGTAAGTAAAAACTTGAACTGTTACATGATTAATGTATAACAAGGGTTCGCTACATTAATACAGGAAGTTTACAGGACAAGGCGTTTACTGAAAAACAGAAAGCGCTCTTGAAAACCTCATTGAATTGTCTTTCACGGCCTCTTGCGCTTGAACTGATGGATTCACACAAAATTATGTAAACATACCTGTCTTTGCCAGTATCTTAGTAAACATAGTTGGTTTTGTCTTAAATTCCCCAAGAAATCAAAATTATAGTTTTTTTAGCTTTTAGTATGCCTCTAGCCTTACTGTTATCTATAAGCTATTGTGCTCCAAAACGATGACAAAATTTACATTTAGCAGATATAAGCCTTCATAACTTAGTCTCTCACTTCCACCAACGTGGATCAATGATTTTGATGACATCACACTGCACTTCAGCTTCTCATCAGATTTTCTGTCCAATCAAATGCTCTCTAGAATCCAAAGCGCCCCGCCCCCTACATTATAAATGGATTCTGAAGCTGCGGTTAAAATCGGTCACTTGTTCACACATTTACTATTTTCTACATGGTGAATGGCGCATAGTGCACTATATAGGGGATAGGGAACGATTCAGACATAGTTTAGTATATATAGTATATCAGACATATCAATTTTACACAGAATGCTATATTTCAAAGCAATATGGTAGAGATTTTAGGAGGAAACTGAGGTTTTAACGAAATCGATGGCTCTGGATGAGCGGTGAAATAAATGAAATGATATTGGCTATTTTAAAAAAGGGGAGGAGTTGCTCAATATGTCCCACCCTGTCGTCCTGTTTCAGTGGAACTTTCATCAACACATTGAATAATTCTGCACATTTCAAGGCACTTCAGTGAGTCTTTAAGAGAACGTAAACAGTTGAGAAACCAGTGTAGGCAGTGTATCAGTATCCAATATGCATTCAGTCTTAAAGGGACAGCAGCTTAATAAACCTGCTGCTGTGTTTTTAATGTTAATGAAGAGTAGCAAACATCATTAATGTTGGCATGAAGCGGAAGTTACTACTGATAGTAGTTCTGAAGTTGATACCATATTATAACATGTTTCAGAGTGAAGCAGCTTATCACATAAGAAAAAAAACACGGGTTGAAGCCAGGGTTTTGTGGGAAGTTCTCCGAGACTTGTGGTCCCATTGCCCTGTCTCCTCTCCTATCACTTCCCATATAAAAAAATGATGAGGTCATTAAAAAAATGTATGTGCAAATGAATCTCACAATAAGACCAGTAATGCTGACTTTAGTAAACATCCAGTACTGCAGTGGCACCTTTGTCTCTGCTCTTCACGTGACGCTTCCATCTGTACATCCGCATAGTTCCTCACAATCCTTATCTCGGGATTGATTCCTGTCTCTCGATAACCTCTTTCGTTTCTCTGATCTCTAGCCTCTGACTCTCGGTTACTCTGAATCACTGATCCTTTTGAAGACAAAAGAGGCTTTTTATCAGCTTGTCATCTTTGGAATCGCTCTTGAGATCTTCTGTATTTTGATCTCAATGCTGTATGGAAGGCCGGCCACTACGAGACCGACTGTGATGGATGCCTTTTGTCTCGTCTATTTTCTCCCTCACACTTCCTGATCCTGGGTCCTCTAATGACCTTCTCTTATCTTCCCGACAGGCCATTTTCTCACTCTTCCACTACTAGGGATGTACAAAACAACACATTTATAATTATGAACAGAACTTTTCCTAAACCTAGGAAGCATATTTGCTCTTTTACCTTTTATTCTTTTATAACCTCAGAAGTAACTTGCATGGAACATTGCATGAAAAACAATACAGGAAATTCAATTCAAGAAATGTCATAACACTCAAAAAATAAATATACTTGGCACAGTCCAATTTCATCAGTGTTATTTTAATATTTTTTTAATATACTGTTATAGTATATGTAATATTTTGAATTGGCTTTCATTTTTATATGTTCAATATATATATATATATATATAAAATAAAACTATTGTACTTTCTGGAACAGTCTTTGTGTCGGAAGCTTGTCTATTGCTATGTTTCCATATAAAGCTGCAAATTTAGCGTATGGGTAAAATTGGAATGTCGCATAAAACATTTGCAAATAAAGCAGGGTTTCCATCCCATGTGATCAAGAGAACAAGATCGTCACTTCCTGGGAAATTGGTACAAAATATCTGTAATAAAAATGGAAGTTGCTGCAATCAGGGAAGCCACTGTGGATCTTTTATCCTACATCATAAATGTCTCGGAGCGGCAGACGAAACGCAATAAACGCTGTCATGTTATCTTGTGTTCAGATGCCTGGTGTTCGTGAGACACTACTGGCAGGGAATTAAACCAAATCATTTTGATGACAGACTGTGGCTCAGACAAACCAACATTTGAGATGCTGTGCGACACAATTGCTCTGCTGGTTAATCCAGTTTTCCAATCAAATCCACTGTTGAGGCGTGAGTTTTTGTTGCTTATCGAGGGATTTATATGGTAAATGTGTTTCCATCCTAGTTTATGTCTTCTCATCGGATAAAAAAAATGTATCCTCCTCAATTGACCGTATAAGTTTTTTATGTGCATTTTTAGAATTTATGTGCATCTTTTTTATATGATATCAAAAAATTCGCATAAAAATAGGTGGATGGAAGCATAGCTTATGATGCCTTAAAATGCTGCTTATGAAGGCAGGTCAGGTATTGGAACAGAGCTAAAACGTCCTTACTTCCTGACAGATATCATTGAAATGGGTGCCGTGAGACATCACTCTGGTCTCAGTGACAGGGCTAGACTGTCAACAGCACAAAACAAAGGTCAAAAGGGATTGGATAAGAAACACTGTCTGTCAATCATTTTGCTAAATTCGTATTTGCTGACATGTCTTTGGAGGGTGGAGTATTTTTTATTTAATGTTGTGCATAAACGGTTATTCTTAGTAATTATCGTTATGATGTAAGTAAATAATGACAAACGATTCATCTGATGATCTGTAACCTGATTTTTCCCCCACAAGAAAACAATGACATTAATTAGGGCTGGACAGACTACACACCTCCATCTACTAGACTTCAGCTTTATCCTGCAGTCAGTTCACCCCCCTCCGTTTCTATCAATCTTTTTCTTTTCCTATTTGGTGAGATGTCCTCAGCAGGGAATGAATGCTGAGTCCAGTATTGATCAAGCCCACCAAGACACCACCCAATACCCAGTAATCAAACTCAGATAGACTGTTGGTAAAAGCTCCAGTTCTCTCTTCATTCATCACTGTACTCGTTCTCTCTCTCTCTCTCTCTTTCTACAGCCACCATGAAGCAGGTCGCCCGCACCGTGGCCAAAGTAGAGCTGTCCGACCATGTGTGTGATGTGGTGTTTGCGCTGTTCGACTCTGATGGTGAGTGTGTGTGTGTGTGTGTGTCATCTTTTGAAATGCAGCTGTATCATTTGTTGACAGTGAGGATGAGTACTGATGCGTTCTTTTAGGTACTGGCTGATACTGATGTACTATAAAATGCTAGTAATAACATCACACCGTTTAATCACCGCTGCATTATAAAAACAAAGTGCATTATTCAGTCTTTAATGTTTTGAATATAATCATATATAAGTGTTTTGATTTTCGGTTTCAGTTAGTTTTAATTGTTCATAAATGGTTATTTTTGTTTGTATCTTGTCAAATGACCACTTCTTGTCAAATTGGATGTTTTGTTTCGGTTTTAGTGTTGCCAATTCCTTTTAAATTGTTGCCGCGTGTTGTTTTTTTGTTTGTTTTTGTTTTGTTTGATTTTGTTTTGTTCTATGGTTTGTGTTTTATTTTTGTTTTTACTAGGTTTTTGTTTTATGTTTTGTGTTTGGTTTTGTTTCGTTTTTGGTTTCTAGTGTTTTGTTTATGCTAAGTTTTTTGTTTTGTTTGATTTTGTTTTGGTGTTTTGGTTTTGTTGTGTTTTATATTGGGTTTTGTTTGTTTTGTGTTTGATTTTTTTGGTAGCACTTTATTTTACAGTATGTGTACTTTCCTGGTAAATAGAAAGTAATTATGTTGTACACACAGGTAAAAGAGTGGTAACACTACCAACACTTGGCCGCAAGTACAAAATAGTTGGCATGTACATAGATTAGTAAGTACAGTAACGTGTCTGTTAGTTACAATATACGGACACTATAAGTTAGTGCCCGTTATTACCCAACACTTGTCTGTTGGTACAAAGTTACCACTGGAAAGTACAGGAGTGTTTCTTATTTTTTTCCATGTACATACATGTCAGGTAAGTACCTTATGTTACCATCTGTATGTACAACATAATTACTATATATGTACCAGGAAAGTAGATATACTGTCAAATAAAGTGCTACAGATTTTTATTTTGTGTTTTCACTTCGATTTTGTTTTTATGATATTACAGAATATACCGATAGTCTAAAGTCAGTCTTGACACTGTCAGAATACAAAAAACTTGGTCACATTAGGGTCCAGTTCTCACTTTAACTCTTAACTACTAACTAACTATAGGGTAGGTATTGGGTAGGGTTAAGGGATGTGGAGTCATGCACATTAATATGTGCTTTATAAGTACTAATAAACAGCCAATATCTAAGTAATATGCATGCTAATAAGCAACTAGTTAATAATGAGAATTGGAGCCTAAAGCGTTACCAAAAACTTTTCTCTTTAATTTTGAGTTTTCATTGATTTTGATTGCATCGAAAACTCGCTAACTCGTTTTTATCTTTGGATTTGTTTTGTTTTTGTGTCTTTAATCATGAAATATCTCAATCTGCATCTTTGTGTGGTGGTGTTTATGCAACAAATGTTGTAAGTGAGTATCACATTTTGTATGGAAGCATTTTAACAAGTACAATTACACCGGACCCGCTGAATCAGTTCTTTGAATTCTGCTGAGGGTTGAGAAGCATATGGTGTTCGGTGCCACCGATGGTGATAATTACCCATCATATTTCTCTCTCACACTCTTTCATTCGCTCTTTTTTAGGAAATGGGGAGCTGAGTAATAAGGAGTTTATTGCCATCATGAAACAGCGGCTGATGCGTGGGCTGGAGAAGCCCAAGGATATGGGTTTCACCCGGCTGGTGCGCGCCATGTGGAAGTGCGCCCAGGATACTGCCTGGGACTTCGCCATGCCGAAACAGCAGTAACTGCTGAGACGGCCGTCCCCTCATGCTAAGCTCCATATGGGGTATAATTAATCATTAAAGGATAAACTCCTTTGGAAGGCACATCTGATAACAGGCATGCTTCAATGACTACTGCTCATGCATTCGGCCCTTCTGTGCCCACCTGCGACATCCTGACAGAGCTTGCTATCTTTTATTTATTTCTTGCTGTTTGCAAGTTTTGGAGTTGGATGCACAATTCTACATACACTAGAATGTAACTGGCATGTGAGAGGTGCCACGAGTTCCTATCTGAAACGAATGTTGGGACCTACTCGCATAATTCACATGATATATTCAACTTTGACTTTTTAAAACACTCATTGCCAAGCAAAAAGTTCCCTATTTTGCACTCCTGTTCTCAAAGGTGTCCCAGTGTAGAACTGAATTAGTAGCGTCCAGCTGACGACAAGCAATTTCCATTGTACTATAAACCACATTATTTTGAAATTCTCATTGTTGAATGACTTTATAAGAGTGATGCTGAAAGAATACTATTAAAACATTTTACAGTACTGAAATTATGGTTTATTTGTGTTATTTAACAATATAAATGGGTTTGAGAATGTCTAATGCTTTAAATTCTTCCAACGATCAAAAAAGAACGCAAAAACGCAAAAATTGTTGTCCAAGAACACACCAATGTTCACTAAACACTTTATTCAAGATAATTATATAGTCAATAAATGTATTATACTTTATTAGCTGTAGGCTGATTATGTAACATTAATATAAGATGCTAATGTGTTTTTATCAGCAGTTTACAGTGTTTATCTGAACTTGAATTCTGATTCAAAGTCAATGTAATTAGAGGACAAAATAAAAATGTATATTTGCTACTGGAACTATTTAGCGTTCAAATATTCCTAGAACTATAAAAATCTGTTCAGTTGACTGTATATTTTTATTAATGAATAAAAACTGTAACTCAAGCAGACAATTTGAGGTGAATGTGAGCTGCGTGTGTTTTTAAGCATTATATTATTTAATTTCACATTGCTGAAGTATGAGCAGTGTTTTTTAGACCCTCTCCCCAGGGCAGCGTTAAATTTATCAGAGGTGAATTAGCAAGTACCCGTCCTGAGTAACTAACAGCCCTAATGTGAGGACGTACCCATGAGCCTCTTTCATCATCACACATTAAACTCCTAAAGTCACCATCTGTCACAGATCTCTAAAAAAAAATCATTAAAGTTACAGCAGAGAGGTCTGGGGGTTGATTCTACTTCCTGTTGCATTAATGCCGCATCCTGCAGATGTGTCCGTCAGCTCTCACACTTCATTAATGAAGCATTTAGGGAAGTAAAGCAAAGTGAGAAAAGAAAAAAAAAGGTCAGCAATAAGTTCTCAAATAACATTCAACTTCAAAATGTTTAAGCCTTTGTTCTTAGAGGCAGAGTTTATGCTGCTGACTCTATTTTATAAGTCTGAACTTAAAGTAGTGTGATCAACTACTTTTACATTTATTCATTTGGCTGATGCTTTTATCCAAAGTGACTTACAAGGGGAGCAATTAGGGGTTTCGTATCTTGTTCAAGGGCACTTTAGTCATGGTATCAAAGGTGGAGAGAGTGCTGTTCATTCACAATCCCCACTTTCAATTCCTGCCGGCGTGGGAATCGAACCAGCAACCTTCAGATTACAAGCCCGACTCCCTCACCATTAGGCCACGACTACCCAACTAGCAGTTAAAGAACGGTCATTTTGGAATCAAATTAGACATACCTATGTGTGGGTACTTTGTCCCATTACTTTTTTCTTAGAGAACAATTATCTAACAGTTTGACAAGCAGTTACGTTCAATAAACATTAAAAGGGTTAGTGAACCCAAAAATGACATTTCTGTCAAGTACTCACCCTCATGTCGTTCCACATTGATTAAATTGTTATAGTTTGTATTAAATCATAAATGGATTTCATGGGGCCCTAAATTAAAACATAGCTTACTCTGTGGAGTTTAATTGTCAAACAAGTTCACGTTTACATTCATTCTCAAGGTCTAACAAATACGTGGAAAGCATTTCTTTCCCCATTAATGGTGAATATCGTGATTAACCACGTTACTTTTTCTCACCTTGGCTGCGCTTGCTTGTTTTTAATAACATTTGCCAAAAATAAAACTTTTTGTTGCTAAGGCTCCCACACCAAAAGCGAAATGCATATTTACGCCTGTACAGTAGAGGGCGCAGCTCCAACAAACCTTTCAGCTGTGCGGCCTCTCTGGAGCAAAGAATAGATCTAGAAGTAAACTACTCCCGTCTCCTAAAGTAATTTTTGCTATTAGTATTGTTGAATTGAATCGTTAGACAAAGGCTAATAAAGTTAGATTAAAGCAGTGCTTTAACCCTCGGTGGGCCGTAGCGGTATTGCAGGGGGATCGTAGCTAGTCCAAATCAATATTAAAATAATATAAAATTTGTTCTAAAAATTAATTTTTTTTGAAAGAATGTAAGGTTAGTGTTATGGATTTAAATACATTTGTAAAGAATGTTTACATCATAGTTCTCAATTCTCATGAAATTCTTACAAACTTGTTAATAAATGTATTTGTAGGTAAATGTCGGTATATGTTTTTAAACGGCGGGGTCGTGCAACCTCTGCAGTTTATTTCTCTTAACTGTCAAATGTGAAAAGTAACATTTTCTTGTAAATTGAAAAGTAATAACTTTACTAGTCACTTGAAAAAAAAGCAAACTTAAGTTACTCGCAGCCTGATTACCAGCAACTCCGCTACACATTCTGGCTTATTGCTTTAACAACCTAAAATTCAACAGTTTTGCATGTGTGATACATTTTGGCAAACCTCACTTCACACACACAAAAACTTGGCAGAGTTCATGACAGAACTTGACAAAATTGAACTTGACAAACAGCAGAGTTTCAGCCAAAGTTTTAATTACAGTTATAAGACTGATTATAAGGGAGACCAAACTACAAAATCCTGCATAACAGAAGTGAAACTAAAATATCAAAACTAAAACCGAATGAGGGTGACGCATCGTTTTAATGGTGGTCTTCCGGTGTCCGTCAAACAGAAGTGGGCGGAGTCATTAACTACATGGCTTCTTCAGATGGGACACTCACCAGGCTCAAGATACATGGATAGGCTCATAACGTAACCATAACAATGACATTTCTTTAAGATGCATTAATAAAAAAGAAAATCACGCCGTCATTTCTAATATATTACCAATTACCTGTTAGAAAGACATTTCATTATTTGTCAAAACCAACTTCGAGAAACATTTACAGTAAAGCCAAAATGATTTACATAAACTAAATCAAGACTTTCTATGGCAAAACTCAATGAATCGATGCCACCATGTGGTCGGCATGTCTAACTGCATGAAGGACTGAGTGTAAAAGATGATGACAACCATACTCCTCACCAACCCCTTCTATTCCTGCCCATTTCAGTCAATTCTGGCAGAACAGTGTCAGTACATTGTGCAGGAAGGGAGGGTAGATGGGTCAGAACAATGCTTGCTAGCGCTGATATAACAACGAACAGGAGATACAGATGGGGAGGGTTCTGAAGTTCTGAAGATTGTGATCTCATTCACTGTCAAACTTTATGGAGTTCACGGAGGTGGAGATGGCACCACCACAGTAACTGCCACGCTTCTTTTTGGTCTTCTCATGCCGGAAAGATTTGCCCTTGGTAAATTTAAGCACATTGTTGGCTTTCTGGCCCCAGTCTGCGTTGGATCCCATCTTGAAGTAAATAAGAGTTAAAGAAATGAAAGCAAGCACTACAACATGCACAGGGACAATCTCCTTACAGTATATTTTGGCTTAATATGCATTCACATGCATTAACCTCACCTTTGCGTCGAATGAATTGTCTGCCAGTCGGGGGTCCACCTCAATCTCGTCGTCTCTTACTCTACGGAAAGGAGCATTGGTTTCCTTTACAAACCACACAACAGAGAAACAGACAGAAAATGCATTTAAGCAGAAGTGCATAAACAAACAGTCATGACAATATGTCTGTGTGCAGCTTCCGACTGTGGGAACACGAGTCGAGAGGAGAATTTACCTCTGCTGAGAGCTAGGTTTAAAAATCTTTGTGATAAAAATGACAAAATGTGTATTTTTTTTACCACTTTTAAAACTTATATTTGAAGACTGTTTTTAACAATGTATGCGTCTTGGCCGCTTATTTCCACAATGGTGTTTTGGGGGCCTGAAAACGCAAACATTTGGTTTCAAAGTTCAGGTTTCTGAAAACTATAGTAACCGTCTGTGTAAACTACAAACATGCGAAGCTGTGAATGCGGTGACGTATGCACATGTATATTCTTCAATAGGCATGTGCACTTGTTGCGAGTCCTCTGTAAAAAATGTGTATGTGTGCAGGTGTGTAGTCTTTCTTTACAGAGTCACATCGCCAACTACTGGCCTGGCATGTATAATCCAGGATTTTTCCGAGTGAATGAGGATCATTTTGACAACATTTGTGTCTGTACAAAGAAAAAACTTTTCCGTTTTTAGTACGGTTGTCGTACTGTAAACGTACCCTTGGACTAAACTTCGATTCATCTGGAGTACTTTAAAGTCTTTCTGGAACTTTTGAAGTGTCAGTTTTGGTGGAATGGACTTTCAATAGAAGAACAGATTTCATTTCAAATACTGAAGCCGATATACTTGCATTTTTGTGTCACATCTTGGCGGAAATCAGAAACGGACCCCCAACCCCTCAATTTGACCCCTGGGTGTGTTTGAATATGCACTGAGCCAACATCAACACAAACATGCGCACAAGCACAGCCATTTACCTTCTGCTTGACTTTGGGAAAGGTCTGAGGTGTGGACGTGGTGATTTTTTTATTCTTGGGTGTTGTCGTCTTTCCCTCACTCACTTTTTTTTTGCTCTGTTTGCCTATGATCAGAGAAGAGACGGAAAACAATGAGTGCTGTAAATTGTTTAGCTTTCATTTTAAAAGAAAGAACATTAATATCAGTTTAACTGCACCCTCCTACGTCTGTGACCTAACCAGGCACAAGATGAAGCAAAACTAAGTTAATAATATTTGCATGTGTTGTTATGCTTTTTAGAATATCACGCTGTTATCTTTGAAACATGCCAACTGTAAACCATTGTATTCAATTATGACTCGAGTATTTTATCTTTATGCACGGAATTTCTTCATTTTGATAATTTAATGCATTGTTTTTGCATTCACATGGATTTTTTTCCAACTTTTAACCAATGAACATACCTGGATTATTTTTTTTTTTTTTTAAAGATGTGCCAGGCAATCATATAAGTGGCACATGAGACATAACAGATTAAGTTTCCGCATATCCAATTTAATCCAGTAGACACAGCACTGCTGTTTTGTTTATTTGAAACATGGCAGAAAAAGCATAATGCAGAGATCTTGGCCATTTGAGTTCACTTCATCATTTTTCTATGTAAATATGCACTTGATGCAGGTCTTTCACTGTTGGGCCCCCGTCTTGCATAAAATCAAAATTAAAAATAAATAAATAAATAAATTCTCTGTGAACATCCTTAAATTTGCTAAAATGGTGCTCGTGTCTCACACATAAGTGCATTGTTTTTATAAAATGTCAAAAGTTAGTTAAACTTTTATAAAGCATGTCTCGAGATGGCATTAGACGATTGAGACGTTTCCTCACACCCAATTTCGCTGCCCATTGGTGCTTCATTGGTTTTTGGAGAATTTTAGTGAAAAAAACTGTTCAAAGTTTAGATTTGTTTGTATTTATGCAACACATCAAGGTCTGTTGAAGGTTACTGACCTGGCCTGACAGCCAAAGAAACCAAAAACACAGATTCAGATATATTGAGCACTGATAATACCGTTTGTAGCCGAAGTGACAGGAGTCTTGGTCGCTTCTTCCTCAGATGAAGACTCCTCAGAAGAGCTGCCGTCTGCTTTGGCTTTAGCAGCCTGTGTTTTTGTAGCGGGGGGAGTTTTCACAGCCGGTGTTTTAGACGGCTCCTCTTCATCAGAACTGCCGTCACTGGAGGATGAAGACTCTGCCGTCTTTTTGGCCGGCGTCTTCGCTGCAGAGGCGGGGGTTTGTGTCATCGCCTTCCCGTTGGAGACTGCAGGCTTGGCGGGAGTCTTCTTAGCTTCGGTCTCAGAGTCTGAGCTGTCAGATGAATCTGAGCTACTGCTCTCTGCTTTCTTTGCGCTAACTGGAGTCACAGCTGGCTTAGCTGCTGCTGCTTTGGGCGTCACAGTAGTCTTTACTTCCTTCTCGTCTTCACTGGAACTGTCCGAATCACTGCTGCTGGACTCAGCTGTGGCCTTAGCTGTGGCCTTATTGGCTGGAGTGGATGGTTTGGCAGCAGAGGCAGGGCTCTTAGTAGTAGCAACGGCTGGTTTAGGGGTCTTGGCAGCTGGAGTCTCGTCCTCAGAGTCGGAGCTGTCACTTTCTGAGTCAGAACTGCTCCCAGCAGCTTTAGCTGCAGGTTTAGCTGGGGTACCAGGTTTGGATACCGGTGTGGTGGCGGCGACGGTTTTCTTTTGCGGTTCCTCATCTGAAGAGCTGTCTGAGTCGGAACTACTTTCAGCTGGTTTAGCTGCAGGGGTAGGTTTAGTAGAAGGGGTAGATTTAGCAGAAGGGGTAGATTTAGCAGAAGGGGTAGATTTAGCTGCAGGGGTAGGTTTAGCAGAAGGGGTAGATTTAGCAGAAGGGGTAGATTTAGCTGCAGGGGTAGATTTAGCTACTGTTGCCACAGGCTTGGATACCGGTGTGGTGGTGGCTTTCTTTTGAGGTTCCTCATCTTCATCTGAAGAGCTGTCCGAGTCGGAACTACTTTCAGCTGGTTTAGCTGCAGGGGTAGATTTAGCTACAGGGGTAGATTTAGCAGCTGTTGCCACAGGTTTGGAGGCAGCTTTCTTTTGCGGTTCCTCATCTTCATCTGAAGAGCTGTCCGAGTCGGAGCTTTCCGCTGGTTTATTGGTTGGTTTGGCTGGGGCAGGCTTTGCAGGTTTCTTTTGAGTAGTGCTCAAAGGCTTGGACGTGGCTGCTGGTTTAGCTGGTGCCTCATCTTCAGAGCTGTCTGAATCTGTGGGAGGTGAAAGAGATCTATAAGCTAATACAATCTTGATCAACAGCACTATCATGACATCACCCTTTCTCTGGATCTCTTTACTCATCCTCACATCATTCCAAAACTGTATGACCAGATTTGATGGAACACAAAAGTAGATTAGACAAAAATGTTCCTTGATCTTTTCCAAACAATGCCAAATAATATATACTTGCATAACGCTTTTCACAACACACATTTTAAAGCAGCTTCAGAGAAAATTGTGCAAGAGCTGGCTAATAAGTCCATTTTATGATCCCCTCCAAAAAAACTAACATGAGTACAACATGCAAATAGTTATATAAAAATACACAATTTTATATATGAAGCTGTACCATAACAGTTTACATTTTTTAGCAATATAATCAAGATTTGCTATATAGTAGATCACTTTATACGAAAACTGTATGAATAAATAGGTGCCATAAATAGATAAATGATTTAAAAAAAACGCTTATTTTTCTGTAATTAACGGCGATTAAAACAATGAGTTTATAATATTTTTATATTGTAATCTCAGTTACTCTCCAAATTACTGTAGAAATAACAAAATGCCATTAAACAAAGTAGTATACTTTAAATATTTAAGTTATGAAAGGCCAATATCACTGATACCAATACTTGTACCTCGTTGAAATTGACGTTTTTTTTAAATTATAGACATTCAACATTACAGCATAAAGTATTAAATTTCAACATTAGGCTCAAATAATAACTTAATTTAAGTGAACAAAATCTTCACCAGAACCCATAATAAAATGTCATATTTACCTGTGGCCTTCCTAACTGTAATGGGTAGGAAATACACAGAAGATGAACAGTTATCAGACACTTTACAGTCTTCACTGGATAACTTAGAGAAAATTGTAATAAGGATTAATCTATATTTGTTTTATGCTTCCTGTGTTCTTTGATTAACATTAATGTCAATCACAGCAGCTGGTTTAATACGCGGCTGTGACTTTAAGACATGACGTGGATCTGGCACACATTAATTTTCTCACAACTCTATTTATTTATTTATGATTTAAAGCCATATCCGCAGCAATGGCTATATTCATGGCAATCAGCAATATCACTTCAATACATTGTTTACAATCATTTAACAATTTTGTTTTAAAAACAACTCCAAGTTCATTTAAGATGTTATTTAACTCATTTAAGACTGCTCTTATGATACTTGACAAAAAGGGCATTTTAGCTTAATTATGCGATAGTATTTTTTCTAGCGCGAAAGAACTGATACCTTGCACACGAGTCGTGTGAAATGTTCACAGACAGCGTGTTCTCGGTTTTCTTGTGGCGCTTGAAAGGTTTAAAAGCATTTGCGTGAAGCATTTTCAATGATATGATCAAGCAGATTTGCTATATATTACATAATGTGTACTGCATGTACCCAAGTAATTTTGAATATAACATAAGGATATAAAGATGACAACTGACCTGAACTTGAGGAATCATCTTTCTTAGCAGGAGTCGTCTTTGGAGGAGCAGCTTTAGCAGGAGTCGTCTTTGGAGGAGCAGCTTTAGCTGGGGTTGCCTTGGCTGGAGTAGGTTTTGTGGCCGGTTCGTCTTCCTCAGACTCTGAGCTAGATGAAGATTCTTTTGCCGCAGGCTTGACTTTAGCTGGCATTTTCTTGACCGGCGCAGGTTTAACCGGGACAGCTTTAGCTGCAGGTTTCTTGGCCTCCTCCTCATCGTCAGAGTCTTCAGAGCTAGATGAAGACTCATCTGCAGCTGGAACGACTTTAGCAGGAGTAGATTTAGCAGCTGCAGCTTTTGCAGGTGTGACTTTGACAGCTGGCTTTGCCGCTTCGTCCTCTGAGCTTGAAGAATCTGAACTTGAAGAGGCTTTTTTCTGAGCAGGAGCAACCTTTGTAGGTGCCTTCTTCACAGGGGCAGCTTTAGGCGGTGCAGCTTTGACCGCTGGCTTCTTTGCTTCATCCTCTGAGCTCGAATCTGAGATAAACAAATGAGTTCATTAGCGCTCAAAGCAAAAGGGTCAAAGCAAAACGACTAGTTGTGGAGATAATCTGCAGAGTGCATTACCAGAGCTGTCAGAACTGGAGGAGTCCTTCTTAGCCGCGGCTTTAGGAGTCACAGCCTTAACTGGGAAAAAGAAAAAAATATATATATATTTTTTTATAAAAAACCCACCTGTATTTTGTTCATTTAAATACATTAACAATTAAGCACATTTTCGCTCCAATCCCTATGACAAGCAATTTTTTGAATTATACAGAATATTGTACAGTCTTTATACATCATGGTAGTTTTGTTTTACTGCCTTTGTTTTATGAAATAAAACAAAACAAAATCTGAATACATTACAGTAATGCAAATTTATAATATGTGCTTATTAACTGTCACAATGCAAGACATCTAAATGTTTTTTTTAATTATACCCTCCAGGGCAAAAAAAAGAAAAAAGTCCATGCCCAAAATTGTAATTTTCCTTTAGCTTTTAAAGATCAAACAAATCAAGAATTGAACAAACATATAAAGTAATTTAGTACGGGTAGATTTACCATTTGTTTTCTTTACATGTTTTTAGCCTTTTTATTTTTTTTTTAAACGGAGGAATAAGAGTCAGTGTCATTCCACTCAATATTCATTGCTTTAAACACTTCATGAGATTGAAAAATGTCTCCTAGTTAAGAGTTTAATGTGACATGTATAAATAAACTTCTACATTTTATAAAAGCCCAAAAGGTGTTATCAATTTATAAAAGAGACAGCATGTTACCAAAATAACTAGGAGCACAATAAATGGTAACCAAAAGATTGACTTTTGTAGAAAATCAATGTAACTTTGGAATATTATCAAATAAAATTAGACTTAACTTTAATAATAAATGAAGGGCTTTTTTAAAAGAAACCAGAATTGTACCTTTTTTCCCCCAATTTACCAAATCTATATACCCACTTTCAATTTTAATTATGTTTTGTATGTTTTTCTAAGGGAAAACCCCAAGGACCAGATTAGCCCCTGCTATAATCTCAAATAATCTATAATGAATCTTTTTTTTTTTTAATGCATTAAAATCATGCTTTTTGTACTGTCACTATACAAATTACGGATGCACCGAAATAAATTCTGGGCCGAAACTAAAAATTCTAGATGCACTTGGCCGAAAACCGAAAACTTTTTAATTTTCTCTTTTTTGTACAATTGTATTAATTTTACACTTTTTAAATGATATTCAATCACTTTGATTAATTTAACATACAAACATAAAAAAAAAAATAACCACACTTACAGAAAATAACACTAAAATTGGACAGAAAATATGTTAATGTAAATAGAATTCTTTATTCAGGTCTATGCAACACAATCAGATTCAACAGGTTTATTTTTTGACCAATTGTCCAAATAATGTAAAGTCCTAAAAAGCTGCCATTATCAGAGCACGTGAGCAGAGTGGATCAGTGAACAGCATCATTTTACCAGTGTTGCCCAGCACGGCATGTTACAGCACAGTTTAGGGCTATTGCAAACAGAAACAAGTATACTACTACACAGAAATTTCATGTCTGTGCGTTATTTGACCAGACCTTGATTTTCCGATGAGCAGTACATGATTGGAGCGTTCATGGGCTGTGATCAACTGAGCTGAGTACACGCACATAGAGCGAAATATTGAGCGGAGCACCACACTGAAGTGATGACTGCTAGAGCAAGAGTGAAACCTGAGTGCTGGACACTGAGGGGTGGTGGTGGGGCATACATTTTTGGATGTTTTTCGCTTTTGGCCAAAGATATTTTTTTTGGTGCATCCAAATAATACAAATACATCATTTCATTTAAGTATTCAAAATGTTTAACTTACAGCTGAATCATGAAAGCACATGCTGCTACAAACCACTGAAGGGCCATACAAATCTTGGAGGAAATGTTTACTCTGATGATCAATAATGCAACCATTTTAACACCCCCGAGCTAAAAATCAGTGTAATGCATTTCCTCTCAAGGCTAATTGTTGCGGTATATCCTACAGGAAAACTCAAACTCTTACCGGTGGCTTTGACTGGAGCACGAGCTGTCAGTGTTGCAGGGGGCGGGACGGCACTGAACTGTCCTGTGAATAGAGAGGCTCTTTAATTTCACATTTGTCTTTTTCAGAAACACAAGAGTCATATAAAGGTGCACTAAGGTTTTTGACAAATGTTCAAATGAAATGCATACACACATATACATACATTACATATATATACATATATATATATATATATATATATATATATATAAAGATCATATATGGTTCATAAAAGCAGTTTAATGTTACATTGAGATCACATGATCTGGTGAATGCTGCACCCATTGTGAAGTGTAAAGTCTTAAGTCCAAGACCAAAGTAATATTGGTTGTTTGGAAAGAATAAACCAGCAAACCTGCTTAGTGCACCTTCAGGACCAATGTAAAAGAAATGCAATACCAGTCTTGGCTTTCTTAGTAGGAGGGGCATCTTCCTCATCTGAGGAGGACTCCTCGCTGCTGGACTCTGCAGGGGCTGCAGGTTTGGCTGGAGGGGTCTTCACCGGGACTGCTGCTTTAACCGCTTTCTGTGATAGTGAGAGGAATATATAAAGCTTAAAATGACAAAATGCATTTGATTGTGGAACTGTGAAAGGTTTCTTCACCTTAGAGTGCCTGAAGCACATAAAAAGAATAAACAGAAATAAACTGAATGAAAATGCCATGATCATCTGAAATTAGCTAGTTTAAGGGTTTTGAGTGCCACTCTGGACTACATGAAGAGTTATTAGATGCTGATAATTATCAAGGAATGCTAAGTTTAAAAGAAGCAGAACTTCAAAAAGTTAGGAGTACCATAACATTTTTCATAATGTATTTTAAATTATTTTATATATAAAATATATTATATTATTTATATATATATATATATATATTTTTTTTTTATATATATATATTTTTTTTATATATATATATATATATATATATATATATATATATATAGCTATGCAACCAAGAACCGCACTCTCCACAACGACAACGTTTCAGCAAAGTATAACCCCAATTGATTTCTAGCCCTTGCATTGGGGGGGGGGGGATTAAAGATAAAAATGTGCGATTAATCACGAGTTAACTTATGGCAATCATGTGATTAATCGGGAAATATTTAAATCGATTAATTACTTAGCTAGCAATAGAGGCCTCACCAAGTCATCGGATTATCAAAATTAATGAAAATGATGGGTGAAGAACGGCATGAGGGTGAGTAATTAAGGACAAGTTTCATTTTCGGGTGAACTAACCCTTTAAATTTGATCAAATTCAATTAGAATAAAAAGACACTATAAGGCTCTTACCAATCAAATTAAATAATTTACACTACAAAATTACAACTGCAAATAATGTTTAGATATTTTTTTTTTTTTATGAATATACAAATAAGAAATGTTGGAAAGAATGATACATTTAAACATGAAAAAAAACACCAGTAGGTGGCGGCAGGTGATCGTCTTAATGAGCGAGTCACTGATTCATTCAAACTGTTCGTTCAAGCGGCTGATTCATTCAAAAATGAGGAATTTGTTTATGAATGGGTCATTAAATCTTTGACAACAGACTGCTGAAACAGAACAAAGTCAATATTGAAAAAAGTCAAAATCTAAAACTTCACATTTTGAATTTTTACAACAGAATGTTTCGATTTCTCCATCAGAGGCTGTGCGAGCCTCAACAGTGCAACCGTGTGATTACCCCCAGTACATTATATATTAAGTAAAAATTCTTTCAGCTGACCCTTCAAAAATTACACTTGCGTTAATGTCGAGCCCTGTTTAACTGTTCTTTTCAGCTCTTTACATTTTACATGCTAGTTAGCTCCCTGTCACATAACGCAGCACAGTGAAAGGGAGTGATTGACAGCTATTATTAACCAACCTAAAATCTGCTTCAAATTTAAGAACGTGAAGATGAAGTTTAATTGGTTATGTGATAGAATGGTGGACCGGTTACTGTATCAGCTCATAGAAGGCACATACATGTTCAGCAATGATCAAACGTTTTGTAGAGAAATGAAAACAGGTCACACCTCAACAATTATATGCACTCGCACAAATGCTCCCAAATATATTGAGGTTACACATATTAAATTTAGGAAGCATATGCAACCAAAATGGTCGCAATTTCGAGCCTTGAGAAGGAGGTAAGCCTTCATATCATATAGTCAATCATATAGGAAGTTTGTGAAAAAAAAAAAAAACTGAATTCTTATACATAATACATTATTTATGCTAGCATGTTAAATTACCTTAGCTGGAGCCTCGTCCTCAGATTCACTGGAGCTGTCCTCACTGCTGCTGCTCTCTTGCTTCTTCTGAGCTGCAGGTGCTTGAGTGGATGCCAACTTAGGGGTCCCTGCCACAGGCTTGGCCCCTGAAGATCACAGATCATCACTTTGAACATGCAACTGACTTTGAGTGAGAAATTATTCCTGGAGTAATACACAGGCGTAGTGATTGAGAATGTGAACTCATTCTTCAGCTCACCTGTTGCTGGAGTTTTGGCGGGCTCCTCATCAGAGTCGGACTCCTCACTGCTGGAACTGGTGTCTTTCTTCCTGGCTGCTGCTGCCTGAACAGCAGATTTCACAACGGCAGGTTTCACAGCGGCAGGTTTCACAGCAGCAGGTTTCTGTACAACAAAATAAGCAGAGATTCAGGAACAGGCATCCTACCATCGAAATCCCACACGCTCACCTAAACAGCATCAACTTCCTGACCTTTGCAGCAGATTTAGCCTGAGCTTCATCCTCCGAGTCACTGGAGTCTTCAGAGCTGCTCTCTTTAGCAGATACAGCTGCTGGCTTCTTTAGAGCAGGAGCTTTCACTGCTAAAGACACAATAGTTCATGTCAGTGCTCAATGTAGTGTTGGATGAATCCACCGATAGCAAAAATTGTCTCAATACTATTGTGGTCACATGAATGTATGAAACGACATGTCTTGCGGGCAAAAAGAGCAGCATTTTGAGTCCAGTTCCGAAATGGTTCTGGTGTGATGAGTGGGCGAAGTGCGAGGAGCATCATGAATATTACAGTAATGAATGCACTGAAAAGACCTTGCGCTACTCATACACACATCAACACAGAGAGAGGGGCACAAAGCTGCACAATTAATCTTCATCACCCACACCAAATTCCTAAATGACAACGACTCGCCTGTATATATTAAACCTTTCACAAATATAAAGTTGCACCATTCAAATCTGCATTCATGTTGCCGCTGATTTAGAGAAAGTTGTAATGTTTAGATATAAACTGCTTCAAACACTAATTTCTGTGCAACAATTATTCCAGTTAATCACAGAAGCATACAAAAGTTTATTCTCTCTCTCTAATAAATATATATATATTAAATCTCCTGTAACCGAGTGCTTCAAATAACTAATGTATTGATTACACTGTTATCCCATTAAGTGGCAACAAATTACTGTTAAACATGTATATCTCACTGAATCATTCTTTCAGAAACAAGTTAAGTTTTTATGAATCCAACTTACAAAAATATTGTTTCACCAGTTGAATTTGTGGTAACACTTTACAATAGGTTTATAATAACCCATAATTTCGTTACAAGATAAACTATTATTTCATAACTCAATCGTGGAAGTCTGGTGGCTGAAATCTTCCGGCCACATTAAATCCAAGAGAAAAGAGACAGTTCTAGAATAAGAGCATGTTTAGATTCGTGACAGGACAAAGTTTGAACACGTACAGCAGTGTTTGAGAGAGAAAGAAATCTGCGCACGAGCAGAGACACGTGCTAACTACACTACACTAAAACACTCTCGACATCATCAATAAAACAAATGTCATAGAAACTGCTTCAAACTAACTATAACAATGAAAACAAAGCAGTGCCTGAAAGCTACAATCGATTTTCATTGGTTAAAATAAAAATGAATGACAAACATTGTGTTTTTCCCGTGGGTGCTCGATCATTTCACTGAGATCTGAGCCAATATGCATTTATATACACACAAACATACATATATATGTACACACATACACGCAAGAACCTGAATGACATTAGGTTCATGAGATTTTTCTAGAGAGAACATATTTTTGTATTAATCAGAAAATACATTCATATTCCGCTCTGCAATAATACAATTTTTATTGCAATGTTCCCAGCAACAATACCACCAATGAAGTCCAATTTGTGAATCATTAAGTGGAATCTTAAGAACACTTGAGAAAGATGACAACTAAGAGACAGCTATCTACCTTGTACGGCTTTCTTAGCAGGAGCTGCAGCTTCCTCCTCACTGCTGGAGTCTTCACTACTTGAACTTTCCGCATCTTTCTTTGCTTTCTTGGCCGATGGGCCATTGACCGCCGCAGGGCCACTGGTGACCGCTTTACGCTTTTTGGTTTCTGGAGACCTTGAGAAAGCAAGCTGTCATAGTTACACCCCCACAGTGGAAATGACTGCATGAACAAGACTGAACAGTTGCCATATGAACAATTAAAAGACAGTTTATACATACTTCACCCAGAAATCGAAGATGTCAAGGAGACTGTCCTCATTTTGGTCCTGGGGTTTCTGATGACAGGAAACAGATTTAAATGACAGTATTTGTACAACATTTAAATATTGTAAAACTTGAATATTAAAATGCTATATAAAATGGTGTTAGAGACAATCTGAAAATAAAATATATTAAGCTAAGACTTCTATGGTAACATAAAACATTTGTACGACTCATTAAATGTAGCTTATTCGACAATTTTGAACTCGTTTATTATTGTCATGTGTTATGTTGTATTAATATATTACTTTAAATATTCCAGGCTTTATTTAAGGTCTGTAAAATGTTGTATATTTATAGTTTGAATACAATACAGTCCAACAATCAACCTGTTGCTATCTTAAGAGAATCGTGATGAATAGATTTAATTTTGTACCAAGAAGAAAGTGTTAAACGTATAACAAAACTGCTGTAATGTGGCGCAGGTCGCAATTATAAAACAACCGGCATAATTTAAATGTATCTAAGCACATGCTATACAGCGGCTCGTAAACACGTGTTCAGCACAAACCCCACGCGCGTGGAGAACTAGACGCCACGAGCGACACATTGTATGACTTCTACACCCGCGCGCAAGAGCGGTTTTAATAAACACGTAATAAGGCTCTTACCACTTTAGCCTGCTTTATAAACTCTTTCGCAGCTCTGGCGAACTTATTCTCCACGAGAAACGAGTACACATGCTGGTAGAGATCGCTGGGCACCTTGCCGTCTTGCGCCATCTTCGTTGCACTCATGTGGAGGAAGAGCGCGAATGGCTATTTCAACGTCACGTGGAGCTTCTGAAAATGGCGCACAGTGAGTGCGTCATACTAAATGTACGATTATTACATTTTCGACTTTTAGAAACCACTGTGTATATTTTACTTGTTATTTATATTATTTTTTGTTAAGACGAGATCGGGATAGTTGTCAAAGCTGTCACAAACGCTTTATCATTAACCCTGTAAAGCCCGACATATGAAATAAATTAGAAAAACAGATTTTGTTTTATATATATATATATATATATATATATGACATGGTTTTTACGCCAGGTAAAACGTTTTATATGGCTAAAAAGTAAGATGAAATTCTGATAGCTTGAAAGGTAACTGAATGAGATTTTCATATCATTAAGCAGACGACTTAAAATGTATTTAAATATCTGAGACCTTACGTAGCCCCGCCCCTTTACAGCGCTGCGCTCGTTTACTTTTATCTTCCGGTCTGTATTCCCACAGTGGTCTTAAGTATTGAAGTATCTGCTTTTACAATGCTCACGATAATTTTCATTATGAGCCAGGAAATAGAGTATAACCTCCAGCTCCCCCTCTCTCGACCAAGTGTGGGCATGCTGGGTGGAGCTGCATCGCCCAAAAACACCTAACCCTACCCGTAACCCTGACCAACTGTTTCTTGTTGACTACAGCGTATGCATTCCCCAGTTTGGTGCTTGACAATTTTATATAATGTACTGTTAAGTCTAGTATGACATATCTCAGCCAAGTTATGATATTTCCTTCCATCTCCCTCCTCCCAGCACCAATTTATTTTTGAATGTTATATAAATGTCTTCCCGTTTCATTGTTATCGCAATATACCTGCCATACTGATTGTGCATATGTTCTAATGTTTACTTTAGCTTCCGCTTCACTTAACGGGACTTGTAGATCAACTTGCTTTATTCTTAGAGTTTGCTTAGCCAGAATATCCACCTTCTCATTTCCCTCCACACCAACATGAAGTGTGTAGATATACCCATAACTCTTATATTGTACGGAATATTTCATTGATAATATCCATTCTTAATCCATTCTTGACCTGCCAGATCTTATACTATCAAGTGCTGAGTAGCTATCAGATGCAAAGATACTTATTTTCTTCTTCTCCACTTCAAGGCCAATAATATTGCCAAATGTTCAGTGGTATACTGACAAATGATTGGTTACTCTTCTATTTTAATATAAAAGTGACTCATTGGAATATATGCTGCATCTGCACATCCTGCATCAGGATCTCTGGACCCACCTGTGAATAAAAACAATGATGCTTCTCAAAATAATTCTGGACTATATGCAATACTGGAAGTTGTTTAGAATTGTCTTTCAATTTTTGCTGTATATGAGGTCAACATTGGCAAAGGGAATAATGTCAGTTTTTTTTTAATCAAATCAAACCCCAAGAAACCTAACAGCATTGACTTGCTCCAGAGGTTGTCCAGTTTTGAGGAGAGTGGTGTGATTTTATGCCGCCTTGAGAAACACATGACCTTTTTTTTGCTACAGATGATTTAAATCCCCATTTAGTCCATTTTTCCACTTCAACTATTGCAGCTTGTATTTTCTTATTGACATATGGTATATGCCTCTGATCCACAAAACCCCGTTATCTGCATACAAAGATTTTACTACATTTTTTTTTCAACCACAGAGAAATTATTCATTATGTTGAATATGCACACACTATACCTTGTGGAGACCATTCTCCACTGTATATACTATTTTCCAGTCACATAAAAAGATATGTTGTTCTGCCAATTCCTAATCCTTCTTTCCAGATCATATCACCTATTTCACATCAAAGAAGACAGCTATTGATACTTCTTTGTTGGTCTGTGCTTTCCTGATGTCTGATTCTAGGCATAAACACAGAGCTCATTGTATAATGGCCTCTGTTCTCCTTTCCAGCATACTGGTAATTGCAGCATTAGCATTAGCCGCTACGCTTTTTTGGCTAATGGCTGCAGGCTTGTCATCTAGTGGCTTTGACTCCCACATTCACACAAGCCAGAAACAAAATCAATCCAGTCGAAATAACATGAATCAAATTTTTTCCCAAGAGCTTCATTTATAAATTAAGAACTTTGTATCTCTTCTTTCCTATACCTCCCAAAGCCAAGAAGTACACTTAAATTTTTTTTTAATGATATACCCATCTTTAGAATTTCTTAGACATAGATTTAATATTGATTCCAATAATTGTACTGTGAACATGTATTCTTTGGCTGTATATTCAGCTTTTTGGTCTAATATGTATGAGTGGCTTAAAGTTTCTATTAATGTGAATTCTCAATTTTCTAGAAATGACATAAATTTTGGTATATTATTGGATGATATACATATTAATTTTTTACTGAAAAATGTTTTCATTTTGGGAAAATTTTTCATTCACAGTTGTAAGTGCCTCAAAAAACAAAGCCATTGTTTTCTGTTATTCAAAAAAATGGTTGTATTGAAAAACTTTGAGGATGTTAAAATGCATAACTGGAAAAAGACTACTTAGTTTATTGAGGAAAATTAAATTAAAAGACCCTGGAGTATAATTTCTCTCTCTTTCTCTCTCGTTTCATTTTTCTTGTTTATATCTTGTTCATTTTTTGTTGTGCTCTGTTCTATTGGATTTTCTTAAGATTCTGTACTGCCTTATTGTACTTGTTTCGTTCTGCAATAAAATAAACATGCTTCCAAGTGTAAGTTGATGTAGTGCTTCGCCTACAGGATCGGAGGATAATGCTCGGCTTTGAGTTGTACAGTACAATCAAAGCCGAGCATGATCCTCCGATGCTGTAGGTGGAGCACTACCTCAACTTACACGTGTGGTTCCACATTTTCTCCTTGAGGAAGAGATACACATGCACTTCAGAGCAGGTTCTGTGACAGATTTTCACTGAGAGACATTTATCTTTTTAGATAAATTCTCTAGTCCCTCCGTTCAAACAGCACCGGAACATGCCGCGGTATGAGCTGTGTGTGATCTTGAAGGCGATGCAGAGGCCGGAGACCGCGGCTGTCCTGCGGCGCACGGTGGAGACTCTGTTCGAGCGAGGCGCAGTGGTCCGGAGTCTGGAGAACCTCGGGGAACGCAGGCTGCCCTACAAGATCTCCAAACACAACTGTCGCCACACGCACGGTGGATACTTCTCCATTGACTTCCACGCCTCGCCGAGTATCGTCACCGAGCTGTTGGATCACCTTGAACGAGACGTTGACGTACTGCGCCCGACAGTTTTAAAGAAAGACGTTGAGTTTTCCGAGGCGCAGGGCTGTGGCCTACAAGATGAGAAAGCAAAGAGTGCTTCATCCCGTTAAATGTGAGAATCTGAATGTTTCCCTGATCTGTTTTTACTCCGAGGATTGGGATAATCTGTTTAGATTGCAACCAGGCCCGGTTCTACGAGGGTGCAGTAATAATATCATACTGACGAAATAGATTTGGTAAGCGTTTCAGTGGGTGTTTGTTTGTTTGCACTCAGGAGAATGTCAGATGTTTCCATTTACAACATGATTTTGCAGCGGTGAGCAATGTAGCCAATCACAGGCATGTTAGCTGATCTCTTGAACGCAATGGCCAATCAGGGGTTTAGAATCGGCTCACCGGAAAAACGCCGTAGTTTTTATTCAGCGCCGAGTTTACACCAAATATTGTATTTTATTATGTCTATGGTTTACGCAATAAATTCTGTCCGCGGACTACAGGAAGGGGGCGTAACTTGAAGTTGTTCGAATTGCACAGAACCACGCGAGATGTCGAAAAGAGGTGATTTGAGAAGATCAGTGCCCCTTACTCAGTAAAGACTAGAAGGGATACAGCTACGGCCGCTGGACATGCGCACATCAATATTTCGTTGTGTAATATTTATTTATTTAATTTAATAACTGTATTTGCAGTATTGTAAGGGTAGAGTTGGGGTAGATGTTAATAAAACAATTTGATAGTAGCACATTTAATTTCCTGTTATTTATACTGAGAGATTGCCACACTTCTGGTCGTGACTGTATCCCTTCTAGACACAATCACTGAGTCGTCAGTAGTTCTGCTCTTCTACTTCTCTTTCCTTGCTTTTTAAGCTTCACTATCGCCACCTAGTGATAAGGCATCGGATCGTATAACGACTACAACGCCATAGCCATCCTATTTGTTTTCGTCATTTAAGTATTTTAACTATGAATCTCTACAGTAAATTTTATTTTTATGGAAGGGGTAGGTTTAGGGTGAGGTTTGGGGTTAGGTTTCTAGCTATAAATGCATGCCTTTGTATTAATTTGATAATATAATTTTTGTTTTACTACTAGCTGTTGTTTCATACTTAATAAGAATCGAAAGTAATATATAAGCTCATATTACACACATTTAATTCAATAACCGTAAAATGATTTAATTCAAAAGATTGTTTTTAATTTAAAAGATCCAAGCTTATATAATAAATTCAGAATTTGAATAGCAGTTTTATTTTTCTATAACACTACCGACGGCCAATTACACTCTGCAGAGTTTCAGAAGTGTCATCAATGCTGCCAGGATTCACACTCAAAATTGCTACCATCACCCTTTCGCACAAATACATGGAACAAAAAAATAATAAATAACTAAAAAATACCCATTAAGTAATGTAAATGCAGACTAGAAAAATATTTAACTTTTCAAATCAATATTTTTGAAATTCTATTCCAGTTATTTGTAAAAGTAATGACTTATAAAAAAGTCTTAAATGTCTCACTACATTGCTATTCTTGTTATGGTGGAGCCATTGCTTACACATTACATCTACACTTTACTGAAGCACCCTCAGTGATTTGATTCTGGAACCAGGCCTGATTGGAATTCATATAAACCTGAAATTACGTGTGATCATTATTGGAGTTCAGGTCACCCCTCCGCTAGGACACCTGAGTGGACTTGAGAGCTGAGTTCATCACTACTAATCGAGTTGATTAGGCGGCATGAAACGCAATTTGCCCAAGTCTTTTTTTTTTTTTCCACAAACGAGAAAAACATAGACTTGATTTTTCTCCATTGGGAATTGATTGGATGATTGTGGTTTGCTATTGGTAGATCTCATGTGAGTGATATGTTGTGCCTGTAAACGTGTCATCACAGAAGAGTTGTTGTTTCAAGTGGGAGAGGAAGTTATTTGATTACAAGGGCACATGAACTTAAAAAAAAAAATTGAATTTATTTAAAGTCATTTTCAAAAATGATAGGTAGTTGAAGAAAAGTCAAGCATAGATTCTTTCCAGGTGCCACTTGCATTGATATGCAGTGAAATCTGTGCCAAAGTGTTCAGTTGTTTTTGGGGTCACAGTCCCCAAAGACGTTTTTGAATAAGATTGTTATTGATTACATTAAATTCCTGTCATTTTCCCCTAGGACTGCGAAGATCACCTCATCTGCTGGATTATGAGAACAGACTTTTGCAACAAGACAAGCTAGTAAATGCCAGCAACCTTTTTATGGTTTTGGAGAAGTGCATTTACTTCAGCTAATGATGTGATGTGTATTTCTGTAAAGAACTCTGTACATATCTTTTTGCAGAATCAACCTTTTTTTTTGAGTATTTAATTTTAGTGTGACAGAATCTGCTTCAATTGCATGCTCAGAAATAAATAATATGAAATTGTTTGTTTCATTGTCGATTTCTTCCACAAAAGGGACATGCAAATAAAGAAATACGTTTAAATGGTGTAGAGGAAAGCTATGGCAAAAGTCATTTGATTAGAACTAAAAAATGTAGATGAGTATCAGAAGTGAGACTCATCTACATTTCCTTGTAGAGAATATAAAATAGTCACGAGAACAGACAAAAACATTCCAGTTTACTCATACAAAAGTGTTTAATCAATTCAAAAGCAAATCAAACAAGATTCTGAAATTAACAATACAAAGTCTCATCATAAAAAAACAACTACTTTGTTCCTTAATATTGTTTTTGATTTATTTTTTTATTCATTCTTTATCTAATACAGAGAGTTGCCCTTGACTAATGTCATCAACACCATTTTCATAGTCATGGGTTCTCTATTTTCTAATAGTGTAAGTTTGAATTGTCTTAAAATCTTGTAAGAGGCACTTACATTAAAAGGTTCTCAAATTGATGGGTTATATTTGATAGTAGCTATTATTTTTGGACAGGCTGTTCCAAGTCAAAACGATTTTTGATTAAAAAAAAACAAACGTGAATCTGGGACCTAGTAGTTTAAACCATAAACATAATATAATACATAGACGCCGCTTTGGAACGTTGCTGCGATACGTCAACGTGTCCGCCATATTGCTGAGGGCAAGACTGCACTGTAAACAAATACAAGTAAACTGGCGAGCTCCGGTTTTTGTGATAAAAACGAAAATAATGTTTACATTTATCAACCGATTTCAGTGGTTTATGGTGTACAAAAAGTTCCCTCTCTGGTTACTTAAAACCTCGATAGCAGACTTTAAAAAAATATTTATTTTAATAGTCAAAGCTTGTCCTGTATTTGGCTGCCTTATCCTTGGATCAGAATTGTATAATGAGATGATTTAAATTTTCACATTAAATGAAAAAAATATTTCTTATTGTGGAAAAGGCATTTTCTGTCTTTTAACCCATTTGAGTTTTTCTTGTGTTTAGAATTGACCACCATTGTGAAAATGAAGCAAATCATTGAAATCATTTCAAATCATTGTGAAAATGAAAGTCAAATACAAATCACACACGCTGGAAAAACCTTCCCTTCTTACAGCTACTTCCCACCGTCTCCTCAGCTCTTTGTCTCTGGGAAAACTTCAATGTGTGAGAAAAGTAAGCTAGCCAACTAACTAACGTTACAGTAATTCACAATGTCAGTCAACTAACTGAAAGTCGATTTTAAGAAAATAAATATGCATATTTAAATTTCAGCAAATTTAGTTAATTTGACGTACGATCCAGAGGCCAATGGGATTCTATGTATTTTATTATGTCTATGGTTAAAACTGCACTAGAAATATTGTTGAAAACCTAATATAACCAACTAGGAATGAACCACATCAGTTCTATCACATTTCTAAAGATATTATCTATTACCTTCAAGCAGAACACCATATAAACAACACACACACACACACACACACACGTTGTGTTTTCATTTTTTATGGGGACATTCCATAGGCGTAATGGTTTTTATACTGTACAAACTGTACATTCTGTCCCCCTACACTACCCCTACTCCTAAACCTACCCATCACAGAAAATGTTCTGCTATTTTAGATTTTCAAAAAAGATAATTCTGTATGATTTATAAGCTTGTTTCCTTGTGGGGACCAACAAAAGGTCCCGACAATGTCAAGATTTAGTGGTTTTACTTACGTTGTAGGGACATTTGGTCCCCACAATGTAAGGAATACAAGTACACACACACACACACACACACACACACATATATATATATATATATATATATATATATATATTATTTATATAATTGAAATGGTCATATATATTGGTATTATATGGTACTCAAAGAATACAGTGTTATTTTCACAGGTATCAAACCATTGTTTTAATTTTAAACCTTTGTAAATTTGTAATTGATATATGGAAGACATAAATCACATCAATACTTTGTAAAACTCGCAACTACAACAAAAAATACACAATTCAAATGATATTTTTGCCCCTTTAGACACGCCCCAGTCACGCGGTCAGCTGACAGTGAGATCAGCATAAAGCCTTGTCACACGACCTGAAGATTCATTGCAGCACAAGCACCCTCATCCGACCCAGACGAGATTCAAAACACGACACTGCTGTTCGGAAGAAGCGTTTCCGAAGTCATGATGCTTCTCACTCTTCTTTTTATCTCCACGGGTAATATATATATGCTTATACTAAGCTCCACATTATTCTGTGTATTAGTTGTAAGAAATGTCATAGCTGCAGTTAATGGCGGAGGAGGTGTTTGGTAAACATGTCATGTAACGTTAGCTAACTGAAAGTCGAGGAAATGCTATCTTCAAAACACATCCTAGCTTATATTTTATTCTGGCTTTCTTGAACAAAATAATCTTCTCTAATAATAACGGTATTAAATATTGTATTCCCTGTTTGTTTATTAGCAAGTCTGTCGAGTGTTGACGTACTGTGCTAACTGGCTAAGTGTCACTTGAGCTCACGATAAGTCTCTTATGACGTTTTAAAACGTATTGTTCAAAATGATTTGAGTTGACTTGGCTGATGTCTGTTTTTATATTTGTTTCGCATATATTTTAACTGGTCTAAACTAAAGTGTATTTTAATTTGTATCGGCCGATTCCGATTGGATGGATTCAGAGACTATTGTAGTCATGAGTGTATATTTTGATGTCAGTCTTTTTCCGCATTATGACGCATCGCTAACATCCATCTCGCGCTTGATCGATTTGAATGATTTCATCCACTTTATCTCTTGAGCTCTGACCCTAGTCATGTGTCTAGATGTTGACACAGTAAATGAAACCGGTTTATCAGCGTTGTCCTGATGCTGATGCACTCCGACTGTCTTTTAAACCCTAAAATATCTCATGCATACTGACCAATCATATGCGTTGTCATTTGTATCCAACCAAATTTTGTTGCTTACTGCTTCAAAATAACGTCTGTTCTCACTTCCAGGGATCAGATCCGTGCTACATGGATAGTTTCCACATCCTCTTCTCTGTTCCTTTTTAGTGTTTCTGTTTAAAGTCACAATTTAAATTGATCTTTTTGCAGAGAGATCTGCTCATGGAAGCATGGAGTTCTGAAAGCAGAGTCTTTCATATATGTGAGGTCACTTAGAGTTTCTAGCTTGTGAAAAATAGTTTATTAATAAAACCACGCGTGCCTCTCAACCACAGAATCTTTCACTTCTTTTCACGTCTTCTCAGTAGTTGCACAAGAGGAAGCTGGGAACTATTGGCCAAATAAACCTTGCAAATGTCTATATAAAAGTTTAGTGCTCTGATTAGGAAAAGATATTTTGAGTATGTGTTTGTTCTTATGACTGGCATCGCTTCCGCGTTTCAGGTAGTTGATCAAATTAAGACTGACTTAATCCATTTTCTTGATTCATGTCCAAACTTGTCAGTTTTAGCTCTTTGCAGTTCAGTCCAGTGAAGTTTAAAGGCTTATTTCATCTAGCGTCTCATAATGTGACCAAACTGCATACAGTTATGAGAATTAGAAAAATGTTGTTCTTGTAACAACGTACATGCTATGTCAACTACCATTCCACAATGAGTTGACTGTTTTCTGTCTAGCATTGATCTGTTATTGAAGCCTCTTTTACTTATTTATCATAAGTGCTGGTAAAATGTTAGTACTTGTGTGTAGGGCTAAACTCTTTCATAACTTGAATAATACTGGGTCATTCAAAGTGAATGACCTAGTTTTACAGCTAGTTCCTGGGCCATAGGTTTATTGCATAGCGCTTTGCCATAATCTCTAGTGTCTGCAGTTTCTCACCTCTTTTATGCTTTTGTTTTTAGGCAGTTTCTGACTTGATTTCGTCAACTGATATAGATTGCAGAAGTTGAGAGCCTGGTGGTTTAACAATGTTTTTCATAGGGATGCACATGAGTACTCTGGCTTGACAGCAACAATCAATCATGAAAACGATCACTGTGACTTTAAAGGGAAAAAAAAAATCACTTTTTTTTCCAGATTGGTTGTTTCAGCATTTTGTGCAATACCCAAGGTCCGAGTGGATGGTGTAAGCGTCCTGGGATGCCTGCAATCTAAGGATGCTCCGGTCAAGATTTTTAGGGCTGACCACTGAAAGCAGTATCTACCGATGTCGATCGCTAAATCAATAATAGGAGAGGAGATGAGAAAGTTAGGCCCTGTCCCAAATGGCATCGCCTGCAAAGGGGGTGCTTGTGAGCACCCTTCTGAAAGCTAAAATGACAAATGGGAAGCACTACAGTCTCATGGAGTTAACAGACATGCGCACATAGCAGCCATTAGTCCACAAGACCGAAAGTGCATATGAAGTGTCATTTAGGCCTGGGCCTTATTTATTGGCGAGCAATATGTGAAACGTATTCCATTTCCTCTTTTAGAGGTGATTAGGAACAGTTTAGAGCTTAACCAATATAGGATTGATGTAAAAACAAAAGTGATCAAAAAACAGATGGAAATCAAATGCAAACATCAACTAAATATAGATTAATCCTATTAAAGAGCAGTGCGGGTTTTCCCTCTGTCTTTTGTTGTTTGATTAACGTGAAATGGGCTGCTGTCACTTTAAGACCAAATGCACGGATCCAATATACTGATACACATACAACTTATTTCCCAACTGTTGATCTACATCACCAGTTATCTCTTAAATGTACAAGCAAATAATTACCTAAACACAATTGACACATTTCTGTGTATTTCATTCGCACTCTGTACTTTTTAAGGGCACCGACCAAATTACGTTGGTACTACAGAGTACTGATTTACATTAAATCAACCAGTACCAAATTACGGTACCTTGTAACGCATCTGACCGTTCGAGTAAGGTACATTTTAGAGAGAAATGTGAAGTCACCCCAGTAACATGTTCAAACACAACACGCAGGGCAATGGCTAAACGTTCTGAAGTGTGGTTACATTTCACAAAACTCGATGCAGACTGAGACTATGCTATTGGCAATATGTCCATATCTTGAAACGCGCTTACTCCAGTCTATATATGATCTATGATCGGTGTTGCGAGTGTTGGTCTCATCGTAGCGTTCTGCGCAGAAACTGTTCTCATTCGTGCTCCACATGTAACATACTAAATATTGTCAGTCATATATTCAATGTGGGTAGTCAAACTCTAGCTCTGACCGCATTGTGGGGAAAATTAAAACTCTTTGTTACTGTGCCGAGGAACCGTACACACTCGGCACACACTCGAGTGTGGCTTTTTTTGTGGCTTAATGCAGTTTTAATAAGTTTAACCACCGTAGACTACATTTTGACAATCGCTTATCTAATTTGGCAATTTTGGGGAGGAATGAAAGCGCACCGCTGTGAAGGAAAGAAATGCCCTTAAATCAAACGGCCCTTTGGTTCTCAAACAGGTTCTTTGTCATTGCTGAAGGATTGCTGTTCTTGAAATGTCTCTGCAAGGATACATTTCAAGTCCCTTGTAGAACTGACAGTCCTGTTAATGTGAGAATTTTGGCTGGCGTAGAAATTGTCTTGCGTCATCTGATCGGCTGTTCTGATTGACCTCCAATCAAACTATATGAAGTTGTTATTGTCTGATCTGTACTTCAGTGAGAGCACTCTTATTAGAATTACTTTGGTAATGAAAATGCAGTTAATTGTAAAATGTGCAGCGCCAATCTGTCATATAGCCTACATAACATTATAATGAGAACACTATTGTTATAGAATGTTGTAAATTCTTTGTGCTTTAGTTGCCCGTGTTACGGTCTAGTTCATGTATCGGCATAAAAGGACACAAATATGCACAAGTTGTAATGTTACTTTTTTTTTTTTTTTTTTTTTTTTTTTTTTTAATACATTGATGCATTATTGATAGTACAACAGTGTTTTAATTAGTTTCAGGAAAGGTCCACAAGCCGGGACTCCAGCTCGGGTGGCCTGAAGCACAGTTACGTTAACTGTCAAGGCCATCAGCTCCAAGGAAATAAGAATTTATATGCCCATCCCTAGTTTTTCATTGGTAATTGGATACTTGGTGTTTGTTGCTTTTGGTTTCTTTGTTTAAAAAGAGTCGAGGCCTTTAGGGATGATTCCAAGTTTACTCACGGCACAGTTTAGTTATGAAGCTTGTGATGTTGACTCATTGATGGAATGAGTGTTACGGTTTCATAATCAATTACAGTAAAATACAGCGTCAGTCATTTGGTAAAAATGCACTTGCTCTTTCACATCTGGGCTTTGTGTCAACTTGTCTTTCGTTGAGTCTGCTATAAAAGCTGATGCTGAGCTGGTGGAAACAGAGAATGGATCATAACACTTTGTTTTTGTCAGTGCAAGTGTCATGTCAGATGATGTCGCCTACAAATTTCAGACTTTTTTTTTCTTTTCTTTTTCCTTCCCTGAGTGGTGATTCAGCAGTAGGAGGAATGAGATGTACATCTGTCCAAAACTGCCTGCCTGATTGTGACCTACAGTTTCTTATCTGCTCTGTGGAAACTCTAGGAATCTGCTGGCTTCACATGAGTTTATTCTTGATGTTTCATGGGCGATTTTACTTGGTGGATTCCGTATTAACTGGCTTGCTAAGTTCTGGGGACTTTCCAAGCACAAGCTTTTTTTTTTCTTTTTTTCTTTTTTAAAAAGTGCTTTCCCCTTTAAATCCAGTTTCAGTTCCATAAAGCAAAGTAGCTTTGCTCTGCTTTAAACTAGTCTCAATAGCAGTTCAGATCAGAAATTCTGATGTGAGAGCCTAAAATTTGTGTTTGTGCTATGGTTTGCTTTTAAAATATAACTTGATTAGAACTAAAAAAAGAAATCACAGAAAATTCACTTGAATAACCTGTTATGTCACCTGGATGTAATTGTTGAAATAGATGCTGCTTCCTTATTCAATGACGACGACAACGCAATTGGAACACATTCCAAACTTTTTTTTTTTTTTTGTATTTGAAGCAAATTGTGTGAAGTGTCATTCTTGGCAGGCTGATAATAAAAACATAAAATTGTGTGGGTGTCCTTTCGCGGCTGTTCTGAATCTGTTTTCTTGTTAGCTGTGGCGAGTCCCCTATTGGGTACGGAGCAGTGTGCCCGTGGTCCCCCCTACTGGTGCCAGAATGTCAAGACTGCTTCTCTTTGTGGTGCTGTCCAACACTGCCAACAGAGTGTATGGAGCAAGCCTCAGATGGTGAGTTGATGGATTCTCAAAAGCGCTTTAGTATGCCAGGGCATAATTCATGAGCAGTACGTTGTATAAAATCTTCTCTTTTTGCAGAAATCTGTGCCATGTGATCTGTGCAAAGAGGTGCTGACGGTGGTAGAGCAGCTTTTGAAGGACAATGCCACAGAGGTATGCTAACATGATAACACTGGATTTTTGAGTACTTTTAATGGAGGTCAAAGTCTAAATTCTTGTTTTAATCTAGAGCGAACTCCTTGGATACATGGAGAAGGCCTGTCAGCTGATCCCTGATGAGAGCCTGGCTAGCCAGTGCAAGGAGATTGTGGACAACTACTTCCCTATTCTCATGGGCATCATCCAAGGAGAGCTGGTGAGCTGAACACTTTCTTTCCTTCCCTTTTAACTATTGAGTAACAATTTCCATTTTTAGTTGAATGTTTCTGACTTGGTACATGGTGGGCGTTCAGTAACGGTACTTTCAGAACCTCTTTTCCAACACAATTTGCTTTTTGAGCAGAAAGACAATGATTCATGCTGTTACAAACCTGATGAACAATTTTAGACTTTGGACCCAGTTATGATGAACTCTTTACTTGAAGTTAATTACTTAAAATAAAGCCTAAAGTGTACTTTGGTTTTTATGCAAATGCAATGGTTTTTATGCAAATGCAGTGGTCTGCGTAAAGGTGCGAATGATGCAAATTTTCACCAGAATGGTATATGTGCTGCCCGATGTTTTGTTTTTAACCGGGCGTAATTTGTACACTGAAACAATGGGCCGTTGTTTCACAGTAGAAAACCAAACTAAAAACTATGGAACAACAACAAAATACTGGAGACTGCAAAGCTAGTGTACATGCATTTAAAAAAAAAAAACATAAATAAATAAATTTTTATGTAATAAATAAATATTAAATTGTTTTAGTATGAGTACAGAGACTCGGTTTCCAGGTTCTTCCTCTGCTATTCACTGTCGCTTGGCAAAGTTGTTCATTCGAGAGTGTCACAAAGTCATAACCAGGTAGTTCTAGGAACTTGGTTTTAGGAAATAGCCACCAGAATCATTGATGGGAATATAGAATCAAGAAGTTCTTATCACAAAGATGGTAAACGTGAACATGTTACTCATCTGAAATAAACTGGTGAAAACTGAAACTAAACGCATAGATCGACTAACTAAAGGCTTTAGTGTGAGCAGACTTGTCTAGTGCTGCTAAGATGGTTGGCTATCTACAAAGCAGCCTTTATTTTGTGCTTTGAATGATAGATGAGGCTCAATGGGAAGGAAGAAACCATCAGTCACAATCCTCTTTCAAGAACTAAAGGGATCAGTGTATTCAGCTGCAGATCCCATTTGTGTTTATCATGTTCTACAATGCGCCTGTGTTCCCTTCATCTTGCAGGATGACCCCGGTGTTGTGTGCAGTGCTATGGGCCTGTGTGTGTCCCAGCAAGTTGCTCTGGCTAAAGCCGTCATGTCCAATGAGATCCCTCAGGTGGACCTGAACCAGCGTGTCGACCCCTTCCTGCTCAACATCCCTCAGCTGCTCTACCCCCAACAGAAAGTCAAGGAGACCCCCAAAGAGGTGAGGCTGTCACACACTGCTGATTAAAACCTGCTTATTCATCTCATCCTGTATGTTCCCTAACTGATTGGTGTTCTCTTCTGTGTGCAGATGGGTAAAGATGTATGCGAGGACTGCGTTACGTTCCTCACTGACACTCAGGAGGAGGCCAAAACCAATGCTTCATTTATCAGCTCTCTGCTTGCACAAGTGGAGAGCCAATGTGATCTTCTGGGACCTGGCATGTCTGATATGGTGAGGACATTAGAAATTTCCTTGCTTTGGTGTGCATTGCTTGTCTGGTACATTTCTTGCTATCTTTATTTTTTTTCTTTAACAGTGCAAGCAGTACATCAGCCAATACGGCCCACTGGTCTTTCAACAGCTCATGTCTATGGTAAGTAATTTTGCATAATTCAAATGTCTCATTTGTGTTGGCATTTCAGTGGTTTCACTCTTCCATTCTCCATTACCAAAATGTTGCTCAAGGTTCTCTCTTGTGGCACAGCGCATTGAGTTTTAAAGGGGTCATATGAGGAATCAAATTTTAATGTTCTTATCGTAGTGTGCTATATAATTTCCAGGACTCTTTTTCTCTCCCTTGAAAACATTTATTGGAAGTTGCATTAGTTTCAAAATGAAACACTTTTGCATTGCATTCAGGTGCCCACACAAACATTTCAGGGAAACGCTTTGCAATGGGGTTCTATTTAACGTTAGTTAACTAATATTGCAGTAGTTAACAACAATGCATCTAAATGATTGATTAATCATAGTTAATGTTAAACTTATTTACTACTAAATGATTGAAATCATATTATCTTAGGTCCACTAAATATTAGCAGATGCAACTTGAACAATGAAGAGTTGTTTTATTAACTGGGGTGTGTGTAAAATATGACCCCTTTAATATGTAGAGCTTGTTGTAAATTTGGTCAATCAAGTGAACAAAGCTGCTTTTGTTCCCTTTCCTGTTAAGGCACACTCTGCCTGTCTGTCAGCTTTATCCACATCTCTAATCACTTGTTTTTTTTCCCCCCATTCTTTATTCCCACCTTCATTTTTGTTTTTTCTTTCTCTTGCGGTTTTGTTTGCTCTGGTCTTCAGGAGCAGGTAGGTTTCTCTGACCTGCTAGTCTTATCCTAGTTTGTCTTTTAATCTGTCATGTGGCTAATCACCTGTGCTGTTTTCTAATCCCAAGCGGCCGTTGCTAATCTGTGCTGTTATGTAGAATAGCCACTCACACGCTCTTAAACTAGCCCTTACCTTGAGGGTTTCGTGTTTGTTTGTTTATGGTAATGGATGATCAGTCTGGTGCTACATCTACAATCTTCACCCATAATACACTACCTGTGCGTAGGGTTGGGAATTCTTAACTGGTTCTATTTAACAACAAATGAACCTTTTTTTTTCATAACATTTTGGTTCTATCTGCAATTGTTCCTGTGAAGGATGGAAGTGACTTTAACACATCCAGTTTCCTGAATACTTTTTAGTGGCAATTAAAAATAAGATTGCACATATCTGCTAACACCGTAAAGTGGCCTGTCAATCATTGCCCACATTTAATTTATTTTCCTTCCGTTTTGGAGAGAGAAGTAGCACATTGGGTCTTTCATGTGGAGAACTCAACTTTTAAATGCATCATTATGCAAAAATATAATGGCCAAAAGGATCTTTTTTTATAAAAGTTAATAGTTTTTGCAGATAAAAGCAGGTTAAATGTTTTAGTTCCTGAAACCCCTTTCATCTAAACCTCTTTGCTCATCCATCAGTCGTACATATCCGGCATGTTTGTAGTTTAACACTTTTTGTAGTTCAGAATTGAATCGACCTGTCAATACTCACACTTGTAGTATTTGCACTCCACTATTTGCATGCGTTTTTGGTATTTAGCCAGTGTTCAAGTGGGTGTGAAAAACAAGAGCATGCAGAACTTTTAATTTACCCGATGTATGTAGTGTAATTTACATGTCTGAGTTGTAAATCGGTAACTGGCGCCACGGTTTATTAAAGGGTTAGTTCACCCAAAAATTAGAATTTCTGTCATTAATTTCTTACCCTCATGTCATTCCAGACCCATAAGACCTTCGTTCATCTTTTGAAGACAAATTAAGATATTTTGAAATCTGAGCGGTTTATCGACCATGGAAAGATATGAAATTGCCACGTTCAAGGTGCAAATAAGTAGTAAAGACCTCATTAAAATGGTCAACGTGACTACAGTGGTTCAACTTTAATGTTATGAAGCGACAGACTTTTTGGTAACCCTTTAAAATAATGTTCATTAGTTAATGTGTTCACGAACATGAACTAACCATGAGCAATACATTTGTTACCGTTTACTAATCTTCATTAGATAATGAGAATGCAGTTCATCGTTTGTTCATGTTCGTTCACAGTGTATTAACTAATGTTAACAAGATTTTAATGTATTAGTAAATTTTGAAATTAACAAAGATTAATAAATGCTGCGTGAGTGCTGTTCATTATTAGTTCATGTTCACTAATATTGGCTAATGAACATTATTTTTAAAATTTATTTTTGCGCAGTGTTTTTTTCTTCAAAAAGTTATGACTTTATTAAACAATTTCTTCTCTACGCTGTCAGTCTCCTGTATTTTCGTTGCTTCATAACATTAAAATAGTCAACGTTACTAGTTGTGACAACCTTATTGATATCTTTGCCACATTCAAGTTCCAGAGAAGTAGTAATTTCATTGCTTTCCATGGGCGACTAAAAAAAAAAACCTTGGATTTTTACCAAAAATGGCTTCATTTGTGTTCTGATGAACAAAGGTGTAACAGGTTTGGAACGACGTGAGGGTGAGTACTTGATGACAAATTTTGTTTTTGGGTGAACTAACCATTTAATTTTTTTTTTAAATTAAATTGCAAACATTTTAAATGTGTACTTATCTCTGCGTCAATAAAATGTGCACCACTTAAGTCATTTCAATTAGAAATTTAATTTGATAGTAAAACTAAAGTTCTTTTTGCTATTCCTGAAAATGAAGAACACTGGGATATGCTCACAAGATAATAGATATAGTGTGGCATTAATGTGCATTGAGTTTTATCACACCTGGGTCAGCCTTACACATACGGTTATGTGCATGTCATCTCAACTGGCCAAGACCACAAGTGTGGTTATTGGGAAAGGCCCTTAAAGGTGTTTGTCTATCTCCTAAAAGAACCGTTTACTGAATCATTAGAGCACTGGTTAACCTATATTCTAAATTGTAACAAAACCTTTGATTTTCATCCTGTACCTGATGGCACAAACTCAACCACATTTTCGTTTCAACATTATTTTGGTGTTGAATTGGATGAATAAGCTGGTTTTAATTGAACCACCAGCACCATCATACTTGCACATATCCTGTGTTTGTATGCATGGCGGTCATCAGACTGGCAGGGTGATTATGGGATTAAATTGGGCATGATGTGGAGCAGTATGATGGGTAATCAGTTAGTGAGAGCTGTTGCAATGGATGCTGCATGATGTCATCCTGGAAGATGTTGTGTAAGCCAGTGCATGCCTGAGATTATGCTTGTTTTGACACATCATGGTGACTCGTTACTCATTGGATCTTTCTGTGCCTTGTACCGTGCCTCTAGCAACCCAAGGACATCTGTGCCCGTGCTGGCTTCTGCCCCCCTCAGAAGTCTGTGCCCATGGAGAAGCTGATGCCTGCCAAATCCATTCCTGCCAAATCCATTCCTGCTGTCAAAATGTTTCCTGCAACCAAACTTGAAACACCTGCCGTAGCCAAACCTGCGAAGGTACAATATCATATAGCTTCTGCATTCTTAACAAGGAAGAAACAATTTAAAGGCTTCTCTTTCTGACAATTTGATCGTGTAAAATAACCACGGCTACAAATTGTGGGCTCCAAATATAGTCTAATCAAACTGGGAAAGGTGTAAAGTTTTCTTTATGCATGTTTGTTTTGACAGAAGCTGGTGCGAGTGCGTGACTCCCCTCAGTGTGCCATCTGTGAATTTGTGATGAAGGAACTTGAGAGCATGATTCAGGATCACACATCTGAGGTATGAAGCCAATATTAACATTATTTGTTGCTTTTTTGTTTTTAAAACTGAGTACCAATAGAATATATGGAAATAAATTTGGCAAGCGAGACCTCAATGTTAAGAGGGTTGATTAAACCTTTTAAGCCCTGAAGGCTTTTATTTTATTTTGAGTGAACTTTCTATGAACTCTCGTATTGATCCTGAGCTCATGGTTAACTATGGAGTGTATGCACATGCAAGTGACTTATTGCAGCAGATGTTCACTTTGCTAACAGATGATTCGTCCAATTTTGGTTTGACCTCTTACTTAGAGCAAAACCTGGTTAGCTATGGAGCCCAAATTACTATGGTGTTGAACACTGGTATAAGACTTAAAAACAAGGGTTGGCACAAACTAACCTAAAATTAATATGGTTGGCCAGCTAAACCAGCTGGTGCAGGACCCTGGATTTGTCCCTCATTGAAAGTGTAGTGATCCCAAACTATGACGCCTTTTTTTTTTTTTTTTTTTTTTTTTTTCTTCTCGAGTCAAAGACTGTTGTACTGCCGTTAACAATATTTAATGTGCTGCATTTGTGCATCGACCAGTGATTGTGAAATGATAAGCTAAGTTAAAATTATGTAAAGTGATTTGTCTCTTCAGAAGAGTTTGTTTTAAATCATTAAATTCACTTTGTGTGTGACGTTTTTGTAGCTGAAAAGTTTGGAATGGACTTTCAATGGAGGGACAGAAATCTCAAGTTTCGTTTTAAAAATATCCTCGTTTGTATTTCGAAGATTAACTTCTAATGGGTTTGCAATGACATGAAGGTGAAATATTGACAACCTATTTTTGGGTCAACTATCATGTTGCTATAAATCTGTGATAACCATATAAGATTCCCCTGTTGAAGTTGTTGCCATTTTGTTGTGAATTTTAGGAAGAGATTGTGCAAGCTGTGGAGAAAGTCTGCAATATTTTGCCCTCCTCACTCACGGCTCAGTGCAAGGACCTTATTGAGACCTACGGACAGGCCATCATTGAACTGCTTGTGCAGGAGGCCGATCCCAAAACGGTTTGCTCTTTCCTCGCGCTCTGCAATGGGGTCAGCCATGTCTGTAAGTGCTGATGTTGGTTTCAGGAATCTTTTTTTTTTTTTTTTTTTTTTTTCTTCTGCTGCAAGATATTTACACTATTGCCTGCTCTTGCTTATTCCTGTCTCGTAAAGCTGTAATGGAAAAGGAACAGTTTGAAGCTGGCGGTTTCTGTGACGTGTGTAAGATGGCAGTGCGTTATGTGGATGGGATCCTGGAGCAGAACGCCACTCAGTCAGAGATCGAGGAGGCCGTGATGAAGGTCTGCAACTTCCTGCCTGAGGCAGTCAGAGATGAGGTAGGTCAAACCTTTCAAAGATTCTGTGCTTCCAGTAAATGGATATTGTTTCTTACATCCATACTTCACACTTGCAGTACTTCCAATAAAAGTACTAATGATTTGTGGAAGTCTTAAAAAAATTGAATTCATGAAACTTTGAGAATAGAATTTGAACAAAACATGTCATTGGGCCCCATTATAGTAAACATTAAAGTATTAAATTGTTAGTTTAAATTTCTGGATTTATGATGTATGGAGCAGACACTAGGGGTTATGCATAATCTAACTTTCGCATTCTTTAAAACGGATCAGTTCATTCCCGGTTTAGGTCTTTTGTATGTGCTTCATGAGAAAATTAGCTCTTTTATTCAAGATAACTTAAAAGGAGTGAGCAAATTTGAGGATAACTCATACCCCCCCATATGCAGGTTATTAAAGCCTTTTTCATTCTTCTCACTAGCGTTTAGATATTTATTAGAATAAAACGACTAACAATGTGAACTAGATGGTTTCGCTGATTACCATAAAAGTCCATAGATATGCCCTCAGTTTATACTGCTGTCAACTTTGCAATGTATGAAACTTGTATTGTGAGCAATTCCTGTGCCTATTTGCCAATTCATGAAGAATCGCTTGTTTGTATTCCTCACTTGTAAGTCGCTTTGGATAAAAGCGTCTGCTAAATGACTAAATGTAAATGTCAACACTTTCTGTGACACCGCTGCAATGACCAGTTTTCCGGTTTGTTCATGTGACGTTTGACACATACAGTTCAGTTTTGGCAGGAGTCAGATTTCACTCATCAGGGGACAAGAGTAAGGGGGCATGACTGACAAGACGATGGCAGAGGATTTGGTCATTACAGGCCTATCCACCTTTTTTCCAAATGCGGGAGTCTTTCCTGATTTATACTGGAATGATGCATTATGTTTCTAGTCAAACTAGTGCATTTTCTGAGCTGATGTATGAAAATGATGGCACTGTGGAGCCTTGTTTTTTAAACCACTTTACAATGTCACAATGACTGTCTTTTGTCAGTGCCTCACCTGTCAAAGTTTAATGAGTACGTAGATGACAAAGCTATCTGAAGTAGCGCTCCTATCCTACACGCAGCTCCTGGAGGGATGTTGTCGTCAAAGTAGTGAGAGGGCACATATTCCCTCTTTGGGCAGTATTTTAAGTGCTGCAAGCCACGCTCGTTTTCAATGTGCACTTCAAGAACTTTTTCAGTTTGTGGCAGCGTAACCCTACGTTCATCTTTATTTTATTAATGTTCAAATTCAGATTCTCTTTTTACCCTGTTTTGACAGTTACTATAGAGACCACATCCAAACAGAATTTGGAAATCTGTGTGGCGGCGCTCATCGTGTACTCAAGAAAAAGGTGGATACTCAGACGCGTGATTTTGCAAATTCAAAAGTAAAAAGCGAGCGGTCTATCAAATGCGTTTCAAATGCTCCCTTGTGGTGTTGGTGATGCCGGCGTTGTCGCAAGTTTATATACCCGTTTAAGTTTGCTCATGGTGACATCCATACTGTGTATGTGACTGACCATGTGCTCTCCTCCCTGCAGTGCAACCAACTCATTGAGCAGTATGAGCCTCTGCTGGTACAACTTCTGCTCCAGACGCTCGACCCTGACTTTGTGTGCATGGTAAGATGGTAAACTGCACTCAAGTTCAAATCATGTCATCAAAGAATGAGTCCTGACTGAGAGGGGTGGCTTTTTTTTGTGACTGCAGAAGCTGGGAGCATGTCCTGAGGCAGTGAAGAAGCTGCTGGGAATGGAGCAGTGCAGCTGGGGGCCAGCATACTGGTGTAAGAATGTGGAGACCGCTTCTCGCTGTAACGTGAGTATTGCCTAGCCGCATCACAGAAGACTCCAATTTATGTCTTGAATATAATGTCTTGTACAACAACGGGCTGAAATGTAAATGCTTTGGTGTTTTTGTCGTAGGCCTTGGACCACTGCAGGCGTCACGTATGGAGCTAAAGAATGAGAAGTGTGTTTCAGAACAATCTTGGGAAACTAAAGGAGAATTGCTGTAGCGCTGCTTTTCTTTTTTTTCAAAATCAATACATGGGTTTTCTTTTAAAAAGTGGCATTTGAAATTAATGTCACAGCTAATTTAACAGCCTTGTTTCAGGGGAAAGAAAGCTTTTACTGAAAGGTCATGCACACTTTTGAGGGGGCAGGGGTTTGGAGGGAGGTTTGACTGACAGGTGTAGCTATATGAGATATACTTGCACTGAAACTGGAACTTTTTTTTTTTTTTTCTTTTGCGCTATTGTGGGAATTATTTTTAAAGTAACTTTTCTTTTAGTTTTACGATGCTTTAAATATGCACATAGCATCGGGGAGTTGCAAGATGAGTTTATATGGAAATAGATTGTGCCTTTTAATGGAAGAGGGAGTTTGAGATCCCTGAGAAGATGGAATGATTTAGGATGCTCTAATATCCCTGCCACCCTCTTTAACAGCAAATACACCTGCAAGGCCAGTGATTTAAACTTATTTTTAATGGTTGACATTTTGTTCCTGATGGATGTTCTAATTTTGTCACTTTGTCTATTAATGAGCTGATGGGGAAAGTAATGTAGACAGTCTTCATTTCATCCACTAATTGTTGCCCCTCACTGATTGATCAGTCACTGCTCCCAAATGTCGATAAATGTCAAATTTTAATCCTTGTGCTTCACTGTTATGACTGAGCCTTTGTTTTAAAAAAAATAAAAAGTAATTTTCAAACCCATTCTCTGGTTTCTTTGTTTGTAAATGCCTTTTTTCAGTAGGTTTTGGAAGTTAAACACCATTCAGTTCCTCTAGAATTTTCATATCTATTAACTTGATTGCCAGAAAGGCATATCAACTAGAATATGTAAACATGACTTTTCAAATTTAGCCTGCTTAAACTCCACACCTTTTAAGGTGTTGTCATTTACCATTGCTCTCAAATTTTGCCAGGGGAAGATTTCAATTGAGGATGGAAACTTCAGATACACTGCAAACTTTTCACTACTGGTCTATTGAGTCGTCTTCGTCAGTTAGGAACCTGGGTGTGCTCTTTGATACCAATCTTTCATTTGAAAGCCACATTTCTTGCATATGTAAAACCGCATTCTTCCATCTTAATGTATCTAAATTGCGACATATGCTCTCAATGACAAATGCGGAACAGCTAGTTCATGCGTTTATGACCTTGAGACTAGATTACTGTAACGCTCTACTGGGTGGTTGCCCTACTCACATGATAAACAAATTACAGCTGGTCCAAAACGCAGCTGCTAGAGTCCTTACTAGAACCAGGAAGTATGAACATATTAGCCCGGTTCTGTCAAAACTGCACTGGCTCCCTATTAAACCTCGTATAGATTTTAAAATCTTGCTAATTACTTACAAAGCACTAAATGGCTTAGCTCCCCAGTACCTGAGTGAGCTCTTAATGCATTATAGTCCTTCGCGTCTATTACGATCTCAGAATTCTGGCCAGTTGTTAATACCTATAATATCAAAATCAACCGCAGGCGGTAGATCCTTTGCATATTTGGCACCTTAACTCTGGAACAATCTTCCTAGCATTGTTCGGGAAGCAGACACACTCTGTCAGTTTAAATCTAGACTAAAAAAGCTGCTGTGCAGCCAAAAATTATTAGCCAGTTATTAATGTAAAGCTGCTTTGCCACAATTTGCATTGTAAAAAGCGCTATATAAATAAAGGTGACTTGACTGGTGAGATTTGCTAATTACATCCTTTGCATTAGGTGCAGGTTTCAAAAACATGAAAATAATACAATTTTGCTTTAAGATTTTAAACAAATCAAAATAAAAGCATGTGTAAGGCATAAAATCTAAGAGTAATGTATCAGGTTCCCAGGATCTGTATTCAGTTCACAACAAATGAAACTCACAAATTTTCATGCAATTTTATGTTTCATGTCAGATGAGGTAGATGAGAACTGCGGTAGGGAGTTGTGGACTGTAAGGCTTTATGGTTGAAAGGCTGAAAAGTATGATTTCTGGGTTCATAATTTAAAGTGTCACAAATTACACAATCAGCGTCCTTCCATCACTTCCAGCGATTGATCCGACGCAACTGCACGTATGCAAGAATCAGACACGCACACATAATGCCTGTCAGAGCTACTAGGTTCTGCCAAAAACCCCAAGTGCTGTGGTCGATCTCTTGATGATCCAGGTACATGTCACCTGTCATCCTGCCAATCAGAGAGAGAGTGTCTTAGGTGTGCAGCTGAAATCAAGTCATATCATTTTACTTCGGCTCAAGTTTTTTTTTTCAGTTGGTGATGCAGTGAGTCCTACCTGGTGTAGTTACCGGTGAAGACTTGATGTTTTAGTTCATTGATGGCAAGTGCCTGAAGAGGGACAGTTTGATTAGGTTACAGCTGAACTGCAAATATATATACAGCCTTAAATGTGTTGTGAAAACTTTTACATTGTAACCATATCGGAAAATACTGGCCCACTTCAGCCAGGACATCCAGCTCAGCATTGAATTCAGGTTCACCAGAAAACCCCCAAAGACCTGAGAAAGCACAGAGGACAGGAAAATCAGTCCTAAGTCCCCTAAAAATACTGAGCATGAATCCGGTGAGGATTAACATCTAGACATGACCATCTCAAAAATCACAATTTCCTTCCTAGAACTGGAATCTAAGAGCATTTTCACACATGGCTCATTTGAAGGCTTTATTTTGGAAACAGGTAAAATAAGTATTGAATACATTAACATTTTTTTTTTTATTAAACTGTTCCAATGCAGCAATTCACATAATTTTGAACAGACATTGATATTAACTTATGTGAATTGCTGAATTGGAACAGTTTAATTAAAAAAAAAAAAATGACATTCAATACTTATTTTACCCACTGTGTGTGTGTGTGTATATTTTATATACACTTTTTACACTATTTTATAAAAATATATATATATGGTATTATATTATATATAGCAGTCCAAGTAATCTATTTTGTATGTGAAGAGTAAGAACTTTATGGCTTTAATGAGAAATTAGATGTATAAATTTATCTGTCGGCTGGATAATTCAGAAAATACTATTATTATGCCGTTGTCAAATCCTAGGCAAAGCGTGGATTCGATACCAGTCACTTATGAGAAAATATTGGTAGAACTGTCCTTTTTAAAATGTTATATTGTATGTATGTTTGCTTGTTGTGCGTTTCTTTTCCAATGGACCTTGAGTCTGGAAATAAAGTTTTATATATACATATATATATATATATATATATATATATATAAACAGCTCTGGAAAAAATTAAGAGACCACTGCAAAATTATCAGTTTCTCTGGGTTTACTATTTATAGGTATGTGTTTGGGTAAAATTAACATTTTTATTTTATTCTATAAACTACTAACATTTTTCCCAAATTCCAAATAAAAATATTGTAATTTAGAGCATTTATTTGCCAAAAGCAACAACTGGTCAAAATAACAAAAAATATGCAGTGGTCTCTTAATTTTTTCCAGAGCTGTATATATATATATATCTATACATACACACACATCTACATCTACATCTATATCTATATCTATATCTATATATATATATATATATATCTATACCTATATCTCTATATCTCTATATATCTATATCTATCTATATCTATATCTATATCTATATATATATATATATATATCTATATCTATCTATATATCTATCTATCTATCTATCTATCAATCTATCTATAGAAAAACAATTATAAAGTGGCGCAGTATAATGGAAAAAAAAAAGGTTTGTGTGAATCAACTTCTAAGTAAATCTCTGCTGTTCCACCAAACTCACCATCATAACGACAAAAGGCAGGGCGATGAGGATGTTAGCCATGGCGAAGGAACCCACGCTGGCACTGACCAAAAAGGCCAAGCTCACTGCTGACAGACTGACCATACTCATGGTCAAACAGTACAGGATGAATGCCTCCACATCAGGCTTCAGCCCTGAACTCATTAAGAAAAAAAAATGGGCGTTTTAAAAAGTCATTAATGTGATTTATGTTAATACATACTATTTTAGAAGATGCTATTACTAATGATTTGTGACGTAATAACAAGAGTCCGATCTGAAACGCTATGCATGTGCATTCTTCATCAAAATTGATTTCAATAGCATGTTGCTAAGCTAATAAGACCATTCTCTATTAAAAACATAACATTTATCCATACGATCAATTAGTAAAATTGTGACATTTCTCTGGCTTCATTCACCATTTCGGATTTTTGTTACAATTCACTATGGGTTTGTCGTCTTGGAGAAGGATAGATGAAACATTTGGCCAGAGAAGGTTTCACAGAAGGTAGTGCCACTACTTTACCCATCATGAAGTACGGGATGGCAGAAAAGATGAAGACGGGGAGGATGCGGTTTGGAATGAGGTCAGCAAACACTTTAGACAGAAAGTAGACAGAGGTGCGGTAGAAACCACTCGAGTTCTCGTGGCTGAAGATGAGAAGAACATGTGATGATGGTCTTCATCTTTTAGGAATAACAGGTTGGAAAGCTCATGTTTAGAGGCTGACTCACATGAAGAGCACTCTCTCGCTGATGAAGAGCTCCACCGCTGACAGATTGCCAAACACCATGTTGATGACCAAAAAAAAGAAAGCTCCCGTTCTGAAGAGAGAAAAAATTAAATACATTCAATATATGTAAAGAGTCAATATTTACAGTGTTGACCTTTACTCCATGTTCGGGAATTAACCAGGGAGTTGCCTGGCCATGGATTCAAAATTTCAATGCAATGATGTCCGAACCACTTCATGATCACTCTTGCCTTGTGACATGGTGCTCATCATGCTGGAAAATGCATGGATTATCACCAAATTGCTCCTGGATTTTTGGGAGAAGTTGTTCTTGCATGACATTTTGATACCATGATTCATGCCAGTGTTTTTCCAGTCAATCCACTCCCTTGGATTAAAAGCAACCCCACACATGGATGCTGTCAGGATGCTTCACTGTTGGTCCGACACAAGATTAATGGTAGTCCTTACCGTTTGTGCAGATGCACTCAAAACCACCTTCTGCCAATATTAAGCAGCTCTGCACAGGGTCCGACAAGAGCCGATAACGCAGGAGGAGATAGTTCTGATACTTGCTGGACACTTCCTGAAGCCTTCTTCACTGCAGTCGAACCTCTCTTTTTGAAGTTCTTGATGATCCAGTGAATGGTTCTTTCAAGTGCAACATTCTTTGCAGCAGTTCCCTTACATGTGAGGCCATTGATGCAAAGCGTCTTTCTTTGGAAGTTATTACCCAAGCATTGCTGACACGTGCAATATATATTCGTAATTCACGTACCATGAATACAAATTTAAAAATGGTGGCAAAAAGTTAAGTTAAGAGAACCCAATGAAGATTTTGAGCCATGGATCTGGTAGAAGGTACTGACCTGTTCTGAAGAGCCTCTGGTAAAGTGTGTGGGATCTGGTAGTAGATCAGCCCCACTAAAATACCAAAGAAAATGTTGAGGAAGATTTGGGCATAGGAGGTCTGAGGATTCCTCAAGATGTTTCTTACTGTACGGCCACTCACCAAAAGGAGCTGCAACAGACATATTCTCATCACAAATGTACAGAAGTCAAGTCACCTTTATTTATATAGTGTTTTATACAATACAGATTGTTTCAAAGTAGCTTTACAGGTATAAACAATGATTCAATGCCTGTTCACACCTGATATTAAGATGTGTTTTGGTCGATCGGATCACAAGTAGACCAGGCAGACACATTCCCGTTTACACCTGGTGGTTTTAATCTGTCTCTGTTTTGTCCACTTCCAACCACTTCTGTCCTGGTTTCTTCAAGGATAGGGTGTTTGGTACGTTTTCCTCTACAAACCAAACTCAAGCCAACAAAGTATAAATCCCGTCTAGATAGTGCACTTCCCATAATATTAATGCATTAGGTCAGTAGGCGGAGAGTAGGTGGTCATTTTGTGGCTGTTCGAACACATTTGACGACATGATCATTTACACTACGAATGCAATCCAGTCGAATGCGTTTTCGATTAACTCTAGAAGTGGTCGAAAGTGGACAAGCTCAAAATGTTTTACACAGCGTTTACACCTGCATCCACTTGTGATCCGATCGACCAAAACGTCTAACATCAGGTGTAAACAAGAACAATGTTGCAAACAGACTTCAGTTCTTCTGTGAAAAGACAATAGTATACAGTCATTATTTAGCTGAAATCAGTGCAGTGTTGATTCAGTTTAGTTCAATAACTGTAAAGTTCATCAATTATAGAAGGTCATCTATTGATGTTATTCTCAGTTATCTGCCTGATGAGTTAATATAGCTAAAGCTAACCAGTTGCTTCTACGTACCTGGTAATAGAAAGGTGAGGCGTAACCGACCCGGTCACGTTTAGTGTCCTCAGGGTCAAGCCCATCTGAAATCTGGTTGAGTTGGTCTTTCACTTTGATGAAATGAGGGGACTGTTTGTAAATTACTGCCAGAGGGTTCTCATTTTCCACAATCTCCTCACTGTTGCTATACTTTTCTAAGAACACCCCAAACACGGATGGTTAGCAGATCACATAGTAGTCCATGAATTTAAAAAAATAATATTTTAGAGTTACCACGATTAAAATAATACAAAAAATGTCCATGTGAAGAACTAAGAATGATATTCAGTAGTGGCAATAGTGATGTCCGGAGGGGATATTTGTTTTTAATGACCATACAAGTTCAATTAAACAATGAAAATATGAGAAAATGATTTTATGTTTTTAAATATTTTAAATAATTGGGAAGAACAAAAGACTAAATTTGGTTAAGGTACTTATCTGACAAAATTATTTGGCAAAAAAAAGGTACAGGTTTTATATTACTATCCAAATAATGAATACACAGAAAAATGAAAAGCTCACAGGAAAAAAAGCACACAACTACAACATATTTTTGTTGGTTCGCTCTCGTTTTTGAATGTATTCATAATTTCTTTGCATGTCACCCTGGCCAAAAATTACAATTTGGCATGTTTCATTGCGTTATCTCAAATAAAACAATTGACCCCAAGCACAAGCACACGAAGATGTCAATTTTCCTAGGCCGGACATCACTTCTACAGGGAGTGCAGAATTATTAGGCAAATGAGTATTTTGACCACATCATCCTCGTTATGCATGTTGTCTTACTCCAAGCTGTATAGGCTGGAAAGCCTACTACCAATTAAGCATATTAGGTGATGTGCATCTCTGTAATGAGAAGGGGTGTGGTCTAATGACATCAACACCCTATATCAGGTGTGCATAATTATTAGGCAACTTCCTTTCCTTTGGCAAAATGGGTCAAAAGAAGGACTTGACAGGCTCAGAAAAGTCAAAAATAGTGAGATATATTGCAGAGGGATGCAGAAGTCTTAAAATAGCCAAGCTTCTGAAGCGTGATCATCGAACAATCAAGCGTTTCATTCAAAATAGTCAACAGGGTCGCAAGAAGCGTGTGGAAAAACTAAGGCGCAAAATAACTGCCCGTGAACTGAGAAAAGTCAAGCGTGCAGCTGCCAAGACGCCACTTGCCACCAGTTTGGCCATATTTCAGAGCTGCAACATCACTGGAGTGCCCAAAAGCACAAGGTGTGCAATACTCAGAGACATGGCCAAGGTAAGAAAGGCAGAAAGTCGACCACCACTGAACAAGACACACAAGCTGAAACGTCAAGACTGGGCCAAGAAATATCTCAATACTGATTTTTCTAAGGTTTTATGGACTGATGAAATGAGAGTGAGTCTTGATGGGCCAGATGGATGGGCCCGTGGCTGGATTGGTAAAGGGCAGAGAGCTCCAGTCCGACTCAGACGCCAGCAAGGTGGAGGTGGAGTACTGGTTTGGGCTGGTATCGTCAAAGATGAGCTTGTGGGGCCTTTTCGGGTTGAGGATGGAGTCAAGCTCAACTCCCAGTCCTACTGCCAGTTTCTGGAAGACACCTTCTTCAAGCAGTGGTACAGGAAGAAGTCTACATCCTTCAAGAAAAACATGATTTTCATGCAGGACAATGCTCCATCACACGCGTCCAAGTACTCCACAGCATGGCTGGCAAGAAAGGGTATAAAAGAAGAGAATCTAATGATATGGCCTCCTTGTTCACCTGATCTGAACCCCATTGAGAACCTGTGGTCCATCATCAAATGTGCGATTTACAAGGAGGGAAAACAGTACACCTCTCTGAACAGTGTCTGGGAGGCTGTGGTTGCTGCTGCACGCAATGTTGATGGTGAACAGATCAAAACACTGACAGAATCCATGGATGGCAGGCTTTTGAGTGTCCTTGCAAAGAAAGGTGGCTATATTGGTCACTGATTTGTTTTTGTTTGGTTTTTGAATGTCAGAAATGTATATTTGTGAATGTTGAGATGTTATATTGGTTTCACTGGTAAAAATAAATAATTGAAATGGGTATAAATTTGTTTTTTGTTAAGGTGCCTAATAATTATGCACAGTAATAGTCACCTGCACACACAGATATCCCCCTAAAATAGCTAAAACTAAAAACTAAAACTTCCAAAAATATTCAGCTTTGATATTAATGAGTTTTTTGTGTTCATTGAGAACATGGTTGTTGTTCAATAATAAAATTAATCCTCAAAAATACAACTTGCCTAATAATTCTGCACTCCCTGTATGTTCACTCAAATGTAACCCTAAATAGACAGTTCCAGTTCGGCGTTCTGATTTGTCAATGTAGACTTACAGCCATGCTAAATATATATATAGAGAGAGTTGAAGGGGTGGATTCTGGAATCCACTGCCACTTCAATATATATATTTTGAGTGATTTATCATGAAGTTATTAATTAACATTTATTTTTCTAAATATTAATTATTTGAATAACTTCAACTCATATTAAAACATTTATTTTCCTTTTCATTTTCAAACACTAGAAAATAATGATGTATATGGTCTGTACCTCTCACTGAGAGAAAAGTACAACTTATCAGTATGTTTTGGGAAAGTTTCTTGTTCAGAGCAGAGCTCAGATCAACTTCAGCCTTGAAGAAGCTGTGAATCATGTGTATCTTTGTATGTGCGCTCAGTGTTCTGTACAGGTGCATTGTGGGTACTGGTGGACAACTGGCACTCTGCTTGAGACCTGCCGAAGCCTTGTCCTGACTTAACAGGACATTCTGTCCCTAAGTTCAGGGTCTGATCGTCAGCATCATGAAGGAAGGAGACATGCTTCTGACTATCTGTCCATGTGTGGAAAATGACCAGTTTTGTCTAGTTTTCTAAACCAATCAGAATGTTAGTTAGTGGACTCTGTTAGACTCTGTTAATTGTTGTGGAAATGTGAATGTACGGGAGAGAGAGAGCGGCCTATGAACTCCTTGTGAGACTTGAAGCTGCTTCTGCTGATGAAACTGCAAACTATTCTTCAGTAAAATTTTCTTCAATTTATTTTTTTAAACTCTGACTCCAGGTCTTCATTTATCATATCTGGTCTTTTGGGTCTTTAACTGTAAAAATCCCCTACATAGAGTATATACATATGACACAACCTGTCTCCAGTACTGCTAATTAAGATGGTGATTTTATTTTGGACAATTTCTTTTTATTCAAATTTGTATCCTTAACTTGTATTATGCAGCAAAAAGTATAAATAAATTATATTTTAACTATTTTATATTTTAAACAATTTTTGATAATAAGTATGTTATATGTTTTTTAAGTCTTTTATGGTCACTAAGACTGCTCACTATTTGATAAAAAATACAGTAAAAACTATAATATCAATAATATATATAATTACATAACAGCACCATTACTGCAGTGTCACATGATCCTTCAGAAATCATTCTAATGTGCTGATTTGCTGCTCAAGAAACATTTCATATCGTTATTTGCATTACAAAGTGAATAGAAAGTTTAAAAGAACAGCATTTATTTTTTAACATAAGTGTATTTACTGTCAGTTTGGATCAATTTAATGTTTTCAGGCTGAATAAAAGTATTTATAATAAAAAAAAAAGCACCTGATTTATTATTGTGATTTTGAGGAAGGACAGTTCCATTTGTGACATCCAGGAAGAAGTCTGCCGGGTTGTTGAATGGCTCACACTTGTAACCTATGACACAAGTTTTGACAATCTTACATTTGTATTTGAATGTTTAGATTATCTTCAGTATATATGTCAGTACCCAAGTCATCAAAGTAGGTAATGGCTTTGTCGGCCGCCCCAGCGTAGATGATTTCTCCTTTATTCATGAGGGTGAGGTGGTCAAACTGTTTGAAGATGGAGTAGCGTGGCTGGTGAATGGAGAAGATGACAGTCTTACCCTTTTTGGAGAGCCTGAGTAACAAAACAACAAGAGTAAAAAACTGGTGTAAAAACTAGTTCACACGGGTTCTAAGGAAATGATCAAAACATCAATCAAATCTCTAACTTGCCCACGATCAAAACTGACAGAAAACACCTTGTACGTGACTGTGCTTTCTGACCGCTACAGTACAAAAACCTTGAAGGTAAAAACACGTTACATGTTGTGCAATTTTCTGGGAGTTTCAGTATAATTTAAACTAATCTGTGACAGGCTGTCATTTACCACACATCATTATTTAGACTTGTCCCTCAATTGGAAGCACAGTAATAGGTGTAAAATTGGCATTTTGAACAGATGTCAATGGGAAGAATGCACCAGAGGGATTCAAAGCGGAAATGTGAAACTTGTACTTTTTTTAAAGCACTTCAAAGAATGTTTTGAAAGACCAATACACACTTTTATGAAAAGCCTGAAGTTTCCTAAAAATGGCTTTTTGTTGTCTCGGCATATTAACCCTATAAAGCCTACTGTATCATATTTGATACACAAATTTCTAATGTCTCTAAATTATCAACATGATCAAAACTTTGCTGAAAGACCTTTTGTACACAATCGACTGCATGCCTTCTGTCGTCTGATTGATAGTTTTGTATTTTTTAGTAAAAGTTCTTTTCATATAATTCTCTAAACATGCACGTTCAGTTCATGGTACACACATATTTTTGCTATTAAATCTTTACAGATTTTTTTTAAAAATATGAATGCAAGAATATATTTTATATTGTTAGAAACATTTAAAGATGAAATTTTATTGCAATGAAGCAGCTTAGGTTTACGTGACTATCCATACTTAGTTAAAAAAAAAAAAATCATGTTAAAATGTGAGTATCAAATATGATAAATCAGGCTTTTCTCAACCATCATTTTATTGCACTGCATTATATGTTTAGCCCCACAATAAAAACTAGAGCTTTAGTCATTAAACTAACCATTTAAATATCATCCTACCAAGACATTATTGGGAGATATCGACTGACAACAGATATTTATATGCATTTTAAATAATCTGCTGAACTGCTATAAAAATCTTATGGATTTACATTACATGCTATCAGAATTTCATCTTAGGTGGCCATTTAAATATCGGCAACTGCACCAAATTTCATATTTTTGTTTGGGTCCCTGAAATAAAATTAAGGTGTTTATTCCTCCTTGAGTAAGAGCTCCATATTCTCAATATATCATACTATATGAGCCACAAAAGCCTGACGAATCAAATATGATACTCAATAAAAAATGTTTTTTTTAAAGATTTTGTCCTAAAAGTTCAGTTAACTGATACATTAAAAAACAAACAAACATTCTTTCTGACTATTATTTCATATGTAAGGCTTTATAGGATAAAAGGAATGAATATGAAAAAAATTAAATTTCCTTATTATTTACTAACCCCAAGGACATTCAAGACGTATATAATTTTCTTTCCTCAGCCAAAAAGAAATCATGGTTTCGATGAAAAACGTTCCAGGGTTTTTCTCCATGTAATTCAAGTGAATGGTGCCCAATGTAGACCATTTTTGGCTGTCCAAAATCCACATTAAGGCAGCTTCAAAGGGCTCCACACAACCACAGATGACGAATAAGGGTCTTCTCCAGCAAAACAATGTCAGTTTCAGAAAAAAAATTACTCACAAATGCTTGCCTTGTAGCATGAGCAACCACAGCTTCAATCGCACAACATCGTTTACTTTTTTTTCCATAACTGTGAAAGCAATCTTTTCGGTTTTGCGCCATTGAGGCATCCAAGATACACACATGAACTGACCATTTTTAACAATAAACTGAAACAAACACTAATATACAGCAATGATCATTCGTTTTGGACAGCGCTCATTCTCCATGCTTGTAAACAATTCTGCAGCTCTCCTCCATTACATGGTGAATTCTTGCCGTGTCACCTTCTCATCCCAAAGTGCATATGTCATGTGAAAGGTTGTGAACTCAACAGTCTCATCATGAGCGTGCGTCTCAGAGCTAGACCAAGGCGAGCATTTGTAGGTAAAATGTTTTTTTTTTTTCTGAAAATGACTAATTTTGCAAGAGAATACCCTTATCCATAGGCTGGGGTTGTGTGGAGCCCTTTGAAGCTGCATAAATATGGATTTTTGACTGTCAAAATGGACTACATTGGGCATCATTCACTTGCATTACATGGAGAAAAATCCCATAATGCTTTCCTCCAAAATTTTAATTTCTCTTCAGGTGAGAAAAGAAAGTTATATACATCTTGGATGCCGTTTGGGTGAGCAAATAATCAGGAAATTTTCATTTTTGGGTGAACTATTCACTATTCTAACTATGGGTTAGAAGAAAGTGTGTTTTATTTTAAATCTCACTTGTAGTGAACCTAAAAACACTGCGTTTACAGCAGGAAGTAGGTATATTTGATAAGAGCGTGAGGTACTTCTGCAGCAGTTCCATGATGGAGTTAGCAGTGTTGGCGTCCAGGCCTGTGGTGGGCTCATCCAGGAACAGGAGGGAGGGGGAGGTGATGAGCTCCATACCGATGCTGCACCTCTTCTTCTCTCCACCAGAAACACCGCGTAAAAACATCGTCCCAATCTGAAAGAAAACAAGCCCATATAAAGTCCTGTCGGTATGGAAGGACACACACAAACCGTCACATGGTATATAATGACATAGTGCCAAACCCTATTGTTGTTGTTTTAGAAATATTTTTGTGTGACGTAAGCACATGTGAACTTGACCCAGTTCTTTCACACACTCAGTGTCAAGAGGATGTTTTGTTCATACCAACGCAATAAAACATTTTCAACATTCCTCTTCACGAGGCTGAAGTCCATTACCTTAGTGTCTGCGCAATCTTTGAGGCCGAGCTCCTGGATGACAGAATCCACCCTCATCTCTTTGTAAGACGAGGAACACTCCTTTCGTGACAAACGAAGATTGGCAGAGAATGCCAAGTTCTCCCTTACAGTCAGAGTACCCATCAGAACATCATTCTGAAAGACAAACAAAAGAAAATGATTATGATTTCATCATATTTGCTTCCTATAATTTAGCAATTCATATACAAGTTGAAGGGGTGGATTCTGGAATCCACTGCCGCTTCAATATATATATTTTGAGTGATTTATCATGAAGTTATTAATCAACCTTTATCTTTCTAAATATTAATTATTTGAATAACTTCAACTCATATTAAAACATTTGTTTTCATTTTCATTTTCAAACACTAGAAAATAATGATGTATATGGTCTGTACCTCTCACTGAGAGAAAAGTACAACTTATCAGAATGTTTTGGGAAAGTTTCCTGTTCAGTGCGGAGCTCAGATCAACTTCAGCCATGAAGAAGCTGTGAATCATGTGTATCTTTGTATGTGCGCTCAGTGTTCTGTACAGGTGCATTGTGGGTACTGGTGGACAACTGGGACTCTGCTTGAGACCTGCCGAAGCCTTGTCCTGACTTAACAGGACATTCTGTCCCTAAGTTCAGGGTCTGATTGTCAGCATCATGAAGGAAGGAGACATGCTTCTGACTATCTGTCCATGTGTGGAAAATTACCAGTTTTGTCTAGTTTTCTAAACCAATCAGAATGTTAGTTAGTGGACTCTGTTAGAGTATAATTGTTGTGGAAATGTGAATGTACGGGAGAGAGAGAGAGAGCGGCCTATGAACTCCTTGTGAGACTTGAAGCTGCTTCTGCTGATGAAACTGCAAACTATTCTTCAGTAAAATTTACTTCAATGTATTTTTTTTAAACTCTGACTCCAGGTCTTCATTTATCATATCTGGTCTTTAGGGTCTTTAACTGTAAAAATCCCCTACAAAGTCATTCTGTGTAAAATACAACATTATACACACTACTGTTCAAAAAGTTTGGGTTCAGAAAGATTTTTTTTAAAGAAATTAATACTTTTATTCAGCAAGGACATATTGAATTGATAAAAAACTGACAGTTAAGACATGGCACGGTTGCGAGGGGCCTTTCATCGCTGCCTGCAGCTTTAATTTATTACTGTTTTTGCTGTATTTTTGATCAAATGAATGCAGCCACAACATAAAAAACCTAACTGACCCCACACTTTTGAACAATAATGTATTTATCAATTCTTTAGAGAGTTTTGTCTCCCCACCTGAACTACATATGCAGAGCAGAGTCTGAGGTCAGAGGTCACGATGGTGTTGTCAACCAGAACTTGACCTGATTTTAAGCCCTTAGGATCTTTCCGTCCCGCAATGACATCCAGAAGCCTGAAGACAGACACAATTAATTAATGCGGTAACACTTTACAATAAGGTTCATTAGTTAACATGAACTAATAGTGAACTGCACTTTTACAGCATTTATTAATCTTTTTGTAACATTTAAACTAACATGAACAAATAATGAACAACTAAATTTTCATTGACTAGCATTAACGAAGATTAGTAAATAGCAGTAACAAATGTATTGCTCATGGTTAGTTAATGCTAGATAATACATTAACTAATGTTTAACCAATGAAGCTTATTGTAAAGTGTTACCCTTGTATGCAGTTAACTACTTAAAATAGATAGGTTTAACAAAAAAATTAAAAGAAAATAAATTCAATTTTAACACTTTAAGGTAAAAGTCCAAACTACACTGTTCTTTCATTGTAGTCGTATAGGTTTGGAAGGATATGAAAATGATGACAGAATGTTCATTTTTGTGTGAATTATCCTTTAAGACAGAGACGCTCAAAAGTACATCATCAAAAAATAAATAAATTAAAAAAATGCTAGATCTTTCTCTCCTAAATAACTTCCCATTTCTGAGCCAATTCATTTTTTTTGTAGTGGCTAACAAAAATAAAATTAATTTGTAATACGTTTTGCATGAAACCTGTGATTGTGATATTATTCTTTAAAACGAATTTCACTTACTTTGATGTTGTCTAATGCAATAAGATTCAGAATTGTTTTTGCATCCACACATGCTATTAGATTGAAGCAACAAAAGTAAATGAACTTCCGCTTACGATGTCTTTCCACTTCCTGTAGGGCCCATTATAGCATTCATTCCAGGGGTCATGATACCACTGCAACAAATAAACCAAATGAATCCTGAAAAACAACACTTTTTAGACTGATTTCAACAAGACAAGGAGTTCTTTGGATTGCGAGCAGCTGTGAACTGTACATCACTTCTTCATACACAGCTGATATTAACTATATAAAGTAATGGTGGATGGCCAATATGAGTTTTTCGCTATTTAGAGAACAGGATGGCTGATATTAATGCAGACATGATCTAATGTCCCTTACTTTTGAGGTACACAAAAAGCACAGAAATTAATTTTTAATTTCAATGCAATTTATTCCTGTGATGGCAACGGTGAATTTTCAGCATCATTACTCCAGTCTTCAGTGTCACATGATCCTGCAGAAATCTGATTTGCTGCTCAAGAAACATTTCTTACAAATAGCATTATGTTGAAAACTGTGTTTGTTGCTTAATATAAAAACTAATACACTACCATTCAAAAATCTGAGGTAAGTAATATAAAAAAAAAGAAGAAAGAAAGAAATGAATACTTTTTTCCCTGCAAGGACACATTAAATTGATCAAAAGTGACAGTAAAGGCAATTAAAATGTTACAAGAGATGTCAAATAAATGCTGGTCTTTTGAACTTTTTATTCGCCATTTATGTCTCAATTGAACTCCAATAACAACTGATAATAATTGAGCAGAATAGTTTCTGAATTATCAGCAGTGATGCTGTAAATTCAGCTTTGCGTCACAGGAATAAATTACTTTTTCAAATATTTTGAAATAGAGTATTTTAAATTGTAACAATATTTCACAATATTACTATGTTTGATCAAATAAATGTAGTCTTGATGATAAGAGACTTCTCTCGATAAAATGAAAACATTTTAATGATTCCAAACTCTTGGCCAGAGGTGAAAAGTTTGAATTTATGTTTCTCATGACCTACAGGTTAATGCTTAAAGAACCCGTAGTTGTGTCCAAACATGTCAAACCATTACCTGACATCTTTGAGAATCTCCTTTACAACCAATTGCCTGCTAAATATTCCTAATCGTTCCTTGACACGGTAACGGAGATGATGGAAGGAGACAGTGGGGCCTGTAGTCTGGAACTCCTCCGTGTCTGTCGACGGCTGCTCGTTCACAACCACATCATCCAGCATGATGCCTTCTTCTGTCTGCAGGAGATGAATGAAGATTTAAATTAATAACCAAAACAATTACATTTCATTTCCACCACTGATAACATGTAAAGTGCTTTAAAAAAATACAAGTCACACAAAAACATTCAAGTAATTATTTGCATAAAATCATTACCGAAGGAAAAAGTGATCAACGCAGTAAATGTCTATGGTATGCCATGTGTCAAACATATTGTACCTCTTGAAAATGAATCTGCTTATGTTTATACTTATGTGTTTAAAACAGTACACTTCATAAATATTCGGCTTTATTAATATATTATAATATCTTTAACTATTAGCCTATACTATGACAAGAAAACGCTCAAGATACCTGTAAGGATGGAAATAAAGAGGCACTGCTCAATGATGTTTAGCTCTCATAAGGGTTTTCATATTATAACCACATTTTGGAAGATTTCTGTCATTTTATCAAAACAATATCAAGTTTTAAAGTTAGACAAACCAAGTCATAGCAAAGAACATTTATTAAATCCATTACTACGACTTACTGATGCTCGGGCTGTTGTTGTACCACAAAAATGACGTCACTTCCTGGAGTAGGAACAAGAGTATAAACCTGGCTTTTGTTATGGTATGGCACTGCGGTAAAGATTAGGGTTAATAACCGTGAAGCGGTTATTCAGAACGAGTATAACTGTTTAGTATGAAACACCGTGTTTTCAGCACTATTCACTGGAGCTGAAGATTCACCACAGCTGAACTAACAAACGTGAAATCTAGTGGCTTATTTATAGAGAATCAGTTAGCGTCCGAATCCCGAACGAATGAATCTCACGAGTCGGTTCATGTTAGTGAATCATTTTAACAGCGCAGTCTGCTTAATCTAACTCCCAAACAAATGACTCTTAAGAGTTGGTTCATTTTAAAGAATCAAAAACATTCTGCATTGGTTGTTGGTAAAACTTTAAATTCATGATTTACGGAATTCCAAACGAGAGATTAGAAAAGCAACTTTAAAAAAATGACGCATGATTTTAGGTTGGCTCACTTCCTGCCAAGACACTTTACTGGCAAGACAACATTTCCGTTATGCTTTCAAAGGCAGAGGTACAAACTGTAATATCAGTGGATTTCGTGAGAGAGAAGGCCTATGCGACTAAACACAAATCAGGAATAGCAAAATTGATCAAGTTTTAGTACATAGTATGTATGTATTTCGGTGTCCAATAAATCGCAGGCGAAATCGTCAACATACAACATTTTACCGTTTCGGGCTCAAGAAGAGAGCGGTGACATGACTTGTCTAATTTATCATTATTCTGTTCGTGAAATAATGCTGTTAAACATCGTTTTAAACAACGTTATAAGAAATTCAACTAGTTCAGTGCGCAAATTGTGAGGGGTAAAGAAGACTGCAGAAAGAACTTCAGAATTTACTTCAGTCGCTTCAGGTCTCTCAGATGGTCGTTTTTAATATTAAAACGCTAAAAAATAATAAAAGAAAAATATGTGTTTACATACCATGCCTTTGTTTGTTTTAGTCTACCTGTGGTGGTCCTGCTTTTGGTCAGTTATGTACGTGTCCTGTATGGGTGGATGGGCTTTAACTCGCACTTCCACCAGCATCACAAATATCCATATCTGCACTTCACGACTTCACAATCACACAGGATATACATACAGATGCATGAACAGGGCTGGATGGGTTATTTTTAAAATGTATTTCACTACAGATTACAAAATATATGCTTTAAAAAGTAATTTGTAACGTATTTCGTTACATTACTCAAGTTTAGTAACTTAATCTAAATACTTTGGAATACTAATAAGTGTGACAAACACAAAAAAGGTAATTGCAAGTTTTTATCTCACAATTCTGACTTTTTCCCTCAGAATTGCGTGATATAAAGTTGCAATTGTGAGTTATAAAGTCAGAATTATGAGATATAAATTCGCAATATTGAGAAAAGTCAGAATTATGAGATATAAACTCACATACTAAATTCACAATTGCAAGAAAAAGTCAGTATTGCAAGTTTATATCTCCAAATTCTGACCATTTTGAGTTTAAATCTCGCAATTCTGAGAAAAAGAAGTCAGAATTGTGAAATGCAAATTGACAATTGTGAGGGAGAAAAAACAAATTGTGAGAAAAAGTTGCAGTAACCAGTGAATTATAAAATGACTCACAAACCACCATCACAAAACATGAAAACAGTCGTGGATCATTCAGGTCATGACAGGACAGTTAAGTTAAGAGTTGGGAATTTTTTTTATTTTTATAAATTTAGTCATTTTGTCTTGTTAAGGACAGTACTAAATAAAAACAACAATTTATGATCCCTCTTAAAAGTATTAAAATGTTGATGAAACTTAACTCTCTTTTTTCAGACTGTCAGAGTCAGAGAATCACTAATTGCTGTTTAAATGACATTAAAATTCAAAGTAATCACTTTGGTAATCTAAAATACTTTTCAGATGTAACTGTAATCTGATTACCACCCATTTAAAATGTAACTGTAATGAAATACAGTTACTCAAATTTTGTATTTTAAATACGTAACTAAGTTACTTATTTAAAAACTAAGTATTTCGTTACTCCCCAACCCTCTGCATGAACAGGTTTGTCTGCATGTGGAGAGTGTGAAGTTAGTTTTCTCATGCAAAAGGTAAATAATTGAGGGGGAGGTGAGGTCAGACAGAGGTGACAGTTACATAAATAGCTGAGGAGTTTGAAATTTCAGCTTACTGTGTTAGGTTTTCGATTTGAAATGTCTTACTTAAATCACAACAGAACATAAAAATGTTAATGTGTCATATAACTGAAAAACAACTAAATATTAATAGCCATTCTTTCTAAAATCTGTTCACAGCAATAAAAGATAGAAGGTATTCCTGAAGTGCATGTTGCATCACTACTTCTCTCAGCTATGCTGTCATAAATATAAAATACAAAAGTGTGTGGATTATTACTAAAAGTCATCAAATCTAAGAAACAATAAAAAAAAAAAAAAATACAAAATATATCTGACGGTCAAAGACGGTTAAGCATCCAAACTATAAGTGTAATACAGCTTTGAATTGTTGTTGTTTTTCATCAGAATTGGTCGTTTAATTTTTGTTTTTTTTAACCATGATTTACAGAAGACACCCACTAAAATGTCATTCAATGTAACAATCTTGTTAGGGATATTAACAAAATTTTAATTTTAACATTTTTTTAACTTTGCCACTCTCCTAGGTTTCGGCCATTTGTCAGCAATATTTTTTTACTCATTTAAAATGCAATAAGATTTAGTATGCTCACTTATTCTTTTATATATTTTAATACGTACAGGTCAGAATAAGTATGTTGTTTCAATATTTATATAAGTGTTACACTGAATGACAATGGAACATTTTTCACCCACATTTTGACATTTTATTGTCCCAATACTTTGAACCCTTAAAAGTATATATTTTACTTGCATTTAATGTGCTTCATGTGTATATAAAAATCACTTTTGTAAATTTCTATTGATGAGGACATCTAAATGTTTTTGAGTGTTCTGACAAGAAAACTATAAAACAGTATATTATATACCTTAATTAAACATATATTAAACGCTGTAGACCCTTATGGTTGTGCGGCAAGATCAGTATATGTTTAGTATAATTCTTAATTATATAAAAAAATATATCATAATGATACTTGACCTTTGTTTCAACACATACATGAATAGAAAAATTAACTGAATAAACTTAGAAATGATCAAAAAATATATTTGGCAAAATACAAAATGCATCTGAACTTCTTTGTCTAGTTTCCAGCTCTACACAGTCCAGGCTTCTTACAACCAATTTAATGAAGTGCATCCTGGGATGCTTATTTATCAGTATCTAAGGATTTTTATTTTTGTTTTGTTTTTTGCATTGAACATTAAACATGTACTTTCACAATAAGAATATTTTAAACAAAACTAAAAAAAAAACATTAAACATCCTTCCAATTTACAAATGTAAATTAAGGAAGGAAAATAATAGACAATGTTTTTTTATATAAATGTTTTATTATAAAAGGTCTAAACATGACCTCATATTTTCTATTAAAAGACGACAATAGAATCCTGAATTTGAACATGAACATGAATTTTGATAAAATCATTTTAATATTAAAAGATAAAAACCAAGAAAAAACATATCTCTCATTGAGACCATTAAAAATGCATAAAGACTACCAAAAAAGAGAGATTGAAAACCATTTTTAAAAAATGGCATAAGACTTCTTGAGTGTTGTAGTGTAAACGATCAGTCCTTTGGCAACACTTTAAAAGTCACTGGCACTCAGATCCCGTGAACGAGTGCCACAGAGATGGCTGAACCCACAGCTAGCCCAAGCGTGAGGAAGAAGGACATGACGACACCCGCAGGTTCAGCCAGCTCGCGCGGCACGACTTTGGGCCCGTAGATCATGGGTAGTGTGCCTAGGTACCCGTTAGAAATCCCCAGCAGACAAATGAAGACCACGGGGAAGAGGTCATGTGCAAAGAACACATTATGCAGGTGATACCGTGGCTGATAGTTGCAGAACATGAACAGAGGAACTAAGACGGTTCTGGAGATGACCAGTAAAGGCAGTACGCGGCTTGTCGGGCCGGGCACCTGCAACCAGGCGGTGACCTGGCGACCACAGAAGTCTGCAACATTGTACAGTAAAAAACTAGTCAGAGGGACAAAGTATGTGGTGGCCAAAGGGTTTCCAGAGTCTTTATTCATTGATTGGATTCCCGAGGACACGGCGGGGAAAATCATGATGGAGATGAAAAAAACGTAGAAGACACAGACGCCCAGCACCCACGTCTTCTTCAGGATGGGTTTGATGGGCGGGATGGATGCAACTGCAGAGTCTGAGCTGCTGTTGGGGATGTTAGACTCACTAAAGTGGACAGCATCCAGTTCCATGTAATACCTGAAAGAGAGATCGATTAACATCTGGTATTATGATCAATGAAAATGAAAAAAAAAAAAAAAAATACTGTAATTTGTACAGACATTGAGTCTCATTCACTAAGCATGCGTACTCACAAATGTGTGCGTGAAATGTGCGTAGGAACGATTTTCAGAACAAATCGTGATTCACCAAAAAATTTCGTAATAAAAATCATTCTAAATTTACGAGAAAATATAGGAACAACTCGTACGCTGGGTCTGTATGAAAGGAGTTTATTGTGAGAAGTGGTGAGAATGGCACACTTGGCACTGCTCGAAGATAAGGCGAGAGCCCGTCTTTAAACAGCGGCATGTCTGGCGAGAGTGACGTCAGCCTGTAAGGAAAGAGTGTGCGGAAAGTCCTTATATGGACATATAACCTCGTCCACGCGGCCGCTCATTTAGAATACTCCAAATTCTCTAAAAAATAAGAACGAGATAAAGAGCAAATTCATGCGAAAACGAATACTCCTGTGCGTACAAATACAAAATAATCCTCGCAATTTTTAGTGAATGAGACCCAATGACTGTGATGAAAATTTTCAATTTTTGCATTTTGAAGAAATTTTGAAAAATAAGGGTAATAAGAATATATATATATATATATATATATATATATATATATATATATATATATTATGTAATGCATATATATATATATATATATATTATGGAAGTCAATGGGGCCCATCAACCCATCAACTGTTTTGTGTTCAGAAGAAAGAAATTCATAAAGGTTTGGAACAACTTGATGGTGAGTAAATGACAGAATTTTCATTTTTGGGTGAACTTGAAACAGTTTTCCTGTTACTGATATACCAGTAATTTTCTCCACTTGATTTATTGTCATTACTCACCCGAGCATTAGGGGGCGCAATATATTGACTGATATATGGGTTAACCTATTTAAGGGAACAAAGAACGAGAAATGGCATGAAGTAATTCTCTACCTTTATGGAGAAGCTTACCTCATGGTGTTTGAGGCAGTTTAGAGTTCTAAGCTCATTGAGGATTTATTTTCTGAGCATATGGATTACTTGGGGGCTTAAACCACTGAGACGATTGGAATTAAGATTTTATTTCCATTTACTGCTCGACTATACCTAATCAACGCTTTACGTCAAACCTTGACAAAACTCTCTTCCGGTTCAACTTTGCTGTGGGATCATCTTGGCATTTAAGTGCTGTGTTTCCCTCTTCGTTTCCAACAAAGACTGAGCAAAGCTTATGGTGCTAACTGATGGTAAACCAAAGATTGTGCTTTGTGTTGATGGACTGCATTTGTTATTCTCTGGTTCCAACTGTTTGATGTCAGATGTTGATGTAAATGTTGAGTTGTGAATGTTCTGTGTACGTGTATTTAATATACTTGGCTCATGAGTAAGATTGGTCTGGTTGGTCCCTTATTTCATGTAGCACTTAAATAAAAGTTAAAGGGATAGGTGTTACAAACTATCCCTTTCAATATGAGGAGTAAACCGGGCCTACATTCACTTTGTTGTACTGTTTACCCCTCTCAACAGCTCTGTGGGTCTAATATAACCTCTTCAAATTGACCCTTCACAAAGACCCGCCCCCTTTAGTTACTGTTGCTATGGCCAACAAGCCATGCGCTCTCACGCCACACATGTTCTCACACAGTGAGAAATAAATACATCGCGGAGCAAAGAGGACACTGACAACACGTCGACAGACAAGACATAGCAGGTTACTTTTGATATGAAACAGTTTCATGTTTAAAATATTGGAATTTTTTAAAGAAGTTTAAACAATAAATAGCGTATAATGTCTCTTTAATGTGTCGTGACAGATCTCTGTAGCTCCTTCAATTGGCTCGTGAAGCGATCATCTCTTCATACTAGTTCATTTATAGCATCAAATAAAAATGAATGGACATCACAAGGAATGTTGTTTCAAGCATGGGAAGACGTGAGTACATACAATTTTTCAAGTTCACCCACGTTAATCTACTAACTCCCCTGACTGCGTTGTCAGACAAAATGGCGGATTCAGGGTTATGATTGGTTAGATCGCCTGTCAATCAATCTAGCGGGGGAGGGTCAATTATCCCATCCAGTACACGAATAACGCACACTGCGTGTGGGTCATAATAGCAGTGGATCCAGAGAAGGTATGTCTAATTTAACTGTAAATTAAAACCTAAACCTGACTCCAAATCACATTTACAATCCCACAAAACACACTCATGGTTCATATTTAATCTGCCAAAACAAAACATGATATGCTTTTGAAAAGCCTCCAAGACATAATTGAATGGGACCTTGCATAAACATCAAAAATAATCTTAAAGATAATTTGTGAAGACATTGTTAAAGCAGTCCACAGTGCGTAATTGTCAACCTCTTGCCCTGGTTGTCTCTCGCTATTACTGCGTTCCAAGAATTGATTAGTTTTAGCCACACATCTTCAGCTCTGTGGCAAGAGAGACAGTTAATACAGTCCGGCATGACCTCAACAGGCACCGCGAGAGGGACTCATGCTTTTGTTACTAAATCAAGAGTCAAAAAAACATATATTAGAGTAAACAGGAGCTCTCTATGCTTAGCAGATTTCCATGACAGTGCGTCCTAATTGAGTTTACTTGCAGATATTGAAATGACCGTAAAAGGATGCAACATTAATTGATGTAACATTATATGACACTGTTTATATTTTAGATATTAAGCTTTGTGTCTAGGACTGGATGATACTTTGCATTTGCCTTTTTGGATTCTTCTTGTTATCATCATCATCTTCTTGTTTTGGTTATTTAAAATAAAAACTGCTGCATTGCGTTCCTCGCCTATACTCATCCCTGCTGAAATGTAACACCTATATAAATATTACAGAATAATATCATAATTTTTTTAATATCATAAAATATTTGTCTTTTGTTTGAAAAGTCAATGTGGTGTAACCAACACATATGAAGCCTTTTTTTGTGTCGTGACAATTGAAAAAAAGACAAAAAGAAAAAAAAACGGATTGTGTTAAGCAAAAAAAAATCACTGTAGATCCTCATGGTTATGCGTGAAAGTAAAAAATAATACTGATATAATATCTGATAATGATGCTTCACGTTTTATGTCATGGAAATGTTATCAATTCAGCTTGTCAAATGGTGTAGCCTCCAAGAAGATTCAACCTTTAAAAATAATACATCTATGTAAAAATATGTTTAAAACTATATTTGCATACTACTTTTTGGTTTCTCTTATTTTTGAATGATGAACACTCACTGTGATTCGTACCCTCACACCAGGGTCCGGGGTAAATTAACAACAAAAGCAGACTTAACCTCCCTTAGGAGAGCCTCTGCAATGACAGTACAGTGTGTTTGCATCGCAGTTGTGTCAAATCACATCAACAGGCCGTTAACAGCTAAACATCCCTTAGGTGTGCAAACATGTCTGTGTTATGCATACCTGTCAAGGTTTGTTTTCCAAATGTAAGGAAAATGGTTTATTCCTTTACTCTTAGAAATAAATGTATAAAGTCAGGAAGAATTTAATGATAGACTCTCACACAAATTATTACATTTTTGGAGCTTTGTGTGCTAGCATTTTATTTTTTTCTGCTCTAATCATTTTCTTGGTCGAGCACCCAATTTGAGCAGTTTGCCAGTGATGTTTACTCTTTTCCAAATTATTCCAGTAATGGGAATGGACCAAAGAAAATGGTTTTTGTCTATACGCTACTGTTCTAAAGTTTGAGTCAGTCTCTTCTGCTCACCAAGACAGCATTTGTTTGATCAAAAATGTCAAATATATATGCAAATTCAAAACAACTGGTTTTCTATTTGAATATATTTATTCCTGTGATGGCATTACTCCAGTCTTCAGTGTCACATGATCCTTCAGAAATCATTCTTATATGCTGATTTGCTGCTCAAGAAACATTCCTTATTATTATCATTGTTAAAAACAGTTGTGATGCGTATTTGTTTTTGTGAAAGCCATGATACTTTTTTCTTTTTGGGATTCTTTAATGAATATAAAGACAAAACAGCATTTATATGAAATCGAAATATTTTGTAAAATAATAATTGTCTTTACAGTTGCTTATAATAAATTTCATGCATCCTTGCTTAATAAAAGTATTAACTTCTTTTAGAAATTCTTACAGACCCCATACTTTTGCACAGTAGTGTCTTCTCACTCTTTTAACAAAACAAAAAAATAAACACAATGTGCCATGAAAATAATGCGATATAAAAAATATTAAATGTCCTTGTTGAAAATAAAGATTTACAAGCAATGATTAAAAAAACAAAAAAAAAACAAAACAAAAAAAAACACAAATCAGAAGTGTTTCTCTTGCATCATTATTTAAATAATTTCTTTTGACTTAAACAAGTAATAATTGATTGATTTAGTGAAACTGACTTTTATGTGATATAACTGCATCATTCACATTAGGGGTGGGCGCTATATAGCCTCAAAATTATATCACGATATTTCAAGAATATTTGCGATAACGATTGTGTCGAGCAGGGCGGGCGAGAGCCGTGAGGGAACTGCGCAAGGCCGGTGATGTGATTGCTAATGAGCGTCAGCTGCGCGGTGCACCGGTCTCATATCGCTCACGGAGGAGCTCCGGAAGCATAAAAGAGGAGCGACAACAGTGAAGGACGAGAGAGGGCCAGGCCTGGATTTTATGTTGTGTTGTATTATGTTTGTGTGGGCCATTTTACTTTCGTTTTGTTGTTTATTTATTTTGGATATTAAAAGTTGTTGAATGTTCGCCGGTTCCCGCCTCCTTCCCATATTTACGAACTGTTACAATGATATTTATAACGATATAGAGAAAATCATATGGGAAAACGTTTTATTGGTGATTGCAGCTGGCAGGCATCAGCATTTATTAGTGCAAACACAGTGAAGGGCATTTCCCATCCTTTTCCAATGAGCTACTATCATTGATGACAAAATATCTAATTAAATGTATAATTATTCAGGTAAGAAAAAGTAATAAAATGTAAAATAACACTTTAATTTCTGTAGTCTTCATTGTAAAAATTAAATACAGATTAATGCTTTCCATTAAAGTTATAAAACATTCAATCAAGAGCAGAAAGTGATTTTCTTTGTCTTTTGTTCTTTGATTAACTTGACAGACAGCAGCAAGAATATTGGACTACTGTCACTTTAAGAGTTTATGCACAGACCCAATATACTGTTACAAAACATGCATTCCAAAACTGACTGTGTTTAACTGGACACTGGCCAAGATAGTTTGACATAATTTTGTTTGTATTTGAACGTTTTATCGCATTTTAGTGACTCAGAAGTTGTTTGAAACTGAGAAGCGGCTTGTGTGCTTCATTAATATAGATCAGTGGTCGATTGTGCGCTTTTGGTGTGAGCGCGAAACCTACAGAAATGACTAAAATTATGTGCAATACAAGCACTATTAAACCGGAGTGAATGAGACGAGTGAAAGAAAGGCTGTGTGTCACTTCGCTGTCAGAGAGAAGAGAGCTAGAACGTGCGGCTGATGTTATTGCCTTTGGCGCTGGTAAAATGGATCAGCTCTCCTATCCGGGATGGTCATGAAGAAAATCGGCTGAGTGGTGAAACAAGTTTGTTTCCACCTTTAACGGTAACAGTTTCTTGCATATTTTGCAAAATGTTGTGCTTAAATTGTTGGAGATCTGACCTCTTGTAACCAAACCACTTTCATACTATTCCAGTAGCTCCCTGTTTTGGTACTAAATCGTCATCAGAGGCTGATATACTGCTCTTACTCTCAGACTGGTGTTGTTCTTGTGCGCTCTAGGGAACATGAACGCGCCACTGATCACTGATATCGCGATATGACACTTTTTTATCATGCAAAAAAGTATACTGGTATTATCGTGGACGGTATGATATGGCACAGCCCTAATTCACGTGAATTCTAGTGCCACTTATGTAACTCTGAGTACTGCATTTACACCAACTGTTGTAGTTCAAAAATTCTATCATCATTTACTCACCCTTACCTTATTCTAAAATCTTTATAGCTTTCTTGGAACAAGGAGATATTTATCAGAATCTCCAAGATGCTCTTTTCCATACAATGGAAGTGGATAATTGAATCTGAATAAGATTCAAGAGCTGTTCTTCAAACAATTGCATCATATGGTTTCAGAAAATTTGGAATATAATACACAGATCATATGAACATACTTTCATGTTTTTTTTTATTACATTTTTGGGGCTTGATAGAGTCCGTCTCCTTTCAGTGACATTGTATGGAAGAGAGATTCTAATAAACTTCTCCTTTTGTGTCTGACAGATTTGATAATCAGCAAACGTGAGGCTGAGTTTGGTAGATGTAGGATTTAGAAAAATGTCTAACCCAATTGGCACGTCAGCAACTGCTGATCACTACATCACAACTGTGTCATGAAACTGTGGTTTGACCCCAGACCGCTGACGAAACTCATGGATTCACTATCAGCAGCACGGTTCCTCTTTGTGCTCGCTTTCAATAGTGTCTCTCAACAAAGAACACTGTGAATATCATGTGGTGAGGTTTTACGGGAGATACTCACAAGACACATGAAAGAAAACTATGCTCCTTTTGTACTTGTGGGGTTAAATGTTTAGTGTATTGAAATGTTCATAATGGCTATCAAGTGCTGGATGGTATGATTGTACATACAGTGCAGTGATAGAAATGTGTCAGCTGGTCTGTTCATCCCTGAAATGGGTTTGTGCGACGTTAAGGAGACTCACTCACCTCGAGTAAGGCAGTATGGGCAGCAGCAGGTACATGATGATACAGATAACAGTGAAGATGTCAGCTGTGATGAAGTACACCAGCGCACTGTCGGTCACGTCACTTGAGGCAGCCAGATCTACTATTGACGCCACTGCACTCAAAGTGCCGCCCATGGCTTGACCTGAAATCAAAAGATACAAGCTTAAGCCTGGTTTGTACATTTGTGGATTGTTACAATATTTCTAGCATCAAAATGCACACAAATTCACAAATAGGTAGACTCCATCCACCATCTTCTTAAGCCAACCAGATAGCAGCCACATTTCGCTGACCAGTCATGTTTTGCTTTACAATCAGAGCGGGAACTGAGTCAGTTTAACTCGCTGCAGAGATGGCATTTTCGTAGGCCAAAAGCTGGAAACTGGATTTTAGCATTTGTTCCACTGTCCTGAAGTTTTTGAATAGGTTTTTGGTTAACGCTTCAAATAAAGTCTGTGGTGAACACAAGCTCAAGATACTTTCATGTTTTATTTTATGATATAAAATACATCAGTAAAACCCTCTTCTGATTTTTTAAAAGATTTTACTTGCTAACAAGTGTCTGATTGGAAGTACAGAGGTTGTCAGAGACATTAAACGGAGTCTGCTTTCATAGCCTTGTTGTGTTTATAATTGTGCTCTTGCAAACTATTATAGCTCAAACTTTCAAGGAAAATGTTCTTAAACAAAGACTGAAAGAGTTGTCGGAAGCTGTCGTTGAAGTCATCCGTGGTGAAGTTCTTTTATAGCCTGTGTTTAGCTTTTGACTTCTACCGATTGAATTTACCCTTCAAAATTCATAAAAGTTGTTCATTTGTCAAGATTATCACGTGTAAGAATCATAAGCTTTTGATAGTCACAGACCTTATTTTCTGCAATAATCCAAAAGCAAATGGAAAAATCCTAATGGGTTTTTGTTGAGGGTAATGCGAACTTCCAGGTTGGCCTACAAAAATGTATCATCGCTGTGACTCTATAAGCTTGGCCACGGCATAAGGATGTTGTTACCTCGACAAAATGATCTCGGGCCACCTATGACATATTATCATGATCAAATGAGTTAATATGTTGTGGTCAAAACAAAACTAATTGAACCGAACACAGTAATAGAGAGTTTGGTTATTGACTCTGTTCCCACCATGATTGGCTGGAGCCAGAGCGTACTACAATTGATCGGTGCAATGTGGCTGTTATCTGATTGGCTTAAGTAATACGATCTTCAACTAGATCGAGAACTGGAGTAAATATTTTGACTGTTGTGATCCCAAATCGGACTAATGATCTGTAACTCTGCCTGAATTCAATCAAGCACTGTTCGCTGTTGGCCAGAGGAGAATTGGCCCCTCGACTAAGCCTGGTTGCCTTCGGCTTGCTTAAGTTGGGGACACTTGACTTGATATTCAACAATGTTTTGATCTGCCTGCATTGACACCATTGTATGCGAACTGAACTGAGCTGGACGATTACATCACTGTTTTCTCCAGTGCAGATATACAGATAAATGAACTAAATTAATAACTATTGATTTTTACAACGGAATGAATGAATACTGAATTTAATAAGCTGGACAATGACACCATATACTTTAAGAGCTGCTGTGCAGCCAAAAATTATTTGCCAATTATTACTGTAAAGCTGCTTTGACATAATTTGCATTGTAAAAAGCGCTATATAAGTAAAGGTGACTTGACTTAAGTAGATGGTTGTGTGGACTCTACCTATTTGTGGCTTTGTCAGCATCTTGATGCTAGAAGTGTTTAAAAATTCACAAATGCAGACAAAGCCATCCACAAGTATACAGGACACGATCCACGAAAGAATGACAGGCAAAGTTGTGTTTGAGAAATAAAAACATATTTGTGAACACTTTTATATTTGCAAATCTCATTTTACTTATTTGTGAATTTAATTTATTTGTAAAACACCTTTATTTGTGGATCTAATTGTGAATTTGTTTAATAATTGTGAATCTCTTTACATTTATTTGTGGCTCCAAATTATTTATCTGGAAATATGCAACAAATCTAACCCCATACATTTTTGACAAACTCAAAAACTAGACTGAAGTTTGAACTGCTACTTCTTGCTGCTACTTTCAGTTTCTTTAGAGATTTTTTTTAATCCAAACTTCCTCCTATTTAAAAAAAAAAACATACAATGGCAAGCGCATCAACAATAAGGCCGTGTGTCCACCAAAGCATTTTTAGCCAGATGAAAATGCCTAGCTGTGGGAACTGCAGTGCAGCAGGGTTTTCTTTTCAGTTGAGATGCAGTGTTTGTAATGAAACAGAATATCCATGTTGACCGTTATATGTGAATAAAAGCCTAAATTTAATCTGTTTAAACTGTTCATCATATAAAGCGATCGAGTCTCGTCAGAAATTTGGATTAAGCTGCTCAATTCATTTGGATTAGTTTTATGATTTCTTTATGAACTTTTTGAGGCGTTAAAGTGGTAGATGCGTAGCTGTCAATAGAGGGACAAAAATCACTCAGACTTCATCAAAAAGATCTTCATTTGTGTTCCGAAGTAGAATGAAAGTCTTGAAAGTTGGGTTTGGGACGATATGAGGGTGAGTACTTATTGGCAGAAATTTCATTTTTGGGTTAACTAACCCTTTAAATACATGGCATTCCCACTGAAAACAACTGAAAAAAAAATATGTTAACTGTAGGAAAAAACACTTTGGTGGATGACTCGATAAGTGAAAAGGCTAGCCTTTCACAAAAGTGTTGCACAATGTGCTGGTGGCATATGGGAAATGTTTCACTCAGTCAACTCAGGAGGATGAACAGTTAGGAAGTTCATTGGTACCTGATATGATAGCTTGAGATATCCTCATGGGATAATGGCCACTGATACCAAACACACTGCCAGAGAAGATGTTGGATGCCCCGCTAACCAGTGCCACACTGGCCAGAGTACCGCCAAAAAACTGCATCCTACAGCCAGACATGTCCACTTTCACCAGCACTGTGGTCACCACGAACACAACCAAGATCACCAGGAGAGAGAACAGTATTCGGAACCGAGAGGATAACCTGAAAGAAATACACATACACAGTCATAGAGAGAACTAGGTTGTTGTGGGTGGTTGCCAGGGTGATGCTTGGTTGGTTGTTTTGAGTGGATTTTTAGAATATTACTATGTGGTTGCTAGATAATTTCAGCTTTTTCCATTGTACTGGTAAGAGGTCTCTATAGGCGAGCGCCTTGCTATGTGGTTGAAACATTGTTCTGAGCGGTTTTAGAACATCGTTTTGTGGTAGCTAGAGTCTTCTACATGGTTGCTATGATGTTGGTAGGTGGATACTAGGACATTATTGTGCGGTTGTTATTGTGTAGCTGGTTCTGAGTGTTTTTTAGTACGTTCTAGGGGTTTCTGTGTAGTTGACAGGCAGTTACTTACTGGCTTAATTTAAAAGAGCCCAATCTCAAATTGGCTTGTTGGTGGCTTGAATGTTACCATTGTGCTAAAACATGCTAAAAATGGGCTAGCTTGATAGAAATGTGTTAAATATGGTAGCAACATGCTATCACAGCAACATGCAAAAACACGCTAAACTAGCACAGCTACATTCTAACCTTCAACAACCAACCTAGAACATGCTAAGCATACTAGTAACACTTAGCTACATCTATCTTTATACTTTTAAAACTACTTCAAACCTTCTGACCAGGATTTCTCAGGTTAAGAGAGCCCAATCTCTGATATTTTGGTATCTTGATGTGGTTCAGTCCTTTTTAGTCTAGGATTATGATGTTGGCTTGAGAAAAAAAAATCCTAGCAATATGTGCCAACATATGCTAAAAATATGTTGAATATGGTAGCAACATCGTAAATTACAGCAAAATGCTAAATAAATGTACTAAAACATGCTAGTAACATGCTAAAATATGCTTGATAGCAACATGCTAACAACCCTCAAATACATGAGGCTGATGGTTTTATTCAAAGATTGGTACACTCCTACTTGCCATTTTCTTCTAATAGAATTTATTTTTTTTTGCAGTGTAAGCTTGTTGAAATGCTGATTATGATCTTTAAGTACTTTGCAGAAAGTCAGAGAATGCTCTAAAGCTAATTTAGCTCTTGTTTACAGGCCTACATCAACGCAGAGGGTCAACATTAATTTTTATTTTTTTTTGGTCATCCAGTTTGTATGACCCAATTGCTCATCCTAATTCAGTTAGTCTTCAAGCAAAACAGCAATCTGCTCATCAGGCAGGACGTTTGTCCCGTATTTGCTGGCAACATATATACCCTTTGCAAATTGTCGTGACTCTTTAAAATCAGAGACCAAAGTTCACAAAAAAACAAAAAAAAGCAAAAAAGGGAATCGTGGAGATGAACATGTAATGTCAGAAAACAGGCACAGTGAATCTTTATTCTTTGAGAGTACAGGAATGGGCAACAGTTACAAAGATACCACAGTTCATTTGAACAGAACACTGTGTGTGTTAACTGATTCAATTTAGGCTGAGCCGGTTTGTGCTGCATAAGAAGTTGCAAACTTTTGCGCCTGTTAGAAAACACTTTTGGTTTTTATGAGAAGACAAACTAATGCTACATTTTAACGACTGTAGAATCTGAAATGCAAGTCCCTCCTGGATTTCAAGGCATCTGAAATCACAAAATCAATAAAGATAGTGTGCAGACATGTTTGTTTTACCTGTTGACCAGGAGGTAGCTGAGGATGAGACACAGCACTGAGGGAATTGTGGAAGCGATGGAGATGTAACTCTCAAAGTAATCCTAGACACCATAAAAAGAAAAATTACAACACTCAACTCAGGTCGCTCAAAATCAATACATGTTTCACAATCTATGGTCTATGTAAGGGACAATGCCACTGCCATGTCATTTTCCCTAAATAACACTTATTTGATGGCTACTTACCCAATAAATAGATGGGCATGAGTTATTTTTATTAAGCAAGAATAAAACAAAAAGAGGAAACTAGCACAGCTGCATAGAGCAATGGTTATTTGGGACAACAGTCAGCTTGAGATCATTCTACAAAGAGAATACCACAACTGACCAATTAATTAATTAATTAATTGCCTTCTATTTCACATTATTTACATGAGATCATTATAATAGTGATTCTGTGTTTATATGTCCAGTGTCACATTTGTAAAAGGATAATTTACATTTTCTGTTTCCAAATATTTTTGAGAAATCCTGTGTAAAATAAAGGTTCATTTCAGCAATTGTATCGGTTTTATTCACATTTATTAATTGTATTATATATATAATTTTTTGACATTTATTGGTCACCAAGTCAGCCACTAAAAAACCCACTCTTTACAATTTACACACAGAAAAATACAGTGAGGAATCAATTTTTCACAGTAAAGAAGCCATAAACAGTGCATGATGGCTAATTTTTTGTGGTATATAGCCCTACTCCTTAAGCCAGGAAAGTTCACTTAAAAATTAAAATTCTGTCATCATTTTAAAAACATATATTTTGAAGAATGTAGGTAACCAAACAGCTTGGTTGTCATGGACTTCCATTGTATGGATAGAAAAACCCCCAGAAAGTTTCCTCAAAATATCTTCCTTTATAGGTGTTTATGGAATGAAAAGAGGATGAGTAAATGATGACAGAATTTTTATTTATTTGTGTGAACTTTGAGGTCTCCTTTGAAAATATCTTAAATGCTGGAGTAGAGTACAATTTAGAGATGAATCTCAAGAATAAGTCCTTTGGAAAGAAAATGTCCTTAATTATCATAAAAGTAATATCATAATGTAAAAATGGTTCCAAAATAAGGACATGCCTTCATAAATTCACCCTTAAAGGTGCTATATGTAAGACCGGTGCTGCCAGTTTACCGATTTCGTTGCTAAATTTAGCGATTTCCTGTCAGCATTTGAGACTTTTTTCAAAAGCCTAGCAACAAATCTAGCAACTTCTTGTACAAACCTTATCTAGATTGCAAGACTTGCCCACAGATCTAAATTTATATTAATATAGATCAGTTGACTGGCCAGTCAACTAGCGACCAGTTTTAGCTACTTTCAATTGAAAGCAATTGGCAACACCGTTGGCAACAAGAAATTTTCATGTATTATTCACTTTTGTTTTTACAGTGAACAGCTTGTAATGAAACTTAAAAAAAAAAAAAAAAGGGAGCTCTCCCAACTTCCTCAAAAAGAAGAAAGCCTGCAGACTGGTTTTTATATCAAGAATTCGGGACGTTTTTGAAAATCAAAAGGATGTGACATAATCAAGCCTCTCTTCCATACTACAACACATAAAACAAATGCTTATACGATGCTCATGTCATGATGATGCCCAAAGAGCTGAGTACAGTAAAGTCAATGTTTCATACAAAGAAATGGAATTAATTCAAACTACAATCTCACATAACCAGATCTACAGTCTCAAATATACTTTATATGCATTTATCAGATCAGATCAGATGCTTTCTTAACTTCTACCTTTTTGCCGCTGTCATTTTTGTTGTGCGTTTATTTTATTATTGAGAGAAAAGCACGCAGCACATATTGACATATTCATCTAAACGTCACTCGTAGCAGAGTGGACAGTGTCATGAAGGTTCGTTAACAGTATATCGCTGCAAAGGAAGTTCCAACTTCTTTTTACTTCTAAGCAAAGAACAAAAAAGGACTTTGCTGTGAGTATATCGGGGCCTTGTATCACGCTCAGTCTCTAGTACGTCACGTCACTGATTTGGCCGAGGATCATGTGTGAGCATGAGGAATAAGTTGCTGGCTGCAGTTCACTTAACAGCTACCAGTAGTAAAAAAGGTGTCTGATTTCTACATACAGACCCTTTAAAGTTAAGCAATAAATTTATCATGTGCTCGTGAAGATTGGAACATGCAAACACAAGTGGAAGAGTCTCATAAAATGACATGTTTTCATTTTCACCATTTCCTGTCTGGTCAGACAAAACTAGTGTTTGAGCAGAAGTGAGAGTGACAAAAAAAACATCAAATCATCACTTATGAACTCGCAACAAGAAAAAATGACCAGATTTCTGTTAACTGAGAATTCTTAACTTAACTTAAAATTGAATGATCCAAATACTAGAATCCATTCATTGAAACCTGACGGTTTAATTTCCTGCTTGAAATCATGTGATCCGCTTTTGCCACCCCAGCAACTAAGAGGGAAAAGCAAACATAAAAGCTAAGACACTTCAGAATCCCAGGACGCACCTCAGCCTGCTAATTCAATACTTTTAGAAACAAACAAAATGCAGGCAGTGGACATAATCAGATCAACTGCAGTCTAGAAGGAATGACAACAGCAGACTAAGGGGTCATTCACACAGAATGCACACAGAATTGTTTTAGTTTACTGTCTCATCTGCACGATTCTGGATAAAATTAGAATCACGATTTTTTTTTGTTTCAAATAGAGATCATGATTCTCCCACGATTCTGAATATACAACCAAACAAAATAATGTAATTTACTAGAGGTTCTGAAGAAATGTTAGAAAATTGCTGGACTCTAATTTCTGGAAAATGTTTGATTTAATTATTTAAAAAATGGTTTAATAAATTAATAAATACTTAGTTCATTATGAATCAGTGTTTTTGAACAAATCTTTTGAATGAATGATTCAATGACAAATACATTTTTTAACAGTCACGTGTCGCCACCTAGTGGCATAAGGGGCCGTTCACATATCGCGTCTTTTACGGGCGCATATTCGTTATTTGCAATGTTGGGGCGCGGCAAGTGTGCTCAAAATGGAAGCGGCGCGGTCGCCACATGCGTGCGGTGCAGCGCACTCGTTTTTTCCAGGTGCGCCTGTGCCGCGGCTAGATGAAAACATCTCAACTTTTCAGAATGCCGCAAGTGCACCGCAGGTCATGTGACAAGAACCATCCAATCAACCCATTCCCTTTCCCTAATGGTAGCCTAATCACCTCAGACGAACGCAGAGTCGTTGTGCAGGAGAGATGTTTCACGGCAGAAGCTCTGTTTGGTGATGCTTGGGCCAATTTTTCTTAAATGATTATCATCGTCCAGACGGAGCTCTTGGATAAGTTTGTGAAATTCTCCGTGGTGCACCCAAACACTGCGGGAGTTTTTTTTCCTCTCCATAAATAAATCTTGTACTAAAGCTACTGCAAGGACTTTTCAGTGATGGAAATCCATTGAAACTTCCACGTAGTCGTGGAGAAAGCTGTTCATGGTTGCATAGCAACGGCAGACTACAGAAACGCAAGCTCCCGAACGCTTGAAAAAGGAGAAGCGCTTTCCATGCGTTTTTAGGTGCGATATGTGAATGGCCCCTAATGATGTAATCGATACAACCGTTATTTGACGCACCAAGTGAGTTTCAAAAGGTGGTTTGCGCTATTTTTATCGAAGTTTAAAGTTAGTTAAACACATATTGCAGTACTTGTAACTCAGAAATAACTAATGTGTGGTTCAAAACTGCTCTCTGGCAGCACAAATACATATTTGAATGTTCCGGTATGATTTTGTCAAAGGTTTAAAATCACGCGGAATCATTGTCATTAATACAAGATCGTGTGGATGGTTGAATCGAGTTCGCAATCTTTTTGCGATTAATCGTGCAGCCCTAGCGTCGCGTTTTATTGAACACCGTGTGATGCAAAAGACGAGAAATGTTGGGATGTGAGATGTTAACAGAAAAACAATGGAAAAGTAGGGCAGTGGAATGAAAAAACCTGTTCAACCAACACTATAAATAAACCAACCAACTATAAATCACACACTAATCAGAAGGGGACATATTCTACCCATTAATACTTTCTGTTACCTTCAGTGACCCTAAAACCAAAAGAGGTCTTGTGATTGTGCATATGAACAGAACGTCAGTTCTGTCAAACATCACAAGACCTTGAGAATGCTGGGGTGAGCAGGAAGCGCAGAAACGTGTTATGATTCCTTTAAATAACTCTTCAGCAAATAGTAGATAATAATAAACACTTCCTGTGTCATCTGACATGCTTTAGCAACAACTAACACATGGCTGTGCAATGTACGGTATATACTGTGTATTGTATATACTATTCTTCAAACCTGCACTGTATTTTTTATTTTTAGAAATTTTACCGGGAAAAAAATGTAAAAATGCCACAGTAAAATCCTGTCAATTGAAAGTTACCTCACCATATATGGTGAAAAATTGTAAATGGTTTAACATCGCATTACAGTACCTATCAGAAGTTTAGAAACATTACAATTTTTTAATGTTTTTGAAAGAAGTTTTATGCTTACCAAGGCTGCATTTATTTAATTAAAAATACAGTAAAAACAGTAATATTGCAAAATATTATTACAAATTAAAAGAACCGTGTTCTATTTGAATGTATCTTAAAATGTAATTTATTCCTGTGATCAAAGCTGAATTTTCAGCATCATTACTCCAGTCTTCAGTGTCACATGATCCTTCAAAAATTATTTTAATATGCTGATTTGCTGCTCCCTAAATTTCTTATCATTATCATTTATGAAAACAGTCGTGCTGCTTAACATTTTTGTGGAAATTGTGAAACTTTAAGGATTCTTTGACGAATAGAAAGTTTAATGAACAGCATTTATTTGAATTTATTAAATTTATTAAAGCACTTATTAAACAGAAATATATTGTACCATTGTAAATGTCTGTCACTTTTGATCATTTTAATGCATCGTTGATAAAAGTATTGATTTCTCTCTCTTTTAATCTTCTTACAAATGTTTGAATGGTATTATTGCTTAAAAATGTTAAGCAGCAAAAACATTCATGATGATAATAATAAATTTAAATGCTTAAATTCTTAAGCACCAAATCAGCATTTATTATTCATTATGCTTGAACAGCACTTTGGTAAACAACCATTTTTAAAAAGTGCTCTATAAATAAACTTTGATTTGATTTGATTTGATATTAGAATGGTTTCTGAAGGACACAGAAGACACAGTAATGATGCTAAAACTTCAGCTTTGTCATCAGAGAATAAATTTCTTTTTCAAAATAAAAAAAGGGAAATTATTTTAAAATGTAATAATATTTCACAATATTACTGTTTTTACTGTATTTTTAATGAAAAAAGACTTCTTTCAAAAACAAACAAAAAAATCATAATGTTTACAAATTTTGACAGGTATTGTATATTTAATTTTATTGTAAAATACTGGACAATACTCTAACATTTCTGGATAAAACAATTGTCAGATTTCTTTTATTCCATGGCAGAAACATGCTTCCATTGTTTTGAGGGACATTTTGTTTTATTTAGTTAGTGTTTATTGCTTTATAATTTTATTGTCACATGTTTTACTCTGAATGGTGTTTTGTCTTTGTGAATATGACCCTGTGCACCATGTTTTATAGACAGGCCACTTACAGTTTTACCCCATATATTATTGTGGTGTTTATCAGTACATTTTAAAGTAAAAAGAGAATTTTGGTACTTCAGGAAGTTTGGTTTACAATTCACATTAAATTATATTCCAATATACAATTATAAGTTGTAAAATATACAAATATATACACTAAAATATTGTCGGCATATTTATATTGGTGAATTTCTTCCAACCACAGCTGCCCGTTTTTTTTTTTTTGTTGTTGTTGTTTGTTTGTTACCTTAAATTAAAATAAAATTATGTACATTATAAACAAAGGATTTTTGATTGGTTAACACACTTACGGCGAGGTCATCATGAGGTTCCTCCTGACCAGCAGGGCTGGAGTTGTTACTGAGCTTGTACAGCCAGTACTGTTTGGCTGTGATGAAGACATTCCAGGGCAGCAGAGAGCCGATGCCCATCAGGAAGAAGATGATGTACACTAGATTGTAGGAGTCCTCCGGGCAGCGACGGGCCGCCAGGGGCCCCGCTGGCTGCTGTCGGGACAGCAACGGGGAAGTGTCATCCCCCGCCGCCTCACCCTCTGAATGCTCTTCGTCAGACATGGAGGAGATGGCAGTGGGAATGTAGGAGGAGTTCGTGCTGGCCTGAAGAGACAGCTTACCATCCATTCTCAAAGAGAGGGGATGGAGGGAGGGAAATCCGAAGGATGTCAGGCTGGCCAGGATAAACTAATGCTGGAGGAGAAAGAAAAAGGGTGAAGTATTAAAAACTTAACATTTAGAGTGAAAAAAGTGAGTGGTGCCTGTCCTTGCAAAGTTTGCCAATTTAATAATGGAGGTTAAAGTGTAGGTTCAACCAAAATGAAAATTCTCTCATTCCTCACCCTCATGTTGTTCCAAACCTGTAAGACTTCATCTTCATCTTCGGAAAACAAATTAAGATATTTTTGATGAAATTCAATTCAAACTTTGACGCTTCAAACAGTTCATAAAGAGATCAGAAAACTAATCCATATGAATCGAGCAGTTTAATCCAAATTTTCTGAAAAGACTCAATCGCTTTTTATGATGAACAGATTGAATTTAGGCTTTTGCTCACATATAAACACTGATCAGCGGTCATTCTTGTGTGTTACACAGCAAGTTTGAGCTTCTGCAAGAGATTTGTTCTCGCGCATCAAGCAAGTTCTGTTGAGCTGTTTATGTTCACGGATCAATGTTTATATGTGAATAAAAGCCTAAATTCAATCTGTTCGTCATAAAAATGATTGAGTCTATTGATAAAATTTGCACTATACTGATCAATTAATATGGATTAATTTTACAATCTATTTATGAATTTTCTGAAGCGAAAAATTGGTAGTTGCGTAGCTGTCTGTGGAAGGACAGAAAGCTCTCAGATTTCATAAAAAGATCTTCATTTGTGTTCTGAAAATGAACGAAAGTCTTACGGGTTTGGAACGACATGAAGGCGAGTAATTAATGACAGAATTTTTCATTTTTGGGCGAATTATCCCTTTAACAGGGGTGAATCTGACAAAAACATCAGGAATATAACTATATGGACATATTTTACCAAAAAATCAAAAGACAAAATAATAACGGGTAGTTGTGGCCTAATGGTGAGGGAGTCGGGCTTGTAACCTGAAGGTTGCTGGTTCGATTCCCACACGGGCAGGAATTGAAGGTGGGGATTGTGAATGAACAGCACTCTCTCCACCTTCGATACCATGACTAAGGTGCCTCACTTGTAAGTCGCTTTGGATAAAAGCATCTGCCAAATGAATAAATGTAAATAAATAATCATATAATAAAAATAACATTTTGCCTATACATTTCCAATTACTCGTTTAGCACAGGGGTTTTCAAACTGGGGTCCGGAGGCTTTATGGGGTTCCCAGAAAATTTCAGAGAATAAAAAGACAATGCAAAAACGTCCAAAATTAAGTATGGACTATTTAAGTTTGAAAACAATATGCTGTATTTATAATGTCACACTTGCTATTTATCTAACATTTCAAATGTTTTTTCATACATAATAAATATACAGATGGATTTTAGGAAGGGGTCCCCCATAAATGGTTCAACGCATTTGGGGGTCCTTGGCATCATAAAGCTTGAAAAGCCCTGGTATACCAGATGCTTTTGTCCAAAACGACGGAAAACAATAGAAGCAGTTTATCCAACAAAAAGTCAAGACAAAACCCAGTTAGTCTAGCACAGTTAACTTATTTTTGTTATAGAAAACAGATTGTTGGGTGAAATGTAACCGGATTGTTGAGAACCACTCATGGATTGTTGCGATATGGTTTCTAGGGTGTTCTGGGCAGTGGTTAGGTGGTTTTCACTTGTGTATAAAGAGCTGTTCCTCCAACTGTGGGAAGATTTTTTGCCTCAGGCATTTCAGAATGACTAAAACAACATTTGAGATGGTTTGCAATGAGATTGGTACGCTGGTTAGTCAAGTTATCCACATTAAGTTTTTTGTTACGCATAAAGGAATTTAATCAGTAAATGCGTTTCCATTGCAATTTATGAGCATGTCTTCATAAAATAAAATAAAAAATCCACAGTACATAAATTAATTTGTTGTTTTTGTTCATTATGCACACATTGACGTTTACAGCGGTTTTAATGTAATATCACAACATTTGCATACAAATACACAAGTGGAGACATTTCTGGTGCTTGAGAAAGGCTCTTTAGATCTCTAGACACTTGGTTGACCCTCTTGGGATCTTTATGCCAGTTTATCATCCAACAGGTGGAAATTGTAAGTTTGATCAAAATAAATAAATAAATAAAATAAAATAAAATAACTCCTGATTTAAAAAGTAATATCATGCCTCACCTCCACAAGTAACATGATCATTCATGTCCATGTTTGCTTTAGCAATAAAGAGGAAACAATTTCAGAAATTTAGCAACCACTTCAATAAAACACACACGTGAAAAACAAAGGAAGGAGGGTATCCAAACTTACTAGCCCGTCAGCCCCTCTGCTACTGAGAGATTACTGTCTGTCTGCTTTTAAAATCAGTCTGCCATTCTGGAGACGCTCAGATCAAAATGAAGAAAGAAGCAAGCACTCCGTCAGGACTCACAGTGCTGCAAGAGACAGACAGAGAAAACACCTCCACCACATTACTCAAAGTACACCAAATTTCACACCAGTAGGAACCAGCATGTGAATCAGTTACACAGAACAATCTGTCTCTATCCCAATCCTGTCTGATGCGTCACTCGAGGAATGCTGGAGTGGCTTCTGAAGCCTTATGTGCATCGTCACACTAATTACAACATGCTCACATGCTCCTTCTGTACTCCACTCAATCACATGACACCAGACTGACGTTTACCTAGGAGCATAACACACTGTGTTATTAAATCCCTCTTCCTTAAATACAGCTGATGATATGATATCCTTATCAATGAAGAGTGCACATTTTCTATCTCTCTCTCTCTCTATATATATACATATATATAGTGAAACATAAGTGATCATTTAAATACAGCAATTTTGCCTTCATTTTTATTTGCTATCATTAAATCGCCCGTCACCTTAGCTAACATTCTGGCAAGGTTCTCTGAAAGTTATGAGCAAACATTTTTCAAGTAATGTTAATATAACGTTCGTTATCTATATATCGTACATGTGTAGTTGTTGTTGTTGGTTTTTTAAACATTTAAGTTGCACATTCGTTTAATGTTTTTTAAATGTAACTGCTTGTTTCAGAACATTCATAAGTAACATTCCCATAATCTTTGCAAAATTATCAAATGAAATATTCCCTGAAAGTGTTGGTTCACCCAAAGAATGAAATTTCTGTCATTAATTACTCACCCTCGTAAGGCCTTCATTCATCTTCGGAACACAAATTAAAATATTTTTCGTGAAAATTGAGAGGTTTTTTTTATCCTGCATAGAAAGCAATGAAATTACCACATTCAAGGTCCAGAAAAGTAGTAATAACATTGTTAAAATAGTCAACGTAAATACAGTGGTTCAACCTTAATGTTAAGAAGTGACAAGAATACTTTTTGTGCACAAAAAAAAACAAAAAAAACAACGACTTTATTGAACAAATTCATCTTTCCCCTGTCATTCTCCTACTCTATTTACATTGCAGTGCTTCCAAGTTCTATGACCAAACGCCGGCTCAGTATTGGCCGACACTGTTCACATGAGCAGCACAACAAGTGTGTGATTACTGATGCAGGAGCCGGCCAATGCTTCTTTATTGAATAAAGTCGTTATTTTTGTTTTTGTGCACAAAAAGTATTCTTGTCGCTTCATAACATTAAGTTTGAATCACTGTAGTCACGTGGACTATTTTAACTGTTTTTACTACTTTTCTGGACCTTGAATGTGGTAATCTCATTTCTTTCTATGCAGGATCTATCCTCTCAGATTTCATCAAAAATATCTTAATTTGTGTTTCGAAGGTGAACAAAGGTCTTTGAAATGACATGAGAGTGAGTACTCAATGACAGAAATTTCATTTTTAGGTGAACTAACCCTTTCACGTTCACATAACCAAAAAACTGGTGGTTTTGAACATTCAGAGTGCGTTCAAAAATAACATTTTCGTAACTTAATGGGAAAGTTATTCTTAGAACATAATTTTGTTAGCAGGGATGAGCGGTCAAAAAAAAAAAAAAGTGGAAAAGTTTTTATGCGGAGCCATTACATAAGATGTAATTACAAAAGGGTGGTACTATGGTACATTGATGTCCGATTTGATACCGTGGTACTAAATGATTACCATACACATGTTCTATGGAGTTCACGTCACTCCAAAGAACACTTGACAATTATAGACACCAGACAAAACAAACACAAAAAAAATGTTATTGCTTGGAAGCATTGAGTTCTAAAGGAGTTCTCAAAATGTTACACTGAAAAATCAACTTCGTCTCAGTCAGAGGTTTTTCCTAAAATTCCTTAGAAGAAAAAGTAAAATAAAAAGACACAAATGACTTGAGACTATTGACATGCAGTAAGAGTATAAAAATATAAAATTAATGTGAGGAGGAGCTCAGATAATTTGGTCTTGGTAGAATTTGCTGCAAAATGTCAGTTTGAAACAACAACAAGATATTAAAGATGGTTAAAATGTTATTTTGTTCTTTCCTATAGGTGTTCCTAGGCAGCAATATTTCTGCTTATCGTGATACCCAAAAATGTGTCGGTAGTCTGCTGGGGTTCGAGCCACAGCCCATATGTCAAGCGAAACAACGAAAGGAAGTGTGCTTCAATATGACAGGAAAGACATATTAGAGTATTCAGCATTTTTAAAATGAATTTCAAACAGAAACCAGTATATACCTAAGAAAAGGAATTGGATTCAGAGTCAGAGTCAATGACATACAAAGTTCAGCTAAAGTAATGGTATGGGAGACGAAACAGCTGTTTTGTAGGCTGTAATGACAGTATTACAGTTAACGTCCAACAGATAAAACTATCATGTTTAACCGTGTTAGTCTTGTGTTTACCGTAAAATTGTGAGTGTAACTTATGTGACATTCCTTTACATATGAATCAATTCAAAGATGCTGAACTGCAAGAGCGCTTGTAAATTTTCAGGTAACGTTAGCTGGATTTCACTCACCAATAGCTTGATTTTAGCTGAATTCATATTTCTCGTACCTGTTCTCCACATACAGAAAATAACAACACATTCTCATTTATGCAAACATCGGAGAGTACACAACACGATCCGTAGTGTACTACAGTAAATGCAGTGGGTGAACATGAAGAACTTGACTTCAAATTAAAAGCTCACGGCAAGTTAAAAGTCATGTAAGCAAAACAGAGAATAATAATATTAATGACTCTTTTGTGCACGAACTTCATTTACAGGTAATGAATATTTACAGTCAGCAGAGGATAGTATACAGAAAAGTTTAAGATAAAGTCTCAACAGGTAGATTCTTTTATTTAAAAACGCAAAATTAAATTTAAAGTTAAAATCTTTTTTTTATTTGAAACATGACAACCGTCTACTAATGTAAAGTAAGTTAATAAAATACTATGCTAGCACAGCTTTTTCACCATTTTATGCAAGGAGAATGAGTAATAAAAAATATTTTTACAGTAATAAATACTATTTATACTATTTAAAAGTGCTCTGTTATTTATTAGTGTAATAAATTTGTGTTAGTGTAAAACCATTAAATAATACCCATATATATATATATATATATATATATATATATATATATATATATATATATATATATAAATTTTTTTCTTTTTTTTGGATCACTATTGTGCGGCTTTTATTTTGAAATACAAGGAAATTGAACGTCACTTATTTTTACTGTGTTCACCGGAGGTACCGTGCCGTTTGTCTGTGTGTGTGATTATTACAGGTAATGACTTTTTGCAATAACATAAACGTACTTCTGTGTAAATATAATTTACATTAAGTGTTTAATGAGCTGTCTCAGAGTGCGTAGTATTGATCTTTTTAGCCTAGAACAGCAAGTGTGTTGTTATAACACGTAGTCACCAACACGTGGATAAAGCTGGACAATCTACTATCTCTTACATTAAATCTGTACATTATTTGTATGCTTTATTTTTAATACATATGCTTTTGTAATATAATATAGCAGCATTAACATTAGTCAGGTGTCCACAACTCTACATTTAAGCGTCGCTCATGCATGTTATTCAAAAGTATTTTTAAAAATAAACGAACTAACGGCTTTTTTCAGGTCATTCAGTCATTCATATATTACTTTTTTATTAAATAAATATATCATGTTTTCAGTCAGCTGGCAGACAATGGCTGATGACGGTCCAGCAGAGGAATATCCCACCGAAATCGAGGAAAACCTCAATGATTTCGACTCCTCTGTCAGCTCTGTCCAGAAAATGGTCCAAACACTAGTGTCTGTATCCAGAAGTGACCATCTGCTTAAAGTATGTGGAAACAAATGCACAAATCAACAGTTATATGAGCTTGTCACATATGAATGACTTATTTTTGGAATGTTTTGATCTTTTTGTACCTCATTCAAGCTGGATCCTCTTGATCAAGCTAAATTGGATCTGATGTCTGCATATGCCCTCAACTCAATGTTCTGGAGTAAGATTTTACACCATGTTTTTCTTGTCAAATGTTATGAAATTTAACTGGTTATAACACCATTTAACTTTTCTTCTTAGTGTATCTGGTGACGCTAGGAGTCAATCCGAAAGAACATGCAATCAAACAAGAATTGGTAAGAAACGATTGTCATTTTACTTCAAATGTTTTCGGTTTGAATTATAAGTTAAAATCCATCCATGTGCATTTGTGACATTGTGGATTATCACAGTAAATAATTCTGAATTACCTCTAGTCTCTATACTGAACTTTTTTCTAAGAGTGATAAACTGACATTGTAACGGCATGTCTGTAACCGCATTAAAAACAAATGAACATTTTTATTTAGCGTGAAGTCTTAATTCACCCTTACTTAAGTTAAGGTATTTAAAAGGTCTTAAATCAGAAGCTCTTAAATTCATAAAGTCATTAAATGTTGCATGCACTGCAAAACAAATTACATCTTCCTCTGAATTTTCAGTTTTCCAATACAAATGTCTAAACATCTTTAAATCCAAGATGCATTTACTTCAGATACAAATGTAAAAGGAAGTCTTGAACAAAATTAAGTGAGTTTATGCTTAAAACGAACAAATATATATCAATAAGTTATTGAAACTTTCCTTTAAATTAAGTTGATTTTTCTGAGCCGACTGGCAGATAGTTGTTCTTGTTTTAATCACTTCATTTTGAACAATTTCACAGAAAGCAAGATGTCATATTTTGTGTCCTTTTGTATCTCCAGTAAATGAATCTTGATTTAAAGGATTAGTTCACTTCTGAATGAAGTGATAATTTACCCACCCCACGTCATCCATTAAGTTTAAGTCTTTTTTTCTTCAGTCAAAAAGAAATGAAGGTTTTTGAGGAAAACATTCCAGGATTTTACTCTATATAGTGGACTTCAATGGGGTACAAGGTCCCCCAAATTGTAGTTCCAGTGCAGCTTCAAAGGGTCTACACAATCCCAGATGAGGAAAAAGGTCTTATCCGCCACGAATGACAAAATCATGTTACAAAGCTCACACGTAACATAGGCGGAAGTACAGAGCCAGTGTTTACAAAGCGAAGATTAAGATCTTTGTAAAGATTAAGCCAAACGGCCTTCACAAAAAAATGTAAAACGTTGTCGGAAGATTTTGATGAGATGGAGTTTTACACCCTACCGCGGTACTTCCGCCTACGTCATTCGCAACCTTTTCAACGTGATTACATCATGCGTGGCTCTTCGCAAAGCTAGTGTAAGATGAGCATTTGTGGTTAAAAAGTATATACCTTTTTTTTTTTTTTTTTGTGGACCGATGGTTTCTCTAGATAAGACTCTTATTCCTCGTCTGGGATCTTGTAGAGCCATTTGAAGCTGCATTAAAAGTGCAATTTGGACCTTCAACCCGTTGAACCCCATTGAAGTCCACTATAGGGAGAAACATCCTGGAATGTTTTCCTCAAACGCCTTCATTTATTTTCGACCGAAGAAAAAAGACATGGGCATCTTGGATGACATGGGGGTGAGGAAGTACAGGAAATTTTAATTCTAAAGTGAACTAATCCTTTAAGAATCTTCAGACAGTTGCACTGGGAAACAAGACAAAACTATTGAGGACGAACATCACTTTTTTTGTGGTGTGACCATCAGAATGTAAAGTAAAAGTTGTTCCATATTCTAGCTGTTGGGAGCAGAGGTATTTCAAACTCCTTATTTTTGTTTTGCAAAGTTCAATGGATCTCTGGTTGAAGTTATATTTTCAAACTCTGTTGCTAATACAACTCCCTAGACATTTACATTTAGAAAACGCATTGACATTTGTTTTCCCCTTCAATTTATTCTTAATTTTCCTAAAAGTCTTAAATTTACCTTTGTAAAACCCTCATTAAATCTGCGAACAGAAATCCAGTAAGTGAAAGCAGAATTCTGTGTAAAATAAATACTTGTCTTTATGATTGATGGTTTAATATTTGTACTGACTAATTGAGAAAGGAAACTAACATCCTCCTTCACCTCACAGGAGAGAATCAGGACATATATGAACAAAGTTAAAGAGATCACAGACAGAAGAGGAGCTGCACGTCTGGACAAAAACGCAGCATCGCGGTTTGTTCGGAATGCACTGTGGGACGCTGAGGACAAGAAAAGAAAGGACACAACTGAGCATTCCCGCAAAGGAAAACACATAAGGTTTTCTTGATTGAGCTGGTGAAACATATTCAGTTTTCTCTACAAATATTTAGCAGACTTTGACATCAGGCGCAACATTTATCTCAACACACTGAGGACTTGCTTAAGAAGCGTGCCATTTACCATGTGACTGTTCACCACACCGGGATGTTCATGGTGAACGTGTTGAGTAGCATCATTTTTTTCAAAATGGCTAGTTTAAAATTAAAAATGAAACCCCATTTAAGTTTGATTTTTTTTTAATATGTAATTTCATTTATTGTTTTATTCTTTCTGTAGACTTGAGTTTGTTTTATATTTGGGGTTACATAATCTGAAATGTGTAATGTGGACCATCCATAATACCAGTCCCATTAAAACTTCTAAATCCTCTTGGTCTTGTCAATTCATGTTGTAGTATTGTTGTCGTATGATTCAATATTTTTTTTTTCTTCCGTTTTTGTATCTAGATTAAATGTGTTTCTGGAAATTAATAATTTATTTAGTGATGGGAGAAACGAAGCGTTTCGAAACTTTGAATCAACTGAACCAACTCGTTCGCGAAATGATTCACTGTTTCGAATCATCGAAACGCTACACGCTGGTGACGCCTGCTGGTCAGAACAATGTAAATGCAGTGGGAACTCGGTCCAAACACCTTAAACCAGCTGCAACTGTCTTATTGAAAGTGTAATCTATTGAATGCAATTTAACAAATCATCAAATATCTCTGAATATGAAGTGTTTCTATGTGTTATTTTTTTTTATTAAACTGTAGGGCTTGCTTTGTTTGTTAGACCAATCAGCCAAGAACTACTCTTCATATAAAATTATACAAATGTGTCATTAAAGGGTTAGTTCACCCAAGAATGAAAGCTCTGCCATTAATTTCTCACCCTCATGTCGTTTTACACCTGTACAACCATCGTTCACCTTCGGAATATAAATTAAGATATTAAGCCAGTGAGGCTTCTATTGCCGGCAAGACAATAAACACTTTTAGATGTCCAGAAAGATACTAAAACATATTTAAAACAGTTAATGTGAGTACAGTGGTTCAACCTTAATATTATAAAGTGACGAGAATACGTTTTGTGCGCCTCTGTCGTTTCATTCATCAGGCTTATAAATAACAACAAATATATTTTTTGATGCATTATGATGAATTATTCAGCTATTTAACATTGTCATTGTGCTTTTTTGTGCTCTGTATTTAATCTCATTATGATGTACACAAACCCATTTTTTTTTTGTTGATGTTGATTTTGTACTCAGAAAATGTAAGTATTACTACTAAAAATAAGATTACGCCAGAATGAATTTCCTTACCCGAACACCCCAACACTTACACACAATAATAATGAAAAATGCTGCCCAATATTTCATTATATTACTTCTTACTGAAAATGATGTTTTAGTAAAACAAGCAAAATGTCATTTGTTTTGTCATATTACAGCTGTGCATGAACACACACTAGACAAGTGCAGTCAAGGTGAATATCTCAATTTTCAGTCAAGCAATGAATTAAAGCATGAATTAATAAAATAATTATATTTTCTGACAACAATAGGAAACATAAATGAGTAAAAGAATGAAAAAAAGTAACCACAATAAATAAATACATATACAAGTCATTAACGCATGAAACAAAGCTTTATTCAAACTTATTGTACTAATAATCACATATTTACGGACGTTGAACCCCACATCCTTCTGCCTTCTCAACACAGCTATGCCAATTCTGGGGCTTTATTTTGATGAAGCAGCTGACCACCGTGAACACCTTCTCCTGTCTTTGCCGTCCATCATGTCCCTCATTGCTGGTCTTCTCAATGGTGACATCATTGATCCAGAGGATGAGGAAGACAATGACGATGGACACCTGAACCCCACAACCTTGAAGCAAGAGTGGGAGAAGATGTGCGGGACAGTCTGGCTGCCGCTGTGTCTGCTCTCCAAGAACATGACTACCTGCAAACATTTAAAGATTAAAATATTTTACCATCCAAGTCAGCAATCCGTTTCTTGCCATTTTTTGTTATGGATTTATTACTTTTGTGGTGTAGTGGGCAAAACCACTGAACTGGTAAGCAGAAGGTTGCTGGTTCGATCTCTGCAGCCGTCTCCAACAGTGTGTCCTTGAGCAAGTCACTTTACTCCAGGTTGAAACAAAAAGAAATTAAAAAGAGAAGTACAAATAAATTAATAAAAAAGAAAATATCTGTACAGGCTCAAAAAATAATTAACCTGCTAAACACAAAATTAGCAATGAATGCAAGATTATCACAAGTGTATTAGGGAAATATTATAATACGTTTTAACTACACCAAAATCCAATCATTTTTATTTGTGGTTTTTGACATGGCTTTTAGATATTGTACCAGTTAGTTCCCTTTTTTATTTATTACAAAATGTGTTACAGAGACATCAAAGTACAATATATAACATCAAGTATGTAACAAATAAAAGTACACTGGGGGGGGGGGGCTTAAACTAAGTCTAAAAAAAATATTGAAATGTTCACAAATTTTAAAAGTTTTAACTGCTTTTTGTTTCAAAGAATATCATATAGAGTCAATATAATGTTCAAATTCTCTCTTAAAAGATATAAAACGTTTTTTTGCAAAAAAACTTGCATTTATGAATATGAAACTTTGCCATTAAAAGTATCAAGTTTTTTATATAAATTTGGTTGCGCTTGTTTCTACAATCCTCCATATGACTACATCCTTCCATAACAGCACATATTGGTTATCAATATTTTTTACTATAAAATCACAAATATTTTGCCAAAATGGTCTAACCAATGGGCAGTGCCAGAACAGATGGATTACAGTTTCAGGGCAATTGTCACAGAAAGTGCAGTTAACTTCAGTATCATTTTTAAATTTTAGAAGGTAATGCTTCACTGGGTAAATCCTATGTATAATTTTGAATGATACCTCTTTCACTTGGTTTGTAATTAAATATTGATTAGGTATAAGCCAGACCTTTTTCCAAGCAATATTGTCTGTCAACCGATTCCAATATGAGTAAATATGAGGCAAACATATAAAATTTCTTTAAAATAACTCTCTTATAGATCTGTTTTTTGAATTAAGGGAAAAACAAATACCACCTACAGTTATTTCCCTCATTAAGAGAAGAAGCGCCATATTCATAGAACAATCTCAGTGATGTCATAGTGAGACGCGTTCTAAATATTCGCGACATAAGAGAAGAAGCGCCATATTCATAGAACAATCTCAGTGATGTCATAGTGAGACGCGTTCTAAATATTCGCGACTTAAGCTGCAGTCCTATATAAACGCTGGAATTCGCTCTTGAGCTCAGTTCTCTTCAACTGCAGGACGCGACGGTCGAGTAAATTTCTTCGTGAAGCTTCGCTCGGCGAGTCTGTGACCAGTCCTTCGCGGGAGTGCGTGCGTGAAACGTAGTTCCCTTTCAGTCGGTCACGTTCGACGTACGTCAGAACTGAACTGACAATTGGGATATCGCACGAGAGCCCTATCATCTTCGAGTGTAAACTAAACGAGCCAATGAAGATTGGCTTGCGAGCTTTCGCGTGCCGCACTCCGCCCCCGCGAACGGGTATAAATACGGAAGAGGCCGAGCTAGCACTTTGTCTTTCGCTTCGGAGCCGTGCAGTTGTCTGCAGAACGTCTCGGAGAGTGTACGAGAGAAGGGAGCCTATGTGTGAAGTGTCTGTGCTGGTGTGAATGCGGACAGCGATCCAACGGCCATCCCAACTGCTGTTTTCACAGCAAACTTAGAGCAGAAAGAGAGTGAGAAGGGTTGCGATTTGGACCGGTTGAGCGCGCTCTGCTGGTTGGTATGAGCCTTGCAGTAGCGCCGCGGTGAATACCTGTGTGCTTCAGCACTTTAACCAAAAGAGCTTCGATTTCCTTCACGAGCGTCGAGTGCGTCTTTTTCAAGATGTCATTTCCGCTCGTGCGCTGCTGGATGCGGTCATTCCCTGTCACCAGCTGACGGGCACAATCGCTGCATCACGTGTTTGGGCGTTCAGCACGCTGAGGCAGCTTTTGTGGAAAGTTCATGTTCTCATTGTGGGAACATGACTATCGCAGTGTTGAGATCGCGGCTTGCTTACCTTGGTTCTCAAGGCCAAGCCCCCGTCCCTATCCCCCGATCTAGCGCCCCCCAGAGGGTCGCTACTTCCACGGATAGACCGGGAGATCTGAGGATTACGGTCAAGGCTTCCCCGCCGAGCCAGTCTCCGTGGGCCCCTGGTCCCTCACACGCACCGCAACCCGTGGTGATGCCAGAGGAGCGCATTGGTCCCTCTCATGAGTGACCAGCCGTCTCTTTTGGTGCGCCGGCTGATGATCAGATGTCGATCGTGGCATCGGAAGGTGGGTTTGAGTCATCTGGAGATGAAGGCTCTGATGCGCTGCCTCCTTCTGGGAGAGTGGCGTTTTCTGAGCCCGATCCAGAATTGACGGCCATGCTTACCCGGGCCGCCGGGAGTATCGGGCTCGAGTGGAACCCTCCACCGTGTCCCGAACCCTCCCGGCTGGACGATTGGTTTCTTGGGGCAGCCCGTGCTGGTTCTCAGTGCTCTGCCCCGGTTCCTTTCTTTCCGGAAATCCATGAGGAGGTGACTAGATCGTGGAGGACACCTTTTTCTGTCCGAAACCGGTCGGGTCCCTCCTCCGCCTTCACCGTCCTGGATGGCGGTGCAGCTAAGGGGTACGTGGGGATCCCCCCAGTTGAGCGCGCCGTCGTGATGCAACTGTGTCCGACGGCCGCCAATTGGCGGGGTAACCCGCGTGTCCCGTCCCGGGCCTGTAAGTTCTCGTCCAATCTAAAGGACAAGGCTTACAGAGCCTGTGGGCAGGCTGCATCTGCCCTGCATGCCATGGCGTTGCTGCAGGTCTACCAGGCCAAGGCACTTCGTGAGATGCCCCAGGGCGGTCTTGACCAACAGCTCGTGGAAGAGCTGCGAGCCGCCACCGACCTCGCCCTCTGGGCGACGAAGGTGACTGCGCGCTCGGTTGGTCAAGCGATGGCCACGCTTGTGGTTCAGCAGCACCATCTCTGGCTCAACCTGGCGGACATGAGGGAGGCCGATAAATATCGGTTCCTGGACTCCCCTGTGTCCCAGGCTGGGCTATTGGGCGACGTGGTCGAGAGCTTCGCCCAACAGTTCTCGGCCGCACAGAAGCAGACGGAGGCCCTGAAGCATGTCCTGCCCCGGCGTGCAGCTGCTGCCTCCACCCGGTGGCGGCCTCTTCGTCTGCTCGTCGCCGAGGGCGCACGCCTGCGTCGTCCTCCGCCCCGGTCGCGGACGTGGCGCCCAGCCCGCTCAGCCCGCAGCCAAGCCAGGTGGCAAACGCACCAGAAAGCGGTCCTGAGACGGGCGACCCGGAGGAGGTTGGAGCTGCTTCTCGGGAGACGGTGAAGGCACCGCTCCCTCCCCCGGAGGAGGGCCGGGTTGAGAATCCTTTGTTTCTGTTCTGCCGCTGGCTCCCCGGAGTCCAGCGGTACCCACATTCTCAATAAAAGAGCAGTTTTCACTTCCTCTGGGTCACAAGAGGGTGTGTCTGGCGGTGTGTCATGCTATGCCTAGCCACGCTCAGCCCCCTCTCATTTCGCCAGCTGAGGGCAGTGTGCTGGTCGAGGCTGCCCCCGTGCCGTCTCCCACGCGCACTGTCACTCTGCGGAGCCAAACCTCACTTCGGGCCGCTCTGCCATCCGAGTCAGGTTCCCTGGCTCCGCCTCGCTGCCCCCCCGCGGGTACGTCTGTTGTGCCATTGGTCCCACTGGTGCGGAGTCTGGAAGCCTGGCTAGCGCTTTGCAGCCCGTCCCGCTGGCTCATCGGCACGATCAGACTCGGCTATGCGATTCAGTTCGCCCGGCGTCCCCCGGTGTTCAGGGGCATCCATTTCACTCGCATGGATGCGAACGATGCTCCTGTGCTTCGGGCGGAGATTGCAGTCCTACTGGCGAAGGACGCAATAGAGCCGGTCCCTCCAGCCGATATGAGGTCAGGGTTTTACAGCCCCTACTTCATTGTACCCAAGAAAGGCGGTGGGTTATGGCCAATCTTGGACCTGCGAGTCTTGAATCGGTCCCTTCACAGGCTGCCGTTCAAGATGTTGACGCAGAAACACATTTTCGAATGCATCCGTCCCCGAGATTGGTTTGCAGCGATCGACCTGAAGGACGGGTACTTTCATGTCTAGATTCTTCCTCGACACAGACCCCTTCTACGGTTTGCGTTCGAAGGTCGGGCATATCAGTACAAGGTCCTACCCTTCGGGCTGGCTCTGTCGCCCCGTGTCTTTACCAAGATTGCGGAGGCGGCCGTTGTTCCGCTCAAGGAACAGGGCGTTCGCATCCTCAACTATCTCGACGACTGGCTGATCCTAGGTCACTCACGAGAGCAGTTGTGCGAACACAGGGACCTGGTGTTAGGTCACCTCAGCCGGTTGGGTCTTCGGGTCAACTGGGACAAGAGCAAACTCGCCCCCAGGCAGAGGATCTCTTATCTCGGTATGGAACTGGACTCGGTCAACCAGACTGCGCGCCTCACCGAGGAGCGCGTCCAGTCAGTGTTGAACTGCCTGAGTACGCTCAAGAGCAGGACAGCGGCCCCACTGAAATTATTTCAGAGGCTCCTGGGGCATATGGCATCCGCAGCCACAGTTACGCCGCTTACGCCGCTCGGATTGCTTCATATGAGGCCGCTTCAACACTGGCCTCATGGCCGAGTCCCGAGATGGGCGTGGCAACGCGGTACGTTCCATGTGGCCATTACACCGAACTGCCGTCGTACCCTCACTCAGAGGTCCGACCCCTCGTTCCTGCGGGCTGGAGTTTCCCTGGAACAGGTGTCCAGGCATGCTGTGGTCTCCACGGATGCCTCCTCCACCGGGTGGGGGGCCACGTACAACGGGCATGCAGTTTCAGGTCTGTGGACGGGGCCTCAACTGCAGTGGCATATCAATTGCCTCGAGTTGTTAGCAGTGCGTCTTGCGCTGGGCCGCCTCAAGGGGCTGCTACTAGGCAAGCACGTACTGGTCCGTACGGACAACACTGCGACTGTTGCGTACATCATCCACCAAGGCGGTCTACGCTCCCGTCGCATGTCACAACTCGCCCGCCATCTCCTCTTATGGAGTCAGAAGCATCTGAGGTCGCTTCGTGCCATTCACATCCCAGGCGTGCTCAACCGTGCAGCCGACGAGCTCTCACGGCAGCCTCTGCTTCCGGGAGAATGGAGACTCCATCCCCAGGTGGTATAGCTGATATGGTGTCGCTTCGGTACCGCACAGATAGATCCGTTTGCCGCCCCCCGGACTCGACCCATTGCCAGTTGTTTTACTCCCTGTCCGAGGGCACCCTCGGCACGGACGCACTGGCACACAACTGGCCCCGGAGCCTCCGCAAGTATGCGTTTCCCCCAGTGAGCCTTCTTGCACAGACGTTGTGCAAAGTCAGGGAGGACAAGGAGCAGGTCCTGCTAGTTGCGCCGTATTGGCCCAACTGGACCTGGTTTTCAGAACTCATGCTCCTCGCAACAGAACCTCCTTGGCCCATTCCTCTGAGGAAGGACCTTCTGACTCAGAGACGGGGCACCCTCTGGCACCCGAAGGGCCTGGAGTGAAGGCTGTCTCCCTCCACCCTCAAAGTGTATGTTGCCGCTATCGCCGCACATCACGATGCAGTGGAAGGTAAGTCTCTGGGAAGGCATGACCTGATTGTCAGGTTCCTGAGGGGGGCGAGGAGACTGAATCTGCCTCGCGCACTCTCTATACCCTCTTGGGACTTGTCCCTGGTGCTTACAGCGCTCCGGGGACCTCCCTTCGAGCCTTTGCAGTCAGCCGAGTTAAAAATTCTGTCACTTAAAACTGTTCTCCTGACTGCACTGGCCTCCATCAAGAGGGTAGGGGACCTGCACGCTTTTTCGGTCGACGAATTGTGCCTAGAATTCGGGCCGGCCAACTCTCACGTTATCTTGAGACCCCTGCCCGGATATGTGCCCAAGGTTCCTACCACTCCCTTTAGAGATCAGGTAGTGAACCTGCAAGTGCTGCCCTCGGAGGAGGCAGACCCAGTCCTGGCTTTGCTCTGTCCCGTCCGCGCTCTGCGTCTGTACGTGGACAGAACTCAAAGCTTCAGGACCTCAGACCAACTCTTCGTCTGTTACGGAGGCCAGCAGAAGGGAAAGGCCTGTCTCCAAGCAGAGGATGGTCCACTGGGTAGTGGACACCATCGCCTTGGCTTATCAGTCCCAAGACGTGCCTTGCCCGCTCAGGTTGAGTGCTCACTCCACTAGGGGAGTAGCTTCTTCCTGGGCACTGGCTCACGGCGCCTCGCTGACAGATATATGTAGAGCTGCGGGCTGGGCGACACCCAACACGTTCGCTAGATTCTATAGCCTTCATGTAGAATCGGTATCTTCCCATGTACTCGCCCCTACTGGCCGGTAGTGCGAAGAACCCTTTCTAGTGTCCACTTGCATATGCCACTCCCGCCCGCTGGGCCGGATACGTGCGTCTATTTGCTCCAGTAGAGTTTCCCAGTTGGCGAACCCTGTTGAGTCCTCCGCCACCCCTTGCTGATCATTCGGACATTGCGGAGTGTCCGTTGCTAGGCTTAAGCACGCATACTGCCTCTGCTAAGCTGGGTTCCGTATGTTGTGACTCCTACGGCGGTCCCATATGTGTAATGTCCACGGTAGCCTTCCTAGGTAAGCCCGTGTCTTTCCCTCAGCAGAGCCCGCTCTGCTGTCCCTGCTAGATGTGTCTCCCCCCTACCTAGGCCGGAGCCATCCCAGGGAGTCCATATGTCCTCGGCCAGTCCATGTGTACATTCCCACGTATTTTTCCTCCCTTCGGGTAGGTTGTGGTCTCCGCAGCGTCCCCAGTGGGCACGCTTTCCCAGTGTTATCCAAGTCTTACTGAGTGGGTCATGTGGAACAGCAGTAGACTTCCCTGGCGTAAGTCCGGTCCCTTCTCCGTCCCTAGTGCGCGCCGGGATGCTGCGAGTTACGTTGGGCGCTGGAGGGGGTCAGTAACTGTGGCGTTTTATTAGGGATCCCAATTCGTCGGTTTAGTTCTGACGTACATCTCCGTTCCCTCCTTCAGGGAACGAGGGTTACATACGTAACCGAGACGTTTTTGGGAAGCCGCGGAGCAGCATCCGGTCTCCGGCATAACCTGGCACCAGGTTTACTCGTTCTCTCCCTCGGGCGAGGAGCTAGAGAACGCTCGGATTGGCTTTAACGGCGCTGATCACCCCCAGGGAGACACGTGAAGCCGGTTCTACTATTTGGCCCCCACTGCCAGGGTGTGGTGGGTGGGTGCAGCGGAGGCCAAGAGGGTCCCGACCCCGAGCGATGTAGTGTGGTCAGGGTGAGCGTGGTGATTCAGGTCATCAAATGACCTTTTTTTAACTTGTTGATCACTGCAGTGTTTTATTTTTATATTTGATCACTTTATTAAATGTTACTACCGCACCCACCTACCACACCCTGTCAGCGGGGGCCAAGAGGGTCCCGACCCCGAGTGATGTAGTGTGGTGAGGGTCAGGATGGTATTTTCAACCCTACTAATATGACCCACAGTTTTATCCTTAAAGATATTTTTTATTATTATAAAAACCCCAAATCACATTATATGCAAACATTTTCATCCACAAGCAGAAGTGACTTAAATCTCCTTTGTTTCCCTCTTTTTCTTGAATTTAACTGTCGTTTCGTTTATAAATAAATATATATTTTTTTGATGCATTATTCAGATATTTAACATTGTCATTGTGCTTTTTTGTGCTCTGTATGTAATCTCATTATGATGTACACAAAGCCATGTTTTTTTTTTGTTGTCTTTTTCGTTTATAATTGTTCATTGTTAAAGATACAACCATGGTATTTTCCATGATCTTGTATGTAATTATAAGTTCTGCAATAAATAATAATAATAAAAACATATGAGTGACAGTTGCACTAATACCTCATAGCATCAGTAACTCAACCCTACCAAGTACGGTTTTCCTCAGCGTCAGGCAGCTGCACGAAAATCCCGCCTTTGGAGAAGAATGTTGATTTTGTACTCAGAAAATGCAAGTATTACTACTAAAAATAAGATTACCCCAGAATGAATTGCATTACCAGGCCACCCCAACACTTACACACAATAATAATGAAAAATGCTGCCCAATACTTCATTATATTACTTCTTACTGAAAATGATGTTTTAGTAAAACAAACAAAATGTCATTTGTTTTGTCATATTACAGCTGTGCATGAACACACACTAGACAAGTGCAGTCAAGGTGAATATATCTCAATTTTCAGCAATGATTTAAAGCATGAATTAATATGAATTAATAAAATAATTATATTATATTTTCTTACAACAATAGGAAACATAAATGAGTGAAAGAATGAATAAAAGTAACCACAATAAATAAATACATATACATGTCATTAACGCATGAAACAAAGCTTTATTCAGACTTATTGTACTAACCATAACAAATTTACGGGCGTTGAACCTGCTCGCCAAGAACATGACTACCTGTTAAAAAAAACATTTAAAGATATGATGTAGTTTTATTACTTTTGTGGTGTAGTGGGCTGAACCTCTGAAATGGTAAGCAGAAGGTTGCTGGTTCGATCTCTGCAGCCATCTCCAACAGTGTGTCCTTGAGAAAGTTACTCGTATTAACTGACTTCTTATCCAATACAAATGTTCCTTAATATATCAACAGTACAAACGGTCAAATAAAATAGATAACTTATGTCTAGTTACTTGTACATTTGTTTATTTATATTACTTACATTCAAGTAATGTAAGCAGTGTTGAATTCTACATAATAGCACACATAAATCACTCAGATGTCTATTTCATGTTGTGATGTGCTCATCATCTGCAATACTTATTGAATATTTCCCTGTCAAATGTTAAATAAACATTTAATAAGCGTGTTTATGATGTATATGGTTCAGAAGGCATGTAAATCCACTTTGGTGACGTACGTGAGCTTACTCCCCTGTTAGCTGTACGTAATAAAACATGTTTTTACAGCAAAATCACAACTATACTATACTGCCTAGCGTTTTTACACCTTCAACATTTCAACAGTTTACAGTAGTTCAACAAATGCGATTTTAACACAAGGATAACACAATACTCACATTTGAAAACGCCTCTTTCTCCTCCGTGTTTGATTATGACGTATCCTCTCCTGTGGCCTCCTGGGATAGAAAAGTATCTATCAGATGAGCGCTCAAGAATCTGGGCAGAAGCAGTAGGCCATCCGGGAACTTCTCGACTACTCTTTTATGACTACTAAGGTTTCGGACATACTTATTCGCTCGTCTACTGCTTTTCCCCTACTCAATAGTAGAGAAGTAGGCAATTTCAGACGTAGCCATCCTCTTCTTCTTCTTTATGACGTACCCTCTCCCGTGGCCTCCTGGGTTAGAAAATATCTATCGGATGAGTGCTCAAGAACCTGGGCGGAAGCAGTAGGCCATCCGGGAACTTCTCGCCTACTCATTTATGACTACTAAGGTTTGGACCATAGACATATACACTAGACGTCACCTTGGGGTTCTAAGCATAGACATAATATAATACATACGCCCCATTCGGCGCTTTGGAACGTTGCTGTGATACGTCAACGCATCCGCCATATTGCTGAGGGAAAGACTGCACTGTAAACAAATGCAAGCAAACTGGCGAGCTGCAGTTTTTTGGATAAAAACGAAAATAACGTTTACATTTATCAACCGATTTCAGTGTTTTATGTACGTGGTGTACAAAAGATTCCATCTCTAGTTACTTAAAACCTCGATAGCAGACTTTAAAAAAATATTTATTTTAATAGTCAAAGCTCAGACTTGTCCCGTATTTGGCTGCTTTATTCTTGGATAAGAATTGTGTAGATGCCCATAATGAGATAATTTAAATTTTCACATTAAATGAAAAAAAGATTTCTTATTGTGAGAAAGGCATTTTCTATCTTTTAACCCATTTTAGCTTTTCTTGTGTTTAGAATTGACCGCCATTGTGAAAATGAAGCAAATCGTCAAATACAAATCAAACACGCTGCAAAAACCTTCCCTTCTTATAGCTACTTCCCACTGTCTCCTCAACTCTTTGTCTTTGGGAAACCTTCAATGTGTGGGAAAAGTAAGAGCCAACTAACTAACGTTACAGTAATTCACAAAATGTCAGTCACCTAACCGAAACGAGTGCTTGTCTTAAAAGTCGGTTTTAAGAAAATAAAGATGCATATTTAAATTTTAGGAAAATTAGTTCATAAAATAAGATAATATACAAAAACTATAATGTAAATCATGTAAACTTATGTCTCAACTTTCACAGCTAATTAGCGACATCGCTAGCTATTTTCTGACTGACTCCGGTGGTCAACTACTATCAACATAATTATATAATGACCAAATACGACCAGAAACAAAGGTTCAGCCTTACCTGTGTAAGGTCATTCCCCGAGACCTGTATTCAATTGTGTGGTGATTTGTACAGCCCCAAGCAGCACAAAAAACGGGCATTTTTCCCAATTCCAGTTATGAGTGTTATGGGAACGTTGCCCTGCACAATATGGCGGAGCCGTTGACGTAGACATGACGCCAGAGGCCAATGGGGGTCTATGTGTTTTATTATGTCTATGGTTCCAAGCATCTGTCAAAACCGCCGCCATCTTGAACAGGGGTCTTGTCATAGGAAGTAGCTAGGTAACGCTGCTATCTCTGCCTGTACTTTGAATTCATGGACGATGCCGGACTTTTGTGCTGCGTATGGATGTTCATTCGAAAGAAATCTAAAAAACAGACAGCAAGGGATTACATTTCACAAGTGAGAATGTGTTTTATGATATTGAATGTTATGAAATTATATTTCTGGTTACGTTGGTTTGTTTCAGTCCTTGGTTAACGATCGCAGCTAATCCATGCTAGCTACCCATTAGTTTTTGACAGTTAGGAAAACCGACAATGAACAGAATGTATTTATATCAATGTAATGTGATCGTAAGATGTTGGAAATGTGGACAGTTGATTCGGTCTCTATTCAATAGTATCTCTGACTGGCGCTGTGTGACCGAGTTCAGTTTCCGTCTATTTTCAGCTAGCATTCTTGGCTAACGGAGATGAGACTTAAGTTAAAATGTTCACCCGAACAAGTTTATCCAAACATACTGGTTCTGGCTGTTTACCCCGATTGTATCTGATAAGCTACGGCGTGACGGGCAAAAACAGAAACTGTTTACAACAACAAAAAAACGGGAACAAACCTTTTCAGCCAGCCTTTACACTGCTCTCACTTGGCTATGTCCCTGGAAGTACACTAAATACTATGGACTTATGGATTTGTTTTGTTTGTAGATTCCGAAGCTCTTAATAAGGACATTAAAAATTGACCCATGTGACTTTGCTTAAAGGTGAAGACCCAACTTTATGTATGTTTTGTAAGGTTCCCTTATCTGTCAAACATATTTTATTAGATTGTCCTGGACTTAACACAAGCTGAATGCTCTTTTATGAAGTTACTTCACTTGAGGACATATTTAATGATATTATGCCTGAAAAGTTTTTGGATTTTTTTTATCATAAGTTATTAAAAAAATGTATAATATGACTTGCTGTTTATATTTGTTTAGTTTTTATTGTATTTATATGATATTTGTGGTTTTGTAATTGAATTTTTGCCATGAAAAATAGCTTTGATTGCTGACATGTCATTGTAATACTGACTAGCTTGTGGTGTCCACAACTGCGTTAGTTTGCTGCCTAAATGGAAAAAGACTGCTGTGTTTTTACCTCATGTATGCAGCGATCTCTACCTGGGAATGATCTTTTCTGTTTGCTGCATTGTATTGTTTGTTTGACTTTGTGTGCAACTAAAATCAATGTACTATTTGAAAAACAAGGCATGTCCCTGAAAACACTACACTGATTTAAGGGGGGGGGGGGGGGGGGGTTATGTATGAATGTGACTTTAGTACATACTTATTTAATGTGGCAAAAGTATTGCGGGACAGGAATAAAGAAAAAGATTGAACGATCTTTGGCACCTCAACTATCTAACTTTCACATTATCTTCCTCTCAAATTTGTGATTTTGATTTAATAAACCAATACAATTTAAATGTTTAAATTAACATGTATAGTCACACCATTGTAGCAATTCTGCATGCAGTAGGCTAAGGTAAGTAACGGTAGTTCATTTGAAGTTTACTCAAGTGGAAGAATGTGACTAATAAACTTAGGCCTACTAGCACTATGCATTATATTTTTAAAAAGTAGATTATCTTAATATCAAAACCTTAAATTTTCTCTGGACTCAATGATAAATACATGTCTGACCGTTGGAACGAACCAAAAAAAAACCTAGAAAATTGCATTCATGACGATTTATGGTGATTTTATTTCTGTTAGACCTTTGCCTACATTGACACTGATGCATTAAAGAGGAGGGGCTCCCCTGTTCCAAGATGGCGGCTCTATTGCTGCATTCGTTCCAATGAACTGCCGTAGCCAAGGCAACATCTAGTATGGGTTTGGACATATTCGCTCGCATACTGCTTTTCCCCTACTATATAGTAGAGATAGGCAATTTCAGACGCACTTTAAGTAGGCGTATGTCTGAATCTCGCGAGAAATAGTACGTCACTGAAGTAATTCTTGCCTACTCTTTTATGACTACTAAGGTTTCGGGCATACTTATTCGCTCACCTACTGCTTTTCGCCTACTCAGTAGTAGGCGATTTCGGACTCGGCCAGTGTTTTGCAATTGGCCATCACTAGATATTGTTGAAAAGTTATTTTGTTGTTTTGGTGAACAAAAAGCATTCTCGTCACTTTATAATATTAAGGTTGAACCACTGTACTCACATGAACTGTTTTAAATATGTTTTAGTATCTCTCTGGGCATCTGAAAGTGTTAATTATCTTGCTGGCAATAGAAGCCTCACTGAGCCATTGGGTATCATCAAAAATATCTTAATTTGTGTTCTGAAGATGAACGAAGGTCTTACTACGGGTGTAGAACAACATGAGGGTGAGTAATTAATCACAAAATTTTAATTTTTGGGTGAACTAACCCTTTATGGGGCCGTTTACATGTTTAAACTTTTTTCTAAATCATGGTGTTATATCAATGTTATGTATATCGTCCAGTCCTAAAATTTACATAGTTTTTGTCAGTGTTTATTTAAAAACATCCAATCATGCAGAATATAAGATGGTAAATATTTAAACTGATGAGTTTTCTATACTACAATATATAACAATACAATATATAGGATATGTTTTTAAAAATTCCACATACTGACACAAAATGATAACTGCAAATCCACGTTCGTGGCCTGGAGTCCAGTTGTTTCTGTGAATTGCAGCGATCCATTTGCTTCTTTTCTGTAGTTTTCGGCAGTCTGTAAAAATATACCTCAGATTTCTTGTCAAATCTCTTTGTACAGTCAACCAATGCTGCCACGCAGTCTTTTTGCCACCCAGTGGGCGTAACCATAGTCACTCTGGCCGATGGTGACATCACGTGCATTCCCTCTATAGGTGAGTAGTGTTCATTTTTTTTTTACAAAGTGACATCTCCAACTACTGGCCTAGCATGCATAATACAGCGTTTTAGTGGTTTTCACAGATCCAAGTGAATGGGGATTTTTTGTGACTGGTGTTATCTGTATGCGAAAAATGAAAAGGTTTTAGTACATCATTGTCATGTAAACATATTCTTTGTCTGTAAATTTTAGCAGCATAAAGAGGTGAGGTTGCGAATTGCAATATAGAGAAGCTACAGTGGTCAACACAGGACATAGGTGTTGTTGTCTGAGACAGAAGAAAGCCAGTCAAGTAAACGCGCTCTGTATAGCAGTTTGTCCGTTTAAGGCTACTGTAGAAACATGCTGGCGCAAAATGGTGACTTAACCCTTTCACGCATGAGTTTAAAATATTCTAGTTGACTCCCCAAACTGAGTTTTTTTAAGGTGACTGTTATTTTAGAACGTTTGCCCTAATTGTTTCCATGGCGACGTGTCATGCTTTTCACTTAACATACCGCAGCCCGCTAGGAAATGTTCTTGGTCGAAAGACAGACTCTTTGGCCGTGGCGCAGAGTGGGGGCACGTCTGCGTCTTCGATTAGCCTGGTGCTGGTAATGCTGAGAGACCTTAAGGAGCTTGAGTCAGGCCTTTTTTCAGTCTCTGGCAGTAGTGCTTGACAAACTGTTGAGCGGAGAGAACTGCAGCTTCCACTTCTTGCTCAGGGAATAGTGGAGGAGTATACCCGAACTGGCACTTGAAAGGGGACATGCCTGTAGCATAGGAGCAAATGGTGTTGTGAGCGTATTCCGCCCACATGATGAATACGAAGAGGATAGGTTGTTAGCAGGCATATACTTCAAGGTAGTATCAAGATCTTGGTTAAGCCTCTCTGTTTGCCCATTGGACTCCGTGTGGAACCCAGAAGAGAGGCTTACCGAAGTCTCCAGAGATTGACAAAGACTCGAAAGAAATGCTTCATAACAAACTCAGCAGTCTCTTTTATGGTGGGTAGTTTGGGCAAGGGATTAAATTGGGCGGCCTTGGAGAATCTATCAGCTATGATTGTGGTGTTGCCCTGTGATAACGGAAGTCCAGTGATAAAATCCATGGAAAGATCAGACCAGGGTCTGTGGAATGGAAAGAGGGTGCAATAGCCTCTGGGGTGAACGGTGAGAGACTTTACCTTGGTTGCACTTGAGACAGGCATTTACAAATATTGTGACATCCTCTATAGTTGGCCACCAAAACCATCTCTGGAGGAGCTCAAGGGTGTGAGAAATGCCAGGATGACAAGTTGAAGGGCAAGGAGTGTGCCCACTGGAGGATCTGGGAGCGGACAGCTTTCGTGACAAACAGACAGTTAGTTGGCCCTCCTCCTGGGTCAGGTTCTCTGGCTTGGGCTTGTTTTACAGTACTTTCCAGGTCCCACCTGATAGGAACTATTATCTTGGAACTGGGAATAATTGGTGTAATGGAATCTTCTTGAGGAGTGTTTACATATACTCGGGACAACCCATCAGGTTTTAGGTTCTTGGAGCCGGGGTGGTAGGATAAGATGAACTGGAATGGGTTGAAGAATAAGGACCAACATACCTGGTGGAGGTTGAGACGCTTAGTTTGCTGAATGTATTCCAGGTTTTTGTGGTCCGTAAGCACTTGGAATAAGTGTTTGGCCCCGTCAAGCCAATGCCTCCACACTTCAAGCACTAGCTTATCTGCCAGTAACCCTCAATCCCCCATATGATAGTTCCTCTCAGTCGGTGTAAGGCAGGGGGAAAGGAATGAACAAGGGTGCAGCTTGTTGTCCTCCCCCCTTTGGGACAGCATAGCTCCAACCCCTACATCCGAGACATCAACTTCCACGATGAAGGGAATATCTGGGTTCGGGAGAATAAAACGGGCAGAGGTAAAATGGCATTTGAATTTGTTAAAGGCCAACTCTGCTTCAGGTCCCCACCAAAAGTGGGCTGTGTTCCCCTTGTTGAAGGCAGATAAAGGATCTGGTACAGTACTGAAGTTTAGGATGAACTTGCGATAAAAATGGCAAAACTGAGGAAACGTTGTACTTCCTAAACCGATGAGGGGTAGGGCCAATCCACAACTGCTTAACCCTTTTGAGAGTTCATTTGTATCTGGTCATGCTTGATGATAAACCCCAGGAACTGGACCTGGGTCATGAAACTCACATTTCTCAGGTTTGACATAAAGATGGTTGTCAAGAAGGCATCAGAAGCTTACTGATGTGTTTTGCATGCTCTTGGAGAGAACTTGAGAAGATTAGGATATCATCTTAGTAGACAATCACAAATTGGTTGGCTATGTCATTAGTGTAGCATGTCTAAGTATTCATAGTGTCCAGTGGGCATGTTGAAGGTAGTCTTCCATACATCTCCTTGTCTGATGCGCATGAGATGGTAGTCATTGCACAAATCAAGCTTAATGAAGATGGAGGCTTCTTGAAGAATTTCGAAGGCAGGGGCCATTAGTGGGAAGGGAAGGGCGCCTGTGCCTTCCAGAATGCTGTTTGCCATGAGAGAGCCTTAAGAGAAAGGAGGGTGATAACATACGCAATCTTGACCTGATCTGAGGGTGAAGGAAGGTGGTTGCAGTTCAAATGTGAGAGTGCATTGAGTCGGGAACCCATCACATGCACTGGGATCACCCAAGAAATGTTGAAGGCAAGGTTCAGCCAAAGGAGAGAGTTTTCGAGAATCCAGAAGAGGAACAGGGGCAGCAGTAGAAGCAGTAGCTGGAGTGGAAGGCAGCTGGTAAAAATCGAATGACTAGAAGGCATGAGATCGGTCAGCTCCTGTGAGTGTTTGGTCATCAAAGTTTCCTGTTTCCTAGAGCTGTCTCATTTCATTTGAACTGTGGACTCATGCTGAGCAACTGTAGCAAGGGATTCTTGAGAGTTATCTCTGGGTTTAGTATGTGAGTGCCAGGACTCAAACTCAGGTCTCTGGCACTAAAGTCTAACTTTCCACCATTGAGCCACAAGACGGGGTTAAACCCAATAGTCAGATGTTCTCTTAGATTGAATTAAAAAAAAGGAAAAGGGTACAAAATCCCTTTCTTCAAGGCAACCACAAAAACAAAAATATCCAGACCAAATTCCACCATAGTGTCTCCCTCTGCCAGTTCTTCCTGGTCCATCTTCATCACACGCCCTCCTCCACCTGCACAGCCCCAGCCCAAAGCAGATCCTGAGAACAGGCAGTGCTTCCAGGCATCAGGGGCCCTCACCTCTGGGTAGTGCTGAACCCTGAACAGCAGTCCTCCTAATGCTTCAGCAGTGAAGAGAAGGAAGCCCCTTCCCTCTTCAGCCACACCAGCCTCCAAAGGGCTTTGTGTTCATCCTCCATCCCCCTGTTTAGTTCCGGGCGGTGGGTATGTTGTGTTTGTTGAAAATGCTTGTACTGTCCCACCAAATGTGTGAGCAATAATAATAAATTTAATAATAAATTTTATTTATCATGCACTTTACATTTCCAGGAAATCTCAAAGTGCTACAATATCTGGACGTTAATAACAGTCCCAAGTGTCACAAAAACAATAAATAGCAATAAAAACACCACATGGTTCAAATTGAAATGAAAAATTTTTTTTTTTTTTTTTTTTTTAAAAGGCCTTTTGAAATAAAAATGTCTTTAGGCCACTCTTAAAAGCCTCCACAGTTTGTGGGGCCCTTAGGGACTCTGGGAGGGCATTCCAGAACCGTGGGGCGACTGCCTGAAAGGCCCTATCTCCCATGGAGGAGAGTTTAGTCCTTGGTTGGTACAGGCAGTAGGTAGAGGTAGAGGAGCGGAGGTTTCGTGTGGCATTGTGTGGGATGAGGAGTTCACGGAGGTAGGCAGGGGCAGTTCCATGTAAGCACTGATGGGTGAGAAGACAGATTTTGTAATGAATTCTGTGTTGAATGGGCAGCCAGTGTAGTGATTTCAGAACAGGTGTGATATGATCATATTTGCGCCTCCTCGTCAGGACCCGGGCAGCGCAGTTCTGAATGTGCTGGAGCTTTTGCAGGCTTCTGCCAGGGATCCCGATGAGGAGGGCATTACAGTAATCCAACCTGGAAGAAATAAAGGCATGGATCAACCTCTCAGCATCCGGTTGGGAAAGGACAGGGCGGAGTTTGGCAATGTTTTTGAGGTGGAGGAAGGAGACCTTACAGAGGTGACGGATGTGGGTGTCCAATGTGAGATTTGAGTCAAATCTGACTCCAAGGTTTGTTATAGAGGTAGACAGAGCGATGTGATGGCCAAGAATAGATATACTACTGAGGGAGGAGGACTGGGTTTGGTGAGGGGTGCCAATCAGGATGGCTTCAGTTTTGCTGCTGTTTAACTGAAGGAAGTTTTCAGACATCCATGCCCCTATCTCCTCCAAGCAAACCTGAAATACAGACGGCAGCACTGAGGGGAGTGAGGAGTCCATTTTTATGTATAATTGTGTGTCATCTGCGTAACAGTGGAATGAAACTTTATGCTTATGGATGATGTGACCAAGGGGTAGTAAGTAAATGGTGAAGAGGGTCGGACCAAGGACGGAACCTTGTGGTACTCCACAGCTGACCGTGTGGGGTGATGATTGGGACTGTCCTAGAGCCACATACTCCAGCCTGCCTGCGAGGTATGACTGGAACCAGCTTAGTGTGGTCCCCGAGAGTCCAACCATAGACTGGAGACGATGGAGCAAGATGTTGTGATCCACGGTATCAAAAGCGGCCGACAGGTCCAATAGAAGAAGGAGAGATGGTGAGCCCTGGTCTGCAGCCATCAGTAGGTCGTTCATGACGCGTACCAGAGCTGTCTCTGTGCTGTGTGCCGCTCGGAAACCAGACTGAAATTTTTCGTATATGTTATGGATGTGAAGGTGATTGTGAAGTTGGGCTGCAACAACTTTTTCCAGGACTTTAGACAAAAACGGCAGGTTTGAAACGGGTCTATAATGAGCCAGGATTTCCGGGTCAAGTGACGGCTTTTTCAGGTGTGGACGGATGACTGCAGTTTTGAGAGCTGAAGGAACCAGACCAGATTTGAGTGACTGGTTGATGATTACTGTGATCAGTGGACTAATGGCTGTAATGTTGGATTTTAATAATGGTGTGGGGAGAGGGTCCAGTGAGCATGTGGAGCAGAACTGCAATAAAGCAGTTCATTGCTGTTACAGCTGCTCAAAAAACCCCCCCAAAAAACCCACCTCCACTAAAAGAACATTTCTCCTCTTCACACTCTCACTCTCAACAGCCCAAGGGTCAGCTCCCCTCCTCAGATCGGCTACCTGCCACCTGCAGCATCCCAGCCTCTAGCTGCCTGTCGGCATGCATGGGAGGCTATAGCAGGAGTGTCAAACTGGGTCCTGTACACAAACAAATGAGGCTACTTGCTTCAGTTTGCTCGCAGTCTTGCTTCAGGAAATTAGTTAAGAGTGATTGTTCCCCCTTCGATCTAGCTATGACTAAATTATCTGTAATCCCTACTAAAATATATTAGCTTGCCTTTTCTTCACACAGAAAAATAGAGCATGAAGTGTAAAATATTGTTAAAAACACATTTTTTACAGTGCATACCAAAATGTTCCATGCAATCATTTATAATTTTTGGTGATGTCTATTTCAAATGGAATTCACCCTATTTGAGAGAAGATGTGAGAAAAAAGGTAATTCATCTTTGATTGTTGTAGTGGTTTTACCTTCGCACATCCAAGAACACAAAGTAGGGTAGTGTTTGGTACTCAAGTCACAGCTGACGTTGTGATTTTTGGATCACAAGTCACTTAAGGTGTGGTTATAAGTACATCAGATGACCACCTTCTCCCTTCTCCTAGTTCAGGGCACCAGTCAAGGTCTTTTACCTTGGCAGGATGAGAACACTCAGCTTATCTGAAAGATTGGTGAGATAGCTAACTAGTAGAACCTCTTCTGTATTATCAGCAAAAGGAAGAGACAATTGTAATAAAATAAATTTTATTAACAAAAGAAGAACAAGAGTAACTAATACAAATACTAAATATCCTTGCTGCAAATGTCTTCTGCCTCTCTGGGCCAGACACTCAGAACTCAGTCAAGAGACATGGTACCAGAGTGCCCTCTAAGATGTGTCTGGCTGTTGTCCTAGCATCTTTATCTGATGGCATTGGACTGTTTGTTTGTGTTAGTCCACCAAGATCCAATCAAACTGTAGCAAACCTTTGTCCACTGTTATGGACAGAGAGGGGCCCGGCCATAAACTGTTCCCTGGAATGTGCTCTTCCCTATAATGTCATTAAATAGATAAAATATTTTATATTTTATTAACTTCTACTGTGTTCTTAATTTCTTGACTTTCACCATTGGTTCCCTCCTCTTTTTTAGACATTTGGACCCCATTATGTCATTGTCCTCTGGGAAGGGAAAATAACAGCACAAACAGTAACAGACTTAAAGGGTTTTGTTTGTGCCTACCTTTTTTTACATTTTTTTAAAGATTATCTGCATTATTGTACTTTTAAACTGTCACATGTTCCTAACATAAGTAAAAACATGTAAAAAGAAAATCACAATATATAAAAATGTAGCAGTTCTGTTTGGTGTCCTTAGTGGTGCTAGAATCACAGACTCAACCTTTACACAAATAGTTCTCTCTCACTCTTTTATTTTTGTAATCCTCAATGTAGACACAGGCTACACTCAGGCAAACCACCCCAGCCCTACAGAGGGCAGTAAAACATGCTTTCCAAAATCCATTATACTCAGAGTTGGCGCTCATCTGTTTGTTCAGTGGAACCTTTGGGGCTTTGATTTTAAGAACATGCAGAGTGAAGTTTCATGTGCTTGGAAAGTCTTTGAAAGGCAGTTTGTAAGGGTCTGGAAAACTTGTGGGTCTAAGGGACTAATTAAAAGCTTGGTAGACAAGAAATTCATAATGGCTATTGTTGGCATTGCTTCAGGGTTTAATTAAACAGCCTCATGTCTAATGATGTGATGTGGGATATTGCATTTGTCTTACAATCCTCCAGAGAGAGAGAGTGAGACTGTACATACAAAAACAACATGGAAGAAAGCTGAGTCAATACAGTTTGTGGTATGCAGGGGAATGGCTATTGGCTAGTAGATGATGGAAAATGACATTATTGCTAAAGTTTCTTAGAAAAAAGACTTCTGTCAATGGTTCATTCTCTGTTGGGACACAACAAGCTTTCAAATGTGTAGTCTTCTAATAATTATGCAAGTTCTAATTTAATAGATGAGAAAAGACACACCACTATAAAGTCTTTTATTATGTGCCAGTGAGACACTCTAGAATTTAATTGAGCTTAGACTATCTAACTATCAATTAGAAAATCATGATGGAAACAAATTGGTATTAATAATCTGTAGTTGTGTATGTTGAATATACAGTTTGTTTACATATATACGAAATCCTCAGACAAAGCGTTGGGCATTGAAACACCTTAAAAACCTGAAAGTTGGAGAAATAAATAAGCATGTGATTTTGAATGTAAACAGCATAAAATACAAAATTAATAGCATCAATTTCACATCTAATGCACATCCTTTGCTCTTCATTTTATTGCACTAGTGTATTTGTTGAGAAGTGAAAAAGAAAGAATTATGCAATGTGCTTTATATAATTTTTGTAAGTTATATTTTTGGCCTTTCTGCTTTTATTTTGATAAGGATTGGGAGGCATGGGAATGGGATTGAGAAAGATTGGGTCGCTCAGTGTTGTTGTGTTATATGTATAGAGTGGTGCCCACAAGGCTATGGCTCTTACATTTGCACCCATTTTATTGTAATCAAAATCATTTTAATGCACACGACAATTCTAGAGCTGCAAATCTTGAAAGCAGGAACTTCCCAGGAGAATTTGTGGAGAGCATTAGCCGTTATATATTTGTTTTTCACAAGCTAGATGTTTTCTTGATATTTGGTTGTAGAAATAGTGGTGTGTCGTGCCAACTGGGTGACGGCAATGTTATACTTTATGATTTTCTTTCTCCCATTTGTTTTTCCTATGTGTTTGTATATACTGTCAAAAGCTGTGCGTTTCATGCGGCTAATGACAAACTAATGGCATTCTGGGAAGTTCAGGGTCAGTGTGGAAAGTTCAGCGAGTGTACCTCATCAGTAGATCGGTGCTAATAATGCTGACATTGGTCGTGTGTGGTGGAAATGGGCCATAGTAGAGATGGGGAAAGTCAACGCCTGGCCATATTGAAAGAGGCTGAGGTGGTCTGTCAAAGAACTTTTTTACAGTCCGTTGTCTAATAAAACTACAACCATCACAGCCAAGAGTACACTCTGTCCAATTAGCATTCATGACTTCCCTTCTTGCAGCATGGTCCAGTGAAGTGTTACAGTCTCATAACCTGATACACTGAGAAATTAATAAAAGTAACTGCTGATGTATCTGCAACTGGCAAGTGACTTAACTCTTGAGTAGTTAAAGAAATAGTGCAGTCAACAATGATTAATTTTGCCATTTGTTTTTCCCACCCTCATGCTGTTCAGAACCCATATTCTATGAAATTTTCCATCATCATGCAGCTACAGACAGCATGTCTGTCAAGCTCCAAAAAGCATCACAAAAGTAGTCTATGTGACGCATTTGCAATATTACAAGTGTTCCACAACCAAACAGGCTGAACAAATGAAATAATTCATTGAAAATATTCCTCTGTACTGCAGTTGTCAAATTTAATTTCAGTCGTGGCACACATGAGACATCAAATATGGTGTGAAGCATTAAAGCTGCAATATGTACAATTTTTGGAGTAAAATGTCCAAAAACCACTAGGCCAGTGTTATATATTTTGTTCAGTTGAGTACTTACAACATCCCAAATGTTTCTAACTATTTGTAAATCGTGAGAATATCGAAATTTTAACCAAGGATCTGGGACGTGTGAGGGAGTTGCCTGTAAATGGTGTCATATCCGCGTTAGCCTCAGTTTCTGGTTTTATTTGTAGAAACCATGGAAACACCAAAGATGCTTTAATATATATTACATGTGGGAACACAAACAAGGGAATGTCTGTTTTGATACATTTATAGACAGAAAACTAATTAGAATACAGCTCAACATATTTAGTCTTATTATTTAAATCTAATTTTCTTGATTGCGAGTACCATGCTTTAGCATGCCTCAGAGAAAAACAATATTTTGTCAAGTAGCTAACATAGCATAATCAAATGCAGCTTTATATTTAGTAACAGTAATACAGAATTTTCTCCATCATATAATACGTTTTAAAATTAATTGCATGCCATTTATCAACACAAGCCATCCAGTATTTAATATGATATTCTAATATGGATCTATCTTACTGCAGTGTGAACAAGTGTCTCACAGCAGCCTCACAGCAGCCAGCGAGTGAACGCACATTTATAACTTCCTTTTCAACACACTCAAATGTATCTAATATGATAAACAGAGTTGCGTTACCTCATACTCATGACCGGAAAAGCGTAAGTGGCGCCGGCGACTGTGAAATAATAAAAGTTCCACACGAGGGGTGTGTCACATTCATCTCTCATTAACAATCGCTCCAGCCGCCTCGTTCAACTCCCACAACACTCGGTCCTGCTCTGCTTCATACTACAGTAACGTTAATAATCTCATCCATGAACATGATTTATACCCGAGTCCCATCCCGATTCTTTTCTACCGGCTGTGAGATGAAGACCACATGTCCCAAGATTCCACGCTCAAACTTGGCGTCATCAAGCTACGCCTTTGTTTTGAATAGACAACCTCTAGGGAACGAAAAACTACATAGTGCACCTTTAAAATTAAACTTTTTAACCTGAATGTGATCAAAAGCTTTAGCTGCACGTCTGTTCCTCATACTAACCTATTTTGACATGTTCTTGATGTTTTTTGGTGCTTGAAAAGTCAACTTGAGTCACAGATTTTTTCAAAACAGCTTCAGTAATAACAGTGAAATAACACAAAATATAACAGGACATTAACAGTGTTGATATTGCAAAGTGCATTCAATTTAAGCTGTAAAGCAGCTCTACAGAAGACAATAGTTTCATTATTAAGCTAAATTTAGCCCAGTGATTCAGTTCAGTTCAATAACTGTCGGTGTTGCAAAGTTCATCAATTATGAAACAACTTCAAAAGCAGCTGTAAGACAATAGTGTCATTATTCAGCTAATTTTTTGTTCTCAGAAGTCATGATAAACAATCACTGTAGGGAGAAGAGCTGCATTGACAGCAAGATAATTAACTCTTTCAGATTCCTAGAAAGATACTAAGAACATTTTTAAAACAGATCATGTGAGTACAGTGGTTCAACCTTAATATTATAAAGCAACAAGTACATTTATTCATTTGGCAGACGCTTTTATCCAAAGCAACTTACAAGTGCTTGCTTAAGGGCACCTTAGTCATGATATCAAAGGTGGAGAGAGTGTTGTTCATTCACAATCCCCACCTTCAATTCCTGCCGGCATGGGAATCGAACCAGCAACCTTCAGGTTATAAGCCGGACTCCCTCACCATTAGGCCACGACTACCCTGTGTATACTAAGTATACTATTTGTGCGACAAAATAACAAAATAAGGACTTTTCAACAATATCTAGAGATGGCGATTTCAAAACACTGCTTCGAAGCTTTACAAATCTTTTGTTTCACCCTCATGGTGAGTAGTAAATGACATAATTTAAATTTTTGGGTGAACTAACCCTTTAAGGCCTTCAATCAACAATCATTTTGAAGTCTTATGACTTAACTAGTTAGCTTGTTTTCAGCTTGTGGTGCCCAACTATCATCTCAGAAATGATAGTTCAGTGAAAGGTTTGGACGCCAACTCATTCTTTATTACTATTTTCCACATTTTAGTAAAATTGAAAGGTAATCAAATGAACAAATGGAACTATGCTGGGCACTTGTTGACTGATTTTGCTTAATTATCTGTTCCATTTTATCAAATTAATTGAATAAAAATATTTTTGTAAAGAATTTCATATGTCCACGTTATGGTTTATGTTTGTCTACGAACATAATTTCAAGCTTTTAAGCATAAACATTTTAGATCGAAAAATTTTTAAGATAATGAGAAATATAAATCAAGGCATATGACTCCAAACTATTGACCGGTAGTTTAAATAAGTTAGTTTCGCATTTAAATGTCCAAATCCATTTTTGTCAAAACATTTGTCGGTCAAATCAAATAATGAGGCATGACTTAATGAGATCTGGTTACTTTAAGCCAAGTGCATTGCATTGTGGGATACAGTATTCCATTCAGTGTGTTCAGAATATGCAAAGTAATTATAGAAATTTCAGCTTCTACACAAATAGTAGGAGCAGTACGCTATTTTAAACATTCCCTGTTTGTGATGAATGCATAACAGAAAGAATTGGAAAAGAACAGAGGAAGTTGTGGGGAAGAACCCAGACTCGGTGGGATCACCTCCCCTCTCTCCAATTACTACTCGTGACCTCACCAGTGCTGTTGTTGGCTCTAAATAAATGGTTGGGGCCTGGACCCAAGGGGAGCGGCCCCTGCCATGAGTGATGGAGCGGAGCCTGACCCACAGGCTGTTTACACTAGCACACCAAATATTCTTCACCCTCATTTGTGCCAACTTCCATTCACCTTGTTCGGTGTAGAAGGATAGATTAATCAGGATAAGAGACTTTTATTTACCCTCACTGGGCTGAGCGGGACAAATTACTTCTGAAAGTCAGACTCAGCTCGGCTGTGAGCCCGGTCCCTGCCGCAGAGCCTAAGGGTCCTCGAGAATCTACTCCCCTCTCATTTCTTCCGTTTTTTTGCTCCCTCTCACAGGGGTTTTGCATTAAGAGGAAATTACGGCATGCTGAAGGCACGTGTACAGGTTTTTGATCTTAAGCTTGCGCTCCCATATGCAGCTCCATGGATTGTGAAATGATTTTTTATTAGACTGTTTCATTTACCAAACAATATTGTTTTGATGTCTTTAAGAGATAGTTCTGTCATATTATGTCATTGTTTACTCACCCTTTGATTCAAACCCTCTATGACTTTCTTTCTTCTGTGGAACTGAAAAGAAGATATTTTGAAAAAAGACAGTTGCTGGGGACAAAATTCCTGGGAAACTGCATACAGTACTTTAATCGTTCATCCATGTGTGTTTACATCAAAAAATAAACAAAGGAAAAAAGGTCATGTTACTACTATTTGCAGTGGAAGTAGCCTAGCTCGAAGCCTGAAAACAACCTCGAACCAAAAAGAGTTTGCAAGCAAAAAGGGAAACGACAGTACCCATAATAAAGCGTGAATCAACATAGTTTGCATAGCATCACATTTCCTGTGCATGTTTATGTTGGTAACAATATCAATTTCTAAACTATGTTACTATTTTTTTGTACTATTTGCCTATAAATAGCCTCACCGTTAGCTTGAATGAAAGATTTTCGTCCCTTCCCTCGTTTCATCTGTGTGAAACGGCTTCTCAAACAAGAAAAAATGTGGGGCAGGACTTGATTATGTCCATCAGGAATTGATTGGATTGTTGTGGTTTGCTATTTCTGCAGTCTCATGTGAGTGACAGGTTGTCCAGCCCTTGGAGAGAAGAGGACTGTGTCCGAAAGCTTAGACTTGTTGCCTCACTGCCCAGCCCAGGCTCATTAGAAAAATGTACCTGTGTCAACATTTTTGCAAAATACGCTGGGTCATGCATGTTTTGCGACAGTTTCAAAATGAAATGTCCAGTGAGTGGCGCTAAAAGCATTATGGCTACGTTTTATTACGTCAGAGTTTGTACATATCACCACAGTTCTGAATTGAAATATCCGGTGAGTGGTGCTAAAATCTTAATGTTGCATCACCTTTAATAACATAAACATACAGTATACTAAACTATAAACCTACCCGATAGGGTTAACAAAAGGAAAATCTGACAAAAATGCAATCGCAACCATGGCATTTTAGCTTGTTTTTGAACTCTTTTACAGTGTCTTTAATGGGATACCCAAGTTCTTCACATACCCACGTTCTTCACATTGCAAGTACAATTCTGTACCAGCTGAGCCACCGAGCAAACTTTGTTATGCCCGTAAAACTGAACATGTGGAGCTGGGTATGGCATGCAAACTCCAAAATATATTTGTTTACAAATCATGGTAAAAAGTGTTTTAAGGTCATAACATAATTGTGCAAGGAGTCTTTATTAATCCATAATCTGGCCTTGTAATCATAATTATGTGTGAAAGCGATTAAAAGTGCTTGCTTTTACTGCCTGTAGTGTTCATTTCTGTGAGAAACTGGTGCGTAATTTGGTACATATTGGTACATATTTTGCATTTTGCAAAAATGTTGACCCAGGTACATTTTTCCAGTGAGCCTGTGCTGTTTTACAGGCAGCGTTTGTGCATAAAGGCACCTCATGAAGTGATTTCGGAAAGCCAGCGTTACAGTTTAATAATCTACAACAAATAGAGCTCGAGTGATAACTAAGCGAATATTTACAGTAGTTACTAAAATACTTATTTTCTCACTAAATGACATCAAAAGTGAAAAAAGTTGATGAAAACACTACATTTACACACATACTGACCACTGACCGCAACTTTCAGATGCCATATTTATAAATATTTTTTAGCTCAAATGTCATGTAATGGAACGCTCAGAATTGTGGGATATCAAGTTGGAGGGGAAGTGATTTCGATTAAAGATTATGAGGGCACATGAATTTTTGTTGTGCACAGATAAATCATTTATAATAAATACTGCAATATTCCATAAAAAACAAGAATTGTCCATTGGATTTCATGGTGACTTTAATGTAGTGTTGCCAAACTTTCGTAACATTACTTTAAAACAACAATATACTTACCTACTTGCAAGTATTCTTACTTATTTGTGGCCTAATGGTTGCAGAATTGAAAGAAAAGTCAGAATTCTGAGAGATAAACTCGCAATTTTCCAGAAAAAAGTCTGAATTGTGAGAAAAATGCCAGAATTGTGAAATATAAACTCACGATATATGAAAATCTAAAAAAAACTCGCAATATATATAAAATCTGAATATCAAGTTATCATTACGCAATTCTGACGTTATAACTTGCAATTGTGAGTTCATATCTTGCAATTGCAGGGAAAAAAGTCAGAATTGTGAGATAAAAATTCACAATTATCTTTTCTTTTCTCTTTTTTTTTTTTACCTTTTTCACTGTCTCGCAAAACATGAAAGCAGCCGTGGATCATGCAGGTAATGACTTATCAGTTGAGATTCAATGCAATTTTTTATAAATTCAGTCATCAGTTATGTGAAATAGCTTATTCAGGACAGTACTAAATAAAAAATATAATTTTTATGATCCCTCTTATTTTGTTAAAATTATTAAAATGCTGCATATTCTGCAAGGGGTATGAAACTTATGAGCAGAAATGTAGCTTATGATGCTTTTTCAGAGAGTCAGAGTCAGAGAATCATTAATTACTGTTTACATTTATTGCCCGTCACAGTTTACATTCAGAGTAATCACTTTGGTAATCTAAAATACTTTTCAGATGTAACTGTAATCTGATTACCACCCATTTAAAATGTAACTGTGATGAAATACAGTTACACAAATTTTGTATTTTAAATACGTAACTAAGTTTCATGTATTTCGTTACTCCCCAACCCTGCAAATAGGTGACCTTGAACAAGGCACCTAACCCCCAATCACTCCCTGGGTGCCACAGCAAATGGCTGCCCACTGCTCCGGGTTTGTGTGTTCACAGTTTCCCGAGTGTGTTCTAATGACATTCGCACTAAGGTGATCATCTGTACTATGAGCACATCTGTTTGCCTCAAGCCATCAGATTCATCTACGCAGAGTAGCAGAGCCGAAGCACAACTCACAGAATTATCAAAACAATGTTCCTCTGTAAGTAACATGGTATTTTTCAACCATTAGAGGTCCAAAAGTTTTATAGGGTTGCTTTCAAATGTCTTTGTATTCTGGAGAAGAAAGAAAGTCATGCATTTTTTGATTGACATGAGGGTGAGTAAATAATGACAGAATGTTCATTATGTGTTATTATTTATTGAACAGACTGCAGCCCACTTCCATACCTCAAAGTCTCGTATTCACTCACACAAATTAAATATGTTTTTATGGTTAATCTCAAGTGGCTTTTTCTCTTCTTTTTTAATCATTTGTTCTCAGATCCATTCAAAAGTATGTAGACCAATTTGTTATAGGCCTCTTTAAAACAAAACCTGTGCGAAAGCTGACCAAACGCTTGTTTGGGTTTTGGAATTTTGCCAAGCTTTCGGAGAGCACGGACCTTCCTAAAGGCCCTTCTTCATGATGGATCTTGCATGCTGAGGTGGTGTGAAATGGATTTGATCCAAGACAGTGGTTTATTCAGCAGTCTTAGTGGGAGCGGACCGCAGCTGTCGCTACATATATTTCCTGAAGAACGTTCCTTGTAGCTGAAGGCTGTGAATTCAGATTTCTCCCAAATGACAGATTATAGGTTTTAAGGAACATCTGTACACACACTGTAGAGGGAAGTGTGTGTTTTGCATTTGAAAGGGAGATGAGCAAGATCAAGTCGGTCCTGTGACTTCCACCCAGTTAAACAGTTGGCTTTAGCAAAGCAGCTGACGATATTTCTCTTATGGCCATTATCCCTAAACAGTTGCTTTGCACATTTACTACAATACACATCCCTACAAATGCACTCTCCAAGTGACTTTATAATAAGCATTTGAATGAAATTGGCATCATTGAGCTGTTTGAATGCAAAGAGTCAACTCCATCTCATGTTGGATGCAACTTACATAAAATGTGATGAAATATACACTAACAAAAAGTACTGCAGTGTGTGCTGTAAAAACCATTAATAATTAAAGTTAATTGGTTAACTGTAAGTCGCCATAACATATGTCAAAAACATTATAAATACCAAAACAATACAAAAAAAGTATTACATAAAAGTTAATAAAAAAAATCAAAAGTGTGAAAATCAATTTTATATTTAACAAGACAATACAAGTCATTTTACTGTAAAATATGGTTGTAGTTAAGTTTTTTGTAAGCAAAGTGTATGATTTACCTCAGATTTTTCTAAGAAAATGTTTGGCAATATCATGCAGTTTTTATCACAAAATATAATTTAAATAATAAATAAGTAAATAAAAAAAAAATATATATGTATGTATATTTGGAGGTTAAGATTTCTTAATGTTTTTAAAAGAAGTCTCTTCTAGCATTTCAAAAGCATTTATCTGAAATATAAATATAAAGTTTATATATCAGTTAATGGCACACTGCAATGTTCCTCAAATCAAGGGCTGGATTTTACTGATACAGTATCTACTGAATTGAAAGGGTATCATAGAGCGGATTAAGATGTGTGTTAAGAATGCCACTCAGGTTTGAATTTATTTATTTACTATATATTTTGCTCTTCAGTAGTGTTAGAAGAATTTGAAGGATATGGAAAGGTATTCCTGAATGGCGTTCTGCACTCGTCCTCTCCCCTCCAATGAAATAAATGCTTTATAGAATGTCAGGAGAGGCTCTCGTCCCTGTGTGATGTTTGTGTTTTATGACTGTATGTGGGAAGCTCGTATGCAGTGGGTTCAACACTGATGTGAGTCCACTGTAACTGTGGTTAAGGGTGTAGTAAACCCTGGGCCCTTCACTTTTATGATCTGAATGAAGTAGCTGGAAAACACTGTTGGGAAGAACGGCCAGCTCTCGTTCTCTTACCTCTCAAATATACTGCAAAAAAAACAAACAAACAAAAAAAACTGTCTGGAATAGAAACGGATGGAAGTTTCTAAAGCAGAATTAGGATTATTTTCAGTGAACTTTGTGCCTTAACACTGCCTGCTTTTTTAAAATAGCAGCATTTGCGTTTTGAAATGAATCCGAGAGGAACGCAAGAATTTTAAATGAATTTGGGTTATACATTAGAATTAAGAAAAACAGAAGTATTTTTAAAGATGCGTTATGTTCTGGCAGAAGAGCAGGATCAAGAAATATGTATAAAATGTATCAGCTGTATTCTTATTTTAGTCGACACTGTCAGCATCATGAATTAAAAATAATTCTTATAACTGATTGAGGCATTAATCAGTCAGACTGTACCAATGTTGTTCACCATTATAGAACAAAAGAAACCATTTTGTATCTAAGCCTGATGAGAATCTCTATCAACTTCTACAGTGCTAAGAAACTACAGCACAAAATGATCACTAGGTGGCGCTCTAAGATAGCTTATTTTTAAACAGATGACCCTGTTGGCATACAACACGAGGGTGGAATGCTTCTCAACCTCTAAAACTGTAAACAAATTAACACGGAGTCTGGTGACAATTATACAAAATACAATAAATAACTGCATGAATGCCAGTAACAGCTGAAGCAATCAGATTCATTTAACTGTTTAGAGGAGTTACAACACAAATGTGTTTTGGGTGTTTGCCCACCCCAAAGTGTCTGATATTCTGGTCTCTAGTTTTGGGCCCCTCCTAAGTAAGTCTATATGATTTTTGTAAAACCCATTTTATCATGCATAGATGAAAACTGAGTCTGCTTAGACACATGATTTCAAATGTTCATGATTAGGTGGCAAAGTTTAATACTTAAGATCTCCAACAGTAATATGAGCAGTAGTAATAATAATGTAAACTTCTCCAATTATAGATAGAAACATATCAAGCAATGCGTCCTGGAAATGAATGACCAACTATTACATTTCGCTCTTCTAATACTTCTCTTCAGCTTGTTTAGCCTCTATATGGGTTCTAACAGGTGCTCTTTAACACTTCTATGCCTGAAAGCGTCAATGCCCGTGTTTACTTTGAAGACAGTTTTGATGGAATGTTTCCGTGGGGCACACGGTCCAACGAAACCCTTATCTTCAAGCAAATATGCAGTTAAATCCCTCTAACTGGGCTTGAATAGAGACAAATGATTCCTGCATGTAGGAGGGACTGATGTCTCATGTGGAGTTTTGGAAAAGTTCTCAGTGAGACAGCTGCTGTCTAGACTGTCACCCTGACATCTCACGGTTGCGCCGTAGGGCCAGATCTGTGAAGAGGAGCACTTGACAAGAGGCTTAACCGAACCTTGCGGCCTGTAAGATTATCTGCTCTCCTTTAAACATCCTATGCCTCTGTCATACCTGCTTCTGGAGCAAAAGAAAATGCAAGAGCTCATATGACCCATGAACCCACTACACCTGACTCTTTCTCTTTGACACACACAGTGGAACTGTGATGCAGCCTGACTTAATATCAAAGGTCCAAAGCACTTTATGATTGGTAAATCGTAACCCCAGTTGAAACATGTTGTGCGATTTTTAAGTCATTTTAGTGTTGGATACGGGGAATTATTGTGACATTTAAAATAAAATGAAGAAATAAGTTATCAGAACAAGTTATCGATTTAATTCAAACATTAAAATATAAATAAATCGCTTTTGAAAAAGACATGTTTTAATAAAATGATAAATAAATCGTTTTTAAAATGAAAAATAAACGTACCTTTCAACAGTTTATTGAAATATTTTTTTAAAATGCAGTTGAAACAAAAAAAAAAAGTAAATATAATTAAGAATTATTTTTAAATGCACATTTTAATTTGCTAATTGCTTCCATTTGCCAAATGATTTTTACTTTGTCGTTTTGTCAAATGCTTTGATTTATCCATTTGTCAATAGAGTTAACAATGCCACTAGCTCTTCTATAACTTTTCTGGACAACATTTTCTGGTCTTAGGTATTTTAAGCTAGTTTAGCTGGTGTTATTTCTTTGTGAAAAAGAAATCCTTTAGCACACTTTTAAAAAGAGTACAGAAATAATATACCCTCTTTATAAAGCTATACTTTAGTGTGAACTGATTGTAATGCTTTTGAACACTTGCATGTTATTTACCAATGTTGTATGTAAATTTATATTAAATGCAGTTAGTATAACTTAAAATGGTATGTCACTGCTGGCAGAATGAGCTTTCAATAAAACTTGGCTGCCTATTTAGTAGAAAGGCGAATCAAATTTGAAATCGGCACTATTTAATTAGAAAAAAACAGAGAAAAATGGTGCTGTCTAGCAAATAGGTAAGAAAACTTCAACACCCATAATGCACTGGGCATGTTGTCGTCCTAGGCTACTCCTACAATTCTGCTATATGTTTGACCAGAGTCAAAATCTGCCAGTAGGAAATACTTCTTAGCAAACTTTTAGTCATAATGGTGTTGACTTGTAAAAACTGAAAGAAACTACCGTTCCTTCAGTTCCTCCCAACTCACTGAAGCAAAATGACATCCCGTTCAGGTAATAAAGCTGTTGCTATTGTCCCATTTTTGCAATAATGCTGTTTAAAGAGAAGATAGAGTATGATACAATTGCCTGTGATAAACCGTATACCCTTACAAATAACTTTTCTGTTAATAACCATCTTATAATGAATAAATAAATGTGACTCTCAGAAAACGAGTAAACATTGTTTACAAATAAGCCTATACCAACATTGTAACAAAGCAGGTTGAAAATCAGCAAAGTTACACTTTAAGAGTGCTTTTTGACTCACTTTAATGGGATCTACTTTTTACAAAATGCATGTTATTACAAAGTGCACTTTTTAAAAGTGTACTTTCTGTTAAGAAACAGTTATTAAAGTGTATTCTCTTTAGATACACTTAAGTGACCTTTTATTTCATTAATATTATATTATATGCAAGTACAGATAAAAAAAAAAAAAACTTTCAAATTTGAAGTACTCACATTCAGTACAATTAAGGGCACTTCTTTTTGGAAGTGGCCAGCAGGTCCTAACAAATAACCCAAATCAATCCAAAACCATCAAAACAGACTAGCATAAGTTACGACCTCAACCTGGCTAGAAGACTAGCCAACTAAGCTACAGTAAACTCTTATTCCAGCAAGAACAGCGTTTTCTGAATAGCTAACATATAAAACCATATATTGTGGAAAAAAATCAAACTTCCTTTCTCAATTCTGCTGATTCAGGCCCAGACCTGTTGTAATATAATGAAGTCTAAATGAGGGCTGGCAATGCAACTGTCACATTCTCGACCCCTTTCCTGTTTTTCCTGCACAATGTGCAAAGCTATTAAAAGCAGCTCTGCCAATAGTAGGAAATACCACAACTGATGTGAGCTGCCTGAGTGGCTAATGGTGATTATGCTTGATTTAAGCCGAATGTGTCATTAACTAATCACGAGGTATTCTCCCAGTCTGAGGTCTGCCAAGTTCTGCCCTTTCAAAGGAGCCCATTATACTTCAAGAGAGAGTAAACAGCCGGTCCCTAAGAACCGTGCTCTCTAGAGTTTAAAGAAACATCATCTATCACCCCACCAGGCACCTGCAGGTGTGACCTTGCTCTCTCAACACAACTGACACTGAGGAGAATGGTCTCCCAGGCTGCCCTCTTCAGGCTGATGGGGAGGTCAAATGAAAAGCATGATGGGATATATATGAAGTGGCTTCAGGCGGATGCACCATTTGTGACATTCAAAGTTTAGGCCTGAAACATTGCTCTGCTAAGACAAAGGTTGAGCTCAGTGAGATAACTGACCATAGAAGAAGCCAGGTTATGATAATTTCACATTTCCGGAAGTCGTCATAGCTGGGTAAACTTCAATAGAGGTCAATGGGAGATAACTGCAAATATATATTTTTTATTTCCATTTGCTGCAATAGCAAAAGAAAAACTGTGAAAGAGTTTCCACGGCTTTCCAAAAGGGAAAAATTATAGAGAGATTGATCACCTTGATCAGAAGATTTCAAATTTGCCATCACTCTCTCTCTCAGCTGTTATATTAGAAACAGCCTGGCAGCAGTGTTAATTTGTTTTTTTGTCATTTACTGACAAGGTAATATCACCAGGGTTGGGAGGGTTACTTTACAAATTTATTCCGTTACAGTTACAAATTACTTCATAAAAAAGTATTCTGTGAAGTAATCCAAGCACCGCAATGTTAAAGTAATGTAATCTGATTACTTTTGGATTCCTTAAAAGTTACAAATGTAAATAAATTTGAGTAAAAAGAAATATTATCAAAGTACTTTTATTTAATATGAATTTAAAATGTAAACTAATAAAGCTATTAAAACTCAGCAATCATGTAATCATGCAATCAGCAATACATTTAGTGGACAGTATTGTATTACATATGGTTTCCATTTTATTTTTTTACTTATACAAAAAAATAATAAAAAAAATACATTTTAGTTTATACACAACACTAAAAATGTCTATACACCATCTACATATTAGTCTATTTCAAAATACATGTTGTTCAAGATCTTTCTTAATTTCAGAATGACTCTGGGGTATTAGCAGTGTAACATTGCATATGCATTTGTTTCATGTGTTATAGAACAGAAGACATGCTCTTGGGAACGTGCATAAATGTCATATCCGTGTAATTTTCCTGGCCAAAACGTCCCGAATCCTTCACATAAAATGTCTCGATTACGATTGTAACCATAGTTCCCTGAAGAGGGAATGAGACGCTGCGTCAAGAGTTTGACGCATTGGGAATGCTCCACGTGAGTGCGTCAGGAAGCACATGTGAAATCAGTGCAATGGTGTCACGGGACATCAGAGGCGGGTGACATCATGACCAGGAAACCATAAAGCATGGTCAAACAGTGCAACGCTAGCTTCAGAAGGTCTGAAGTAGTCGCTGACAGGCATGCCAGAGGTATGGAGGGCAACGCAGCGTCTCGTTTCCTCTTCAGGGAACTAAGGTTACAGTTGTAACCAAGACGTTCCCTTTCAAGGGAACTTGCGCTGCATCGAGAGTTTGACACATTGGGAACGTCTATACCCACGCAGCCATACTGACCAATGACTGTCTAGTGTGATAGATTGGGCCAAGGATGAGAGTACCCGAGCCCGCGGAGTGGAGCTCAAGTCCAGGTCGTAAAATCTGATGAATGTGTGCGGCGAGGACCAGCCCACCGCATCACAGACGTCCTGCAAAGATACTCCAGAGAGCAGAGCTTTAGATGCCGCCATACTTCGGGTAGAGTGGGCCCGGACAAGCATCGGAGAGGGCACAGCAGATTATTTTTGCCTGGTCAGAATCTCGAAAGGGAGGCCCTGAGTCGAACAACCCTCCAGGATCGCACCCCAGCCCGTGAGGGAAGCATCCATCAATTGCATTCTGCGACGGCATGGAGCTTCAAGCACGGGACCTTGGGATAGGAACCAGGCCTTCTTCCACATAACCAAGGCACGTAGGTACCGCCACGTGACCTTGATCATGCGAAATGGATTTCCCCCTCGGAGAAAACCCCCTGGCCTGAGCCACGACTGCAGGGGTCTCATGTACAACAGGCCAAAAGTTATGGTAGAAAGGATTGATTCTATGCAAGCACGCAAAAGCTGTGCCCGCAACAGAATCCCAAACCACATCTAGAAAAGTGGTCCTCTGTACTGGAGAAAGCACACTCTTCTTGGCGTTCAACCTTAACCCCAACTTTCTTATGTGAGCAAGAACGACATCTCGATGATGAACCACCAACTGATGTCGATGTAAGTGAGAACACAAATGCCCTGCAGACGCAGCAGAGCCAGCGCTGCGTCCATACATTTGGTGAAAGTGCGGGGTGGCCTCTGGTGTTCCCAGCGGGACTAGTTCGGTGTCCTGTAACGGCGAACCGGCAGGAAGCACCCGAACCAACCGCTCTTGGACCCCCATGAGAGGGAGAGAGCATCCCAGCGCCGCTACGTTGCCGGATGGACACTGAGATAATCGCTCACTGGAGACCGCTGTGCCCTGAAGCACACGAGGTGACAGGGTTGGAAAACGGCCCCCTGAAGGCACCGAAGAAGACTGGGCACCGTATACTGTGGTGTTGACCAGTTCCCTCCGGAGGGGACTGCCCTCAGAGACCTGACACCACCAGGACCTCTTCCCCGCAGCCTTCTTGGCGATAAGGACGATCCTCAGATCCGTCTTACCCCTCGAAGGCTGCGGTTGAGAGTGCCTCCCCCATCCCCCCCCCCCTCTGTGGAGGGGCTCGGGTGGCAACGCTCTGCTTCTGCACAGCACGATATGAGGAGCTGGTTTTAGATGTTTGGGGCTACTCCCGTTCAGCAGCCCTGGAGATCTGAGAGCGGCGGGGGAGAAGTTTTTGAAACGCCGCTGCCTGTTTGCTTGCCTCTTGAAACCAGGAGGCCAGGAGGTGTCAGTGGCGCATTCATAAGAAAGCTCTTGTGCCTTTTCTTTAATGGCACTCAAATTCAACCACAGATGCCTCTCCATGGCCACCAGTGCTGCCATCGCACGGCTGACCGACCTGGCCGTTTCTTCTGGCCGGTGGCACGGAGAGACAGATCTGTGGCCCGATGCAGTTCATCGACTGCGTCTGGGCCAGTTCCCCACCCTCATCAAGATCTCCTAATAATTTCACCTGGTAGGCTTGCACCACGCCCATGGTATGAAGGCATGCTGCAGCCTGACCAGAGGCTTGATAAGCTCTGCCCACCAAAGTAGATGTTGTTCTCGTGGGTTTGGTGGGCAGCATCAGGGCCTTTAGGTCTCCGTGACAAAAGCATCTTTGGTGTTTCCATGGAAACCGAGGGTAAGGCGAATATCACACATCCTGGATCCTTGGTTAAAATTTAGATTTTCTCACGATTTACAAATAGTTGGAAACATTTGGGATATTGTAAGTACTCAACTGAGCAAAATATATAACACTGGCCTAGTTTTTTTTTTTGGGATATTTTACTGCAAAAATCTTACATATTGCAGGTTTAATGTAGTTAATTATTACAGGTTTGTGTAAAATTCTGAGATTGCATTTCACTGTTTTTATTCATTTCGAGGAATAATGAATGTTTCTTTGCAAGCAAGATGAGCAAATGCATGTTCACATTTAGTCTAGAACTACAATAACCATCATGTTCACACAGCGCACACAACACCTCTGACCTTTATTTCTCTCAACATGGGGACAGGAGAGCTGTCAGTCAATAAATATGAAAAATTAACTTAGATATTTTGTTGTAAATTGAAAAAGTAATGTGTTACTTTACTAGTTACTTGAAAAAGTAATCTGATTATGTAACGTCTAGGTTACTATTGTAACCCCCGTTCCCTGAAGGAGGGAACGGAGACGTTACGTCGGACTGACGTCATGGGATCTCGCTTGGGAGCCCTATCACCTCCGCGTAGTAAAAAACAAGCCAATGAGAATTGGCCAGTGAGATTTACATGCCGGGCTCCTCCCCCGGCATCCGGGTATAAATAGAGCCGGCATTACTCACTTCATTCATGCTTTGCTGAGGAGCCGACAACTGATCTCGGCCGCTCAGCAGTGACTCGGTGCTATGGCAAGGGGACGTAACGTCTCCGTTCCCTCCTTCAGGGAACGGGGGTTACAATAGTAACCTAGACGTTCCCTATCAGTCAGTCACGTTCGACGTTACGTCGGACTGACGTCATGGGATCCCGTGGAAAACGCCATAGCAACCGAGCCACGCTACGAGCGTCGGGGAAGCAGATGCTGGCAGGCCTAGGCGTGCCACCTGCAAGTGCAACCGCAAATGTCGTAACCCTCCAGCGCCCAGAGCAAGCCCTACAATGTCTTCCATACCAGAGGGATGGAGAGGACAGGGTCTTACTCAGGAGATGGTCGAAGCTGTTGTTTCTCACCTCAGGGGAAGAGTGCTTCGGCTGACTCAATTCCCACGTTTTTTCAGCTGACCAAAAAACGCCAGGAAAGCGTCCCTCTTGGGGAAGCTACGGAGACCACACCCTGCCCGAAGGGAGGTAACGTGTGGAGCACATATGCACTGACCCACGGGGCAGTATCTGCATATGGAGAGCTCCCTGAGGAAGGTCCTACCCAGGCTGGGGGAGGAACGCTACACCTCAGGGGCAGGGGCTGGTTGCCCAGGGAAGACACGGGTTTACCCTCGGGGAAACCGTACCGTGGACTAACACATATGGGGTTACCCGCAGGGAACCACAGACATATGGGCATCTAGCCCAGTACAAGGACTGACCGCTGGGGGCATGTACACGAGTACTGGACCTAGCGTCTGACGCCTCCGCCGCGTCTGACTGCCGCAATGATGCAGGAGGAGCTCCACAGGGTTCACCAACTGGGGAACTGAACTGAGGAGTAAACAAGCGCTCGCATCTCCTCGTGAAAGGAGAATGGCGCAGCAAGCGGTCTCTCGTGGCTATCTTGAAGACAGCACACGAGAGGACACCGGGTCCACTCGGAGGTTATAAAACCTGGCGAATGTGTTCGGTGTCGCCCAGCCCGCAGCTCTGCAGATGTCTGCCAGAGAGGCGCCGCGCGCCAACGCCCAGGAGGAGGCAACACCCCGAGTGGAGTGTGCTCTCACCCCTAGGGGGCACGGCTCGCCTTGGGAATGGTACGCCAAGGCGATGGCATCCACTATCCAGTGGGCCAACCTCTGTTTGGAGACAGCCTTCCCTCTCTGCTGTCCTCCAAAGCAAACAAAGAGCTGCTCGGAGCTTCTCAAGCTCTGCGTGCGGTCCACTTAAGCGCGGAGAGCGCGAACAGGACATAGCAACGCAAGGGCTGGGTCTGCCTCCTCCCGGGGCAGCGCTTGCAGGTTCACCACCTGGTCCCGAAAGGGAGTGGTGGGAACTTTGGGCACGTATCCAGGCCGGGGTCTCAAGATCACGTGAGACAAAGCCGGCCCAAATTCCAGGCACGTTTCGCTGACCGAAAATGCTTGCAGGTCCCCTACCCTCTTAAAGGAAGCGAGCGCCGTCAGGAGCACTGTCTTAAGAGACAGGTGTTTCAGCTCAGCTGACTCAAGGGGCTCGAAGGGAGCTTTCTGTAGCCCAGCTAGGGCGACAGAAAGGTCCCAAGAGGGAATTACGGGAGGTCTAGGCGGGTTTAGCCGCCTAGCACCTCTCAGGAACCTGATGATCAGATCGTGCTTCCCTAGTGACTTGCCATCGACCACATCGTGATGTGCTGCGATGGCGGCCACATAGACCTTCAAGGTGGAGGGGGACAGTCTCCGCTCCAAACCACTTTGAAGGAAGGAAAGCACTGAACTGATCGGGCATCTCCGGGGGTCTTCCCGGCGGGAAGAACACCAAGCAGCGAAGAGACTCCACTTCAAAGCATAGGCGCGCCTCGTAGAGGGAGCTCTAGCCGAAGTGATAGTGTCAACTACCGCGGGCGGTAGGCCACTTAAGTCCTCCGCGTCCCGTCCAGGAACCACACGTGGAGGTTCCAGAGGTCGGGACGTGGGTGCCATATGGTGCCCCGTCCCTGAGAAAGTAGGTCCTTCCTCAGGGGAATTCGCCAGGGAGGGACTGTCGCGAGGAGCATGAGCTCTGGGAACCAGGTCCGGTTGGGCCAGTATGGCGCAACTAGCAAGACCTGCTCCTCGTCCTCCCTGACCTTGCACAGTAGCTGTGCAAGAAGGCTCACTGGGGGAAACGCATACTTGCGTAGGCCCCGGGGCCAGCTGTGTGCCAGTGCATCCGTGCCGAGGGTGCCCTCGGTCAGGGAATAAAACCACTGGCAGTGAGCAGATTCCTGAGAGGCAAACAGGTCTACCTGTGCGTCCCCGAATCTGCTCCAGATCAGCTGGACCGCCTGGGGGTGGAGTCTCCATTCCCCCGGGTGCGTGAGCTGTCGTGAGAGCGCGTCGGCCGCACGATTGAGCTCGCCCGGGATATACATGGCACGCAGCGACCTGAGTCGCCGCTGACTCCAGAGGAGAAGGTGGCGGGCGAGTTGCGACATGCAGCGTGAGCGTAGACCACCTTGATGGTTGATGTACGCTACTGCCGATGTGTTGTCCGTCCGGACCAGTACATGCTTGCCCTGCAGCAACGGCCGAAACCGGCGCAGGGCCAGCAGTACTGCTAGCAACTCGAGGCAATTGATATGCCACTGCTGGTGGGGTCCTGTCCAGGAGCCCGACGCAGCATGCCCATTGCACACAGCACCCCAGCCGGTGGTGGAGGCATCTGTTGTGACAACAACATGCCTGGACACTTGTCCTAGGGGCACCCCGGCCCGTAGGAAAGCAAGGTCCGACCACGGGCTGAATGTTTGGCGACAGCTCGGCGTGATGACCACACGGAGCTTGCCATGGTGCCATGCCCACCTCGGGACTCGGCCGTGTAGCCAGTGCTGGAGTGGTCTCATATGGAGTAATCCGAGCGGCGTGACCGCGGCTGCGGATGCCATATGCCCCAGGAGCCTCTGAAAATGTTTCAGTGGGACCACTGTTTTCTGCGAGAACGAATTCAGGCAGCTCAGCACCGACTGTGCACGCTCGTTGGTGAGACGTGCCGTCATGTTGACCGAGTCCAGCTCCACACCGAGAAAAGAGATCCTCTGTGTTGGACAGAGTTTGCTCTTTTCCCAGTTGACCCGAAGCCCCAACCGGCTGAGGTGCGTGAGCACCAGGCCCCTGTGTTCGCACAACTGTTCTCGGGACTGGGCCAGAATGAGCCAGTCGTCGAGGTAGTTGAGGATGCGAACGCCCACTTCCCTGAGTGGGGAAAGGGCCCCCTCCGCGACTTTGGTAAAGACACGGGGGGACAGGGACAGCCCGAAGGGTAGGACCTTGTACTGATATGCCCGACCCTCGAACGCAAAACGTAGAAACGGTCTGTGTCGGGGGAGGATCGAGACATGAAAGTACGCGTCCTTCAGGTCGATTGCTGCAAACCAATCTTGTGCGTGAATGCATGTGAGCATGCGTTTCACGGTGAGCATCTTGAACGGGAGCTTGTGCAGGGCCCGATTCAAGACACGTAAGTCCAAGATTGGTCGCAACCCTCCGCTTTTCTTGGGTACTATGAAGTACGGGCTGTAAAACCCTGACTTCATCTCGGCTAGTGGGACCGGCTCTATTGCGTCCTTCGCCAACAGGACCGCAATCTCCTCCCGCAAAACAGTGGCATCTCTGCCCACCACTGAGGTGGATAGGACGCCACTGAATCTGGGAGGACGCCTGGCAAACTGGATTGTGTAGCCGAGTCTGACTGTTCGAATGAGCCAACGGGACGGGCTGGGAAGACCTAGCCAGGCCCTCAGACACCGTACGAGTGGTATCATCCGAACACCAGAAGTACCCGCGGGGGGGCAGCATGGAGCACTGGGGCCCAACCCGGGAAGCAGAGCGTCCCGAAGTAGAGGCAGTGAGTGATGTGAACTCACTTGGCTCCGTGTGTCCCGTGAGGGACAGAGCGGGCGGGCGTGGGGAGGCTGTGCGTCCCAAACACGTCCGTGACCTGCTCGTGGCGAATGCGGGAGTGGTTGAGAGTGAGGAGGCGGTGCGTCGCACACTGTCAACACAGACCCTTTTTGACTCAGAGATAGTGGAAATTGCTCTTTTATTGAGGATGTGGGTACCGCTGACCCGGGGGTCAGCGGCGAAACAAAAAGAAAAGGGAACATAGGATTTACCCCCCGGCCCACTCCGGGGGGAAGGAGCGGTGCCTTCACCGTCTCCTGGGGCAGAGCAACTCCCACCATCTCTGGGCCACCCGTCTCAGGGCCGCTTCCTCTGCTTTCGTTTAGCAGTCTTGGCGGCCTGAGCGGGTTGTGCCGCCTTCCTGCGGGAAGCTTGCGGGGGACGGGATTTCTCCGATCCACCCGAAGCTTGTGCAGCCGCAGGGGGGCGCCCTCGACGACGAGCAGGCTGAGGGCCAGTCCTAGGAGGGACAGGAGCCGCATCTCGCCGAGGCAAGATGTGGCTGATGGCCTCAGTCTGCTTCTGCACCGCCGAGAACTGCTGGGCAAAGTCCTCGACGGTGTCGCCGAAGAGGCCGGCCTGGGAAATGGGGGCGTCGAGAAAGCGAACTTTGTCGGCGTCCTTCATTTCAGCCAGGTCCAGCCAGAGATGGCGTTCCTGGACCACCAGGGTGGACATCGTCTGGCCCAGGGCACGTGCTGTGACTTTGGTCGCCCGGAGGGCAAGGTCGGTCGCAGCGCGCAGTTCTTGGAACACCCCTGGGTCAGAACTACCCTCGTGCAGCTCTTTAAGAGCTTTCGCCTGATGGACCTGAAGAATGGCCATGGCGTGCAAGGCGGAGGCCGCCTGTCCAGCGGCGGAGTAAGCCTTAGCGGCGAGAGCCGCTGTCGTCTTACTCGCCTTGGACGGGAGACGCGGACGATTCCTCCAGGTGGCGGCCGACTGCGGGCACAAGTGCACTGCAATCGCCCTCTCCACCTGTGGAATGTCCACGTACCCCCTGGCGGCCCCCCCATCGAGGGTAGTGAGAGTGGAGGAGGAAGAGGATCGGTTTCTGGCAGTGTGGGGTGCCATCCACGTCTTCTGGACCTCCTCGTGCAGCTCGGGAAAAAATGGCACTGGGGCGGGCCGCGGCTGTGAACCGCGCCCCGTCCCCAGAAACCAATCATCAAGCCGCGAGCGCTCGGGACACGGTGGAGGGTTCCACTCGAGCCCGATGCCCGCGGCGGCCCGAGCCAGCATCGCTGTCATTTCTGCCTCAGACTCAGCCTGAGCCACCACCCCGGAGGGCGGAAGTTCGGCTTCATCTTCGTCAGAAGATAACAGCGCACTCTCCGATGCAGCGATCGACATCCGATCCTCATCCGGAGCGCCGAACGAGATGCGGGGAACCTCACGAGAAGGGCCCGCACCAGCGCTCGGCAACTCGACGGCACATGGCATTGTGGAGGAGTGGGAGGTTCGTGGGGGCTGACCCGACGAAGAAGCTCCCACTGTAACCCTCAGATCTCCCAAAGTGCTAACCATCCCCGCAGCTCTCCCTTGAAAAGCCACGGGGGATTGGGTAGCAGCAGAGGGGGCTCCGCCTTCCGCATTGAAGAAGGAGAGCCGCGATCGCAATGCCAACATGGTCATGCTCTCGCAGTGAGAGCATGAACCATCCACGAGCGCTGCTTCAGCGTGCTGTCTGCCCAGACACATCACACAGCGCTCGTGGCCGTCAGATGAGGTCAGGAAACGACCACATCCAGAAATACACGGTCGAAAAGACATCTTGAAAAAGACGCTCTTCTCCCGTGCTGCTCTTTTAGAGTTGTCTCTACCCGCTGGAACACCGAGGGATGGAGATGTCGCGCTGATCGTTCCCCACCAGCGCCTTCACACCACCACCGCTGCTGTGCTGTCACGCCAACAGAGAAACAACAGAGCTGGAAATTTGCAAAATAGCAATGAAAATTGCTGTTGTTGGGAAACTTGTTCCCTATAGCAATGAAAATTGCTGTTTTTGCTCTGAGTCTTTCCTACGCAGAAGATGACAGGAGATCAGTTCAGCGATCGGCTCCGAAGCAAAAGTATGAATGAAGTGAGTAATGCCGGCTCTATTTATACCCGGATGCCGGGGGAGGGGCCCGGCATGTAAATCTCACTGGCCAATTCTCATTGGCTTGTTTTTTACTACGCGGAGGTGATAGGGCTCCCAAGCGAGATCCCATGACGTCAGTCCGACGTAACGTCGAACGTGACTGACTGATAGGGAACTCAAGTTACTCCCAACTCTGCATGTCTACTTACTCTACTAACCCTAACAGTCTACTAATACTCTAATGAGAGTTAATGACATGCGTTTCAAATTAATGAGTTACAGTAGTTGACATGTAGTTGCAGAGAAACTCATAGTTAGTAGAAAGTCTAGAGTGGACTATCAAAAACAGTGTAACCCGTAATTTTATAAATTAAATCATTGCTGTTTTACTTTAACTATATTAATGGCCATTTTTTTCTTATTGGCTGAATCTTACAAAACTTGTCCAGATCATATTTTACCTCAAAATCATAGAAGGAAATATAAAATTTTGCATTGATACAAATAAAAAAACTGACAAAAAAAGATACAAATCCTGCCAAAAAAAAAAAAAACCCTGTAAGCTGTTTTGATAAAAAATTACGAAGATATATTTTTCTTTGGAATAATTCACAATGACGAAATTGTTTACAGCAAGGCTAGGAATGAGTATTAACGGAGTAAATAGGGTCTGTTTTGATTCCATATTCACTTAAGGGAATTACGTACATATTGGCATTGAGGATGGAAAGGTAGTCACTAACATTCTTGGCTATTTATCCCAATTTTGTCTGCTTGACCTTGCGTGGCAGTCATGAGAAAGTGTGTGTTTGTGTGCAGGTATAAAACGGAGTTAAATTTTCAAGAGTTTTGTGAGGTCCAGAGGTGCAGTTGGGTAAACAGTGCTGAACAGCCTATGCTGTGTCCCTGGGACGGAAGCCAAGGTGACACCAACAAGCCAGCTCAGACATGCATAAACACATACTGTGGGTGAGAACGAACGCTGAATGTGAACTCAATGTGCTAGAATCTACACATAGGGTTGAGGCACCTGCCCACCCCAGCGGAGGTGTTTCAATACTACCAAGGCCAAATACCTCCCTGCTAATATTGACTCAGATAGTGGAAAGGATATTGATGGGTCTTCTGTGTGTACACAGGAAGAACAGTGGCATTGTGTCGGCAGCCTTCTTTTCTGCTGAGAGGAGACTCTTTATCAGTGGCTGTGTGCAGAGAGCTTATGTAAAGTTGGGTTTCTGATAACATGTGCTGCAGACACCACAGCAGATGCACTGTTATGCTATTTGCTCAAATGATAAGCCAGCAAACTGAAATAGACCTACATGTTGTTGAAGACATTAAGCTTCACTGACTTCACTTCCTAGTTTTACAGATAAATCATTGCTGGAATATTTTAACTATTCATTGACATTTTATTTTCTTTTTGGCTGAATCTCGTGTCACCAACATGTTCAGATCATATTTGACCTCAAAAACCATACAAAGAAATATACAATTTTGGTAACACTTTTCGATGGTCCGCTTTAGACATTCTAACTGTAAGTAACTCCATGTCAACTCACCCTCATTAGAGTATTATTAGACTGTCTGCTTAATATCTGCTAACACTTTATTTTGATGCTCCCCAACAAACAATGTACCGACGGTAAGTACTTTGCAACTACATCATCAACTTGTCAACTTATTCTACCAATCTATCTATCTATCTATCTATCTATCTATCTATCTATCTATCTATCTATCTATCTATCTATCTATCTATCTATCTATCTATCTATCTATCTATCTCTCTATCTGTCTGTCTGTCTGTCTGTCTGTCTGTCTGTCTGTCTGTCTGTCTGTCTGTCTGTCTGTCTGTCTGTCTATCTATCTATCTATCTATCTATCTATCTATCTATCTATCTATAGTCTGTCTGTCTGTCTATCTATAGTCTATCTATCTATCTATATCTATTGTCTATCTATCTATCTATCTATCTATCTATCTATCTATCTATCTATCTATCTATCTATCTATCTATCTATCTATCTGTCTGTCTGTCTGTCTATCGTCTATCTATCTATAGTCTGTCTGTCTGTCTATCTATAGTCTATCTATCTATATCTATTGTCTATCTATCAATATATCTATCTATCTGTCTGTATGTCTGTCTATCGTCTATGTATCTATCTATAGTCTGTCTGTCTATCTATCTATATCTATCTATCTGTTTGTCTGTCTGTCTGTCTGTCTGTCTATCTATCTATAGTCTATCTATCTATCTATCTGTCTGTCTGTCTGTCTATCTATATATACATAGTCTGTCTGTCGTCTATCTACCGTCTGTCAATCTGTCTGTCGATCTATCCATCTGTCTGTCTATCTGTCTCTCTATCTGTTTATTTAATGAGGATAGTGTATATTAATGAATATTGGAATAAAAATACAAAATGTAAGCATGTTGGATAACTGCAGCACTGCCACTGACTGTTGTTTAATGAATTAATTCTGAAACATAATGTCTTCATATGTCTTGGCTGATAATGATTTAGGCATCTGTTACAAAACTGCACCATTTCAGCAAAATCTGTACAGCATAGTGCTAACTCTCTTGGGACAATTTTGGGAGTTTCTTTCAATGGCTGCACTGCAAAGAGCAGAAATTACCAGGAGACCATATTTAGTCATCATGAAGCCAGTGCGGAACTGCCTTTCACATGCACACGCTGAGAAAACAGTCACTAACAACAAACAAAACAATAGTAGAGCTGAAACGACGTGCCAATGCACACTAATCTGGGCAGAATAATTGTGTGAGTGTTGTTTGAGTTGAAAACAGTGCAATTTGAACTCTTTGTCAAACACGCTTGTGTAATTAACAACATCTGTTAAGAGGGAAGGGTAACAGGGTTTGAAAACAAGTGAGCCAGTCTTTTTTTCCCTCTCTTCCACTTCTCTGTTTTTGAGTGAGTACATTATTTTACCATCAGCGCATATGAGAAACTTGAAGCACGGTTGTGGGTAAAGTCTACTATGCTGCTCTTCTACTATGTTGGTTTTCTTTTTTCCATGTTTTATGGGAACTTTCCAAAGACATAATGATTTTTATACTGTATAAATTGTATATTCTATTCCCTACCCCTAAACCTACCCATCACAGAAAACATTCTGCATTTTTACATTTTAGAAACATTTAATTTCGTATAATTTATAAGCCGTTTTCCTCAAGGGGACCAAAATGTCCTTGTTGGGACATTTGGTTCACAAGTTCACAACGCAGTGTTTACCAGGACCACACACACACACACACACACACCTTAGTTTTGCTAATCTTAGGACATTTCATAGGCGTAATGGTTTTTATACTGTACAAACTGTACATACTTTCCCCTTACACTAACCCCACTCCTAAACCTACCCATCACAGAAAACATTCTGCATTTTTACATTTTTATTAATAAGGACACATGAAATGTCCTCATATTTCATGTTTACGTCGTAATACCAGTGTAATACCCATGTCATTATACAAATTTGTGTCCTTATAAATCACAAAAAATGCGCGCACACACACACACACACACACATATATTGAAAATTGTGGTTATCAAGATAAATTGCTTATAATGTGAAAAGAATTCATTACATTTGGTTATCCATAATGGAAATTGCAAGTTCTATAGAAAATATGCCTATATAATCAATATCTATAGAAATCTTAAGGTGTAGCAAATGACTCGAAAAGAAATGAAATGAAAATGAAAATGAAATATTTATATAGATGAAACATTTATTTTGTGTTGTGAAAAGGATACTTTGTGGTTTTGTGTATTGTACTAACACAAATGAAAATATGGTGGAATGTTTGAAAAAAGAGCACTTTTGATGATCTGTTGTGATATTAGTAAGAGTTTTGACAATTTACCAATTGCATGAAAGCCATTAAAAATAACTCTAATGCTTTCTTGGATCTTTTTTTTTTGTGATCAATATTTTACTTTTATTGGATCTTTTATATTTAAATTGACTGCTGGTTTGATGGTTTTAGCCCTTACTGTACATACAGTACTGTTTGTGGTCGGTAACAAAAAACAAAACAAAAACAGTAATATTGTGAAATATTATTGAAATTTAAAATAACTGTTTTTTATTTGAATATATTTTAAAAAGTAATTTATTCCTGTTATGGCAAAGCTGAATTGTACTCATTATTCCAGTCTTCAGTGTCACATGATCTTCAGAAATCATTCTAACATGCTGATTTGCTGCTCAAGAAACAATTCTTATCATTGTCAATGTTGAAAACCGTTCAGAAAACTGCAGTGTTTTGTGGTGAGGAGGATCTGTCTTTTGCAGATTGGCTTTGTTCTAATTATAAGGTCATTTCATGGTCCCAAGGCTGGTTTCACACATGGTTCAAACCCAAGTTGAACTCCACCCTCTCTCCTTGTGGATTTCTTTCTGTATGCTCTATTATTTGGGGATAAACCAGAGTACATTTGCGTCATCAGCATGAGAACCACTGCGAGTATTACGTTAATGGCAGCCGTTGTATTTAGAAAACAACTCAGGAGGAGAACTGCGAACCATACTAGTCCACATGAAGCACCGTGTTTCAAGAGATTTTGGTTGCGTTTCACTGCTACCCAGCAAGTTCAGAATACTATTAATGCCAACAACAACCATATCTCATGTCAAACAGACTGGTCCACACCAAACGCTAATGTGAAAGCCTCCAAGAGAATATGAGTGTTTCTGACATGGCTGTAGTGTCTGCCAGACGTTTTCAGGAGGTTGTGAAAAGGAAAATGTTCAAAAAGAGACTGAATGTCTTTTGTTCAATTTTATAATACCAAAATGCGTAATTTTAATAAGAACGGCAAAAAACAATGAGAAGTACCCATTTCAACTGGTGTTTGAACCTGTGTTTTTAAGAATAAGAGAATATACAAGCAGTTCTCTATGCAGGGTTCCCCCCTAATAGTCAACTAAATGTTAGTCGACTAGAAGAGGCTTAAGGTACGGTCACACTGCAGTTTTTGTCCCATTGACTTCCATTCTTACACATGCGATTGTGTCAGACCAGAAATTAAAGCTCGTGCGAGAAGTTTCGCATTTCGCTGCATTCCAAAGTTCAAGTTTGGTGAACTCTGACCTGCGCATCACATGAAGACGTGCAACCAGTTGAAGAACGATTCGTCATGGCATGACCTCTTGGCTGAATTTTGCAGTAAAGTCGAGTAGGTTGTATGTTTTACAATTTGGATGTATTAATATATGTTATATGTTTAATTCATGTTTATAAAAAAGATGCTGTAGACTGTGATGTCATATCACGACCATTGCAGCTGTAATGACGAGTCACTGGATGAGATCCAAACGCAGGCTTTAATAAGCAACGTGGTCAAACAGGCAAAGGTCAAATCAACAGCAAACAGGAATGTCAGAGGGTAGGCAGTGTCGTAAACGTTAGACAGGCAAAGCAGATCGAGGTAGGCAGCAAACAATCAACAGTCCAATAATCCAAGGCAATAAGTCCAAAACGGCAGGCAGGGAACAATCAGAAAACAGGAAAACAGGCAGAATCAAAACCAGGAAAACAAGACAGGGAATAATGCTCAGAAATGATAACTATACAGAAGATCAAGACCTCGCAGTGAAGTATGTGTGCAGTGTGCTTAAATAATGACAGATAATGTGCTACAGCTGGCTGGGGTAATCAGTGACAGGGTGATGTGTTGCAGCTGGTCGCGGTGATCAGTGACTGGGTACAGGACTTCTGGGAAATGTAGTCTGGGTGAGTGTGTGAGTGCGAGAGAGACAGTGTAAGTGTGTGGTGTCTTGTCCAAAGTGAAGTGCCCTCTAGAGGTTGTTTCGGGCACTTCAGCTGACTATCGTTACAGCAGCATCCAACAAAGTTTCGCACATTCAAAGTCCAGTGTGACCGCAGCTTTAGTCGAACAAAATTTTATTAGTTGGTTAATTGCAGAAGAAAAAAAAACCTTGTGACGGACAGATCGTTAACGGCGTATGTTAGGCAGGACATTCAAATGTTTGCCTATCATCACCCTCAAACATGGCTTATCATATGAAACATGAAGGTTAAGTAGTAGTAGCAAATTTACATGGCCGCGCGCTTTAACGTTAACCTAGATAAATGTACACTATTATTAGGATTATTTTCAAGTGTTTGTGCGGAATGTATAAGCTGAAGTATTAGCACGCTTAATGCATGACATGGAGGCACCGGTGTTCTGTCAAATAATGCTACCTATTTCAGATAGTAGCGGAAACAACTTAAAATACTACATCATTTTTTTGTCATAGAGGATAAGAGGATAACATCATTCGAAACTGTGAAGGCAGCAACACACCAAGCCGACAGTCGGCCGTCGAGCAATTTTTATTCGTTGGCCGACTAAAGCCGGGAACACACTAAGCTGACGCCGACGAACTAGTGGCGACGAAAGACACCAAACACACCAAACCTACACCCGACACCCGCGTATAAAGGAGATAACTCTCTATTTAAGCACATATATTTGTCAATAATCGTCATTCAAAAAGGGAGAGCGAAACTAAGACTGCATGTATACAAACCATAAACAAAGCAGCGCTTGCTTACCGTTTTCATTGTCAGTCATGCTGATCACGTTCTTTATTCCACTCCGCTCATGTTATTATGAAAATATTTGTGCATTCGAGTGCTCAGGTAAGATGACGTAAAATTAGAACAACCTTCTGTCTGTGCCGTCATGACTTCTTTGCTTGCTTTCATAACTTTTGCTTATATTCACGTGAACTTACTCGTTTGCTATACTGAACAGCCAATCAGAGTTCTCTCTCTCACTGACGATTCAATAGCCGACGAAGACCAACTTCAGCCAACGGTGCAGAACACACTGAGAAAACTTAGTCGGCCAACGAACAAAAACTGCCCGACGGCCGACCGTCGGCTTGGTGTGTTCCGGCCTTTGTAAATGTGTGCCTTTGTAAATTAAAGAATGAATGTCTCGGTTTTCATGAACTGGAGCATATCACAAAAATGATTTGAAACTTAGTGGATAGACTAGTAGACATGAGATTGCCTCACAGACATGAGAAATATATCTATAGAAAGCTAAATGTCTACTTTTAAATGAACCAATTAAAAGAAATGAAATACTTTCTGCTCATGTAATCCTTTCGAAAGTTGCATTTCTCTGTTTAGGTGTGTTAACAATACTGCAGAGATGGAGACTTCATCTTTGCAGGCAACACTACTAAGTTTATTAATAAATAATTAAAATGTGTCCTTGCTATTTTTTCCCTCACATTCATAATCATTAGCCTATTTTTTGCTGCAAGCTTTATGTGTGCACTTGAGCACGGCTTGCGCCTTTTAAATGCTCATTATGGTTTAGTATTCTCCTCAATATATATTTACGTAATTAAATTAATATAAATGTGTGCTTAGTTGACTAATGGCTTAAATGAACGAGTAATACTTGACCATAAAAATCTTTAATCGGGGGCAGTGCTATTTCTAGGCTTTCCCCAAAGTGCTTTCTTGAATTCAGTGATGATAAATCAGTTTCAGTATAAACATCCCTGTCACTCAAAACAACTGTTTTATTTTTTATTATTTCATATGTCCACCTTTGTTGACTATGTCTCTATGTTTATGACCCTCTCAAGAACAGGTGTCCTCTCAGTGCCATTGTGTTTTCGTCGTGTGGTGAGGTTTCGGCCCATGGAAACAGCTGTTACTCATAGTGAAAGATTACTTTGAAGGTCACTCTGCTCATTATCAGTTTGTGCCCAATCAAAAACTGAAACCAATTTTACAAAATGACATTGCTAGATTCTTCCTACATTGTACCCTTGTGACAAAGAAGTGCTCTTAATTGTATTGAATGTGCATTGTAGTGTATTTTAAATCTTAAAAGTATATATTTAAAAACTATATTACAGATGAAATAAAAGGTTGCTTAAGGAAAGGCACCCGCTCACTACAAGATAATCGGGCCGATTTTGGGCCCAATTCTCGCCTTCTGACAATCCGAGGTAAAGTCCCCCACTATCTTGATGGTTGTACAGATAATTTTATCAGATTTTCCTGTGGTGTGAGGTGAGTTACTGAATCTGCTCCACATTTTAATTTTTTAATACTTTTTTAAGTTTTAATAATCTTTTGCCATGCTTTAAAGAAGTATACTTCAGATACTTATACTTCTTTATTGTTGAGCACATATAAAGTACTTGATTATAATTTTAACTGTAGTGTGTTGTTATTCAATAATGCATTTAAAGTTAATATATTTTTATTAATATTTAATATTTATTTTTATTTATATTTAATTAAGTGTATGCTTAAGTATTCTTTAAAAGTATATTATTTCCATAATAATTACTCTTTTTAAAAGTAAGCAAAAAATTGTAAAAGTATATTCCCCACAACGTTCTGGAATGGAATTAGTTTCGCATTGGCAGGGGGATTTTTTTTTTTTAGATAGGGTCTTATGTGATAAAGCGAAGCATAGCTGACCTATTAGACACCCGTTGCATGGATCTGTGCCTGATTTAATGTGCATCAATCATGTTGTGGTAGTGATGTATATATGCGCGTCTTGGACCACCCACACATTATAAGACTAACAGCTGGACTCCCTCCCAAACACCTCCTCCCCCAGCTGTAAATCGATTTTTTCCCTCATGTTGCATATCAACATCAAAAAATGTACATTGTGACATTTTTTATTAATTATATTTCAAATTGTCTCATTTATTTTGGTTTATTTATTTTTGAGATTACAGTACAATTTATTTAATTTAATTTAGTATTAAAAGTGCAACAAATACTACAATGATGTAGAAATACCTTACAATTGACACAATATACCATAATATCTATCTATCTATCTATCTATCTATCTATCTATCTATCTATCTATCTATCTATCTATATATATATATATATATATATATATATTTTTTTTTTTTTTTATTTATTTTTAACAGTAAGAATGGATTTTAAATCGTCTTAAATTTAAGAAAAGAAAAGAAGATAAGAAATGAAGACAAGAAAAGAAAAATGATTCATTAAATAATTTTCTTGAAGCAAAATAAAATTTTCTGTTTCTTTTTATGATGTTGAGGTAAAATATGACCTGGACATGTTCATGTTAAGTTTGTCAAGATTCATTAATAATTTAGGATTCCTTATTATAATGGTTATTATTATAAGTTTCATTCAAAATTCATTCAAAAATACCACAGCACAGATGTGACGTTTACTTATGAGGCACAAATCTGCTTAGTAATTATAACTCGACACACACACACACACACACACACACACACAAAAGGAACATATTCAAGTTTCTTTGACGTTTCACCTGCTCCTTTCAAACCCTGACAGGATATTTACAGTGCTAAGCAGACTATATTGCTCCGATGGAATAATAGACAGGGGATTGCCGGCTTAGATGACACTTTTTGAAAACATGATCATGTCTTGAGAAGAAGCTCTCTTCTTTTTTCCGCCCCATGTCCCAAAGGTAAGTATTGAGGAACACATAAAAACAGGTAATTGAACCGGTCTGGCTGGCATTACGCGACTAGGATTTCGTTTTTCATCCTTTAGGAACCTCGAGATATTAGTTTTAATATCTGTCACGGCTTTATTCAGCAAAGGTCAGCTGTCGGCTTCCGTCACAGCCTCCTTATGTGTGTTGATCCACTGCACTGCATTGGCTACTTCACTAATCCTCATAGTACTTGTGCCTCAGGTATCGAGGGTGGAAATGTGTCAACTATGGAAGTAGGTTATAAGCTCAGGGATAAGTCTAATAGCTTCATTTCTCCCTCTCTCTCTCTGCCTTAGCGACTGTATTGTTATCGACCTGGCTTCGCTCCAGCACTTCAATTCAAAGAAGTTTGTCTTATTGAATTTCATCCAGAAGAGATATTATAACCTCAAAAGGTAAAGTTACCCCTAGGCCCTCCCTTGAGTCTATGATAGTCTATCTGTCCCTTTTTCTGTCTGAGAGAGTCAACAATAGCTGTTTGACCGAGACCTGTGGAGACACCTTCTTCAGATGGTTGTTTACATTATCCACTCCCAGGTTACAATCTCTGGAACCCACCGTGGGTCTCAGGTGAGCAGCAGGTGCAGATGCCAGGACAGAGTCAGAGTCGGAGTGTGAATGCAAGAGAAATATAATCTGTAGAGAATATATTAGTAGTAATGAGCTCCGGTGTGCACCGATAACTCCTGTTGATTCAGGATGTGGACTGACAATCAGCAGGATTCTCAGAACTCTCTGGTAAAATAATAAAAATCTGGGCGCTGCCATGATGGTTTTGGTATTCTTCAATAATTACACTACCATTTTAGTATCTGATTATGGTAATCAAACACTACTATGGTATATAACATTATTTATCATCTGATACTATTGCTAAACCAAATTTTGCGCAGTACTTTTGTAAATGATTCGTGCCTCTACCTACATTTTTGCAAAACTTCAAAAAAACGTTCCTATACCAGGGGCGTTTCCTCCGAGAAAGGAATTGAGGCAGACAATAGTACAAAAGAATCAATATTATATTATATATCAATAAAACGTGACATTAAAAAGTGCACTCATTTTTATACTTTCCAACAGCGACACCCGCAGGTGGAGTTACAGTGGGAGGCTTGCCTCCTCTGTCCCCATTGAGTTAAAACAGACAGCCTAATGTGTGCAATGAGTTTAGTGGGGGATGATTGAGAACGAATGGGGGAAAGTCATGTGACTTTCACACGATAAATTCCGCCTCTTGTTTTCGTGCACATTCTCATCGGCCTGAACAAATGGGAAGACCAATTAAAAAGTAGATAAACAATACTACCATTTCATTGCTTTATGTCACATCAAAATAAAACTTAATATGGCCTGAAAACATGATGTTTGAGGAAATTAAAGGTAAATCTTTGTGTCTGTTACCAGTGTGTACAAGCTTGATGACTTCTGAAAATAAGCTACTGAATATTAAAAAGATAAGCTGAAAATAAAATCATGATTATAGTGGCAGCTTATTGATTAAAAACGAGTTTGTGGCACAATACTATGTTATGACCTCAAAATGCTTTTACCATAGTGCAAGATTTGTAAACTAATACATTTAGACATTGGCATCACAAAACCAGCTCCATTTGTTTGGCTTTTCTGATGTAGTAAACTTGCTCGGCACCTCACCTGGTACAACATTACACTTGCAGTTACAGCGAATTACACAGCAGATAGTAATATAGTTCATTAAAATAAAAGCAGACTATTTACAGTTGATAAGGAATGTAGCAAGCTGTGGAAGCTTTTAAATGAGATTTTTGCAGTTTTTTAGTTAGGCCCTTAGCTTAAAAAAAAAAACTATAACCCTAGCTAACCATATAAATATTAATGTGTGTTATCAAATTTTAGAGGGGAAGACAAAATGTTTTCTATGTAAAAAACACTTTACTCAAATAGGTACAAAATAGAGCCTGACACAAAAAAGAAGTACTTCTTTATTTTCCAACAAATGGTCAGTGAAAAGAGGCGCTTAACCTTCAGAACCTCAGGAGGTTAAACTAAATATTATATGAGTGGTTTTATTTTTATTTTAAATTTTTTATGAGGTTTCTGATTTTTGCAACCCTCTTTCCAAAACTGAATGTCTATATAAAGTTTAAAACAATGATTTGTGTGATTTTAGTACTTAGGGTTAGGATATCAATTCAATTTAATTTATATTTAATCAATATAGTTCTGAAGGTCAAAACATGTGCGGTGGGACAGACTGAAATTAAGGGTGTGGAGATGCAGACATTTGATGTGTTCAAAACTACCAAATTTTCAGTCTAGGTTTTTTTTTTACTATTAGATTATATGAATTCCAAAAGCATGGAATTTGAACCAAAATCCTTTTCAACCAAAAAACTGTGATAAAATGGCTGCCGTATTAGTCACAATACAAAAGACATATAATGACCTCATTAGCACTATGCAGTGGATCTATGGTGTTGCTCAGCAGATGGAGGTGTTACCCCATCAGTTACCCTCACAGAGCCAAAGGTTCTCTCAGGTTTCATTCCCCACAGTGGCAGTCTGCTCCTCGTGTCTGAGTGTGCCAATGTAAAGTGGTGTAAACATTAGTTCTTAGTCTAACACCGCAGAGTGTTTTCAGCTCTTAACATTTCCAGTAAGCAGCTACTGCCACCACTGCTATTAATAATGCATGTAGAAGAAGGAAGTCCTTCAATTTGTCAGCTTGTGTCGACCAACAGATGGATCAGTTACTAAAAAGGAAGCTAAAATGTTTCAATACCCTTATATTAAGCTCAGTACCCTTATATTAAATGAAATACACCGACAAAGTTTAATAGGAGAAAGAAAAAGCATTTTTAATATGTTGTCATCAGCAATCAGTTATGATTGCTATGTTAAAGAACCTAGTGAGCTGCATACAAAGTCAGCATTTTAAGGCATCACAGGCATTCGCCAGATGTATGTCTTGCACTCTGTGGGACTTTTATGTTGAAGTTTCTCTGTGCTTAGTTTCTGTGTTTCTTTCATGTGTCCTGTTTCCTGTGGCCAGGTTGTAGTTTTGTTGTTTTTCCATTTTTATTAGTCTGCTCCAGATGTGTCAGTTTCCCTTGTTTAGCTTGTTAACCCTTCTGTATCTCCCTGTCAGTCATTGTTTGATGTCATGCAGGTGTCTGCGGTTCCCCGTGTTTTTTTGTTCCTGATTTATGTTATGATTGTTTATTTACATTAAAATCTCCCTGCATTTGGATCTTCACCTCTGCCAGCCATCTTTGATTCCTCTGTTCCATCACAGAACGACCGAAACACGTCTCTGTCAAGGAGAGCACAGTACTGAGGACTATGTACTAGAATTTATCAGGTGGGCTTGTTTGACTAAGATGGATGAAGTTTGCCTGATGATCTTCTTTCAGGGGGATTATCAGAGCCGCTCCGTTCATGCATGCTGCTGTGGGACCCTGACTGGACACTGGAATGCTACATGGGTCTTCGTGTTCGGTGCAAGCAGCTAGCATCTCTGCGATGGAGTCAAGCCTGGGGGCTTCAGCTAAAATGGCCACCACGCCTGAATCTTCAGTCAGAATGGCCGCCACGCCTGAGTGTTCAGCCAAAATGGCCGCCACGTCTGAGTCTTCACTCAGAATGGCCGCCATGCTTGAGGCTTCAGCTAAAATGGTCGCCACGCCAGAGTCTCCAGCAATCATGGCTGCCGAGCCTTTGGTCTCTTCATGTCATGTCTGTCGAGCTTGAGCCTCTTCACGTTATGGTCACTGAGCCAGAATCTTCGGGAAAGATGGCTGCCAAGCCAGAGTCTCCATCAAGGTTGCAATGCTCTAGTCTCCAGCTGTCATGGTGTATATACTCCCTGTTTTGTTCAGTTCTTTGTCAGTTCTTGTGCTGTGCAAAGTGATGTTAGTGTATTGAATTCCTTTCACATTTACTCCTTGTTTATTAAAAGTTTTGCCTGTGATTCCTCTGCGTCATGCATCTCTTTAATACCTGCATATACACAGATCAGGCATAACAGTGCCTGGTGACAGGTGAAGTGAATAACACTTGTGTCTTCATTATGACAACTGTTAGTGGGTGGGATATATTAGGCAGCAAGTGAACATTTTGTTCTCCACTTTGATGTGAAAAATGGGCAAGCATAAGGATTTGAGCGAGTTTGACAAGGGCCAAATTTTGACGGCTAGACGACTGAGTCAGAGCATCTACAAAACTGCGGCCCTTGTGGGGTGTTCTGGGTCTGCAGTGGTCAGTATCTATCAAAAGTGGTCCAAGTGGGGCTACTTAGCTACAGACCAGTCAGGGTGTTGACCGCTGTCCACCACCGAAAGCGCCAGTAGTTTTCACATGAGCATCAGAACTGGACCACGGAGCAATGGAAGAAGGTGGCCTGGTCTGATGAATCAGGTTCTCTTTTACATCAAGTGGATGCCTGGGTAGATGTGTGTTGCTTACCTGGGGAACACATAGCACCAGGATGCACTATGGGAAGAAGTCAAGCCGGCGGAGGCAGTGTGATGCTTTGGGCAATGTTCTGCTGGGAAACCTTAGGTCGTGTCATCGATGTGGATGTTACTTTGACACGTACCTCCTACCTAAGCATTGTTGCAGACCATGTACACCCTTTCATGGAAATGGTATTCCCTGGTAGCTGTGGCCTCTTTCATAAGGATAATACGTCCTGCCACGAAGCAAAAATGGTTTAGGAATGGTTTGAGGAACCAGACAATGAGTTTAAGGTGTTGACTTAGCCTCCAAATTCCCCAGATCTCAATCCAATTGAACATCTGTGAGATGTGCTGAACAAACAAGTCCGATCCATGGAGGCCCCACCTCTCATCTTACAGGAATTAAAGGAACTGCTGCACATCTTGGTGCCAGATAGTACAGCACACCTTCAGGGGTCTAGTAGAGTCCATGCCTCGATGGGTCAGGGCTGTTTTGGCAGCAAAAAGGGGACCAACACAATGTTAGGAAGGTGTTAATAATGTTATGCCTGATCGGTGTATATGACAATAGTAAGTTCATGTAACATATGTAATTAGGATATTGTAAAATAAAATGTTAACAACATTTTTTTAGACTATTGTTTAAAAATTAAAAGTTTAAATATTTTACCCAATTTGTGTGAGTATTGTTATGTATTACCATGCCTATTTGCCTAGTATTTTTTCCATGAAAAAGAAATACTTAATTGTATTGAATGTACATGTACTTCAAATCTTTTGATTTTATTGTTTTTTTCCTACTATGGTAGTCAACGGGGGTTTGAGATCTGCTTGGTTACAAACATTCTTCCAAATATCTTCCTTTGTGTACAGCAGAACAAAGAATTTTATTCAGGTTTGGAACAACTTGAGGGGGAGTAAATGTTGACAGAATTTTCATTTTTGGGTGAACGTCAACTAATAAATTCATTTGTAAGTAGACTTACCTGTGAAGTTCACTTCAGTTAGGATGCAACCAGAAGGCAACTGCCTATTAAGTAAACAGGAAGGCAGCTGTATGTTTTAGAACATCATGTTTTATTCCCTTATGCCAGGGGTGTCCAAACTCGGTCCTGGAGGGCCACTGTCCTGCAGAGTTTGGCCCTCCAAACTCTGCAGGACATTGGCCCTCCAGAAGCAGGATTAGACACCCCTACCTTATGCAGCACCCTTAAGTATATTTTACCATGTTTTTTGGAAATGGTACCATGGTAACCATGGTTTTTGGACATTACTACGATATAGTGATCCAGTATTTTTTTTTTTTTACCTTGAAGTGCCATGTAACTACTCCAATATGATACACAGTGGGTAAAGAATTCAGACCCCCTTAAATTTTTCACTCTTTGTTATATTGCAGCCATTTGCTAAAATCATTTAAGTTCATTTTTTTCCTCATTAATGTACACACAGCTCCCCATATTGACAGAAAAACACAGAATTCTTTATATTTTTGCAGATTTATTAAAAAAGAAAAACTGAAATATCACATGGTCCTAAGCATTCAGACCCTTTGCTATGACACTCATATATTCAACTCAGGTGCTGTACATTTCTTCTGATCATCCTTGAGATGGTTCTACACCTTCATTTGACTCCAGCTGTGTTTGATTATACTGATTGGACTTGATTAGGAAAGCCACACACCCGTCTATATAAGATATTACAGCTCACAGTGCATGTCAGAGCAAATGAGAATCATGAGGTCAAAGGAACAGCCTGAAGAGCTCAGAGACAGAATTGTGGCAAGGCACAGATCTGGCCAAGGTTACAAAAAAATTCTGCTGCACTTAAGGTTCCTAAGCACAGTGGCCTCCATAATCCTTAAATGGAAGACGTTTGGGACAACCAGAACCCTTCCTAGAGCTGGCCGTCTGGCCAAACTGAGCTATCGGGGTAGAAGAGCCTTGGTGAGAGACGTAAAGAAGAACCCAAAGATCACTGTGGCTGAGCTCCAGAGATGCAGTTGGGAGATGGGAGAAAGTTGTAGAAAGTCAACCATCACTGCAGCCCTCCACCAGTCGGGGATTTATGACAGAGTGGCCCGACGGAATTCTCTCCTCAGTGCAAGACACATAAAAGCTTGCATGGAGTTTGCTAAAAAACACCTGAAGGACTCCAAGATGGTGATAAATAAGATTCTTTGGTCTGATGAGACCAAGATAGAACTTTTTGGCCTTAATTCTAAGTGGTATGTGTGGAGAAAACCAGGCACTGCTCATCACCTGTCCAATACAGTCCCAACAGTGAAGCATCGTGGTGGCAGCATCATGCTGTGGGGGTGTTTTTCAGCTGCAGGGACAGGACGACTGGTTGCAATTGAGGGAAAGATGAATGCGGCCAAGTACAGGGATATCCTGGACGAAAACCTTCTCCAGAGTACTCAGGACCTCAGACTGGGCCGAAGGTTTACCTTCCAACAAGACAATGACCCTAAAAATAATGAAGGAGTGACTTCAAAACAACTCTGTCACTGTTCTTGAATGGCCCAGCCAGAGCCCTGACTTAAACCCAATTGAGCATCTCTGGAGAGACCTAAAAATGTTTACCATCCAACCTGACAGAACTGGAGAGGATCTGCAAGGAGGAATGGCAGAGGATCCCCAAATCCAGGTGTGAAAAAGTGTGTTGCATCTTTCCCAAAAAGACTCATGGCTGTATTAGATCAAAAAGGTGCTTCTACTAAATACTGAGCAAAGGACCATGTGATATTTCAGTTTTAATTTTTTAATAAATCTGCAAAAATGTCAACAATTCTGTGTTTTTCTGTCAATATGGGGTGCAGTGTGTACATTAATGAGGAAAAAAATGAACTTAAATGATTTAGCAAATAGCTGCAATATAACAAAGAGTGAAAAATTTAAGGGGGTCTGAATACTTTCCGTACCCAGTGTAAATATGGCAGTCTCTCAGTACCATGGCATATATCACAATGCCATGGTAATGCCATCTGAATACTGTAATATGTTGGAATTACTCGCTGTCTTTCATTTTCTTTCTCTTATTGAATGACTAGCACGCAACCACTATGAATGAAACAGTAGACGGTAGAAGCAGGTGCCATAACAAATCTTAGCTCAGATTCGGACTGGTGGAACGCGTGTGCGTGTCTTTGTGCCATTACAAACAACAAAGAGGAGTCAAAACATTCAGGCACTGCTGTTCAGCCCATGTTTTGGCCTCAGCACAGGAGCCTGTGGTGGAAATGTCAGAGGTTGAGTCAGCACAGAGACATGCCGCTGATCTGCTAAGAGGGAAAGGAAATGTACTGATTGAAGGAGACGAGGAAAGTGTATGTGTGGATTTACCCAGTTCCAAGTAAAGGTTGTTCTACAAAACAGTCCTGACTTGCTTGCTTTTTGGTCATTACTTAGTCTCGCTTGTCAGACCTTTGAGCGGCATGAAGTCTGGTCCACATTGCAGCTTGAACTAGAACCACCAACAACCACCCACTGCTGTGTACAGGAAGGGATTGTCTGACTGACATTTAAAAACACCAATCACTGTTTGTTCTGTTTTTAAATGCCATTTAGTGGTGGTTTTATCTAAAATAGCTTGTACGACAATAATAGACCTATGAAAAAAAGAGTAATAATAATAATGTAGTGACAGTTGATGAGTTTGGACAGAGAACACTTATAATATGTGAAGACTTTGTACTCAGAGTGTCTGCTTGCTGTAGAGTGTCTGCTGGTTGTGGATTTCTAGTTTACAAACCATCACGTGTCTCAGACTGAAGATTTGATGCCTCCCAGTGGGAAACTTAATTTTATTTCATTTCAAAAGTCTTTGCCATTTCTTTGTTCAGTTGAGCCTGAACCACTAAACCACACTGCCCACATGGATCTTTTGCAACTTTTGTCATATTTTTGCAGTTTTTCCAAATAAAACAACCTTGATTAAATCGATTAACACTTGCTGAACTGTCCTACTAATTCCATTATTTAACAATGGGCACATAAGTAGTTCTTGAACTACAGGCACGAGTTTTATTTAGTAAATGGGACCTATTGCAAAATTTACTTTTATGAGGTGTTTGAACACTGATGTGTATCTGCAGTGTGTGAGAAAAATCAGCCTACAATGGTAGAAATCCACTCACTCATTTTTTTTTTAATAATTCCCATCAATCAAAAGCAGTTTCTTCAAATGAGCTGATTCAGATTCCCCCTTGCAATGATGTCATGAAAGTGTCCCAAAGAAAATCCGTAAAGTCTTATACGTTGGCGCCAATCATTTTGCACTGGACCGCTTCACAAACAAGGATCTTTTCAAACATGGATTTTCACAAAGGTTGATTCTGAAACATATAAGGCTAAATACCGCTACTGAGTTTCTGGCATTTTCAGGGCATGAGATTGTCCTGTTTTGTTGTTGCCAGTATGCCAGAGCATGAGCTCTTAAAGCTCCACCCTCTTTTTGAAAGGGGGCCAAGAGCATCAACTCATTTGCAGTTAAAGAAACACACACACAAAAAAACGATGCGTTTTTGCTCACCCCCAAAAAGTGGCAATTTTAACACGCTATAAAAAAAGATCTGTGGGGTATTTGAGCTAAAACTCAGGGAGCATCGAGACTTATTTTACATCTCGCAATAAGGTGCATAACCCTTTAAAACAGATGTTAACTTTTTTTATTGATAACAATTTCGATTGTCCACTAGACATTCAACTAACTATAAGTAAATTTGCAACTCCATGTCAACTAGCAGTCATTAGAGTATTAGTTGACTGTTTGCTTAATATCTGCTAACACTTTATTTTGATGCTCCCCGACAGACATTCTCTTGACTATAAGTAACTTTGCAACTACATGTCAACTTATCTTTACCTAACAGTCAGTACATTAAAGAGAGTTAGTTGACATGTAGTTATAAACAAATGCGAGTTAGTACACACGTAGTTAGCAAAGATTTTTACATTTTGTAATCACAAATTGTTATAATTGGTTCAAGCTCATTGTTTCTGCCTAAATAAATACATGATATTAGCCAACTGCATGATTTTTATTATCTTAGAATTGTACATTTCTGAAACATGGTACCTCTGATAACAGATTACTCTTAATTGTAATTTAGAAACATGCATTTTCTGTACAGCTGCTATGAAATTAGCTTTAGTAAGACATATGAGTAATTTTAATCCAAAAATACTTGTAAAACTATTAAACTAAATTAAACTAGTTTGAAAAAATATATGAAAAGTATGTTTTAACAGTGTTCCTTTTCTCCACAGAGTCAAAAGTGACCATAGATGAAGAAACACCCAATTACTGGCTATTAGTGGCTATGTTTTTTTTTTTTTTTTGACCACTAAACACGCAAACCTTTGTTTGGGCCACATTAATTATTAAAAAGCCCCACAAGATCCGGGATGATCTGGTAAAAAGCATTTTTGCCATTATTATTAAAACTATTTCGTAAAAGTCATCTAAGTTCAGTGAACATTGTGGAGCAACTTGTTCCTGCTGCAAATGGCTACCGCTGAAGTGAACAAGTTTAGCTTTAGCTTCTCTGCTCCTCTTGCCAAGCTGAGTGCCTTTAAAGGTTCTGCTCATGCTAATCGTGGCTGTAATCAATCTCTGCTCTTTCTCTGCACCTCACAGGAGGCCGTCATCTGCCTCTTTGATGTTAACTAATGACCCTACCAGCAGGCCATCTCAAATGCATCTCAAGTGAGAGGAGAGAGAGAGAGACAGAGACATGAGGAGAGGAATATATTACATTTCCTTTAGAAATATCTGAACATCCTTAAAACAAGATGGTTGAGAGATTTTGACAAATTTATTTTATACGTAAACATGTTTAACAGTTGTATGAGGTTCATGCTTTTTAAATAAAAGCATGTAAAAATCATTTTCATTTTTTACAAAAATCTGACATTAATTGTCTCTCAAAGGACATTTAGCTCTTTAACTAAAATCAGGGTAGAAGAATATTTTTCGCCCTTGTCCAAAAAGGCAGTTGGCATTTTTTAACTGAAAGGCCATATTAATGTTACCATTTCTCCCATTCATATTTCTCCAACACGTCTCTGATTCCCCACACCGGTGGGTTTCCTGTTCCTTACATCACGTTATTTATCGCTCCACTTTTCATCTAAAAGGCTGTGTTATTTCCTCAATATTATACTGTTTAAAAAACACTGTTATTCCATTGGCTGGGAAATTTGGATTCAGAATCCCAATCCAAACACGAACAAGCTAAAGCTTGAACTCTGTTGAGTGATTCTCGTGGATTCTGTATTAAACTGGAACCTCAATCACTCGTCACTTCTAATGTGTACATTAAATCATATTGTTTATATCAGCCCAGCAGAAGGGTGGCCTTTGTTCCACCCTATGTTATGTTTACATGAAAGCCTACCGATTCATGAAACGTAGTAAATTAAGATAAGATATTATACCGCAGAACCAATGATGCATTGTTTATGACGCACATATATGTAGCCTCGGATATAATGAACACACGCGCGCAGACAGTGTATCCATCTTTCAGTAGGCTGGAAGGGTGTTTAATATTCATCTGAGCCTGTCGTTGTTTTGGGAGGGCTACATATGGTGTAATTATGTGGGTAATTTATACCTTCATAAAGCAATGCCTTCTGGTCCTATGTGAGTAAACTTTAATGTGAAACAGACAGTGGGAGCGCTTCAGTGGTGCTGTGAGAGAGCGTGACTGCTCTAACTGCTCCCTTGAGTGCACTGGAATCCACCTCACACTGCCACTGTCCACTCACCCACACACACACACACCCACACACACGTGCACCCCCCCCACACACACACGCATGTTGTGTTTTCATTTTTTATGGGGACATTCCATAGGAGTAATGGTTTTTATACTGTACAAACTGTACATTCTGTCCCCCTACACTACCCCTACCCCTAAACCTACCCATCACAGAAAATGTTCTGCTATTTTAGATTTTCAAAGAAGATAATTCTGTATGATTTATAAGCTTGTTTCCTCATGGGGACCCAAAAAATGTCCCCACAAGATCAAAATTTACTAGTATTACTATACCTGTGGGGACATTTGGTCCCCATAATGTAGGGAAACCCCCCCCCCCCACACACACAAAGAAGCTGAGGCGCAGGATTGTATATCTGGACTGTGTTCACCATACTTTACATGGATTATTGTTTGCGATTAGGTCTAGAAACACTGTATAAAGCGAACATGTTGCAGTTGTTATGTTAAAGGTGAAGTGTGTAATTTCTGAGGCACCAAGCCGAATTGTAAAATTAATGGACCTCATTTGTGTAACACGGGCAGAACAAATTTCTGTAAAAATGTATAATATCCACATTTAAAACAAAGGCAGGTTCATTGGCTACGTCTACAGTGGATATAAAAGTCTACAGAAAAATGAATTAAAGATAAATCATATCAGAATCTTTGCACATCTAAAATAAAAATTGCCTCTGAAAACCAAAGTGACAGTGACATAGAATTTAAATAAATAAATAATAAAAACTGCATTAGTGTGCACACCTCTGAAATAATACTTAGCTGAAGCACCCTTTGATTTTATTACAGCACTCACTCTGTTTGGATAGGAGTATATCAGCTTGGCACATCTTCACTTCCCACAAAAACATTCCAGATCATTGCAAATGCATCTTTATTAATTGATGATCATTGTTGGTGTTTTAGTCCCTCTAATATTCATTTCAGCTGGAAACTGCAGTGGAATATATATGTATGTCTTTGTAGTTTTGCTGAAATGCAGCAATCGTGTATTTCCAGTGAGCCAATGAGGTTGTTTAAAAAAAATGATTTGCAAAGAAATTCGCTCAGCTTGTGTTTCATGGGCGATTTTACCAAGTACAAAATGTTCCTGGAACAACAAACCTGTCTGAAAATGTAGTCCTAACCCTATCCCTACCCCTACACCTAACCCTACCCATAACTTATCTCTATAAATAAGAGGGAAATGTTAGGTGAATAACACTGATGTAGAAGCACCTAACCCTGATTTTAAGCATAAACTTGACATAAATTGTAAACTTGTCCCTCAAATCTGATTGGTTTATTGGAATGTTGTTCCAGGATCAACATCTTTGTACTTGGTGAAATCACGTTCACTGTGTTTGTTGAATGACACGGTTTTCATGATTTGGACAAACAGGTAGTGCCATGTCATCGGTTGAGGCAGATGCTCAAACATTTTTGAAAGCACCGAGACTCAGTTTTTACACTCTTCAGGAAGTTCATTTACAAATGGTTATAATGTAGTTGTCTCTGCACACCTTTAAGGTGCTATTTTCTGTCAGATGTGACCTTTAGAAATGACTTTTATTACCATATATTAATCTATTCATGGTTTATTCAGCAATATTATTATGTTTTTTTTTATTTAAATTAAAACCAGTTAAATCAGATTTTACCATGTGAAGTATAGGTTAGCTGACAAAACATCGTTCATTACATTAGGTGTAGTTTTATGAAAGTTCATTGGATGATCTCACTGCAATTATAACTGCAGGAGTGATGTATGGACATAACTAATATTCAACATCTTTCCCTGCCGAACCTTAACTTAAGCCCTTGACTTAAAGGGATAGTTCAACCAAAAATGAGAACTCTGTCATCATTTACTCACACAAAAGAAGATAACAATCCCTTTAATCCCTTGAGTGAGTCTCATGAAACTTATCAAGAACATGCCCACTCATATATAAATAAATAAATTAAAAAACAAAACAAAAAAAAACATTAAGGCTTTAAGTATAAATACAGTTTTAATAATATCTTATTACTTTTTTGTGTTATTTTCATGATAATTAAGCACATTTCCCCCAGCAATTCTCATTACCATAATGAAAAAAACCCCTCGTTCTCATTACCGTAATGTAAAAAAAGTAATTATGTATAATCTACATCTTATTTATATTTAATTGCCCTGAAGATAGGCTTAATTTTCTTGATGCAAAATAAAATTTCTTGCTTTTAACTTTGCTAAATTCACCTGATAATTAAATGACCAACCCGCTAATTATTATATGCTGTGTCTACCACTGCAACGTAAGCAGGAGCTACGGGATAACGCTTTAAAGGGTTAGTTCAGCCAAAAAGACCTTCGTTCATCTTCAGAACACGAATTAATTCTGTTTTGATGAAATCCGATGGCTCAATGAGAACTCTGTTGTCCACTCACTTCTAACGCACAAGAGACCCGTGTTCAATCCCTGCCAAGGGCAACTTCTCACTTGTAAGTCGCTTTGGATAAAATCAAGTGGATTTGCACTCCGAAGCACTGATTCGAAACATAAAGCTTCAAAGCAGTGTTTTGAAATCGCCCATCACTAGATATTGTTGAAAAGTTATTTGGTTTTTTGGCACACAAAAAGTATTGAACCACTGTACTTACATGAATTGTTTTAAATATGTTTTAGCAGATTTCTGGGCATTGAAAGTGCAAATAGTATTCAGTCATTCATTCATTGAATGAATGCACTTTCAATGCCCAGAAATCTACTAAAACATATTTAAAACAGTGGCTGCGTTTCCCCAAAGCATTGTAAGCCTAAGTTTATTATAAAACCATTGCCACCAATGGAGCTACAACCAACTAAGATTTACAATGCTTTTGGGAAACGCTACCCATGTTAGTACAGTGGTTCAAGCATCGAGAATACTTTTTGTGTGCCAAAAAAACGAAATAACTTTTCAACAATTTCTAGTGATGGGCGATTTCAAAACACTGCTTTGAAGCTTTATGTTTCGAATCAGTGCTTCGGAGTGCAAATCCACTTGATTTCAGTGTTTCACAATTTCAATACTTCACGTGATTTTGGCAGTTTGGTAAACGAACTGAATCACTGATTTGAAACAAAAGATTCGTGAAGCTTTAAAGCAGTGTTTTGAAATCACCCATCACTAGATATTGTTGAAAAGTTATTTTGGTGCACAAAAAGTATTCTCCTCGCTTTATAATAGTTGAACCACTATGCTCACATGATCTGTTTTACATATGTTTTAGTAGATTTCTGAGCATCTGAAAGTGTTAATTAACTTTCTGGCAATAGAGACTCACTGAGCCATTGGATTAAATCAAAAAAGATCTTAATTTGTGTTCCGAAGATGAATAAAGGTCTTACGGGTGAAGAACGACATAAGGGTGAGGAATTAATGACAGAATTTTCATTTTTGGGTGAACTAACCCTTTAAAGTCGACTAGTCAGTGCAACCCCTACTTTCTGCAGGATTGCTATTCAGAGAGGACAGAAAAATCTGAAAACATCTGAATACATAGTGTTAGATCTGTTGATTCCTGTTCACAGGCATCAATTTCTATATTATGTTATACTTAATCTATGTAACAGTGTCAAGATAAATGACTTTCTATGATGATTTGGAGCCAAGCACAGGTGGTGTCTGTGTGCGTGTGTGCACTGCAAGGTCATGAATGCATTAACATTTCCTCCACCGTCATGCCTCCACAGCAAAGTCAAGTAGTGCACACAGTTCATACTGTTGTATGCTGCTGCTCACTATACTGGAAAAAAAAAAACACAAAACTATACAACCCAACACATGGGTTTCATCATTTACTGACTCCCAGCATCAGGTCAGGAAAGAAATGCTCTTTCATGGCAAATTCTCCTTCTGTCATAAATCTATAGGAAACAGTGGGCTTTGTTGTGGCCTGACACGTAGGAACAGCCAGACGCCACAAATGAGATTACATTTGAGAGCGAAAGAGAGAGAGCATTATTATTATTATGACTGTAAATCAAAATGGATGAATGGAACGTCTTCATGTCCTCACATAACATTTCCTGTTCTCTGTCTCGCACGAGTTTGAGTGTAGCTACTGTACATTTAGGGAGATTTGTTTCACCTAACAGTGGCTACAGTATGATCAGAATAACATACTGCCATTTGTACTATTTTGACTTTAAATAGAACGTATACTAGGCACACTATGCAAATTTTATGTAATACGCATTTGTCCTGTCGTGCGCAATATACACTGTGCACAATATTGTATCCCACAATGGAATGAGCTTGACTTGCTCAATCTTCTATTATCTGTGTGAATGAACTGGAAGGGCTATTAACTTATTTTTAAATTCAGTTGTGATTAATATATTATAAGAGGGTTTAAAAACAAAATTTGATAAAATACACTACCGTTCAAAAGTTTGGGGATGGTACGATTTTACGATTTTTTCACCAAGGCTGCATTTATTTAATAAAAAAATATTGCAAAATATTTTAAAATTAATTAATTTTTCTGATGGCCAAGAATAATAATAATAAAGAATTTTATATCTTTTCAGAAGTGAAGAAATTACCTACTCAAGAAATACTTCATATAGTTATAACAGTTGTACATTGTTGTTGCTTAATATTTTCATGTAAAATATATATAACAAATGTATGTTTTATAAAAATATAGTTTCATATTTTTCACCGTTGTTTGATAGAAAATTCTAAATAACAGCATTTATTAAAATTAAATAGAATTTTTGTAACAATTTAAAGGTTTTTACTGTCATTTTTGATAAATTTAATTCATCCTTGCAGAAAAAAATGTATAATATAATTCTTAATAATAAAAATCATACTGACTTGAAACTATTGAACAGTAGTGTATTAAATATTTAAACTTCAATCTATTAATTAAACATTTAATGTATGAAGTCATGTCACACAATAATCTAGGAAAATACTGTTTAAAATGATTATGTGAATTATGTGATATGAAATGTAATTGTTGACTAATACGTAATATAAAAAGTTCCAAGCTTACCAAATAAATATTTTAATGGCATTGTTTTACTACATACATGCATATATGTATACTGCTGATTTGTGTGTTTCTTAGTTAGAGGAACTTAATAATTTGGAAGTTGTAAATTTGTAAGTTGATTACTCAAAAAATTAAGTCGCCCCAACTAGAGTTGTAGCCCTGGCACCAATTAATCTTATCGATTTCAGTTCAGTTCAACAGCTATTATAGCACATGCTAGCATAACTTATTTATCATGTATATTATTTAATGAACAAGAAAGATATTACTTGTCACTGACATTAGCGCAGTCAGTGCTTATAGAGTAAATGTAGTGTTTACCTTCATGTATCTACTCTTCAGCACAGTAACCACAAAAACTTCAACATTACAGAAACTCTTTTAAATGTCAATAACAGCATTAAATACTAACATGTCTTTCCCTTCACTAAAATCAAATAAATTAAGACCTAATTTCAACATTTATTCTTCGTATCCTATTTTTTTAAATAAGAAAAGCCAACTGACGCAGAAATTTGAGTTTAAATTACAGAGAATATTAAGTTAATGTAATGTCAACATTATTATGTCAACAGAATTTTTAAAAGTTTAATAAATAGCGTATAGTGTGTCTTTAATGTGTCGTGACAGATCGCTGTAGCTCCTTCAAGCGGCTCGTGAACCGATCATCTCTTCATACTAGTTCATTTATAGCATCAAATAAACATGAATGAACATCAGAAGGAATGTTGTTTCAAGCGCGGAAAGACGTGAGTACACACAATTTTTCAAGTTCAAGTTCACCAACGTTGACAAAATGGCAATTGAACTAAGGTCTAATCCTGGCTCAGGCTAAGCCTTGTCTGTGAAACCGGCCAAAAGGTTTCATTAAAACAATAAATTAGAATTTTTAACTAAATTTTTTACCATGCATTTATTTAAGCTGTGGTAACAGGTCCCCTGAATCACTTTTTAGAGTGTGCCACAATACTGGAATCTTTAGTAGTAACAACAAAGAGAAATTCTGTGGAAACAGATTGTCACAAAAATCAGGAAGGTGAAACCCCTGTGTGTTCGAACATCTGCACAGTCTCCCTGCAGCTGCCACAGAACAAATGTCTTGTTCTGTGGACAACCAGAGGTCTTCTCTACACCTGCCATGGCCTCTCAAGGTGAAGGAGACATAGAGAGAGAAATGTTTATTAATCCTACTGGGAAGCTCCTGATTATAGGTTTGGGAGTCTTATTGAAATATTAATGTGTACTGACATGATGCTCATTAGGTGTGTGACATACTATTTAATAACATTCTTATATCTGTTGATGAAGAATCTACTCATTTAGCCGGTTTATGAGGTGACAAGCAGCATGAGAGGAATTAAACACATCAGTTCCATGTTTAATGTACAGTATTTGCTCTTTATTTTATTGCATTAGTACTAAAAAAAACTTCCTGTGTTTGTCAGGAAGTGAAAAGGAGAGAAAAATAATGAAACAGGTCAGCAAATCCATTGTATTCCGACTAAAATCACTTGAACTTAAATCACATCATAATTACAACTTCCGAACTTGTTAGTAGGAACTTCCCAGGAGGACTTGAAAGCAGCATAATTATGACTTTGTGGTGGGGGTCATGTGCATTCATCACATAAATACTATAATTCTGATATGACTTCAGGCTGCATGCATGTTGCCATGAGGCTGTGCAATGCCAAAGTTAGGCGCTCTCTCTCTCTCTTTTCCTTCAGTCCAGATCAAAACCAGATCAGGCCGGCCTCTCTCCTGCTCTTCACAGTGTCCCACACTCCCCAGAAGGAGCCCTTGAAGTGCAGCATGGGAGTCAGCTAACAGATGGATAGAATTTGGAGGCTAAGGTCTGGCCAAGCCAGCTGGTGAGAGCTCACATTTCCACTGGCATGAAAATGTTCTGCTTATATCATCTGCAATCTGAGGAATTGCATTCAGGTGTTGCAGACCCATGTTTTTTTTTCTCATCACAAGGAGCGGGAATGCTTTGGCAGCAAAACAAATGCATTCTGAACTGTCTTACACACACACACACACACACAGAGGTTTGTTTTGCTATCTTAGTGAGGACATTCCATAGGCGTGTTTTTATACTGTACAAACTGTACATTCTCTACCCCTACACTACCCCTACTCCTAAACCTACCCATCACAGAAAACATTCTCATATCCACATATTTCATGTTTACGTTGTAAAACCAGTGTAATATCATGCCGTTATACAAATTTGTGTCCTTATAAATCACAAAAACGCACACACACACACACACACACACACACACACAAGGATACACACACGTTGGAAAGGTCACGCTGGAAGGTGGAAGTGCCACGGTAGGGTGAAAAACTCATTTTCTCCTCCATATTCAAAATCATCCAACATCATTGTTTTACCTTTTGTCTTGTAAAGGCCGTTTCATTTAGTCTTTGCATGTTTGCTTTGTAAACACTTGCTTGGTACTTCCGCCTATGTCATTCGTGACTTTTCCAACGTGATTACGTAATGCGTGCCGCATCACAGAGCTAGTGCAAGACGTCATAAATTGTCTTAATTTACTCACCTCAAAACGGTTTGGTTACCAACATTCTTCAAAATACCTTATTTTGTGTTCTACAGAAGAAAGAAAGTCATAAATGATGACCGAATTTGTGTTTTTTGTGTGAAATATCCCTTTAAGGTTAATGTGTTGAACAAACCTGATGCTAAAAATGCTACTTTTTGATGAGTCCCACTATTTGTGTTATAGATGTGAATGATATGTTAAATTATTGCATTTTTTTTTCTTTTTAGGAGAGATGTACTATTACTTCTCAAAGTGATCAGACTAATGGTTGAAATACACTACAGGGCTTTTCACACTTGAATAGTTAATCTGGGTCATTCTAAACTCTGGGTAAATCGAGTCCTGGGTAATCTTGCTTAATGTTTCACATTGGGCACAATTAATCCTGGGTTTTGATTAGATGTTGTTTCACATGGTGCATTCTTAAACCCTGGGTTAACATTCTTATTTGGATATTTGCGGTGTCAGTGTCACCGATTGGATGCATGCAACATATTTACATAAGTTCTCTAGCATTTCCAAAGGCACATGCTCATATTTTATATTGCTGAGTATATTGTCAAGTTAATCCTTTTTATAAAAGGTAAGAATGAAATGGTCTCTTCTTAACTTCAATTGTCATGTTTTCTGTCACTATTTGACATTTTTCCCCTCAAAGCTGAAACTACTATTTGTACAACAAACTGTGTTTCTGAACCAAGCTATTGGTTGTCGTTTGCATCTAGTCATAATATTCTAACACTGCCTTGTTTTACACTGTACAAGTTTGGCACCACAATGCAGAGTTTCGTAACCCTCGGAAAAAAACAGTGGTGTAAAGTATTGGAGTAAAGGTAATTAGTTACTGTACCTACTTAAGTATCTTTTTGGCTATTTTGTTGTTTGATTGAGTATCAATGATATGAGCAACTTTTACTCTCTACTTGACATTTTTTTAATAAGAATATGTACTCTTTACTCCAATACATTTGTGATGAGTAATGCAATGACTTGTTACATTTTGCATGGTACCTAACTTTTTCTGCAGCAGTTTATTTCTTCTACAAAAGAAGCGATAACGCCATCTACAGGACATTGAATGTACTATATCAAGTGCATTTTGCCCTTACTCACCCAAACTTGTCAACATGGCTACTTTACGTGAACACAAGTCTATTTGAGTTGTTCAGAATGTTCAGAATGAGTAAAATACTTAAGTACTGTCAAAAGCAGATACTCTAATGCCCTGTTACACAGTCAAGGCTTAAGTCTAGTCCTAGATTTAAAACGCATGTTTGAGCTGCTGCACTGCTATATCTTAAAATATGTCAGTGCCATTGTTTTGTCTCAAGAAGCACACCAGTAAGTTTTCTTTTTTTTTTTTTAAAGAACGTTTAAAAGCTGCGTAAATGTCCTAATTTAACTAAGAGCTAGTTCTGGCTTAGTTTAAGCCCTGTATGTGAAACCAGGCCTAAGATTTTACACAAGTTGTATTGCAATTGGTGACTTGTAAATCACAATGGAGTCATTTTTGCTATAGGTATCTGTACTTTTACTCAAAGATGGTTTTCTAGTACTCTTTACACCAAAAAGCATTACTAACATGGGTTCCAAGAGTTTAGAAAGACGCAAACCTGGGGTTAAGTGTGAACGGGGCACAGACAGATTTTTTAGCTTCAGACCACGAACCTGTCCAATCGGTGGATTCCAAACATATTTGATATTTTGAGCCATTTTTAGAACACATAATTGCTGCGTCCCAATTCGCATACTATCCTACATAGTATTCGAAATTATAATTAGTGTGTCCCAAACTGTAGTATGTTGAAATGAGTATTCCAAAGATACCCGAAAGATCTACTTTTTTCAGTTCGAATTTTGCACATTGCGCTGTGGACAAGGATTTGATTATAACTACAATTATACAAATAAAAAAGTGCTAAAAACTACAAATATGGAGGATGTGCGAGACCGACAGTTAAGCAGCGCACTTAAGATAAAAGGGTTTGAATGATACAATAATATTTGACAATAATCAATATCTAACCTGACGAAAAAATATTTATTAAAGGTTACCCACATTATATTTCATCTGCAACAGCATTGTGAACTTTTATAAATGATGCGTTTAGTCATTAACTTTTAAATGCATCATTATGAAAACATGAGAGTCTTTGTATGAAAGACCCATGACAGATCAATGCGACTACATTTTTGTGAAGAAAAAGTACATACTTTTGAGTGTGTAGCAGAAGAGTATGCAAGCTTTGGGACATGGTACTTCGTCAAAATTGCGTCTTTAATGGATGTTCTGTCGCTTAGATACGTGCAACCTGTCACTGTTTAAACTGCCCTGTCAGTCATCTGGTCACAGTTAAAATCCTCCACATACAATTAAATTCAATTTTCAGGGGATAGTATAAGTAGGCGAATTGGGACGCAGCAATTGTTTTCATTTGTCCTTGCAACGAGGTGTATGTTTCTGTGGGAGTTTTTTGCAAGGACTTCTGGTTTTCTAGTAATATGTGATCCTTAGTAATTTAGTGTATGATGCCCAGTTTTTCCCTGTTACCATTTACAAAATCGGCAAGTGTAGTGTTTTAAAATCCGTCCAGTTTTTAAAAGTAATGTAGTGTATTCCATACTTTACTTTTACCCTGGTGGACAATAAAACAAGTGAAAAATCCCATAGACCTACATTGAAAAAGTCTATTTTACTGTATCAATCCTGACTTTGCAGTCTCCCTACATGTTTATTTAGGCCCCTGGATGAGACCCATTCATATATATAACAAATATTCAGTGTTGAGAGTTAGATTTTTAGGTGAAATGTTTACTTCATTGCAAGTTTATTTAAATTCTCAATATAACAGTTTGGGGAAAATGTCGCAGTTGTCAAATTTTCTGTTTTCATCCAAGCAAAGCTGTCAGCCCATTTAGAAATAGGCTATGGGGGGAATTAGGCAATTATGCTGTTAGACCGTATATATTTTACCTCAGTGCGACGGTAACAATGAAATTTTAAAATGCCAGAAACCGTCGGCTCTTAGTGCTGGATTAGGATCTTTTACCCTCCGAGCTGCTAAGCCTCGGCTTACCTCAACAATCGCACCAGGCAAGTTGTTGAATTGGTTGTTGGTGAGGTAATGAGGAGCCCGCAGTTTGGGGACATGGACTCCAGGGCAACACAGCTATGACCCATGGGAGCTCATTATTTACCATGCAGCCAGTCCTGGAGTTCAGCCTCACGACTAAAGACACACTCCAGCTCGTTTACACGTCATCCCTGACCTGTAAATAACCATGAAAGTGAATTAATGTGGTGCCATCGGGAACATGGCCCGAGCATGCGCCGTTAACACAGGAGTGCTCTGTTTTACACAGACTATGGGAACGTACAGTGAGTGTTGTTGGAGAGCATGTTAGTATGCAGCCTTTCGCTCTCATGGGTCCTGACAGTGCAGGGATTGATTGAGTTATGCTTAAGGGAGGATTGGAGAGACATTGATAGCATGAACTGTTTCCATCTGGAGTATCGTTAAAACATGCAGAATGCTGTGACTTGCTTTGACTGTAATGAGTCTTTTTTATGGGATCATGTGGAACTCCATACTCAGACTGTGTGAATCATTATCATTTGTTCTTTAATGTTGCTCTTAAAAGCTGAGCTCATCACTTTCATGGTCAATTTTACACTCTTCCTGGCCTTTCTGTAAAGTAAACCATTTCTGAACACATGTTATTTATGCATTAACACCATTATAAATAAACATGTCCAGTAATATAATTGATGCCACTATCTACTGTCAAGTTTCCAGTGGGGAAATACATCAGTTTCTTTGTGGTACATAAATTCTATATGGTGATATTTATATTTTTTTTCTGTAAACTTTATTTTTACTGTAAAACTATGCAAGATAAAATGGAGGATCGGTGAACAGAAACATCTTTTAACTTATTAAAGATACAGGCTAAAAATCAGTAGAACAAAATGTACAGAAAAGTTTAACACCATAATTTGAGAGGCATTTCAGCATGTCTTCCTTGAATGAGTGACCCGTCTTGAATTGAAAATCAAATGTTATTTGGGTAAAAATGGCGTATTATTGGTTTATTTAAAGACTGTCGCCTTCAGGAAAAACTACAGAGCCCCTAAAGGGACGTGGTGGTGGAAAAAAATTGGGATGGGAGGAATAAAAAAAAAAAATCTTTTGCATTTCCTCGCAAAATTTTACGTTCCCTCGCGATAATATCTTTGTGTGGGAACACAAAACTTTTGCGAGGGAACGCAAATATCGTTCCGAGGGAACGCAAACGTTTTTAGAGGGAATGCAAATAACTTTATGAGGGAACGCAAAAGGTTTTTTAAAAAAAAAAAAAAAATTCCTCCCATCCCAATTCTTTTCCACCACCACATCCCTTTAAGGGCTCTGTAAAAGAAAAAAAAAAAAACTGTATCAGAGATGGATGAAGTTGATTTTATGAGGCACTATTTTTTCCTTTTTCTCTGTCCATTTTAATGTGAGAGGGTGGATATGTCTGCTGAACCATATCAAATATAGAATAAACAATTATGAATGTTAACTGAGAGTAAAACTTGCCAAAATTAAAATAATATCACTTCCTCTTCATTATTTAAAATGAGATAAATAATCAAATAAATGATAAGACTTAATTTCGATGTTCCACTTTAGACCTATTAACTCTAAAAAATCTGTTAAAAATGTACACTCTTAAAATTCGTAAAAATAGGACACAATGCACTGTATTAATTTGACGGAATTTTCCATATTTATTTTTGACAAGTGTTTTACCTGTATTTTGAAGTTTGAACAAGTCAATTTCAATGACTATAATTTCTCTTTTATGCATTTAAAAAAAATTTTTTTAATTTTTATTAAAAATACACTGTCCTCACATTGTATTTAAATAGAATAAGTTTATAATTCTTGAATTATATTTAGGTTTGTTAAACACTTGTGTTTTAGTGCACTTCATCAAATGGTGGAATGACTTTAATACTCATTTGCTTGAAAATCTCTGTTACTTTTAGCTTGTTTGAGTGCTTGTATATAACTCGACGTATATGCCGTCCTTGAAGTTCTTCTTATTTACTGTGAGTGTGGACATTCAGCGTCACGAATATTCCAAAGCTCCCTGACACCAAAGACTTGCTCCCATAGAGCTCTGATTATACTGGACTTGCAGACCAGTATTTTAACCATCCAAAGTGAGGGATTTGATTTCAATCTCTGAACTGATTGTTTGTAGAAGTGGGGGACTTCGATGGAAAAAACAAAACAAAACAAGAAACAGAAATCTGCAATCAGATATACAAAATGACATTTTGTTGCTCCAGCACTAAGCGTGCACACATAGCCTACCAACCAGTCAAACTCTTTTTCCTGCTACAATTTCTCACTGTTTCCTGAACGACCTTAATTGAGCTCACCTAGAGAGGAAACCACGAGTCCCAGTCACTGGCAATTAAAAATCACATTCATATCGCGCTGGCCAGCACATGGGCGTTTTAAAGAGTGTGATTTTCACTGGAGCGGCCCATCTGTTTGTGATTTTTATATTGGGGGCCTTTTTTCATATTTATTTAAATGTGGCCCATCATGAAAGGCTGGTGAATGAAGCAATGTGGTAAAATGGCTTTTTGATCATACAAATAATCAAGCACTTGGCAGGATTTGCCTTTTTAAATAAATACCCGATTTGCAAAATATTAGCTTTTTAAAAAGTCTGTTTATTGTCCGAATGCCTCGTTCCTAAACCGAGTAAGAAAACACAGAATCAATTATCACTGAATCAAACAGCCGCCTGATTAAATAATGCATCTGACAGAGGCACTGACCACATTTCACAAATAAACTCGACGTTTCTTCTAGGAATGCGTGGGAACGTGGGGCTGAACGGACTGCATTTGGGGCCCAGCGCTGTCACGTAATTACCTTTGATCCGCCAGCCGCTTAATAGCAAACTGTATTTGTATAAATGATCCCATTACTACATCCAAAGAAAGAGGGAAGACTAGAGAGCAAGCAAGCAGGGGGAAAAAAACCCATGTAATACAACACTCTCCTGGAGTCATGAAAATAGATTTTATCGCAGTCTCCGAGACATTTGGTTTTTATTTAGTACCATAATGACGAATGCAATCTAAAAGTGGATGCATATGTCATCAGAGAGACATGTCATCAATGAGAAATTAAAAAAAAAGACACTCCCGGGATTACATTTGGACTAGATGTCAAAGGAGAAGGACCTTCTGGGAGCAATATGTTACGGAGCGTGTCCCGCCGACCTGAATTGTGCTGTAAAATAAGATTGATTCCGAGACTCATGTCCTAATGAACAACGCATGACAAACTCAAGCAAATAGAAAACTGGCCAGTGAGTTTGGCAGCTGTCACTCTGAAAGAGATGCTGATTTTTTTGGACTGATGAGGCACAAACTGGGCTTGAACCAGCAATTGATTCAGATGAAATGATTTAGGCTGGACTTTGTACCCAAAAAAGGAAACTACTTAAGCACAGAGACCCTGAAAATGTTACATTCCATCAGCCTCCCATGTAATAAGGAGGGTCCTATTGTAATAACTCTTTCCAGGTCCTTCTTCCTGTGGCCCATCCATTCAAGACATTTAAAGTGAGTGACACTTTAGCATTTTTGTGACCTCATTTGAAACTTGGTCAATTAAGATAGATTCAGAAATCTCCATCATTGCAGATTATTACAAACAAGAGAGAGTGTATAGTAAAGAGAGTGCATAAAAAAAAAGGATTGTAAAATAGATTTAGCTCTAAAATCTGATTGGATGAGCCGTACTCAAAGTAAAATTGCCAACACACAGATTTTATTGGACCAGATGTTGCGGACTTGCTTGGCAAACTTTAATAATTATATTTTTAATATAACTTTTATTACTTTTTTTTTTTCAATTTATACCACATTGGTGCCTACATTTAATTTTTTAAGCACTTGAGGCTGTGCCTTACAGTGATTTTACAATGGGTAAGACCTCTTCTAGGCACTATGTGAAGAAGAAGAAATACAATATAAAAATCTATAAATGTAAATTAATAAAATAAATCTCATATAGCTACATATAAAAATAAATAGAACAATATAATAATCAGTCAAATTGTAGGCTGTTGCTAAGCAACTTGACAACATTTATTAAAGGGACTACAGTATATGTAAGAAATGTGAGGGACTCTGGACATTTTTGCCGGGAAAATCCAAGTGATCCACATGTGATGTTATGCTACCGAGAGCTTCTCTTCCCATCTATGACACATGAAACGAATGCTTATACAATGTTCAGGATAATTCCGAAAGAGCTATACTGTACTGTAATGTCAGTGTGTCATGCAAAGAAAAGGGATTCATTCAAACATAGCCAGATCTAGTCTATAGTCTCACATTCACAAACAAATCCACATCACTATCATTCATAGACTTAATTTGCAGGTGGGACATGCCCTCACTTTTTGCCAGGGGCGATATTGTCCCTACCACTTTTTAAAACATCTCACAGCACGGAGGTACTAAAAACAAAAGAAACATTTCCATTTGATTAGCAATTCGTACAGTTTTCACACAGATGAGCGCTTCAATCACATAAAGCTTGTTCCGATGAAATCACAAATGTTCTTGATATACGCTTAAATGTGCACTATGTAGTTTTTTTGTCTGCCAGAGGTCGCCTATTCAAAACAAAGCCGTAGCTTGATGACGCCAAGTTTGAGCGTGGAATCTTGGGACTTGTGGTCTTCATCTCACAGCCGGTGGAAAAGAATAGGGATGGGACTCAGGCAGAAATCAAGTGATTATGAGATTATTAATGTTACTGTAGTATGAAGCAGGACCGAGTGTTGTGGAGCTGAAAGAGACGCTGGAGCGATTGTTAATGAGAGACAAATGGACTTTAATTATGCCACAGCCGCCGGCACCGCTTCCGCTTTTCCGGTCATGAGTATGAGGTAACACAGCTCTGTTTATCACATTAGACACATTTGAGTGTGTTGAAAATGATGTTATAACGTTACTCTGTGCGTTCACTCGCCGGCTGCTGTGAGACTGCGGCAGTAAGATAGATCCATATTAGAATATCATTAAATGCAGGATGGCTTGTGTTGATAAATGGCATGCAATTAATTTTAAATTGGAGAAAATTCTGTATTACTGTTCAAATAAAGCTGCATCTGATTGTGCTATGTTAGCTACTTGACAAAAGTGTTTTTCTCTGAGACATGGTAAAGGATGGTACTCGCAGAAAACAAACAAATTAGATTTAAACAATAAGAATAAACGCATTGAGCTATATTATAAAAATTAGTTTTCTGTCTATAATGTATCAATACAGATGTTCCCTTTTCTGTGTTCCCACATGTAATATATATTAAAGCATAATTGGTGTTTCCATGGTTTCTACAGAATAAAACCGTAAACTGCAGGTAATGCGGATATGACGAATCCCTCACACGTCCTGATGCTTTGTTATAATCCACGATTTACAAATAGTTGGAAACATTTGGAATATTGTAAGTACTCAACTGAACAAAATATATAACACTGGCTTAGTGTTTTTTGGATATTTTACTGCAAATTTTTTTTGCAGATTTAACAAAAGTTTTACCACTAGACCATTAAGGAGCACAAGTATTTAGTGCAAATCTATGTATTAACATAGTATAATAGTAGATATAAGTATGAAACCATCACGCTAAACGTGTTGATAAATTAAACTGAATATATTATTGAAATTAATTTCTGTACATTGTAATGTTATCTTTTTACTGTAATCGATATTGTACATATCATTGTGTTACCGACTTAGGAAGCTTTTCCTAACCACTGCGTTCTCACCACTGTCATTTGTGTTTAATTTGTTATTAAGAGGAAAGCATGCAGCACATATTTACATATTCATTTTAACATCGCTCTCAGCAGCATGGACAGCATCGGGATGCTTGTTGATAGTATTTCGCTGCAAAGGTATTTTCAACTTCTTTTTACTTTTGAACAAAGAACAAAAAATAACTTCGCTGCCACTGTGAGTATATCATGTTCAATCTCTTGTGTGTTACGTGTGCACGAGTGCATGGGAAATAAGTTGCTGGCTGCAGTTAACTTAACGGCTACTGGTGTCCTTAACAACAAGGGTTTCTGAATGGTACATAACCGCATTAATACAGAAAGTGTTTGAAGCCATTGCTATAAACGGACACCTGTGATGTCAATACTTCAGTAATGTTATGCTAACGCTGTGTGTTGCTTGGCTAAACGTTTGTTAAATGTTTCCAACAAACTACACTGCTTGGTGGAAGAATTGTAATTTGTTATCAAAAAAGTATTAAGTTCTCTTTCGAGGGAACTCAACGCTGCGTCAAAAGCTCACGCCAGTCTAATTGGCTGACAGCAGTCCTGAGGTCACATGGCACACTCGTGCATATAAAGAGGTGCATGCATTAGACTTGGCTTGGTTTGTTTGCTGTGTAAGAGGTTGTTAAGGCCGCTACAAATGTTCGTTTGTGGGGTATAGTTTATTTTTTTTATTTCTAAGGGACTGGTTTGGGAGGGCAGGGTGGGTTAAGCTGTAAGGGAAGGCTCAAAAGTGTAACTACAGAAATTATACCTTCTGTCTGATATTTGATATGCAAATTTTTAAGGCCTTTAAATTATCAACATGATCAAAACTTTTCTGAAAAACTGAAGTACACAATCTACTTCATGCCTTCTGTCATCTGATTGTTAGTTTGTACTTTAGCATATAAAAGGTATTTTTGTTTAATTCTAAAAGCGTCCACCTTCAGGTGACGATACACTTGTCTTTTTGATTTGAAATCTTTAATGAATTTTATAAAGCATAAGAATAGGTTTATTAGGTTTACTTGATTATCCATACATATTTAAAAAAAACAAAAAAACATCATGTTCAAATGTGAGTATTAAATATGATTTAATCTTCAGGCTTTTGAATTATTTGAACATCTCTTAATCATCATTGCATTGCATTATATATTTTGCCCCCACAATTAACCCACATTTGCTCCTAAAACTAAGCATTTAATTATAATCTTACTAAGACATTGGAAAATATAGAGCGACAACGGATATTTATATGCATTTTATGAAACTAGTCTGCTATACTGTTCTGTATTACAAGCGATAAGAATTTAATCTTTTTGCTAATTGCATATTTTTGCTCATTTTGGGCCTCTGAATGAAACTGAGGTGTTTTTTCTCCTCGAATATGAGTTCCATATTCTCTCTATATCATACTATATGAGCCATAAAAGCCTGATGTCATAAATATTCTATAATACTTTTTTTTGTCTAAAGGTTTAATAAACTGTTCTAATTAAAAACAGATCTTTCAGATTTTTTTTTCAGGATTTATAGGGTTAATAAATCTTCTTCAATCAAAACGCAGACACTATTGGACAGAAGCGTGCTCGAGAGACGTGAGAGGGAGTAGGTGTTGGAATGTGGTTCAAGCTACCAGTTTGTAAGGGGATGCCAGCCTCCCCTCATTAATTACCCTGAGAGTTATTCACAGGGCCGCATGCTTGCTGTGCCATCATCACCTCGATCTCTTCACGATCTGCCACTTACCCCAATAACTGGCTTCCATTAGCACCTGCTCTTTGACGTCATGTTTGATCACGGTGATCGCGCAATGACGGCTGCTCTTCATGGAGGGCACATGTGGCTCTGTGTCCGCAGTGCAGCTGTTTCCCAGTATGTGCGGGATATCTTCTGCCCTGTCAGCTTCACCTCCTGCAGTATGCGGTGATATAAATAAAAATCCAGAAGAAATAAACAACAGTGGGGGGTCTTTTCGAGGGGGAAACAGAAGGTTGGGTGGGAGACACGGTCAAGGCTACAGAGGCCTTGTTTTAATTTAAAGTGCTTTGTGATATGAGGACAACTGAAATTCATCCACAAATGTTTGGAGTTTTGGAAGGTAACTGGGCCCGTTGCAGCAGGAGGTTGTTTTTTGATACTGACCCCAGCAGCTCCGGGAACATCAGTCAAAACAAGAGTTGCTTCTGTCATGTGTAAGAAATAAATCAAGCCTTAAACAGACAGGTGGGAGCAGTCAGCAGTGCTGTACATTAACCTGAAGGCCTTTTGTAAAAGCCTATATTTATTAACATCAAAGATTACTGTCTTCACTCATTTATTTAAAATAAACAGTAGTGAACTGGATAAGCATGTAGTATTAGTGGTTGAACACTATAGATTTTAATGATCAGTTCTTACTTTTTACTTTTGAATGCCCCTAATATTTGCTTACAATTTTGTCGTTGACAAACAGCATAATCTGGTCCACATTGCAAGTTATTTTCAAAACTGATGGAAAGAGACAGTCTGGCTAACATGACACGACCAACCAGAAGACAAGTCAAGTCACCTTTACTTAAATAGCACTTTTTACAATGCAAATTGTGGCAAAGCAGTTTTACAGTAATAATTGGCTAATAATTTTGGCTGCACAGCAGCTCTCAAAGAAAATGGTGTCATTGTCCAGCTTATTCTATATATTTGTATTGATTCATTCCGCTGCAAAGATCAATAGTTATTAGTCTAGTTAATTTATGTAAATCAGCACTGGAGAAAACAGTGATGTAATCGTCCAGCTCAGCTCAGTTCGCATACAATGACGCCAATGCAGGCATATCAAAAACACTGCTGAATATCAAGCAAGTGTCCCCAACTTAAGCAAGCCAAAGGCAACAGTGGCAAGGAACCAAAACTCCAACAAAATGGAGAAAAAAAAAAACCTTGGGAGAAACCAGGCTTAGTCAGGGGGCCAGTTCTCCTCTGGCCAACAGTGAACACTTGCTTGATTTGAAAAGCAATTTTTTTAGATTAAAATATCCAAAAACCACAAGAAAAATATTATATATTTTGTTGACTTGTGTCATTATCTCAAACTTTTCCAACATTTAAATCCAGAGAAATCAGCAATTTTAACCATTTTGTCATTTTGACCCTTTCTTTACACCTTAACCCACCCTTAAACCAACCCATACCACCAAACCTGTCCCTAACCATACCCATATCCCACATCAATAGTATCAAAAGTGTTTTGCAATACAATATGAACACAATAAGCACATTGTACTTTGTTCTGATGTAAGTACGTAGTAGTTAAGGACACCTAATATAAAGTGGGAGCAATAATAATAATAATAATAATAATAATAATAATAATAATAAAAAACTATGTGCCCTTACTTGTGGAAGAAGTGTAAAGCCAACCAATCAGATTGGAACTGGTAATTTGAGCATTGCTTGTCAGTTTTGTGTTTCATGTAAAACATGCACCAGACAGTGACTGAAGGGACTGTGGATGGGCTGAGGCTGGGAGTAGTTATGTTTATCCTTCACCTTGACCTATTATGCCCACATTGAAGTATTATTCAGTAGTAGGACAATAAGAATGATATTTATTAACATTTAGCACCACCAACAAGTGATAGTGAGTATGACCCAGCTCTAATACACACTCAACATGCAGATGACCACGTGCTGCTTGGCGAGCATGTAGAGCACGTTGGGGTGCTCTGTGGGGGTATTGGGTGTCATGTTGAATATGCGGCCTCCCTAACGACTTCAAAATCGCAACTATTCCATAGCTATGGTGTCAGATAGCTACGGGGACTTGTGGGAACTTGTTGATACATTGAAAGACTGGGCCAAGAGTGTGTCTCGGGTACCATCAGCCTCTTCTTTCTTAGAGTAGCCAATGAGCAATCCGCACTCTCTTTCCAGGACATCAGTTTTACAGCAGGAATGAAGATTTAGGGAAACCTACACGATCAGGTTTCCCTCTCTGGAGTCCATGGGTGAAACACTTCATTCTTTTCCAGAATTAGGGAAGCGATGAACTCGTAATGAGGTGAATTTACAAGTGATGAAGCAGGCAGAAATAATGGTTGTCACTGACAGGAAGAACAACAGTGATCTTAGAGGTTTCTTATTTTTTGCTCAAAGTTCGCTCTTTCATAGAAATCACCCCCTATACTCTTAAATAGGGCACTGTTTGAGGGGACAGACATTTGTAGTGGTGTCCGAAATCATAGCCGGAGCTGAATCATCCATCCATTTTCCAAACCGCTGGTCCAATGTGGCTACAGCGTAATATCATACAGGTATAAATTCCTTTTTAATTGATTGAATTGTTTAATTTAAAGGTTTAAAGGTTTATACATGCTGGTTTCCATGACAGAGTTCAAGGTAAATCTTTTCATTACTGCTGGAGCTGCCAGTTTGCTAAGTTTCAAATGATTATTAAACATCAAGCACAAACTATGCAAAAGAGGTAGCCCTTCTGGCGAATTCAGTGTCCAAATTCACTCACTCATTTTCATTCACTCCTTCAAGTGGACTATATTAGTGCAGTAATATTGGAAATTGTGAATGAGGGTATTAGTGAAATAGGGGTGCGATTTCAAACACAGCCTTAGTGAAGTTCTCAGTTATGTTTCATTCAAATATCAACTTAGTCTCAGATGTTTCTCCTAAGTTTCTTATGGGATATACAAATATACACAAATGAGACAACAGTAAAATTACTCAAGTAATGTGGATTGCTCAGATTTAGTGAATTTGATGAGAAATGTTTGAGATCATGTCTATATCTCTGACTTTTAATTCCAGACTTTGGTATCTTGGCAAATCTGACAGCAAACTGAGACATTGTTGAGATCTTTTCTGAAACTATGGAGAAAACAACTCTGAGATTCTAAGGCCTTTTTCTCATTAGCGATTTAAAGAGATTTTACAACACCTACAAACTGATATCTTGGAAAATCAAAGCACAGTTTGAGAATTTGTTGAGATTTCAAATATGAGAAAGCAGGAGAGGTAAGAATAAATCTCTATTTGGTCGCAGTTTAATATCATAGGAGAAATAATTGAGATTTAAATAAAAACAGATCTCATTTTTCGTTTTGCTTTCCCATAGGCTTGTATCTTTGCACATCTTAGTACAATTCAAGACGTTGAGATTTTTTCTGAAACTGTAGAGGAGACATACGTCAGATCACCAGGGGCTTAAAATCAAAATCCAGCATGAGCCCTATGCAGAAGTCTCTATTTGCTCACTAGGCGAAACATTAGAGATGTCAAAGAGATTTTAGTTTTAGGGATTTTTCCCCCTCTGTGGTTTCAGAATGAGACCATAATAACCTGTAATTAAGAGCACTTGGTGGTGCTGTGATCTCAAAATCTTTTAAGGATATTCTCATTATATATGTGGCTTTTCTCATCAGTTGAACACTTGCTGAAACTCTGCACCTGAGTTGCATCAAAATCAAATCCATCTGTGTGTGAAAACCCTCCAGGGGAGGATTGGGAGTCACTCTGGATTAAGAGGGAGCCAGACTAATGCATAAGTTTGAGGTGTATAAGGAATACATCACCCTCTGCCACTGGGCTGATATTGGAGATTAATCCTAAGGCTGGGGCCAGAGCTAAAAATGAGTAATAGTGGAAGCAACTTTCAAGATCAGGTTCCAAGCCAACCAATGATTGGGGAAGAGGGTGGAGGAGCTAGAGAGCTGCACTGACCCAAGAGCTGAAACAGCACTGCAGGAGGAAAAATAGTCTGGAAAAATCAACAGCTTGTACAAAACGTCCAAAAGTATCCGATCCAGTTTCATAAGGACTATTATTGTAATCCTTTCAGGAACTCTGAGCTCCAACTTCATTTGTTGAGAAAATAAAGTGATGAAAGCCGACATGAAGCAGGATGATTCTCAGTCTTTCAGTAGCCATGTATACCATTATAAAAGCATTATGTTTAGGGTGTGGGCACATTTCTTTGGGCTGAAAGCAGATTCACTTGACTGCTACTCTAATGAAGAGATGAACCGATAATGTTTCGCTCACAGTATTTTATATATGTAATATGAGGTATTTAGTGAGTCAAGCCACTAAGCCCCCCCCCTCTCCACCCCGCCCTAATAAATCCTAATTTTCCACATCAGAAAAAGATGCCAAAAGTGATCAAAATTAAGTGGTCATAGTGAGCAAAAAATATGTGATATGACTTTCTGTTTTCCTGTGCATGCAAGTCTGTCCAGGCTAAGTGAGTACACAGGCCAAGAAGGTTTAGTTCATCAAAGGGCATCTGGATCTTTGTCTGGCTCTATCATGTTTTTAGAGAGACGTTAAGAATGCAATTCATTCACAGAAAGGCTGATGTTGAATATTTCAACATCGAAAGAGGCAGTCAGTATCTGGTGTGGCCACCAGCTGCTTCAAGGACTACAGTGCATGTCATCCTCATGGACTGCAGCAGATTTGCTGGTTCTTGCTGTGAGATGTTACACATTTGGTTTGGCACAGTAAGGACGATTAGCTTTACTTCCTGTCTCCCTGTAGCACTGACTTAAGCATCTAGCATTACAGACATTGCGATTTATTGCGCTGACCGCATCTGCAGCAGGAATATGGTATGTTCACGCAGGTGATCAGAGACCCTGGGAATCATTCTCCTGGTGTTTTTCAGAGTCTGTAGAGAGTTCTCTTTAGTCAAGTAAAGTCACCTTTACTTAAATAGCGCTTTTTATAATGCAAATTGTGTCAAAGCAGTTTTACAGTAATAATGGGCAAATCATTTTGGCTCCATAGCAGCTCCCAAAGAAAATGATGCCATTGTCCAGCTTATTCTATATATTTGTATTGACTCATTCCGTTGCAAAGATCAATAGTTATTAGTCTAGTTAATTTATGTATATCAGCACTGGAGAAAACAGACAATCGTCTGGCTCAGCTCAGTTCGCATACAACGACGCCAATGCAGGCATATCAAAAACACTGCTGAATATCAAGCAAGTGTCCCCAACTAAGCAAGCCAAAGGCAACAGCAGCCAGGAACCAAAACTCCAACAAAATGGAGAAAAAAATCTTGGGAGAAACCAGGTCACATGACGGTGATTAAAGACATACACCTGAAAACAATAAAACAATGATGATGAATGAGCGGCAGGAAGAAAACCGCCATCAAGTGTTTAGTATTCTAGGTGATTATGTGTAGAAGTTTTTGGTCCAATAATTACAATCTCTGTTTTTTCAGAATTTAGTAGTAGGAAATTACTAGTCATCCAATTTTTTATATCAGCTACGCATTCTGTTAATTTTGAGAATTGGTAGGTTTCGTCAGGGCACAAAGAAATATAGAAAATTATTGCAATTAAACCTCATGTAAATGCAATACTTTAATTAATGTAGTGTGATTATCGTAGTAATCGCATTAAACTAGGTGGTGTATGTTGATTTTAATCGCAATATACAAGCATGTGAACACCTTAATCGCATTATTCCCGCTCTGACCAAAGTGCATATGTGCTCGGACGTGCACGGATGCCGTGTGCTGTTCACACAACTTCATGAATGAACTCCGTGACATTATTCTGAAGTTTTCTCTTCACCAAATCGCTAAACTCAGTCAACACAACTCGATCTTCACCCAGAAGCTGCAGGAGCTTAGGCAAACCCAGCATTGTTCATCATGCCGCCAAATATTACATCCATAAAAATGTATTTTGAATTTGATGCAAGTAGATTACAACAATGCCCGGTTATCACTTATTAGCAAATAATCAGAGTAATGAAAATTGCATGTAAACTGGAGTGAAGAGCTGCTCATGTCGTGCAAACATCTTACTGAGATTAAGAGCTTACTCTGATTATGATAAATAATCGCATTATTGGTGCACATGTAAATATAGTCATTGTATCTATTTACCCATGAGGTGTGAAAGTCAATGTCCGGTATATTATAATGATTATGGTATTAAGTTGAATGGTAAGTTGAATAGGGAAGGCGTAGGATATGGTCAGGGTTGGGGAGTAACGAAATACAAGTAACTTAGTTCCGTATTTAAAATACAAAATTTGAGTAACGGTATTTCATTAGTTACATTTTAAATAGGTGGTAATCAGATTACAGTTACATCTGAAAAGTATTTTAGATTACCAAAGTGATTACTTTGAATTTTAATGTCATTTAAACATTAAACTCTGACAGTCTGAAAAAGCGGAGTTAAGTTTCATGTTTTCGACTGTTTTCATGTTTTGTGATAGTTGTTTGTGAGTCATTTTATAATTGTAAAAAAGGCCACTGAAACTTTTTCTCACAATTTGTTTTTCCCTCACAATTGTGAATTTGCATTTCACAATTCTGACTTCTTTTTCTCAGAATTGCGAGATTTAAACTCACAATTGGGAGATATGAACTTGCAATACTGACTTTTTTTCTTGCAATTGTGAATTTTCATAATTCTGACTTTTCTCAATATTGTGAGTTTATCATAATTTTGACTTTTCTCAATATTGCGAGTTTATATCTCATATTTCTGACTTTATAACTCGCAATTGCAACTTTATATCACGCAATTCTGAGGGAAAAAGTCAGAATTGTGAGATAAAAACTTGCAATTACTTTTTTGTGTTTGTTCCACACTTATCAGTTCCAATCAATTCCAAAGTATTCTAAAGTATTTAAATTAAATTTCTAAACTTGAGTAATGTAACGCTGGTGTATGCAGGAACAGGCAAGACGACGGAATACACTTTAACATAGTTTAATAATACACAGCAAGGAGACAGGATACAGATTCACACCATACACGATACATTTTAGAACTGACAAGGACTGGACAGACACAGAGGGAATATATACAGATGAACACAAGAGGATAATAAGCAGGGCACAGGTGACAGACATGACTGAAAACGAAACACAGCTGATGACGATAAACTAATAATGAGGCACATGGGGAACCAAAACAAAGAACACATGACAGGGACTGATGAAAGCAAAACAAGAAACACATGACAGATGACAGGACTAGAATACATGTTACAGTAACGAAATACGTTACAAATTACTTTTTAAAGCACTTATTTTGTAATCTGTAGTGAAATACATTTTAAAAGTAATCTACCCAGCCCTGGATATAGTGAAGGGTTCCTCAATAGGCGACAGAAAAAATGTTTGGCCCGCACTGATGTCAAATAGTGCTGTCAAGGTAATGTATATAAGCACGTCTCTGTCGTGAAAATTCAAACGCAGCATCATTGCTTACGTTGCGTAACCACTGGTGCATTGAAAAAGTTCGCGCTGCTCCTCTCGCTCCAAGCCAGTGGACGCTCACAGTTAGTCTGTCAGCGAATACAAGGCAAGTGTGAAGAAAAGAAAAGTGGACACGGAAAATAGACGATATAAATGTGAATGGACTGCAAATTTTTGGTTTATTTTGCCTGACCAACCACAACAAAGAAACAAAGAGAGTAAACGGTATGTGAGAAGGTATAGCATTCGCATTTATATTATTAGTTACAGATTGGCTTTCCTCAATCATGAAGAACTTTCTCAAGACTTTCTCATTTACCGTCAACATTCAGCAAATACACATCTATAGCATTAAAACAAAACTCTGACTCTGAATAGCTCATTAACATTTCATCTCACAGACCTTGCAGATTTATTCGAATCCAGCAGTGAGATTTTCTGAAGTGCCTGCATGGACGCATGTATTCTGTGCATGACAGCCTGTCCATGTGAAATTCAGCTCAGCTTCACTGGAAACACGATCGACAAACGTGTTTTTCATTTTAAAGTGAACTAATCCTTTAACGCTAAAGGTCTAACTCTCTCTCTCTAACTCATTTGAACTGATATGGTCTTGTTTCTTCTCAGCCAGTCCCTCCATGTCCTTCACTTCAAATGTAGTCTGAGAGTGCGAAGTCTTCCTTCTCAATGAGTATCTTTAATGAGGGCTCCAGAGTGTCTTTGGACAAATGTAGCTTGTTTAGTGCAGGGTTTGATCTTTAGTCAGAATGCAGAATGTTGTTATATGCTCTGCTCTTGCTCTTCACAAGGCAGTATCATCTAACGAGTGCCTTAGTATGTGTGTTACAATGGTATAGCCTCAGAATGTAAAAAGAAAGTCGAGCCAGCGGGTTAATTAAAACAGGCAGACCAGTCGAAAGATTTTTTTTACAGACTTATCAGTTGTTGTTTTCAGATCTACACATCCTCTGAAGGAATGAATTCAAAGTCAGGTGACCCTGACACCCACCCATGACCAGCATACTATGGTAGGATGCCCATGAGTGGCTCTGCTAAAAGCGATGCCTGCCGGAAGCCCCTCCATGCTCTCCCCCGGTGTCAGGTGTCAGAGGTGAGTGCTGTCTCACAGTAAATGAAGCATCCAGAGGAGGTGAAACTACACAGTTCACATCACAATGCAGAGACATTGACCAATCAGAGCTGAGTGTTTAACAATGCCATTTAATACAATGCTATAGGAACAATGTGACACTGCACGTTCACCGCATCACAGTTAATGCAGGTCAGCGAGTGATCGATTTTGACTTGTGAAGACACATGCCTGCCAATTTACTGGTGATTGGAAAATACGTACTTTTGTGATCCAATGTTTATGTGTGATACAATCAATCCAATTCTAAATTCCTATTTGGAAAAGTGCAATAGAATGGCACTTGAAGTCAGATCTCTAACTAGCAAAGTTGGAAATAAACAAGATGCAAGAGTATGTTGCACAAGGACTTGTGGGAATGCATACTTTGAAAAAACATATACATATACAGTATAATTAAATAAATTGTACAAAAATGTATTTGCTATAGTACCTCAATTCAAATTCAGAGTTGAACTGCAGTTCTCAGTTACATTCTAAATGGAGCACGATGTCTTCCTGATAAGTAAACCAATCCTCCTGTCTTATTGTTTTCAGGGCCTCTTTTATTAATCAGCAAAATAGAGGGTATGTCCTCTTGTAAATTTTGCTACTGGGCAGAAATACATCCATGAAGAAACCCACGCACCCCAGCGCTTACACTATAAAAACCACAGACTGAAACGGTCATGATGGGGTCAGTTCAGCTGGTTCACATTAGGCAGAGCACTAATATGTTTATATTTCCCTTCAAAGGTCTCATCATCAGATATAATGTTTCATGTGTGTTGGTAAATGTTTGAATATAAGACATAATTCAGAGTCTGGTTATAAGAGTTTAGCCATGACAATACGCTTTGCTTTGATGGAAAGAGCTTTGTGCGAGTTTCATTTGGCTACAATACATGTGAATTTGCTGTATGTTTACAGTCCATAGAAGGTTTCACAATGTGCTTTAAAGGGCCTTTAAGCAGTCCCATTGTCATTTGACATCCACAGAGAAAGAGGAGTCTGCTGGGAGGAAAACAGGGGAATTCGCTTCGGGATCAGTACCTCGCACACAAAGTGCTTTACGGCTGTTGGTGGATTTACTCTCAGCTTCTTGATCTCAGCAGTATTGAGAAATGAGCCACAGGCCTTTATATATGATGCTTCTTCCCCTTATTCAGTCTTTAGCACAACACAATCATTCATATACTTGGTTGCATATCAAAACATAACCCCCAATCTTAATCTAAACCTGGTTCTTTTGCTAGAGGTGACAATTTCATTGTTTGGCATCAGCAAAATAGTGCTTAAGCATTGCAAAACATTTCAACTCATATTTGAATAGAGATCTTAACATGCAGAAATTGTGGAGGCTTTTGACAACAGGTCATCACGGTCCAGCAAATGTTCTTACAGCTCCAATCCCAGTTTATTGTTTTCATGGCCACTTTTATGATCAACAAAATAGAGGGTATGTCCTCCCATAAATTCCTCCAGTGGGCAGAAATCCATCCGCAAAAATAATCTCAAATTGTTTCTGCATGAAGTCGGATCTTCTAAATTCTTAAGAAATTCTGTTGTAGTTTCGATAATCTTGAGCTTCAGAATCTGGTTGAGATATACGCCTCTTGACGCATATAATGACATTTTACACATAATAAACGTGGTCCCGGCCACATTTAACACTGAGGTATGTCTGTCCTCTGTGGCTTGACAATTCTCTTTACAAGCCTCAAAACCCAGACACTTTAAAGACGTTCATGAATAGGCCTTTTCTCCATGCACCATAAAGTTTTTGTGAACATTTTGTTGATGAACTTCCAAACTTGGTTTGCAAACATTTATGCTTTTAATTAGCAATAAAGAAATGTAAATTAATGAATCAATTTTAATGATTCTATTAACGATTCTTGATGACTCTATTAATTATTAATGACTCTTTACTTTGGGGCGGCCTCCTTACTATAGTATGTACTCAGGGCTGGGTAGGTTACTTTTAAAATATATTTCACTACAGATTACAAAATACATGCTTTAAAAAGTAATTTGTAACGTATTTCGTTACATTACTCAAGTTTACTAACTTAATCTAAATACTTTAGAATACTTTGGAATACTAATAAGTGTGGAACAAAAACAAATAAGCTAATTGCGAGTTTTTATCTCACAATTCTGACTTTTTCCCTCAAAATTGTGTGATGTAAAGTTGCAATTGTGAGTTATAAAGTCAGAATTATGAGATATAAACTCACAATATTGAGAAAAGTCCGAATTATGAGATATAAACTCACATTCTAAATTCACAATTTCAAGAAAAAAGTCAGTATTGTAAGTTTATATCTCCCGATTCTGACTTTATAACTTGCAATTGTGAGTTTAAATCTCACAAATCTGAGAAAAAGAAGTCAGAATTGTGAAATGCAAACTCACAATTGTGAGGGTAAAAAAACCAAATTGTGAGAAAAAGTTGCAGTGACCAGTGGATTATAAATTCAATTTATAATAGATTCATAAATTCAGTCATTTTGTCTTGTTCAGGACAGTGCTAAATAAAAATAACAAAATTATGATCCCTCTTAAAAGTATTAAAATGTTGATGAAACTTAACTCCGCTTTTTCAGAGTCAGAGAATCCAGACTGTCAGAGAATCACCAATTGCTGTTTAAATGACATTAAAATTGAAAGTAATCACTTTGGTAATCTAAAATACTTTTCAGATGTAACTGTAATCTGATTACCACCCATTTAAAATGTAACTGTAATGAAATACAGTTACTCAAATTTTGCATTTTAAATACGTACCTACGTTACTTGTATTTCGTTACTCCCCAATGCTTTATGTACTAAATAAAATAATACAAACGCTGCTACAAATGCTGTCAAATAGACAACTAGTCAGCTATAACACAATTTTCAATATTTCAAATTGAATACAATCAATTAGTCACGAAGAGCTTCAGTGAGGGAAGGAGTGAGTCATTAGATGATTCAAACACATAATGCATGAACTCAAGACTCCAGCAACATTACTGTCAGTCTGAACGACAGTCTGAACTCTTTTTAAATGATAATGAATTCTTACTTGAATTCTTTTAAATCCTAGTTTTGTTCATTTTAGAGGATATTTTATGCCCTTTGATTGAAGCAGTCTCACTTGATTATTGCTGAGTATTGCAGTCGGTGGATCTGAATGCGTTGATCTATGAAGGCAGACTTGTTTGGTGAACTTGAACATGACCAACTGAAATGTGGTGTTACATCTTCTACACACTGGTTTCTGGAGTTCTATTGTAGTTTGTTCAAAGTAGGGTCTGTTTCCCGATCTCTGTATGAACTATTCTCCCAGTATGGAGCTTAAAAACTCTTCAGTGGATTTACAGAGACTAAATTCGTCCTGTCGTCTCCCCGTATACAATATACAATTGTTGTGTTGTATTGGGAATTACACGCCACCCCAGGTGCATTCACTGTGGATCTCGTCACGTGAGGATTTACAGGCCGGGACAATGATCACATCCCAGTCATTTGGTCATCACATCGCAAGCTCTTCCATCAGGTCAAATGGTAAGAGTCGGAGTGTCAGTTTGGGAACCATTAGACTTCTCAAACAAGCACCTCTCAGCTTTTGGCTATCCAAGATGAGTGCAAGATTTTATTTGTTACTGAGACTTAAAACAGGGTGACTTAATGTCTCTTGGCGAGGCTCCCCCGGACTTTGCCGTCTTCAGTTCTACAAGGGACTCTGGATATGGTGGTGGAGTTGCAACAATTTTTAGAAATTTAAAGATTGAACTTAAAAGTTATTAAAGATTGATGTAAATATGTGCTCTGATTTACAGACCCCTAAAGGCAATAAAGATTTTATTCATTAATTTTCTAGTTTTCTCTCTGATCTGGTGACTTGGGCCAATAGACTATTGATCCTAGGGAATTTTAACATTCATATCTGCTGCCCTTTGAAACCGGTTAGTCAAGGAATTTGTAACTCTTTTAGAGTCTTTGTATCTGTATGTGGTCCAACTCACAATTTGGTTCATACACTGATCCTGTGCTTTCTCTTGGTTTTTCAATGTAAAATCTGGAGGTTATTGAGGCACGTGTGTCTGACCATTAACCAGTTTTTTTTTTTTTTCAATGTTATTCCTCACACTTTACTAATGATTTCTATAGCGCAACAGATACTGAATGTTTGGTTGAGGAATTTTATAAAGTATCTTCTATTTTTTTGTTTACCGGACACTGTCTCTCCACTTACTCATAAAAAGACACGGGGTGCTGTCCAGCTGTGGTTAAATGATGACACCAGTGCTCTCTGACAAGTGTGTTTGAAAAGCAGAAGGCAAAGGAGGCAAAATCTAATTTCTTTTAGCAATTTATTCCTGACAATGTGAAGAGACCAAAAGTCTTGTGACACAACCGAGACACAACTGAGTCTCTTCTAATCCAGACTATGAATATATTATTCACTATAACATTTTTCTTGAACAACTTGAACACACAGTAGGTATCCAGTGCACTGCACTTCAGTGGTTTGCTTCTCACCTCAAGAATAGGACTTTTTCTCTAAATTTGGGCTTTTGTTTTTTTTTTTCGTTTTTGTGGTGTGCCCAAGGGATCCATTTTGGGACCTTTATTGTTTTCCATTTATATGCTTCCCTTGGCCCACATTTTTCAGAAATACAACATTTCATATCATTGCTATGCAAACGATTCTCAGTCTTACCTTTCAGTAAGTCTTGATCAGTAATCTTTTTAGTAATTCTGGTCTCACTCCATCATTATTATCCAGCCTCTCAATTGCAAATTGAACAAAATGCGGACTTCACAAGACTTTTGACTGGGTCTAAAAAGAGGGACCATATCGCCCCTATTTTAGCATCCCTCCACTGGTTTCCTTTTAAATTTGTCTGGCCGTGCACCAAGGCATATTAGTAACCTTTTTTCAGGCATACTGTCCTGCTAGGGCACTTAGATCTTGCTATCACTTACTTTTAACAGTGCTACTCTTAAATCATACTTTTATTCTTTAGCTTTTATTCTGAAAAACATTGGAGTGGAACAAGGCTGCTGGACAGCAGTGGAGATTTTATTATGCCGCAGATGACCGCTTCCACTTCTTCTGGTCATGCGTATGTGGGGTAACGCAGCGCTGTTTTATCATATTAGATACATTTGTGTGTTGAAAGATGTTAAAATGTTACTCTGCATAACAGTAGTTTGGTGGCTACTATGAGACAATTGTTCCCCACTGCAGTAAGCTAAATCAATATTAGGCATGATAAAACATGGTACTCACGGTAAATCAAGAAAATAAGATTTAAACAATATTATTTAAAGTGTTGAGCTATATAACAACGACTCATTTCTGTCGATGAAAGTATCCCAACAGTTGCTCACCTGTCTAATATATTATAGAGTCTTTGATGTTTCCATGGTTTCTACAAACTAAAACCGGATATCGAGAGTAATGCGGGTATGATGACATTGATAGGTGAAGCACGGATTATTTCTCTGGATTAAAACATTCTTGGAAACATGATAATATATGTACACAAGTCAAAAATATACACTCACCTAAAGGATTATTAGGAACACCATACAAATACTGTGTTTGACCCCCTTTCGCCTTCAGAACTGCCTTAATTCTACGTGGCTTTGATTCAACAAGGTGCTGAAAGCATTCTTTAGAAATGTTGGCCCATATTGATAGGATAGCATCTTGCAGTTGATGGAGATTTGTGGGATGCACATCCAGGGCACGAAGCTCCCGTTCCACCACATCCCAAAGATGCTCTATTGGGTTGAGATCTGGTGACTGTGGGGGCCATTTTAGTACAGTGAACTCATTGTCATGTTCAAGAAACCAATTTGAAATGATTCGAGCTTTGTGACATGGTGCATTATCCTGCTGGAAGTAGCCATCAGAGGATGGGTACATGGTGGTCATAAAGGGATGGACATGGTCAGAAACAATGCTCAGGTAGGCCGTGGCATTTAAACGATGCCCATTTGGCACTAAGGGGCCTAAAGTGTGCCAAGTAAACATCCCCCACACCATTACACCACCACCACTAGCCTGCACAGTGGTAACAAGGAATGATGGATCCATGTTCTCATTCTGTTTACGCCAAATTCTGACTCTACCATCTGAATGTTGTGGCTTCACAAATGCTTTGCTGCATACCTCTGTTGTAACGAGTGGTTATTTCAGTCAAAGTTGCTCTTCTATCAGCTTGAATCAGTCGGCCCATTTTCCTCTGACCTCTAGCATCAACAAGGCATTTTCGCCCACAGGACTGACGCATGCGGGATGTTTTTCCCTTTTCACACCATTCTTTGTAAACCCTAGAAATGGTTGTGCATGAAAATCCCAGTAACAGAGCAGATTGTGAAATACTCAGACCGGCCCGTCTGGCACCAACAACCATGCCACGCTCAAAATTGCTTAAATCACCTTTCTTTCCCATTCTGACATTCAGTTTGGAGTTCAGGAGATTGTCTTGACCAGGACCACACCCCTAAATGCATTGAAGCAACTGCCATGTGATTGGTTGATTAGATAATTGCATTAATGAGAAATTGAACAGGTGTTCCTAATAATCCTTTAGGCGAGTGTAGATAATATTTTCCTAGTGATTTTGGATATTTTAAAAAATCTTACATATTGTGCCTTTATTTGTGCTGATTAAAACCTGATTCATAAGTCTTAAGTTTCAGTTAAAAACATAGATTTTTTTCAACCTTTGTAAAACATTTCTTTTGTTAAATCAGTTGATTCAGGAGTGATGCAACTGAATGTGCAGAAACACTGTCAGAGTATTTTAGTACAGTTTTCTGTATGAATGCAGTTATCTTCATAAAAAAACATTCATTCAGGTTTTTTTTTCACATTTTTATTTTCCAGTTTTAATATCTAAATTATTTTGCAAACCAAAGTGTATCATGCCTGTTTGGGTCACAAACTGTTGCTTGTTATCTGCATCAATCCATGTCATTAGTGAGGAAATTGAAAGAGAGCGAGAGAAAACGAATTGAATGTCAGAAAAAAAACCTGGTGATGTTGATGATGGATTCTCCCCTAATCGAAACAATTTGCTTAGTTTCCCAGCTGGGTTTCATGTGCTTTTGATTACTCTCTGCTATTTAGTTCCACGAAATTACATGCTGCTTAATGGGCTTTTAATGGTTATAGGTTTCTCTACTTTTTAATGAGGTTCACCAGTTGGTTGCTAATGCCCTATGGATATTTGGCGCGTGTCCAGATCGAGAACTGTTTTAGTCTTTATTCTAGTTTACAACTCACTTTTCTTTGTGGTGTAAAACCTCAACAAGAACTCCAATATATTCTGGGGCGTTAGATGCACTTCACCGATCCGTTTTTAATTTATCACCTAATCCTTATCCCAGAAGCCAAATAATTCCATCATTAAATGCTCGATCACTAAGCTTCTGGATATTTTTCTCATTTCATTCATTGTTTATATTTGAGTGCCATAACAGGAAATTAATGTTGTTTTAAATGGTGTATTTGAGTTTTTTTGCTTGAGATGGAGTCAGTGATTTGTTGCAAATCTTCTCAAATACCCTTCAAAAAATACTAATATTATGGGTCCATTATAATCACTCTCTATATATATTATCCATAATTTTGTTTGTCCATAACAGCATGAGGGGGTCCACGTCAATGTTAAAGTAGATTTTATGTTTATATTCTGTTTTCACTTTAATTTTACTTCAAGTTTTAGACTTTTCAACGTGTACTGTATACTGTAACGTGTATGTTTAGTTACTTTCTCTGTGTTTCTCTGTTCCTGTTTTTCCTGCCTGAGTTCCTACTCAGTTTCCTCGGTTATTATTTAGCTCTACACCTGTTCTGTTTTATCCTTGATTACTTTACCTGGGTATTTATACCCTCGGTTCTGTGTCGTCTTTATTTGGTTGTCTGTGCTCTCATGTAAATTCTGTGTTGGATTATTTCATTAAAGGCTGTTTTCTTTGCGCTCCTCATTTTCGTGCACTAAATATAGCAACCAGTCATAAAATATAGCTTTTACTTAGATTTAGTTATTTTCGTACTTCAAATTAAACTAAAGGAAAAATGTTGCCTTGGCAAGTAGCTGAAGTAAAATAAATATACATTTTTTTTTAATGTCAGCTATCATTTATTTTGTTTAAAGTTATGGAAAATGTTTGATTTATGGTTTTATTTTTAATAGTTAACCCTCTGGGGTCTGAGGCTGATTTGGGGTGCTGGAGTAGTTTTACATGCTCTGACATTTGTGCTTATTTCAGCTACTAATAACATACTATTGGCCAACATGTAATTTTGCTGTATTCAGCACAAACTCTGCTACAATAATATGTGAGCAAAATAGATGTACATGTTTGCATTATTTTAAAAATAAAGATTATGCATGGTTAGTAAGTTTTGGCAAAAAAAATGCCCTTGCAATAAGGCCATAAAACACATACTGAATAGTTGTTCACAAGACTTTTGAGTTATCAAGCTTGTAGGCTAGAATTTTTACTACACAATGATTTAACTGTGAGATGCAATGCTTCAACACAAAGAGCAATATAATGATTTAAATTTTGTAAATCAGTTTTTGTGTCACCACTGCTGTATGCGTGGGAGTGGTGATGGCCATGAATACATTAGCAATTCACACCAGGGGAGACAAAAGACACTCCCCCAGTAGCTAACGGCCCATCCAAAGACCAAAGCTGTGAAGCATCTTGAACTAAGAATGTAAGGAGATTCACAGAATTTAATCTGTTTTATTGTATTTACTTTATGTGTCACATGATCCTTCAGAAATCGTTCTAATGTGCTGCTTTATTATCAATGTTGGAAACAGTTGTGGTACTTTTTGCAAGATTTATTGATCAATAATAAGTTAAAAAGAACAGCATTTATTCAGAATAAAAATCTTTCCTAACAAGTCTTTACTATTGTTGTCACAGGTAGATCACACCTATTTAGTGCATTTCACACATTTACACCTGCATTCACAAACATCCACACCTGCATTCACAAACATCTGTATTAGGCACAAGGCCGTATTATTATACAAGAATATAAAATATATTCGCTCTGAATCACATCATAGATCACCAAAACTGAGCGAAAAATTCTTCCTCGCTGTCCAGAATCATCTGAAGGGCTTCATTACCAGAGTAGCGTGCCATCCTCAAAACGCGATGAACGTTCAGTGAATCTTATGAAGAAACTTCATGTTTTTTATGGCATTGACCGGGGGGCGTGTGAGATGCATATGTGGGCGTTAACTCTGTTACAGTAATCGCCTCAGAATTTGTGTTTGAATAGCGCGCGCTCTCCGTGGGCGTGGTCACATTACAGATAATGAGCTGGCTCGCGAACGACTGATTTCTCTCCGTTTTCAAACAGATTACATAAACAGAGAATATTTGTTTTAGATTTGACTTACATGATTTAAAACCTGACATTTCAACGTTTATTTAGACATGCGTTTCATATTTGTGTGAATAGTATTCACGAAGTTACCGTTCATTTTCTTATGACTATCAGAATGGATTTCATTCGGAGAGAGATCGCAGCTCACGCATCATGTTAGTTTTGCTTATTTTGCAAAAAGCACAACATTTTGTTTTTACTATGAGTGTGCACAAGTCAAAGTAGACATTTCACAGATTGCAATGGTATATATCTCTTGATTGTATGTTCAAAATTGACGGAGCATTTTGAGCCTCTTTCACACTGACAAGAAAAAAGTGAGTAAATCACGCCGGCGTGACGGCCGACCTCAGAGGGTTAACAATAATAATCCTAGTCCCCAGGACAGAGTACAGGAGTAGAAACTGGAAGAGTGGAGGTGCTTAGCTGACCCTAACCAAACCAGAGTAGGGGTTTTGTTATTGAAGCACTGCTGGAGAAGTCTTTTAATAGGAACATAAATAGCTGCTTTCTGATGTGTACCTGTTTATGGGAACCAATTAAATGAAAAGAGCCACACATCTTCTTTTCTAACTTCTCTGTGCAGATGCCTAGTCCCTCATTGCATAACGTTTGCTTATTCTTGCCAAGAGCAGCCCACTTAGAAAAAAGGTGACCAACTACAGTTCTTTTTAAGGACATGGGAAGGGAAATCCCTAAAGAAATTAGCTAAAAAATGTGTGCAGAATTTATGATGGATTTCTATCCATCCAAATGTACTAAGCAGTGACTATTTAGTGGAATATACAGTTTTTCCTCTCAAGCACTCAAACATCGTTTTGTTTCCAGACACCTCAACTCTTGGAATTTGAATTGCAGTCGGAAAGCCAGATTGGAGCTTGCAATTTTCTTAAGTGCTTTCCAGTTTTGTGTGCAACATGCATTAGATGGTTAGTGAACGGACTGGGGTGGTTTGTTCATGTTCCAACTGAGTATGAAACTATGTGATACTGTGCGATACAGCATATCACACTTAGGAAGTGGTTGGCGCTTTGAGGTGCAGGTTAATGCCATGATTCAAATGACTGCAAACATCAATGTCTTGTTACTGACACTCAGCTGTCTCAGATCTGTGTCCCATGACCTTGCTTTAGCTAAAATCTTGCTTGGTATTTATTCATTTATCTTGAAGTCACTGCCATATTTTTTTTCCATGTTATAGGCTATTGATTCTATGGAGAATACTTCACAGCAATCATGAATATGAATGTTTAAAAGAGTCTGAAATCCAAGAAATTCATGTTTCAACTGGCAAATTCAATCTAGGATTCAAAGGCATTTGCATAATATAAAAACTCTTTATGTTTGTGTCTGCGTTTCTGTTATATTGCGGTTTTCATTTTTCCACTCATATTTTATGTGGCTCTCCAGAGCTGTGTAGCTGCTTTGAGATTTTGAACAAAGCTCTGCAGGCTTTGTTCAACTATAAAATTGGATGAAAGCTTGCCTGAAAGCTCTCAAAGGAGACAACAAAGCCATTGCCTCTATAAGGAAAACTAGAAAAGACTGAGTTTGTGGCTCTTGGATAGATACTCCTACAGCTCTGCTTTCAAGCCTGCACCCTATACTTCAATAACAGCACTCCTCGTTGTCATAGTATCCTGAGAATTATTTGTTTAAACAGTTTTAGACTGCAAATATTTGATCATATTTCACACTAAATAGTTGCCTTTCTTTGCAAATAAATGAGCCATTCTGTCTAATTTCAGTCAAAGCAAACAATCCCCTCCAAAAAAGATCCTTCAGGTCCTGTCCTGTCAATCCAATGCAAGGTCATTTTCATCTCAAGACTCAGAAAATGCACATCACTATCTATAGGGTTTGGTGATATGTAATACTCTAGATGTATTTAATAACTTTGCTTATGAAACAAGCAATACAGTTAAGCAACATTGTAAATATTGCATTGAATTGTAATGCAAGTCTTCTACAGATCTTATTGTTAGACTAGTTAGATATCAATAGATAATCTTTTTTGTTATTGTTGTTATTTCAGTGAATATATATAGATAAACAATAATTGTTGGTTTAACTTAAACAAGTTACCTGGTTGCCTTAAAATTTTGAGTTCATTGAAATTAAAAATTTGAGTTTTCGCAATGAACTCAAAATATTGTCTGAACCACATTATTGTTCACATTATCTAATCTATTAGATTGTGCAAAGTGTGAGACAAAGTGTGGAATTGGGATAGGTTGGAAATGAGTTTGTAATGTCAGCCAAAAAATAGTTTGAGAGATTTTTCATAAAAATCATAAAAAGGAAGAAATAAAATATTCACTGATGAAATGATAGTTCCTTTGATTAAAAAAAAAAAATGACTGGAAAGAAAGTATGATTGGAGCTTGCAATTTTCACAATTTCCAGTAATGACCATTCAGCATAATGAAGACAATTTTTATAAAAGGTTACAGTAGAAGCCTTTGTGACGAAGCCTTTGTGTCACGGAGTGCAGAGAAGAGTTGAGTACAATGGAATTTTATGGCCCTGCAAAATAGTTAAACAAAAAGAGCCACATCTGCATGTTTGTGTCAGAGTCCAGATGACCTGGTGGTCAGCCTGTGGGTGCTGGAAGAGCGGTTAGAGTACCAGACTGAGCTTCAGAGGAGAGTGCATGGCTGCGGTTTAGCATAAGGGAGAAGAGAGGCCTGAGGGTTCGGACGAGTCTCTCTCTCTTTCTGCTGCTCCTCTGATGTGTTTCTCACATGGGACACTCTTTACTGCTGAAGGAAAATAGGGAGGTATCATATTACTGTCCCGTGCAGCTGGAAAAGTCCCTCTCTGCAGGTTTCCTCTGGTGAAGTTTAAATCCACCTCGTGAGGTAGTTCATTATTAATACGTGAGAGATCCACTCTGTAGGAAAATTGCGGTTAAGTTATTAATGTTGTGAGACGTCGGGTTGAGAGCAGCCTGTGTGTATTTGTTGTTTTCGTTGCCTTGGAGGAGCGTAACGCAAACACACATTTCACCCTCTGTGTTTGTCTTCGTCCGTTTCTATCCGTAGATTTGGCTGTGGCTTGTCTGAGTCTTTAATAAGTCTTTCATCCTGTGTGGAAAAAAACCCTGAGTTACTGCTCAGATTTATGGACCTTGTTAAAGATTTTTTTTTTGTTGTTTTCCTGCATGCTGAGCCGGGCTAAAATTAGCTCAGTGATACCTGAGCTCTTTTTGGCCTTAGTGTGCTTCAACTTATGACATATTTGGAATGCGCTTGTGTAGTCGTCTGCGCATGGTGAATATGAGTGAGTATTGTTGCTGCTGCAGAGGGCAGTGTAAGACTTTGGGTCTGCGTGGCAAGAAGGGCAGACACACACACACAGAAGCCATGCCAACGGAGCGGTAATAAGACACTGGTGACTGAGGCTGTGGAGACGAGTAGGGATTAAGATTGGAATGATAATGCTTTAGGCTATTGTGAACCCACACAAATGAGCAAGCTTTGTATCCATTCCATTGCTATGTTATCTTTTTACATTATGTTCCTCCTCTGTGCAATAAATCAGCTGATCAACAAGCTAATGTTGGACATGAAATGTGATCTCTGGCAATTTCAGCCCATGCAGGTGCCCTGACAGTATGGGTTCAGTGAAGGAGCGTGTGAGCGGAAATGTGATCTAAACTAATGATGAACTGATATATTGGCTAGGTCGATAAATATTGTCCAATATTTGGCATTTTAAGACATTTGGCATCAACCTTGCCCATTTGGACATGCTTAATATTAAATAAATATGTTTAAGGACACCTGTTCAACTGCTCGTTAAAGCAAATATCTAATCAGCCAATCACATGGCAGCAACTCAGTCTGAGTATTTCAGAAACTGCTGATCTACTGGGATTTTCAAGCACTGTAGGATTTGCAGAGAATGGTCAGAAGAATGGAAAACCGCGAGCAGCAGTTCTGTGAGCAAAAATGCCTTGTTGTTGTCAGAGGTCAGAGGAGAATGACTAGTTCAAGCTGATAGAAAGGCAACAGTAACTCAAATAACATCTTGTTACAAACAAGGTCTGCAGAAGAGCATCTCTGAACGCACAACACATCGAAATTTAAAGCAGATTTTTACAATTTGCACAGTATGACGAGCAGGGCGGGCGAGAGCCGTGAGGAAACGGTGCGAGGCCGGTGACGCGAGTTATAATGAGTGTCAGCTGTGCGGCACACCGGTCTCGTATCTCTCACGGAGGAGCTCCGGAAGCATAAAAAAGGAGCGACTACAGTGAAGGACGAGAGAGGACCAGGCCTGGATTTTATGTTGTGTTTTTATTATGTTTGTGTGGGCGGCAGTCACCGTGAGGAACTGCCGCCATTTTACTTTCGTTTTATTGTTTGTTTATTTATTTGATTAAAGTTACGTTGAATGTTCGCCGGTTCCCGCCTCCTTCTTCCCGTTCTTAAGATCTGTGTTACATTGGTGCCGAAACCCGGGAGGAAGGAGGGACATGCTGTCGAAGAGCCCTCGCTGCTGAGGGTGATCGCGGTGCTGAGGAGGTCGGGCAGCGAGGGAGAGTGAACACCGCGAGTGGCTGCCTGAGGCGGTGGTGCTGGAGCAAGTGAGCAAAAGGTGGGACAGAGAGCTCGCTGCCGTGCTCCTGGGACGAGGTGGGATGGCTGCCGTCCAGGAGGGAGCGGAGGAGTCACCGCTGTTTGCCGTGGACCAGAGCCTGCTGCCTGCCACCATTATGGGGAGGAGCAGGGAACAGGGGACTCGCTGCCGGCTACCTTCAGCCTGAGGAGCCATCGCCGGTCGCCAGGGGGCGGAGTAGGCGTCCAGTACCATCGCATAGCACTGCGAGGAAGAGCCTCTCGGCGGGCTGAGGACCGAGAGGCAGTGTGTCCGGGAACCGGACCAAGAATTTTTTTTTTTTTTCCTCTCTCTTTTTCTCGTCTTTGTCGCTCCCTGTGCTTCCGTCTCCTTTTCTCTCATCTCGTCTGTCCATACCCCCAGGTGCTGCGGCCGCCGAGACTGGCCCCCGGGGGGAAGTAAGCGCAGTCTCGGGAGTACCCTCTGGCCTGCGAGGGGCGATGGGGGTATGTGACGAGCAGGACGGGCAAGAGCCGTGAGGAAACAGCGCAAGGCCGGTGACGCAAGTAATAATGAGTGTCAGCTGTGCGGCACACCGGTCTCGTATCTCTCACGGAGGAGCTCCAGAAGCATAAAAAAGGAGCGACTACAGTGAAGAACGAGAGAGGGCCAGGCCTGCATTTTATGTTGTGTTTTATTATGTTTGAGTGGGCGGCAGTCGCCGTGAGGAACTGCCGCCATTTTACTTTCGTTTTATTGTTTGTTTATTTATTTTATTAAAGTTACGTTGAATGTTCGCCGGTTCCCGCCTCCTTCTTCCCGTTCTTAAGAACTGTGTTACACACAGGTTCACCAAAATTGTACAATAGAAGATTTCTTCTGCGACATTAAGATTGTGTAAACAACATGAAAGCATGGATCCATCCTGCCTTGTATCAACGATTCAGGCTGCTGCTGGTGTAATGGTGTGGGGGATATTTACTTGGCAAACTTTGAGCCCCTTCATACCAATTGAGCATCGTTTAAATGTCCATCCATATATGACCACAGTGTGCATTTATGACCACAGTATATATGTATATATATATATATATATATATATATATATATATATATATATAAATATATATATATATATGTCAGTGGTGTCTGAAATGAGGCAAAGTCCTCACATAAATAAATATTAATTAAAACTTTGAGCCCCTTCATACCAATTGAGCATCGTTTAAATGTCCATCCATATATGACCACAGTGTGCATTTATGACCACAGTATATATGTATATATATATATATATATATATATATATATAAATATATATATATGTCAGTGGTGTCTGAAATGAGGCAAAGTCCTCACATAAATAAATATTAATTACATTGTTATAAAAAAATGTATGAATGAATATAACATTAATTACATTGTTAATTTAAAAATTCAAGATAGAATTGTTGTGTTTGGTTTCAGGAAAATGTGACAACATTAAGTGTAACTGGGACATGCATTTACATTTGATATATATATAAATAAAGAGATATTTGCCTCATTTCAGAATACCACTGCAAGCCACTGACATCCATTGAGAAACATACTGGTTGACTACTAACTAAACAAATTATCTGAACTTTAGTATTTTATTTGACTTATACATTTTGACCCGTACACATTGGTCTTATTCTTCAAGGATGATGAATGATAATTTAAGTAGGTTATGACAAAGGAAGAGACAGTTGTGTAAACAATGAAGGCTCCACATGATCCTTTAAGCAAAGTAAGCTTATAAATTCCCCTATGCAAGTTAAGCTTGCAGGGATCTTTATAGAAACAAATTCTATATTTGGTATTGAAATTAATAGCCAGTATGTGGGCAGACAGCAGTCTGGCTTTGGTCAAGCATAAAGACATAAACAGGAGAGTGGGTGTATAACTGTATGAGAGATTTGGAGCTGTACATGTTTTTATGCCTAATTATTTATTATTTTTATTACCCATCAGGAACACAAGATGTCCTATGATCGGCTGCCAAAAAGCTCATCATACCAAAACAGACTGTGACATTTCGTCTGCGATTTAATGGCGCTCACATTCTGACCCTAGTGTAAGTAGGGTGACCCAATAACTAAGTGAGTCATAAACTTCTACGTTGTCAGCCAGTGGGATATGACCCTGTTAAACATCTCAATTTAAAATTCTAGGTCATTAACTGGCCCAAAAATAAAGTGGCTACATGTTAACCCGAGCAGAGTGCCCGAATTTTGCCCCATCTTGGCTGATGGCGCTTCCAAATGCTCTCTCTCCCTGTCTCTATATACTCCATTGCCTAAAAATGATTCACAAATAAGACTTCTTAAATATTTCAGTTATTTCTTCTATAGAGCTGTAAGATGAAAAATGAAAGAAAACAAGACTCTTGCCTCTGCCTCTGTTTTTCTCCATAAAAAAAATAGATAATGCAAAAATAAACACAAGTGTGACATTAGCTTACTGTTAAGCTAACATTACAATATTGTATTTTTTATTTAGATTGTTCTATTTTTACTTTTCAGCTTATTGAATGGATTATATATAACCACTGTACCATACATTAGCCTATATATACATTATGCTTGGTTTTTACTTTCAATGCAGGCTTTGTCACAATGACGGGCTGAAAAAACAAATAAATTAGAGCTCAGAGTTCCTGACACCATAAGAACAAATTTGAAACTACAGCAAAATCTCACCATGAGTTCAATACAGTCCTGTGGTGAACTCATACGCTACACTACTACTTAGACTGTTCTGATGTAGTCTTTTGTAGCCAGACTGTTGTTGGGGAAAGCTACTTTTAAAAGTGACAATATTTTAAAAGTTTACAATATTACATTAGTCCCTAAAAAGTTACTAATTACATTAATTAGTCACTTTTTATGAAAATTAATGTGTTATTTTACATTTGTGTTTCTTTTTCTCAACTGGGCTGGGCTTGCGAAGTCCAGTTGATGGAGGGAGAAGCTATGGTGTAGACTTGGCAGGTTTAATCAGGGGAAAGACACACGGAGCCGATAGAGGTGGAGACCCAGCTGGAGACAGAGAGCTGATGGAGACCACATAACACTGAAGGTTCTGGAGACCAAGGTGGAGCAACGAGAGTCCATGTGTGCCAGAGAGCTAAGGCGAAGCCAGTGGGACTTTGGACCAAGGTGGAGCTGGAGGGAAGGTGGAGCCCGATGAAGCCAAAGGGGTGGAAGGTCGAGGCACAGGCAGAAACCCGGGCATTCCACTTCAGTTTTAGGCACACACTAGTAAACTTCCCTAAGCTCTTGCCCTCAGGGGAATCCGTGCCACCATTTTGAAGTGTGTTCCATTTCATGAAGTGGAAGAGGGAAGTTTATATGGACAGAAGCTCGCTCCCTCTATTTTGTCTGAGGGAGTAAGTCTATATATTTATTTATATTTAAAACACACACATATATACACATAGAATGATGCATTCAACAATTTTGTAAGGGAAAAAAACAAATAATGGCAGATTCCATGTGATCAAGGGCTTAGGACGTTCCAGTTCAGCCCATTGTAAAGGTTCCGCCAGTAGTGGGCACTGCATCGTAAGCAGTGAAGTACATCCGAGTCAACGAGACTGAGTGACGTTAATGAGGGAATGGCATAAAAAAAAATTAACTGAACTGGAATGCAGCCCTGGAAGGCCATGGTGTAGGCAGAGTGACGTCTGACCAAGGCGAAGCCCGAGGGACGAGGAAGCCTGATGGGCCTGGCGGCTGGAGATGGAGCCGGGGGATCCTTGTGCTGAGGCGGAGCTTGAGACTGGAAGGCCCATGGTGAATCAGAGCAGACTGGAGCCAGAGGATGTGTCGAGGGACTGAAGCAAAACAGCAGAGGTGGAGAAAAGGAATTGCTTTCATTGGAATAGGAGGTAGGAGAGGGAGGCTGGGCTGAATGCTAGGAAACACAGTAGACTTGGAGCTGGGGAGGACCAGGAGAGACACAGGAGACTCAAAGCTGGGTAGGACCAGTGGGGACGGCAGAATCAGGGAAATATCCTCTTCCATTTCCTCAAGAAATGCAGTTGTATGTTGTTGCTAATTATTTCATATAATAATTATTATTATTTACAATAAATTAATGATTACATTAATATAGGCCAATTGAGTCGATTTTGCTTTTATATTCTGCAAAATTCCGATAACAGCTGGTATAAGTACCCTGGAGGTCGTCTTGTCCCACATGGCTGTCATGAAATGATTTTCTATTGTGTTCTATAACAATTAATTTTTGAAAATGTTTCCCTTTATTTCCCTTAATAAAATATTGGATGAAGCATCATCAATTCCAATGTTTTGCACCATGGGAAAACCTTCGGGGCTCATCGACTTCACATTCAAATGTGTTTTAATATGAGTTTACTGGAAGAGTTTTCATGTTAAATGCTTGTAAAAGCATTTTACTTCAAAAGTTTAAAAACACTGTGAATCACTGTCAAAGTGTATTCAACAATAAAGAGATGTAAACAAAAAAGAGATTTAAAAAAACAGTAATTTTTGCAAATCAGACATTAGTGCTAGCTATCTATTCAGATGTCCATCACAAAGAGCCTCTAACGGTGTGATGAAGCCTTGCATGTTACTGTTTTTGAGCGACCTGTCACACCAATAAGAAGCTAATCCCTCCATACTTCGGTAAAAGTGTCTGCCAAATCCATATTTACTTCAGGAAACACAAGTCCTGTAAGTTGTGGCTACTCTTCTTCGATACACCCCATCGTGCTGCACCTTCTGAGAAAACACTGTGTCAGGCAAATCACATCTGTGTGTTTGGAGAGAAACTGGTGCCAGAGCACTTCAGCAGAGCCGCTGATCCACCACCTCATCCATCAGAGCTGTAGAAAGGCCTGGCCAGAGGCTGACCAGAGCGGCACGCCAGGCCACCTGCCCCTGACTAAAACACTTTTGACGCTGTAAATTCAAGATATTAGTACAAGCATAAACCTCATTCATCATCACCAAAGCAGTGAACAGAGTTAGTGAATGAAAGTGCTCGCGGACAGCACCATAGCCTTGGCTGGCACTAGCCTTCATGTCTGTGTTAACCGCCGTGGATGACTTCACAATGAACAAAGAGTGCTCTCTTTTTCTCAGCACTGACACACTTGCACCTTTCCTCTCCCTCTGTGATGTCATGTATTATTTCAACTCTTTGAGGAAGGGTATTCAAAGAGCTCAAGGAATCTTCGTTCCACCATTGGGAGGCTGGATGGATTGCTGTCGTTTTAATTATTTTTTTATTTTATTTAATAATTATTATACTGTGATAATTAATATAATAAAGGCCAATTTACAAATGTAATCTTTTCTGTGGCATGTAACATTTTTGAGTTAGAGTTTTTCATACAGTTTTTTACAATCACTTTGCTACTATTTTCAGAACCTTGATGTCATTTTTCAAAACTCTATAGACACAAAACTCAAAACGGTTATCACTTGTAACACAGGCTGTCTAACGTTCAAAACATTGCATTGTGCATTCACATCTTTAAAGAAATCTTGCACTTGCACAATCATTGGTTCAAAACATAAATTTACTGTGAAATACCATTGAAACATATGAACTATAGATCACCCACACACAAGCAACCGATAGTGTCATTGTTTGTACAATCATTAAATATTGTAGAACAAAATAGGTGATACAGGTTTCATTATGGTACTACATGTACCTTCGGGCATGGCGAATCCAGGCCTGACACTGGTCCGCTGTGATGTCACTGCGGGCGTCATCCATCAATATTGTAGTCTAATTGGTTCATGCTCCACACTAATTGGTGACAATGAATCTCGTTATCTTGAAACTTTCATGATTTACCGTAAACATGGAAGATTGTTTGTCTGTTTCCATACAACTATGCATTAAGAGTTATGCAACAGTTATTTATCATTTTGAGCAGTTGTATCAATTGATAGTTAGATCATTGTAAGGAAATGAATAGACACTCATTTGAAATGTAATGTGTGAATTGCCTTTTGAAACAGTAGAACTTTGATGTTAAGTTGTGTCATATTGAACAGGTGATTTTTGTTGAATGAGCAAATGATCTAAGTTTTATGTGTATTGTATCCAAGCAATTGAGAAAAGGGTTAGAGTTTTGAAAAATGTGCATTTTGATCATTGGTTGTGAGTTTTGTGTCTAGAGTTGTGAAAAATGACATCAAGGTTCTGAAAATAGTAACAAAGTGATTGTAAAAAACTGTAATACAGCTATGTCATAATAATTCAACCCCTATACAACATTGCTGTTTTTTAATTAATACCCAGCTATCAAAAATATGTTGCTACTGTACCCATTAAGCTGTGAAAATGTTATTTCTGAATGTTCTCTAAAAGTTCAAAACAACCAGTTTTTTAGTTCTCTCCTGTTCCCTTTTTCTTTGATTGCCTGTGTCTGTTTTTATAAACCCTGTTTATTCAGTTCAGTGTTCTGTGTTGAAGTTCTGGTAGATGTATTTGTTCTCTCGTTCTCTGTGTTTATTAAAGTTTCTTAGCGATCGTTCTGCACCACGCATCTCTCTTTGGATTAAGCTACACAGCCACCATGACAGATATTTCCAAGATTCTATTGCACCACAGAAAACCTTTCAAGATTTTCCAACTTTACATTTTCAGTATCACTCAAATGTATGTTCATATATTTTCAATGATGTATTCTGTGATTTCTGTTTAGCATAATGCCTTCTGGTCAGGGGTTGGATCATTTTGATTGCATATATTCTGCTAAAGTATAAAAATGACATCATGATTACTGCTGATTTCATGATAACACAAGGAAGCTCTTTTCCGCCATTGGAAGGCTTCTAGCATGAGTACAAGTTAGGATGGATTGCCTCCAGTTCCAAACTAACCAAACCCATCAGGCAAAGTGTGAAAGTGGCTTTAGATATGACAGCGGAGCACACAGTGGCTGTGGTCAGGTCTGGAGGATGTAAGATTAAAGGGCAGGCTCAAGCAACACGGTATTGTTGTGATTTAATAGCTCTGAATATGAGCCCTTTTTGAAGTGGAGATCTTTAAGAGCACAGACAGAGGCCCCTGGCAGACAAGCAGGCCTCTGAGCATGTAATTACGGGCAAGGGCAGGGCAGGGACCTGGTGGCGCAGGGCTTTGAAGAGCACAGAGGTCGCCAGAGGTGAACCCCGAGTCTGACAGGAGCGAGAAACACACAGAGATGTAATTCATCGGACCTTCCTCAAAAATCATCACAGCGCGAGGTGAGCTATCAAATCCAGTCATCAAAATCAATATTTATGCGTCTTTAATGAATACATTCCTGGTCTTATTGTGCACAATTTATCAGTGTGTGTTATCCTAAATAAACAGAAAATAGTTTGCCTTTTATATTTACAGGCACACTCCGTATTTTTCACTGCTAGGGCTCGCTAAGGTCTTCAAAACAATAACAGAGACATAGATTGATGACGCATGTATGGAATCATGGAACTTGTCATCATGCCGATGGATCTAATAATGTTTCTGGGGAAATAATGTTTATGGATGAGTGAATGCATGTTTTTTAACATGACTGTGGTATGAAGGAGGACGTGGCCGAGAATCGCATATGCAATTACTAATGAGAGACAGATATCAGTGGCACACGTGAGTCCAGGGGATGTAAAGAAATGAGGACATTTTATTCAACCAAACTACTCGCAAGTGCTGAAATACTACTCATTCAGGTCAGTTTATTTGACGAATTAAAACTGTGAGGTAACGCAGAGCTGTTTCACTTGGTTTAACGTTTCACTATCATACTAAACTATATTTGAGTGTGTTGAAAGTTGTAATGTTATTCTGTGTATTGGTTTGTTGGCTGTATCACCATACTGATGATATTCTAACACTTCGTCGTGTTGGGCTATATAACATTGATTAGTCTTATGTAGCCTACATTTGCTTACCTCGTCTAATAACGTGCAAGAGCATCTCTGTCAAGTCGAAGTTTGTCGCAAAGCTCTCGCCATCTCTGAAACGCCATGCCGATATTGATCCTCGTTTTATTTCTCGGGCCTAGACATTACGCAGCTCTCCGTGTCTGTTGCAATGGTGCAGTACAAGTGGAAACCAGGGTCACTGACAGGCGACAAGTGACAAGAGAGGGACGGGCACTATTTAAAATTGTGAATTTCTCTGAATTTACAAATTCTTGGAAACATTTAGGATAATGTAAGTACATAGCTGAACGAAATATATAACAAGTGAAAGTGGTTTTTGGATATTTTAACATAAAAATTTTACATATTGAGACTTTCATTGTTTGGCTCAACCTTTATCAACTTGCACTACCTGACTCTATTATGGTATGTCACACCTAATTTTTAACTGAATATGATGTATCCCTCAGAAATACACCACTTTTCCAAATTTTGTGGAAATAAATTCAATAATGGAGTGTCTATTTACACTAAGTGCAAATGGTGTACCTTGTACTTTATTTACACTAGCTCCACCCACCAACAATTCAACATTTTCAGTAACGCAGCAGTAGCAAGTTATCTTCGCCAACCTGGCTTTTAATGTGATCGATGTGGGTTCGAATCTGCCTTTTGCCGAGTTCAAATTTTGAAAACAAAAATGAAAACACTGTTCTAAAAGTGCTAATAAACTGCGAACGAGTGTTTAATAATATTAAAAGTGTTTATTGGGTAGGGGAAGGTGTAGGGAGGGTTTTTATTTGCCCAGTAAGGCAACATCCATTGAATAATTTTAATAAATATAATAATTTACACTCTATGATATTATTGCATCCTGTTAATATACAAAAATGCTGAGGAGCAAATAGTATCTGACAATATAAAGTACAGATAGCATCTAATCAGGCTAGTATTTACTCTTATTGCAAAGAACTGATATTTACCTCGTGTAAACAGCATATCACTAAGAAAATGCTGCTATTGTTACTTAGTGTAAATAGAATACATAGCAATTTTCACTTAATGAAAACAGCATATCTAGCCGCTGGGAATTAATAAATTAATTATCAAGAGAGAGAGAGAGCGAGAGAGAGAGAGAGAAAGAGAGAGAGAGAGATAATTTGATAGAAATTAATAGCAAAGCTGCATTAAATTGACCTCTAGTAACAGTAAAGAGATGTGTAATTGCTGTTTTTTTTTACTTTCTGCTCATCAAAGAATGATACAAAAACTGTATCTTGTTTTCCACAAAAACATTAAGCAACACAACTGTTTTTGACATTGATAATGATAATAAATGTTTCTTGAGCAGCAAATCAGCATATTAGAATGATTTCTGAAGGACACTGAAGACTGGAGTAATGATGCTGAAAATTCAGCTTTGATCACAGGAATAAATTACATTTTACAATATACTAAAACAGAAAACAGTTGTTTTAAATTGTAATAATATTTCACAATATTTAAGATTTTACTCTTGACTCTTAAAAGTCTTGGTGAGTTCTGAACATTAGTGTACAACAGATTCCAGAAATAATTAAATAGGTAGTTCCAACCTCAAATTCTTATTGGCTAAGCCACAAAGATATCAAGTCAAGTCAAGTCACCTTTACTTATATAGCGTTTTTTTACAATGCAAATATCAACAAATGCACACCACAGAGTACACTTTTTAATTTTAATGCCAATGACTATATTACTTTATGGAAATTAGCAGATGCTTTTATTCAAAGTGACATAAATTTTTAATAATTACTGTATTAATAATTACTTTAATAATTATTATTATTAATAATAGTTTATAACTACTTATTGAACATTGGTGTCTTTCATTTTATTACTGTTGCAGCTGTTCTATAAAAGCATTAAGCCACTCGAGGCTATAGAGCGTGTTACAGAGATTTTACCACTCATCATACAGCAGATAACAACACCCCTTACCTGTGGTAAAACCACTGGAACACATGACCTCACATGGCTTATTACTTTAGTAAACTGTATTTTACATTGACTATAAGTGACAAAGAATCAAAAATCCCTTTCAATCAACTGTGTTAAATGATATTCAGTGGTATAATTATCTTGGGTCTCTATTAAGAAATATTCTTATTACAGTGTTTTTGCTGTAGAGGTTTTAGTCCATGTTTCCGATCCACCACGTCTACAAATGCACATAACAGGGTTAGAGAAATCTGATTACAGCACGGTTTGAAATTAGCCATGTATGTTATCAAATCAAACAACAGGATATATAATCAGAGAGGGGAGGGGCCCGGCTCCTTTATCTAATCAGAAGGCATCTGTGCCAGTTCCAGTGAGATCCCTTCTATAGGCTAATGTGCTGTATTTCCTCTAATTCACTTTCTTTTATTTATATGCTTTGTTTTATGTGTAATACCTGATCATGAATAAAAATGACATAATTTCATTTCATGTTGTTTATTGAACTTGATTCAGCTTCATTTTTTGCAGGGTGATAAATTGGAAGGAGACCACAGGGTCAAAATGCTGATGGGAGAATGTAAGTGCAAGAGAGAAAGACATGTGCTGCATTCAGCCTGGGTAACCTGAGCCCCACTGAAAAAGTTAAAAATTCCATTACACTATCAAAAACCGGCATGTATTCCTCTATTAAAGTCATAAATACCTAAACTAATAAGACATAACAGCCATCTTGTTTCCTAAACCTTCTTTTACATGAATGATGTCTTTTATCTGGTAAGAATCAACAACCTTGACCTTTGTGTGACTTCAGAGCTTAGACAACACAACAAGAGTTTACTGACCATCTAATGTTTGTTTGTGTGTGTGTGCGTGTGTGTGTATATATATATATATATATATATATATATATATATATATATATATATAGATGCAGGGTCTCATGGTCTTTGAAAACCTGGATATATCAGGGAATTTTAAAGGTGGAATCTTTTTACAAAAGTTGTGGAAATTAAGAAAATCTTAAACAGTAATGGAAGTTTTTCTTTTTTCTCCCCCCTCACCTATGGAACAAAGTATCTGGACCGCTCACTCTGCGTTTTTTACCATGGAAAACCTGCCAATGAACTGTCCTCGGGGAGATTTTTGCCACATATCTGGAGTGGGTGCTGGTGAATAACGGATCGGCGTTCACCATCTGCCCTGCTGAGGACGACCAGCCCCACTCCAGACCCAGAGCCCAGCCAGCCACAGGCCACATAATGCACAGACCAACTCCGGAGCCCACCACAGATGAAGATTCCGAGCCTGCCGCGAGCCAGACGAGCCAGATTACTGAACTAACCAAAGCTTGTGGAGTATGAGCCTCGCCCACACTCCCGATGCTAAGGGTGAGCTGCATATGGCCTCTGGGAATTATGAGGTATTGGAAGAGGATATTTCCCTGTGTCTCCAGTCCACACTGGTCCTGCCCAGCTCTGAACCTCCTGTGTCTCCTCCGCTGGTCCTGCCCAGCTCCGAACCTCCTGTGTCTCCTCCGCTGGTTCCACTCAGCTCCAAGCCTCCTGTGTCTCTGCTGGTCCTGTCCAGCTCCAAGTCTCCAAAGATCCCACCCAGCCTCGTTTTCCCACCTCCTCTTCCAATAACAGGCTGTTCCAGCTTTTATTTTTCACATCAATATATATATGTAAAGTGTATGTTAAGTTTTGTTTCCCCTGTGTTCTGTCCCCCTTTTGCCTGCCTGTATTGTCTAGTTAGTTTCCTTGCTTGTTACTCGACTGCAATCCACACCCAGAGCCCAGATACCTCCCACGCCTCGTCCAGAGCGAACGCCAGAGCCCAGATGCCTCCCACGCCTCGTCCAGAGTGAACGCCAGAGCCCACTGCAGATGGAGAGCCCGAGCCTGCCACAATGTCAATGCCAAAAGACTGAGCCAGCCATCACCCCGGCGTCTGAACCCCACAGAGAGTCAGACCAGGTGTGTGAGTTGGCAACACCGTGCATCGCCGTGGGACTGTTTGTGGTGTACGGGGGCATGGAGGAAAGCCCCAGCCACACTCCCACTGCTGAGAGTGAGCTGCAGCTAGTCTCTATATTTCTTGAGGAAATGGAAGAGGATATTTCCTTGATTCTCTCGTCCCCGTTGGTCCTTCCCAACTTTGAGTCTCCTGTGTCTCTCCTGGTCCTGTCCAGCTCCAAGTCTCCTGTGTTTCCTAGGATTCCACCCAGCCTCCCTCTCCTACCTCCTGTTCCAATAAAAGGCAGTTCCTTTTCTCCACCTCTGCTGTTTCCCTTCAGTCCCTTTGCTCGTTCTCTGACTCCACTCTGCTCTGTGGATCCGCCTTGGGCCTTCCAGTCTCCAGCTCGGCCTAAACACAAGGATCCCCTGGCTCCGTCTCCAGCCCATCTCTCCACCTTGGCTGGGAGACCAGTCGGCTCCACCTTGGCTCTTCCCTCTCTCGGCTCCAATTGGGACTATGGCCCTAACGGCTTCACTGGGCTCCCTCGTCCCTCCAGCTCAGCTTGGTCAGACGTTACTCTGCCTGCACCAAAGTCCCATTCAAGGAAAGGCTTTTCACTCGGCGGCCATGCGGGAAGTTATTTCGGGCATCCAAGACAAAGTTCTATCTATTTGAATGGGGGAATCCTGAAATCTCAAAAACTGCATGCTGAACTCACATCAAATTAAATTTCAAATCAGTAACAGAAACTTACATGAACTGTCCCATAAACGTTTTTTATACTCAAATAGCATTTTTCGGGCTAGACCAGCCAATGCTCATGTACAGTCCTAAGCACAAGTTTCAGATTTCTATGGCTTCCGTTAGAGCTTCTAATGGCAGTTGGTGTGACGCAATAACTTTACCAATCAGCGATTGACTCTTTTACTTACACCGCGACACACCAGACATGAGTGATATTGTCTACACTGGATGCGGCGCGATGCGACTAATTCCCAACAGTAAACGGATTCCCCATTCTATTTCTGACGTAGTCCAAGTGCTTTGCAACGATCGATTTGTCCCGTTCAGAGCAGAGAGCTTTTAGCTGTTGTGGTGTGGCGCGATGCGACGCTAAAAAATGTGCACCCTAGCGGTGTGGATGCGGACCTGGATCCTCCCTGGCTCCACCCACCGTGATTGCCGCCCTTGTCGCTACCTCTGTCAATGCCCCAGGTTTCCTGGCCTTCATCTGCTCTGCGTCTTCCTCCAGAGCATCTGGCCTCCCTCCTCAGTTGAACTTTTTATGGCGTGAGGAGGGTGTAATGTAATGTGTATGTTAAGTTTTGGTTTCATTTTCACTGTTTTCTGTCCTTTGGCTGTTAATTAGTTTCACACACCTGTTTCTTTTCATTTGATTACCCTTCCTGAGTATTTAAGGATCTATAAATACATACATACATACATACAGTATATATGGCATTTGGGCATAATCAGGCAGGTTGCAAGTACACTCACATGCACACAGGATATAGGTGGATAGGTGTTAGCTACAAGTCATGCAATCGAAATTATATTTAGAACATCTACTTTGCGCAATCATGGCGCTGAGCTTTGAATTGCCTGGCTATTACATCTCCAAAGTATATTATAAAAACACCAGTATCCAATGACAAGGAAAACCTACCAGATCCACAGATTAATTAATTACCTGAGAAAATTAGTATTCAGTCAATATTTAATATAGCACTACACGTGTGAGCAGTGCGGGTGTGATGGTTGGTGAGGAGAGGCGTTTTATTGGTATATTTTGGCAGCAGTGTGCTGGGAGACAGGTGGCGGTGGGTTATTTCAATAATAAGTAATAATATCATCAGCTCCCTCTCAGCTCAGGGAAACACGTGCTGATGCAGGGTGTTCAAGAAATCCCAGCATGCTTTGAGGTTGTAAAAATAGCCCTATTCACAGCTGTGTGTTTAGGGAGCAATAGCCAGTCAGTGTCATGGACAAAAAAAGTCATGATGAGCTTTATATTATCCTAATCTTTTCATCAAAAATGTCTTAATATACTGGATAATGTATTAAAAATCACTTTAAAGAGGGAAATCATATAATGTTTTATCACAATATAAATACTTTCACTACTTTAATTTCATGAGTTGTTGCCATTTTCGAACATAAAAACAATTTTTTCTTCTCTTCTCTAATCAAAATATTTAAAACAAAACTTTTTTTAATTTATTGCATTCCCCCCCCCCATCTTTCTGTAATATTACACGTTTCTTTACATTCTGCACAGTTTTAGCCATCTGATTTTGTTAAAACATCCAATCCTGCTTGATAAAAGAACAAAATATGTTTAATATCAACATTTCAAAAGATGGTTTAAAAGTATTCAAATAACCTGAAGTGTAACCACAAGCTTTCAATCTCAATGAGAAATCACTGACTTTAGCTTTATTCCTTATTCCTTTTTCCTTTCTTTTTGTAAATCATTTTTGTATGGAAATACAACACAAATATAGCCTCTTTTTTCAAAAGAGTTAAAGTACTGATTCACCGTTGTGGTGTACCCACAGTAAAAAGACTGATGGCGTGTTAGTTTAATCCATCTTCTGCATTTCAGAACCTTTGCGATATTTTTCCACTGGGAGGCACCATTATCTGTGTCTTGAGCAAAGCTGCTGCATAGTTTTATTATCTGCGTTCATCTGAAGGGCGGCACACACGCGAGACCTGCCCCTCAAGCTGCTCCTGAAGGCAACACACATGCTGAACACAACAAGGGCACACATACATATTCCCTCTCTAGAAGCCTCCTGAGGTCCTAATAAATCTTTGAATGTGAAATTTACTAAAATTATGCTCTAGGGTTAGAACATTAACTAGTGCTGATATGTGGTTTCTCTAACGTGTTACCCATGTACCTACATAACCCCACTTTTTTATTGCTTTTTTAAAATATGGAAACCTATTTGTTTTGTTTTATATTACATTTTTAATACACTGTATAATTCAAGCAGTACTTGGACTTTTTATAGAAAAGTGAAATTGTGCTATATTTTTTTACTGCAAAAAATCTTTTGTTTTCCAATTAAATATCTCAACATGCGTAAAATATATATATATATATATTCTTTTTTATATACTTTTATTTTACTCTACTGGCAGATAGTGTTTTCACGTTTAAAGCATAAATGGTCACAGTTTATATTAGGTATCTTTAGCTACTATATACTTACAATAAACAATAAAAATAATAATTGCAAATAAAAAAATAACAATACAGTGCATTTATTGCATTCATGTTGTATACAAAACACTTTTGCGGCTATTGAGGTGGACAGGTTTGGTGGGATTGTTAGATTTTAGGGTGGGGTAAAGTGCATTGGTTTAAATGCATATAGTCAAATGATTAATTTAAATGTAAGTAAATAGTAGTTAAAGACATTTAATATGAAGTGAGACTGATCATTGACTTGTTTTACTTATGATTTCCCTTTTCTAATGTATATTCTCTATATTTAAATTCTATTTAAATATCATAGAGCACAAAGAACATTATTGACAGATATATTGTGTTTGAACTGTCTGTTCTTTAAGTGAAGTGATTAGAGAAAGATTTACAAGCCTAAAATCTAACGTAGCTAAATATGTCTTACTTCCCCTCCCTCAGTATCCATCCTGTTGGCTCAGACTTGTGGCTTTAATCATCTCCGTATCTTTGCTTCATTCCACCCGTTCAATGGGCTAAAAAGTTGGGTGACATCTTACGCTTTCCATACATATGTGGAATAATTTAGTGTTTCACTTCAACAAGGAGGACATTTTGTTTAAATTCCCCCCCAAAATTACAATGGAGCAATTAAAATAAATCTTCACTTGCACTTCCATTAACCTTGGCTGGTTTTGCGTTTCACTGCCAGAGACCCAGCGGATTTGGCCTTTCCCTGATTTATGTTGTCTTCCTCCAGAAATCAGAGAGAAAAACACGCCCAAAGTTCTCTTTTTTTAGGGAGGGAGGGAGGGAGGGACGGGGGGGGGGGGTGCATAGATAAAGTCCTCATATGTTTTTCGCTCTAAGGAAAAATAATACATTTTCCACATCTATTAGAGTGTGCCATAAATCTCACACACCTAGCAAAAGCCTTCAAGGGAATACGAAAGAGACAAAGGCAGAATGTTATATTTCATGCTCAGAGTCTCAGCTGTATATGGAAATATATTTATGTAATGTCAACATATAGAGTAGTGTTTTCTGGAGGAATGTTGAGATGTGATAAAGGAGTTTTAGCCGTAGGTCATTGTACAGCCTGTAGAAGACATGTTAGGAAGTCACCATAAAACATAACCCAAGACTTTCAATTATAAAAGTTTCCTTTCCTTCCCAAGATCAACACTGAACATGAAGTGCAGGCCAATCGGAGATCATCACCATTAGCCCAATTTAAAATTTCAGATTCAAACCATTCCAATTCTTTTCTTTGTAATATTATCAGTGTCGTACATGTTCTAAGATGGTGATTATTCTTACAAGTGTAGAAGACATGACATTTTTGGATCTAATAATTTCTTTAAAGAAAAAAAATAATACAAGGAGTTTACATTTATCTATTTAAAGCAACTAACAAATCATTCAATCAATTTTTTTGTTCTGGAGGAATCAAAACCATGATCATTCCTAGCCCTACCAATTAGGCTACATGTATTCTATTATGTTTTATTATTAATAATCATCATAATAATATTTTTAAATGGCTAAATGGCGCATTAGTAGGTCAAATTTCTTGGAAGAATACATTTACATAGAAATATTTAAGCAGTTTTGTGTTTTGTGCAGGCCTTGTATATTGAAAATCTGCAGAATTGTGAAAGGCATGAATGAAGCCATTTTGCTGTTTCTTAAAATAATCTGTTCATGACGTGACAAGGTTAGTTACAATTTAAAATGTTATAACCTCAAGAACACTATGAAAATATAATATATTTTTAATAGCAACCACACAGTAAAAAAAAAAAAATCCCTGTATTATCCCCGTAAAATTACAGTAAAAAAAAGGAACTCTGGTTGCCAGAACTTTACCGTAAAACGTTAAACGGTACGGTAGCAACATTTTAGGTTTTGCGGGACAGCACTTAGTTTACTGTCTATATCAACTATATACAGTTCAAAACATAATAATTTAAAGGTTTATATTGTAATGATTTTCATAACTGTAAAAAAAAAATCAAGTTAACTTTGCGGTAAAAAAAACCCACTAGCTGTGGTTGCCAGGAATTTGCCATAAAAAATACAGTAGCAACATTTTAGGATTTACAGATATAACTTAAGTTTACAGTTAAAATCATATTTTATTAATTGATATAGTGCTAATTAACCAACCTATTGAACTACTAATATTTTTTTTGTACATTTCTAACACACACTAATGTGTGTCATTCACACAAACACTAAACACCATCATGGTGACACACATGACATTTTAAAAATGCAATAAACATTAATTTAACAACATTAGATGTAACATAAAACCCAAATGTACATAATTGATTAGTAAAAAATAAGAAAAACTAAGAAACATAGTTATTTCAGCGAAACTACATAAAATGTGAAGTGTCACGCAGGGTATTGTGGGAATGCCAATTTACGTTTTTTTCACTGTAAATCATACAATGACTTGTTGTTTCACTTCCAAAAACTGTACATAGTACGGAAAATTTCTGTAAACCAATTAACAGTTTTTCACCGTAGCATTTTTACAGTCTTTTACCATTAAAATTGTTGTATATCTTCATAGTGATTCAAATATCTGTGTTCTACTATTGAGGTCTGTTTGGGAATGTTGACACTGGGTTGTTTGGTTATGTTTGGAGGTTTTTCCGTGCTATGTTCAGTAAAGTCCGACAGGAGTCTATATTCATCTCGTCTTGTGTTTATTGCATGTATATGGCAGACATCACAAAAATCACTTTTTTTTTTTTTTTTTTACAGTGCAATGGAATCATAAATTTGGCCACTTGAGTTAAAATAAGGGCAAAACACAATTGTTCAGGTTAGTCAAGCTAATGCACTTGTGTGTTCTAGAGAAATAAGAAAAGGTGCTGCATTTAACAATAGGACAAATGGTTCTTTCAAAGCAGGACTTCCTTTCCAACGCTGCCATATTAAGTGTTGCAATTTCTACCATTCAGGTGGTTTGAATCCATCTTCCACAATCTCTAAAGGCAACTTCTCTATGATACCTGGATGAGGTCAGGGATGAGAAAGGGTGATGATTCATTCTTATATTTGCATGTCTCACATCCTGTGTCAGAACGTTTAGTTTATCTTTGCCAAGTTAGCACACGTTTCCTGTGGTTAGCCACAGGAGTGATGTATCCAATTCCAAAGGGGGATGAGCACCTGACACACCTGTGTCTTCACTCTCTCAGACCACAGGCTTAGACACACGATGTGGAATAATGCATATCCCAAAGATAGGGAATCAGCAGGCCCTACATACCCACGCCAAAACCATATCAAGCAACTGTCAGAAAACTACAAACAAGTTTCCCTCAGGATATAAGTCTTTCTTTTTTCTTTCTTTTAGCATTTTGAGAAGATTACTAGGGATGATATAAGCATGTGTAAAATCTGCGATCCTGTCAGCTTATACTACAGGTTCAGGCTTCTCACTATATACCACTGGTACCATTTTGCTCATTTTGGCCAAATGAAATAAGAAATGTTTGAAAAAGGGTGGTTGTTGCATGAGTTATGAGTGATAACTCTTTGTTACTGTAATGTAATCCAATCGCTAATAAGCTGTTTTAGCTATGTCAGCGTTTATTTGAAGACACATTGAAGATGCTGAGATATAACAGGATGCATATGGAAAGCATTGTGTCCTATTTTTAAAAAAATCTTGTAAATATGAATGTGTCCACTGAATCGTATCCATCCCACAGTGCTTCTCAATGTATTACAGACGTGACTGTATGACTGTAAAGACATCTTGATATATCAGGGACAGATAGCATGTGTTCTTATTATATTGTTCCAAACATATACAACTTTATTTTCTCTGTAGGACACAAGAGAGCAAATTTGCAAACTCTGCTTGTTACCAATTAAAAAACTTTAATAGTCAGTGAAGCTCCAAAAGGACAAAAAAAAAAAAAAAACGAAGGAAAAATTTTAGAAACAATATCACGGTGGTTCTTCATGTTTTGGTGAGAGGTAGAAACAATTGAACTATTCAATACTTTTAATTGTTGTTTGTAATTCTTATATTGTATATTTCTTATTCTTTTCAATATTTGTTTTGTGTATGCTTAGATAATATTGTATGTAAACACAATCATGCCAATCAGTACTTAAAAAAATTACTTATCTTGTACAAATCATCTTGCAAATTATCTGTTATTGTTGCATATGAATCACAATATATTTTCTTAAACAAAAATGATGAAAAATGCAGTTTCAAAGACTAAATTTGTTTGACTCCCTCACCATTGGGAAGTTGATCTGCTACATTGACCAGGCGAAATCATAAACAACAGACATGTTTCTGAGAAATGAGAGCGAGGGAAAGAGAGAGATGACTGGCAGGATTAGGGTGGGGTTGTGTGACCGCTGGAATCCAGCGCTGACAGACAGGCCTTATTAAAGCGCAGAGCTTCAGCCCCATCACTGCCGCCCATTGAAGCCTGCGGCAGGGCCGCGCTTTAGACAGAAGAATGGAGCGACTGTAGGGCGAGAGGGAGGATACCAGGGCAAAGAGAGAGGACTAAGGGGGCTCCTCTTATTTGTCTGAGATGTATCTGATTCCTCAGTACAAAGAGTGCAGGAGGAAGACCTGCGCTGATTGTTCATTCATACGCGCATGAAAGAGAAATAAGTCCTCGTTCTTTCGATGCTCTTTTCTGATGAGCAGGGGAATGTGTAATCTGAGCATCACAACTTCTAAAGCTCATCCAGCACGCACAGGAGACCGCAGAACATTTCATGTTTGTGAACGTAACTCATCTTCACTTTGTTTAATGTATAATCCGTTAAAAATGTCTGGAATCTCTCCGCACTGATCCGATGAGACCGTGCCAATACATAACTAACTGACAGAGGTTCCCTATTTATTGAAATATTGTTCATTTAAAGTAGAAGCAAGTGTTATTCTCAAATTCACGTCCACACGAGGTTATATGACCTTTGGTATTGGGGGCTGATTAAAGGGTTAGTTCACCCAAAAATTAAAATTCTGTCATTATTTCCTCACCCTCATGTCGTTCAACACCCGTAAGACCTTCGTTCATCTTCAGAACACAAATTAAGATATTTTTGATGAAATCCGATGGCTCAGTGAGGCCTCCATTGACAGCAAGATAATTAACATTTTCAGATGCCCAGAAAGCAACTAAAACATATTTAAAACAGATCACGTCAGTACAGTGGTTCAATTTTAAGGTTATGAAGTCACGAGAATACTTTTTGTGTGCCAAAAAAAAATAAATAACAATAAAGATATTTAGTGATGGGTGATTTCAAGACACAGCCTCATGAAGCTTCGTAGATTTACGAATCTTTTGTTTAGAATCAGTGGTTCAGAGTGAGTATCAAACTGCTAAAGTCACGTGATTTCAGTAAACGAGGCTTCGTTACATGATAAATATTTCAAAATTTCAATAGTTCACCTGATTTTGGTAGTTTGATACATGAACTGAACCCCTGATTCGAAACAAAAGATTTGTAAAGCTTCGAAGCAGTGTTTTGAAGTCTCCGTTCACTAAATATTGTTGATTAAAGTCATTTTTTTTTTTTTTTGCTTCTAAAACGTATTTTTGATAAAACTGACCTTATTTACAATATGATTGCCTGCCTAAATTTTCAGTTGCATGCTTGTTTTGGTTACTTATCTTGTATATTATATGATTTCTGTCTGCTCTACTTGATCATGAGTTGTATACCGATTGTATATTTGCATTCATGTTATCTATCAACATTTTGTACAGCGTCCTTGGGTTCTTGAAAGGCGCTATATAAATAAAACGTATTATTATTATTATGAACAATGTGGACTGATATTTATCAAAGAAGACAAAACAATTCCCATAAAAGTAAACTATACGAGTCGAGCTTTGTGCTAGGAACAGATTGAATCTTAAATTTTCTGCAAAAAAATTTCCCCTCTTCCCCTCGCTTGAGGATCACCATGCAGCTTTATTAGGGTTATTCAAACCAAAATCCAAATAACAGGCAAAGGGTGAAAACCACAGGGCAAACAATCCAGATAGCAACGGAGTCCAAGGCACAAGGAAATCCAGGGAAACAGGCAGAAGATTGAACCCATAACCCGGGAAGCAGGATAAAGTGCTCAGAATTGAAGTGTGACACTAAACAAGACTTTGCAATGAGTGAGTGAAAACCAACGCTATGACCAATTCATCTGTATTTTACGCGGTGGCTAATTCGTACAATTTACCCCAGTGATGGGTAAGTTTAGGGGCGGGGTTAGGGGTAGGTCATTCGTACTTGTTCATACAAATTCGGCAACTCGTAAAATACATACGATTTAGCAAATAACGTATGAAATTGTATGAGTGAGATTGCACGAATCCGTACGAATTATCCACCTTGTAAAATACGTACAAATTGCCGTGAGATTAGGTTTGTGAAAACACAGAGCGTATAAAGGCAAACACAAATGAGTTAATCACACACAGGTGGAATTAATCAGACCACACTGAGTCTAGAAAATGGATTATGGGAAATGTAGTTCATGATAGGAAATCAAAAGGAGATAGGTGGAGTGCCCTCTGGTGGAATTCATGCTGGCAGATGTAACAGCATTTTAGTCATGTGCTGTTTTCAAGTGCACCTGGTAAACTTGTCTGGGATTCGATACGACAACACGTCAGGCATTCAAGTCAGAAACATAACACGGAAACAGCCTATGAGCAAAACATAAGAACTATATTGTGAGCAGTAAACCAGAATAACCATATGAATTCATTTCTATCACTTATTTATACTTGGTATCTAACAGAAAATAATGTGTTTTCATAAAGCAGTGAACTCATATCCGGTGACTTTTCAGTTTCGGTGTACCTTCTCTTAATTAATACAGCAAGATTTTTTTTTTTATTATTCTACTTCTAGAAAACGAAGAACAAAGAATATGCATTAGGTGTTTTTATGTGTTTTAATTCATTTAGGAAATCAACTTTTTTGTTATACATATCACTTTTAAACATTACAATGCTTACGTAATTAAAAAAAGACACTGTCAGTGCTAAAGTATTGTGGTATTCCGCATAAGCGGATACTTCTAAGCTTCCCTCTGATTTTGTGTTGGCATTCATGTGTATTCATGTGTCTTTCTAACATGGTGACAACATGAACATGCCATAATCTCCAGCTCGTCAGTTTGCCATTTTTGTAGTCCTCATGATTTTGTAGTCCATTTCAGGGCTTTGGCAAAGATTATCAGAGAATTTCTGTTTTGAACTTCAAAGGTCTGTTTGTCACACAAAACCACTGTATGGCTTCAGAAGTTGGACTATTTTAAGGTGTTTTCGTATATTTTTCATATGGTTGACTTGAGATGGTAAACAATGACAACATAGTGTGAACTCTCTCTTTAATTCAGTAGTTAGCTTTGGCCCAGAGCAAGGCAGGCCCATGCACTTATCCATATAGACCAAGTACTGACCTGTTAAAGTGAGCACCATAAGTTTCTAATTTCTCACAAGGAATGTGTGTACCAGTAGACAGAGACACACACACACGCCCAGTTTCTTAAAATGTAGCTCAGTCAATAGCCGCTAGCACAAATGATCTCATTTCCTCTTGTTATCTGAGGCGAAAGTACTAAGAACATATTTGTTTAGAGATCAATGTGAAGGGTTTAAAGGGAACTAATTTTGTATTGTTATGAATCTTATAAACATTTACTTTGTTTTTTTATATATTTTTTGTCCACATATAGCATTATAGAAGCCAGATATTTGGTCATTGCAGTTTTGCTTTGTTTTCTTTTAATCTATGAATTTTAACCAAAGGGCTGTGATTTCAGTCCTGGATAATGTGTGGTTTCTCCACAACTGAAGACAGTAATCAGCACTAAATGTTTTGCTAACTCCATTATTAGGTTCATTATTAGTCTGTTAACTAAAAAGTTAGCTAATGTAACTAATGAAACACTTTATCGTGAGTTGTCATCGTTACAGTGTAATTGTATTAATTAACAACATGTACTAATGGTTAGGGTAGGATTGGGGTTTAGTTGAGGGTTAGTTGAATGTAATTATGCATAACTGACTAATATTACTATGGCAAGTACATGTAACATATGTAATAAGGACACTGTAAAATAAAATGATACCATGAAACCTTATTGTAAAGTGTTACCAAAAATAACTACATTTTTTCTTACTGCTTGAATTGTCAAGTCAAGTCACCTTTACTTATATAGCGCTTTTTACAATGCAAATTGTGGCAAAGCAGCTTTACATTAATAATTGGCAAATAATTTTTGGCTGCACAGCAGCTCCCAAAGAAAATGGTGTCATTGTCCAGCTTATTCTATATATTATTGATTCATTCCGTTGCAAAGATCAATAGTTATTAGTCTAGTTAATTTATGTATATCAGCACTGGAGAAAACAGTGACGTAATCGTCCGGCTCAGCTCAGTTCGCATACAACGGCGCCAATGCAGGCATATCAAAAACACTGCTGAATATCAAGCAAGTGTCCCCAACTTAAGCAAGCCAAAGTCAACCGCAGCAAGGAACCAAAACTCCAACAAAATGGAGAAAAAAAATATGAGTGTTTTTAAAACATAAGCTTAGCAAACAGTTTTTTTAAAAATGTCTTTCACGTTTAAGTAGATAGGGCTTGCAGGTTAATTGCATTGTCGCATATCTATTTTCAAGACAGGAAATTATAGGGGTGTTGCCAAGATGGCCACCAGATGGACTGACTTGACACACAGGAACATTGCAGCCACCCTTGACTTCAGCACTGCCCAATTCTTTCATTTGCTTCTCTGCAGCCATACCCCCAACTAGAAGCATTACTGATTGACCATGAAGATACAGCTGGTTAAGACAGTCAATCAACCTTGTTTGTTCACTGTAAGAGTGAAATGATACATGGCATATTTTGGTTCCATCCCATACTGGAGGAACCCTAGAGAACCTTTAGGAACCCTGTTAAGGGAGCCCGAAATATCAGATTGTGTACTCAAGGAAATACAATATATTTTTAAAGTGCCTCAAAATGCTTTCTCTTCTAATCAGGGAACTGTTGACAGTCTTTAGAGTTCTTGCAGGAACTTATGGGTTCCATAACACCCCGTATCTTTGGTTAACCAGGCACACGGGGTGGCGGAGGGAGGGATGCAGAAAAAACTGTCAATGAACATAGGTGAGTCGGCTATATATTTATAGGCCTCCTCTTATGCTGATTGGGTAGATCATTTGAACATCCTCCTCCCGAACTTTGTAAATAAAACATCATTTCAGATTTGAAGAACCCCAAATGGTGACTTGGACACTAGGAGAAGCCCCAGACTCTTGTGCCTCAGACCAAAGAGAAGCACTTGATCACCGCCAGACTTCACCCTATAGGTGATAATATACATTTAGACATAATACAGTGTTGTTAATTCGGTTTTACATTTAAATGCAAGTATGTGCTTTTAAAAGAAGTTTTGTGACTTACATTGATCTAATTTTTTGTTATATGCTATTCTTGTTTTTAGGACTGTGATGGCAATGAAGACATGTTCGACATGATCGGTATCATGACAGTGATTCCCGAGGACTCTCCAACTGTGCCCTACTCCTTGCATCTTGATGCCACAACAACGGCAATCATTTTGGAAGGTACAGTGGTTGTGGATAACCTTGAAAATATTCCACAAGCAATGTGTCTGCTCTTTGGGCTAATTTATGCTCTAAACTTAGAGTATCCAGCAGCACTGAAGAGCACATTTGATTTCCTACAGAGAGTGATTTTGTCCCTTGGCCACAAGTCACTGAAACCTAAAATCCAATCACTAAAAAAATCGCCTAATGCAGGAATGTTTTTTCATGGTTAACTATTACTGAGTTGAGTTTGAATAGATCTATGCCTTTTAAGAACTCTCATTGTTCAGTGCTACTGTTTTACAGATACTTGTTTTTCCAAAAAATGTTTTAAAATAGTTTTATTAGAAGATAACTTTTAAAGAGAACTGTATTAGAAAATTTGTTCAGTACTAAACTCTGTACCTGTACTTAACAGACTGAAGTGTTTGCAAGATTTGCTTTTGACCACTTTGTAAACATGTAAAAGACAAAGAAACATTGCACTTTTTATTTTAAGTGCAGTATGTGCTTTTTTTCCCTACAATGTTGTCAGTGGGCCATGTTGACGAGCATGCCTTTAGTAATGTCTTTCATATTGTTTTATAGAGCAAATAAACATTCAAGTTGTGCGAAATCTGTTGTCTTTCTTTGTATTCTCAACTTAGAATTTTGAGTACAGCTTGCTTGAGAAATGTAAGGCAACCAGTTTCCACACATTCTTCTAGTAAAATGAACAAGCAGACATGTTGAAATATCTGTTTTGTTTGAGTTCTGCTTACAAACCCAAACTTAAATCTGTAAGTTGACTGAACTTTTGAAATTGAGTTACCTTTACTCAAGTTTTATTGTAACCTCTACAAATATACAAGTTAACTCTACAAAGTAGTAGTAAGTAGTATTAAGTCAAAAATTATGACCTAATTTGCTTGAAAATTTTGAGGCAATCAGTTTCCACAACTTTTTTAAGTAAAGTCAACCCCTCTGCACTTCCCCAACCGTAAATGTACCCAGCAAACCGCTATCACCGAATTCTCACAATTCTACCTGGGACAGAGAGGAAGTTTGAGACCACATATTCCAAGCTTTGACACCACAGAGCCTACTATACTTTGCTTCCGCAATTATATATGTCACTTCTAGTGTTTCATGTCAGTGGTTTTGCGGTGGCAGTACAATGTGAACATGATTTTGGATTGGGTAAGTCTGAACTCATGGTGTGATGTGATTTCACAACCAAGTCCTACCCGTAGGGAAGGATATCTAACAAAGTACATTCCCCTCTACACCTCTGGCACCCCGTCAGTCCTCAGAGTAATTGAAATGCGAGGAGGGCTTGGTGGTTAATTAATGACGTTCATTAGGCTGCCTCTAACTGTTACCATTAACCTTCACAAACAGAGGGACAGCAAGTCTCTTTGCTCCCATAATTCCCTACATTCCCAGAGTCAAAAAGACACATGCCTTCCTATGGAAATGTAGTTTGCCCCCTAAAATAGTTCCACTCCAGATGGACTTCCACTCAGCTAAATGCCTCTGAATAGGCTGCTTAAAGGTTTGAGGTTAATTTACACCATTGCATATCATATCAGAGCTTTTAATGATTTACGCAGCGCAATGTGCTTAAACTTCTCTCTGTTTTGAAGGCATGAAAATACAGGATGAGGGAAAAGGAGGGAATTTATTCGGGTCTCGGCGCACCAAGCCGAGCACTTAGTGTTCATTTATCACCACTGTCTGCGCGGTAGCTGTCACGTATGCATTTAGTGTTGGAATTTACCTTTGCAGTTTTGCGTGGGGAGTCTATTTGTCACACTCATTAGCACTCTGCATTTATCTTCCTGTGGTCAGTTTAATGTACAGTGTGGTTGTGGCAGCATGTCATTTTGCCTGCATTAGTTATCAGTGTCAGCCCAATTCCTCACCACAGCCACCAGCACATGCCACTGCATCAATCTTTATGCTTTGAAATGCTGCACATTTTCCAGGCCACAATGGGTTCAGACTGAAGAAACAGTGAGAGGAAATTTGAATGTTATGATGTCACCTTGTCAGTTTATGCACATGCCCATTTTAAGACAATTGTAAGCACCTTTATAATGATAACTGAGATAAATAGAAGATCACTAAAAAAAGACACCCATCTATTTCACATAGGAAAATTACTGGGTGGACATAAAAACACATTTTCAGCAGTAGCTGAATTTTCTCAGTGACTCTTCTAAATCGTAGCCTTTGTTTCAGTTGTTGGTATATGTGAATGTCCACTTCATCCAATGCTGTTCGTTCTCTGTGTTCTTAAGCAGGCTATCACAATACTTTCTGGTTTACTGACTGAGAAAATGCTTTGGATGGTTGTGTTCTGAACTAATGTGAATTGATTCAGACGATTTTGCAAACCTGTTCGGTCAATTCACTGAAAAGAAAGAACCCGGAACTCAAAAGAATGATTTATTTACAAATAAGTGGTATTGCTGGTTCAGTCAGCAGATATACGGGACACAAGTTACTGCTGAAATATTTACTAGGAAACATTTATCAGATCAATCAGAGTGCTCATGGTACATACACTGTGTAGACCTGTAAAGCTGCAGGCGCCACTGAATTGATAGATGATATTTACTGCTAGCACTGGGTTAAAGCTATGTGGGTTTAGCAAGCTAGCATTGTGAGTTTAGCTAGTGTTAGAATTACATTCAACATTGTTGGTTCTGTTTTAAATAAGGATTAAGTCTGTACTAGTGTTGGGGTAAAAGTTAGGTCAAGTTTGTCTGCATTGTCTTTTTCCTCATATATTTCAATGTAAGGCCTTTTAGCGTTTAGCAAATGTTTGATTTTATGAAGCATTTAAGATGAACCTGTATTGTTTTCATCACTTTGCTTTATCCAAATAAAACACTCGGTTAACAAAAGACTGCCTTTATGCTAATAAAACACACCTGATTCCAACCCTCTTTCCTATTATACATCTGTCTCTGAATCTTTTATATATCCGCCTAATAGTAATATAATATATTTGCAATGTGCTAAAATAAGTCAGACTACACTACTGGAGCATTCAGTTGAAGGAGATGGAAAACAATGCATTATAGGATCAAGTGCGCAAATACAGCTCCACCACACTTTTTACAAATTAAGGAAATAACTCACATTCTGACATGTAGGAAATCATTCATTCTATACTGAGTTTTGTGCATACAATGTTAGTATCATCAGATTATACTATTATGAAGTTTATACTGTCCTAAACTATAGATGGGAAATTGTAATGTGCATTTGCTCATAAGAACTTAACATTTATTTGCTATATTTTTGCTATGTTGATCATGCAAAGAGAACAATTTTTTTTCAGGTCTTGCGTCAAGTTCAGGGATCATCAAGCTTTTCTACAAATCATCAAATCTACAAATCTATCATATGCAATAGCAAAAATGAACACCATTGTACAAAATCCACTTGAAGGCTGATCAAGGGCAAGTTCAGACCTTTATCCCCAGACATTTTGTTAATAATAAATTCCAGTTTCAAAAATTTCTCTCAATGTTAAAGGTTCCAGACCTATGGAAGCTTGTTTCTGACACTGAATAAAAAGTATGAAAGGTAATTGTGACTTTTTATCTCACAATTCTGACTTTTTTCTCGCAATTGCAGGTTTATATTTCGCAATTCTGAGAAAATAAAAAACTTACATGCAATTGTAAGTCATAAAGTCAGAATTGCATGATATAAAGTCGCAATTGCGTGTTATGAAGTCAGAATTCTGAGATATAAACTTGCAATTCTGAGAAAAAAGTTGGTATTTTTTTGCCCTCAGAATTGACCCTTCGCAAAGTTACTGTTACTTGTTACTGTTGCTTTGTCCAACAAGCCGCTCTCACGCCACACATCATGTTCTCATGCACTGAAAAATACATCCCGGAGCAAAGAGGACACTGACAATGTGTATGAAACAGTTTCATATTTAATATATCGTATTTTTTTAAAGACGTTTAAACAATAAATAGCGTATAGTGTGTCTTTAATGTGTCGTGACAGATCGCTGTAGCTCCTTTAAGCGGCTCGTGAAGCGATCATCTCTTCATACTAGTTCATTTATAGTATCAAATAAACATGAATGAACATCAGAAGGAATGTTGTTTCAAGCACGGAAAGACGTGAGTAAACACAAATTTTTGAAGTTCAAGTTCACCAACATTAATCTACTAACTCCCCTGACTGCTTTGTCAGACAAAATGGCATAATCGGGGTAATGATTGGTCAGATTGCCTGTCAATCAAACTGTTTGTGAAGGGTCAATTGGACTTGGACTGAGAAAAGAAGTCAGAAATGCGAGATAAAAAGTCGAAATTAAAAGAAAAAAAAGTCAGAATTGCGAGATGTAAACTCATAATTGTGAGATAAAAAAGTTCCATATTGTCTTTTAAATGTTTTATTCCATGGTTGAAACAAGCTTCCATAAAGATCCCTCCTCTGGAGTTTTGAGAATAAAGGTTCAGTCAATCAGAGTTCAAACTAAACAAAAATAAAGAGCTTGTTTTAACTGAAACAAGACTTGATTTGTTTAGCTATATAAGTATATGTGATGATTTTCATGGGGTGGTAAATTTTAAGTGTTGTCTCTTTCTCACAAACTCTCGACCTTTTAACACCATCTCAGTAGCGTCAACAGCTGCCATGTTCTCTGGAACTATGACATGCCTGTGTGTGCATGTGAACGTAAAGGTTCCACATGTGCCAGAGCGTTTGATTATGCTGTTCCTGTTGGTTTGATCTCCTGTCACTGTCAGGAAGCTGTGTTGATTTTAACAAGTCAGACTTGTAAATCACTGTTGAGATATGGGCTCTCCTTCACCCCACACATTCGACCCCCTCTCCCTGTTACTCTTCCTTTCAGAATCGTCAGTGGATTGGTGGTTTAATACCTGTAGCAAGTAAAAACATGAAAACTCATTCCAATGAGTTCTGTATGACAGAAGGAAAGAAAAAGAGAGAAAGAACATAATAATCTCAAAGCCTAGGCTTTCTGTTTAATACCTACACAAGCAGCTGGCTTGTAAGGGGGGCTGGTGGGGTATCTTGGTGAGAGGAGAGGTATGTTTAGCATTTAATGACAGCAGTGATGAGGAACTGTTACCTTCTGGCTTATTCCACTCTCGGTATGTTCACATGAACTTTAATACCATAATTAGAGCTAAAACAAAAATTTGAAATCCTGCCAGTCCATTTTTTGGTGGAAATTTGACAGAACTAGATAATGCTTTATGTAGCTTGGCATCGTCCATAAATGTATACATGTTAATTCGACCCAGGCTCAAATTTCCCCCAAAACTGATGAATGTGAAAGCGGCAACATTTCATTAAATTGGTTGTCGTAATATCACAACAGTTTGAGATTGAAATGTCAGGTGGTGCTAAAAAGTTATTCAAATAAATAAGTTTGAAAATAAAGTACCACCTACACTAAACCTAAATGATATCGTCAATAAAAGCAAACGTGAGATAAAAATACATTTGCTAAAGCAACCGTGCCAATTTAGCTTGCTTATACAAGTCTTTGAGATTTATTACTCATGTTTCACAGGAGTTTTGCAAAAATATAGTTAGAGGCACATGGTTCCAATGAGCTTCTTGGAATTGTTCTTGCCATTGTGAGCATACCACGAAAAACAGATGCTGATTATCTACCCTGCCCATCACATGCGGTGAAAAGAAATCATGGCCGCAAATTAAGGATTTGTTCTCACGATTCATTATTTCTTTTATATATTCTCTTGTTTGCCCGCATATTGTGGCCGCGTTTTATACTTGGACAGACCAATGTGATCTCATGGTTCTATCACACGTACATTTACTTACGTTTTCATACACACAAAAAGGTACAATTTTGACGTATTTATAGCACTAAAATGTAAAAATACTTACGTATTAACAGCAAATAAAATGTAAATAATTTACATATCAAGTGTGTATGTGTATGAGTCCCCATGTATTAATATTAAAATCATGGCATTAATGTTTTGAATCTGTTGTATTCAGTTGTCATATCAACTGCTCCCTGTAGTCCAAATCTTTAGAATCCATGTTTGTAAGGAACAGATCCAAATTCAGCCCTTTATCCATCAATCTTCATCTTCATTCTCAGCAGCGAGTGTCACAGTCAAAGCCTGATCTCGTAATAATTCAAATTTGAAAGTTGCCCTCGAGAAGCGTTACGACATGGTTTACAGCACTGATATCGAACACTCATTGGTTCTCATCTGCTTCGTCACAGATTGCGACATGCTGTGTTTTAGTGGATTGACATTTGAAGTGAGTGCACACCTTCACGGAGAGAAGCCGGGTTCATATTTTCATGAATTAATAACTCAAATTCTGCTCTGTCTGTACTCCTAAAAAAAATATTACCGCCAGAGAGGACTGCGACTGCAACTTATCATCACTTGAACCACTATTGGTACCACATTTGACATTTTCGCAATAAATAAATTATTGTGATTACACTTGTTTGTCTGTTATACTTTTATCTATAACAGTACATAGTTTTAAGAAATGGTTATGGTTAGGTTTAGGGGTCATTGTCATTTCCTACACATTCCTGTCCATTATGTTCAATTCTTTTTACATTCTGAATAAAATGGGTATGTTTAGGTTCGGGATGGGGTATAGGGATCTTATATTTATCTACAAAACAATAAAAGGGAAATTATACATATATCTTTATGACATGAAAGATTCACTAAAAAAAGTGAGTATTTTTATGTTTTAGTGCTATAAATATGCACATATTGTATATTTCAGCATCTTTCTAAATGTACAAAAATGTACATTTTGTGTCTTTGAAAGTTATTTACATATTACACATTATACATATTTATACCTACATGTTAACAATGAGACCAGGCTGGACAGACAGATAAAGAGTTTAGCTCGACTATGCACAAAAAAAGTCCCTTGTTGCTCATGTCCACAAGCTACAAATGTGTTGCATCACACTTGGTAGTATTAAAGGTGGAGTAGGTGATCTGGGAAATGCTAACATTAGCCTGCTAGCATTGAAAACACGACCCAACCCTCCCTGCAAATCGCCAAAGCCACGCTTCCTCCAAAATGCATGAATGCACACACACAGCTGCTCTAAGCAAAGCATCACAAGAGACACTGTTAAACTACCTGATGTCTCAAAGCATTACATTATAATAACAATGAACGTAAACAACTTGTAGAGCTTGTATCTGACTGCTGCACATTCATTTCAGTGTTGATACTGTTGACATGGATACGCATAATTCCAAGTCTGAGGACGTGAATGTCACAGGTTGCCATTTCTTAAAGGTTGGGTAAGAAGTTTTTCAGAAATGCTGTTGATATTTAAAAAACAACCCAAACAAACCCATTTTTTAACCCTCTTTATAGCTCCGCCTCCAAAACTCACCCTCCAATCCTAACCACCCTGGTGTCTACGCAAACAGGGTGATTGAGGGTATGTAAAAACATAAGTTGACAGGCAGGAAGGACATTGTATTATTTCATTTGGACTGAATAAAAAGATTGGAAGAACATTTTAGTGTTTGAACATTTTAGACAGATGATATATGTTAATAAATTTAGATCGTTGTACATAGTGATTAACCAGTATAACACAGTCCCTCCAGAAATGATTTCATGCATAATCAGCCAAAGTCCACATATTTATGCGGGGGTCGCATTTTTTCAAAACGCCGCACTTTCGCTGCATAAATTCCCGATTTCAGCAAGCAAAATATGCGGGCTAGCATGATTTCATAATCCCTGTATTTTCGTTGCAAAAAAGTCACATATATCTTAGCAGAAAGTTGAAAAATGTTGCGTTTACTTCACACAAGTAAAGTGCCATTATTTTTCCCTATTGCCATGGGAACCTTATGAAGTGACGTAATTACGCGACCTGAACATCATCTACAAACCTCGCGGTGAAACCGTGATGAAGCACGCAAATCATTCTCATTTGTCAACAAAAATAAGCGCAAAAGTCCGAAGCAGTTTCCCGGTGTGTCACATGACAGTGGGGACAAATTATTCTGCACTCCGTGCAACTGTGTGTCGGACCACAGACGACGCTGTATATTAGTAGTGTGTAAAATAATTTACGTTGCAGTAAGAGATTGCACTTTGTGCATTGGAAGCACTTAATTTAACAGAAGATGTGTGTTTTGTACAGCTACCTCTGTAAAACAGGAAGCACGCATTTTATTTTTTTATATTTTATTTATTCATTTGTACAGAAGTTGTTGAATATTCCTTTTGTAAAGCTACAGAACTTGTTTGACTCAATGTTTTGTAAGTTTGAGCCATGTGTTAATGAAGGTCTGAAATAAAACAGAATGAGAACTGAAATATTCTGTGATTTATTATGCTTGCTCATCACAGGAAGTAATAAGAAATGACTCTTGACATGAAGGTAGTATCTAGTGAGAACAGGGTGTTGGTGAATCACCTTTTTTTCCTCTTTTGCATCAAACCGCAGTTTTTGCAAGTTCCCGCAATTTCATCGCATAAAATTGCAAAAATATCCCGCATATTCCTTTGCATTTTTTAAGAAAACGTGCCGCATAATCAAGGATTTGTGGCCGCAACAATCACAAAAAAAATCTGCGTTTTTCTGAAGGGACTGATAACAAATAAATGTTTCTGTAGAGAAACATTTCTGTTTCTTTTGTGACATTAACGCACCAGTCATGCATTAAAATGTTGCCTATAGGCAGTTCACTATGTTTTACAACAGACTGAAAGTGTTCACTCCAGACGTGCAGATTTATCTGGTCTAGCCTTGAGAGTGGCGTGTTTTCGGGACAGGTGGAGAAAGGCAGTGAAGAGAAGGCAGCTGCCGAGTGAGTGAGGAGGTCACGTCTGAACCACTGCCATAACATGAATGTCAGCCATAAATTCTGCTGCTGCCGCTCTCATTTCACACTATGGCCCCTTGCATCTCTTCTCCTCACACTTTTTCTCTTCCTGCACAACCCACCGCTGTTTATTTTCAGCCCGCTGCATACTCCAAAGGCCAGTGAAGTAATTATTTCATAAAGTTACACCTCGGCCCCAGCAGATGACTGATCTTGGCGTGCACTTTAAAGGCTGAGGTGTGATCGAGTGTGGCCGGCAGGCAGCCAGGACCGAAAAACATGTCTACATCAAATTGTACGAACACACGGCATGGCCAAGCGATGGGAACACCAGCGGGCACCTGACACTGAGACATCCTGCCTCTCAGCCAGGATTAATTAATCAGTTATTTTACAGGAAGGAACTGTCTATTTTAGCAGCTCTGTTTGCAGTACAAATTATATCCATATGTAAAGATGTAAAGAATTTCAGGCTGCACTGGACACACAGTCCTCACAGCTCAGGCCTTAAGAGCAATTTACATTTATTCAGTTGGCAGATGCTTTTATCCAAAGTAACTTCCAGTTGAGCAATACAAGTATTAAGTAGGCAATAAACACTAGAAATTTCAGTCATCGTTCAAAAACATATAGTACAAGCTAGAACAGGAAGAGATGTTGATATCAGAAAGGAGATTTTTATTATTATTATTATTATTTTAACATGATGCAGTTAGGTGCTCACGGAAGAGATGAGTTACCAACTGTTTCTTGAAAATTGTGTGGGATTCGGCTGTCCGGGAGATCATTCCACCAGTAAGGAACAGTGAATGAAAATGTCCTTGAGAATGATTTTGTGGCTCTCTGCGATGGAACCACGAGGCGCTGCTCACTTACCGACCGCAGGCTTCTGGAAGGGACGTAGACTTGTAAGAGACAGTGGAGGTAGGAGGTTGCTGAAACCATGGCTGTTTTATAGGCAAGCACCAATGTCTTGAACTTAACGTGAGCCGTAACCTTAAGCCAGTGCGTCAAAGCAGGGAACTTGCGATATGCTTGTTATTTGCTCTTTGAAGGCAAGAACACAGCAAGATCACTTCCATTTTAGTGCACTAAATGGCTGCATTGGTTGCACTTGAAGCCAGCCAGCAGATAGCAGCAGCTGCTACATGTTTGTGCCTGGTTCAGTTCCAGAGGCCTCTCTCTGCTCTAACACTGTGTTCCATTCAAGGCTGGATGTGGGATCTCTGACTTCCGACCACGAAGACCTTGCATTGACAGATGCCCGGAAGATATGGAAACAAAATGGCAATGCTGCTGTTAGCTGTTAGAAGTTTCCTTGCTACTGAATTGTGCAAGAAAAACAATACTATCGTTTATTTGGCAGTTATACGGTTACATTGCTAAATTAAAGGGGACCTATAATGACCCTTTTACAAGATGTAATATAAGTCTCTGGTGTCCCCAGAATGTCTGTGAAGTTTCAGCTCAAAATACCCCATTTATTATAACTTGTCAAATTTGCCCCTATTTGGGCAAAAACATGACGTTTTTGTGTGTGCCTTTAAATGCAAATGAGCTTTCCAGAAGAGGGCAGAGCTTTAACAGCTCGTGCTTCAGTCGCTCAACAACAACAAAGCTACAAAGCTAGAGAATCTCACTCAGACAAAATGACGATTGTCAGTAACGGTGTTCAGCCTTACACTGTTCAAACCAGAGTCAGACACTGATGCAGAGACTCAAGAAGAAATTTTAGACTGAAAATGGACGTTTTTGAACGGATAGTGGATACATTTATCTAGTTGCTGTGGAGTTGATTCAAATCATCGACTAGCATGTGCTGTCATGTTAATGTTTTGTGCAAATGCAGCATTAAATTTGACCCTCGTTTGTGATGCAATCCGACGTAAAATGAAGGCAAAGTAACCACACTCCAACACTACAACAACTCTTCCTCTTCTCTAAAGCAGCCCAACATGGCCTCACTTGCTCTGTTACGTGTTCCCGGGGGCAGGGTTTATGTAAATTTTGTGATTTGTGATGTCACCAACCTGGGAAGAAGCTCGTTGTAGTCCCTACCAGCCATTTGTTGTAGTCCTTAAAAAACGATTTCTGTAAAAGAAAATATCTCTCTTTGCATTGAACTTTGAGCACCGTAACTTTGCAGATGTTTTTTATGCTCCAAGTAGCAACATTACACACTAACTAAAGTTAAAAAAGTGAAAACATAATCAAAGGACCCCTTTAAACCAGCCTAAGGTGCTTTGCTAGACTTATTATTATAATAGTTAGCTTATGCTGGTCTCCATGGTGGAGTTTAGCAGCCTCCCAGCATGACCATACAGCTGACAACGACACCAAACCCCAGCTTGGTTAAACTAGCTATCATTTGCTTAAAAGTGAATGTTTATCATTAACCGTGTATGGACCAACAGACATTATAATGCACTTTTCCTAGAAGGAAATTCTGACTTTTCAAGTTAAATGTACAGTAGTATTTGTGTATACCATGCAGAGCCAGGCTTATCTTAAAACCACACAACAGCATGAGGCACTGTTCTGGATGGATTACATCCAACCCCACAATGCCATGTGTCTGTGATCCCGAAACATGCAGAATTATGAACATCTCCCATTGGGACTACATCCCACTTCCTACGGGGGAATCTTATGAGGACGATGTCATTCCAATGGGGCTTTTTAGCTTGGCCACACTCTGGCTCAAATTAGATACGCATACTCGATTTGGTCCTTGAGGAAACATGTCCACTACTGCAACGTCAGCTTGTCACGCATGTATGCGCAGATCTTATGTTATATGCATTTTCAGACGGTTCTTGATGACAGGACTTCCTATGCCAGAGTATTGATCCGTTGCTTGCTTAACAGACTGGTTTCTTCTCACGAACATAATTCAAACTATTCAAACTCAGCGGTTCTGTGTCAAGTGAACTAATTTGTCTAAATATAGGCTGCTATTGTACTAAGGCAACTAATTAAATTTCTACAAAAAGGCAACAACTCCATGGCTGTGTCCCAGAGCCAGTTGCCATTACTGTATAAGCCAATGACTTCTCAGGCAGCATTTATGTTCAAAAGTGAATATTTACATATCATAGTACTAATTTCTACGGTGGCCGAGAGAGCTCAAAGCGCTGCAAATAATAAAACACATGCAAATTAAAAAAAGCACATGCAAATAAAAAAAAACACATGCAAATAAAAAAAAAAACGTGATCATCAGTTTGACAACACATGTGCTGCAAATCCTCACAACACTCAAACTGCAAACTCAAAAACGCGCTGCATTTACAAAAACACGCTACATTTACAAAAAGTGCTGCAAAGAGCACAAACCGCAACGGAAATGTTTCAAGGGGGACCCCAAAAAGTGACGGACCCTACTAGGAAGACCGTCCAAAACCAGTTCAACTCACCCTTCACTTATTCACTAATCCCTATATAGTGTACGGCATTTGAGTGCACAAAGTGTTCACAATCATTAAATACTAAGACAAAAACAAAACAAAAATAAACAACTGTACATTATTTCATGTATTTATTATTTTTAATAAAGTGTTTTTCAGTTTGCTAGAAAGTCACGCTCACAGATGATGTGGTCGTCGAGCGCCCCTCAGGCGGCCGTTACGATTACGTCACATTAGTATGCTACAGATTAACTGATTAACGAATATTATTAAATCATCCACTAAATTATCATCTCTTAAAGTTTAATGAGTTAACAACAATGCCACATATTAAAACACTTTGCTGTTAGTGAAACACATTACATTGAATTAATGCCTACATAATATATTTTAATATTTTTTAGTTTGTGCTGTTGTCAAGTAGGGTCCGTCACTTTTTGGGGTCCCCCTTGAAACATTTCCGTTGTGGTTTGTGCTCTTTGCAGCGCTTTTTGTAAATGTCACGCGTTTTTTTAAATGTAGTGCGTTTTTGAGTTTGCATGTGTTGTGAGGATTTGCAGCACGTGTTGTCAAACTGATGATGACGTTTTTTTTAATTTGCATGTGTTTTTTTTAATTTGCATGTGTTTTTTTTAATTTGCATGTGCTTTTTTTAATTTGCATGTGTTTTATTATTTGCAGCGCTTTGAGCGCTCTCGGCCACCGTAAATTTCTCACCAGACTCATAAAAAAGGGAGGCAAAAAACGTTCCCTCCTGAAGGAGGGAACGGAGACGTACGTCAGAACTGAACTGATGAATTGGAATTGCGAAATCCCAATTCGTCGGTTCAGTTCTGACGTACGTCGAACGTGACCGACTGAAAGGGAACTACATTTATACACAAATTGACAGACAAGCGCAAGTTTCAGATTGGCTTTTTTTTCATGGACCTGCACGTGCAGGATAATGGGGTATCATAGGCAGCAATAGATACATCATTGCTGCCTTCAAAAAAACAATCAGATGAAGGTATCTCAGTAGACAGGATGTGACATGATCATTGGATATGGATGTGCATTGTTTCCATCCAACCTCCATCAAATGACCCTCCTCACACAAAACGGGACACTAGACTTACTACTGATGTCAAAAGAGTATGCAGTTAGTATACTGACAGGGTTGGGTTGTAACGAAATACAAGTAACTTAGTTACGTATTTGAAATACAAAGTTTGAGTAACTGTATTTCATTTCAGTTACATTTTTAATGGGTAGTAATCAGATTACAGTTACATCTGAAAAGTATTTTAGATTACCAAAGTGATTACTTTGAATTTTAATGTCATTTAAACAGCAATTGGTGATTCTCTGACTCTGACAGTCTGAAAAAACGGAGTTAAGTTTCATGTTTTCCACTGTTTTCACATTTTGTGATAGTTGTTTGTGAGTCATTTTATAATTGTAAAAAAGGTCACTGAAACTTTTTCTCACAATTTGTTTTTTTCCCCTCACAATTGTGAGTTTGCATTTCACAATTCTGACTTCTTTTTCTCAGAATTGCGAGATTTAAACTCATAATTGCAAGTTATAAAGTCAGAATTGGGAGATATAAACTTGCAATACTGACTTTTTTTCTTGCAATTGTGAATTTAGTATGTGAGTTTATATCTCATAATTATGATTTTTCTCAGTATTGTGAGTTTATATCTCATGTTTTTGACTTTTCTCTATATTGCGAGTTTATATCTCATAATTATGACTTTATTACTAGCAATTGCAACTTTATATCACACAATTCTAAGGGAAAAAGTCAGAATTGTGAGATAAAAACTTGCAATTACCTTTTTTGTGTTTGTTCCACACTTATTAGTATTCCAAAGTATTCTAAAGTATTTAGATTAAGTTACTAAACTTGAGTAATGTAACGAAATACGTTACAAATTACTTTTTAAAGCATGCATTTTGTAATCTGTAGTGAAATACATTTTAAAAGTAACCTACCCAGCCCTGCATACTGATAAACTAACAATGTGAGTCTAATAAGTAGCATATAAAAATTCCTTTTATAAATATTTGGTAAATAGTTTTAAAATGTTTAACTTATACTGAAACTTTTAATTGATACTTTTTAGTTTTTAATTATGTTTAGAAAGGCTTAGTCTGCCATGTCGCAATGCGTTATGGAATTGAATTATCTGCCAACAATAGATGTGATTTTACCTCAAAGTATTGCCAAAAGGAGGTTTCTTACCCTTTAAAATAGCCTTTGCATTGCAAGAGTGCCTATTATGCCTTAAAATTCTGCCTACATCGACAGTTAACAGAGGTGCTATGTATTTGTTGGGCCGCAAACCATGTCCGTGCATTAGCTTTGACCTTATTGTTAACTGCCCCCTGAGCTTCTCTCAGAACACATTGACGTGTGAGAACATGAGTATTTCCAGCAAGGTTTACATCTGAGGGAGTGTGTTTGGGGCTGCCCAGAGGCTTGCTGTTTCCTGCTGATGTACAGCTTGAATGATTTACCGGCTCTCAGATAAAAGACGGTCATAGGCCCAGTGTGTCTTAAATCAAATCTGTGTTCGCTCTCTTTTTCACTACAGTTACTGGGTATGTGCAGCACAGTACAGCTCACACATGCTCACTAAGAAGGCTCCAGAGGAGCGGGGCCTGCTATGCACACAGATCATAAAAAGACCAAAGACACACAGGCGGACTGAGAGCTGTCTCCGTTTTCGTTTTTTCAAGTTATAAATAGAAAAATGCTAATAAACATTTATGGTGTGGTCATAAATTCCCTCCAGTATAAATGGTTGACAATAAGTTCCGTTATCTTCAGCAATGTCATTTCAATGCCCTGTGGAGCTCGACCCATTACTCATATGGTTGCCATGCGGTCAGTCCCCATGGCAGTCATGCCCTATCATCTCCACCAATCAGCTGACTGAAGTTGGACAGGCTGTGACCGTGTGTGTCCTCTTCATGACTTCCTAAACAGGTCCATTCATTTGCAGCCTTGATCGCCAAGCACGTCAAATTTTCTATTATTACACGGCTCTCTGGAATACTTGATTCTGATTGGTCATTGAATTGTATAATTAACTGTTGTCAGCTGATTCCTACACGGCTAGCAGTCTCTTCTCAGATCCCAAAATATGCAGAGATTAAAAATACATGTACTGGCCAATTTTTGGCTTTAAATGAAAGATACTCAATATTAATTTGGAATATGTGTTATCCAATGAGAATTTTTAGTCATACCTATTAATTTTCTATTAGCCATTTCTGCAGTGCATGCCATGAATACAGAAAATATCCCCTACATGCTTATTAGTTTCTAGTTGCTCCTTGAATCTGATATCTGCCGAATCACTCCTTCAAAACCAATCCAGAGAGAGTTTAGATTCGATTAGACTGGATTACAGGGAATCAGTATTTACATTATGGCCATGCTCTGGATTCTGATAAGTAGAGTGGATTTTGCTTGAATTTTAGTGTGCACTAAATACATATTACAATGATGCAAATGTTTCTTAATTAATTAGATTTTTTATATACTGTTGGGTAGAGTAAGAATATGCATTTTGTGTGTATATGTGATTCTGTTTGTGTGTGTCTACGTCTGTGTCGGTGTGTGTCGCTGTAACAATCACAAGCAGTGATGGATTGTGTTATGTTTTTAAAGCTAATTAGCGTCTGGGCCAGTATCTGGACTCATTAATCTTCTGCCCAGTAAATAACCAAAATTGACAAAATAACTGAGTTTGGCTAATGATGGTGGATGTTGCCTTTGTTTCTAATGATGGTCATTAACCTCTCAATGGCTAAATAATAGCATCTTAATTAATTTGTTTCAAAGGGAAAGTTTTTAGTGCAATTTAATTATATTAATGGGCAGCCACAAGGTGCACGGCAAACGGCAACACGGCCAGGCCTCCCCACCCTCACATACTCTCACACGTGTACGGTTGCTTTCGCAGCTGACGCACCTGTCTCCTGCCAAACGGCATTGCAGCTCGGCACTGAGCTGTGACGAACGCACTTTACTCAACCATGAAGCACAAAACACAATACAATAAGGTTTTACCTCTTTGCACACTCCACACCACAAAGCAAGCTCACTCTACACAAAGAACGGACACTCACAGAATTTCTTTGAAGCAAATATTTTCAACATACATTTTTCCAAATCTGTCAGTCAGTGTCTCTACGGATAATAAAACAGAAGGTATGCAAATGAAAGGTCTGACAATGAAAATATGCATAGATTATGCAATTTAACTCTGTCCCCGCCAATGACTGGATTTTTCAGCAATCCACATTTTCACTGTTGTACATCTACTGAAATAGTACAAAATCTCCAAATCCAAAAATAAGCAGAAACAAGAGATAGAAGCATTGCTTACGCTCATGTAAGCTAATGCGATCATCAAGCATTAACCAGCATATAAATCTGCCTAACATTACCGAATGCAGTGTCGACTCAGGAAGAGGACTCCATCTCTGTTTTTATCATCTGGATGTAGTCTTTTACAAAAACTTGATTTTCTCTTTTTAAATGAAACTTCCCACATTTAAGTTTTGATTAAAAAATATAATGCATGAAGCTATATATATTAGGGGTGTAACGGTACACAAAAGTCATGGTTCGATACGTACCTCGGTTTTGAAGTCACGGTTCGGTACAGCAGGTGGGGAGAAAACTACGGTGGCCCAGTAGTGCAAAACACAACGAAATTTAAAAAGCAAACATAAGTTCACAACACAACGGAAACAAGCCGCAGCAGAACGAAATAAAGCCACAACACAACGGAAACGAGCCGCAGTAGAACGAAATAAAGCCACAACATTATTAATTACAGTATTAGTATTAATACAGTATAAGTATTAATTACAACGACTTTGTTTTAACATTTAAAAACAGACATGTTCAAATTCCAAAGGTTGTTAGTTCCTGTTGGTAAGACTGACTTACTACAGGTGACATTTTGTCAATACCTCCCTTCATGTACTTACAATAAACAATTATTTACAAGAAAAAATCACTGCAATTCTCCAAAAGGTTTTTTGTTGTTGTTGTTGTTGACCAGACTGACTTACTACTGGTAAAATAGTGGCAATACCTCCTTTTATCTTTTATGTACACTACACAATATAATATACAATTAGTGTATAGTGTATATATATTATTTATTTATTTATTTATTTTTTCCTGTAATTCACTTAAAGGGTTTTTTCATATTCAAATGCTTGTAGTAGTTTCCTATTAGTAGGACTGACTTACTGCAGGTGAAATAATACCTCCCTGTATGTATTGTCAAAATAGTAAGTCAGTCTTACCAATAGAAATCTACTACAAGCTTTGGAATTTGAACATGTCTCTTAAATGTTATTTTAATGAATTTTAATTAATACAAATTATTCGTTTTAACCTCTTGGTGGAATTGGCAGACGTTCCCTTCATCATGCGCTGTGGTAGCGCGGCAAATCATTCACACAAATGTGATATTGAATTAATATTTCATGTACAATATAAAATGTTTACATACTTAAAACTAATCATGGTATTGTAAGACTCTGGACTCTTAGAACAGTGGCAAGGAAATCTAACTTTACCATTTCCGTTGTGTTGTGGCGATTCCATTGTTGCGGCTTGTTTCCATTGTGTTGTGGCTTGATCTAGTTGTGTTGTGGCGATTCCGTTGTGTTGTGGCTTGATTTTGTTGTGTTGTGGCTTGATTTGTGACTACTGGGCCACCATAGAAAACTAAAAAAAAAAAAAAAAAAAAAAAAAAAAAAAAATATATATATATTTTTTTTTTATTAAAGAATGGTTTACTGAGCAAATTCTGTCTCTGTTTTTAAATGCATTAAATTAAATTATAACTAAAACTTTCTTAAGGACAAAAAAAATCTCTGCTAAAGCTATAAACTATGTAGGGAGCCCTACTTGAACATTACATTTGCTACTTTAATATTAAAGGTTAACTGAGCCCAAATTAATTAGCCTAAATCGCGTTCACTCGCGCTCTGAGCTGCCGGTTGAACTGAGGTGGCGATCTGTCATGCCAAATCAAAGCGCGTCAAAGCGGCATTTTCTGTCAAAATTTGAAGGATGACATTTTGTTTCTTATTGACCTTAATGTTGCAATGTAATGCATTCAGTATAGGTCTACAAGTGCACCGAATACGTGAACCTTATATAGTATACTATGATTGGATATCCCGCCTTTTGTTTTCGTGCGCGTTCTCGATTCAGTCTGTATGAAGACAACGATGACGTTAATGGGAAGACCAATTAAACAACTGTGTCTGTGACCAGTGTGTACAAGCTTGATATAGGATATATCAAATATATATAAATAAATAACATAAATATATAAAATAAATAAAATGGTTACCGCCTTAAAATCAGAAGTGGGGGACTCGAGTCAGACTTAAGTCGGAAATTTTAGGACTTGAGACTTGCTTGATAAAAGAAATGAAACTCGAAATAAAGTCTTTTGTTAAAAAAATATCTGATTTTGAACGCGCCACAACCTAACCACGTGACGCAGCAGGCAAGATCTAAAGTAAGAGCATGGACACGTGACTGACAGGCGCTACGCCAAGAATTATTAAATTCTGGTAACTTTTCCAGGATTATGTGCAAGACGGTGCTAAGAACACAAGAGCAGCAGTATGCAAGGACTGCAACATGAAGATATGTGATACAAACACCACTTCAAATTTCATTTGACAATTCAAATCCCACAAAAAAATTGTAAGTGATGAAGTCAGACCCGCTGTTTTCAGCTAACGCTGTCTTGGCTAGTCAAACTATGATAGTTGTGATAGAATTAATGTTTTGGACATGTTAAGAGTACTTTGAATTGGTTTTGCGTTCATTTAACAGAAAATTGGGTTAAAATCAGTGCTGTCAACGTTAATGCATTAACGCATGCGATTATTTTCTTCCAGTTTAAAATATTTAATGCAATTAACACGACATCCGTTTTTTTCAGCCATCCTTTGACTAGCATTACAATGTATGATCTCGCTCTTATTCACGCAAAACCATTAAGCGAAAAAGAGCGCGCGGATGTCACACACAGAGAGACGCGCGCCAGTATCGAGTTCTCTGTCACGCTTGAACGAACGATTAGACGCACAATAATGCCAAAAATGTCCTTTTTGTCGAGTATCCTCATTAGAGCAGCCTTGAATGAGAAATAAAGTCTTAAACGAAAGTAAAGAGTTGTGAGACAGTGAGATCCGCGTGCGGTAACCATCTGTCAGTGAAGATAATCAAACAAACAAGGTTAACAGAAAATTATCACATTTAATTTTTTAATATATATATATATATATATATATTAAAGATCATTTCAAAAAAGCTGGAGCTGGGTGTTAAAAACACATCTTGACTAGCAGTTAAACTCTAATCCTAGATTAGCTCAGAAAAGTCTCAACATTGCCTCTAAATAAGAATGTGGCTGCTAAGTGAAATGAAAGTGCAGATTCAGCATTCTCGGAGTGCTGGGTCTCTGTAATGGCTTCCTCTCTCTGGTCTCGCTCTTAACTGGATAAGAACACAGTAATGAAGTAAATCCTGGAGCAATCAGCCCCAGCCTGAATGCAGCACTGACTCATTCGTCTCCTTCTCTCCCCCAACCACCCGTCTCTCTCCGGATGTAAGCGTGGATTTATCATTCTGCCCTGTGGAGTTAAAGGAAGAAGACTTTGATTTTGTAATGCAATTACACTGTGAGAGGAGCAAGGCCCCCGTCCTGCTGTACGAGTCAATAAGGGAGATGAGTCTGAACTTATAACTCCAAACAGAAGTACAAAATCAATCAGCTGATTGAATAATGGTATTATGGGCCATACATTTGGCTGTTTTTATGTCAAGACATGAAGGGCATGCTCTCCCCATCGTCAATCCTTTGTGACATGGAAAAACCTGCGTCTGACACATAGCTCGGTAGATCAACAGTGTTTTATATTAAATCACCAGCCGTGGGGCGGCCAATGAGAATCACTGTATACGTGCTAAACACATTTCACATTTTCCTTATTTTCAATTTGATTCAGTCAATAGCATTGCTCAATTGAGTTTGAAGTGATTTTTGAAAGACTTCAGACTGTGATATGTGATATTTGTCGACTGAATGCTTTTTTCTCATATCTCTAAAGGAATGCGGTCCTCATTGTTTGACGGCCCGCAATTGAAAAAACCGCCATGGGTAAATGGTAACATTATTCTGCCTGGTCTCATTGTTTATACATAGGTGTTCACACATAACATTTACAGGTATGAAAATCACCTGGAACACGTCGTGAGCCAGTGCGGTGCTAAAATGACAGCACTGATGATTTCTTGTCAGAGAGCCTGTAAATATATAATGTTCTGTAATGAAGTGACCACATAATGGTGCTTATCCATGTTTGATCTTTCATATAATTAGTCTCTATTTCTGAATATTTTGTCTTCGTATGCAATTAGTCTCAATCTGTGGACATTTAAAGGGTTAGTTCACCCAGAAATGAAATTTCTGTCATTAATTACTCACCCTCATGTCGTTCCAAACCCGTAAGACCTTCGTTCATCTTCGGAACACAAATTAAGATATTATGAAATCCAAGTGTATCTGATCCACACAAAGGCAGCAATGTCATTGCACCTTCTGAGGTCCAGAAAGGTATTAAAGACATCGTTAAAATAGTCTACAGTGGTTCAATCTTAATTTTATGAAGCCACAAGAATACTTTTTGTGCACAAAAACAAAACAAAAATAATGACTTTATTCAACAAATTTGTCTGTCATTTGTCTGTCCCCTGTCATTCTGCTACATTATTTACATTGCGGCGCTTCTGGGTTCTACGTCAGAACGCTGACCAATACTGAGCCTGCGTTCGGATGTAAACATAGCAGAATGACAGGGGAGAGACAAATTGGTTGAGTATTCTCGTCGCTTCATAAAATTAAGGTTGAACCACTGTTCAAACACATGCACAATTTCAACGATGTCTTTAATACCTTTCTGGACGTCTGACATCGCTTCATATGTGTGGATCGGAAGACAAATAAAGGTCTTAAGGGTTTGGGACGACATGAGGGTGAGTACTTATTGACAGAAATTTAATTTTTGGGTGAACTAACCCTTTTAATTTTTAACTAACCCTTTAAATATGGACATAGTCACTATATGGGCATGTCTATTTATTTCCTCGCAATTGCAATTTTCTAACTATATATAGACAATTAAGGTCCATTCATACTAATAACGATAGCTATATTTGCGTCCACACCAACGAAAGATAGCGATCTGTTTATTCTTAGCTCACAGGCTGATGTACAACATGTTTTTGCAGTTCTTGTTGCATTTACACAGCTTTCATCAGCAGATGTCCTCAGCATGCTATGTTTCGAGTGAATAGCTAGTGTCATCGATCTAATCTAACAGTGAATTTTGCGGAGAACCTCAATATAGTGCAATAAAAACAACTTTCACAGCAACTTCAAAGTAAGCCAGACAATGTTGCGCTGGATACCAGAGGTAATGTTATGTCACACTGTTTGCTAGCCTGGGATAATGATCTCATCGTTAATACTTCTCCCCGTTTATTCCAAGGGTATGACCGATTGTTTTTCATATATCCATTTTCTTTAAAGTGTCCTTGAAAAGGGGGTCTGACTTGTCAAACTGGTGGATTTTTCTGGACCTCTGCGATTAACTGCTCCGCAATGTTGTCTTCCATTTTAAATGCGCGAATTCTTAAATTTGACTGGATTCTGATTGGCTATCAGTGTTTTATCGTTCAACAGCTGGAAAAAAAAAAATCTTTCGGAAAGTGATCCGAATGATATCGTTTCTCTATATCGTTATCGTTATAGCAGTGGTGTGGACAGTAATATTCTTTTATATTTAGAACTATATCTTTATCGTTGTCTTTATAGTTATTGTTCTTGGTGTGAACAGGCCTTTAGTCTCATATGGTCATTTAGCCTCAATGTGAAGACATTTAATTTTTATTGCGTTAACTTATAGCCTTTGTAGTCTTTATATGTCTTTTAGTTTAAGTGCGTGGACTAGTGCTGCAACGACGCGTCGACGTCATCAAATTACGTCGACTGCGAAAATATGTCGACGTGCATGAAATGCGTTGACGCGTCACACTGTCGCGTAATGGCGGCTTCTGCTCCTGGGAACGGAGAAAGTTCCATTCTATCACAAAAACCTAGACCACGATTATCAAAAGTATGGGAATACTTTAAACAGAGGCCAAATAAAATGGTCCTTCGTTCCCTTTGCAGAACCGAAATGGTGTACCACCTATGGAATTGGATCTCTGCCAAATTTTTGCGCGTGCAAGATCATATTTTGAGCGTGCAAAAGGGCATTTTGAGCGTGAACTGAGTTGAGGAGAAAATCTTCGTCTCACAAATAAAATATTTCGAGCGAACGAGAATCAGTTTTGCATTTCAAAGAAGTTTATTTGGATGTGCGTTACAATGTGCCAAAATTCCAGCCAATCACAAGACTCCCTGCATTACAGACAGCGCAAGAGGAAAAATAGCTGGTTCAGGAGACGTTTGTTCAATGGCTTGAACACTATCAAAGTTCCTTTAAGACTGTATAGAAAGTCTTTGACACACTTAATTTTAAAGTTCAAATGTCTACCACTGGACGACCACACATAAGTGGCTTATTTTTAATCAAAATCAAATCGTATTATTACATAATGGCTTGTCCCAGTGTTTCTACACTTCAGTTAACTGCTAAATTAGTTCTAACTTCTTACGTAAAAAAAAGATCAATAGATTAATAAAAAAAACTTAATAAAAATAATCGTTAGAGTAGTCGACTAATCGAAAAAATAATCGTTAGATTAGTCGACAGAAAAAATTATCGTTAGTTGCAGCTCTAGCGTGGACATTAAGTGACTAACTGTGGACATTTCATCTGTATGGACATTTAATCTATGTATGGATATACGGTCTCTAAGAAAACCTAGTTGTTCTTAGTTCTATGTGTGGACATTTGGTCTCCATATATGGACATTTAGTTGATCCTAGTCTCCATGTGTGAACATTTAGTCACTGAGTGTGAACATTTGATTTCTACTTGAGGACCTTTAATCTATGTGTGAACATTTATTCTCTATATGGACTTTTTATTTTCTGCATATGGTTTCTATGCAAGAATGTTTAGTCGTGTGGATATTTAGTCTGTATAGCCTTTTAGTTCATCTCAGTTTCTATGTGAGGACATTTAGTTGATCCTAGTGTCCATGTGTGGACATTTAGTTACTGTGTGTTGACATTTGGTTTCTATGCGAGGACCTTTAGTCTATGTGTGGACATTTATTCTCTATATATGGACTTTTACTTCATGTCAGTTTCTATGTTTGGACTTTTGGTCTCTATGTGAGGACATGTGGTTTCTATGTGAGGATGTTTAGTCTCTATGTGGGGGCATTAAGTCTCAGTTTATAGACTTTCACCTTGTCAATGTCTTCACCTTAGGCTCTGTATGTGGACGTTTAGTCTCTGTTTGGTCAGGTTGTGTGTTTTGCATCATAAATAATGCACATTTTGGAAACATCAAGTGAGCTAACTCATGTTGCTGCATACTGAGGAGCTACTCTTCAGTTCCCACACATAAATACGAAACATTACTAGAAAAAAGCCTCAAAAGACTATCACGAGCCTCTGTGCCCCTGGCCTGGACACGCAGCAGGCTGCGTGGAGCCTTGTCAGGGTCTCAGTGCTCCACCCCCCGGCTATCAGTTTGTCAATAGAGATGCTGTTCCCATCAAGCAAACCTCGCTACTGAGTGAGAAATGTCAATAGTGGAAGGTTCCCAAAGCTACTGAAAGCTAATGAGAGGGTTTAAAGCAGGGCTCATAAAAGACAAGAGCTCAGATACAGAGATAAGGCATCATAAATGATGCATGATGACTCTTGCGCGGCACAGGTTAGATATGGTAGCAGTGGGAATAATGGAACTGAGAAAACTTCAAATGAATGGGCTACCCAGTTATTAGCACGTCTAATAGTGATGACATCTCAGATTGATAATCCTCTCATAAAAGTGGATGAAATTCTTTCATTTTAGCAGTGGCATAGATCATCTGGATTGGATACCAGGTGTATTTTATGTGAAGTGAGTTTAATTCATTGATGTATTTTGTATGCGACAAGATGGTTTTAGAGTAAATTTAACTTCGCAAAAAAGGTCTTTTATTAGGATGGCCGTGATGAGGGCTCTCATTTGAAATTCCAATCCAATTATCTGCAGATCTTTGAGGGGTAGGAAAACGTCATTTTTTCCACTCAATAACGGAAACAGCTCATTATTGAAACAATTTGATGGCAGCTTTTGAACCCTCTCTCCAGCAAATTGACTTAATAATTTCCACTCTTTCTAAATAGCTCCCTACATTCTCCACTCTTCTGCTCGGCTTAAGCTTTGATGTCCATATGTTACAATGGAAACACAAGCTTATTTCAAACAGAAAAAAACAAACCTTTGCTATTTCCCCTTTTTCCATTTTCTTTGAGATCCAAACAATCACCTTATTACTCCCTATTGAGGGTTCAGGGGCTGGGGCTCCTTTTATACTGTTGCCCAAATTAATTATGATTTATTTTTTCACCCATGCAAAATAAAGTTATCCATAAGTCTCCATGTGGTCACATTAGTGGGTCAATCCATTGGGCGCCCCTGTGTGCGATCATTTCCTTATTATGTGTGTTTGGGAAGGGGGGGTCAAGTATGCTAAATTGTGAATGATGACTTTACTAAAGCCATCATCCTTGACTAATTAAAGAACTATAATTCAAGAGACATGTAAACTATAGTACAGTATTTAGATGAACATGCTTAAAAAGCCATTTATTGGGGAAAAAAGTGGATTGTCATTAAAATGACAAATAATACCATAGGATAGTCTGCAAAATCTGGTTGGATAAGCTGCTTAAAACTGCCATAAAATATACACCAGTGACGAACATTAAATTCTATTTTAAAGGGATAGTTGACCCAAAAATGAAAATTATCCCATGATTGACTCATTTTCTTTCAAACAAACTCAATCAGTTATATTAAAAAAATATCCTGGCTCCAAGCTTTACAACGGTAGTGAATGATTTTTTTGGAGCCCAAAAAAGCGTATCCATCCAACATAAAAGTAATCCACACGGCTCCAGGGGGTGAATCAAGGCCTTCTGAAGTGAACTGATGGGTTTTTGTAAGAAAACTATCCATATTTACAACTTTACAAACTGTAATAACCAGCTTCTGGCAAACATTCGTACGCAAGTCGAATCACGTCAAGTCAGAGGTTATGTTTCCGTCCGCTTTAAGTCGACTTGCGAACGACAGTTTGCCGGAAGTTTTAAGTACGGAAATTGTTCTTACAAGAACCCATCGATTCCCTTCAGAAGGCCTTTATTAACCTCCTCGAGTGGATTACTTGATGGATGGATGCACTTTTTTGGACTTCAAAATCTTGAGCAACATTCACTAACATTATATAGTCAGGATAAAGCCAGGATATTTTTTAATATAACACTGATTATGTTTAGAGCTATCTGAAAGAAGATAGTCATATAGGATGGCTTGATGGTGCGATGATTTCCATTTTTGGGTAAACTATCCCTGTAATGCAGCAAACTGTGATTGTAGAGTGAGGGATTGCTGAAAGATGCCAACAGTCCTTAGCTGTGACGTTGCTTCATTCATTGAATACTTTAAGAGCATTTTATTTGTTGTTCTAAAATTGCAGAAACTTCAAGGCACTGACATATTCATATGCCCAAATCAATGCATTCTGCATAGGCTGAAAGTAATGTCTCTCTCTATCTGTGTGTGTGTGTGTGTGTGTGTGTGTATGTGAATTTTTATTGGGATGTTGATGAAAGTAATACCTAATTCAAATGAGAGGGATTATTCAGAGTATGTGACATAGTCGTCTTCTAGGTCGGATGAGTAATGTCTGCCAATTTAGAGAACCCTCTATATTCCCCCCTCTCTCTCTCTCTCTCTCTCTCTCTCTCTCTCTCTCTTCCGTATTTTATCAGTCAACCCCGGGTTATTTACAAAGAGACATGTCTATCAGTTACAAGGACATGACTTTGCCAAGAGAGAACTAACAAAGGAGGAAATCAAGCAGTGGCCTCCCCTGAAAAGATGTCTCTCTTTTCCCCTCTCGCCCCTCATCCAAGGCCCAGCTCGCGCTGAATGGCCCTCTTCCTGGCAAGGTGCCTGGCGTGGCCGGCGATAGTACATTTATCCTCCCTGATTAGATTAGAAATTATTAATGGAGGGCTGTGAAGCAGAGCAAAGGGTCATTTGGAGTTTAATTCTATTCTCAGATAACTTCATTTTGCCTGATGTGATTGTTATTGCCCGAGTGCTAGATGTTTATAGGAAACAATATCCTCAATAACACATTCAGACATCCTATTTAAAGGGTCAGCCTGGGCCATTAGATAACAGCTTCTGAGGAGTCGCATGTCACGGACGATTTAAAAAGGTCAGACTTTGCTCTTATCAGAATAATGCATTAATTTCATAAAAAAGTACATGTGAATAAATGCTTTGTTCTGAAAACTAGTGACGATATATATTTTAAAATTGGAATGTAATAGTCTTTTCTTCCCTATTGTGACGTGTATCTGAGTGGACCGCTTCTCAAATAAGAAAAAAATGTAGGACGGGACTTGATTTTGTCCATCGGGAATGGATTGGATCATTGGATTGTTGTGGTTTGCTATTGCTGTGATCTCATGTGAGTGACACGTTGTCCCGCCCTCTCACCAGTAAACCACCTCATCAGAGAAGAGATGTCGTCACAGAGGGAGAAGCTATTTTTGATTAAACATTTAGTGGTCACATGAATTTTTAAAAAATGATGATGTGCACAGATAAATAATTTAGAATTAATACTGCAATACTCCATTAAAAAACAAGAATTCTAAGTCAACATGTATCTGTCATGTAAAAGACAATCCCATAATGCATTGCAACAAGATCAGTGGAAGGGTGCTTCTCAAATGGAAGGCAGCATCCTAATGAGGCTGTAGGCTAGAGTCCTCCTCAACATTAAGTGCTGGAATGAGACAGTGGTAAATCATCACTGGGAATGGTTGCGTTGCACATGTTTCCGAGCCCATGGTCATGGCACAAAAATCTTGTTAAAACTTAATTTTGGAAAAATACTTTGTAGTAAAAACTGGCTTTCTATTAATGCAATACAGTGAATGACAACCGTCTGTGGTCTCCCAGTGGCTTTTTAAAAAAGTTGCCAGCCATCGTCAGTGTTTTTGATCATTTTCACTAAAATTTCATGGCTCATGAAACTTGAATAACTTGAATAATCCATGAAATGCATCAAAATAAACAATAGAGCCTCTATTTGAAAAAAATACTTGAAAAAGTGACATTTTGAGCAAAAAGCTGAGAAAATCCTGTTTTTATCAAACGCTACATCAAACACTACAAGGGGGAGCGACGACAGTGAAGGACGAGAGAGGACCAGGCCTGGAATTTGTGTTATTATGTTTATGTGTATTTTACTTTCGTTTTGTTGTTTGTTTATCTTATATATTAAAGTTGATGAATATTCGCTGCTTCCCGCCTCCTTCTTCCCGTATATATGAACTGTGTGATATTGGTGCTGAATTGGCCAGAGGAGCCATTGCCGGCTACCAGGGGGCGGAGGAGGATCAAGCCATCCACCGGGTGTCCAGTACCATTGCATGGCACCGAGCCTCTCGGCTGGCTGAAGACTTAGCGGCAGTGTGTCCGGGAACCGAACCAAGACCTTTTCTTTTTCCTCTCTCCCCTCTCTCATCTCTGTCGCTCCTTGTGCTTCCGTCTCCTTTTCTCTCGTCTTGTCTGTCCTTAGTAAAGCGTAGTCTCGTGGGTATCCCCCGGCCTGCGAGGGGCAATGGGGGTATGTGACAAGCAGGGCGGGGTGAGAGTCGTGGGGGAACGGCGTGAGTGATAATGAGCGTCAGCTGCGTGCCGCACCGGTCTCGTGTCTCTCTTGGAGGAGCTCCGGAATTATAAAAGGGGGAGCGATGACAGTGAAGAACGAGAGAGGACCAGGGCTGGAATTTGTGTTATTATGTTTATGTGAGTGCCAGTTGTTGAATGTTCGACTGTTCCCACTTCCTTCTTCTCATATATATGAACTGTGTTACACCCGGAAAATTCTGTGTTTGGTGGGGAAAGAGTTAATTTATATTAAAACAAAAGATAATATGTATGCCATCATCTCCGAAAACATTATTTTTGTTTTACATTTCATAATGAACTATGTGGCGACTCGTTTTCTATCAGTTCTTTTTCATGAATTGGAATGAGTCCAAGGATTGTGAGTGACTGAAGGATGCGAAACAAAGACTGCCTTCCAAGAACCCTTCAAATTAAGAAGCTCTTCAGTGGCACTTGATGAAATGGCAGCCGAGATACGCAGCCTTACTAGGACACAGCATTCCGTTTGAGAAGTACCCAAAAAATAAATCCAAGATGGCAGATATTGCCAGATAAATTTCATAAACACAGTTATAATTCATCCAATAGTGGAAAATGTCACTATTAAAATTATTAGTATTAAAATAATTATTTAACCTATAATTTATGTTGGCCTGTAGGCAGGAGCCGTCTCACTACTAGTTTTGAAATTGTGCAGTATATTGAGAGCAAAAGGAGATGATGACATCATAGAGCAGCTTGGACAGTAACACCATGAATCTTCACAAGGTCTGGAATGAATATGCATGAAGGCAGCAAATCAAAGTAAACATGAACAATGGATGACACACATTTATTATGCATCGTCAGCATGGAGGAGAAATAAAACGGTCTGTGTATCTGAGAAACGAGAGAATGAGAAACGGAGACAAAGGAAGAAAGAAATAGTCATGGATACAGGACCATCTGGACACGGTTAGCCTGTTCAGATAGCATTTCAGTGGCGCTGATTTGCAACTCTGTCAGTTAGCTACAGTTACACACCTGTCTCTGGACAAAGGGACTCACCTTTCTACTGGCTTGGCTGGCTTTCCGTCGCTACTGCTGATAGCTCAATCACAGGCTAGTGCCAGCCAGCTAATGAAGTGCTCTCCAGAGGTCAGCATTCCTCTGGGTCCGGATAGGATAATCAGTCATTGGAGGTACTCTCAACCACCTCATTTATAGCATAGGGACCGACTATGTTAGGCAAGGCTGGCCACACCGTGTCTCGGTCCCACCTGATCCATGTAAAAGAGATACCAGCCATCTCACTTTATTACTAGATGTTATCTGTTTCCCAGAGAAAGCCCAGAGTACACAGCGTGCTGAACCATTTTGATTAGAATAGAAAGACAACCGCTTACCCCGGGTTTGCATGTAAGATGACCTTTTGTCTAGTAACAGAGTATTGTTGACCTTAGTTTATCTGAGCCTTAGCGTCATAACATGAGTATCACTGGTGGTTGGTGCTTTTCAAGACTCTGGAAAAAACAGATAACTGTTATCAATGACAACTTTTAGAGTACTCATACTACAACTAAAATGGTAAAGTGACAAAAATAATTGACAAGTGATTAGATTTTTTTTATTTTCAGAACATCCCTGGTGTCTCCAAATACTTATTAGGACATAAATAAACATGTCATTTTCATGAAACTCTAGGGGAAGCCATCCTTCCTGTGTTTTTATAGAACAATCGCTGTAGAATAGTTGAGGTAATGTCTCGAGATAGAAAAAAAAAAAAAAAACAACAACAAAAGAACAAAAAAAAAAACAGGAATGAAAGCCAAACCCATAATGTTTTGTACATAATGTTTGGTGTAAGAGTTGCAGTTGGGGTATCAGGTTATGGCGGCTGGGCTGTAGGCCCGGCCAAAGCCTAGTCTGGAGTGGAAGGTTAGCGCTGAAGCTTTGGGGGGTGGATGTTGGGACATACACCCACTGATAAAGTTTCCCATGATGGATTGAGTTGGCTGGAGGCAGCCTGTGGTGCCACATCACATTTAATTGCATGCATCTTTCATGCAGAGGTGCATGTGTGTGTATACCTACCTCCCACCTCTTTCTACATTCCCTTTGTCACCCAATCAGGACAGCTTGGAGTGAAACGTTTCACACCTGTGATTTGTTTTCGCTATTATATTGTAGGGTTTTTGTCAGCTATAGTTGTTCAACAGATTTCTCAATGTATACACTGGAGCATTTTGTGACCCATATTACCTTGAGAGGGCGATCTCTCAACATTCCCAATTATCTAAATGACAGTTGCTTAGTACCAGACATGCAGCCCTGGAAGAATGCAACTTGGATGCCATCATTTTTGCTTCACCTTAGTGCTTTTTGTCTACCTAATGTGGTATTTACCTGCAAGATCAAAAACTGCCAAAGCTATCCAGCCAAACCCTGAGGGCCTGGTTGTGATGATAACATGTGGTGTGGTTTATATGTATGTGTTTTCAGTATAGAGTCACGAAAATAAACTAAACTTATAGTATTATAAAATGCACCTTTTTAGGTTTAAATAGCGCTATGCAGACTATCAAAGCCATTTTGATTCTTGTTGATATGTACCTAGTATATGCATTCTCCACAGGGAACTCCAGTGAGGCACATTATGTGGCTCTTTATCGGATCAGGCCAACTGGTTTTCCTGTGGCTTCACACCATTTCAATTGGAGCCTCAGGGTGGCACAGTCACTTGGATTTGGCAAGCTGTTCCAGTCGTACCTTAGAGATGAAAGCGTTACCAGCAAGCAATTAGAATCTACTGTCAATGCAATGTGAGCCTTATTTTGGCCAATGTTCAATTGCAGAGGAAATTTTAGTGTTAATGGGTAATGACATCCTCGGGGTTACTTGTCTGTTCTGGTTATAAAATGCATGGAGGAGATGAAGGTTGGGATTTCAAGACATAGCAGAGACGTTACGCAAAATATTGTGCACTGTTATATTTTTTGACTCAAAATCCAAAGCCTCTCCAATTCAGGGAAATCAGCTCCAAGCCAAGTATATGAGCCGTGAGCTGGGGAACATATGATCACAAGGTCGTACGCTCACACACACTCAAACACACATGCTGTCAACACCTTCGCCATGATGGATCCCTCTCATTTTCCGAGCTAGGATCCGATAAAAGTGGCAGCCGAGCTCTGGGGCCTGCCTTTCTCTGATTACACCTCAGCGTCCCAGAGCAGATGTAGCCGAGGAAGCCCCTCCTGGGCTGGCTTGCACAACGCTACATTTACCCAACCACTTCTCAGCTGCAACCTCAGCCTCGGGCGCTCCACCATCAAATTTTCATGCGACCATATGGAAGAATATTAGTAATAGAGATTTACTGTCATAGCCGTCCCACTGGAGAAAATAAGGAAACTGTTACATATTGCTTTGGGTAAATGAGAGGGAGCCAGGCGAGGAAAACGGAGCCCTCCGTCTTTGAGACATCCGATCGGCTCTCTGAGAAGCGAGTGGAGGCACTAAAGAGTGCTTTAAGTGCAATTGAATGGGAAGAGTCCTTGAAACAGCGTAGCGCTTTGTTGGTGGGGTCAGGGAAGTGAGTGATGATGTCTTGTCTCGGTGTCTTTTCCGTGTGCGTGACTCCCGCGCACCGTCAACAGGTCCGGCAGGTCGGGGCTGTGATCAGAGCGCCGGCCTAAATTACAGCAGGTTGACAGATAAGGAAGCAGCTCAGCTGAATGCACACAACATCAGAGAGAGGGCGGAGAGGGTTGCATTGTCTACCTCCCTCACCTCACACTCTCACAGTACACCTGTCCATCAGCATGCGTCATTAAGAGCTGGTATCGGCTCCATTAGACACATTGGCAGGAAAAACAAAGTTTAAGCAGTTTTTACTTGTGTGTCACCATAGCACATTATGCAATCTAGTTTGGGGTGCATACTAATAGTTTCTCCTTTTTTCTTCCTGTTAGTTGGAGTTATCTGCATTAAAGCTCCATGGTTTCTGTGGTTTTCCATGAAAGTTATTTGCTTTTCACCACCAATGAGGCACAGCACGAAGTGCCTGTTTCGGTTAGGGAAGTTTTCTTTCATGCTGAAATGGTACCTCTCTGCGGGCTTCGCTTTGAACCCGAACACACCATACTGAATCAACACGGGGGTACAAATGTGAACCAGACTCCAAATTTGAGTTTTAGGATACAAAGGGTTATGATTGCAGTTGGCCTACTTCCTGTAAAGCCTCATTAACATTTATAAATGCAAAATGAGGGGGGCTGATGGGAGGTGTTTTAAGCTGCATTTTCAGATAGCTGATATCTTTCCTCCCTCTGTATACCGCAATGCTGAACACACAACCACAACATGTCCACTCTGAACAACTCGGTGGATTAGCCATGTGGGCAAGAGGGTCAATTTGCAACCGACTCTTCTGGAACCAATTAGAAACGACATCTTTCCCTGGGGCACCTTGGTTGAGTAAATCTACATTAGTTGTTTTATCTTTTGATATGCAGTGCATTATTACTGGTGAGTTGCTCACAGTGGCTGTGGTTAGATAGTGACAACCGTGGAAACAAGGATTGGCTCCAAGACCATGGGCATGTTGCATTATGTCTACAAACACACATACACACACACACACCCACAGACTTATCCTCCACTGCTCGTTATACCACAACAATCCCTCTTTTGTCAGGGATGATTGATGATATGTAGGAATTTCATTCATGGAGTTCTGTGTTTTGGAGTTGCTGTGACGACCAGGTATAAACAGACTCTGGCTGGGTATTGAGTTTCACCTCTGAACACCAAAAAGAAACAACGGAAAGGGCCTTTGAAAGGTTAAACAAACAGTTATTGCTGATATCTTGGTGGATAATGGCTGAATTATCTTTTACAAAATGTTTATTGTTCACACGGCCGATCGATTGGAGAATTCGCATTCCACATCCGTGGCCTCATCGCAGAATAAACAGTTCCTCTTTTCATGATTTGAAAACATCAGTTCTGAGTTCTGCAGAATCCCCTCTGTCAGTTTAACATGTTAATTTAGTGCATTATTTTGTGCCTTGGATTGACGGACGAGCTTGATTGAATAGATAGTGATATGGAAATAAAACAAACTATGTATTGAATTCTAAAGAAAAAAAAATCTGTTTTGTTTGTAATTTTTTTTCACGAAAAAAATGTGATAAATTCAATAAATAACAATGTAATAAACATTTATTTACTTATTTTCACCAACCACAAATTTAGATCAGGGGTATTCAATTCGTTTCAAGATGTTTATGAATTTCCTTCCCAGAAAAGGTCTGGATAATCACAATTTACACTATTTTCAGTTGCCAGTTGGTTATGTATGGCTACAAAATGAGATCATCAGTCGCTTACCGATTAGCTCTGCTGATCATAACAAGATATATTTTATTTATATATTTTATCTTTATATTTTGTTGTTTTTGTTGTGTTGCAACACATTGACTGCTTCCAGTGTGTTATCATGACAATCAATATATTGTTTTTGATTGTTTTTTTTAATATTGTTTAATATATATATATATATATATATATATATATATATATATATAATAAAGCAATAACACAGGAGCAGCTGTGCAATATTGCTCTATACCAGCACAGGAGGCCGTGCTGATATAGAGTGATATCTATGAGTCTGTCTATCTATAGCTAGCAGTGTGATATAGCTATAAACACAAACCAATAGATCAGTCAAAAGTACAAAAGCTGTCCTAGTTATAGTGCAGGATATCAGTTATAAATAAAAATGAAGTTATGAAACTTAACTTTGCTCTTTAAACACTATCTACATAAGAGACTGACCGAGATAAAGCTGTTCTCAGTGGGTACATGAGCACTGAACAACCGCTGACGGCCTGGAGCTCACATCTTCGAAAAACATCTAATCAAAATTTATATTTTTATTTTAACAAATTCTCACTTAAAAAGTCTTAAAACTACAATTTGTGACACAACAACAGCAGTACTTGTACTTTTATGGTGTCCGCCAGACACTCGCTGTGAGAGAAATACTGTATGCAGAGTGATACAAACTGTGAAAAGGTTCCAGTGGGGATACTGGTTGAATAATTGCATGGCTGGAGAAGGCTCTCGGCAAATCAGAATTGAGAACCAGAATGAACTGTTGTATACAATTAACAATTTCATGATAAATCTGTATGGAACCAATCCAGGATCTGGATCTAGACTGGGTTCTGATAATTGGCGACCTTTACTTTGGGGTGTCTGGCTTGCATTTGCTCTTCTTCTCTCTTGAACTTCTCTTTTCAAGTCATAGCTGTGAGCTTAAAACCTCCATTTGAGGCAAAGTACTGGTTCAGATAAAAGCCGCTTGGCACTATGATTTATTAATGCTACGCTATTAATACTGTGGGGCTTTTGGAATAAGTCTTGTTGACTCTCGGTCTTAGACTGCTGGTATTGGGAGGATTTCCACAAAGAAGACACATCCTGGTCATCCTTCACACCCTCGCACGCACGCTCGGTCACTGGGTACCAAAGGCTTATGGGGGATTTTACTGATGGAGCTTTCTGTGAGTGAAATCCTCAGTGGATTTCTGCTGTCCCTGCAGGTTTGGTTTATGGCATCTCACAAGTTTTATAATGCCCTGTCATGCACAAAAGCAAATAAGTAATTTGTGATGGTGGGCATGAATAAAGTTAAAACTGTCATATGTCAAAGGAAACATATACATTGGCTCTGTTCCAAAATCTGCCTTACTATCTACAGCCCATATATACAGCTGCCTTCTAAGGCTATGTCCAACACTGCGTTTTAAAATGAAAATGATCCTTATGGCATTCCAATACGTTTCAGAAAAGATCTCCGTCCACACTACCTGACCGAAAACCCATGTCACATGACCATTCATGCACACTGGGCATGTGCGTACAAGTGTAACGAGTTAGTTGGTTGTTCCGATAGCATAATGGCCATATATGATAGGGGCTTGAAGAATCAGGGAAGGATACAGAATGATCCAGAAGACCCAATCAGGGAGTGAATATGGGCAGCCACGCCTTTAATTTCAAAAGTCTCCGTTTTGATCTGTCTACACTATTGAAACGCAACCCTGGAGTACTCAAAAAGTCTCCATTTTCATGAGGTAGTCGTGGCCTAATGGTGAGGGAGTCAGGCTGCCAAATGACAAAATGTAAATGTCTGTTTTCGAGGGTCGAAAACTCCAGAGTAGTGTTTCCCTCACTTTGTCTACCATCTTGGATTTGATTTCTCACTGAACTTCTCACAGTGCATTGGGATTACCTTCTTTGCAAAGGGGTACATATGATGATGCTTTAGAATTTAGCCACAAGAACAAATCTTTATGCTGCTTAACTTGAACTTTTTCAGAAGTCAGATGAAAGTTACAAACAGAAAGAAAGAAAGAAAATCTTTCTCTTCCCCCAAAACAAATTCAAGATCCATAATATTTGGAGTTGTATTGTTAATTTTGTTGTTCATAATAGGCATTAACTATTCTTGCACCGATTCCATTTCTAGTAAAGATAAGTTACATTAAGTTACAAGGACTACGCTTTGCTAATTTTTGGGAAAATAGTATTTGCATGCAGAATATAGAAATTCACAACTTTAATAATAATTACAATTTCTTGTCTCAAAATACAAAAAATAAACCAAAAAAACCCCAGAATTTTGTACAGATCACAGTTATAAAACAGATGATATGGTCTTCATTATTTACATTACAAAAAGTGAATTTGTTGTCAATGTCCATGCATTTTGATTATGAACTTTTACCTTGTTTGAAATACAAAATGTATATGGATTTAGCTTCTTTCCAATTAATTTCAGAGATCTGTGCATTCCAAAACTTTTTCTTGTTTTGACCCATTTGGAACAGTCTACATGATGTTCATGATGCCTTAAAATGTTATGACTTTACAGAACCATAGGGTAAGGGCAGGTAATGCGTGTTCCTCAGCATGGAGTGGCTTCATCTCAGGAATGTAACCTTTTGTTTTAATGGATGGATAAATGATCGTAAGGAAAAGTGCACCATTAGGAACTCTGGCACTCTGCAAATAACAAAGACTTGATGCAATATTTATTCATCTCCAGTGATCACTAATGCTGCTTCTATTTATGTGTGGGGCAAAAATGCAATTAGATTAATACTTACTTGAATTACAAAGAACTCCCACTAATACACCGTACGGGGATGCCTACTCTAAAAATAATAAATAATATATGAGAATCTTCCGTCTTACATAGAGGCTAAAGATCCGTCAGTACACAGCAGATGAGTTTTAGCATATTGATTTCCATTATTTCTGTACAATGTTGTACGCAAAAATAAACAATTATTAATGTTTATTTACAAATGAGACACATTTAACTCATCATTCCTATAGAATATCCCCACCACACATGTGTAGCAGCACAGCAGATATTTGACTTTACCTCCATTAAACACATGACGTCTGAGAGCAGAAGTGTGTGCTCTCTCTCTCTCTCTCAGCTCAGTGCATTCTGCCATTAGTCAGGACGAGATTAATGTATGAAAATGCAGCAGGTCAATGCTTACCCTCTTTTCCTGCTGCATGAATTATTTACAGCTGCATGGGAACTCCATTATGCATACTGCCCACCACTTTAGACTGCTCTGAACCACACACAAACACACAGAGGATCACACACAAAAACAAATGCACATGTTTAATACTAAATCTTTTTGTTGTATTTTGATTACAATGGTGCAAAAAGTTGAGCGCTTTGTATTTATGTATATATAAATGTGATAATCAGGGATATAAAATTGATTTAAAGGTAGCACTGTATTGATTTTCTGGGTTCTTTCACAACAAATTTAGCCCGAACTGCTGGACCTCCATCTGTTTACGAAATTGCATTCATCTATTTTTCCATACTGCCTATTATAATCATGCCTGTCTGTTTCCCCCACATCTTGATTTGAATTTACAATAATTTTAGCTAAAACACCAAACCTATTCTTTTGTTATCCTGTGCACTGATATTTTCTACAGGAAATTCAAATTTAGCATTATTTTTATTTATAAATGTTGTCCACGTCCTCAAAGTAGTCATGTCTTTATTTTTCAAGCAATCTGCCAATCAAAATCAGATGAAAAAAAAAAAAAAAGAATTACTAGAAATCAAATATTAGACCGGATGATGGGATGGAAAGCTTGTTGCTTTCTGTATAAACAGCAGAGCCCTTGGATGCACTTGCTTTTGAAAGGAAATATGAACAGACACACTAGATGTCACTATTGTAACTTGATGCAGAGCTTGTGTTACACTCAGACCTTGGGACAGATAAGGCTGCAGCAGGGAAATACAGTATGTCAAACAGAGAGAGAGAAGTAAAGAGAAACCACATCATAACTAGAAATGTTTTTTTTTTAATTAAAAATTGAACAGAAATATGATAGAAGACACCAATGTTCATTAGCATTTAACACAATTATTAATATTAATAATCAGAAAAACGTTCTTAATATAGATCATTATTCTAACCGTAGGCTGTTTGCCTGGCAATTAGGTAATATACATCAAGGACAGAAATTAATTTTTTTAGTAAGAAGCAATACTTGCCCCTTGGAATTGATTTCCTGGGGCTTTTTTCCCCTCAGCGATAGATGCTATTTACACTAAGTGAAAATATCAATATATTCTATTTACTGTAAGTGTCAATAGCATCATTTTCTTAGCAATATGCTATTTACATGAGGTGAAAATCGCGATAGATTCTATTTACGCCATGTAAAAGTATCAGTTCTTTGCAATAAGAGTAAATATTAGCCTAATTACACTTTTTACTTTTTACACTTTATATTGGCAGATACTATTTGCACCTCTGTATTTTTGTACATTAACAGGATGCAATAATATAGAGTGTAAAAGATTTATTAAAATGATTAAATGGGGGCTGTCTTATTGGGAGAATAAAAACCCTCCCTTACACCTTCTCCTAACCCTACCCAATAAACACTTTTAATATTATTAAATGCTCGTTTGCAGATTATTTTCACATTTTTATTGAAAATAAACTTGAGCTCGGCAAAAGGCGTATTCGAACCTGTGTTGAGCGAATGAAACATCCGGTTTGTTAGTTGCTACTGGTGCGCCAATGAAGACATTAAACAATGCAGATCTCTTTTACAAATTGTGGCCCATCCAGACATTTGTGGGCGGAGTTAGTGTAAATAAGTCAAGTAAATAGAAACCTTTTTACCTCTGTATGAGCATTTTTTATAAGTACCTTATTAAAAATCTCTCTATGTTGTTTTTTATGTGGAATACTTACATTTAACCAGTTACTTTTTTATTTTAAGACTGTTATCAATAAAAAAAATTTTCATCATCAACAAAAGCTGTTTTTACACTGCAAATGTGGAACATTTGCATTTATTTTTTAATGCTGCTCATGTTAAGGGATTTACACAAAAATTGGATTAAGTAAATAGCGTATAAATTAAAAAAACTGGAGCTCACTAGACGGCGAAGCTGCAATATCATGACAAAACCATTGTTGTTGATTGTTGCTCTTATATTGTAATGATTACTGTCGATTCATAGAAATTTTCTGGCTAACTAAGAACCTTTAATGAATTTGTTTATTGCTTATTATGGGTTAGAAAATCAAGACTTCACATGGTTATTTATTTGAGTGGCATAAAAAATAAAACGGTAAAGCAAGCAAAGAACACTGAAGCAGTCCATGACTTCAGTCTAACATGAGTTACGCACTTTCGTAAAACTCCAGTTATAATCGCTAAAGCTCTCTACACTGCGAAATGAATCTTTTGCTTACAACTTTTCTGCAATTTGTTCATGAATGCAGATCAAAGACTTTGTGCCGATTCTGAATTGACCCTTCGCGGCAGTTTGATTGACAGGCGATCTAACCAATCATAACCCCTAATCCGCCATTTTGTCCGACAAAGCAGTCAGGGGAGTTAGTAGATTAAAGTTGATGTATTGAAAATTAAAAAGTTTCGTTAAAAATTATATTTAAAGTTTATATTTACAGTTTCATATTTAAAAATTACAATATTTTAAATATGAAACTGTTTTATATAAAAAGTAACCTGCTCTGTCTTCTTTGCTCCACCACTGTGTGAGAACTTGTGTGGCGTGAGAGCGCATGGCTTGTCGGACATAGCAACAGTAACTAAAGGGGGCGGGTCTTTGCGAAGGCTCACATCTCCTCTGATTGGACATTACATTCACGAGCTCAACAGAAATGAGTGTGATTGGTTATAATGCTCAACGCTGCAAACCGTGCATGAAAACAAATGTGAAGAATCTTTAGTAAATTGACTGTAAATGTAATGCCGCAATCAACACTTTTCACTACATCCATAATAGATATAGCTTAATTGTAGGGGCATTTTTTTGCCACTTATTTTGAATTTGAGAGGCAATTTTGTTCATTTTGGTGGCATTTTTGACCCAAACCTCTGTTAATTTCCAACCATGATATAAGGCTAGTCACAGCCACAAGTGTGAGACTATATGAGCATTTTATAACAACTTTGAACTCAGCTTGTCCAATTACAACTATCCGTTTATATTGATTTAATTTTTTATAGCACACATTCAGGTGAAGACATTCTTAATTTTTTTTTGACAGTTTTGAAAAGCGATGATTAAAATGTTCTTTAAGAGACCGTAAATAGTTATTCGTGCTACATAATTATGATGGAAAGGCAGAGCTCATGAATAGATATATGCACACCTTTCGTGAGACGTTGAATGCTATTGTAATGGGATGAATTAATTCAATGCTAATATGACACTCATCGCTCATCACTTTAAATGAAAGAAAAGAACTATCGGAGCTTTTATATTGTCATGAAGAGGAATTTGGGCAAAAGCAAATAATGTACCTAATAATTTCAAATAGATTTTCTAATATATTTCTTATGTCTGGAGGCAACCATTTCCGAAAATGGTTCTGTGGCTTTGTCTGTAATGTCTTGAAGCAGACAGAACTGAATAGTACTGGATGACTTTGTTTTTTAAAACACATAATTAGAACAAAATCCAGTAGTTGAGTTGAAACATGATAGATTTACTGTATTGCGAAAGATTTATTTTACTTTCAGCACTATACGAAGCAGCAGGTTTAATGATGAAAAACAAATCAACTACTGTTTCATTCCATTCAAATCGTAAGTCCCTGAACAACTGAAAGGAACAGATACTGCAGTAAATGGCATCTCCTCTATCTCTTTGCTGTATGGTGGGTTTCCGAACTGCTGATTTAGATTCCTGTGTCCTTGAGTCAGTGGCTGCTTGACTTGAATGGCAGCAGAGATCAATCTGAGAGCGAATTATGGCCAAAATACGAATACTAGTCTGGTTTGGCAGATAATGACCAAACTATAAAAGACAAAATCATGATAATAAATAATTTCAGTAAGACTATTATATATCTTATTACTACTTCTGGTTTTATGACTGATAATAACAGTTAGCAGAAAGACACACACACACACACGCGCGCGTGCACACTTACGCAAATCTGAACATTTGCAAAAAAGATTAAAATCTCTGCTGGATTGTATTACCATCAGTCCCTGGATCAGGAGTTAATTGAAAATACATCTCCTCTGTCACCCACTAGAATCATAACCCTGAAAATATCTTTTACAACAAACTATGAAAATGCAAGGGGGAAACTAAAACCTAAGAAAAAGTTTTGATTCTTATGTGATAGGTGCTTCAGTTCAATAAGAAGAACTAAATGTTTTGTAAGATTTGTAAAACACAATACTTGCGCTCAAGGTCTAAAAAGTGTTTTTATAAAGATAATTTAAATTTCTGATTATCATTGTCAGCTGTTTATGATACAAAATGATGGCAACAGGGTTGACATTTTAAGATTGTTGCTTACTGACAAAAAAAACATAATTTAAAGTAATAAAAAGAGTTCACTTTTTTTAAACAATAATGACTGCTTTAAGACTACTTTTTTTTTTTGAATAGTGATTTTGAAAGAAAAAAAAATTATGGTAACAGGATTGACGGACCTGGGAATATAACTTTTTAATAATTTGGTAACACTTTACGAAAAAATTCATCAGTTAACATTAGTTAATAACATTAGTTAACATGAACTGATAATGAACTGCACTTCTACAGCATTTCTTAATCTTTGTTAATGTTAATTTCAACATTTACTAATACATCATTAAAATCTTGTTAACATTAGTAAATGTACTGGAACTAACATGAACAAACAATGAACTGTATTTTCTTTAACTAACGTTAACGAAGATTAGTAAATACAGTAACAAATGTATTTCTCATGGTTAGATCATGTTAGTTAATACATTAATGTTTAACTAATGAACCTTATTGTAAAGTGTTACCTATAATTTTAAAGTTTGACAGTTTTAAACAGTCTCTTATGCTCAGCAAGGCTGCATTTATTTGATCAAAAATACAGTAAAAAAAAAAAAACTGTAATATTATTACATAGCATTGCAATTTAAAAAGAACTGGGTTTTTAAATTGGAAGTTATTCCTGTGATGGCAAAGCTGAACTTTCAGCATCATTACTCCAGTCTTCATGATCCTTCAGAAGTTCAAAAGAACAGCATTTATTTGAAACAGAAATCTTAACTCTCACTTTTGATCTATTGAATCCATCCGTGAGCACCAAATTAGCATATTAGAATGATTTCTGAAGGATCTTGCAAGTCAAGTCACCTTTACTTATATAGCGCTTTTTACGATGCAAATTGTGGCAAAGCAGCTTTACATTAATAACTGGCTAATAATTTTTGGCTGCACAGCAGCTCTTAAAGAAAATGGTGTCATTGTCCAGCTTATTCTATATATTTGTATTGATTCATTCCATTGCAAAGATCAATAATTATTAGTCTATTTAACTAATTTATGTATATCAGCACTGGAGAAAACAGTGACGTAATCGTCCGGCTCAGTTCACATACAACGGCGCCAATGCAGGCATATCAAAAACACTGCTGAATATCAAACAAGTGTCCCCAACTAAGCAAGCCAAAGGCAACAGCGGCAAGGAAAATGGAGGGAAAAAAACAGGCTTAGTTCTCCTCTGGCCAACAGTGAACACTCGTTTGATATTCAGGCAGAGTTACAGGTCATAAGTCTGATTTGGGATCGCAATAGTCAAAATATCTAATCCAGTTCCATCTAGTTTAAGATCTTTTTCATCACGCCGGTATGGGACGGTTTGCTGGGGATCTGTGCCACTGGCTGATGAGTCGGTAAGGTCTTCACAAAGGATGAACTAGTTCACACAGTCTCCGCCGACAACCCAGGTCCACGCGTGTGATACTTCATGTGACACTGAAGACTGTAGGAAATTCAGCTTTCCCATCACAGGAATAAATTCCATTTTAAATTATATTGAAATAGAAAACTGTTCTTAAAAATTTCCTTAAAGCTGCAGTCAATCAATCAAATTTTGAGCAAGTACATAACCAGCCAGCGTTCAAAACTATCTCCTTACCTTATTCACAATGGTAAGCTTATAATAATGTTTCCTAATTTGAGTGGTACTAGTGAGTTTCCACAGGAAATTCAGCAGCCGTTCATCTTTGGGTCATTATGTCACATCTTTTGGTCATTGGAGTCCCAGACAGTAGCTATATCATGTGAGGATGCTGCAGGTGACGGATCATTTATAGCCTTTTATCACAACAGCTGTAATAATTAAACTTGTCATTTTGATGGTGGTTTGTAATCCAGAAAGGTCCAAATGACAATCATCAGTGACAATTTGTTAACCCGTAGTCAAAAGCAAAAGACTTCGGACTGCAGAGTGGCTACAGAAATTGAAATCTGCAGGTAACGTCAATACACACTAAATACACATAGTTACGCAATGCTGATGTTTTTAACATTAACAATTTGAGAACAAAAATAATAATTTGCACAGTTTGACGTGGTATGAGCTAAGCGATATGAGTTGAGCGAAATAGTAAATCGTGCGCACGTTTTAGTAAATTGAGGGAACGAAATAGTAAATCATGTGCATGTTTTAGTAAATCAAGGGCACGAAATGCTTAACCGTGCGAACGTTTTAGTAAATCAAGGGAACGAAATAGTAAATCGTGCAAACATTTTAGTAAATCAAGGGAGCGAAATAGTTAATTGTGCGCACGTTTTAGTAAATCGAGGGAACGAAATAGTAAATCTTGCACACGTTTTAGTAAATCGAGGTCACGAAATAGTTAATCGTGGGCACGTTTTAGTAAATCGAGGGAACGAAATAGTAAATCGTGCGCACGTTTTAGTAAATCGAGGGAACGAAATAGTTAATCTTGCACACGTTTTAGTAAATCATGGGAACGAAATAGTAAATCGTGCGAACCATTTAGCCTACTTTTTCTTTTTTTCCCCCTGCATATCATGTCCTGGGCTCCATACAGAGTTCATTGTTAGCGGCTTGTTAATAAAGCATGGTTAATATGGTCATAGACATAAAAAACAAAACACCATCATGGTAACACACAACACACTAAAATATTGCAATAAAAAATAACTTATATAGTCAAACAATTTAACAATATATATTTAAAAGGGACAAATAAAAAGCATTAAGTATATTTGAAATGTAAATGAATAAAAACAACAGTTGAATTGATAAATGTCTAAATAAACCCGTAATAAGAACCTGTTTCTGTTGTATACTGCAGTGGTGTTTCTCAAACATCCCTTCACAGAGTTCCTCTCTTTGGACTGCAGTTGGTCCTGGTTGACTTTATTCATGTGATATTCTGAAAAAGTAAACACTTGAGTTTTTAAACAAACTTGTAATTCAAGTGTTTACACTGAGAGTTTGATTATTGGCATTGGGGCGCTATTTTTGTCCTTCTATCTCTCAGTTCATCTCAGCATGAGCAGACCTACATTTCGGTACCAAACGTGAGTGCCTGTGTGTGTCTTCGGTGTAAGTGTGCGCACGCATGCTCCACGCTAAGGTTACCGTTGGCAGATTTTTAATCTACATGTACGATGTGCCCTCCCGTGTCTTGTGTCTACTCAGCAGTATGTGGTCGAGTGTGATTTGGAGTGTTGGGCCGCAGCGTATTGATTGGCTGCGCCGGGGTAGGGCGCAGGCGGACGACACACTGGTGACTTTGTTGTAAATGCAGAGCGGGTGAGTGGTGGGTGTCAGGCTTAGGGTGCCGACCAATCATCAATCATGTGCTGTCAGGCCTCCCTCTCTCCTCGCAACCCTGCTTTTTTTCTGCCTCAATGATCAGTCTTTGTTTAAATTGCGCAGTAAGACTCCCGCCAGACCACGAGAACAACCGCCAAGTTGTTTGCAGGTGCTATCGTTCACAGCTGCCAATTTAAGTCATGTGATTTCCATAACAGCCACAGGGCACGGTAAACATAATGTATTTTAATACATCTATACTATGCATAGAATGGAAAGGTGGACTTTTGCGGTGGTCGTAGTCGATAATAATGTTTTTGAGGTTGAAATACACATCGCTTTATTATGCTAATTCAAGTTATGTTAATTCCTGCCTCACAAAAGAATATGAAATGATTGGGTCTGTAGTACTGAGCGCTGTTCACACCAAGGACGACAACAATATTATAATTTATATATAATATTTAGCCTACATTTTTCGTTGTAGTCTTTTAAAAAGGCATCTTGAAATAATAAACTAAGTGCAATGAGGGTTGTCAAAAATATTGATTTTTTCGATACAGAAATATCTGAAACACTTGCGTACTCATTTTCCGCAGGTTAAAACGCAAACCCGCCTCCCCTCACTCACTTGTTTCATTTGCTCTGGATGAATATTGTTGGTGTTACAGGGTGGGATCATGTGTAATTTTACTAAATTCCGCAGGTTTTGTGCTCAAACCCAAAGTGTGTGCACATAAAGCTGCCTCTCAGAACTAAATTGAGTACAAAATCACTGTTATTGCACTTAAACAGTCAAATACACAAAATGCTGGTTTTGATGACTATTCATGTATTCAGAGTCAGTTCTGTTTTAAGTGAATGTAGTTGAGAAACAAAAACGGATGTGTAACAGTTCTGTGTCAGGTCTTAAAGTGACAGCAGCCTAATATACCTGCTGCCAATATTATGAGATAATATTAAAAAAAAAAATGCAAAAAAGTTCATGCCAAGCCCTTTTTGTCGTTATAGTTAGCGTTCTTGATGTAAAACTGGCCTATAGCATAAATTATACCACATGATCACCTGAAATAATCAAAAGCTTAAATAATAAACTTGTATCCTATACCATTTTGTCCTAATGGTTATTATAAAATGGATAGTTGTAGTTCTGGATGCTGATTGGTCAAGACTGTATGGTAGCAGTGCTAAAATTCACAATAGTGTAACATAAGCATGTGAAAAACCTGTTCATTTAGCTATTGTGATTAGCACTGGACAGACTGACAGTCTCAAGTAGTCTTGAGTAGTTTATGAATAAGGACTGGGATCTTCTATCATGGTGCTTAATTAATTTGCTTAATAAAATAATGTGTCTTTAATGTATCATTTAGGAGTTTAGCCTTGACTATTAACAATAGAACTGCTTAAAAAAAAGTTGGGAAAAATGATTTTTGGGGACCACTCATGCCATTTGTTCAACAGGGGAAACCTATTTGATGTATTTTCAAATATGAGTATATTCTCTGCTAACACATTTTCGAGTTGGCACATTAAATTGTCGATTTAATAATGCATCGTAAAGTGTTTTACTATCCCTGAATTACGCTTTTGCTTCTTGTTGGGAAATGACATGTTGTAAATCAGCGGACCTACTTTTAACATTAAGTGAAAGTAGTCACACTCATTCATATCACAGAAGAATAATAAATTTCTTGGCCATTTTTTTGCTTTAAAATACCATCTCTTGCAGCATGGTGCAGACTCGCTTTAAGGCTGGTAATTTACAACACTCATTAGAGTGCTGAAAGCACCTCAGTCAATCTGAACTGAGACGCCGCAGTCACAAACTACATCCTTACTGCAGTGCCTAGAAAAAAATCAATTACACATTAAACCCAGGTAAAACTCTAATGTGGTCCTATGGAGTGTGCATGTCTATAAAGCAAAACATAAATTCATGCAAGTCTCCAGCATGTTCCAATGAATGTGGTACTATTATTTTTTTTCTGTTTCAACTATGTTCAGTGAAAGGAGGAGCTTAAACTCAGAAAATCACACACTCACGTTTGTTTTGCTATCAAAGTGAGGACATTCCGTAGGTGTAATGGTTTTTATGCTGTACAAACTGTACATTCTCTCCCCCTACACTAACCCTAAACCTACCCATCACAGAAAACATTCTGCATTTTTTTAAAAACATTGTTTAGTATGTTTTTAAAGCTATTTGAAATGTGACGACGCATGAAATGTCCTCATATTTCACGTTTAAGTTGTAATACCAGTGTCATACCCATGTCATTATACAAATTTGTGTCCTCGTAAATCACAAAAACGCGTACACACAGACACACACACATGGGTAGATTACAGATTGTAGTTAATGTAATCCATTACTTTACACATTTTAGGTAATATAATCTGACTACTTGTATATTTTTACATTACTTTTGACCTAACTAGTTTATCAAATTGAACATGAAAATATTGTACCCAATTGATATGAAAATAAAAAGAGACAGAAAATATATTCTGATCTTTTTTTAACAACAAAATGTGCATTAAACATTACATTACAGCAGGGTATCCCAGACTGGGGATCCTTATGGAACTGCAGGGGTTCGCAAGTTCTGGAAAAAGCTATTAATTAAATCATACAGATTTTAAAATGAAAATAATCTATAATAAAAATGTGTTTGAAAGAAAAGAAAGACTTGCAAAGACAGCAATACATGGTTAAAAGACTCAGAGTAATTCAAATAATAATTGATGTGTTCATCAGGAGTTGATTCCACAGGCAATGTCACAATCTAGAAGTCTTTCTGAATTTATGTAGACGATATGCTTTTTTAGAAAGGAAAATTTAAAACATGAAACAGAAGAATGAGGGAGAATCATTTAATAATGATAATTTAATGGCATTATGTAAATATGTGTAATCAATTAAACAGTAACTGTAGTCAAACATATTTGAAATAACTGTAATTACAACTTGAATTGTAAATATAAATTTTTGGAATCTGATTACATGTACTGTAGAGGATTTTATAATCGTTAAAAATTGTACTACTACAATGATGTCACTTGTTGGGTCACAACAAATGTAACAGTGTTGAATGTAAAATGTGGGACACTGATACCAGTAGTTTAGTTCACTCACTAGATACATAAATAAACAAACACAACAATTGTGCCTGTAAAGCTTTCAAAATGTAATGGGACATTAGGAAAGTGAAACATATTCACAGAAAGTGCCCTTCACACACATGAAATATGATCACGCTCTTCTTAACTTGCTAGTTGTAATGGCAAAGAGTGAATCTAAAAAGTTTCTAACTGAGCCAGCGCTTTATTAGCATCGCAAAGTCGTTTGTTTATTTGTTAATATTTGCATGAGCCTGCAGCTTGTGTAATTGGACTGGGAACTCCCGCTTTGCCTGTAAGGCCACGGTTTAGTTTGCAACATTTTTTTTTTTTTCCGAGTGCAGAGGCTGATCTCCAGTCAGCAGAGAGATCGGCCCAGCCCGTCTCCTCTCTGCTCTGCTCCACTGCTGATCTCATCTCCATATATGAGTTGCTTTGCACTTCTTGTGCCTGACACGATTAATTAGCCACATCCAGGTAAGGGAACTTCTGACGAAGTGCCAAGAGCAATAAACATTGATCATAGTCACAGACTTTTTACTGGCTCACTTGGAAGGGGAATGCAGCCTTGCGTGTGTGTGTGAATAATGTGTCCCTGTGCGTTGGGGAGCGTTTGTGTGTATGAATATGTCTGTGCATGAGGATGCATTTATATTCAGGGGCCTCATGCATGTTTATTTATTTACTCATTGATCGATCAATTGATTGATTGACACTTCGTGGTTTAAGTAAAATGCTGATTATATAAGCAGCATGATCTGGACTATATATCAGATTCCTAATTACATTTTAAAATATTCTTAATCAATCTACATTTACTTTTTTATTGATTACGTGATTACTTAATATTCACAAAATATCAGTAAACTATTCATAATTCAACAACTCTCCGTAATTCTCATTATATGTTTTAAATTTTCCTTTCAGCATGTTGTATATGTTTTGAAAGTCTTCAAGTTTTGAGGAATTGCAATAATTGAATAGTTAGGGAGCTATACTTATGTGGAAAACTGACAGGCCACACAGCTTAAACAAGTAAAATATTTTTTAGTAAGTGTTTTTTAAAATATTTAGCTTTATTTGTAAGATTTTATTCATCTTAATTCAATGTTTGATGTACTTCACATTTTTGATATCAAAGAGTGAAATACATTTTCTTTCTCTTTGCATTTTTATATCAGTACGCATGCTACACGATTATTGAAATGTCACAAATGAGTTAGGTCAAAAGTAATCAAAAAAGTAATCAGATTACATTACCAAAATGTGTCATGAAATAGATTATTGTAACACTATTCTTAAGGATGGGAAGAAGGAGGCGGGAACCGCCGAACATTCAACATAACTTTAATCAAATAAATATACAAACAACAAAATGAAAGTAAAATGGCCGTGAGGAACTGCCGCCAACACAAACATAATAAAACACAACATAAAATACAGGCCTAGTCCTCTCTCGTCCTTCACTGAGCTCCTCCGTGAGAGAAACGAGACCGGTGCAGCGCACAGCCAACGCTCATTATCACTCGCGCCGTTCCCTCACGGCTCTCGCCCTCCCTGCTCGTCACAATTATGTTAGTAATGGATTACAGATTGTAAGTAATCTAGCTAGTTATTGTAGTGGTACACTTTTTAGCATGAAAGAGGACAAAAATGCATGATGATCACTGGTATATAAACAGTACGGCGCGCCCGCTTCTTAAAGGCTCAGATTTAAACAAATTAACACATAGACAGGTGTAAGTTTAAAAATAAGTATAACATAATAAATAGACCTATTAGTAGATCATTATTACAAATAATAATTAATTAAACTCAATATAAATGAATAAAAATATGAGTATTCTTTTAAAAATAATCATTAAAATAATGCAAATTGGTGGCATTAAAGCATTTATTCACTTTCAAATGAAAATTAGATTTACTCACCCTCAAGGCATCTTATAGGTGTGTATGACTTTCTTCTTTCTGATGAACACAATCAGAGTTATTTTAATAAATATCCTGACGCATCCAAACTTTATAATGGCAGTGAGCGGGATCAACGAGTATGAGCTGAAGATCGTGCTTCCATCCACATCCATCCATCATAAACGCATTCCACGCGGCTCTGGGGGGTTATTAAAGTCCTTCTGAAGCGAAACGATGGATTTGTGAAAACAAAATGTTCATATTTAACAAGTAAAATATCTAGCTTCTGCCAGACCATCTTCTGTATTCAACAAACGAAGAAAGTGTAAAATTCTTGCAGTTCAAAAAGCTTACGCTACGTCCTATGGCTTCCCTGTTCAGCTTACAGAAAAAGTGTAACTGACACCACATCACTTCAGAAGGCCTTTATTAACCCCCCAGAGCCGTGTGAAGTACGTTTACGATGGATGGATGTGGATGAAAGCACTTTCTTCAGCTCATACTCTTGAGTTCACTGCCATTATAAAGCTCAGGATATTTATTAAAATATCTCCGACTGTGTTCATCAGAAGGAAGAAACTCATATACACCTATGATGGCTTGAGGGTGACTAAATCTTGTGCTAATTTTCATTTGAAAGTGAACTAATGCTTTAACAAACGAAGACCATCGATTTCAAACTCAAGACAGTTACAATAAGTAAGTTTACATTCATTCTTTAACATTTTAGCCTGTAAGTTTTGTAAAAAAAAAATTAATTTCCCTATCGAGAAAACAAAACACTATGAAAATAGCTTCAGTTATGACTTTTTAATTTGATTTAGTCTATTTAGTTTTGTATCCAATACAGTGTGATTTTCGGAGATCCAGATCTGGCAGCAGCAGTACATTTTTCCTCTAAGGAAAGCGATTCGTGGACAGCTTACTCTGGGCCCTAAATCCTGCATAGCCCAGCAAACCAATGAGAACGTGCAACAGTAATGACAATACATAACAACAGAGCATAGGTGGCAAAGCTGCTATTATATCAGCATACCTGGAACCCTCTGTCACTGGCATATTTGAAGAAAATTACCATGGTGGGGCAAATAAATATATGACGACAGTTGTATAGGCTATGCATTACCAACATTTTATCAAGTAAGCTTTGCGGTATACCTCAAACAAAGGAATTTTTTGTAATTTATAGTGTTAATATTAAAGTAAAGTAAAGTAAAGTAAATAGTAAAGTAACACAAGTTACTTTTTCCCATTTATTGACTGACAGCTCTCCTGTCCGCATGTTGAGAGAAATAAAGTGCAGAGGTGTGTGTGCTGTAAACATGATGGCTATTGTAGTTCTAATCGAGCATTTACTCATCTTACTTGCAAAAAAACATTCATTATTCCTCAAAATACAGTGGAATGCAATCTCAGAATTTTACACAAACCTGTAATTATTAACTGTATGAAATTACATAAATATACTTTATGTATTTAATCTCACTTTATTATCCAATGTCTTTGCTGTCGACGTTCAATGATCCAATTTAATCATACTAACAAGCAAAAAAGACTTTAGATTTAGAAAATTCCTTCTCCTGTATCCTATTCTTCTTCAATTCAGAATGGCAGCACAGCTGAAAGGTTTGTTTTGAGCTGCGCCCTCTACTGTACAGAAGTATAGGACTTTTTTTTGTTGTTCTATAAAAAACAAACAAGCTACCTCAGCCCAGGTGAGAAAAAGTAATGCAAAAGTAATGTAACGGATTACTTTTCAGGAAAAGTAAGTTACTTTTTTCGGGAGTAACACAATATATAATTACTTTTAAAAGTAACTTTGCCCAACACTGATTAGTGAATCCACACGTGGCTTGGGGATGCAGAGCATTCACAGCTTATATGGACCGCCAGTGATCATCATGCATTTTTGTTTTAAAAATGTTGTACAGATTTGAAGAAGGAAAAAAACTAATCTGTTGAAGGTGTGACAAGATTGGACTGATCAAATTTATTGTGATGGGCGTGCTTTTTAGCAAAATCTGCAACCTATTTTTTTAAAGATATGTGTATTTTTTTCATTATTTTAGTAATATGCTTTTACAATCAGCTCATTTGAACGAGCATGATATCTCTACCTACATAAACTAGCATGCGTAGGCCATGAGAATCATGTTGAAGCATGCAAGTGTGTGTTGTGACTTTATAATAAACCATAGACCTAATTTTAGGGGGATTTTCTTTTCAAGGTCATACTGCTGGCAGGCTCCAGAGAGCATAGAAAACAATCCCATCTCTTTTTCCAGAGCCGAACCTTCTGAAAATACACATAAAAAAAAATTGCAAAACCAGAGCATAATGAAGCTGCAAAACAAAAACTGAGCGCCTTGGCCAAAAGGAGAGAAAAATACTGAGGGGTGTAATGGAGGCCAGATGAGCTGACAGTAACAAATACCTCCATTAGCTGCCACTGATGGAAGGCTGGAGAGATGGTAGGGCTTTCACATGGAGCATAGTGAGACAGGGAAGTGTTACAGGATGTGTCGTGTACAGGTGGGACATGGGAGTCAAGTCGACCTGAGCGAAAGAGGACCGGAGAGGAAAGCAGAGGAGTGCAGACGGGAAGCCCACGGACCTGAGCTCTGGTGCATTTTCCATGGAGTTTGTGTGTGTGTGTGTAACGGACAGCTGGGATTTCAATCAGAGACTTCTTTATGCAGTCTTCTAACACATAATGAACTGAAGCACTGCTCAGCATGAGCAAGCCTTATTCACACACACCGGCAGTGTTTTAGCATCATTACGGAACACACACACCACAACTCACGCAATCAAAACCAAATGTGCTGCGAGTGCATGAAAAGACACGGCAGAAATGACAACGTGCTGAACGGAAAGTGATTTGTCCAATCCGTTAAAAGTTTATATCAACAATTAGTTTATAATAAGTCCGTTTGATTAAAAGCTGAAGGCCACAGGCTGCACAGTTCCTCAGGGGCTGATCTGGTGTATAAAAAAAAAATTACCTCACCCTAAACCTGTCAGCACACCATTACAGCCCACGCCGCCATATGATGGCATGCCAAAAAAAAAAAAAAAAAAAAAAAATACTGAAGCCATTGTAGCGAGAAGGTGTTGGCAGATGTAGGCTTAAGGAATGCAGTGACAGGGTTATTTGTTGGACAGAGTTTGTGCAATGGAGAAATGTTTAAGGGGAAAAGGCTTCAGTCTGTGGGTTCTTATCAGTAAGCCTAATAGAGTTAGATAGGGGAATATCTTGATGAGAAATCAGATAAAGACAGAAAGAAAAACAAAAACCTCAAAACACTAGCAACCAAAGGCTACAGTCTAGAGAAGCAATGACTCATGCAGGACAGGGAGCCAAAGAGAGTTTTGCAGCCCATCTGTAAGAACATGCATATTTGCAGAAAGAATAAACTCTGAAAGGAACACAATGCATGTCCTGTAATCTGTTGTGGAAAAATGTCAACTGATGCCAAATATTTGTCATATCGAGAAAAAAAAAAAGTTTTTAGTTAGATATGGTGGCTGGGGTCTTATCTAATGCAGCATGAATCCACATGACTTGTGCGTGCTATATTTAAGTCTTCTTAAGACATACAATATGTGAGGAACAGGGCTATTCTAATTGATGTGTACATTTCTTATTTTTGTTTAGTTTAAGTTGAACAACTAAAATACTTACGTAACTATACGTAAGCAAGAGGCTGTGCATTATCATGGCTGAAGGGCGTTATTGTGTTGCAACCCTTTCAGCCGTGACTTATTCACGATACGGCACTAGTCTCGAGTACCTTATTGCTAAAACGGTTATCACACAATATAAATATTAAAGCCAAAAATATGTATCAATGCTACTTTCATGAAGTAAAATCTGTAAATGCCTTCCTTCCACCGGAAAAAATAGTCTCTGACAGTGAACGGCAACAGAAGTTACATTATTATGCCTTTAGATGGCGGCAAAGACTGTCTATATGACTGTGTCAGTCAGTAGTGAGAACTTTTACATTGAAAAGACTTAAATGTTGTGAACAATGGAACAAGACGCAACAAAACCGACAAGCCATACCGCTCTCACAAAGTGAAAAATACATCACGGAAAGTTTCAAATTTCAAAGATTGTAATTTTTTAAAGAAGTTTAAACAATAAATAGAGTATAGTGTGTCTTTAATGTGTCGTGACAGATCGCTGTAGCTCCTTCAATCGGCTCGTGAAGCGATCATCTCTTCATACTAGTTCATTTATAGCATCAAATAAACATGAATGAACACCAGAAGGAATATTGTTTAATCCGCGGAAAGACGTGAGTACACACAATTTTTCAAGTTCAAGTTCACCGATGTTAGTCTACCAACTCTCCTGACTGCTTTGTTGGACAAAATGGCGGATTCGGGTTATGATTGGTCAGATCACCTGTCAATCAAACTGCCAGTGAAGGGTCAATAGAGAACAAACAGTTTTCATTGCTAAGAGTGGTTGCTAAGGGTGATGTGTAGCGATACACAAAATCTTTGTGTGAAGTGGCCAGAACCTAACTGTTTTATAACCATATTTAAAAGTAAAAAAAAAAAAAAAATGACAAACACAAAAAATGACAAAAAAGTTACATTAAAATATAAAAATTAACCTGAATATTTATTAAACTGAATAAATATTAACTAAAACTATAATAGTACTAAAATAACATTGGTTAGGAAGAAACCTTGACATTAATTAACACTGAAAATATTCCCCTGATATGAATCTCATTTGATAAATTAAGTATTTTTTTTATTTATTTTTGAAAAAAAATAATTCATTGTACGTCAATGTGTCATTGACATTTGACGTCAACACCATGGGGTCTCATAACAAAACAAGATGCCTGTTTGAATATGCAGAATGTAGAATGAGCTGCAGCAGGAAAGATGGTCACTGAATGAAAAATTGGTCTGTTCCTCACAAAAACCTTAGTGTGGCTTAGAAGACTATCTTGAATGTAGTGCCTGTGCAGCATTGGCCACTTTTATGGTGAATGCATGAACATACGTGAACATTTCGTCATGGTCTTTCACAAACAAACACCAGCACACAGGTTCAGAACTACATAATGTTGAGTAAAAAAGGCCAACATTTGCATATTTGGGTGAACTGTCCCTTTAAGCGCTGTAATTCTCCAGGCCGCTGAGGTTCTAAGGAATGGTGAACTTGGCAAATGTCACGCATACTGGGTCTTGATGCTGTTAACATGCATATAACACTCTGCCAGAGGTTACAATGACACCTTTTGTCTACTCTTACTGGATGATTTGAGTTGGTTAGGTTGCAAATATCTGTTAGAACTATTGTGAAAAAGAACATTTTTTCATTTGGCAGACGCTTTTATCCGAAGCGACTTACAAGTGAGAAGTTGCCCTTGGTGGGGAGCAATTAGGGGTTACATGCCTTGCTCAAGGGCACCTTAGTCATGGTCTCGAAGGTGGAGAGAGTGCTGTTCATTCACAATCCCCACCTTCAATTCCTGCCAGTGTGAGAATCGAACCAGCAACCTTCAGGTTACAAGCCCGACTCCCTCACATTAGGCCACGACTACCACAAGTGACTACCAAAGAAGTGTGCACATGTAAGGTATTTCAAATCTTAAAAGTATTTAAAAAGAAGTACTTGCAAACAGGGCTTAAAATTAACACTCGCCAAGCACCAAATGCAAGTAAAAATAAATGTTGGCTACTATATGATATGGTGTTAATCTGCAGTATCGGCCGGTAATATTTTTATGAATTCTAGCAATGCAATATTGTGAGAACACGAACGTGAATAAACGTGAATGACGCTCGGGCCAGTTGACGGGCCGGTGCTGCATCGTCACGAAAGTAAGCCTTGTCAATTGAAATATTAAAATGCAAGAAGGCTTGAAGGGGATCTCAATTCGCTACTCGCTGTGTTTTTGCACAAACATCCAATGCATGCACCCAGAAATCCACATCAGCACTAAATTGAACACTCTTTTACATCTTCTTACGCTTGAAAATGCCTGCAAGTATCATCACAAAGAGTCAATTATCTCTTAAGTAAACATAAACAGTTGAGATACACATAGACACATGTGTATTAGTATGTTGGATTAGTGCATAAGCTCTTAAAGTGACAGCAGCCTAATATATAGGCCCGCTGCCTTCTGTTTCCTTAAGGGGGACCTATAATTACCCTTTTACAAGATGTAATATAAGTCTCTGGTGTCCCCATGAATGTGTCTGTGAAATTTCAGCTCAAAATACCCCACAGATCATTTATTATAGCTTGTTTGGGTGTAAGCAAAAACACACCGTTTTTGTCTATCCCTTTCAATGCAAATGAGCTGCTGCTCCCGGACGCTTTCCAGAAACTCAATAACAACAAAGCTGGAGAATCTTATGAAAACAAAATGACGATTGTCAGTAATGGTGTTCAGCTTTACAATGTTCAAACCCGAGTTGGACACTGATGGAGAGACTCAGGAAGAACTTACAACTTTTAGAATGGAGTTGGATGTTTCTGAATGGTTAGTGGATAAATTTAAGCAGTTGCTGTGGAGTTGAACTAATCGACTAGCATGTGCCGTCATGTTAATCTTTAGTGCAAATCCAGCATTAAACTGACCATCATTTGTGAAGTAGTCTGACGTAGAATGATAAATTTATATTGAAAATAAGTCATTTTGTGTGTTTTTTTTCCCAAATCAGTGACATTATTTATGAATTTGGCAATTAAAGAGTTAAAATCCTGAATTTTTTTTTTAAACATTTAGTAGCTTTGATCAGGACTGAGGTTGATTAATAGATTTAAGCAAAAAAATTTGAAAAAAATATTTATCTGATACATTTTTAAAGCAGTTAAAAGTAGTGGCTGTTTTCAGCCACGAACAGTAAATGAGGGAGAAAAAGTTAAAATCTGATGCTGCACAAAAACTAACAATGCATCAAAGCCAATGTTGTTTCTAATCTTTGACATGTCCAAGACTGTGATAAAAGGCAAAAAAAATCCAGTCCACAATCACATTTTATACTGAAAATAAGTCATTTTGTGTGTTTTTTTCCAGCATTAAACTGACCATCATTTGTGAAGTAGTCTGACGTAAAATGAAGGCATGGTAAAAACACTCCACTACAACAACTCTTCCTCTTCTCTAAAGCAGCCCAACATGGCCTCACCGCCTTTGTTACGTGTTCTCAGGGGCAGGGTTTATGTAAATGTTAGGGTTAGTGATATCACTTATCTGGGAAGAAGCTCGTTGTAATCCCTACCAGCCATTTGTTGTAGGGACAATATCTCCCTTTGCATTGAACTTTGAGCATCGTAACATTGCACACGTTGTTTATGCTCAAACAACAACATTACAAACTAACTAAAGTTAAAAAAGTGAAATCATAATCAACCACCCCTTTAATGTTTATCAAACGACATAAGACTGCTCTTGACTGAATAACTTTTGTAACTTTAATAAGAATGAATATATTTAATCTATACAGTGAAGACTATGCAGCTCTATTTTAAATTTGATTAATTCATTTTTGATTGATAAATTTAATGGTGTATGGTGTTTATTTATTTATTAAATTTCTGTATCTGAAAATTGTGAATTTTCACTGGTATCTAAAATTTTGGTGTCATAATTGCCTGTTTTTGCATAAATAGTTTCATGGCTGGTAAATTGTCTTAGGCCCCATTTACACTGGTGAGTTTTCGTTTTAAAATGGTGTTTTAAAATGAAAACGATTGTCAACCATAGGCAACAGCAGTATTAAACAAAATGCCTTAGGCCCTATTTCCCTATTTTCACGTGCATCCAACGTGCAATATTTCTTTTGTATATTCTATTTTGTAAATTTATTTAGTTTTCTGTTTTTATCTTAGTGTGTACTACTTTTTACCATGTACCCCTGCTGTTGCTAAATGCAATTTCCCCACTGCGGGACAAATAAAGGTTTTACTTACTTACTTCCGTTTTAAAACGCATAAGTTTTGCAACGGTTACGTCCGTCGTTTACACTACACCAGCGTTTTCGAACCTCGAAAACAGAGACTTTCGAAAACGCTGCAGACCCGATTTTAGTTTGAAAACACGGGTTTGCTTTTCAGTATCAATGGACCAAAACGTAGACTTTTGAAAACGACGGCGTGGCTACCTGCATTCGCTCTGTGTATCCTTGACGACCGTGTAAACAATAACATGGAGACTGAACTACAATCTTTGCTAGCTTTGTTGTCATTTTTAGCAGCCATTGCACAGTTAAACTGCATTTTTTTAAATACTGCATTTGTCTACATGCAAGAGGCCACTGTTTACACTTCTACGCGCATGCCCAGTGTGCATGAACGGTCATGTGACATGCGTTTTCGGTCATGTAGTGTGATTGAAGATCGTTTCTGAAACGCTGTGGAAACAGTGTACATGAGGATCGTTTTCATTTTAAAACACCGTTTTAACACAAAAACACTCTAGTGTAAACCGTTTAAATAGAAATTACATTAAAGTTTATTATAAATGCTTATCAGTCATTCAACAGTGCACTTCAACCACGTTCAGACAATGGAATTATGAAATAACATATAAAGGATTTAAGTGGGTCAAAAAAAAGCATTCTCATTTTCATTTAATTGTGAATAACATGCGATTAAGTGTCCGTAAACATTCAGTTCACACACATTAAGTATATTTTTTTCATAATAACTGCTAAAGTATAATTATTTTTCCATAAGAGAGGACTTGGAATATAACAAATCATATTGACTTCTAATATCTCACAACACAGCAACCAAAGGTTATACAGAAGAAATGACTTGTGTATACTATGGAAACAAAAATAGTTTCGCATGCATATTTACAGAAACATGTATATTTACAGAAAGAAAACACTCAGAAAGCAAAGGCAAACATTAAAAACAAAAGCTGTTCACCAATGGGAGGTTTCATGTCCTAGAAATATTTCCAAAAATATACTATAATAACGGCTAGGGTCTTTTCAAATGAGTGCATTCAGCATATTCCGTGTACAATCTGACCGACCTGTCTGCGCAGGAATGCTCTCATAATGGAGAAAACATGAGGCTTCTTTGAGTTTGGAGATGCCTGTGGAGGGGAGAAGGCTCTGCTTTAGAGTGTGCATTAGCCGGTTCATACCTGGGGGCCAATGAATAGAGCCCTCAGGTAAGCCTTGTTGAAACAAATCTAAGCTGCTAATGACACGCACCGTGAAAATATTCACAGTTCATTTAGCTTGATGACAACTGCAGCCCCCTGTGCCCCCCCGCTCCGCTGTTTTGTGTATTAGTCATATCTTCGTGTCATAGTCTGCAACAGACGATGCTGACAACAACTAGCATGGCATAATAGATGGGAATACCATCGATTTGTCTATTGTGTGATGTTTTCTTCACAAGTTTAATACCAAAAAGAAAAGCTCACTTGATATGATGATGATGGCATAACAAGGGCTTAAAGAGCAAAAATAAAAATTCACACTTTATTTATATCGTCATGTAATTCCAAACATGTATGGTTTTATTTATTTATTCTGTGGATCACAAAAGGAAAAATGTAAAAAAAAAATCTAATAAGGAACAGTTTATATATAAATATATGTAAATGTGCACTATGTCACCATTTTACCTCCACCCAGATCTCTTTTTTTTGTCAGCAAACTTTTGACATGGAGGAAAAGTACACACTGTTCATTTACATTCTGTAACAATACTGAGCTGGTTAAAAATCAGTAAACATGTCGTTTAAGTGACTTGATTTACATGGACATATATGGACACCACTTTGACAATTCAAAAAGTCCTTATAGTAAAACTAATCCATATGAATTGAGCAGTTTAGTCCAAATTTTCTGAAGAGACACAATCACTTTATATGATGAACATCAAATATAAGCATTTATTCACATATAAACATTTGATCAGCCAACATAAACAGACAATGTTGTCTCACACACTTGAGTGAGCCTCATTGGTTCCTGCAGAAGCTCAAATGCGCTGCGTAACATATGAGAATGAACTTCATTGGTTCTCGCAAGTCAACGAACATACTTGAGCTTCCGTTTACCACAACTGATGTGTGTGCTGATGAAGGTTTATGTGAATAAAGCCTAAATTCAATCTGTTCATCATATAAAGTGTCTCTTCGGAAAATTTGGACTAAACCGCTGAATTCATATGGATTTTTAAAATCTCTTTATGAACTTTTTGAAGCGTTAAAGTTGCATAGCTGTCAATGGAAGGACAGAAAGCTCTCAGATTGCATTAAAATATATTCATTTGTGTTCTTAAGATGAATGAAAGTCTTACAGGTTCGGAACGACATGAGGGTGAGTAAATGATAGAAATTTCATTTTTGGGGTGAACTAAAATAAGGGTTCTAAAAGGTTTTTTTTGTTTTGTTTTTTGCATCAATGCTATAGAACCATTTTGGCTTCCCAAAAATACATTTCCGTGAACAGTTCTTTCATTTGTTTGTGTGTGTGTCATGAAGAACATGTTAATAATAAGCAGGGCTGGGTAGGTTACTTTTAAAATGTATTTCACTACAGATTACAGAATACATGCTTTAAAAAGTAATTTGTAACGTATTTCGTTACATTACTCAAGTTTAGTAACTTGAGAATAGAATAGAATAGAGAATTTAGAATACTTTGGAATACTAATAAGTGTGGAACAAACACAAAAAAGGTAATTTTATCTCACAATTCTGACTTTTTCCCTCAGAATTGTGTGATATAAAGTTGCAATTGCGAGTTATAAAGTCAGAATGAGATACGAGAATTATGATCAAATAATATTGAGAAATGTCAAAATTATGAGATATAAACTGACAATACTGAGAAGTCATAATTATTAGATATAAACTCACAATATTGAGAAATGTAATAATTATAAGAAATAAACTCGCAATATTGAGAAAAGTCAGAATTATGACATATAAACTCACAATATTGAGAAGTCAGAATTATGAGATATAAACTCACAATATTGAGAAAAGTCAGAATTATGAGAAATAAACTCACATACTAAATTCACAATTGAAAGAAAAATAGTCAGTATTGCAAGTTTATATCTCCCAATTCTGACTTTATAACTTGCAATTGTGAGTTTAAATCTCGCAATTCTAAGAAAAAGAAGTCAGAATTGTGAAATCCAAACTCACAATTATGAGGGGAAAAAAACAAATTGTAAGAAAAGACCTTTTTAACAATTATAAAATGCATCACAAACAACTATCACAAAACATGAAAACAGTCGTGGATCATCAGGTCATGACAGGACAGTTAAGTTGACAGTTGGGTAATTTTTTTTGTTTTATAAATTCAGTCATTTTGTCTTATTCAGGATAGTACTAAATAAAAATAACATTTTTATGATCCCTCTTAAAAGTATTAAAATGTTGATGAAACTTAACTCCGCTTTTTCAGACTGTCAGAGTCAGAGAATCACCAATTACTGTTTAAATGACATTAAAATTCAAAGTAATTACTTTGGTAATCTAAAATACTTTTCAGATGTAACTGTAATCTGATTTCCACCCATTAAAAATGCAACTGTAATGAAATACAGTTACTCAAACTTTGTATTTTAAATACGTTACAAAGTTACTTGTTTTTCGTTACTTCCCAACGCTGATAAGAACCTTTTTCCAGTATAAATTATGAAATGGAAGGTTCTTCATGGAGTACAAGGTTCTTTTAGATGCCAATAAAGAACCTTTAATTCTAAGAGTAAAAAAATATAGAATAAAATATAATGCATAAAAAAAAATGTATGAAATGTAATTTTATAGAAAAATGCTGCATAAAGATCCTTCAAAATGCCTCATTTTGTGCTCCCAACAGCATTTGGGTTTGGCACCACATGAGAGTGAATGACAGAAACGCCATGTTTCGCCTTTTAAGATCTGTCATTTCCCAGGCTGTTGAAGTTCCAAGGAACGTTAAACTAGGTCAGTGTCACCCATACTGTGTCCTAATGCTGTGAACATACAGATAACGCTCTATCAGAGCTTAAATTAGTACCTTTCGTCAACTCTCACTGGCTGAATTGACTTTGGTAAGTGGGGGCATGACACTACACCGGGCACTACTGAGTGAAAGGGATTAGGTGTTGTTAGTTTTTGAGAAAGCACAATGTCATCACTGTACCCTAAGCTTTAAGACACCACATTAACATCTGCTCGAGAACATTTTAGTCTCCAGACTCTAATTTACAGTTAGAGTTTCCTTCTTGGTTAGTCTGAGAACTGTTATCTTGTTTCTGCCCAAACCAACAAGTATGCTGAAATGCAAATTGCATCTGGCACCAAGACACGGTAATTTGAAGTAATTACTACAGCTTGATACCAGAGTACGCTCTCGCTGCATGGCACGGATCCATCACAATAATCAGTAATTGCTCTCCATTTTTTGACGCAAAAATACCGAAACACCCATTACTCTGTTCCACAGCAGCTTGATAATGCCACATTACAGAAAAATCCTTCACCAACTTCTATATTGTATGAACTCAACACCTGTAGGCCCCGGCGTTTTCATCATCTGCTTGGAATAAATTGTAGTCATCATCATAACCATAATCACAGTAATAAAAAAGTCCTCATCCTCTTGCCAAATTACCGTGGCATTTGATTTACAGTAATTGTGCGGGAGAGGAGGGGTGGGGGGTTACGCTACAATACGCTATGCTGCGTCTGGACCGGTGGAGTACAAACACGCACACACCTGTGTGGCTTACACCCGAGAAGGGCCAGGGCCGGATCCCAATGATATGCCGACATTCCCCGAGGCACACAATGACTAACATTGTGACATATACAATAAACCAGGTGTGGAGGGGTTATAACAGGAAAGAGATTTTTTTTAGAAAATGTCATTTTTAAAAGATTATATTTTTAGAGCATTACACATTAAAGGATTAGTTCACTCCAGAATTAAAATTTCCTAATCATTCTCATGAAAAAATGTTGGGTTAAAAATAACTCAACAAGTAACCCAACTATGGGTCAAGTCACCTTTACTTATATAGCGCTTTTTACAATGCAAATTGTGGGAAAGCAGCTTTACATTAATAATTGGCAAATAATTTTGGCTGAACAGCAGCTCCCAAAGAAAATGGTGTCATTGTGCAGCTTATTCTATATATTAGTGATTCATTCCGTTACAAAGATCAATAGTTATTAGTCTAGTTAATTTATGTATATCAGCACTGGAGAAAACAGTGACGTAATCGTCCGGCTCAGCTCAGTTCGCATACAACGGCGCCAATGCAGGCATATCATACATAGCACCTTCCCAACTGTGGGTTATTTTTAACTCAATGATTGGGTTAAAAAGTAACCCAAGTATGGGTTTACTGCTAGCGAGCTAACGGGCATAGTTAGGATTCATTTCCAATCGATCTCACTTAACGGTACCAGAGAACATTAAAACTGAATAAAGATTACGACTTAAAAAATATAAAATTCAGTTCTCCTACAGTTTGAGTACACAATACCGTCTAGGTTACTAATGTAACCCCCGTTCCCTGAAGGAGGGAACGGAGACGTTACGTCGGACTGACGTCATGGGATCTCGCTTGGGAGCCCATGACGTCAGTCCGACGTAACGTCGAACATGACTGACTGATAGGGAACTACTGTTATAAAAGTTATATAACATTATATGAAAAACGACATGACTTACCTTTCATAATCAGGCTGCAGCAGCTTCTGTTGACTCACTGGACCGTTAAAATTTGAACCGTCGTCAAGGGATCCGCATTTAACCCAACAGATGGGGTATTAGTAAAAATAACCCAACGATGTTAAAAATGACCCGATATTTTGGTAAATAAACCAACATAGTGACCCAATATCTGTAACCCAACGTTTTTTACTGTGTTTACTCACCCCCATGTCATTCAAGATGTTTAAGTCTTTCTTTATTCAGTCGAAATGAAATTAAGGTTTTTGAGGAAAAATTCCTAGATTTTTCTCCATATAGTGGACTTCCAACATCCAAATTGTAGTTTCAGTGCAGCTTCAAAGAGCTCTACACGATCCCAGCCAAGGAATAAGGGTCTTGTCTAGAAAAACGATCTGTCATTTTCTTTGAAAAATAAATTGAAATGTATACACTTTTTAACCAGATATGCTCATCTTCCGCTCTGCGACACTTCACGCATTATGTAATCACGTTGGAAAGTGGAAGTACCGCGATAGGGCGAAAAAAATCGTTTTCTCCGACATTATTGTTTTACATCTTTTTTGATTTTAGATTTTTTAGATCTTTAAGATTTGTTTGACTTAATCTTAATCTAACACTGTATCGGTACTTCCGTCTACGTCACATGTCTTTCCGACATGATTACATAATGTGTGGAGCAGTGCAAGATGAGCATTTGTGGTTAAAAACTATATGCAGTTTAATTTAGAAACGGAACATGACTGATTGTTCCACTAGATAAGACCCTTAGTCCTCATCTGGGATCATATAGTACGGAAAGCCGTTTTGACTTTTATTCGTTTTCAGGATATGAACTTGTGATATCAACAATTACATTTCCACTAGAATTCTGGATATCTGTAATTGTATTTTTACTAGTGAAATCTCGCCATAGGCTGCCATTCAAACTCAATTGTTATCAAGAATTGATTTCTTACTAGTTGAAATTCCAATTTCACAAATCTGGAATACAATTCTTACTATGGCAAGCCGTTTTGATTTTATTCATTTTTAGGATATGAACTTTCACTAGTTAAAATGTTAATTCTTGATATCAGGAATTAGATTTCCTCTAGTAACAATGGCAATTTTTGATATCAAGAATTACATTTCCACTAGAAACAACATTAATTTTTGATGTCAACAATTCAATTTCCACTAGTATAAACTATAATTGTTGACATCAAGAATTGTATTTTTACTAGTGAAATCTCGCCATAGGCTGCCAATCAAATTCAATTGTTGATATCAAGAGTGAATTTCTTACTTTTTAAAATTCCAGTTTCACATATCAGAAATACAATTCTTACTAGTAAAAATGCGAATCTCTGATATCAACAATTACATTGTTACTAGTGCAAATGTCTATTCTTGATATCAACAATTGAATTGCTATTAGTAAAAAAATTCTTCATTTTTGATATTAATAATTTGTTTGTCACTAGTGACAATGTCAATTTCTGATATCATGAATGTGATTGTTACTAGAAAGAAAGCCGTTTTAGATATCAGAAATTATATTGATATCAGGAATACATTTTCAGGTTTCGGAAATGAACATTTTTATTAGTAGCAATTCAGTTGTTGATATCACGAACTGACATATCAACTAGTGACAATTGAATTCTTGATATCAAAATAATCGCATTACTAGTACAATAATTTTTACTAGCAACAATGTAATTATTGATATTAAAAAATTTTACTAGCGAGAATTGTATTTCTGATATGTGAAATTGGAATTGGGAACTAATAAGAAATCAATTCTTGATATCAACTATTGAATTTGAATAGCAGCCTATGGAGAGACTTCATTAGTGAGAATACAATTACAGATATCAAGAATTCTAGTTTTTACTAGTGGATATGTAATTCTTGATATCAAAAATGTAATTCCTGATATCAAGAATTCATATCCTGAGAAGTCAAAATGGCTTGCCATACATGTAGAGCCTAGTTACACTGAATTTGGACCTTCAACCCATTAGTAGCTGTTGAAGTCCACTATATGGAGAAAAATCCTGGAATGTTTTCCTCAAAAACATTCATTTCTTTTTGACTGAAGAAAGAATGACGAACATCTTGGATGACATGGGGGCGAATTTTTAATTCTGAAGTGAACTAATCCTTTAAGAAGGTAATTAGTTATGAATGAGGTTTAGACATCTGAATTGCTATTTCTGGAAGTAATTATTGATGGATGTAATTAATTGAGTCATTAGACTATTAGGCAATGACAGAGACCCAAAGTTTGCAGTCAACGTTCAAAATGTTTTAATAGAGACTTCTGGAAGCAACAATACGCTTGCTTCTTTTAATACTGACACAATTGTGTTTAACAGAAAAATATGGAACAAAGACAACAAAGATCTCCAGGACCTTTAGCTTGATCGACAAAAATTCAAGTATTTTTTTCCATTAACAACAGGTAAAGACTATGATCAGAAGACTAGACCCAATCCTTTAACCAACTGAAAGTGACCATTTGTAACTGCATTTAATGAGACATAATCCAAAGTCTATGTTCCTTTTCTTTCACGATTACAGTGTGAAGACTTGCAGGCATCAGCCATTAATTTTACTGACAATACTGGGTTGTAATAACGGAACCGTAATCTGGGAGAAATTGCTTTTTTTGTAACTCTAGCCATTTAGTTTGGCAGTTAGACAGATATGACACTGCAGTACATTATTCAGAAAAGCATGAGAAATCTTCAAGTAACATTTCCTTCCGAGAGACAAATTAGTGTTCGATTCTAAATTAGTAATGGATTTGAAGGACTGACTAAGATCTCCAGGCTATCGTCTCGCCATCCTTCATTGCAATCGTGTCATAATCACATAATTTAGTTCTTTACAGGCCAGAATATCCCTGTCATTTAGTACAGTGCAATACTATGTAGGTGTCCCATTTTTTTGGCTAGCTTGCATCCGTGATCTCCTTCTCGCAATAGCTTCCTGTTTCTTCCTCTCAATCTCAGCAGCCGAACATTTGGCTGTCGTATGGGAAGAAATAAAAACTGCAAAACAACAAAAACATAAGTTTGTTACCGTTCTGTGGAAAGTAACTGGGACAGGTGAAACCTTTCAAACATGGATTGTAATCCCAGTGTTTCGATGTTTAATTCAGCACTCATAAAAATGAAGTATTACTGTCAAATTCTCTCTACAATCTTTTTTCCTATAGCAGTAAGTATATTGGAAAACATTAAATTAACAGTTCACTCCAAAATGAAAATATCATTTTCTCATCCTCATGACGTGTCTTTCTGCAATGGAACATAAAAGGAGAAATATTTAAAGAGTGTTTGCATTGCTCTTTTCATCTTGATCATCTTTTCTGCTTTACTACTAAGTTATAAAATGGGGAAAAAAAATGTACAACAGAAGGAATGTTAGAAGATACAGTACAACTTACTATAATCTGTTGTCTCATGTAATTGCTCAGTGTTTCAACCGCGGAAATACATCAAACATTGTCATGTAATGTTATATTTGCCTCAGAAAAGGCATTCAGTGACCATAAATTCATTACAGCTAGAAATGAATTCTAGAGATACGCATTTTGCTAAATATATGCACCATATTACATATTCATACCATTTTACCGTTTTTCAATATTGAATGCATTATTGAATAAATCCGTCAAATTTTTATGACAGTTCCACTTTAAATGGGTATAATGAGTAGAAACAATTATGTAATTATAAAGTTAGTATTATAACTTTATTATACAAAAATTCCTTGTGTGCAATTACTTTTTTCATATACAAAAACAATTCATTTTAACCTTCAATATTATAGTAATGTAGTACCAACTTACTTCTTGAATAATTTACAGAATTAGTTGAAATTTTTTTCCCCCTTGAGAAAATTTGATTTGAAAATATCCAGTGTTGCCAATTGACCCTTTGCTGCCAGTTTGATTGACAGGCGATCTGACCAATCATAACCCTGAATCCGCCATTTTGTCTGAAAAAGCAGTCAGGGCAGTTTGTAGATCACCGTTGGTGAACTTGAACTTGAAAAATTGTGTGTACTCACGTTCTTCCGCGTTTATAACAACATTCCTTCTGATGTTCATTCATGTTTATTTGATGCTATAAATGAACTAGTATGAAGAGATGATCGGTTCACGAGCCGCTTGAAGGAGCTACAGCGATCTGTCACGACACATTAAAGAGACACTATATGGTTTTTATCGTTTAAACTTCTTTAAAAAAAATGACAATATTTTAAATATGTAACCGTTTCATATCAAAAGTAACCTGCTCTGTCTTGTCTGTCGATGCATTGTCAGTGTCCTCTTTGCTCCGTGATGTATTTACCACTGCGTCAGAACATGATGTGTGGCGTGAGAGCGCATGACTTGACGGACATAGCAACAGTAACTAAACAGGGCGGGTCTTTGTGAAGCGTCAAATGCTTTCAGTTGAAAGAAAGAAGCTAAACTTGGTGCAAAATGTCACTAGATGTCATAGTGGCAGAGGAATCTAGATAAGGTTTGTCCAAGAAATTGCTAGATTTGTCGCTAGGCTTTGAAAAAAAGTCAATCGAACTTTTCGAATTAATCGAATAGAATCACGAAATGTGTCAACACACAGCCCTGAGAACAAGTATTATCAAAGTAGTTTATTGTGCGCAACCTTTTAAGTCTTCTGAAGCCACACTAAAGCTTTGTGAAGAGAAACAAACTAAAAGTTATTTACTTTGCCTCCTTTGTAGCTCTAAAGTATCCTTTATGTTTTCACACTCTCAAAACTTGCAGAGTCATGCCAGATTTAACGTTAAGGACACCAAAGAGCATTGAAGTATCTCACAACCATGTTTGAATACGTGCAAGTGAAAACGAGATTTAAGAGTGTCGGCAAGACCAATATTTAAGATTTAATATTAGGCCCAGTGTTAAAGGGGTTTTATGTGTGTCTTCTTTTTGTCAAATTTTGTAAGTTATTAATTTTGGTCAATTATACCATCAATATTGAATATACTATTATAGTACAATATAGTGAGTCCTTTATAGTTCAGTTATTCAACTTAGTTCAAGTTTAAACAAACTTCTGCTTTTGCGCAATTTTGTGGAGATGCAAGCCGTAAAGTATTGATTAGAATGTATTTGGGTTAATTAATCTGATAGCCAGATTATCTTACTGGTGGTCAATCTCCAATTATTTCATTGATTAAATTAATTGTAGCAATAAAACTAGTTCTATACTTTAAAAAAATCAAATGTGTGTTAATATGCAGTGTTATTAGTTTCTTGTAATTTTCATAAACAGTATGGCTTAATTAAAATTTAATTGTCGTCATGATGCACATTTTTCGGCATCTTTGTTCTCGTTGCCAAAATACACAAATAAATAAACAAATAGATTCATTAACCAACATTTTCATCAGTTAAAGACTTGGAATGTACTGTACAAATCTATTGGACTACCGTTACAATCATTTTATGGTGCTTTGTTTTGTCCTTCCACGAAATTGAAGAGAAGATTGTGAATATTTCTGAAAACATTTCCTCATGTTCCATGGAAGAAAGAAAGTCATGCAGGTTTGGATCAACATGAGGGTGAGTAACTATTCTTTTAACAGGTTAAGCAAACTTGCCTAACACAGTCATCTCCTGTAAGAATATTTTATGATGCAATTTCAGAGCTAATGTGCACAATGTACAAAGCTTACCTTTGTTGGTCAGCGTCATGGAGTCAGACAGATGTCTTTTGAATGAAGCATTTCCTACTGTTGCGCTGTGTGGCACAGCAGTCTGTGAGGTGTCCATGGATCTGGCAGAACCAGGCCTGGATCCTCCTTGACTTGATTGGTTTTGTGCATGACCATATTGCTGAGCACTATGATGCCCTAATACAGAACTGGAACTTTTAGTTTTCTGTATCACTCTGTAGCCCTGTTTAAATGCAGAGCTGCCACTTGCACACGGTGCCGAGTTTGAGCGAGCAAATACACGTGTGGGTAATCGTGGTTGGCCCCTGCTGTTGATGTTCATGTTCTGAGAACAAATGGTATCAGAAGAGGAAGGTGCTTTAGATAGAAATCTTCTTGATTTGTCATGTGCAAGATTTGTGTACGTTTCACTGCATCTCTGCTGTTCTTGACTCGCTGATAACTTTTCCACATCATCGCAAGCCTGACAAAGTAGATCATCATCGTCTTCGTCATTCCAAAGACCATCGGAATCAAACAGAGACTTCATGTCCTCTTCTGAAACCCCATCAAACTGAGTAGAAGAGGTCTGACTTGAAGCTCTGCAATCTTTGGTCATTCTATCAAGTTGTACTTGTCTTGTACCCGGAGTTGGCTGCGTTTCTTGTTTTTCTTGGTTCACAGGTGAAGTCTTTAGCAGCTTCACAGTAGTATGATTCTGGGCAGAAGCAGGTGGCTTCAACCTAAAAGTGCTTCGATTAGACATTTTGACATCAGGAAGTGTCTTGGTAAGGGTGCTACTTTTGCTGGTGCTCTGTTGAGTTTGAAAGCAGATGTTTCTACCATTAGATACAGAGGAATTAACCTTGGTCTCAAAGTTACATTTCTTAGAGCAAAACTCAGGCTGAGCAGTGCTAGGTTTCTGAGCAGCATTCAAAGGCACGGGGTTCTGGGTCATTTCCAACACAAACGAGTCATTCAGAAGGTCATCGTTTTCCCAGTCCTCATCAAACTTCACCTCAGCAGCTTTAGGTGCATCGACAGGAGCGTTTTTGGTTGATGTCCTCTGTCCAGCCTGAGGTACAGGTTCAGTACAGTTTTCTGGTGTGCAATTTACTGATGGTGGGCTCAGTCTCCCACTTACGTGCTGTGTGGGACCATCAAACAGCGCCTGAAGCTCCTCTTCTTCCTGGCGGGCTAGAGACGAGCAGGCACTTAGTTGTTTCGACGAGACCGGGATAGGTGTTGGTCTTTCCGTTGTCGCTGTACTATCACTTTGTAGCTTATTGAGTTTATTTCTTTTTTCTGTGCTCTCCTGTTGTTTCTCCTTGTCTTGACGAGTCATATTGATGTCAAACTGCTTGGCAAGTTTCTTAAGGTCTTCAACATTGCTCTGTCTGAAGGAAAAAACAATGTGGAATTAATGTAAATCTGAAAAATCACACATTTATGATATTCGCGTGTATGCAAAAACAAATGGTTCAATCACATGATGCTCATTTTGTGCAGCTCTATTAATTCTAAAATACATTAAGAATTAAATTTATACATGCATACAATAATTAAACACCAATTCTAGGATGAGCAATGTGCACGCTTTTAATTTCTTAATTAAAAATAATATCTTATGCCAAAAACAGCATAAAAGGCATAAAGCCAAAAAAAAGTTTTCTTGGTATAAAAAAGGTTTTCAAAACCATATGAAACAAACATTAATACAAAGAAGTACATTTCTAAGAACTTGACATGTATTTACAGTCGATTCTTCTGTTGTTTGTCATGGACATGCTCTTTGAGGTAACATTGTATGATTTTTCGAGCTTGTAAATAAAAACGATTTCTTCAGTTAGTTTTTCAAGAAAATACTATTATAATCTTTCAATGCGTTTCTAGCCATTTCTTTGTAATTATTTGTGAATTTACTATCAAATTTTGAGTGAAAATTGTTTTAAAGTTATTCCTACACCAATTGTTTCTTTTTTTCTCTCAGTGTATTTGAGATACATGGTATGAACAGGTTATTAAAGAGAACCTATTTTGCTATTTAAAAGGATCCTAATTTTGTTTTGGAGGTCTCCTACAATAAATTTAAATGCACGAAAGGTCAAACACTAATTTTCTCAAAATATTGCTGTGATTGGTCAGATGACCCAGTCAGTTGTGATTGGTCGACTGCTTACAGCACGTGTCGGAAATGAAACGGCCATTACCATATCTTAATTTCAAGACTAGAAGATCGTAGTCTCGATTCAAACACCCACGCTATCTTATTCCTAAATGACAATGATTCGGCTCTGTCTATTAAACCTTTGACAAGTCTGATCACAGCAGAACTTTCAAATTATCACAGATGTACTAGGATAAAAGTTTATAATTGTGATATAAACACTGCAAAATAAAGTAAATCACCTTTTAAAACTTCAAAATAAAGCTTCAATAAATATTGTATTAATTACATCATAACAAACCTACATAACTATGTAACAAATTTGCATAATGGCAGCATATGGTCTTCATGGGCTGCCTGTGAACAGCTTCTTTGGCTGGAATTGCTGACGACTCGTTTCGGTAGTTCAGAATAGATGATTTCTTTTGAGAGACAATAACTTTATTTGTTGTGCACTTTGATGTTTAAAACTTTGCAGACCTTTTACATTCACAAACACACTGCATGAACGGTGATTTTTGAAAAAGCATGAGATTTGAAGAGAGTTGAAGTGGTTGTAGCTTTAAATCTTTTCTCAATAACCCCAACATTCAAAAAGCTACAATACAATAATCATTCAGAATATTCAAAATATCTCTCACAAAGTGAAATAGGGAAAGATTGTGAAGAAATGGGTGATTGAGACGGATTGAGGTCGTAGAGCAGATTAATGAGTTAATCTAATCATTATATAAAACGTAGCGCTAATCTATATCATACAGTTGCAGCACATCTGTCAATGGCTATATAGCCATTTTATGGATGATGGCCTAAAAAAAGGTTTATTTTAACTATTCAGCATGTTAATGATTAGAGGACACGTACCGTGCGGAGATCCTCCTGACTCGGGGCTGTCTGATCTCTGGAGTGCAGGGAATGGCACTGTCTCCAATCCACTGGAGCACTGAGTCCCCTTCTTTAGACTTCTCAACCTTTAAACACAGAATGACTGTTAGATTGAAATTGCCATGACACACACAATTTCCTTTTAATTTTTCTATATTTGACTACATATATTGTTCAATACTTACTTTTGGTGCAATCCTATTGACAATTTCTGATATCTCAATGACTTTTTCATGTCCTCCTCCTGTGAATGGTCACAAATATTTAGTACTAAATAAGAAAATTCAAATATATTTACAGCTACAGCTTATATGATAATAAATATACTATACAAAGAAATGTATACCATGTTGAGTGTGTCCTAAACAAGTCAAACTAAAAAAAAAAAAACTTTTAACTTAAGCGTAATTTAATGTGAAACTGTTTTTGCACTGATGTCACTTATCGTGTATTAGTAAAACATTTTTTTGTTTAGTTTATTTTTTATCCATGAAATGAAAAGGAAAATCAAGTGAGATTAAGTATCTTTTATTCATAATGATTTTTGTTCAATTAAATTAGATTGTCCAGTAATATGCATTATCAGATAGATATTTAATATTTTAATGTAATTTCCATAAAATACAGCTATATTAAAATATATACCATTACTGTAGCAAAATAACTAATTAAAAAAAAATACTAATGCCATATGTAAAGCGTTGCTCACACTACCAACCTCTAATCCGTACACGCGTGTTTGAAATGAAATAAATAAGTTTCATGATCACACTTGCCATTCAAGCTTTGCGTGGGCGAATTGGGGTCCCAGATGATGTCTTGCAGGGATTCAGTCTCATTAGGCGAATCTTCGCTGTAACAACCATTGAATCCGATTCTTGGTCGACGTTTTGGAGTTGTAAAACCTGAGAAATAAGATAATAATGTCAACAACACTTTTAAGCTGGCAATTATCAAACCTCTTATTAAAAAACCACAACTTGATCCTAGAGAATTAGTCAATTACAGGTCGATCTCCAATCTACCTTTTCTGTCAAAAATACTAGAAAAGGCAGTATCATCTCAACTGTGTTCCTACTTGGAAAGAAATGGTATCTGAGGATTTCCAGTCAGGATTTAGACCGTACCATAGTACTGAGACTGCTTTCATTAGAGTTACAAATGATTTGCTCTTATCATCAGATCGTGGTTGTATCTCTCTATTAGTGTTACTAGACCTCAGTGCAGCTTTTGACACTATCGACCACAATATTCTTTTGAATAGACTAGAAAATTATGTTGGCATTAGTGGAATTACATTGGCATGGTTCAAATCATACTTATCTGACCGTTATCAGTTTGTAGTAGTAAACGAAGAGATGTCATTTCGATCACAAGTTCAATATGGAGTACCACAAGGCTCAGTTCTAGGACCGTTGCTTTTCACTCTGTACATGCTACCCTTGGGAGATGTCATTAGGAAGCATGGCATTAGCTTTCACTGTTACGCTGATGATACTCAGTTCTATATTTCTTCGCGCCCTGACGAAACCAGCAAATTCTCAAAATTAACGGAATGTGTAGCTGATATAAAAAAAATGGATGACTAGTAATTTCCTACTACTAAATTCAGAAAATACAGAGATTCTAATTATTGGACCAAAAACTTCTGCACATAATAAGAATACAGTCTAACACTTGATGGCTGCTCTGTTAAGTCGTCTTCGTTGGTTAGGAACCTGGGTGTGCTCTTTGATACCAATCTTTCATTTGAAAGCCACATTTCTAGCATATGTAAAACCGCATTCTTCCATCTTAAAAATATATCTAAACTACCACATATGCTCTCAATGACAAATGCGGAACAGTTAGTTCATGCGTTCATGACCTCAAGGCTAGATTACTGTAACGCTCAACTAGGTGGTTGCCCTGCTCGCGTGATAAACAAACTACAGCTGGTCCAAAACACAGTTGCTAGAGTCCTTACTAGACACACTCTGTCAGTTTAAATCTAGACTAATCTATGACACATTATCAATTTTTGTCTTCATATCCGTTAAAGGATTGTTAGGCTGCATAGATCAGGTCAGCCAGAACCGGGAACACTTCCTATAACACCGGATATACTCGAATGGCGTCTCTGCTAATTTTTGTTCCTCTGCTTATCCCATTTAACGTGATTGGCTGGATCCGGGCCGTGTCCGGGTCGGATGGGGAACCTGCGCCTTGGGTGTTTGCGGACACTGTGTGAACTAGCTCATCCCTTGTGATGGCTTTACCGACACATCAGCTGGCGGCACAGATCGCCAACAAACCGTCCCATACCGGCGTGATGAAAAAGACTAGACGGAACTGGAATAAATATTTTGACTGTTGCGATCCCAAATCTGACTTATGACTTGTAACTCTGGCTGAGTATCGGGCACTGTTGGCCAGAGGAGAACTGGCCCCCTGACTAAGCCTGGTTTCTCCCAAACTTTCCTCCATTTTGTTGGAGTTTTGGTTCCTTGTCGCTGTTGCCTTTGGCTTGCTTAAGTTGGGGACACATGCTTGATATTCAGCAGTGTTTTTGATATGCCTGCATTGGCGTCGTTGTATGCGAACTGAGCCGGACGATTACGTCACTGTTTTCTCCAGTGCTGATATACATAAATTAACTAGACTAATCACTACTGATCTTTGCAACGGAATGAGTCAATACAAATATATAGAATAAGCTGGACAATGACACCATTTTCTTTGGGAGCTGCTGTGCAGCCAAAAATTATTTGCCAATTATTAATGTAAAGCTGCTTTGCCATAATTTGCATTATAAAAAGCGCTATATAAGTAAAGGTGACTTGACTATTCTTTGAAGCACACTGGAGTGCCATGTAAATAACATTAATCATATGTAATCATTCAGTCACATTGTAATACCACCAAGACACTGCAACTGTACTTTTGTGAGGATAAACATATATCTGCTTTCTGAAGCGTTGTCACGCGTTCTGATGTGTTACAAAAGTATTTACCTTTGCGACCGTTGTATGAAGTGTTACAAGACGGAGACTGTGACTGTTTGAGGCCAATCATTCGTGTCTTTGTTTTCATTTTCTTCTCGGCAAGTTTGAGAGTTCTGCTCCGACGTTCTCTCGCATCTGATATATGTCGCACACCGATGTTTCTTTCGTCGGTCATGGTTTATTTGAACTAATATGAACAATACAGCTCCAGTAGTCATAACTTGGTTGAACTAGCTACAAAACGTTCGCGATATTTGGTGTACACTCTGTAAGTGTTTGGCTACTCAGGTAAGAGTGCTCTCCTACGTCGTCGCCATGTTTTTAGTACGTTTACACGAGGACGCGTTTCTGATTGGTTCTTGGCATCTCGCGACATCTCGTGAGACTTTGCCTTCTCATTGCACTTTTTGTTGTTGTTGGCGACAACAAACAGTTTGACCATGTACAGAATTCAGTACAAAAGTCAATATTCAATATTAAAACCAATTATCAGGGGCATAAGAAAAAATAAATTAAAAGGATAGTAAAATAAGTAATAATAATAAAAGAAATCCATCCTGTAAATGTAAGAGAAACGTGCATATAATCTCCTTGCACTCCATTGGGTTTAGAAAGAGTAAAACAGTGAATTATGAATGTGTATTGTAGGATAACAGATATGCTGACACTAAAAATAAGTGATGATAATGATGAGTGATGTAGTAATTAACAGGGCTACATAACATATTGCCTTACTAAATAGCCTATTAATATTATTTATAATAATTTAAAAAAACAGTAATTGGTCAAATATGTCATTTGTTTATTAATCCAGATATTTATAATTATTTAAAAATATTATGAAAATATTATGTGCACAGTCTGCTCCGGTTCAGAGTGGAGCGGATCACATGCACAAGTCGGCGCAGACCACAACACATATCAGACCCATTTGAATTCTGCGCAGGATGCTATTTTAAAGCATTATAGATGGAGATTAGGGGGAGAAACGGTTAGAGATTAGAAGAAAACTGAGGTTTTACCGAGCTCAACAGCTCTGGCCGAGTTGTGATCAAAAACAAAACGCTATTGGCTATTTTAAAAAAGGGGAGGAGCTGTTCAATATGTCCCGCCCTGTCTTCCTGTTTCAGTTGAAATTACAACACAGTGAATAATGTTGCGTGTTCCATGGCACTTCATTGGGTCTTTAAAATAACTTAAAAGAATCGACTCAAGAGTCAATTGTTGGAGAATCGGACTACATTATTGGCATTTGTTTTCGATGAACTGAAAATAACCAAGTTATTTGCAGTGTTAAACAACGTAATATCAGTATTTAAGTGAAGGGTTCTGTCTGCAGTTGTATAAAATAACTTTTCGAGAACCATCATGAATATTAATTGCAGTAATGGAACTGGTTTTTGTTTTAAAAGAGCCAGTATAGAGTGCGTTTTGAGTTATTTGTTAAAATGGCATTTCCATTCATTTGGTTGAGCTCAGTAGAGCATTACATGCCTGACCGACACAATTAAGACATTGAGATGTTTATTCCCATCAACAGTTAAAATAACACTTCTACAGGTTTTCTGAATATTCTAAAGCTTATACAGTAGCACTACAAAATAAATTAAAATAATATTTCATAACTGTATAATACAATACATTATTAAAAATCAACAGTGTATTACCATACTTTGACATGGTAAAAAATACAGTAAAATGCTGTATTCAGTTTTACAGTAAGCTTAAACACTACTGTAGTTAGTTTTACGGTAATTTTACTGTTGAATTAAATACAGCAACTACTGGATAATTGTTGCCAGTAAGTTACTGTTAATTTGATGATAAATTTTTTACAGTGCATCAGCCAGTCATTTAAGTCAAGTCAACTTTATAAAGCGCTTTATACAATACAGAATGATTCAAAGCAGCTTTACAAGGATTAATATATTATACTGTTCTTTATTTAACAGATTGTCATTTGGATGGACGGATGTAGGGATGGACAGACAGACAGATAGATGACGTTTTACACATATTACACTAAAAATTGGACACCATTGTCTTGACTGAAGTTTGTATTGTGCATGCTTTTAAATATGTATTTTTGTATTTATAAGTCTTTGCCAAATGAAAGCACTAGATGGTGCCTCTATTCTTTATAAATGTTATGTGTGTTTGTGCGTCTGTGTGTGATGTTGTGAAGGACACATACTGAGTGTGCTGCTGATATAGAAATGCTGTACGGTGCAGCCGGGCTCCCCTGCTGGAGTGGTGTGTGTGAGGGCCAGACGCTGCTGTCAGCACTCACAGCTGACACACACACGCCTCAAACTCTACCTGCTGAGAGGAACCACTAGTCAAAATAAAAACCTTTAGTTGAGACATGCTCCTCTGGAATAAATGGACAAGAAAAGGCCTCTATGAAAGCAAGGGACCTTGTAGTAGTAGTATGTCATGAACAATTTCTGCACTTGCTTTGTTGTTAATGCACTGTAACAAAATGATTTGTCAGATTACCCAGCATGGACGTTCCGGCATTAATCCGAGCCTCTGCAATGTAAGTGACTGATATTAAGTGCCTACAACTTTTTATATTTGTAATAATATAAGGAAACACTGGCGATCCAATATTTGTCTTGAACAGTGAATCTAACAAAAATAATTCCCATAAAAAAAATAGAATGTAATTTGCATATATAAAATAAAGCTTATTTTAGGACTATTAAGCAGTGAGATATTATTTAATAAAAATGAAGCACAATTTTTTACTGAACTGTCTCTTTTATTTAAAGGGCTGCTGAAGTGCCTTGGAATGTGCATGTTCAATATGTTGATGTAATTTCAACTGAAACAGGAAGACAGGGCGTGACACATCAAATAGCTCCTCCCTTATTTTAAAATAGCCAATAGCATTTCGGCTTGCTAAAGGCTCAGTTTCTTTCTGATCCTCTTAATCTCCTCCATATCGCTTTAAAATAGCATTCGGTGCAGAATTCAAATGTGTTTGATAAGTTTTGTGGTCTACGCTGAATTGATGATATGATTCGCTCTGTGCTCTCGTGTCTTTGGACCAGAGCAGACTGTGTGCGTGTTGTGGCGACACTAACGTGAAACCAGACTTCATTTGCTTCAAGGGAAAGCATATTTACACTTAATCATTCCCTATCCCCTATATAGTGCACTATGTGCCATTTAGAACATAGTAAATGTGTGAACAAGTGACCGATTTTAACCGCAGATTCAGCGTTTATTTATAATGTAGGGGGCGGGGCGCTTTGGATTCTAGAGAGTATTTGATTGGACAGAAAATCTTATGAGAAGCTGAAGTGCAGAGTGATGTCTTCACTAAGTTTAGAGCGCTTATATCTTCCAAATACAAATTTTGTAATTGTTTTGGAACACACCAGCTTATAGAGTAAGACTAATATATTCATACTAAAAGCTAAAAAACTTCAAATTGGATTTCATGGCCACTTTAAATTTGTGTAAAGTCAGTGTAACAAATATTATCGTGATGTATAAATCCTTTACAAATTAAATAAGATTTTATTAAATGAGTAATGAGAATCCGGGTTGGATACCTTCATAATAGTAATTAAAATTAATGGGGGAAAATGTGCTTGTCACAATGCAAAAAGTCTTCATTTTCTTAATGAAAATATGATATATATATATATATATATATATATATATATATATATATATGTTTTTTTAAGGATGAAATATGATCTGAATATGTTCTTGACAGATTTGGTGCAATTCACCCATGTATGTTCACAAATACAGAAAGCAGTTTAAAGCTGTAATAATTTGTGGTGTGGGTCTAGACATTAAATTAATGCTAATTAAGGGATGATGAGGAATATACTCTATAATGACCTGCAAGCATCATTATCATTCCTAATAAAACACTGAAAACAAATATTATTTCTTACCTTTATAACATCTGTTATTAAAATTTATATATTTTATTTTTTATATGTTCATATTAACTAAGGTAATCTCTTATTTGTACGTTGGGAATGCTATCATGTGTGTGTTTTTTTGTTTGTTTGTTTTGTTTTTTGTAGTAATTTGTTCAGTAATTTATTTACAGTAGCCTAACACACTCTACAGGACTACAGTAAAATTCAGTAAATGAACATCATTCCTTAATCATATTTTGTACAGGATTTCCCCCTCCTATTGATTTATTGCCATGGCATAAATACCTCAAATATGCGCTATACACTCTTAAAAATAAAGGTTCCAAAAGGGAGTTTTTACAGTGATGCCATAAAATAACCATTTTTGGTTCTCTGTATACCTTTCAGTGAACAGTTCTTAATGGAACCCATTTTGTTTTTCTTAGTGTGAAGAACATTCTAAAACAATCTAAAACTTTTTTTTTCACAGTAAAGAACCTGTTATGGAAAGGTTCCATGGATTTTGAAGGTTCTTCATGTAACCACAGATGTCAATAAAGACCCTTTATTTTTAAGAGTTTATCAGTCTACACAAATCAACATCAAGTGAAAGTTAAAGAGACAAACTACGCAGCAGAAACACTTAATTACTTCATGAAGTACTTAATTACTTCATACGCTTATTTTTTTCATTAAATATAACAATATTTACGTTTTGAAAACTGAAATTAAGTATTATGTTAGAGCAGTAATTTAAACAGCAGAATTTAAAAGATACAGAGGTACTTTTTTGAAACATTAAAAAAAATACTCTAGTGCTGAAATATTCTAGCTTTTTAACTTTGAATACGAACTTTGCTTTTACTTCAGTATCTTGCTAGTCAGCTCGACGCGATGTCATTCACTATCTGCACAAATTCAAAGTGTCTAACAGCCTGGACGCGTCGGCGGCGCTCGCGCTCTTTTAAACTCGTAAACCGGCAAATGATCTGTACAGAAATGACTGCGATCGACAGAACACGTTTATTTTTAGAATACATTACAATCAGTCCAAACGAGATGATGACAACTCGCACACCTACATTACGAACTGCACTTCTTTGCGTGCCAGTTTTCGCTTTGCACCCTTTGGAGGATGTTCGTTTCGGCGCCATCATAATTCAATGACTTAAAGTTAGTCAGCGGCAGAAACGTTGCCTTTTCGTATCTTTTTTTATTCAGAAGGTGGGACACACTTTGATACGGTGACATAGTCGATTTCATTACAGCTGAGAGTCACTGTCCATTCATCTATATCCAACAAAAGAGACTAGTATTTTCCTCCTCGTAATGGAGGCCCCTTCTCCAAGACCGAGGCTAGGCCACTGCCTGCTCTGCCAATAGGCAGCGCTGGCCCTATATATATATATATATATATATTTATTAGGGGTGTGATGAGACCCCTATCCCACGAGACGAGACGAGACACGAGATTGGGTTCACGAGACGAGATTTTTATAGTATTTTTAAGAAATCCTCAATAATGAAACGTATGAAGGGAAAATGGTCTTTTATTCAACTGAAAAACATAAAATGCAAACATGTTGGTGCATTTTGAAATCAACTTGTAATGCATGTCATTTTACTTCTATTTTAATGAATTATTTGCAGTAAAACAACATGCAAACACTGCTAAATGTTTTGCCATAAAATCAACCAATTGTTTTCTGCCCTGTATAATTTCACATGAGAAATCTCACTGAACTTCTTTCTACTGATTGAACATAAATTAAACAGTATAAATAAAATAAACATATAAATAAAAAATTCAAATAACACTTTAAGTGTCACTTTAACTGCAGTACAAAGTTGAGCATTTCCTATTGATTGTGTGGCTGTAACTGTTATATAGCTCTGCGTACACCGAGAAGTCCAACCGTCAGCAGTAATAGCGATGCTTTCTGCCTCTTTAGGGGCCGTTCACATATCGCGCCTAAAAAAGCGTGTAAAGCGTGGCCGTGTCGCTTCCTCCTACTTTTGCAAGCGTTCGGGAGCTCGCGCTTCTGTAGCGTCTGTCGTTGCAACCATGAACTGTGCTCTCTACGACCATGAGGAAGCCCTTGCTTTAGCTTTACTACTAGATGTATTTATGGAGATGAGCTATAACAACCCCCTGCTATGATCAGCTGTTCGGCTGAGATTTCCATGTTTTGTTACGGAAAGGTCGAAGATGATCGGTTGGTTCTTGTCACATGACCTGCGGTGCGCTTGCGGCATTCTGAAAAGTTGAGATGTTTTCATCTCGCCGCGTCACAGGCGCGCCAGGAAAAAACGACCGCGTCGCTTCCATTTTGCGCGAATGAAAATGCGCAAGAGTCTGTACAACCTTGGCCGAGGTGTACGGCATAGTTTTCTTACAATGTTTACATATTGTCTTGTGTGTTATTCTTTCGCCGTTTATTATTTCTACTGGAAAACCAAAATGTTTCCACACAAACGATTTGAAAGTGGCGGGGGCATCTTCAATAATAATTTCACCCTCACACTGATAGCACGACGAGACAATTTTTCACCTCAACGAGAAATCTCGTCACGTTTTATTCTCGCGAGATCTCATGGTACGAGATCTCGTCACACCCCTAATATATATATATATATATATATATATATATATATATTAGGTTACTGTTCTGTCAAGTGTGCTTTTCGGGTCATATAAGCCATCTTCACGAAGTCATGAGGCACTGAACAGCGTGTTTAAAAGTCACCATAACACCCTCTGTCACACGAAATGTTAGCATTTCACAGAGCTGGATTGTTAAAGAGGAAGTAAAGGGCAAAGATATGTCACTTTCAATCTGAATATGAGGCATCACACTGAGTTTCTTTTTCTTTTTTCACTCGCAGTGTTTTCCATCGCCTTTCTGCCACAAACGGCAAAATGCCAAAGGCCGCTGAGGGAGAGCGTTTGGCTTCTCGAGCTTCAGCCGCCCAACCCCTCCGCTCTCCTCGCCTTTTTTATTTATCTGTTCCGCCTTGGTTGTTTAGACCCAATTAAGAGGCTAATTGTGGAGATCAGGGAGGATTGCATTGTTGTAAAAGTACAGAGCGCATGGCTAATTGCCGCAGCAGCTGCCAGTGTTTATGAAAAGCCGGGCGGTTCTGCGGTTCTCTCGGAGGAGCGCGAGCTCTCATCCTCCTTCTGATGTGGTGGAGAGAGCCAGGTGAGCGGCGAGCAGTCGCCAGGGTGTGCATTCCGGGGCGGAACAGAATGGAAGCTGCAGAAATAATTACCACCACCGAGGGCTTCTCTTTCTCTTATCTTGGGCTCTCGCTCCCCTAGGCAGGCAAAACCTTGAGGATGACACCGAGCATGTGGTGGGACCCGGCGATATGGAAGGAATCCAGGATACAGATCCTCTGCCAGCTTTTATCTAAATGATCTCACACTTGTCTGTGCCAGGTGTTTTGGGTGGGAGTATGTGAAATAAGGCACGCATTTTTGAGTCACCACCGAGGCTGTTGTCAAGCGATGCTACTGGCTCCCATAGCAGATGGGGTTTTTTTTGTTGTTGTTGTTTTTCCACAAAGTAAACTTTAGGAGCGTTGTTCTGCGTGGTTGCAGCTTGTTTTGGAATACCATCATCCCTCTTCTCAAAGCAGAACATGATATAATGTCCTGACACCTCTTTAGCCAAGTTCACTCTTTTTTTACTGTTACAAAATGCCTTTCAGGTTACACATTATTTTAAGCTGTCTACAGTGTAATTGACCCTTCGCAGTTTGATTGACAGGCGATTTGACCAATCATAACCGCGAATCCGCCATTTTGTCTGACAAAGCAGTCAGGGGAGTTAGTAGATTAACGTTGGTTAACTTGAGCTTGAAAAATTGTGTGTACTCGCGTCTTTCCGTGCTTGAAACAACATTCCTTCTGATGTTCATTCATGTTTATTTGATGCTATAAATGAACTAGTATGAAGAGATGATCGGTTCACGAGGAGCTACAGTGATCTGTCACGACACATTAAAGACACACTATATGGTATTTATCGTTTAAACTTCTTTAAAAAAATTACGATACATTAAATATGAAACCGTTTCATATGTCTGTCGACGTTTTGTCAGTGTCCTTTTGCTCCGGGATGTATTTTCCATTGCATGAGAACATGATGTGTGCCGTGAGAGCGCATGGCTTGTCGAACAAGGCAACCCTAACTAAAGAGGGCGGGTCTTTGCGAAGGGCAAGTTATACATTTAAGTACTGAGTAATATGAATTAACAACATGTTCTTACTATAGGATATTTTGCCGTTTTAAAATAAAACTGCACTAGTGTAAATGGGCCCTGACACTGCATTGCAAGATACTTTTGACATTAGAATATTTGTTTGGAACAATTAAATTATTTTAAGATGCACAATTCTTTTGACATTACTATTTTGTCATTAAAACATTACAACTTTTGTCAGTATTTTTTGGTATTACAGCATTTTTTGTCATTCTTCAGCATAACAGCAATAATTTGGCATTGCAATCTATGACAGTTTTGACATTATATCTTTCTTCTGGTATTAAGACATTTTTCTGACATGGAGAAACTTCTAGCATTACAGCATTTATTTTAATTTGAACATTATTTTGGAATTGTGACTACATTCTTTTACTATTGCGACATGCTTTTGACAGTAAAACATTAAGATTGCAAGATTCTTGATGTTATGAAATGTTGTCATTACAAAATTTGTGTTCAACAATTTTTTGGTATTACATTATTCTTTTGACATTATTTTAGCTTTACAATTTTTTGCCATTGCAACATTCTTGGCAATATTCTGATGATTCTTTTTTTTTTTTTGCTATTACATCAATCGTATGACATTTCAGCATTCTTTTTGACGTGGCGTCAGTAAAAAATCATTAAGATTTGAAATGGGTCATGCAATTAGACAGAGAGAATTATGGGTAATTAGATAGTCATGGAGGCCTTCTACATGCAACATTTTAGTGCTCCTAATTAGTGAGCAGGAAGATCGTCTTCTCTAGTCAGACGAGAATCTTTGGCATGGATCTCAGTCGTGCTTCCAACTCTCTTCTCCTCCGTCCTCCTCTCAGAGTGCTTCCACCCTCTCCCCTCCAAGGGAGGCCCAACCTGCCCGGCTGCCCCATCGCTCCTGCTCTCTCATTAATCTGTCCACAGGAACGTCCGGCTGCGCGGCAGCTTGACTGCTCATTTATTCTGTTTAGAATAGCGACGCCGGTGATAAATGTCCCGCAGAGCGCACATGTGCTAAAATATTCATAAATTGGAACTCTTAATTTGTGAAGGTGGAAAACCAATAAATTTCAGGAGTGGTGACAAGTCATGTTATATTTATATGAATATGCAGGCCATGGGTGAGACATTGAGATTAATACATCGTGTGCTTGCTATTAACCAATTATAATTTCCTCTTTGTGAAATTAGCATGTCGGCTGATGTGTGAGAAGACTATAATGTGTTTGATGCTTTGATGTGGTTTCCTACAGAAACAGACCAAAAATTTGAGAATTGTTGTTGTTAATCGACAGGCCTATTACAGGAAGGAAATCATAATGCCAAATCTGAAATCAAGCCTCTCTGATTAAAGCCAATGCGCGCAGCTGTTTTATATCACTTGCATCTCTTTTTGTTCTTTTTATGCAAAGATCTTTATGCACACCCTTTAGCATTGTGAAACTTTATTATTTTTGAATAAATCCAGCCATTTTTCTCTGTCGAGCAAACAGATGGCAATGAAAGAAGCTCACTTTAAAAGTCACTCTTACTATTGCACATCCTCAAGCCTGCATTGTTCTGTTTTGCCAACAAAACTTTGTCACTATGAGTGGATTTCTTGCAGGTGAGCACAGGGTGGCAGCTGCTTCCTGCAGAGTTTTCCTGCTCAGGTCAGTCTCTCCTGGGGAAGCAATGACAGAAACTAGGCCAGATGGTGCAGGAGCGCGAGGCTGCTCTCAACCTAACCAACTGCACTGCATTCAAGGTGAGTGAAAACAGTCTCTACATAAAAATCAAAACTGAGATCTCCTTAATATCTCAGTCATTACCCAGACACCACTGTGATTAAACTACTTGAATAAAACCAGTTTTTAGATTATGGGTGTGCTTATTACTTATTCTTGTTAATAATTGCTTAATTTATTTCTGTTTTATTTTATTATAGAAACCTCTGCAACAAAATTGACACTTAAATGAAGAGCAAACTTAGACCTTAGTCAACATATTGAAATTACGTGAATGTAAATGAAGCTGTGAGGGATAGTCTTACAGCCTTTATGATAGCATGCACTATATAAAGGTCCTAGATCACACATCATTTTCAAAGCTGTTTTATGTGCTGCATCCCAATTCACCTATACTATGCCCTAAAAGTATGTACTGTTTTTGTGAAGAAAAAGTACATACTTTTGAGTGTGTAGCTGAAGAGTATACAATAGGTGTGGGACATACTACTTCGTCATAACTGCATCTTTAATGGATGTTCTGTCGCTTAGTTAAATGCAACCTGTCACTGTTTGAACTGCCCTGTCAATCATCTTGTCACAGTTAGAATCACTAACATTCAATTAAATTTAATTTCCTACCGTTTCGGAGAGAACTGTAGTTGCTCGTTGATCTGCCATGGGTCTGAGAGTCTCCTCATGTTTGTATAACGATGCATTTAAAAGTTAATAACTAAACGCATCATTATAAAAGTCCACAATGCTGTTGCAGATGAAATGTAACGTGGATAACATTTAATAAATAATTTTTCGTCAGGTTAGATACTGATTATTGATAACTCAAACCCCTTTATCTTTACCGCTTTGCTTAACCGCCGGCCTCGCACAGCCTTCATGTTTGTTGTTTTTTAACCCTTTTTATTCGTGTATGTAATTCTAATCAAATTCTCGTCCACAGCGCAATGTGCTATGGGCAATATTAGAGTGTGCACATAGTGTGCACAGTTCTGCACTTTGAATTCTAACCGGAAAAAATAGACCATCCGGGTATCTTTGGAATACTCATTTCAACATACTATGATTTGGGACAGTCTAATTCTATTTTTGAATACTAGGACGGATAGTATGCGAATTGGGTTGCAGCAATAGAGTTTTTGCCACCTAGAAATGACCCAGGACAAAAACCCCCCTCTATTCCTATATGCCCCAGCAACTACCTAGTAACACTAGCAACCACCTAGCAACGACACAGAATAGCAATGCCCCTGAAACTGCCTAGTAACACACTAGCACCACTTTGCAATGACCCAAAACATCAACCACCTACTAACACCATAGCAATACCCAGCAACTGCCTAATAACACACTAGCAACCACCTAGAAACGAGCCAGAACAATAACCACCTTCTAACACCATAGCAATGCCCCTGCAACTGCATAGTAACACTCTAGCAACCACCTTATAATGACACCAAACAAAAACCACCTACTAACACCATAGCAATGCCTGTGCAACTTCCTAGTGACTTTCTAGCAACCACCTAGAAACGAGCCAGAACATTAACCACCTACTAACACCATTGCAATGCCCCTGCAACTGCCTAGTAACACTCTAGCAACCACCTTGTAATGACACCAAACAACAACCACCTACTAACACCATAGCAATGCCCCATCAACTTCCTAGTAACACTCTAGCAACCACCTACTAATGACCAAGAACGACAATGGCCTACTAACACCATAGCAATGCCTGTGCAACTTCCTAGTGACTTTCTAGCAACCACCTACCAATGACCCAGAACAACAACCACCTACTAACACCATAGTAATGCCCCAGCAATTGCCTAGTAACACTCTAGCAAGCACCAAACAATGACCCAGAACAACAACCTTGCTAGCATTGCCTCTGCAACTGCATAGATCATTTTCTTTCATTGTTTTTATTTTGTAAGACTAATTCTATTAGTTTAATGCAAACAGCACAGCACAGCAAAACTTATCCCGAATTTCTCTCTCGTCTTGTCATCTGTAACTTTCTTGTCTGTTCAGGCTTTGATCTAAAATTGGCCTCTGTAGAAGACTTGTGTACAGTAATTTTCATATGGGCTTTGAACATATTGAAAAGGCTCATAGCTGCCGTCGCTTTTATCCTCTGATTCCTTTTCCCTGGGAAACGACGAGCATATGGCAAACACCCTCACTGGATTCTCAGACAACGGGAGGGACCGTATTCCGATTCCTGCATCCTGTCATCGGCGAATCCCAGGGTGCTACCCGAACCCTCCCTCCCTCGCACATGCACAAACACACCGTCTCCTCTAGACTTTGAAATGCGCTCTGCGTTTGTCTGACATCCTTAAACTGGAACACAATGCTCTAATCCTTTTATAATGTTTTTAACCTGAATTTCCTTATTTTGTCAAGTTAAAACAATTAAAACTAACCCTAACATTCTTAACAAACAACTGAAATTATTCTCTGAACATCATCTGAAATTTCATTTGCATCCATGTTCAAAAACAATACTCTGAGGTGTTGCACCATGTTTAATGTCACCGACAACTGCATTTACCTTTTTGGAACTGTAAATAACGACAGATTTTTCCTTATTGAGTGAACTATTTCTTTTAACATGTCTTTTGTATTTAGTTAAGCTGGCTAGACCCCTGACTAGGAAAAAAGCATGATCCTTTTTCATTCATTCCTACGTATATCCTTGAAGCTTTGTTTGTTAATGCAGGGGAATTAAGGCACAGTAATAATCAACATGTCCTTCAATTTATAAACGAGCACACTTGATTTGAGAGCCACTTGACGCCATTATCACCTGTGAAGGAGAGAGAACACGTATAAAAGCCATTTGAGCCTCGTAAAATAACAGATTTGACAAACTCAGCATTTGTTGGGAGGCGGTCAATGTAATTTATTATCTTAATTGGAGGATCTTCTTTTTTCTCTTGTAATTAATGTCAAGAATGTCTACTTAATATAGGCCAATCACAGTAATTGGCATTGCTTAAAGAAGGAGAAAGATCAAAGCTTAATTTGCTCAAGTGAGAACACTGAATCGCTGGACTCTTTAAATTTAATTGGCCAACTTTTGTTTGTGTTTATTATTAGTGGTGTTTGCTAAGGCAAATATCACTATAACACATTGTTCAGGGGCACAAATACCCATTTGTTGAAGAATATACAGGATCTGCACTAATCAATTTAAAGAAAGAAATTGAATTTGTCAAACGGTTGATAAATCCCATAGACTTAGTCACAAAGGGACCTAAGCCCGAGGCCAGAATATCAGACTTGAGGTGTGTCCCAATTCGCATACTTATGCACTATTCTATGACATTTTTAAGCACAAATAGTTTGAGAAGTGCATTCACACCGAAAATACCCGGTTGATGCACTAAATTAACGGGAAAAAACGAAGTGTGGAATGTTGGACGCTTCATGCACTCAGCTGTTGCAGCTTTAATTACGATACAGAGGGGGAGGGGGGATCAGACTCTGATGTTTAATGACAAAATAAACTTTTCATAAATTCATACACCTATCTTGGTGAGTACATAGTGTATAAGTACATAGTGCATCATTTGGGATGCAACTTTTGTGTTTCTGTTTATTAAACCAGTCGCCTTTATTATGTTAACTCAAATTTTTAATTTCAACGAACTCAAAATTTTAAGGCAACTAGCTACTTTTTAGTTAAACCAACAATTCCTTTTTACAGTGTAGAATTGATTTTCAGACCTTGTTGTCTTTTTTTCCCCTATGTGTATAACAATATAAAAACAGCATTTCATTAATTTACATAAAATACTTAAGCTGAATCACTGTAAATGAATTGTTAATTAGAACAACCACGTATTTCACTTATAAACTCAAATCGATCTAAAGGAAAATGAATAATGCACATGTTTAGCCCTAGGAAAAGCCTTGGTGCGTGGCCTGATTTCTCTCAGTTGCTGTCTGAAAGTTAAGTCCGAACCCTATCCCTACTCCTGAACCTAACCCACCTATAAGGTATCCTTAAAATCAGAGGGAAATGATCGGTGAATAACACTGTTGTACAAGCACCTAACCCTAGTTGTAAGCCTTAACTTGACACAAACTGTAAACTTGCACATCAAATCTGATTGATTGGAATGTTGTTCCAGGATCACTTGGTAAAGTCAGGTTCTGTGCTATGAGAAATCGCCCAGAATTGTGGTTCACAGGTAAGCACCACTCATATTATCATCAGGAAATCTAGTTTTACATTGCAAGTTTTTCCTCTAGGGTTCAGAAAGGTATTATACTAAGTGTCTTTATTCCATTTATAGCAATGCGAACAGATCTAATTAAAACGAACATATCTAATCTAATTTTGAATTAAATTAGAGCCAAGATTGCTATGCTGTCCACATGGACTGCATTTGTTTATTGACAGCTTTTTTCTGATGTTTTCTACAAGGTGAAACAATTACATCTTCAGTGCAAGCATCTCCAAGGATATGTATCTCGTTCTTTCATCATAAAGGTAATACATGTAGAGCTCAAGCTCAGAAACTTGCAATTACCATAGATTATCACCAACACAGCGGTTTGAAGTAATTATAACGGGTCCCACATCGTCCATATAATCACCTCTCAATTTGAGCCTGTTTAGAATAGTTTTCTGCAAACATGCATTAAATGGTGCCTGTAGTTCTCCCTTGGAGGCATATGACTGAGCTGGGGAGAACGCTCAGCCAGACTTTTATTATAAATCGCCATGCAGTATGCCGAAGTCTTTTAGGATATCAGTGTAGGCTTCCAAGCACTGTGGAGGGCAAGATGATGCCATCTCTTGTTAATGTATTATTGGCAATTAGCTGGAATTAGTTTTAGAGGATTCAGTAGGAGACAGAGTACAATAGGCTACTGTAAGTAATGTCAATGAAAGTATGATCATGTTCAAGAAACTAAAACATATTGTCTAGTAAAATAAAATGTGTCAGTTTTACCCTTCAGTTCACATACAGTCCAAATCAGCGACAGGACATTTTTGTTGGTCACTTGGTTTCGATTTTTAAGCTGCATGGGTACCTCAGCCTCCTGTGAAATTGGATTGGTCCAAAATCATGTTCCAGTCATTGCTCTATGCAAAATGGTTAAAGGCTTACTTCGCTACTAGTAAAATGGCCTTTCAATAAAACTTGGCTGCCTATTATGGAAGGCTGTTCCCGCCACTGTTGAGAAAAAAACAATATTCCGTAAGTCATAATAATGAGAAACTTTCTCATAATAATGACTTAGTATCTCATAATAATGACTTAGTATCTCATAATAATGACTTAGCATCTTTAACTTAATCAAAAAAAAATTTTTTGATTTTTTTTTTAGAAACTTTTTCAAAATAATGACTTAACATCTCATAATAATGACTTAGTATCTCATAATAATGACTTGGTATCTTTAACTTAATAAAAAAAACTTTTTTATTTTTTTATTAAGTTAAAGATGCTAAGTCATTATTATGAGATGCTAAGTCATTATTATGAGATGTTAAGTCATTATTATGAGAAAGTTTCTAAAACAAAAGTAAACAAAAATATAAAAATAATTTTTTTGATTAAGTTAAAGATGCTAAGCATTTATTATATGATGTTAAGTCATTATTATGAGATGCTAAGTCATTATTATGAGATAATAAGTCATTATTATGATAAAAGTTTCTCATTATTATGAGATACTAAGTCATTATTATGAGAAAGTTTCTCATTATTTTGACTTACGGAATTTATTTATTTTTTCTCAACAGTGGCGGGAACGGGCATCCATAGCCTATACAGTAGAAAGGCAAAAACATTTTTGAAATCAGTGCTACCTGTTTAGAGAGAGAGAAAAAAGAGGCTGTTGTCCTCCCCTTTGCCAAATAAGAAAACTTCAACATCCGTAACGCACTGGGCATGTTGCCATCCAAGGCCACTCCCACCAGTCTGCTATAGATACATTTACCAGTGTCAAATACCGCCTTGCTTTAGTAGGAAATACTTCTTAGTAGAGCTGCATGATTAATCGATATTAGATCATGATCATGATTCAAACACCCTTCCGAAATGACAACAACTCACCTGTGTCTATTAAACCTTTAAAGTGATACTTCTCCCAAAAATGAAAAGTCTGTCATTAATTACTCACTCTGATGTCGATCCAAACCCGTAAGACTTTCATTCATCTTTAGAACACAAATGAAGATCTTTTCAATGAAAACTGAGAGCTTTCTGTCCCTCCATTGACAGCTACACAACTACCACTTTGACGCTTCAAAGTTCAAGTTCATAAAAAGATCGTAAAACTAATCCATATGAATGGGATTTCTGAATTCACTCGATCACTTTATATGATGAACAGATTGAATTTAGCCTTTTAACCTGTTGTCCTAACCAACCCCTAAACATACCCATTGGCAACCACCCTCTTGAAATATTTAACCTAATTTGTTTCAATATATGAGAAACTATACACTGATTAGGCATTACATTATGAACACTGACAAGTGAAGTGAATAACACCGATTATCTCTTCATCACGGCACCAGTTAGTGGGTGGGATATATTAGGCAGCAAGTGAACATTTTGTCCTTAATGTTGGTGTGTTAGAAGCAGGAAAAATGGGCAAACGTAAGGATTTGAGTTTGACAAGGGCCAAATTGTGATCGCTAGATGACTGGGTCAGAGCATCTCCAAAACTGCAGCTCTTGCGGGGTGTTCCCGGTCTGCAGTGGTTAGTATCTATCAAGAGTGGTCCAAGGAAGGAACAGTAGTGAACCGAAGGCTGGCCCATGTGGTCAGATACAACAGAAGAGCTCCTGTAGCTCAAATTGCTCCAGAAATTAATGCTGATTCTGATAGAAAGGTGTCAGAATGCATAGTACATCACAGCTAGTTGCATATCGGGCTGCATAGCTGCAGGGTGCCCATGTTGACCCCTGTCCACCACCGAAAGCGCCAGCAGTTTGCACATGTGCATCAAAACTGGACCACGGAGCAATGGAAGAAGGTGGCCTAGTCTGATGAATCAGGTTTTCTTTGACATCACGTTGATGGCTGGGTAGATGTGCGTTGCTTACCTAGGGAACACATGACACCAGGATGCACTATGGGAAGAAGTCAAGCCGGCAGAGGCAGTGTGATGCTTTGGGCAATGTTCTGCTGGGAAACCTTGGGTCATGTCATCAATGTGGATGTTACTTTGACACGTACCTCCTACCTAAGCATTGTTGCAGACCATGTACACCCTTTCATGGAAATGGTATTCCCTGGTAGCTGTGGCCTCTTTCAAAAGGATAATGCTCCCTGCCACAATGTAAAAATGGTTTAGGAATGGTTTGAGGAGCACAACGAGTTTGAGGTGTTGACTTGGCCTCCAAATTCCCCAGATCTCAATCCAATCGAACATCTGTGAGACTGAACAAACAAGACCGATCCATGGCATCTTACAGGAATTAAAGGAACTGCTGCACATCTTGGTGCCAGATAGTACAGCACACCTTCAGGGGTCTAGTGGAGTCCATGCCTCGATGGATCTGGGTTATTTTTGGCAGCAAAAGGGGGACCAACAATCCATTAGGAAGGTGGTCATAATGTTATGCCAGATCGGTGTATTTTGGTTTATATTCAGTTTTCTTGGAAAGAAGGACTATTTTCTGTATATGTGCAAGGCTTCAATTCATTAGCGCAGCGCAGCGTGACTTCTTGTCTGATGTGTGACTTTTCATGTCTGCACTTAACAAAGTGCAGTTTGCTCTACAAACTAGTGTTTATTATTATGTTAATAAATTAAAATAAATTGAAAACAATTAGCTCTTATGTTAAAAATAAGCTGGAAAGATAATAAAAATGAATGATTTGCATGGGTTTAGTCTTTGCTTCTGTTTGTTTTAAGTTTGAATCAGGTCTCCTCTTTTGGATTGGAAAATATAGTATTACCACAAACAAATAAAAGCAGACAAAAGTGTCCGGTCGCCAGTGTTATTCTCACCGAACAAACTACTGATGAAAATGTTTATTTGCTATTTCGGGATGGCAAAAAATGAAATGTTCTTTTTTATTAAAATGTAGGCCTACTGTTGATAAAATATGAGAAAAAAATACATTAATGATTAATCTAAAGTAAAATTTGACCATGAATTACAGACTAAATTTAAAGAATTTTTTTGTTGTTGTTAAAAAAAACATGATTAACAAAAAACATCTGTTAAAATAAACACTTCCTGTCATTGTCGTCATGGCTGGATGGGATAAAAACTCAGATTGACACAGAAGAGAGAGATTTATTCAGTTGTCACTTTACTGTGTCATGTCTGGTTAGGACGTGGTGCTACTCTATATTAAACATCAAATATATTCTGACTCCCTGTGATTGTGCAACATTTTCACTTTCAGTGTGAACAGACACTTTCCGTTTTGATGGAAACTTGTCATGGTCACATATCATGATGATGATGATGATGATAGAGAGGGCCAGTGTTAGTTTTTTGGTTGATTCCGTAATTCAACACTTGCTGTTGTCTTTCCTCCACCCACTCGGAGCAGCTGTTGAGTTATTTATATCAGAAGCTGCCTCAAATAGGCCGGTAATTAGAGGCAGGAGCCCTGTTGAACACACACTCAAGTAGCGGGCGGGCTTTGAGAGGGACGTGGCCCACAATGCATCTCTCTCCCTCCCACCCCTCTCGGGGCCGGGAACAAGTGGGAGATAAACCAGAACTTGACTTCACTGAATAATTGAAGCCGTTTTTACAAGGGCAACAGCCCGCTATCTGACCTCATAAAGAGAGTACAAGAGACTATCAGAGCCTTGCAGGAAGTGAGGGAGAGGGATTCAACTCGGCACAAATAACACAATGTTAGCATTTGGTTGACAAGGAACACAATGATGATTGTTTCTTTTCCTTAATGTTATGCTTGGGGGTCATAGATCTTTTATAACATTATTCTTGGAACAATTATATAGAATTTATTTTATCTGAAAACATATGACTTGAAGTATCGTCTGTATGTTATGAAGTTATTGTATGTAAGTTATCAAGAACCTTAAACCATTTTAGATGCAGAGAATATGGGAGAGGTTTAATTTTTACACAAAGCTCAGTAACTTCCCGTAGTTTAATGGTTTCATTCTCTTTTTCAATAAATATGTAAATAAATTAATAAAAAAAATGCCTTTGGCTGTTTCAAGGCTCAATGCCAGGGATTTCTTCTACTGTGGTTCAAATTTTTACTTTCCTTGCCAACATTTTCACTGATATATATATATATATATATATATGTATATATATAAAACATCATATATATATATATATATATATATATATATACATATATATATTTTTATTTTCATTAATTTTTATTATTTTTATTATACATATGTATATATATATATATATATATATATATATATATATAAATATATATTTAATAATAATTTTTAATAATAATAAGTTGCCATTGTCAGTAAGTAAACTAAATTAAACGTACACGGCTCATCTGTATGGGCATCAAAATATTTATCGAAACAAAGACCTCTATACTGAATTAATAATAATAAATTATAAATGTGTTTAGCATTCTGCAACAAATATTCTTCGGATTTTCTAGACAATTTTAAGTCGTTGAGTGAGCAGGGTATATTAAAATGTAGCGCATGTATTCGGCAGGCATGTATTCATGAGACTAAGATGGTCGCTGAGCCCTCCCTAGCTCTACGGCGCCCCACAAATTTCCAATGTAAATCTGTGGTGAAAAATGGAACTGCAGCGTGCTCTCATAAAGAGCCATTGGGGCAGATTTCCGGCTGCCCAGCTTATTTTAATGTTCGGTAAACACACCTCACATAAACCTCGCTCCAGATCAAGACGATAACAGTCCGCCTCAGATATGTGTCTGCATCAGGTCAGTAACAATGTCTGTTCTTCCTATGTGGAGTAGCATATCAAATTAATTAGAGTATAAACCCTTTAATTTAAACGTGCTCATGTGAACAGCTTTAATATACAGCAGTTCTGTTGTGCTTGTTTTGTTTGTTCTGGAACACAAAAAAAGATTTTTCCTCACTGAAATTCCTAAATATTCTAAAACAAAATTCGGAAGCAAAAAATAATATATTAAGGGAATTTCAAGATGGCATTTTATGCATTTGTCGCGTGTACTAAAGTCTGTCAATCATCATTAGAGGGTCACCCTCAAGCTGAATAACGCAAAAACATTAGAATCCTGCCAAAAGTGTGTCCGATGTGTTAGAGATTAGAATATAAAGCTTACAAAATGGTTATCCTAAACAAGCCCTACCTAAATTTATGGCCAGGAGCCGCCACTGTCTTTTGGAAAAGAAATATTTTAATATTATTATTAATTTATTTTTTATTTTTTGGGGGGGCTGTAACAAATTACAATATTTTTTAATGTCTATTGTGACAACTCATCCTACGGTGCCCTCTAAATTCGGCATCACCGTACCATGGTACAGTAAGTTAACAACATTATTTATTTCGAATAAAACAGCATTACGTTCGACTAAATAGGAGACACACAAAATTGTCTTCTGTAAAACAGTTTCAGTTGCATTTTCCCTCCTCCTCGAAATGATAGAGGATAGAGGCGGAAAACTGCTCCCATTGTGGGACTCCGGCTCCCAGGTGAGCCCTGATGCTTCATGCTAATTTCCAACTTTCAAAGCTTGTAAACTTTATCTAATTATACACTAGAACACACTACTGCGCCCAGGTTTTGGCAGGTTGCGGCTTTAATTTATGAAAAACAAATCTGAAATATGCAGATGTCTTTTGTTTGAAGCAGATGTTTAGTTCTGTTTGCCAGAATTCAATCAGCGGTCTCATGGGGGTCCTGCATGCGATACATGTCCAAAGGGCTGTTTGAAGTCTGACGGGGACACGGTGACGCGACTTAGTCGCTGAGGTTCACCCCGGCTCGCAGTCGCAGCCTGCAGCGGCATTTCGGGTTGCTTTGACAATGCTTTCAAGGAACTGTTATGGAAGAGCAGGCTGATCCAACAGCGATAGGACATTTTATCCAGCTAGCTTATTTGCACCAGAGTAAAATGGTGAAGCGCACTGAGGCCTCGCATGTATTTCAGATGACCTCTTTTGTCTTCGTGTCATTTTCATAGACAATCCGAGCCTGTCGTAGCATCACAGATAGTTTCCATCTTCATATGTGCAGCAAAACTGATAGCAGAGAAATGAGGAGGCAGACGGAAGAAGGATTTATTCCCAATGTACAACTTTTTGTGTCTCTGCCACGATGTGTTTACATCAGATGTGTTCCGACAAACGCTGTCAGCTGCATTCATTTTTAATTAATGGGGCTCATTAAATGATGGGTTCGAAAAACGCAGCAATTATCATTTATCTTGATATATTATTTACAAGGTCTCATTCTCCTGGCTGGGGAGGTAAATGTGTGGCAGGGGAATTCTGGGAGGTTACAGGAGGTTGGAGAACAGGCCGTTGGGATTTCGAAGCACCTGGCATCAGAGAGAAAAAAAGGGCAGCGTTTGACTTCTAAGCGGAATACCAAGGACCATTGTTCAGAAGCGTGTTGTTTCGCTCCTTAATGAAGCTACATGAGGATATTAATGAGCAGTCTCTTCTAAACCCAGAACTCATCAATTATTTACCCTTTCTTTACTCTCATCAGTTTGTTTTATTCGTCTGTTTCTTCCATTTGGCTTCTCCATTCATCTCTTCGTCGCGTTTCGTCTCTTCAACAGATGGGTGCCGGTCTGAATTTCCGTCTAGCTTTGGTTGTTCTTTCATCTTGGGCCTTTGAGTGTTACCTTGCCTATTGTCAGCGGGACGGCGGAAAAACAAAAGCTGGAAACGCAATATGACATATTCACACTTTTATTGGATGTTCATTGGAAGAGCAGAGCTGGGAATGCAGAGAGTTATAATGTTGAAGATTTGCTTTTATGTTGGATGGTAATATCTTAGACGTCATGTCTCTGCTTAGATTCCACTATTCAATATCTCAAAATGTTGTCATTATTTTCCAAACCCCGTATTAGTATCTTTTTACTGTAAAATCTGCTTAATCAAACAAAAATGTTTAACTATATGCGCATCTATGATTGAAACATGAAAAGGCTCTTTATTGCATAAATGGATCCTTTCCATTGTACAAAAGGTTCTTTATAGAGGAAAGTGTATTATTAAAATATTCATCGCACTTTAAAAAAATAAAGGCTATTTTAAGAACTGATCACTGAAAGGTTCTTTGTGGAACCCAAAATGGTTCTTTTAAGGCATCGCTGTGAAAACACCCTTTATTTTTAAACCAAGCCTCTTCTCAACAATGTAAAACATTTAATAGGCACAATAATTTACAGTGAGGAATACTTTTACATACATATTTCATACATAATGCAAAATCAAAGAATACATTAAAGCTGCAGTCCATAAGTTTTGCCTCTTTGTCGCCATCTCTGTTTGAAACCTGTGATTGCAGTTATTTGAAGTATCATCTTTACGTGGGTTGTGCATCGGCACGGCTGCTCGGCGTGGATGAATCTAATGTTGCTGTCAGTCACTGCACTGGTGTGGATACTGTTCTTTGGAATCGCATATTCTGCGTCTATAAGAATTTTCACCGGAAAATATAATCTGAACAAGTAAGTAACATGTCTGCCACATGAAAAAAGAAAGCGTTACAATAAATCGTGCTATCAATAGTGATTAAATCTAATGATCGCTTAGCTTATATATCACATCAAACTGTGCAAATTATTAGTATTGTTATACTTTATTCTCAAATTGTTAATGTTAACAATTTATTTAGTTTGTATTAGCGTTACCTGAAGATTTCAATTTCTGTACAGTCTAATCTCTAATGTTAATTTGTCATACGATGTAATCCATCATCGAAATGATACATTTAATTATTCCAGACGTGACGTTATGACGCAAAGACGAATGATGGTATGCTCGAATTTCCACCCAAATTAGGAAACATTATTACAAGCTTACCATTGTTAATCAGGCTAAGGTAAGGGATAGTTTTGAACACTAGCTGGTTATGTACTTGCTCAAAAATTGATTTTGGATCATTTTTAACCAAAAAAAGTGTTACGGAGTTCAGTTTTAAATAAATTTGATTATTCTTCTCCGAACCATAAAGCACTGTGACGCAATGGCATTTGGTTTCAATTATGTCATCCAAAGCCGCCATTTTGTATTTGAATGACTGGAGGATTATCAGTGGATAAAAAGTTTCAAACACTCCCCCAGTCTTCAGTTGTTTGGAAAAAATAGATTGATTTGAAAAAAAATTCTGAAAAAAAAAAAGATTCTGTTTGGCACTGCTAATGCCACACTTGCGCATACCAGGTGGAAAGAATCGTGACTCGCTGCTTTAATATCTATCTAGCATTTACTTCTTGATCTATATTTCGCAAAAAGAGTCAATCTTGATCTGAAAACAGAAGGATCCTTTGTCATAGTTTGTATACGTTATATTTAAGGTTTTCTTGTGTTTATTGTTCATGAACTTTTTTGTGGACTCATATGTGCGACCCTTGATGTCAGCCTCATTATATAACAGCTGCACATCAGTCATAACACTGTCATTGCCATGGCATTGCAATTAACTCCCTCAATATTGTCTTCTCTCGCCCCCGGACTTCGGCTATAAGTAGATTTTGTCCCTGTCCCTGCTTTCCTTCACCGTGTCTTGGCTTGGAACTTTTCCCCTTTTGTGGATTCATGACAGATGCCTAATTGAATGATGAATGTTCCTTTATTACGGCGTAATTGAAGTGCCACATCTGTGATTGGTTGTGGGGGCTGCGACCCGTCTCTGATTGGTCGGGGTTCCATGTGGCTGGCAGCTACGGCCCACTATCCATCTGTCTGCACATCCTCAGACCTTATTCTCACCTCGCAGATCCATCGAGAGGGTGGGGGCTACTCGGCGAATCATAATAAATTATGCAAACGAGGCCTTCAGCTGACAATACGAACTCGGAGGTATTGTTCGGGGCCTGCTCGTCTCATCTTGACCCAGGGCTGTCTGATGCGGCCCTGTCCTGTTCTCCTACTCGTCTTCTACTCGCCTGCCTGACCTGACAAGCCTGCGATGAAGATTAATGACCCCACCCTGACTGACAGCGGCGGGAATTGAAGGGCAAAGGAGGTCGTTTATCATCCGGTGACAGGTGCCATTCAGTCCCGCAGCCGGCCTGGCTACCGACCACATGCCTTTTCTTTTTTGTTTTGTTTCTCTTTTCCACCCCCCACCCCCCAACACCACCACCAACCGCTCTCCTTCTTCAATGCGAGCTAAAGCCAATGCTTAATAACTCACCCAGATTTAAAACTCATTCTTTGGAGCGAGTCTGACATGAAAATAAGAAAATCAATCCTGCACGTGTGCCGGGCCGCTACTTGCTGACTCTGAGGCACTCAGCTTTAATTTGGATCGGGAAGCTAAGGGCCAGCGCAGGAAGACATTTACAAAACATCATCCATTATAATTTACCAATAACGCCAACTTTGGGGATCATTACTGCCCGAGCATTAATGATTAATTCTTTCATCTGCAGAGTTGTTCCCTCTGGGCTCCACTCTTAGCAAGTGAGGAATGCTTCTTGGAAATGCACCTCATACATATCAGCTCTGTTTAAGCCGCCTCTCCTGGTTCAAGATGTCTTGCTAGCAAAACTCTGAAAGATGTTGCACCTGTTTTAACACTGAAATTGATCGTTTGGACCAGTGGTTCACAACTGATTTTGCTTTCGGACCCAGATTATACATCGGACATAAAGGCCCTGTTTACACCTGGTATTAAGACGCGGTGTGGTCGATTGGATCGCAAGACACGTACCCGTCTCTTTTGTCCACTTTCAACCACTTCTGTCCTGATTTCTCCGAGGGGAGGGTCTATGGGAAGGTCAATTTTTTTCACATCTTTTGATCTAATGGACAAAATAAGCTCGCCCAATTTACATATGAACGCGATGATGGAAAAACAAGACCACTACAGACACTGTGTGTGTATGTTAAAAATCAGGAATGGTGAGAGAACATTGTGCTTGATACTATTTTCATCTTCAAACCAAAATTAGGTCTTCAGCCGACAAAGTTTAAATCCCGTCTGGCTATAATGCATACGCATTAGGTTAGTATGCGGAGCTTAGGTGGTCTTTTACGCTGTTTGAACGCATTCAACCACATGAGCATCTACATTACGAAAGCAATCTGGTCAAATGCGTTTTCGACTACCCCTGGAAGTGGTCAAACGTGGACAAGCCCATTTGCACCTGTATTTAGCGTCGTCCACTTGTGATCCAAAACTCATCGTGATACCAGGTGTAAACAAGCGGTGAGGTGACCTATCAAAATACAGAAATAGAGAAATTTTACAAAAGAGTACTAGAATGAGGGTGACAAATAAGAGTATGCACGATTTACAAAATATATTTTAAAACACACGTGCCAAGTTTTTTTGAAATTAAGTTGTTGAATGTTGTTGAATGACTCAAAAATGTCATGTATAATATGCAACAACCAACACTCTCTCATGGCAGATTTTAGGTTTTGGCAAAATTGGTGGATAATTTTGGTGGTTATAAATCCCATTATGCGAATTAATGCGAAATCACCAGCTTGTAAAATAGTTTTCTAGTGAGATTGGGCTGGCAATACCATATTTTCCTTGAAAACATGTGAGTGTACAAATGCTTAAAATGGTAAAAAGTATAGTTTTTTTTTCTACAAAGCTTTACGTTATGTGAAATTTTAATAGACGTTTATATAGTTCTCTCTGATATCATTGTTTGTTTCATGTCTCAGACTACATTGGCAAATAAGTTTTATTCGTAACTAATTCTGTTTAGATTTTCAATTTTACAACAGGCGATACTCTGATGTTATTTTGGCCATGTATTTTTCTCTGGTATTATTCAGACATCATCTACATTTCTCTGCGGGAGTCTTCTCCTGTAGCTTTATCTTCAATATTCCGTCGCAGGCTAATCAATCTCTGCCACATTAGCACTGAGCTGAATTAATGAAGTCACTGCTGCATTCTATCATTTAGCTCCAACCAATAAAGCAAAGAGAGTGTGTCTTTACCTGTCCCAGAATGCTCCAGCAATTCTGAATTATTTTATGCACAAGGTTTATTAGTTAATGGAGCTTAATAATTCATGAACGATTAATGGAATCTTACCCAGTAATTAGCATTGTGTTTGAGAAATATGGGTATGTATCTTCATTAAGTATCGCAGATAGTCTTTTCATCTTAATTACGGCCTCTCGTTGTCATTTTTCACTTTCTTATTATTCGTTTTTTTGTTTCTAGATACACAAATGGCTAGCACTGAGAAATGTGCTCATTACGGATAGCTCAGAATCCGAAGCGAAATGCTATTTGAAGGTGTAAAGAATGACTCTGGAGAACGCTCTGAAATGGGCTCTAGCTGCATGCTTGCAGCAGCACTTAACATGATTAAGAATCAAGCCGCAATTCGTATTTTTGGTCTAATATAAATAAATCGTATAATGAAGCCATAAAAGTGCCTCCATTATTTCAGCAGGGGCACGGGATTAATTATCAGCGAAAGCTCCATTGATTGAAGGATCCTGCCGAGGTATTTAGTGTAAACCTCCAGACTACATTAAAGAGTCTGCGGTCGTCATTGAGAAATGTGATCCTTTGCTTCCGGCAGGTATTTAAGTGAAAAGGAGGTTAAAGTTGGGATTGACTTGGCAAATGTTCAGTTTTGCTCTATTAAGTCTAATACTCAAAGCCACATGGAGTTGTATGTTTGCTGAGGATTGATTAGTTTTTCACAGCTACGCAGTTACCAGAAGCTTCCCTTTACCAAAAAAGTACTGTGGCTTACCCTAGTACGGTGATGGTATCAGATGCTATGGAAATTAATTAGTCTTTAACTTTATTTGCCATGTATGAAATACCATGTTGTTATTAATTGTATTATTTTATTGGTGGTACACATACAAGCAATATTGTGAATTCATCATGGTACCATGTGCGTGAGTACTTGTGAGGGCCAAATGTCCTCACTTATATAGTGAAACTTTTGTATGTGTGTGGTCCTGGTAAACCCTACATTGTGAAGTCCAATGTCCCCACAAAGATAGTCAATACCAGTTTTGACCTTGTGGGGACATTAATTTTTGTTCCCCATGAGGTAAATGGCTTATAAATCATACAAAATGATGATTTTTGAAAATGTAAAAATGCAGAAAGTTTTCTATGATTGGTAGGTTTAGGGTTAGTGGATAGAATATACAGCTTGTACAGTATAAAAATCATTATGTCTATGGAATATTCCCATAAAACCCAAAATTCATGGGTTTTAAGGGTAAATTATGGGTTAAATCTGGTAGAAATGGCTCTTTAATATATCAGTTGCATAAATATATGAATATGGTACATATATATGTATACTTTTTTCATACTTCATAGTAAAGCAAGAGGAATGCAATATAATTATATAACATATGTAGCTATATATATATATATATATATATATATATAGCTATGTATATATAATATATAGAATTTTTCTTTTTTTTTTGCAAAACAGGTTTCCAGATCCCTCCTACTGGAAATCTGTTTTGCCTCTCCCACTGGACAGGGTCTCCTACTGCCATTGGTTGAGTCAGTTTTAATACGTTGTGATGCTTAATGATTTTGATAGCATCACAGAGTCCCACTTTTTAGACTGGTTTATACAGTTGGAATACAGTTTTAAGTATTATATTAAAACAAAAAAGAAATGCACGCAGCACACATTTAATTTACATTGTGATGAGAGCAAACATTTCCTGCATCTGTTTTGTGTAGTGAGTATAGTCAGTCACATCCTCACCTTTATCTGCAGCCAGCTCTCTCTTCTCCCCGCCGAGCCTCAAGGGCGTGTGTGTCATAATAGCCACATCGCTCCTTACGCCGGGATTCATAGGCCCTCTTTTTCCAGTTGTATTATCTTAATTGTCCTGGCAAGTATGTTCGGCGGTTATATTACCAATTTATTGCCCCTCTTGCCACCCCATTAATCCAGCCGTTAAAATACTGTAACCATTGGGTCTGCATAAAGCTGTCCCTGTGTTGCCAGTGGCTGTGTAAATGCCATTGACTGTGTTGGAGAGTTATTTTTTGCTCTTCCTGGTCTGTCTGGTTCTCTGCTTTTGCACAACTGTAGCAATTACTCTAGGGTTAATGTTATGTCTTCTAGTAGGTTTTGATCTTTTTATTGGCCACTGTCTACTTGAGTGTCATTTGTCCCATACAGGACCAACCAATCTCAAACAAAATCTTTCATATCGTAGTTGTTTCAAGACTGCAGTGCGAGTAAATGGAGACTTTTGCTTAATGTGAACGCACTGTTCACGACCATTCTGAAACGGGATTGGGAGAAAATTTCAGGCAGAACCTGATTTCAACCGTCAGCAATTAATAAACTGATCATGGGAAGAGTTGTTGAAAGATGGTTGGAGAGGAGTTTAAATTTTAAAATGGATTTTAAAAAAGAGGTCTTGGTGATTAAAGTCATTTCAGAGGCAGTGCAAGATATTACATTTGGAACTAACGATTGATTGATTGATTGATTGATTGATTGATTGATTGATTGATTCATTGATTCATTCATTCATTCATTCATTCATTCACAATGGTTAATTGTTCAGGAATGTGATGAATTTAAAAAGAAAATGGGATTCTTTTTAACATTGACTTGAATTCTAGTCTCTTGAGAAATATTTAATATCCTCTAGAATTTCTGAAGAGTCTGAAATTGTGCTCAGATTTTGCAATCAAAAGTCAAATATTTAATGGTTTGATTATCAAATAAAGCATGAGGGTTATGTTATCATTATAAAATGACTAATTGATGATATTTGCTCAGGGGGTTGCTGGATTCCATATCTATCAGCTTACAAAGTTACATCTTGCTCACAGCATGCATTCTAGTGTTAAGCCGGTCAGCAAGGTAGACAAGACACACATAGTCTTAGATCACTAGTGTTAAGAAGGTCGACTAGTCCTGGCTTGAAGCTCTGACGATGCAGGCTGATGGGTCTTTAACTCATTTGGTAGCGATCGCACCGTTATCTACACAGTGCAGCCGATTGGTTGCTGTTGCATCAGTGGCCAATGAGCTTGCTGCTCAAACATTAAAATATTTGGCATTGTTTGGTGTTAGCAACCATTGTTGATGCAGCAAGCTTTCAGGACCCTCCTCCTTCCCCAGCTCCACCTGTATAGATCTGCTACGTGGTTAAATCATGTATGTTACATGTGCAGCAGCAGCATCTCTCACATGTTCATAACAATGTCTGTGAATGTAATGGCAGTAGCGAGTCTCTGTACTTGCACGCTCAGCAGCGTGATATCCATTATCATATCCATTACCATGCCAATCTCAATTATCATACCAATATCCCGAGAGCTGTCAAGACAGAACTGAAGCTGTAAGTTATGAAATCAAGCATTTTTTTTCTTTCGTAGTGTTTTTTTAAAATAGCTTATGTACTAGCATAGCATACATTATCCTGCTAGCTTAGCTTATATTATATGAGGTATGTTTTTGCATCCAATGTTTCCATCTTATTTTATTATGCAATGCATAGACATTCATTTTGTATTTCAAGCATATTGTTTGTGCACTTAATGTAATAAACATCATACAATAGTGAAACATGTTATGATTAGTCAAGACATCACGATAACAACTTATTACAACTCGATTTCTTTTTTTTGTTGATATTCCTCATCATCATGGGATTATTGCAACCACACTTGACAAATGAATTGTACAAAATGCTTATCCATGGACATTTTGAAGACAAAAAACTAAAACAAAAATCAGGTTATTATAGAACATATAGCATTAAATTTTGTGATCTTACTTCACCATTTTATATTGTGCTTAACAAGCTATTGTTTTTCATGATATGGCTGATAATAATTATTTTGTAGCAGTTAATATCAAAAATATTAAATGCCATATGTCGCTTATATTGTTTTTTTTTCTTTTTGTTTTATACTGCACATATGTTTTGTTATGGCTTTCAAGGTAATGTAAAAATTAAAAGTTTTTTTTTTCACATAAAGAATGTGCCATTGAAAAGTCATGCTTATTGCAAGTGTCTAGATAAAATATAGTTTGCCATTAATACATCAATCAGCCAGAAGAAGCCATAGCTGCCAAGTCTGCGTGAAATGTAAATGGATCCGTTCTCTCTGGCTCGGTGTGTGTGGCATTAATGGATGTGCGCTCGTGGGTTATGTGCTTCAAAGGAAATGCTCTCAGTTATGTCACATGAAGAAATCAGCGCTGGTGCCGTCAGTGCCAGCCTGTGGTAGAGCTCTATGTAATGCTAACAGGCTAACGGCATGGGGGTGATGTCATATGTCAGAGGTTAAAGGTTTAACACTGATCCTGTTACAGACTTTGGCGGAGAGCCTTTATGTACCACATATGATCTGATGACTAAGAGAGCACTTGCTAAACGCCTGATCTCCCTCACCTGCTCCTACCAATAAATACTGCTAAATAACAGCTATGATATCATATTTGCTGACATTGTTATCTTTGAGAGGATAACACATCATTTTCTGTGCACTGCAGCATCATTTAATCACTCAGCTCATGTGATCTAGCCTCTAGAGAGATGCATGGACAGCTTTGTGTCCAGAAATACAGTAGTTTAAACATGACATGACACTTCAAGGAGTTTCTCATGCAGTAATGACACTATACTGTGGTATGACACAAGGAAAACAGCATTTCTTTTCAGACAGCTTGGGGAAAAAAATTCAATGTTTTAATTTATTTATTGTTAATAAATGAAAAAAAAAAACAGTTATATTAAAGAAGTGTTTTCTATTTTGATATCTTTTAAAATGTCATTTATTCCTGTGATCAAAGCTGAATTTTCAGCATCATTACTCCAGTCTTCAGTGTCACATGATCCTTCAGAAATCATTCTGATTTGCTGTTACGTTTTTATCAATTATTATTGGTGCTGAATTTTTAATAATGACTCTTTAATTCGGTTTTTGTTGCTTATTTATGTGTGTGTGTGTGTGTGTGTGTATATTTGGATATACTTGTGAGGACCAAATGCCCTCACTTATATTTTGAAATACTTTCAAAACTCACTACTGAGGACATTTGAATGGTCCTCACTTGATAAAAAGGCTTATAAGTCAGTAAAAAGAGGTTTTTATTTAAATCTAGTGATGGTCACATGTTTCTGTGATGGGCAGATTTAGGAGTAGGGGTTTGGTTAGGTGATAGAAAATATAATTGATCCTGATATAAGTCTGTCCTCACTAAGATAGCAAAACAAACCTGTGTGTGTGTGTGTGTGTGTGTGTGTGTGTGTGTGTTTTTGATTTACGAGGACACAAATTTGTATAATGACATGGGTATAACACTGGTATTACAACTTAAACATGAAATATGGGGACATTTCATGCGTCCTCATATATAAAATAGCTTTAAAAACATACTAAACAAAGCTTTATTAAAAATGTAAAAATGCAGAATGTTTTCTGTGATGGGTAGGTTTAGGGTTAGTGTAGGGGGAGAGAATGTACAGTTTGTACAGTATAAAAACCATTACGCCTATGGAATGTCACTTTGATAGCAAAACAAACCTCTCTCTCTCTCTCTGTGTGTGTGTGTGTGTGTGTGTGTATGTGTGTGTATGAGAGAGAGAGAGATGCATTTTCCCCAGGACTCTTTGATGAATAGAAAAAACATTTACAGTATTTGAAATCTTTTGTAACATTATAGGTTTTACTGTCACTTTTGATCAATTTAATGTGCCCTCGATTAATTAAAAAAAAACATGAATTTCTTACTTTTGAATGGTAGTGTATCAATTTCCAATAAAAATTATTAAGCATCAAAAACTACTTGAGCACCATTTCTGCATATTAGAATGATTTCTGAAGGATCAAGTGACACTGATGCTGAAATGACGATGAAAATTCAGCTTTTTCTTAATTATATCAATCACATAGAACACAGTTATATTAAATTGTAGTAATATTTCACAATTTTCACATCACTAAACATTTAAAAAAGTGTCAGCCACATGCATATATGTAAAAAAAATCCTAATGTTGAAAAAAGAGGAATTTCACGTTGATCATAAAATATCAATTTTGTGTATCTTTATAGAAGCACTGACCTGTTTAATATTCCTTCCATTTTATATTTCTCCCACTTTTCTACCTCTTATGTTTGTACAGATCCACCTTTTATGTTAATGTAACATTCATTAAATGTAATTGAATTGGAGAGCCAAGAAAAGTGGCATTACCTGCTCTTGAAAACCTAAAGGTCTGTGCGTTCGAGAGGTGCTGTGCTGATTGCCTGAAGACTGTCATGTCTGCATTGTCACTACCAGCCTGTGTGTGTGTGTGTGTGTGTGTGTGTGCTGAAGAGAGTGTGTTTGGTTTTATCTCCCCATTTTAGCTGCCTCTCATGGAAAGTCTCGCACACAATAATTGCCTGACCTTTACAGCAGTGGCATTGTCTCATTAAGGCTGATGGATAATGATAGCACCTCTGCCGAACGTGAACCTCGCTGATAATGAAACAACAGAGCAGCCCCGCCGCTCCATCTGGGGTCGTCAGATCATCGGCAGTCGGGAGGCATGTTCCCGTTCTCTCCTCTCATACGAACCCCCCCCCCCCCCCCCTCAAAACCACACACACATTCACAGTGCTCGCAGACAAACACTGCAGCTCGTGCTTTTTTCTTCTCATCTTTCCCCTCCATCCCTGAATTCAGTGCTGAAGTGATCCATGGAGGGGTTATCAGTGGAGAGTGCTGTTGGCCTCAATGACTATGGCTCCATTCACCGTGTTCCCGAGCTGAAGTAAACAGACAGTGGACACACACTCTCTTTAAAGCAGTGTGCTTGAGGGGCCTGTGCTCTAGGGTTGCTCAGGGCAGATTGGAGGGTCATAGGGTCAGAAGTTTTAGCCCAGGGTGCTACAGAACCAGCAGGGGGTGCTGACACTCTGGGAACCATGTTCTGCTCAACCCCACCTTCTTTTGCTCTTTCCCACTCTGCTTCTTTCAATCCTTCCTCTTGCTGCGTCTGTCAATGACCGTCTGTGTTTGTGTAGTGAGAATAAAAATCGAGTGCGTGGAAAGAGACTAACACTAACTCTGTTCAATAGATGAGATTTTAAGCAGCTATTTTTTTTAATTTAAATATTTATGCACAAATAGTATTTATTTTATTAGATTTTTTTATCATATTGTGAGTCTATGTGCACAAAAATATGTGCAAGGAATAATGCATTACATTTTTTTTATTAAAATGGAATTTTGAATGGTAATTATGATAAAATGCACAAAAATACAAACGCGTTGCATACATGAATGGAAATAAACACAATACATTCACAATGTTATTCATTTTAGTATATTTGCCAAGTGCACATTTGATTTTGAATGATTATGACATTGGTTATTTTTAACATTTACCCATATTTGAAATTAACTGCTACAAATATGAACTACATGTCATCTTAACGATAGTTTGTTTATAATAAGCTATATTTTTTTATTTTACTTGAGTTTAGCATTTGTATACTTTCTGTATATTGGTATTTGAATAGTAACACAAATAAAATAGTGAAATAAAATCACAAAATTATTATAGATTTATATTTGATATTACTGCTACATATGGGTCATATCATATAAACAATAGTTTGTTTATTATAAGAAATATTTTCTTTACATTTTTATTGGTGAATATTAATTTGAAGTATCAGTAAATTTAAATAATTGTAATTTTATTGCCTGATTTTAATCTTCTATTTTTTATTTATTTTTTCAAAAATTCCATGGATGAGCATTTTATACAATGCATTATTGTTTTATTCAACATGCATATGCATTTATATACATGAATGGCAGCGTGTATAGTGAAATAGTATTTGAGTGTAATATGTGTGAGAGTTTGTAAGGATGGCTGGAGTAGATGGGCTCTGTGATTCTGCTGAAGCCTCAGGGCCCCCACCTCAGGGACGGGTCAGAAGTTCAGCTCCCTCGTCTGCTGTTCACACAGGAACAGCAGACCCATAACCACACACACACACACACACACACACACACACTGGAGCCAACACAGAAAAATCATAAATTGAGCTTGCTTTCCAAAAAGTCTCAAAGACACAGAGCAGTGAACATAATACTAATAATGTGCTTTATTCAATCCCTCGCAAATTGACATACTATGCATTAACACCTAATACATTTATTAAAGCACATTGTGAGGTTAAACCTTTTCAAAAGAAATCACAAATGAAATCTCTTTCAAATCTAGACATAGACTTGTGTCTCATTTGCATCTGTTTTCATTTCTCCAAATGTATCTTAATACAAAGACAAAGGAGATTTTTAAATGATACATCAATAAATATCCCGAAGAGTGACAACGAACAATAAAATTGACTCTTTTGCAAATACATGTCTTTGCAAATAATCACAGGGCAGTGCAAGTTTAAAAAATATCTGAATGCACAGTCGACAAAAACCTCTGCTCTCACTGGATCGTTGGTCTTGTTTGCATTGCAGATCATTTCCAATTTATTTCGACATGTGCCGCACGTTCATCATCGCAGGCCTGTCACTGTACTGTTTTTAAATACCTTCATCCCCCGGAGAAATACATGTAAAGCATGTCAAAACGAGTGTATATGTGTTCAGCTTCTCCAGAGATACATAAAGAGGAGGAAATGCCATGAAACAGCCCTTTCAAACAGTTTCATCTGACTCAAACAAGGCGCCCACAAAGTGCTTATGGCATGACTGCTGTCAACAGCAGCAAACAAGCACCCCACTCTTATTTACTCACTGTTTAAGATCATAAAAGGAGGATTTAGATCAATAATCCCTCCTTGGTAATCTTCCATTTGATCATTGTGCCAGAAAGTGCCCTTGTTGCCCCTCAATGGCCGTGGTTTCCTATGTAACAAAGCAAATAAACATTCACTCACAACATTTGCGCTAACGCTAATTGCTAAGGGGCTGCCCAGTTTACCAAACTGTTAAAATCACATTTTTAAGAACAAGTACATTTTTATCTTCAGACACAAATGCATTCAGAGACATTTCTCAAACGCAGTGAGGATTTGAAAGGCTTTCGATCATTCCCAGCCCTGTGCAGCAGCCATCTTGTGCTCAGGCGGAGCTCTCCCAAGGGCTGGAATGATCCCAGTGCTACAAGGCTCTCTTTCATGGGGCTGGTCGGCTAGAGAGGAGCACATCCCCTGTGACGGCAAGCTGGCTCCAGCCAGGCGCACAGAGGAGCGGGTGTCAGGCCTAAATGTATTTTTCAAACTCAGACGAGACACAAATGGCTTGGTTAGCTTCCCAGTCATTTTTTTTTTTTTTTTAATTGTTATTGTTTTTACACTTTTCATTGTGATACAGACATAACTGAACACACAACATACAATTACAATTCTTGGAGGTCCAGTCTAAATTTACTGTAGAGTATTGTAATATATGATGGTTTAAAAATAAATAAATAAATAAATAAATAATAAAGATTTACATTTACATTTTTCAGGTTAAAAACACTTTTCTCCATATTTAGATTTACATGCTTTAGCTTTGACAGGACTATATTTGTCTGACCAATAGAAGATTATACATCATCCGTTTATTTTATTAGATTATACAGTCATTGGAAAACCTGTTTGAAAGCATTGTTTTTGCAATTCAGATTTGGTCTCTTGTTGAGCAGAAATTACGCACAGTAAGACAGTCTTTTTTTTTTTTTGCAGTCTGGGTGGAAGCGAACCTGGGTCTTTTTATAGGACACCAATTGTTGACCTCTGACATAGATTATTCACTTGGTATTAACAACTAAAGTTTTTCTTTATTTTTTCTTTCTTTCTTTCTTTCTTTCTTTATTTGGCTGCAATCGCAATGTATCCTAATATATAATTATTAACATGAAAATAATTTATCACCTTTTGATGAAATGGCAGACTAAAACCACCACAATATAAAATACAGAAATGATTCTTCCTGTTGATGCAAAAGATTTACATGACACATCTTAAAGGGCTAGTTCTGTCATTAATTACTCACCCTCATTTCGTTCCAAACCCGTAAAACCTTTGTTTATCTTCAGAACACAAATTATGACATTCTTGATGAAATCCGAGATATTTCTGACCGCCGATAGACGTTATGACCACTTTCAAGGCCCAGAAAGGTAGTGAAAGCATCGTTAAAATAGTCCATGTGACTCCAGTATAAAAAATAAATAAATAAAAAATAAATAATGGCTTTATTCATCAATTTCTTCTCTTCCATGACAGTCTCCAATGCGTTTCACAATGTAAATACATTGCAGCACTCATTATTGGCCAGCTCCTGCGTCAGCAACACATAAGCCGTAGTGCTCAGATGAACAGCGTCGGAGACTGACGCTTCATAGGATGAAGCTTAAACCACTGTAGTCACGTGGACTATTTTAATGATGAAAATGGTAATTGCGTTGTTGTCTATGAGGGGTCAGAAAGATCTCGGATTTAATCAAAAATATCTTAATTTGTGTTCCAAAGATGAATAAACATCTTAAAGGTTTGGGACGAAATAAGGGTGAGTAATTAATGACAGAATTTTCATTTTTAGGTGAACTAACCCTTTACGGCTTTGCACTCTCAGCGCCAGCTTGGATGTGACCTGTAACTGTTTTTGTCAGTGAACATGAATCTCTCGTGCTGAAGTGCGTGTGGCCTCTGTAGCAATATGGCAAACTGTCTGAACTCTTCTGTTCCTTCACCGTCCCTGCGAGCGCAAAGTTTCCAATTGCTCATCCCTGCGAGCGCCATTTAACATCAGCGCCCAGGTTTCACCTTGTATTCATTTGTGTACTGCTGAGAGTCAAGGAAAGCTGCAATCTCCTACAAATGCTCCCTTTTGGAATTGCATAGCAGTGGCATCTAGCCAATGATAGATATGCATAATATTTCATGGGGAGACCCAGCAAATAGAATACCCTGCTGTGCTAAAGAAAACAATGTGTTTCTAAGCACCGAGATATAATCCATCACCGTGCCGTCAGAGAAGAGGAGGCGAGGGGGAAAAAAACACCTACCTGTTTTTCACATCAGAGGAAAAAGAAAAATGACAGGGCCTCGCTTCCAGAAATGTCTCTGTGCATTCATGCGTGATCGAAGAGGTCCTCTCCGACCCTAATCAAAGGATTGCTCTGCTTTCAATACTGAAATGCAAACTAATTCCAGCCATGGCATCGTTTCAATCAGTCATCGTCCTCTCAAATGAGAGGGGCGACATTTTGTGGGATTAATTGCACCCTAATCCAGGGTTAAAGGAAGCCACGTTTGGCCTTCATAACGTTTTACTGCTGTAGAGACTTTGCTTCATGCTCTTCTTGGATGCAGTCGACCTGAACGTGGGAGTGATGTGGGTGTCAGAAAGTAATATATGCTGTAAATTAGATCCTTCATTTCATTCCTTTTTTACTCTTGATGCACTGTCAGACAAAAAGTTCACCAAAACATGCAAGAAATGACATCAGCTCTGTCATTCACTGCTCAGTGAGGTGCTTCATTGTAGGGCCCATCGGATTTTCAGCCCCATATCTTTCCGAGTTGCCCTTGAGTGCCATTAAAAGCTCTGGCGTGGAGAGCCAGCGGTACTGGGGGCCAGGGGAGCGGAGCACAGGCCTGCCAGCAGCTTTGGCCCATGGCCGAATCTCCGACAGAGGCCTGATGGATGTGGTTGAAGGACTGAGGCATGAGTGGGGGTTTGCTGGCCCTGCTGTGGGATAGACAGGTGTTTTGTGAGGACGAGGCCAGGCCGTCGGATCCCTGGATCTACGGTGATGTGTGTGCCATCACTGGCTTTCGGCCCCGTCTCCCAGCCCAAGCTTGCTCTCTGGAAGGAAATCATTCATTTTCTGTCCAGGGACAGCCAGAGGACCTCACGTTCACACAGGCGCAGTCTGATCCCTACATTATGCAAAGTGACTCTCGCACCACTTCGACCTAAGGGAATGGCAAATGACATGAAAGTCATTACTAATGATAACAAATCTATTAATGTTGAATGATAGCCTCATTAAATGGTTCAAATATAAGTCCAAGCTTATGTGTTAATGATATGTTAATGATTCTGCCAATTATTAGAGCTTAATGGCACCTGCGGAAATAACATTACCGACTGGAATCAAACTTCCAGTGTGGTTCTCTGGCACAGTGTGAGACCTCTGCCATGTGATGAAAGCACTCAAGACCAAGCCCTAGAATGTCAGGGGACTCATTACCTGTTAACATTGAAGGAGGAGATGTTATCACACTTACTGCATGTTCGCAGGAAATTGCTCGGATTATATCCTGTGGGGAGCATTGCTTTGCTGTTCTGTACTGAAATCTCTTTCGACAGAACCTGTTTCTTCTTTTCTTTCTAATTGATTATTAAGCTTTCCAGTTTATTCCATGGAAATCTGTTGCAACGTCTGTTCGGAATTTTCTCTCTCTGAATTCTGTGATGAAAATCTAAAACAGATTATTTTGAGCTAACAAAAAGTGTTGAAGGAATGATTCACCCAAATATGAAAATTTGCTCGTGATTTACTCACACTCATGACATTCCGATAAAGATGTTAGACAGAATGTTGGGGCTATACTACAACATAAAGCACTACATAAATATCAAAAGTAATCAATTCAATTGGTGAGCTGTATTGCAAGTGTTTTGAAGCCATACGTAACATGTGAAGATTTGACAAATCTGGTCACATTAGTTAGCGAAATCTCGAACCAATGGGTCTTGGTGCACATCAATACTAGTTGCGATACTGGTTGTTGTCCTTTTTGGCTGCATGAATCAGCCTTACCTTTCTTTGTGTAGTATGAAGGTGAGTAAATAGATAACATTTTCATCTTCAAGTTTCATTAGAAACCTTAATCCATGCAGATGCTAATCATCATCCATTTAGATCCTCTCAGACATATTCTCACCACTGCTGGGAACATCTCCTCGGGTCAGCTATTGTGACCCCTATGGAGCCTTTTGGGAACGCTGGGGCAGGGGTCAGGCCTACAGAAGGTCACTGGAGGTGTACTGGTCTCTCTCTCAACCCATCATCAGAACTCCACCTGTCAACTACACAACCATGGCAAAGCACACATCACATCAGCCTGTACATTCCAGACCTCCTCTCTCTCCGACCCTGCTGACCTTGTTTGGGATGGAACCTCTAAAGCATGCGGCCGTGACGCATCAGAGAGCAGAGCGTATGGATGTATGGAGAGCATTCAGGGATAGGTAAGTATAATGGCAGACAAGACTCAATGCTCTGGGACTGGACTGATTCTAGCGGGCTTTTAAAAAAAAAAAGCAGATTTGACAGTGACGGTTCCAATAGTACGAAGGATATGGAAATCACAGATTCCCCAGAGATCACATTGAGACATGTCAGAATGAGCTATTATTCTCAGTATTGGACGTTTTGCACCACCAGTCCTTGATGCAATGACATAAACCTCAAGGGTGCATCTACAAAACTAAACAGAGATTCAAACTGACAGGAAGTTTTGAAGTTTAGGAGGATGAAAATGACAAAGAACCTTCCATACTGATGGTGGAATGCCGGCTGCTTCCTCCATAAGGTGGTATGTGGACTCTCTCTAGACCGGTGCCAGCTGTGTGATCATACACTGATGTCTTGGCAGAAGAGGCTTCCACATTTCTCTCTTCAACCCCCTACCCAATCCCCATATAACCCCCTCTCGTCCAGAACCGCAGAGAAATCACTCCAAATGTGCCATGACAATGTGACAGGACAAGCATTGCGGGTCTGTTCCATCTGCTTCCAATTTAATTTTGTGGAGGGGGAAGCTGTTAGATGAACAGGGAGCTTTAGTGGGTGTCAGGGCTGTTAGATGAAAGTTGGATGGGTTATTTTCAAATGGGCCGCCTCACCATCTCCACAAGTGTGTCGGCAGTTGCCCGAATCTTGGAACTCAATGCTATGATCATTTCCTGATCAAAGACCTGCAGCCATGAAGCAGACAATGGCTGAGCTTATTTAGACCATTATATGAAAAGACCGCATCAGGCTGGATTGGTTGATGGTTCGGAGGTAGTGACGGTAAGTGGGGTAAGAGGTAACATCTTATTGTAGTTTACTCTTGTCAGAGGATGGGAAAAAGAGAACCATTACTAATTTAGGTCTGCAAAAAGCAATTTTCCTAATTATGTGATGAAGGAAGTGAAAGGTCTGGAGAATGTCAGACTGCTAGCAGACAGAAAACCATTTAAAATGGTTTACTGGGAACCTCTAAGTTGGCAAGTGGTCTTCCTTTCCCAGCTAACTAAGTCACACTTTACTTTGCTGGGGCAGTTACTTCAACGGTACATTTGCTGTTCCCTTAAACATCAGTATGAAGCATATGTACTGTATTTATGGTATGTATACATATTTGTACCTTTATATGGTTAGCTCACCCAAAAAATATTCTGTCCCTAATTACTCCGTTCTAAACCCGTAAGTCATTCATTCATCTTCTGAAGACAAATGAAGATCTTTTTAATGAAATGTGAGAGCTTTCTGTCCCTCCATTGATAGCTATGCAACTACCACATTCAAGCCCCAAAAAGGTAGTAAAGACTTCTGTGGTTTAACCTCGATTTTATGAAGTTACGCAAATGCTTTGTCTGAGCAAATAAACATAATTTAGCACTTTATTTACAAAAAATTAATCTCCAACGCATTCACACGTCTGCTCTAGCGTCAACACATGCGTCGTTGTGCTCTCATGAACGCACGTTGGAGATGAATATTTTGTGAATAAAGTGGTAAATTATGGTTTTTTGTGCAAAGAAAACACTTGTGTTGCTTCGTAAAACTGAGGTTAAATCACTTGGGTCACAAGGATTATGGATGATGCCGTAGCTACCTTTCTGGGGCTTGAAAGTGGTAGTTGCAGCTGTCGATGGAGGGACAAAAATCTCTCAGATTTTATTTAAAAGATCTTCATTTGTGTTTCAAAGATGAACAAAAGCCTTACAGGCTTGGAATGACATGAACTAACCCTTTAAGGTGTACAACTAAAGCTTCTAGAAAAACATAATTTTATGAGCTGAAGTAGTCACGCAACTGTTGATTTGCCCCCTGATGTTTATCTGCTCAGTGAGCATCCTAGGAAATTGCTTCAACCTCTTTTAGAGGAGCAAGAATGTATCTACCCAATACAGATGGTATGAGTGGGGGTGGGGGAAGTCTCAGAGAACCTTGCACCAGTCTCTCGCACCATCCATCAACCTCTCCTTGTTTTTCTTCTGCTTTTCTTCCAGCTTTCCGTCTGTCTCAGTCGAGCTTTATGCGCTTTTCTCCAAGCGTGATTGGTGGAGGAAGCGTTTGAGATACCTCCGGAAGAAATTAGTCCATGTCGGTTTTCATTTATGAACTGTGGAACTGGCAGATGCCACAGAGAAGAAAGAGTTTGTTGAATTCTCTGGCTCTTACAGCTTCCTCCTCCAGTCCTCAAGCACGTCCATTTTCATCAAGGGTTATCGGGTCAATAAAATCCCTGACCTTGGCCAATCATAAAACAGTCACAGCAGCAGAGCGGCGATTGATCAAGTTCATAACTCGATTTGTGGCATATTGAGTGAGAACAATAAAAATCAAGATATATAATATATTAGAAAATAAATCAAATGTTTGGATATAATTCTAGAAAATCCAAATGTATTGTCTTCATGTTGTTTTGCAAAACACTTGCGGCGACTGAGGTGGGATACGGGTCATTTTAGGGACAGGTTTGGTGGTATGGGTTGGTTTTAAGGGTGGGTTAAGGTGTAAAGAATGGGTCAAGAGTGTAATTATAAATGTAATTACAGAAATGAATGAAATTACAGATGTAATTACATGCAGGTATTTTTAAAAAAATATAAATATAAGTACAATGTAAAAACATGCATGTACACAATAAGTGCATTGTATCAAATGATTAAGTTAAATGTAAGGATATATTAGTTAAGGCCACTTAATATAAAGTGGGGCCACCTCCACTGTTTTTAGATTTCAGTCATTATCAACTGCTCATTTTTGCCTTGGAGATAACACTTTTTCCAAGATGACTCCAAACGTTTTATGGACTATGCTTTGAGAAGGAAAAGCAATACACTTTGATGGTGCTTTTCTGTGAAACTGCACTAAGCACTTGGCTGTGGCCATATGGTTGTAATGTAACCCTGAGTAAGTGGGGACTTAGCTAGACCAAGTCTCAGCTACTCGAATGACTAGTTCAACTTATTCAATTTGTGGAGGTCAAAAGTTGATAGCACTGTTTCTCCTTTCTAATGGGAGATTTCTTCTTTTAGCTTTGAATAGGCTTAACTTCATATCGCTGGCTCATTAAACAGATCCTAGCTAATCAAATAAGCCACCACTTAGCAGAAACACAAAAGCAGAGAATTTGGCGACGACATAGCTTGGCATTAGAGAGCTCAATTTGACGCTTTAATGACAAAATTTTATGAGAAGGCATCCCGAGTGCCAAAGGATGTCTATAATTAGACCTACTCACATTTTCTAATTACTCTTAAAGGTCTCAAAGTCATCACAACAAACAGTGAACACGCTACATCGGTGCCGCTATAAAGGGCTTGTTACATTCATCCTTTTGGTGCCTGTTTAAAATGCGTCAAAATGGATATTGCCATTGCAAGGTTTTGGATAACTGGACTTAATGTATTTTTGGAGTATATTTACCATCATTTAATAGTGTCCTAAAAATGACCTTGTTGATGAAGTGCATGTCAAGAGAATGCTTTGGGAAGCAGGTGATGGTGATGGTTCATGCCCAGCATCTCAGCATCCATATGCCCTTCTGGAAGTCTGGCTGTCCGGGCAGATGGTATGGACCAGGAATTCGTTTCTGGTGTTTAATTACGCTCATAATCAGGGGAAATAAAGATCAATTAAAACAAAAGAGAAATTAATGAAACGAGAGAGCCATAAGCATTGCACAGTTGTCTGGGCAGTCTTGAAATTTTACAGCACAACATGCTGTTCCAGTGCTGGTGTAAATTCACATTCTCTGCAGGGATGAGCTCCAAACGTTGTTACATTTACTGTGGAAAGCCTATTGCTCAGATCAATTTTTTTTTTTGTTCAATTGGTTCTACATTCATTTAAGATATTAAACTGTTTTCATTAACACCCATCAGACAATTCAGTGCAGTGCTTATCAAACTGATCTGAGTATAGCTGCAAAAAGTCTGCTCTCAAACTGCCCAGTGGATCATGCATGCATTGGTGCTTTTGTTGTTGTTGTTGTTGTTGGATCTTTAAGTGTTTTTAGATTCCATGCCAGGTCATAATAAAATAAAACTGTCCGTAAGACAACAAGTAAGCTAATTGGTAAATGCTACTGCAATTAACATGAGGCAAAAAGAAATATCAGATACATACCGGATTTAGAACCACATCTGAAAGAAGTCCAAATCAGTGTGATGTATCAAGATCGGATCTGTGCCAGATATCTGTGGGGGAAAAAACAGGTATTGGCAGGCAGTGTAAATATTAGCAGTTTTTCATGAGAAACGAATTCAGTGTTGAATTTAATGCAGTTCATATTTGGAAGTACAAATATTACTTTCATTATTACCTCTGGTGTTGGTGTTGTTGGTCTTATGCAGTTACACTGCATGTTTTGATTTGGATTTTAGCCAGCCTGACATGTTTTAACAGACTTTGTAAGTTATCCCAGTGATATGATCAGCAAACAAGGAAGTCGGTCAAGCGATGTATGATACATGTTCTAATGGAGTGCCAGCAGAATGACATCAATCCAATGAATAATTCTAGGGAAAAAGGGAAACATAATTATTTAGAAAAAAGTGTGCCATAAGCAGCACTAAACAGAACTGCAAAACTTGTAACTGTTTTCAAACAAGTTTCTTTGTCACATTAAGACAATATCAGTAAATACAAAATAATGAGTGTTTGCAGAAAAGGTCCAAAAATTAAGCATGCTATATATAGGAGCTGTTCTGTTCATTGGCGCTCGTCTTTTGGATGCCTGGCACGGGTTCAGCTGCCCTCTACCAAGCTGTGTTTGTCATACGGTAGGGCCGTGCCCACCACCTGAGCTAGAGAGGCTGTCGGAGGGTTGGGAGCGCTTGGGCACTGGCACACAGATGCCACCACACCGACTGTTACCTTGTCAGTTATAAATAGAGCATGAGCCATGCTGTGCCAACCCTCAGCAGTGGACTCAAGAAACAAGGGAAGAAATCAGATTGAGGAGAAAGTTTTATTGCTTAATGCAAATCACAAGAAATACCCTTTGACTTCAAACCGGTGCGGAATAAATCTAATCAGATGGTTTCAAGTATATCCCAGCATTGTAGGAGTGAGGGCAAGAAACGAACATACTCGATTATAAAAGTAAATTCCATATGCTTGGCAGGCCATTTTTTAATTACATTAGCATAATTCCACCTTTACTAGGCTAATGCAATTTTCACAGTGAACATTTAAAAGGCTTACAGATAACCACAGATCATTAAACAGCTGAAGTGTTGAAGCCGCACATGGAGTTTTATTGTGCGGCTGTACTGGCTGTGATTAACTGAAAAAGAATTAAAGGAATAGTTCACCCGAGAAACAAAATTCTATCATTATTTACTCGCTCTCATGCCAACTGCTGTTTTTTTCCATGGAACACAAAAGGAGAATTTTTGAATGAATTTCATACAATTACAGTTATTCGTCAAGATTCATAACGTTTGGTCACGTGACTTGTTGAGGACTAAGGGTGCGTTCACACTTGTCATGTTTAGTTCGATTAAAACGAACCCCGGTGCGATTGCTCAGTTGGTGCGGTTCGTTTGAACATATGTGAACGCCATCCGAACCCTGGTACGCACCAAACAAGCGGACCGAGACCGCTAACAAGATGGGTCTCGGTCCGCTTCCAAATGAACTCTGGTGCGGTACGATTGATATATGAACGCAACACGGACCAAAGACGTGTAAACGAACCAAAAACAGGATGTGATGTCACAAGATGCGACGCTACAAGTCAGCTGATTTGACGACGTGGAAAGATCGGTGTATACAAAATGAGTCGAGGGCAAACGTGGAGCAACGAGGAGGTGAAGTGCCTCATCAATATTTGTTTCTGCATACAACGGAGGAAATCCTGCTGCTGTTTTGAATGTTTTGAACATTTTATGAGCTCTTCGTGAGTTCTCAGCTGGTAAAAATAAAGCATATGTACACGCATAAAATGATGGCGTTTAATCCAGCACACAGCATTGTTTTGAATGTTCGTTAACAAGCTCTGTAGTGAAATATACGTCAGGTTGTGACCGTATCCCTATGCCTTTGGTTCGGTAACTTAAGGTTCGCTGTTAAAAATGCTAGTGTGAACGCTAAGCGGACCAGGACTATATGTTTTGTTTTTGTTTTTTGGTCCGGACCAAATGAACCAAACCAACCGAACTACAAGTGTGAACGCACCCAAAGGGTGCCCACACCTGATTCAAGAGTCCATTTTGATGGACAATTTACTTTTCAGTTCCTCACACAAAGCCACCAGACTCCTGTATGTCTTCAGAAGACACATTAGAGCACAAGTCGACTTTTATCGTAATTTGGGTGGGGGGTGAACTTTTGCTTTAAGAACTATAATACCACATAAAATATGTAGCAATTACACGATTAGCTCTTGTCATTTATTTCTAGAGAGTTGTGTTTTAGCACCGGGAGAATGCGTGGGTTGAGTACTGTGGACATTCGCTCACTAACGTCAAGCTAAGTATGCCGTGATGAATGATTCAATGATATTGTCTCAGACAACAGACCGCTAATCGTTCAGATGTTCTCCATGGCTACCAATTTCAAACATTTAAACAAAGCAACTACAATAGAACTATTTTCTTTTCGCAATCCTGCGCTTCTGATCTGAGTCACCTTGTCCATAATAAACACTGGAAATGCAGTACGTCAACCCTCCGAAATCCCACGGACTTGGCTCGTCTTTACATACTGTCTGTTTTACTAAATAAAGCTTACAGCTGTAGTCCCGCTCCTCCCTCGGCGGTATAAAAGTGGGTTTACATTATGGCTTTCGGCCCCTCTGATGTGCCTCGAAGGACTCGCTTGCACCGCACTAAAACTCTGCACACACTGTCAGGCCTATCCACTGCTCCGTCTAAATAATTCATTCATGCATCACTGCTCCTCAGACACTGTTTTTCAAATGCTGTAATGAGAAAAGCTGTAAAAGGGTTGATGGTGAAAAAAGGCGGATCAAGAAGCTGAAAGACAAGCTGGCCCACGCAGTCTTTCCCATAGACTTAAGTGCTAAAAAAACAAGTGACTTCAAAAGGCTGACCTGCATTCCTCTGCGCAATTAGATATTTCTAATGTTACTTGTAAGGTGCGATGTTCAGTCGACCTTGCTGCGGCGAACAAAAGACAAAGGGGGGACAAGAACGCTCTCCTTGATTGTCGATGTTTTAAAGGTGAAAACATGAGGCTGTGCAGGGATAAATTATTTGGATGGAAGGAGCTGGCGTGAGTTCAGAGAACTTTTTTAAAGTAAACCAGATTGATTCTGGAGAACTGCGATTGGTTTATTTTCCTAGTCCCCGTGGTCTTTACACTAGGCCCACTTGTAATTGTCCTTGTGTTTCAGCTAATTCTCTATTTCCAGGGAGGAGATTGGGAAAGAATTTCTTAGCTGACACAATACGACAAGAAAAAAAAAAATACACTTCCTTTTTGATAAGGATTCATCTCATTCCTGAGCTGTTGACTTTTGCAGTTCAGGAATATAAATGCAACAATGACAACAGTATTTTATTCTTCTTCTTGTTTTCAGGTTAAAAAAAGTACATAACCTAAATATCCTTAAAATAATATTACTTTACTTTTTTATTTTACTAAAATATTAAGCCTTGTTTTTTAATTGGTTGGCAATAACATTTATTTTCCTATGACATCTTTTCTTCTTTTAAAGGTACACTATGTAATTTTTGTTTTTCAAAATTAACGCAATTTATCATTCTCTATGTTAATCCTATTATAAGTGTTTATATTTTCAACCTGTCAGGATGGTTTTTACTGAAAATTCCATACACATGTCACTCACCCGTGCTTGTCTCGTCATGTCCGTAAATAGAGAAAAATGACTCCGGCTACTTTGACATGTGTATGGTGTAGGAGTGGCTTAGGTTAGTTGTCACAGGGAGTGAGAAAGTTTGACATGGAACAGCTAAGTCTCGAATCTACGGGAAATTACCTGTTAAAAAAACCTGCTATCAAATCTTCTGGCAAAAAGAGAACGCAACAGAGCTCATAATAAAACAAGAATCAACACTGGCTTGGCTTTTAGGAGATGGCGAGAACTAAAGGATTTGAAACGTTGTAAAGGTGTGAACGTGAACGTGATTTCACCAAGTACAACGTGTTCCTTGATCAAAAACTTTGTGTCTTAGAATAACATTCCCATCAATCAATCGGATTTGAGGTGCAAGTTTAGCGTTTATGTGTAAAGGAATCGTCCTATCTATTAATGAGTAAAGCTACAGTAGCGTCTTCAGCTAGTCAGCTTGAGATCCTTTCCATATAAATTAGCAATATCTCTATTGAATGTTTTATGAACAGTATAATCATATTCGTCCGCACAATCACGCAGAACTGAAACACAACCAAAATACATGTAGTTTTGTTCTGTAACCACTAGGGCCAAACGTTACAAAGTGTACCTTTAAGTGTAAATTCTGTTTAGTTAGATTCATGCTTTAAATTTTAATAAAAGAGTGTTCGCTGGATTAAAAAAACAACTTAAATTGAAACTTTATAACCCCGTGCAATTTTCTTCTCAAGTAAATCTTGTTTAATGCAGTTGGTTGAGAAATGCAGTTGGTGTTTGACATATGAGCAGCTTTTTTATCAAAAATAACCATTATCCTTTAGTTCATGTCAGAAATATGAAATATGATTTGTTACTCGTCTTGTTAATCAGTGGCAGGTGGTATTAGTGGGAGGGACCTTGTCATTATCAAGAGCATTTGATTGGACAAAAACTTGTGTAGTGCAAGATGAGTCATAAATATTTTTATTTTGTCATTTCAGGGGGAAAAAAAGATAGTTGACTTCAAAGCTAATAGAAATGTAATGAAAGTTACAAAACTTTTTTTTTCAGAGATGTTTAAATATTTTACTGGAAACCAAGACAAATGCTGATTAAGAAAATGATTTTTACAGTGAAATCATGGGGTTCGAATTCAAGCGAGGCATGCTTTGAAATGAAGCCAAGGGGAACAGCACTAGAATGTCACAAAACTTTAAAGATCGACTATCTTTAGTTTCCTTTGTTCATCTCTGCTTAGCAAACGCCTGAACATGAAACCTAATGAGGCGTAGGAGCAGGTCTGTCACATAGAGCGCCAAACCTTTGATGACAATTGCTGTAGACATGATGTAATAAGCGTATTAGAAGGACAGTTTTTATATAATAGATGGTATAAGGCTTTCAACTGCGAAACATTGGCGTTGCATGAAAGGACCCCAGCAATTAACACATTTGTTGAACTTCCCATGCTGATGCAATGTAACAGCATACGGGCTTTAGAATATTGTGTTGCCAATGACCCTGCTAGATTTCCATGGTGTCTACTTTAATGTGTGTAATTGACTCTTATTAAAATTTCATTACTGGCACATAAGCTCCGCAAATGCCAGTTTGGACACATAATGGCATAATAATAACTTCTTTTAAAGTTTGCATTCTCTCACTTGCACACTTTGCTCTTCCTCGTTTACCCAATGACATTCTTCAGAGGGGGATGTTGGAAAGCATTTATTGCCACTGACTGTTAGATTGTAATCTATGTCAGATGTCTGGACTGCTTTTGTGTTGTAAGTAATATGTGTGATCATCAGCGTGCCAGAAGGTTCCAATCTGTACCGTGCCTCATGGGAAGAGGCTGGAGTAGTCGAACCCTCACATCTCCAGCCTCGGTCTGGGGTAACACCGCCTTTAAAGAGCTCTCCAACTGTCCTTAAGCTAACGGCCTTTAGATTGGTTCAAGCTCTGCGCCCAGGCAATTGCATCATTACAGACTGCGTTTGGTTTGGCCGAGGGAGAATGCAATGTTAAGATTGAGCTGGGCATGTGACTCTCCCTGTACGACGATAAACTATTCTACTCCACTTGCACTTTTATTGTAATTGACTTTTTTCATATAATAAAGAAGTGTCTTGCTGCATTTTAATCAAAAACACAGTAAAGATAGTAATATTGTGATATTTTATTCCTGTGATGCAAAGCTGAATTTTCACCCATAGATATGTGTAGCGCTCGACACGACGGTGCATCCGCCATTTTGCAACGGTCAGGGTTCCGTCACTCACGCACTCAAAAAAATATTTCTGTCTAAACATAAGTTTCATGTAATTTAATTACATAGCAATTTTCCATTCATTTGGATTACATAGTTTTAACATAAACAAACTAATAAACTTAATGTGATTCATATTTGTCAGTCATATGTAAATGAAATAAGTAAGATTTATGTAATAGTTGAGTAGTCTCTCACTTGAGTGATAGTGAGAGATTAAATGTCTTTTATCTTCAGTTGATTTCATCGAAGGCTGTGAAGTCAGTTGTAGTTCTTGTGTTTCTCTGTCCTTCAGTGATTCTGCTTGTTAACAGCAGGTGTTCATCATTAATGCTCAATCATCACTTAATGATCTCATTAACTCTGACACTGCTTCAATGGTACTTTAACTCAGTAGTGTGCACACACATGACCACTAAACAGTCTTAATTAACCTGGGCATTTTTCTGTGAACTATTGCATAAATCTTACCTATTTCATTTACGTATGACTGACAAATAAGAATCACATTAAGTTTATTAGTTTGTTTATGTTAAAACTATGTAATACAAATGGATGGAAATTTGCTATGTAATTAAATTAAATACAACTTATGTTTAGACTGAAATATTTTTTTGAGTGCAGTAAGAATCAATAATGGCACAATGTTGGATGTGAAACCGCTGAGATTAAAATTCCAAAAAAAATTGGATAACCTTTCACAGGTGGTTTGGTTTGTGGTTTTTATATGTTTTAATGCAATAATACATGTTTTCTGCATCATTACTACAGTCTTCATTGTCACTTGATCCTTCAGAAATCATTCTCACATGCGGAATTGTTTTTTTTTAAAAGCAATTTAGCGTAAATAATTTTTAATACGCTCAAATCAATTTGTTTAAGCAAGAAAATAAAAATAAAATACAAATATTTATTATAAAATAAATAAGAAAAATACTTTTATTCAGAAGTGTCAAAGACCTTTGATCAAAAGACTTTTACATTGTAAAAAAACCCCATTTCAAATAAATGCTGTTCTTTTGACCTCGAAACATCATAGTTTCCATAACATTGATGATAATATTAAGATATTTTTCTTGAGCACCACAATACAGTTATTTTATTATGTGAAAAGAAAGACCGTTGAGTGATGTGAGAAACATTAGCGCGGCTGTGTAGGACATCGGTTGCCTGAAACGGTCAGTTTAGAGGTCATTATACAGAGTCTGAATAATAATCAATGGTACTGAATGACTGCCCCACAGTATTTACATGGTATTCCAGTTGGTTCATGTCTAAAACATAGTATTACCATAGTACATGTACAGAAAAACTAGTTTCTGTGTGTCTGCTGTGGTCTTTATTTTGCACTTTACTCCAACACTGTGCTGTAGCTTAAGAAAGGCCTTTACTGTACATGTCCATGAATGTCTTATTTAAATGCACATTAAATGCAGCTTGATACAGTATGACATAGAGCCAGAGACATTTTGGATGGATGAAATTAGCATCTCTGCGCTATAACACACAGAGCTAATCCCTCTGGGAGTGTGGGCGTCAAGAGACACAGACAAGAGCGTACACACAGCGACAGAGAGGATTACACATGTTAACGCTCATTACGTGCTGTTTTTGGCAGTTTTTAGCATATGAACAAGGAGATGAGAAAGCTTGTGGTGAGGTCATTTCAATCACGCTAGGGTTTGCAATACAGTCTTTTCTTTAATCTTTCAAAGAGTTTTTCCCCCCTTAATAGCTGTAAGCAATTTCAGGCGTTTTACTAACTTCCTCCATCGTAACCTAGCGCCTTCTCTTCTTCTTATAGACATGTTAGCAAACCCAATGTCAGCAAATCTGAACTCACGAAATGATTGACAGGCAGAGAGCGTTTCTGATTGGCTCGTTTTCTGAGCTGTTACTCTGACTCTTAAATGCTGTTTACACAGCATGTTTACATGTTGCCTTCAAGTCGTGTCGGAATGATTGAGCACATATGAATGGCACAACAATGTCAAAATTACCAGTGGGAAAACTGGATTTTCTTCCAGACTTTCAGAATTGTGGAATATATATATATATATAGTTTTGGATTCAAATTTAGTAATGATTATAAATAACCAAATTGACCAAGACTAGACATCCTATCTGTTACATGTATAATTTCCCTCGTCTTCAATGGTTCTATGTTTCTTTGATTTCATTGGTTCCTGTTTTGAGTTCATTATTAGTTCAGTCATGTCAGCTGTGTATTATTAATTAGTCTCGTTATCCCCTTGTGTTCCTGTGTATATCCAGCCTGTGTTCTCCCTCAGTCCTGGTTGGTTCGCGTTCATGTTTGGACGTGTGTGTGTGTATGCTTTCCCTGTATATGATGTTCCTGAATCCCTTCCTGGTTGTCATTAAAGTCTGCATTTCTGTATGCTGCTTTGCCCGTTTTTTTCAAAACCATGTACAGTAACACTATCAAATACATGGATGAAGTATAAATTACACAGGAATCAAATATGTGTATATGCACTCTTTTTGTTAAATTTGTTGTTTATGTCTTTGTTATACTATATAAAAGATTAAAACGTATAGGCTGCACACTTAATATTCAACAGTATTATTGATCTGCCTGCATTGACAATTGTACGCAAACTAAACGGAGCTATAGATAAATGAACTAAATTAAATTCATAAAACAGCAGGCTAAACTAACCCAGATGACTTCCAGTGAGATTCTGAATTGCACATCTGATGGACACTATCCCATGAGGATTTTTGAATGGCAGTGAAGTCACACAATGGATGTACTAGTATGTCCGTATTATATTCATACTGCATGCATTCATACTGTAAAAATAATAGACAGTCACAAGGTAATTACAAAAAAAGTTCTTCTCAGAAAGCATAAATGCAGCCATAATGCACTCTTAAATTAGATATGAAACGGAAGTTGCAGTAATCTTTTCTTCCCTATTCTGTAGGCAGGTAAAAATGTTGGACGGGACTCGATTTTGTCCATCGGGAAATTGATTGGACGGTTGTGGTTTGCTATGGCTGTGATGTCATGTGAGTGACAGGTTGTCCCGCCCTCACGCCTGTGAACATGTCATCAGAGAAGAGATTTTGTCGCGAGGGAGAAGTTATTTTGATCAAAGATTAAGGTGGCACATGAATTGAAAATGCTACTACTACTACTACTAATAATAATAATAATAATGAGCATGGATAAATAATGTAAAGTAAATACAGCAATATTCCATAAAAAACAAGAACTGTCCATATTGAATTCATGGTGATTTAAGTAGGAACGTCCCATTAGGACTTAGGCCCATAAAAGACACCAAGATATCAGGGGCATTTCCTCCGAGGAGGTAAGGGAGGCAGTGCAATTGGATGAGAAAATAATCCATATTACAAAAATAAAACAACGCAAATATAGCAGCTCCCCTGAGTCCATTGAGTTTAAACAGACCTCCTAAAGTGTGCAGTGGGTTTGGTGGGGGTAATTGAGAAAATCCTATGAATGCCTCCATCATGCTATGATTGGTTAGTGCGATAAATCCCGTGTTATAGTGCGTGTTTCGCGTTCATGAATCAGTCTGAATGAACAAAATGATGCCGTTAATGGGAAGACTAAGTAAAAAGTAAGTAAACTACTCACCCAATCAGCAATCAGCTTGGTGAAATTATAGGCCTATCTCTTTGTGTTTGTGACCAGTGTTTGACCACCGAACTTGATGACGGATGATCCGAAAATAAGATGACTATTAAAAAGAACAGCTGAACATCAGTTTACTAATAAAATACATGTTTAAATTATTACTGCTTTTAGTAATTATTTTGGAATAAATGTAAAAATGCTTAAAACCCTTAACTTTATGCGATTTATACTTAACATTGTTAATGTAAAAATACACAATATAATTGACCCAAAGTTTGATTGACAGGCGACCTGACCAATCCTAACCCCAAATCTGCCATTTTGTCTGACAAAGCAGTCAGGGAAGTTAGTAGATTAATGTTGGTGAACTTGAACTTGAAAAATTGACATCTTTCTGCGCTTGAAACAAGATGTCCATTCATGTTTATTTGATGCTATAAATGAACTAGTATGAAGAAATGATCGGTTCACGAGCCGCTTGAAGGAGTTACAGCGATCTGTCACGACATTGAACGGTATTTATTGTTTAAACTTTTAAAAAATTACAATATTTTAAATATGAAACTGTTTCATATCAAAAGTAACCTGCTCTGTCTTGTCTGTCGACATGTTGTCAGTGTCCTCTTTGCTCCTCAATGTATTTTTCGCTTCGTGAGAACATGATGTGTGGGGTGAGAGCGCATGGCTAGTCGGACATAGCAACAGTAACTAAAGGGGGCGGGTCTTTGCGAAGGGTCAATTGTATTTCTTTTTCTTTTTTTGATGTAAAATGTTTATTTAACCAGGAAAATGTTACAACATTAAATTTAACCGGGACATGAATTCACATACGATTTATTAAAAACAAAAGAGGACTTTGCCTCCTCATTTCAGAACACCAGTGCAAGATATCTGTCAGGCACCGTAAGAACATTTTATACATTGTATTGAAAAAACTGCTCATAGCTGCTTTAATCATGATGCTGCTGCAACATATGCTTGATTTTATTATACAGCGCAGCTCTCGTATACGCACCTCAATCGGTGTCGTTTTTGTCCTGTTTGACCTAGTAAACAACAGTGGAGGAGCATTGGTGTAAAAGGCTCACTAAATTTGCATGCCGCCCCATGTGTGTTTTCTGTATGGGGCTGTTTATTCGCTGAAGGTCAGGCTTTTGTAAAGAAAAACTTCTTGCCCGATGAGATAAGAAAGCAAATTGCAGATCTATCATTTCTGTGCGTCTCTCTTGCTGTCTCTCTGCTCCTGTGTGGTGTTGACTAGCAGGGACTCTTGTGTGAAATCAGTGGAATAGCGGCTGGTTGACTTGATTTATGACTCACTCTGGGCTCGGCCTTATCAGGTGCACACAAGCCCCTCTTTCTCATGCAGCTTGTGTCTGAATGACAATAGAAGACCAGCAGCATTATTCTCCAGATTTTGCCCCAGCTTTCTGGACTCCACAGATTACATCTAGTTTATTGATTTACGGCGGCCATCTTGAGTCGCACACAGGCAGAGTAGCTCTGTGCCATTGCAGTGATAGACTCGTTTTCAACTTGGCAAACAGCGTTTTTATGTGAATTTGCTCTAAACAATAAAAGGAACATTTGCAAGGGCATTCTCGCTATAGTTATAAGCTCTTGTAAAGAATGGCCGTGGGTGGCTGTTTTCGAGACAGAAGGTTGGAAATTTGAGCGATAAAACTGCAGTCTCGGTACCATCCCGTGAGACGAAACGTTAATGTTTGATGATGGAAGGGGGGGAAAAATAAAAGTGAAATCTGGGGCAAAGAGGTTTATTCTAAAAGCTCTGAAGGGGGAAGCAGTGCTCCACATTACTAAAGTGTTTCTTCCACTTTTTCCCCCTCTCCTCTCTGTAATTGAATCATTGCCATCTGTATCTCTAGAGATAAGATATGTTATTTAGGAAAATTATTTAAATTTAAGAAATGTGTTAGCTAATGTAATTAAGCTGAAATTACCACAGCTGCACTTCTTTGTTGGAAGTGTAATTATGTAATCTAACACATTAAATGATGGAAATGAGCATCACTCTGGCGGACTTAAACATCGAACGCCTTTTGCACCCAGCTGAAGAGTGAATTTGCTTCTGTTCTGAAGATCGAATGGAGATGACTGGAGCAATTATGTTGCTGTTAGGAATTTACTGTAAATACTGCTGTAGCGTGGCACTAGCAATGCTATCACGGACTTGATTCTTAGGGAACACGTACCAGTGGCTTGTGTTGGACTTCAAAATTTAGGAAGCAGAGCCCCTTCTCCAGGTCTTTTTAGTAATAAATTCATGTTCTAGTTCTGTTTGATTTGAGTATTTACCACATTTTTCAATAAGCAAACAATATAATAATATATTTTAATGTAATTAAATATTCTAAATATATTAATTCATATAATTAATACATATTTAATATATATATATATATATATATATATATATATATATATATATATAATAACATATTTTTTTCATTATCATTTTTTGTTTATTTATATTATCATTAAAGGTACACCAAACTTTTTTTAATCAAAATGAGAAAAATTTAAATAATGAGTGAATAGGCCTACAAAACTGAAACCTTTTTTTCTTACCTTGATTCACTATGGTAAACCTAGCGAGATGGTTTTCGGAGGAAATTGCGTGCATGCGTCACTCACGTGCATGTATGCTGTGTTTGAAATCGCCCCCTTTACCCTCATTCACTATTCCCTTTGTTAGTCCACTAATATAGTCCACTTGAAGAAGTGAATAATTAAACGAGTGAGTGAATTCGGACACCGAGTGCACCAGAAGGGCTGTCGCTTTTGCATGGTTGGTGCTTGCTGTTTAATAATCATTTGAATCTCGGGAAACTGGCAGCTCCAGTAGGCTAGTAATGAAAAAATTGTATTGCGCTTTGTCATGAAAATTAGCAAAACCTTAATTAAACAATTTAATAATCAAGTAAAAAAGAATTTATACCTTATATTAGTAGCTACGTTGAGAGGTGAATGGATGGAAGAATCAGCTGCGGACGTCATCTTCTGGTCAGACGCAGGAATTCATTCGGCGCGGCGCGACTCTCGCACTGCTTTATGCGTATTCTTATGTGTATTCTCTAGCCGTTGAGTGTACATTGTACACTCGTTATTGAGGTGCATTGTGGGATTGAATAAGTGCACTCTCCACTATGGTTTCGGACACCACTACAAATCCCCTCAATTAGCACGTTATTTAAGGATATAGTGGGCGATTTCGGACACAGCCCTAGAGAAAACTTGCTCTTGATACTCTAACGTGTATTGTGTGTGGGGAGCATAGGTTAGTTGTCACAGCTAGCAAGAAAGGTTGACATTGTGCCGCTAAATCTCGAATCTCCCGGGAATCGTACGGTGGCCGAGAGAGCTCAAAGCGCTGCAAATAAGAAAACACATGTAAATAAAAAAAGCACATGCAAATAAAAAAAAACACATGCAAATAAAAAAAACGTGATCATCAGTTTGACAACACATGTGCTGCAAATCCTCACAACACATGCAAACACAAAAACGCGCTGCATATACAAAAAGCGCTGCAAATATCACAAACCACAACGGAAATGTTTCAAGGGGGACCCCAAAAAATGAATCGCCGTAGAATCGCCCATTTTAAACAAATACCGAATAGAGGAGAGTCTGCTGGCTAAAAGCACGTGACAGAGCATGTGATAAAACCAGAATCACCATTGGCTTGGCTTTTTGGAAATGCTGTAAAGCGGCACGGACATGGCAGTTTTAACAGGTGAGTTATGTATTTTATTTAACAGATAAACTTTCATGCAACTCTCTAACAGAGTTCATTGTAAAGCATTATTTATTGTGAAGGATCATATTCCACACGGTCATACACAACCGAAGCACAATGATGATGACGTGACATTAGTATGCTACAGATGATTAACGAATATTTTTAAATCATCCACTAAATTATCATCACTTAAAGTTTAATGAGTTAACAACAATGCCACATAAACCACTCGGCCACCATACAAAAGTTACATATGTACATTTAAATTATTGTATTTAGGGAAATACATTTAAATGGACAGTGGTAGTTAGTGAATGTTACACAACTGTTATGTGAATTTACCCCACTAGTCATGAAGATTGCAAGCATAGAACTGCACCTTTAATTTGGCTGAACTTGGTGATTATTAAAAAGAAAACTGGATCAAGTTTTTGATTCGGACTGACAGTGGTGATGTCCAAGTGGATAGGTTTTGTAATTTGTTCATTCACCACATTGCCCCATTTATGCGGATTTGTGAACTAGTTGCTATCGTGATATATCATGACTTATCAGAATAATCAGCCAATCACAGTGATGTGGAGGCATTGTCTTCTCTCATTTTTTCACTGTCACGTTCTGCCTCTCTGAAACTAATATGCATTAAATATCATTAAATATAATGCATTAAATGTCACCATTTTTTCAAGAACTGCTGTATAGATAAACGAACTAAATTAATAATGATTTTAACAATGGAAACTTTTTTCTTCAAAGCTGCTGCACGGCCAAAACAAACTTTGTTACATTATTTTCCTGCTTTGAAACAATTTGTATTGTAAAAAGAGGAAAATAACGGTGACTTGACTTGAAGAAATCAGCAGATTAGAATGAATTCTGAAGGATCGTGACTGGAGTAATGTCTCAGTTTCGCCATCACATTAATAAATTACATTTTAAAATATAAAAGTTCTTTTAAATTTTGTAATACTGTTATTACTGTATTATTCATCAAATTAATGCAACCTTGGTGAGCATAAGAAATTTCTCTCAAAAACATAAAAAATTCCAAACTTTTGACAGATAGTGTAAATGTACCACAATTGTCCAGTTTTGTCCTCAATCTCCATTCTAACTGAGAGTCTTTAACCATTTTAAATGACACTGAAGAGTGCCTTTATTTATTAATCAAGACAGGGAAAGAGCATGCAAGCTGTTCGCAGATCGCATCTCTCTCTCTGCAGGCATTGTTTGTTTGTGTAAGCACTGACATAGGCATCTTGCTACACTTCCTTCGGCATGCCATATTTGCAAACTCCCCGGCTCCCAGTTGCGTATGTCAAGTGTAACCCAATCTAATATGCCTGGCTGCCTGTGTTCAGATGGTCTGTTAGTGTGTGTGTGTGGGTGTGGGTGTGCGTCTGGGTGGCTGCCCGCTCTGTGCAGGCTGTGTGAAGGGCTGTCAGGGCTGGCTTCTCCTCCCAGCTCCCCCTTGGCTAAAGGAAATCACCCACACCTCTGCCACAAGTCCTGGACGGCGGCCGAGACACTGTCATGGATACGCACGTCAAATTGCCCTAGGATTAAACAACAACAACAACAACAACATATGGGCCGTATAACAGCTCCGAGAGGGAGTGGAGCTCCCCAGAGGGAAAGTGAATAACAGGAGACAAGTGACCGGTGGCTTGGCAGCCAGGGCCAGAGGAAGCTAGAAGAGAAAGCTCAATAGCGAGGGATTAGAGCGCAGCGGAGCAGGGATTAGCCACTGTGAATACAACAGAGGCTGCTGCGCTAATGTTCTCCTCCTGACACACGTCGCAAAACGTGCGCGCACTCTCGCCCGAGACGTATAGTACGAGCTCGGCTGAGTGCGAGGGGTAGCCTGCAGCAGATGTTGTTGGTTTAAGCGGGGGCATGTGGCGGTTTGAGAGGCATAACCCCATTATGAGCACAAAGAGTCCATAAAGAGCCTCCACTGACTCGCTTCAGAGCTCTGTATTGAGTAAGGCCCGAAACATATGCTGATTTATAAGCGCACGTGAACGCCATCACACTCACCAATGGGGAAACTCAAATCGTGGTGGAAGCAAAGTGCAATTTGATATTTTTTAATGTTTGTGAATGTTGACTGTTTATTTTGCATAGCTAATGTAGATTAAAAACATTGATCAATTTTGCCAAAAAAAAGTCTCTGCAGAAAAACTAAGGGTGCGTTCACACTTGTGGTTCGGTTGGTTTGGTTGGTTTGGTCCGGAGCAAAAAACAAAAACAAAACATATAGTCCTGGTCCGCTTAGCGTTCACACTGGCATTTTTAACAGCGAACCTTGAGTTACCGAACCAAAGGCATAGGGATACGGTCACAACCTGATTGGTCGGCTTTTATGACGTATATTTCGCGACGGAGCTCGCTTACCGAACATTCAAAACAATGCTGTGTTCTGGATTAAATGCCATCATTTTATGCGTGTACATATGCTTTATTTTTATCAGCTGAGAACTCACGAAGAGCTCATAAAATGTTCAAAACATTCAAAACAGCAGCAGGATTTCCTCCGTTGTATGCAGAAACAAATATTGATGAGGCACTTCACCTCCTCGTTGCTCCACGTTTGCCCTCGACTCATTTTGGATACACCGATCTTTCCGCGTCGTCAAATCAGTGACTTGTAGCGTCGCATCTTATGACATCAAGTCCTGTTTTTGGTTCATTTACATGTCTTTGGGCTACGTAAATGATTTGAGAAGTGTGGCAAACTTCATGAGATGTATCATTTTACTAAAATAATGAATTATGCCATTTTAATGCACGGTTGACTTGTTCACAATAAGAGCAAAAACATGTATTTTAAAAATAGGTGGGGTGAATTTTCATTTAATTTTGATTTAAAAGAAATCACTTAAAAATAGTATCCAAAGCTATGAAAGAGAAATACGATGACAATGTGCAAGAATATTTCAGGTTTCATTTAAAGATGGAAAAAAAAAGTGAGAGTGAATTTTAGCTGACACTGGTCTGCCACATTGGTCAGACTTTACCCAGTTTTCAGAAACTAAGAGACAGTAGGAAACAGAAAGTAGAACTAAAAGGGTGAGTGAAACGCTCAGACCGTAATTGCAGCTTGTAAATGTAATGAATTGCAGTAATGCTGTCAGCAGAAGGTCAGTGTGGTGGGCCTTCTTCACTCCTGTTGACATGTCTGTCGGGACGTTGTGGAATACATCCCAACTGCTCTGTTTGGCTTTGAGGCCTGGGGTTTTGGCAACCCTGGAGATATCTTTCCCTAGAGCTCCAAAGAGAGCTTACACAGAGCTCTCCAGACCAGAAAACAGACCTGTGTTATATAGAGGTCCATTTCTCCTTAACAACGTGCAGTGATCTTGTCAAAAACTAGCTTATCATCCTCAGCCAGCAGTTTTTGTTCTTATAACAATTATAAGTTTGCAGAGTTCTCCTTTTTGAATGGTCTTTAGAATAGCTTTAATTTAACTTGATTGTCAATGAGGACGTAAATTTATCTTTAATATCTCCTGTGAGATTAAATGCCAATGGAAAAAATATCTCCATATTTTCAATTTTTTCTCATCAGAAGAAAACCCCAGTATCTCAACAATGTTTTAAATGATGCTCTTGCCAAGATACCAAAGCGATTTCAAAGTCATTTCTCAAATGATTCACCCTAGGGTAAAGAAATTCATTCATAAGGAAAAAAAAAAAAAACCTCATATAATTTCTTTTTTTTTTCCTCCTCAGCGGCAATGAGATTAAAAGGGAGAGTGAATTGAGACATTAACTGATGTCAAGTTTACATTCATTCCTGTGTTTTTCTTTTCTATTTCCTAGGTTACTGATTTCGCCCTAGTTTGTTGTCATGGTTACTGAATGCTTTGCGCACCTGTTTCTTGTTCAGTTTATCTCCTGTGTATTTAAGCACTCAGTTTACTTCGACTCGCTGTCCAGTATTGTCTTTGTACACATCCCAAAGCTGTTACTTTTACCTATTCTTGTGACTCCTGTTATTTAGTTTATCTTTTTTTGTTTTTGTTTTTAAAAAAATAAATACAATTTACAATTTTTACAAATACAATTGACTCAGCCAACTGCTCTCGAATCGCTCTCATGGTTCTTTGAAGCCATACGTCACAGTCACATGGTGTCGGCGCTGTCTCAAGTCTGACAAAATTTCTAACCGGCATTCACTGCTTCAAGTCAGCCCCTGATCGTTCTGCGCAGCACTGCATGAAGTCGAACAAGTCTTCACTCCCTTGGCTCAGCCCTGGTCTTCAGCTCTAATGGCTCCACCCGGATTCACTGATTCTGTTGTGGGCTTTCATCCTCATGGCTCGGATCTGGGATGCTCCCTGGCTTCTCCCTTCATCAATTCCTCTATCAGTTTTCCTCCGAGCCCTTATCTGGGATTCTCTCTGGCCCCTCCCTCTGCCAGCTTCCCCATAGACTCTTCCTCCCATTCCTCCATAGACTCTTCCTCCTGCCCCTCCTCCAATTGACCTTTTTCAGTTTTTGTTCAGATTTCTCCCCTGAGATAAAGACTCTAGTAATCTCAGTTGTGTCGCCTTTAGAGTTTCAGAAGTAAGCTCAACAACGGCAAAGATTCCAAAGATCAAAAAGTCACAATTCAATCTGATTTTTTTCTAAGACCAATTATTGGAATTTTATACTCCATTTTATACTTTATACACTTTGTAGGTCAACAGCTGTCTTATGTCTACCTATTCCTATAAGGAATTTTGAGCTACGGAAGAGCATCTGAGCGATAAAATTTCCTCTGGGAAACTCTCAAACTGGAAAATATAAACCACCACATGTCACAAACTTACATGAAGCACCTGCTGCTTGTTTGAGATGCCAGCAAACCGTCATTCTCAATTTCAGTCTATTTTCACCGTGTCTGTCCCTCCCACATATATACGTTCGTTCTGCCGTGTCCTTCATTGTCCTGGCCCCTCTACTGTAATCTGTCTTCAGTTTTACAATGTGCCTGTATGCGTATTTGTGTTTGCTGATAATGAGAATCCATTTCTCCCACCCTCTAAAAATGACCGTTGACAAACAAAAGGCAGGAGTGCGTTTCTAAATTTCCTGCAAGGCCATCAGATGGGGATTATTATTGTTTATGTCTCTGGCCTGCCCGGGCCGCTCGGCTACCCCGCACTGCAGAGTTGGATCTCGCCTCGCCCTGCCTCACGCACCTCCATGATGGATGACCATTAAGGCAGCTTATTGGAAATAGCTTGATTTATAGCCTACCGCTGCCTCAGTCTAATGGCTTCATTTCTTTCTACCGGCACATGATGTCAAAGCCAAGGTCATTGTAGAAACGGCCCCTTTGTTGTGTTTTTTTGCTTGCTGATGACCAGAAGAGGGTGGGAGGTGAGGTGTGCAGCTTTTCATATTTTGCAGTGATGGTGAGTGAAAATAAGGTATAGTTTACTGTGTATGGGGTAAATATACGTATTAATTATTTTAATCATCCAGAATCTTTCCTATTCTTTTTTCGATCACTTTCCCTGACCTCTCTTCACCTGCATGGCTAGTAGATGTGCTTCTTTCCGCTAGCTGACTGAGGCTTTATGGTCAGGTTTGATCTGTCTATTACTCGCATCCCCTTTAAATGAGCGGCATCGAATATGCCCTGCTCCCATTAAGGGTCTGGTCAATAAAAATGCCATTAGTACTGTAAAACCGGATGATATTATTAAGTCCAAACAAAATATTTTATTTTCTAGGCCCTCAGTGACTTTCTCTTCAGCAAGTGTTTAAGCTATAAAGCTTAGCGATTGAGAGAAACTATGTCATTGTAACACTGACTACTAATGGCATAGAATATTCATGATATATTTGCTGCTGATATAAAATTAAACAACATTGTGAATATCATAATGATTGAATGCACTATTTGGCCATTATGTTTGCTGTATCACTGGACTAATTTCACAATTGTTAATATCTGAATGTTAAGATGTTAAATTCATTTATATGAATAGTCTTTTTGTGTACATTAAAATGTTTTCATAAAATACATGCAGATAAATACTGCATATAAGTGAAAATTATTGAATATTATTTTTCATGATGTATGCGGAAAACATGTCTTGATTATTCCATTTTTAATAATGTCACAATGCAAAAAGCCCTAGTTTTCCTATTAAATATTGTAAATCTTAAAAAAAGAAAAAAAAAAACGCATATTGAAACGTATTGAATATCACGAAAAAACAGAGATTACCAAATACCAGTGTGTCGGAGTATCCAGATTGTACCTTTTTTAAGCATATGTGAAAATTCTGTCTACAGTATGTGTACCAGTTTCCTTTCATACTGTATGTTAAAATGCAGGTATAGCACGTGCTGAAGATTAATAGCATTATAGGGTCTTAACAAGGTGTCAGATACATTGTGTTGTCTGGTATAAGTTGCAATATGCGTGGTGTTACAGATAATAATAATTATTCTCTCTTTAATTCTCGAATTAAAATAGCACTAGTTCACCAGGTTCAGTTGTCATTTGGCACAGCCCTCAATTACAAACTTGACACATCCACCTCACCGCCCACATTCACACAATGGTTAATTTGTCATTATTTGTTATGATACCTATTGGCATGTATTTAATGAGTTTCTTGAACTCTTTAATAGTTTTAATAGTTTCAGAGTGTGTGTAGACGTGATTGTGTGGGTGATACATGTGGATTCCCACATGTTTGGCAGTTTAGTAGTGAGTAAATCATTAACAGGTCTTGATGGTGTCCCGTATCATTAGGTTTTTGTCAGCCTTGGTTTAGCACTCTTCCTGGTGCTTTTTAATCACTGAACAAATACAGAAGCTCACGCAGGGCTTGATTTATGGCAGGAGGCCCTCAGATCGGGCTGATGTGTCCTGGGAGTGTCTAGCACACAGACAGGTGTCCTACAGGTCAGGGTCAGCGCCACAGCCACACCACCACGACCCAACAGCTAAAAGCTAAAAACCCAAAGTCAAGGTTTAAAGAGATGTTAAGGAGGCTGTACCCTCCATTTAGACAATCTATCTCTACTTGTGTGTATTTCTGACTTGTGTATTGTGTCTCTTGTTAGGTTTTCTTTAGAGACTGACTGATGTTTGTATATTTGTTCAACATTATGCCTTAAAACAGCTTTAAATACTGGTGGGACATCACTGTTTTTGTTATGAAAAAATGGAAAAATCCTTAAAATAACACTTAATAAGACATGAGGATCTCAGTTGTGAGGATGAAACTTGATTTTTTATTTTATATATATATATATATATATATATATATATATCATATATATATGTGTGTATAATATATATATATATATATATATATATATATATATATAATTTAAATTTAATATGTATATGTTACATTTAATGGATATAATATTAAACAAGCTAGTAAGCCCTTCAGAAAGCCCTTCATTTACACCCCTCCCAAAACTATTTAGGCTTAAATTTAAGATTTATTTATATGAATTGCATATACAATTTGGATTAAGCATGTTTAACATAAAAAAAAAACTAAACTTAATGTGATGCATATTTGCCATTCATGCATAAATTAAACAAAGTAAAAAAAAAACAATGCATACCTTATTATTAACAATTTGCAGCTATTTGATTTTATTTAAATCATAAAATCATATTTTCATATTTTTGCTTAGAATCAGCGCAAATTTGTTTATTGTGTATATAAATTATTATTTATTTAAAAATATAATCATTGTTCAAATATGACTAGCTGTGGAATAAGTAAAATTCAATTGATAAATTAATAAATATGTAAAACGGGTTATTGTGTATTTAAAACAATCAGTTTATTAGTACTATTACAGAAATCTTACCCGTTCATACATCTCAAGTTTATTAGTTTGTTAAAACTGTAATCCAAATTAATAATAATTAGCAATTTAAATGCATACATCTTAAATTTAGAACTATTTTTTGAGTCGAAACATTACATGCAAATGGCATTTATTTATTTTTTTTTTAAGTAAAATGCAAGGATCTCTGTGCAGACTTTCAATTGAATGGCTGAATCTGATTCGCTATATATATAACTCTATATAAAAGATAGCTATGAAAATATGATGTAGTTACATTAGCTAGTTACTCCCCAACACTGACACCATGGTATTCCTGTATGGTAATGATTAGTACCATCTGATACCTTCAGTGTACTTCTCATAAGGGATCAAATGTATTTAAGCAAATATATAAATAAATAACAAGAGGTTCACAGTAGAACATATAAATTCCCTGTTGTCATCTGTGCATTGTTCTCTACACAACAGACTGTGTGAGCATAAGTGTGAAGCAGTGCTGGGATTTTGTTGTTTCCCAGGGGATGGAACAGTGGAGCTGTAGCCCGAACCCACTCTTAAATCACGTCTGCTCACCAGGCAATTCCTCTGCAGGCAGGAGAACACTGCTTTTGATTTATGAGTAATCCCCATCTCAATTTGTCACTGAGGCAAGGCATATATAACTCAAAACACTTTTTATTTACAAAATTTCCTTAGGTTTGTTTTTTTGAGTGTCGTGTGTACACACAGAAAGGCAAAACTACTAATTGTGTGTTATGCCAGCTCACAGAAAAAGATGGAATTTATTTTAACTACGCAATCACTCCCAGTCAGATCATTCTGGCATTTGACAGATTTAAAAGTCTAAGGTTAAGTCTGTTATGTGTACAGTTTAAAGGGATATGTGCATACAAATGTGCATATTAGAAAATAAGTGTAATTTCTGCAAATGCATGTTTGAAAATGATTAAATATTTGCTCATATTTGCCTCATATGCATATGTTAATGAGCAAATCTCACAAAACAAGAACATTTCCAATTATAATTTCAGCCAGTTTAAATAAAGAAATTATATTTTGCTGTAAGGCAAATTAACCTTTTTTTTTCAATGTGACATTATTTCCACAATAGTTAAGCACAATTCCTCCTACATTTTATTACTGTAATGCAAAAATATCATTGACATTATTAAAATGCTGATTGTTTATTATGTTATAATATAGATTAGGTTGTAGAAATACTACAGAGAATAATGTGAATTACAAAAAAACTAAGTAACTTGCTAAAGTAATATTGACAAAAATACAAAAAAACCCTAAAGTAATTAATAAACGTAATTTTCTCTACAAACACACACAAACTTATATGTGTACTTGTTTTGCCTATACTTGTGAGGACCAAATGTCCTCACTAATATTGTGAAATACTTTCTCAACCCACTAGTGAGGACATTTGACTGGTCCTCACTAGATAAAAAGGCTTTTATTTAAATCTAGTGATGGTCACATTTCTGTGATAGGTGGGTTTAGGAGTAGAGGTTTGGTTTGATTATTTGGTTGATCTCATTTAAAATCAATGGAACTCTATGCAATGTCCTCACTAAGATAGCAAAATAAACCTGTGTGTGTGTGTGTGTTCTTGAGATTCACCCTATAGTGCACCTCACGTGAATTGCTGCACATTGTTTTTACATGCGAGCCGAGACCCCCTCCTCAGACATTCAGCCGTACCTTGATGGGGAGCTAAAGATTGATGCTGTTCATCTGTTAGAATGGGCAGTAAAAAGCAAACTGCACGGTGACTGCCCTACCATCACAGCTCTCATCTCAGATGCTGTAAAAGCAGCGTAACACTCTCAGAGGTGAACGCTGATCTCATCCAGGCTCTTTGTTTCATTAACGCTGCCCCAAACAAACACCTGCAGTGTTAAGTGCTTCAGCGAGAACCCCCACCCTCCGTCTTTACATCCCTCATCTGCATGAGCCATCATCATCATCTGTAACAGACAGAAGCACAGGAATTAACTACTGCGTTGGTGAGAAGGTTCCCTCAGTGCCATTTCATTCATTTAAAAAGCCCAGTTGACTGGTTTATTGCTGGTTACAAGTACAAGGTAGGCCTATATTTAGGCTTTTTTAATGGTGGTTGAGTTGGTCAGGTGGGTTTTAGCTGTAAGAACAACCAGGGGAGGATTTCCCAAAAGCTTCATCAGCCAACTTCGCAAACCGCATAGCAAACTTACATTTTTAGACGCGTAGTGGAAACGTGGACTTGATTAGCAAACTAGCATGCAATACATTCTACATATTTCATTCCATTTAGTGCCATTTTTGAAGAGTGTGCATGTGTGAAATTGTGTGGATATCTCGAAGTATGATGTAAGAGGGACTATGAATCGAAGGTCAAATAAAGCAACGACCGGGAATTAAAAGAGTGAAGTAGTCAGTAGATATCATATTCGTTAAGCAGCATCTCCGAGAAATTGCTTTTAAAAATGCACATCCTTTTTTTAATGTAAACGAACTATAATAAACAATCTGTCATAAATTGTGATCTCAAATCTAATAATTCGCAAAAGTTATTACTCCACCACCTGTGCATGACGTCATTAATGACAATCCTAAATTGTGGAACCATTGTAAGTTCAAACGGCTAAGGTGCGGCCATGTACGGCAAGCCGTTTTGACTTTTATTCATTTTCAGGATATGAACTTTCACTAGTTAAAATGTTAATTCTTGATATCAGGAATTAGATTTCTTACTAGTAAAAATGCAAATTTCTGATATCAACAATTACATTGTTACTAGTGCAAATGTCTATTCTTGATATCAACAATTGAATTGCTACTAGTAAAAATATTAATTTCTGATATCTGAAAATGAATTCCTGATATCTAAAACGGCTTTCTTACTAGTAACAATCACATTCATGATATCAGAAATGAACATTTTACTAGTAAAAATTCAATTGTTGATATCAAGAATTATAGTTTATACTAGTGGAAATTGAATTGTTGATATCAAGAATTAACATTGTTACTAGTGGAAATCTAATTCCTGATATCAAGAATTATCATTTTAACTAGTTAAAATGTAATTGTTCATATCACAAGTTCATATCCGGAAAATGAATAAAAGTCAAAACGGCTTGCCGTAGGCCATGTTACTACGTTCTGGGAATCAGTTGTGACTAGTTCATTTATCCAACAATGCATCTTGGTTGAGCTGTGAGTTAACACCCCAGGACTATGCCTTTAAAGGGATAGTCACCCAAAAATGAAAATTCTGTCATCATTTACTCACCCTCATGTTGTTCCAAACCTTTGTGAATTTCTTTCTTCTGTTGAACACAAATGAAGATATTCTGAAGAAAGTCAGTAACCAAACAGGTGATGGGGCCCCATTGACTTCCATAGTATTTTTTTTTTCACATTATTCTTTAAAATATCTTCTTTTGTGTTCAACAGAAGAAAGAAAGGTTCATAAAGGAACAACACGAGGGTGAGTAAATGATGACAGAATTTTCATTTTTGGGTGAGCTATCACTTTAACAGACCAGCGTTGCCCATCTAAGAGACCACCGTGGAGTTTTCAAGCAGGGCAAAGGATTTGGATTATTAAAGAAGCAATAAGTGGTTTGGTCCTTTTTAAAGGAAAAGCACAAACATAAAAAAGCGAGTCATTACGAGCAAAACAAAAGAAAAGAATAATGTCAGACAGGAGAAAACGAGTTTGGGAGCTGTTTATTTCCCCTGGTAGCTGATGGGTCAGTTGCCAGTGGGCTTTCCTGGGAGCGGTCCAGCCTCGGCTCGTTTTGCATCTTTTAATATTGCATGCAGTTCATTTAGTGGATGGGCAGAAGCCCAGAGCCACTCCTCTCTGGGGCGTACTTCACCGCACAGGGGAGCTTGGGATTGATGGCTCTCCACTCCCTGCAAGCCGCACGAGGCTATGTCTCCCCCACCTCTCCCCCCTAAAATGCTGCAAACATCCTTTCCCTTGGCTGCTAACTCATCAATCACACTGTCACTTTAATTTATGTGCCACTTCTTGTTTCGGTATCATTTATTTCTGGGCAAGAATATTGCAAGCTACCATACAGTTCTGGAGGGAGAAGCTCCTGTTAGTAGATAGGAAGAAATTTTAACCCTTCACTCTTAAAAAATAAAGGTTCTTTATTGGCATCTACAGTTTCACGAAGAACATTTAATAAATGTTCAATTCTTTGCTAAATTCTTTGTATATTGGAAAAGGGTTCTTTATTTTTACTACACTGTTCTTCACTCTGAGAAAAAAAAAATGGTTCTGAGAACCATTCACTGAAAAGGATTTTTGCAGAACCCAAAACGGTTCTATGATTGGCATCACCACGAAAACCCCCTCTTGTAACCTCTATTTAAGAGTGCTTTCGCTCCGTTATGGTGTTTGGTTGTATTGGCAGTTTAATAGTTTAATAGAGGTTTTAAAAAAAAGTTCAACACTGAAAGCTGGTCTTTAAGACTAAGGACTAAGTTAATACTTGTCAATCATTTTTTATAAATGTCAAGAAGCATAGATATGCAGCCTTTACTGATAATAATAAGAACCACTATTAATACTTGAACACCAATAATAAATAAGCAACAAATCAGCTTATTGGACACTGAAGACTGGAGTAATGGCTGCTCACTGGAATAAGTTCTATTTTAAAATTCATTTAAATTGTGACGATATACTGTATTTTTCATTACATAAATGCAGTTTTTGTCAGAATAAGAAACTATTTTCAAAAGATTTAAAAAAAATCATGACAGAAATGCTGTATTCAGGCCTACTGTTATCTCAACTCAAAATGACATTTCTTTTTTTTTTTTTTCTTTCAGGCTTGTTTTCATTCATCAGATGCTAATTGTGGGTATTGGGCTGGGTTCATGCAGGGTCACTGTAATGTAAAGTCAGTGGGGGTAACGTTTGTTTGCGCTTCACTGATTTGAGGGCATTCCAATCCTCCCAGTGGGGTAACCTCAGTCTCGTTCTACTCCCAGCAAAGTCATGACCTCGACTCGGACCCTGTTCACTGAACTGCCTCAGTTACCTGACTAAGATTCCATAAACACACACAGATATGGCACCTCCTTCCCAGCTACATGGGTGGCAGAGAGCTGAATTTACCCAGAGGCAAAACACAAAACCCTTACAACATAATAAAACGTGACAGCTGTTTTACCTCATTAAAGCTCACCTCAGAGTGAGCAGCATAACATTGCTTTTCTGAAGCTAAAGCTGGTGTCGCTAAATGACTTATTTTCTCCAAAATGTGAAACCATCTTGCAAGGTTCACATTATCATAATATGAGGAATACCCTTCCATTTGGCCGAGTTTGCAGTAAACACTGTTGCCTGATATCCGCACTCAGCTCCATTAACTGCCCTGACTGCCGAATTCACATGAGAAAACTGAAGACAGCAGACACTGGAGGCTGTGAGACAGTATGAGTAACAAGGTAGTGTAATTCAAGGTGCTATCGAGATGTAAAACGTGGCTGCTGTAATCTGCAGAAAGGTTGGACGATGGCCGCAGGCTGCTCTTTTAGTTTTCAGAGACAGGAACAATCAGCCTCCATGCCAACAGAGCCTCATGGTTAGCTTCTAATCTCCTGTGAGTTAAGCCAGATAGTGGACAAAGCTGATTTCTGCGCCCTGTTCTCTGGATCCATCTTCAGAGCACGATTCAATTATTTCCTTACTCAGCTGCTGGAATTAAGTTACAAGAGCCTGTAATGCAGTTCCAGAGACTGTTCCTGTGCAGAAAACGCCGCCAATCACCATGTCAGAGCCTGAAAGTTTGTGTAGTACCAGCCCTGTGCAAAGGGTTCAAGTGCTGACATAGAGAATGACAGGATTTTAGGGGCGGAAGAGTGACACCAAGTTTTCAGATCCACGTTAAATGAGTGTTTTGTCTTTAAGCTGTATTGATTTTCATGTACGGTACATGGCGCCGTGAAAATGAGGTCTGTTCCATGGTTTTGTGTTCCACACCAATCGAATGGAAACTTGAGAGGAGGTACGACCAGGCCGTCTGGCAGACGTTTGACTGAAATGTTTGAAAACTGAGTCGAAGAATTTCATGGAAGGACGCAGAACCCTTGCAAGGACACTGTCACTCTTTCATGAAGTTCACCACGTCCGCCTCTGCTTGATTAGGAAAGGCTAAGATCTGGTGTTTGTGAAGACCGTACATACAGGACTGTGTTTAAACAGGGAAGGTGGACCACGTCATGGTGGATTAGCAAAAAACAGACTCGCATTACTTTACGCACAGATTAGCATTGTGAAAGAACCACCGAGAGGTTGTTTCCTGCAAACACCCGTACACAGCTGTACATTCAGCTGGATTATCCCCTTATCTGTTTAAAAATTTATCTGCACAGCTTTTTGCCTTGTAATTCTTTTGCACCGAGTGTCATAATCTCTCATTGCGCTATGTAGATCTTAGCGATAACAAGCTAGCTGAGAGTCCAAGGGCTTGTTTGGCCGTGACTCCCACCGTGAAGGGGGTTCCCGAACAGGGGCCTAGAAGAGAGAGACTATGAACTGACTATGACACCGAGCCGGACCGGTCCACACTCACCTCCACACAGCACATTGTGAAATATAGTCTGTACATAGACAGTCACTCTGAATAATAGGCCTGGTTGCTGTAAATGTCAGCTCTTTAAATCACATCGGAGCTTGGCGGCCAGGCACAGAATGCTTCATCACTGCTTAAACTACAGACGGCCATTTATTATGTGTATGTTTATAAATCACTAAGGAGACCCCGCGTTCCTCCCGCCCATAAAAGAGAAAGACTGAACAGAGAGAGGGAGAGGAACAACATATAGGACGTGGTCTTTGGGGCTGAATGTCAAAGGAAATATGAGCGGGCTGGCTGTGAGAAAGATAACAAGCACTGCATATTGGACATTGCTGGAGCACCACCTGGTAAAACTTGATTAAGTGCCCGCCTCCCAGAGACAGCAGTGCGATGGAAGAATCCATTCTCCTCCTCTTAGACCTCTTTTTTTGTTCTCTCTTCTTCCATTAAAGAGCTCCTATCAAGATGAATCAGGTTTTGTTCATTCGAGAAAGCATGCCATAGTTTCATACTATGCAAACATGCTGTATCTATATACCTGAAAACTTCCTCCCCTATGCAAAAACAAAGAGTACTTATTGAAGAAAACAGCTCATGATCGCCCACATTTACACTCTACTTAATGTTCATGGTGAGGTAATAAGGATGAATTAGGATATGAACAGTGCAGTGATTTTTTTCTTTTCTTTTCACGCTTTGCCTACTATTGTCACAATTATGTTCTGTTTAGTCGTTTCTGTCATGTCTATACAAGTTCTCGTTAGTTACTATGATTTCTAATTAGTTAATCTTCATCCAGCTGTTCTTGTTTAGTTCCCTCATTTACTATATATATTTATACTCCCTGTTCTGTTCAGTCCTTTGGCGATTATTGTTTTTTGTATGTGGATTTCTTCTTGTGAGTCACCAGTGAAGTCTATTTTGATGTGGTATCCAGTGTCTTTATTTCTCTACTAAGTGTTGCAGAATAACCGACCTCTCAAAAATGAAACAAAGAAAATTGACTCACCAGTCCTGTGACTCCTTCTTCTCTCCGAGAACCGGCTGGGGTACTTGGCCTGGATGCTCTGGAATGGAAGCCTCTCCCTCACAGCCAGCGATCCCAAGGCACCCACAAAGCTTGTCCAGGATTCAAAGATAGATAACATCAAAGCCCCGGAGTCGACACAAGCGGGTCAGTCCACTTCAGAGCCAGGTGCAGACATAGACCTGATAGATCTATGGTCCATCCAAGTCCCCACCCTCGAGTCTTCATCTTCCTCACCGGTCCTGCCCAGAAATGATCCTCTGCCTGTATCCCTGTCAGTTTCCATCGCTGGTCACGGCCAGTCCCCTGGATCCATCGGCACCACTGGTGTGGTCCAGCTCCTCGGCTCTGCTACGCCACTCATCTTCTTTGCCTCGGGCTTCCCCTTCACCAGCTTGGCGCGAGGCTCCTTGGGCCTCCATGGCCATATCTCCACCCTGGCCTGTCAGCCCATCGCCTCGGCTCACCACTCCCTCATCACCTCCGTGGCCCATCTGCTCTGAGACTCCAGGTTGGTGTCCAGCGGTTGACACCTAGTTCCCTGCCACGGACTTCCGGGGTTCTGGCTGTGCCTACACCCTGTACCCCTATGGCGTCATCTGGCTCCTCAATTCCTCCGACCTCCCCCTTCATCCTCACTCACCCCTTCGTCGCCCCGGTCATCCAAGTCCTCGCTTCATCCTTGCACCATGGTTCCGCCTCCACCAGTAAGTCCCAGGATTCTGTCCGCCCATTCGGTCAGAACTCTGCCCTGGATCCTCCCACCGTCAGTGCCACCATGGTGCCTGTGCCCACCTACTCCAGGCTCCTATCCGTAACCAGCTCCATGCTCTCCACCCTCTTTCCTCATCCTGAACTTTTTCTATAACAGTGTGTGCAAGAAATTTTATTGACATGTACGCTTTTTATTAATGTTATTAGGCTTATAGAACATTGTGTCATGTTTGCATTTTTGTACTATTTAGAGAGACAGGACTACAAGAGAAAGGATACACTCGGGGTATAGAAGAATGGTAAACATGTTCCTAATATGGTAAAAAAAAAACTATAACTGGATAGAGGCTTCAGCCGTGAAAGTTAGAGAGATATAAATGTGGGAAGAACCCCTCCATTCCTTGACACACACTCTCGAGCAACTCAGAATAACTGTTTGACCTTTTCTTGCAAGAAAATAAAACTTTCGAAAGACGATTAGATGTGTTTGTCTCTTATACAGTGATATTAGTTTATTTGCCACAACAGGTGAGAGGCTGCACCTTCTGGAGGGGGGCTTATGTCACAATCATGTTTTGTTTAGTCGTTTCTGTCATGTGTGTGAGTTCTCGTTGGTTACTATGGTTTCTGATTAACACTGAGTGGTAATTGTGTCTCATTTCACAGATAGTTTATTTTTGTATTGTTTCTATTAAAAAATGCAGATACAACGTAAAATATTTGCTCTGGCTCTTCTTTTAAATTATTTTGATCTGTTATTATGCTTGTTGTTGTTGTCTTTTACCGTTGTACAAGGAGAATGTAGCGGTTGGTCAGTGTGGTATTTGTTCCGCCCCTCCTCTTCTGGGATTGGACAGCTGGGTTAAAAGTGACAGTGATGTGGTTTACCCAACATTCTTCTACTTTGGCAACCGGTAAAAAACGCAGAGTGCTCAGCGTGAAATGGACGCTCAGTGCCGCATTGTTGGTGTTTTAAAAACGCGACGCTCCAATTGAAAACAATTGGAAAAATATCCTAGCCATGGGAAAAAACCCCTAGGTGGACACAAGGCCTAAGAGTAAAATGTGTGGAAATCTGCCAAGCTTTGTTTCTGTTTTTGGTGTGTAGGATACTAAATGAGCAGCTGAAAAGAATTTTTAGCAATATCCTCAATTGTTTCAGCTAATTTTTTACTGTTGTGTATTACATTATGAATTTTGTGAGTCCTCGCAAAGACTTGTATTAATATAATATTGTATAAAACAGATGAGATTCTGTAAAAAGCATGGGCAATTCAATACATACATGCACATACGATGTCATAGTGCTTGTCTTGGCCTTAATTCAACACATCAAAATTGACCATTCATTTTCAAAATACACATATCTGGATTTATTGTGCACAATTTATCAGTGCATTTTATTGCAAAGAAAAACAGTATTTGTCTTAGTAATCTTTCTGTATTTAACTATTTGATTTAACTCTAAAACAACTTTCCTGTCTGGCTGGCATGGGTTTGCATGGGTTATTGGTTAATTTTAATTCATAGCCAAATTGCTGTCAAGACTTTGTTGTAGGGTAGGTGCCTCCTCCCATTCATTATGCATTGCCACACTAAAACATGCCATATTATGTAAGGAAAATGAGATGTTAATCTTTTCATTTGACATCTTTAGTTTCCGAATTCACCAAATGCTGTGTGTTTTGAAATAGATGTTCCAAACACTTAGCCAGTCAACAAATAGACAGTCCAACCCCAGAATAACGTCATTGGTTGAGCCAATGTCAGTCCACTCAAACAACCAGCAAGTGCCACAAAGCCACAGTGTTTACGGTCTTTGGGGAAGACACCCTGCGAATGGCTTAGTTAAACCCTTCCGAGCACATGAAACTAGTCCAGAAGTAAGTATTTTTACATGAGAAGCTTTAAGAGTCAACGTGTGTGTTTATAAAAGCATGCCAGCTGCAGACCCTCTGTGACTTCATAGCATTACCACAAATGAACATATCCGTCTCCACAATGCCACAGACATCTTAAAGTGCCTATGGTTTCTTTATAGTCATAGTTTCCTGTTGCAAAGTTTCTCCCTTTCTCCATCTCTTTTTCCATCTTTCAGATAGAAAGTGCACAATTACCCTAAACCAAACTTCCTCCATTTCCCATCAAGTCATTCCCATTTATTCTCTGCACGATCCATGTTCTTTGTGCCCTTGGAACAGAGGAAAATAGCTGTCCATTCAGGGGCAGGAAAGATGAAGTACACAAGTGAACACTGTGGCCACCATGTCATGTTTGTAAATGATCCTCTCCGGTCCACAAGGAAAAAATGCTGAGCGGCACAAAACGGCAGAGAGTTCTGGAGCGGTGATATACAGCGCTCCACGGCTGAGAATTAATACACAGTTTAGTTCTGCAAGCCGAGAGAGTCTGTAATTAATAAAGGGGAAGAAATGTGCCAAGAAATGAGTTTATAATTAATCTCAATGTTAATACATCAGGGCTCAACACTCAGCCTGTTTTTTTGTCGTTTTTATCTCTCCTTTTCTCTACGGGTGGTTCTGTGAATCTGCAGGCAGCTGGGAAGCCCACCCTAACCCCTGAGAGCTCCTGGGTGAGGCTTAATTGAGACGTATCTGTATTGACTGATGCAATCTACAAGTCGCTCATTGAATATGAAAAATTGAGTTTGGAAGGAGGAGGAAAAATCAATCATATGGATCAACATGTACGGGTTCCGCCCGCATCTCCATCCCCTCCCACGGTCTTTATTGGATATCTGCATGAATAATGGACTCCTCACAGACGGCAATTACCACAGTTGCTTCTTTATTAAAGGAGGAAGGATGGCTGCAATATCTACCGGCTTGGACAGCCGCTGACCAATCAGACGCATGCTGAGGTCACCATAGTCACCACGGTCAGTGTCCTCAATGTGGCTGCAGCATTCCCGTTATCCTCTTTTCCGAGATACACCTTGCTCTGTGTCTAGTGTGAAGGGTTTTTTTTCATGAAGATTAGAAATTCCCTTGATCTTTTGTCAAAGAAGGACATTGTAAATTTTACAATACAATACGTCCTGTCCAGGGAAGGGAAAAAAACACACATTGATTGAAACTGAGCTAGAAAAATGGCTCATTCAGAACTGCTGAAATTTTCTAACCCTTTTTTTTAAATGTCGCATTACCTGTCTGAAGAATCCCAGTATTAGAAACAAACAGATGAAACTTACTTTATTATAAGAGACCTGATAAATTCAGTCTTATCTGACAGTATATGCTGCACATTTTAAATTGATTCATGAGCCTGTCACAATGTACAGTAATGCCCCATAGAGGAACAAAAAAAAATATCTCTTGAGATCTCTTGATTAAGAGCAGAACAGTGTCTCAGTTCTGTTGCCTCACAGCAAGAAGGTTCTCGATTTGAGTTCTATTTGAGCCAGGAGTCCTTTCTGTTTGGGGTTTGCATGTTCTCCCTCTATTGGGTTTCCTCCAGGTGCCCCACAATGCAGGACAGATGAGATGGAGACAGTAATTTACCTGTAGGTGTGAGTGTTAGAACGACCGTCCATCCATGGCATTTCCCTCCCTCTGAGACACTTGGATTGGCCTGTAATCCTGTATAGGACAAGCACTTTTTAAAATGGGAAAATAATGTATTTATGCATGTAGGAGAGAAAACAAAAAGTTGAAAAAAAATATAGAAATAAAAAAAATAATATATATATATGACCCTGGACCACAAAATCAGTCATAAGTTTAATTCAAGATACAACTTTTTGAAAATCCGGAATCTGAGGGTGCAAAAAAAAAAAAAGTTGTCCAAATGAAGTCCTTAGCAATGCATATCCACTCACAAAACTAAATTTTGATATATTTACGGTAGGAAATTTACAAAATATCTTCTTGGAACATGATCTTTACATAATATCCTAATCTTTTTTGGCATAAAAGAAAAATTGATAATTTGAAAATTTTTGATTTCTTTCAAAAAATCTTTTTCCAAACTTTTGACCTGTATAGTGTATATGCACATGTTATTTTATGTCATTATAAGTAAAAATGCTTTTGTTTCAATTATCTATACATATTCTGTATAAAACTGTAAATGTTCTGTATTGTAAAGTAAAAATTAACAATTTGACATTATTTGACACTTAAATATATCATTACCAGTTTTGGGGTAACGCATTACAAGTAACTTGAGTTACATAATCAGAATACTTTTTCAAGTAACTAGTAAAGTAAACATTAATTTTACATATACGACAAAATATCTAAATTACTTTTTCAAATAAATAACGCAAGTTACTTGTATTGACTGACAGCTCTCCAGTCCCCATGTTGAGAGGTGTTGTGTGCGCTGTGTATAAACATGATGGTTATTGTAGTTCTAGACTAAAAGTGAGCATTTACTCATCTCACTCGCACGAAAGTCAGTATTACTCAAAATGAGTAAAAACAGTAAAATGCAATCTCAGAATATTGCACAAACCTGCAATCATTAAAAAAATATTAAACAAATATACTTTATGAACTTAATCTCACTTTATTACCCAATGTCTTTGCTGTTGAACTTCAATGATCCAATTCAACCATAGTAATAAGCAAAAATGACTTTAGATAAACATCACATTTATTGCTGAAGTAAGAGCTGAACTTTCTTCTCCTACATCCTATTCTTATTCAATCCAGAATGGCAGCACAGCTGAAAGGTTTGTTTGAGCTGCGCCCTCTACAGTACAGGTGTGAATTTGCATTTCCTTCAGCCTGAGGTTTATTCATTTCACTTTTGGTGTCAAATTAAACTTTTTTTGTTGTTGTTGCTATTAAAAAAAACAAACAAGCAAGCCCAGCCCAGGTGAGAAAAACTAAATGTAATGGATTACTTTGCATGAAAAGTAACTAAGAAACACAATATGTTACTTTTTAGAGAGTAACACAATATTGTAATGCCTTACTTTTAAAAGTAACTTTCCCCAACACTGATCATGATTGCCATAAATATATGAGGCAGGATCTATTTGCAGGCAGTTTATTTAACTTTAAACTCAGAAATCAGAACACAAAAAAGCAAATGGGAACAGAACAATTGATAACATGAGAATTGACCAAGAACTGAAAGAAACACAGCGCTTAAATGCACATTACAAACCAATCAATGAAATAGAGAAGAGGTGCAAAACTTAACCAAACAATGAACATCCATGGAAACTGAACTGAAACGCGTATCAAATCCACCCAAAGAGACTGACACACATAAGAATAATTCTAAGGGTCAGAGAGAGGGTGAACAATGGTTATAAAACTGCGTTATGACTGTTTTGGTACAATAACCTGGACTTTGAGGAAAATAAATAATGAAGTAATATATATATACATGCCTACTTTAAAAAGTCAACGCAGGGATCTAGACAGCAAGCTAGCCAAAATGTTTGAATTGTCTGGCTGGATTTGTCCTTGAGACTGAACCGCACTTTTTTTCCAGCCTGTGTCTTTTCCCTTCGCTCTATCCTCATGGCTAAACTCTAAAGAAAATATCTGCAGTATTTCAGCTTTGCTGAGAATCAGTCATCGGCCCCCAATGATCAATGGGAAAGAAAACAAATCTTGTCCAGAGGAATTTAGCTGTCCGACACCACGGCCTTTAGCGAGTCGCTCTGCTAATCATAAATGACATAACGCTGCAGAGGAATAAGTGTGAATTAACTAGGCTCTGACAAGCTAACGGATGAGTCGAGGGAGTCTGCTTGCTTGGCCTTGCCCATTTGAACCCTGCACTTCCTGTGTGCACCCCTCTATTACTAATGGCCCAAGTATTCCAATTTTATTTGTGTACACAAAAATATAGATAAGTGTGACATACTTGACTGCTGAATCACCGCCGCACATTATGGGCCGCCGGTCCGGCGGCTATGTTTTCTCTTGTGGTGCCACCACACACAAAGTGCTCCGTTTCAGTGTCACGGACAGGCACAGAAAGCACATTGTCCCCCAGTGCTTGGGAAACGTCTGCGTTGGGACATTAATAGCGACAAGTGTAATTTCCCCTCTCTCACTTCCTTCCAGTTGAGCCTTTGGGAAAGTCAGAGGATGTTACTGACTGGGAATGGAGGTTTATCTCAAAGGGACAGGGGTTCATTTACTAGTACAATGGGAAGTCATGATCTGTAATTGATGTGCTTAGGCTAATATCACTATTACCATTCCTCAAACTTATTATTATATCAAATCATATGTGTTCTTGAGGAAAGGTGTGTGAGATCCGACAAAGCTACACACACTAACATTTACAGTAAATGGCCTAATACACCATGGACTATGCACCTTCAAATTCAGACTTCATGGGATCTGTATTCAATTCTGTATTTAATTCGTCTCACTGAATTGCATCAACAAAAGTCATTTTTGAAAAGTCAGACCAGATATAAATACTGTAGCCCCCCCTCTGAAAAAAAAAACACTTTACCCTACTTTCATAAAGAGTACTTATTACAGAAATAATATCCTTTAAGCAAATATTCTGTGGACTGAATTGAATGTTTCCAGGCAGTTAATTGCAATTAAATGAAAGAACTGTAATTGTAACTGTAAATGTATTGTAGGACTTTATATGTAACTTCATAAATGCTTCTGTTGTCTTTGAAATATGGTTGTATGATAAAATAAAATACTTTAATGTAATTTCTATTAAAAAGTGTATCCCTGGATTTAATATATTTGTAATTATACATTAGTTACACATTACACACGTTAAATGTACTAGTTTAAAGCAGAACAATCAAAACTATTACTAATTTTATTTGACATGATTAAAAAGTGCACTGTTTAATTGTGTACTTATGGTCATGTAAGCATATATTTTTAAGACTACTTAAGTGGCCTTTATTTAAGTTATATTACATTATCTTACAGTACAGCTTCACTTTTAAGATTTGAAGCACATTGACAGCAGCGCAACTAAAAACAGCTCATTTCCACTTTTTACAGCGTTTGCAACTGGTATGTAAATGTAATACTTTCCAGTTGTACCTCAAGTCCTCTTTGAAGTATACTTTCATAGCGAGGAAGATATTGTTACATTAGCTTCTGGTTTCCACAGTGAAACTCATTGTTTTGTAAAGAAAATGACTTAATTACATGTTTTGAGGTTCAGAAGTAATACAATAGGAGGACTGACAGCATGTTATAACACGACATCGAGATTGTGTGCAATACCAAAGAAACGCTGAAGGTTTCTATAGCCACTACAACAGACATTCTCTTTAGATGCAAAGAAAGCTTATAAAATGATTAGTTCTGTAAATTCTTATTGGATGAGCCACAATTGTAAATAGCCCATAAACACATACAATATATATTAATGCAGTGTATTAAAGTTGATATGTTGCAGCTATGCAGAAATAATCCATGTTTTACTTTGATTTTATCATCTTAGAGGGATTTTAGGTTTTAGATTTTACATTGTACCCTATTATGCACGTCAGTGTTATACTGTAGGTCACAGTTTCTGTCACTCTCTAAGGCCTACAGATAGCGGGGTTGATGTTCTACTCTTCATCTGGCCAGGTAGATGAGGGTTTAAATGAGTCTGATTACCATGCATCGCAGGACACACCCACCCAAATCCCATGGCATGCATACACACACACACACACACACACACACAAACACACTACGTGCCCTTGTAGTATTAGTGATCATTACCTTCAGCTTGCTCCCTTGTTAATTACCAAAGCCAGTCTGACCTTGGCCACTGTTTAATTAGTTTTTCAAGAGGTGACAATTATTAAGGATTCCAATTACATTTGCCCGTGCGCTGTATGTGAGAGGTTACTAAAGACAATCCATCAGTAATGGAAGACATTCTCATTTTATAGCTCGAGACAATTGTACAAGCTATTTAATCAAGAATACTAGGTATTGAAGGTAAATAAGGTGTCAAGTCAATTAAGCTCGAGTTGACACACGACGGCCAATGTAGCTGCAGATTCACTTCTCAGACTTTCCCACAGACAATAAAAATCTCACTTTATCTCTCTGATGTGACATCAAATCAGTTTCTCGTCGACAACTATGAAGTAGATGAAGAGCAAATAGAGACATTTCAGATCTTTCCTTAGGAAAACTTGTCAGTAAGTCTTCTACAGAAGATATTTCTGGAACGTCTCAAACTGCTCAGATTTACCAAGCCTGAAATCAAAAGGAAGGATTCGATATGACCTCAAACATTTCCCATTGGTTTTCTCCCAACTTAATATAATTGAGCTAATTGTCACCTTAGTGACAATTAAGGAATTAAAGGAATTTTAGGAGAAACATCTTAAATGACAAATTAATTCTTCAATCTCAAATGAAAAATCTTTAGTATCTCAATTGTTTTTCCTTGACAGCTAATTAGACAAGTTTAAATGGGGAATTTCTCCTGCTTCTCAGATTTAGTTTTTTCTTTAGAAAAACACACAGTAATCCCGAAAAGTGCTCACTTTTCATCCTATTCTTCCAAGAACAAACAATAAATTTAGAATTTGGAACCACACCAAACAATTTTATAGCTTCATATTCTTAGTCCATGTCAACAATTTTTAAATTTCTTTCTATTTTCTTTTAATCTAGTCATTTTAGGTGGAAATATATAGGACAAAGTTAATGAAAAACACCACAGGGTAAAAATAATAAAAATAAAAGTAATAGACGTCACCATACTTTCCCCAGTTGATTAATCACATTACATTAAGTCAATTGTTTTGCATTACAAGTTTTCTGTTTAAATATGCAAACGACGCATTATCTAATTAAATATGCACTAATTCGCATGCATTTCTAGAGCATAAATCTGAACATTGGACCATTTTGAACATTGCTTCATTTTGTTTGATATTATTTGTTTAGTTTGGTCTATGTAAGTTCTGCTGAAGTGTCTGATGGAAAGAACTGATGCTGAGAAAACGCCTTTAAAGATATGTATAGTATAATCCACAGAGAAATATAGATAAAGTGTAATAAAATAAGCACTTAATTGTGTATTTTGGACATTTTCCTTCCACTTGTCTGATGTTATGGAAGCACGAATTGTCCAAAATCTCAAAACTGACCAGTGCATGAAAAGAAAAGGGAGAAAAAATTGCCTGTAGCGTCTTGCCTTAACTGAAAAATAACTGAGAGCTCAATTAAGTCTCTTGAGCAATGAAACAGCAAGCTTTGAGCAAAGACAATTTCCTCTGGGTTTTCCAGAATGGATCTTTTTTTAATTGTTGAAATCAAAGGAGATTATTATCTACTTCGTTCCTTTACAAGATACGCCCCAGACACACACAGACAAGCTCTGTGGGATTATTTCATTAAGGCGTGTCAGAACCTGAATTTTAAATCAGTACCTCCACCTCTTGTCTGTCTTAAGGCTAACCCTTTCTCTCTCCATTATCCTCCAGTTAAATCCACAGAGTTAAAGGTCAGGCCAGGCACAGGGGAGCCTCTTCTTGGCAGTGTTAAAGCGCCGCCTTTATGCAAGCTGAGCTCAATGAGGAGCCTCGGGCCCATGTGCCGTCGAGTGGGCAACCGCCAGAGAAGGAGGTCACATACATATTCATCAAATCGGACATGCACATGTAAACCGCTTTTAATAGGCTTTGACAGCAGAAGTTGTGCTTGCCAAACGTGCGTGCATCAAAGTTAGATCACACGGTGGGTGACCCACTGACAGGGCAGCCCATCTTAACTGGCCCAGCATTATTGGAGTCTTTTAGCTTTTAGCAGCTTAAGGTCAAAATGTAGTCTGAGTAATGGTAAATATTGGCTCGGCAGAGAACACATTCCCACAATGCATTTCAACTAGGTCAATGAAGTAGTCTATCCAAGATGGCGGACTAAGCAAAGGAAGTGTTGATTATATGGTAAATACTATTATTTTGATACCAAAACATATCGTTAATGAAGTTTTGTGGTGTTAGCTTAGCAACATGCTAACAGTAAACACTATTAAAATCAACTGTGTGATGTTCAGAGATGCTGCCCATATAGAGCAGCATCAACTCAAATTTTTAATTTCAATGAACTCAATTTTAAGGCAACCAGGTAACTTTCTTTTTTTTAAGTTAAACCAACAATTCTTTTTTTACAGTGTAGAAAAAGCATTTTGGGTCCTCCAAAGAAGCTTTCAATCAACAGTTAACCCTTTTTAATAACCATTTTTCTTGATGTGAAGAATATTTGAAGACTATTTTTGCACTATAAAGAACCTTTTGTGCAATGGAAAGATTCCTTGTATGTTGAAGGTTCTTCGCGGAATCATCAACGACAAAAAAGAAGAACCTGTATTTCAAGAGTGTGGCTGCCTATGTAGTCAGTGTTTTAGGTTTTGGAACAGAGCCAATGAATAGCAATTCTTCATTTAGTTGTCTACCTGCTATTACTTTGCGGTGCATTGTGCATGTCGAGGCATTCGCAGTCTGATGTTTTTGCCAGTTAATCTGAACGAAGCATTAAATCGGAGAGCCTTCCGCCATCCCCCAAACAACACTAGAATTATTGTAAAAGCTCTCTGGTAATTGGATCAGATGAGGCAGATAATCAAGACTGAAGTTTTTTTGTTTGTTTTCCCTTTTTGGCCAAGCAGCGCAGTTGTGTTACAGCCTCCTGTTCGGCATTTCAAAGATGAGGGAAGAAAAAGCCTTTGACGTGACACTCAAAACCCAGCGAGCTGCCAGCATTGACAATGCTAGCGTGCTCGCTGTCTCGCCATCATAAAGCAGTTTGTTGATGGGCTACCTGCCCTAGTCTGTCTGGTGCGGGACCGGTAATACAATCTGTCTCATTCAGACAACAGGAGACTGCCCCCAGGCATCATACTATGCCCTTAATCACGACAAAAGCTAAGATGGGACTTAGATAGCACATCAGCCTTCCCTCAGATTGCTAATTATGATATCATTTTTCAGCCACGGAGGCTGGAATGGGCAGTTCTCTGGTGGAAGAAGAGATTCCGTGCTCCAAGGGAGTCTGGGAGGAAAAAGTTTACGGTCTCCAGCGGTGTCGTGTGCTGCAAATTATCCTTTCAGCGTAACCTGCATTTGCCACTCGCAGTCGGCAATAGTCCTCAATCTCCGTAAGAAGCACTCGAGCCCTGCCATATTTTAGCTGCCTTCACATGCGGCGCAAGGCTCAAAAACTCCCTGGAAGTAAGTCAGCCTCTGTAACACAAGCACTGAATCGGCCTTTGACAATGTAACCAATGTTGTTCTAAGAGGGCCCCCCTGAAAAAATGATTTAATCATTTTTCTCTTTCTCACTTATTTTCCCAGCATGGGAGCTGAGTAGCATTCCAAAACAGTGAGGGAAAGACATTACAGCAGCCATTTCCTGAGAGGAGGGGAGGAAAGCTCTTACAAGGCACTTCTTAATAGGATCGCTGAGCGCTGAGGCCTTAAGCAGACTACTCGTCTCCAAACATCTTCAGGGATAAAATACAACCTTGGGTTTAGACAGTATAAAACATCTTTTTTTTTCCTCCGCTTATAGTAACAGAAACAGAGAACTGTGGGAAGTGTGCAATTTTTCAATGTTGCAAGTTTATGAATGCAATGACTTGTTTGACTGAATAATAGATGATGTGTTTGAGAAAACCTGTTTGGAAACAACCATTATTTTTGCTATTCCATTTGCCACTATAGTGCATAAATTGTTCTTGTGTAGGAAAAGAGGGATAGTTTACCCCAGTGTTTCCCAACCTTTTTTAGTCACAGCACTCTGAAAATTTTCAAAAATGTGTGGCACCCTAGTTTCGCGATACTGGAATTTCCAACTTTGATACGATACCTTGAAAAGTATCGTTATTCGATACCACTGGGAAGAACCATCGTATATACTGTCATACAGATATTTTTTAATATTATCTCATTTTTTGTCCATCCATTGAACTATCTCACCTAAATGTTCGCTCACTCAACGTATTTGTGTTTTTACAATGGGGTAATTTAGTTGCAATAGCACAAGATTTCTTGACTTTTTTTAAAAACTTTGAATCGGATTTTCTTTTTTTTAAAGTAAATAGTCAGTAATGAAATAACAAATTAACGATAATGATAATGATAGCACAAACCCCATTTTTCCAGTGGACGTTCTCTCCACATTGAATGGAGAGGTAGGACAAGTTGTGCTGAACCTGCGTCTCTTTGGAGCCTTTGAGGTCCAGCAGTGTCTCTTTTCATCTTCAAGCACATATTGTCTCTTGATCCAGCCTCCATCAATAGCTGACATCCACTTGAAATCTTTGAAGTAGTGTATATATATGCCACAAGTGGTCTTCATGTTACAGTAGATCGCTTTACCCCGTCCCATTACTTACTGGTTTGATGGGGCGACTTGCATTAGTGCTGCGCCGGTGTCAGGGTTTGAGTGGCACATTAATAGCGACCCCTGCATGACACTTATTGTATTCAAATGACTGCAGAAACTGAGTACTTGTACATTGTAATTATACACCCGATGTTGATGGACGACTCCGTGTTTAAATAGAAGAAGAATTTCCTTTGTAAATTAACACTGCTCTAATTGCATCGTCCTTAAAATAACTGGGGCACTGACCCTGGCCCGAAGAATCCAGCAGTGTGAACCTCTCACTGATTTAATCACTTTGCCCTTAATAAGGTCTATTTTTAGAGCAGGGTAAGTGTGTTCCTATGGAGGGTTTCCCAGATCTATCAGTCATGGAACTGCTCAAACCCGAGCAGCTTCAAATGCACAGATGGGTAAAACCTATAAATGCATTTTTTTTTTTTTCATATCAAGATATCAAGAACAAGTCACTTTAAAATAAGACATAAAACCCTCTTGCTAAATGAAAGTAAAGTAAATAAATTAATAAATGAATACAAAAATAAATAAAACCAAAAGTTATATCATGCACTACATTTATTATTTCATGCACTTATTTATCATAACATTTTTTTCTTTTGTCAGATCAACTTAAATAATTAATGTGGTTCAGATAACATAATATTTTTGAGTTTCTGTTTATTAAACCAATCGTCTTCATTGTATTAACTCAATTTTTTTTAATTTCAATGAACTAAAAATTTTTAGGCAACCGGGTAACTTACTTTTTAAGTTAAAGCAATAATTCTATTTTAGAGTGTGGTATGTTGTATAGCAGTAATTATAATCTAATGAGAACTTTCTTTCACAATTATAAAAATAACAAGAAAAGAAAAGGAAATGCACTGTAAAAAAGAATTGTTGGTTTAACTTAAAACAGTAAGTTTCCTTGTTGCCTTAAAACTTTGAGTTCACTGAAATTAAAATGAAAAGTTAATACAATGAAGGCCATTGGTTTAATCAAAAGAAACTCAGAATATTATGTTATCTGAACCACATTCATTATCTAAGTTGATTTGACAAAAGAAAACATGTTATGATAACAATCATGAAAATATTTTTTACATGCACTATGGTAATAGAGAATATAAGGGAGAAGTGTGTCATGAAAATAATATAACATAATGCATTTCAGTATAGTTTCAGATTAAATCTTACAGAATAAAACTGACATAATACTTGCACCATAATATAACATTATCACTATGTTTTTGGTAATGATGATATTCTTTTAAGTAACTTTGGCAGCATATAAATGCATGGTACAATATATGGATATGGTAATCATTCACTGCATGTACCAGTACTTGTGTAAAAGTGTAAAGAAGGAATGTGATGCCATTCTTTGGCATAGTTAACGATTTGCTGTTAGTTTTAATGGGCAATGTATTCATTCAGAATGTCTCATCTGTCTCTCCAGCGTTCGCTGTCTTTCCTGCGCTCATATAACCTGTACGATAATTCCATCAAACATCATTTATGTAAATGCAATTACTGGAGAAACATGATAGCTAGATGCAGGAAATTTATTGCTCAGAGGGGTTTGGCTCTAAACATTCAATTAAAATATTACGTTTCGATTTAATCAAAACATAATAAAATACAGAGGACAACTGGTCTTCGAGTGAGGAGATGAGATCCTCTCAAGAACTGAGATTCTGTGCAGTTCTTTGGTCATGTGCCATGCAAACTGGGGTGCGCGCCAGGGGACCGTGCCAGCTTTGGCCAAGGTCGACACAGATGTACTACAGTGGGAACCCCTGGATTCAGACGTACATCAAAGAAAAGACCCGGGCTCAGGTTTCACACTGATTCCGTCCACCTGTGCTTGCTTTTATCCAACAGCTTCAAAGCTGTTTTAATTTTTCTTAAGCCTCATTACAGAACATTCCTCAATGTTGTCACAACACAATAACTTTTGCAGCTAAGAAACAAACAGCTTTGCGGGCACAGATGTAACTTGAAATTTGTGAGATATCTCTTCCCAAGCAAATGAAATAAACACAATTAAGGAAGTCAACTGGCATCGTAAATAAAGAAGAAACGCACCTATTCTATACTCCATTTCTGGGTGTTTAACACGCCAGACTCGATACTTACAGATGTGTTTCCAAGGTGATAAACCTTTCACTTTGGTAGGTGACGCGTGCTCAGAGGCAGAGGTGCTTGATTCACGCTGTCATACGCAGATGTCTCGGAGGCAGAGACCTGAGGAGGTGGAGGGCATGCAGACCCCGACCAACCCCCCTGCTAACAATTTACCAGCACAGAAAGGTGAACCATGCCACCTTTTTAATTACAATAGCTGTTTTTCGTAGTATATGCAAACCAAAGCTTTGTAAGGTGATGAAACAACTGCAGAGTGAGAAGAGAAAAACAATTTATCAAGTTACCCCCTTGTCAAGCGCTCCCATATGTACCTTCCCCGGAGTCACTGCTGTGCTGTTACGCACATAAGTTTTTCTGAGAAACAACAGCAACAAAAACATCCACGTTGCATTTAATATTTTACTCTTTTATTTCACGACACATGACTACTTATGTGTATTTAAAGACAAAATCAAATCTGTTGAAATTGTAAAAAATGTCAAAAACATTGCATACACAATAAAGCGGTAGCAATGCGGTAATAGTACTGGTTTTAAGTCAAACATATAGTTTAATATGACTGAATCAATCTGGTTCCTTTTCTGAAATAAAACTCATTTCAGGTACAACTATCTCCTTCGGCTATGTCCACACTTGTGCTCTTTTGTTTTAACTCAACATTTTAAAATGAAAACGATCCTCATTCATACATTTCCACCGCTTTTCAGAAAAGTTCTCCATCCACTTTACATGAACAAAAACGCATGTCACATGACCATTGATGCACACTGGGTATGCGCGTACATTTCCAGTGTGATGAGAAATCGAGTCCCCCCCAGGAACTGGGTCTCCTGTAGGACCCAGGCGGTAATGCCTGATCAAAAGTTATTACGATGTCTTGACTAATTATAACCTATTTCACTATTGTATGATGTTTATTACATTAAGTGCACAAACAACATGCTTGAAATATAAAATGAATGCCTATTGCATTATAAAACGAGCTGGAAAGCACAAAAGTTACTTAATATAAGCTAAGCTATAGCAATCGGGTAGATGTATGCAATGCTAGAACGTAAGATAACTAAAAAAAAACAGTAAGAACGAGAAATGCTTGATTTCATAACCTTTAGCTTCAGTTATATACTAGTATATGAACCATGTAATTTAAAAGACATTAATGGTCATTATAATGCATTTTATGCGATATAAATCATAATGTGGCTGCAGGAATTATAATTAGGCACTAAAAATACTACCCATTAAAAGTCAGTTGAACCAATGGGATCCCTTTGGGACACTCTGGATGTACATTGCGCGGACATCCAAAAGTTCTGTCGCGATTCCTCAGGAATAGCAACTTCATTGACAAACATGTCCCACCAGGCCCTGGTTCTTCCTCGTCTAACCCAAAACAGGTAGGGCTCGCGCCACTTGAAATGAGATTTGCTGCTGATTGCTCTGATAATAGCTTGCTCTTGTGCATGTAGGCAGCTGCAGTATTATAAAATTATGAAGTGTTTAACTGCACAATGGACAACAAAGTCAGCAAAGCTTGCATTTCCGTCTCCATGTTATTCTTTACATGGTTGTCGAGGCTGGTCTGTTATTGCAGTCTTCTGATAGCAAAATGGACATATGATAGAGGCTTGATGAATCAGGGAAGGATACGAATGATCTGAAAGACCAAATGAGCGAGCAAATCTGGGCAGCTACTCCTTCGTTTTCAGCAGGCTCCGTTTTGGTCCGTCTACACAGAAATACAACCCTGGAGTTTTCAAACTGAAACAGGGTCTGCAGTATTTCCAAAAGTCTCCTTCTTTGAGGGTCGGAAACTCTGGAGTAGTGTAGACGGCTGGTGTAACCATAACAAAAGTGTTTTAAAACGAAAACGCACTAGAGCGAACAGGGCCTTAAAGTCTCTTTATTTGAGGCATGTGTTGGTTAAGTTGTAAAAAAAAAATGATGTGTGTGACTTTGTGATGTAACAAATAATTTATAGTCATGAATTCTTACAGTAGTGTGATTTCTAAATAGTGTTTTTGGACCAGTTTTACATTTTTTTTTCCTTTCCGCTAAGGAGATGAGTTATTCTCATTCTTCTTGTAGAGGATAATGAGGCACTTTGTCCTAATTTCTTGAAATTCACATTTGAATTGCGTCTCAAAGGACAATTCATCTAAAATGCAAAAACATTCAATGTTTTATGAATACTGTTTCATTCTGATTTGCGAGTCGTTTAGTAGTTTCTCCTCCTTTGCATTGTGTGTCTAATCCAGGAACATGACCTCATTTCTGTAGTTTTTATTCCCTGTGCTTCTTTTCAGCGTTTTCCACATTTAGAGCGCGCCCAAAGCCCAGAGCACAGAACGCAAAGATCTGCAGCAAAAGGGTGAATCCCATTTAAAATGATTTATTTTATTTATTTATTTATTTTTTTCATATGTTCACTATATATTGCCCTTTTTTTTTAGGATCAAGTGGTCTGGCCATGGAAAACGAACAAGAGATTCTAATGTTCAGTTCTAGATAAAGTAGTGGGCCGCACGCCTCCTCCCCGAAGGTCACAAACATCAGGGGAAAATAATGCTATATTTAAATAAATAATACATCATTGTGTGTATATATAGGATAGTAAAATAAACTTATCCGCCTATCGAGTCAACAGCAGGCCTATCACTGCATGTGCTTCCTGTTCGGTACATCAGTGTTTCTCACAGAGTAAAACAGTCGTTTCTTATTAATGATCATCATTTCCTGTCGGTTGTGTTCCAGTAACTTGAGTGCATCGCAATAACATTGATCTGAAGATCCTTTAGCCGAGCACTTGATCCCCTGCACTGTGCTACTGATGTTTTATTCATCTCTAATTAACTATTTTCATTTCAGATCATGAAACTATACACTACAGGTGCGGACATTATTCAACCAAAGTATAGACCACCGTTTCTGCATTTAACCCTGAAATGAACAGCATTGGTACTCTTTTGGTATGTTTTCATTTATGTTTTTTTCAAGATAATATTTTAGTCTGACATTTTCCCGCCTCAGGTCTATATAGCACTGCATTTTTTCCATTCAAAATAAGTTTAGAATTTGAATGCTGTATAAATTTAGTAAATCACACATTATAATGGAAAAATATTACTAAGCCGTGACATTTTAAAACATACTGTATATTTTACCAATAATCAAAGCATTATTTTTAAAGTTACATGCATAAAACAACTAATTTTAGAAATGTTTTTGTACAAAATGTATTTAAACAAAGTCAATGAATACGCAAATTGCCTGATGTTGAATGACTTATTTTAAAAGTCAAAGTTCTTTTGCATTACATCAGATCATTTCACTAACCTCTGTATTTTGCAAATATATCAGTAGTAAGGTAGTACAGGATACACGTACACATATGGGCCTGCCACTGTTTCACACACTGACCCAACCTAACCTCCTACCAGAAAAAAAGGACTAATTTACAGTGTAAAAATGTGAGCATTTCACATGCTAACCTGCATGTTATAAATAGGCCTAGGATCATTAAAATGTGTTAAAATTGTTATAATAATAATGCGACAGCTTATAATTATATATATATCATATTAAGTGATGTTTTTTTGAAAATGTAAAAGTGCAGAAAGCTTTCTGTAATGGGTATTTTTAGGGGTAAATGATAGAATATATAGTTTATACAGAATAAAACTTACCATGTCTATGGGATGTCCCCATAAACCATGGAAACCCAACTGTGTGTGTGTACACGTTTCTGTGATTTATGAGGACACAAATTTTGGATAATAACATGGGTATAACACTGGTATTATGATGTACACATGAAATATGAGTACATTTCATGAGTCCTCATATTTCAAATAGCATTAAAAACATACTAAACAATGTTTTATTAAAAATGTAAGAATGCAGAAAGTTTTCTGTGATGGGTAGGTTTAGGAGTAGGGGTAGTGAGGGGTAGAGAATGTACAGTTTGTACAGTACAAAAACCATTTTGTCTATGGAATGTCCTCACTAAGATAGCAAAACAAACCTGTGTGTGTGTGTGTGTGTGTGTGTTCCTTACATTGTGGGGACCAAATGTCCCCACAACGTAAGTAAAACCAGTAAATCTTGACATTGTGGGGGCCGTTTGTTGGTCCCCACAAGGAAATAAGCTTATAAATCATACATAATTATCTTTTTTGAAAATCTAAAATAGCAGAACATTTTCTGTGATGGGTAGGTTTAGGGGTAGAGGTAGTGTAGGGGGACAGAATGTACAGTTTGTACAGTATAAAAACCATTACGCTTATGGAAAGTCCCCACAAAACACAAAAACACATGTGTGTGTGTGTGTGTGTGTATGTGTGTGTGTTTCTCACATGTCCAGTGCCAATGTTCTGTGAATTGCAGATGTCTCACAGACTCATTGAGGTTTGACAGGCTGGGATGTTCATCAAAGCAGTAGGGAAGCCTCCATTTCATTTCCATCTCTGCACACATCCTAATTACTCTGCCACCACTAATTAATTTACACCACCTTGCAAGTTATGAAACGCCTTTTTTATGAAAAATCATACATGAAGCTAAATCTGTGCTTCAGGCAAATATACAACCACAAAAAAAACATCCCAGACATGACCTTAAAATGCACGAATCTCAAGCGCTCAGTTGATCTGCAGGGCGTCTCAGGTGACAGACAGGCCTGGGTGTGTCTTGAAGGAGAGTGGGGTGAGAGCAGGGCCTATGTGGACTGCAGTAAGGCCCATGTTGTGTTGTGTCAGCAGTGAGGACGCACCATCTCCCTGTTTTTAGCGAGCAGGTTCACAGCACAGCAGGAGAATGTGCACACAGTCTCCACCTATCACCCTCTTTCTCACACACACATATCATTAGCTACTACACTTTAAAGTAAACGGCGGCAAAAGGCGGCGAGCGCGTCGACACTTTAAATCCGATTTAGCTGTGCATGTGAAAATACTCTTTGTGCACTTGATGCTTGAATAAATGAATGGGTAATTGTGCTGTCTGCGACATTACAGAGGGGTTGATGGCAGCTCGACAAAGTCAATGTCGGAACGAGGTCGTTTTCGCATACGGTGTCGTTCCCCGCGTTAGTCTGTCTACGAGATCCATCCACACCTTCGCCGTCTAAACGCCGGCGTCTTTTTGCGTCGGTGCCAAATCGCTGACACCGCAATTAATCACATCCTAATGAACATCCACCTCCCACCCGTGTTGTGTCGGAGAGCTTAATGAGCTTAAGATTCGGAGCGCGTAAGAAGGATAGTTTTCATTTTCCCTCCTGTAAGCAGTGAAATAAATGATGCTGTGTCCGCCGTGTTCTATTAAATTTCTCATGACCTCTTTTCAAAGAGCCAAAGCCACAGCTCTGCGTTATGAGCCAAACAGGAGTGGCGAAAGGATGATGATAGAGCCGCGGGTTGTTCGTCCAGTGATGCCCGGCGTGTATGATTCAGTAGTGTGGTGTTAAACACACAGTCCTCCTCATACTGAGACATCCGCAGTGGCTCCTACAGGGAGACTTTATATGGGATCTGGCTCCAGTGTTGCCCAAATAAGGGCCTGTTGGTTGGCGAGGCCGTGTAACTCATTGGTGTTTATCCCTCTGATGTGGAGACGGTGTTACCTGTGCTGGCTCATTTGCTGTATTTCATCCTGCAGTTCACTTCAAAGCAGTGCTGACGGCTGGAAAGTAAGGGAGTCACTGAGTGAGTTATGTTGAGGTATCAAAGCACCTCCCTCAGAAACAGTGTGCTCATTTGTTTCTTTAATTCGCTTTAAAATGGCGTAGTATGCTGTGCCTGTTGGAATGACTAGCCTGTTAAAGGAGTACTCCACCCGAAAATGCAAATCCGTTCATTATTTATTAACCATCATGGCATTCCAAACCTGTACGCTCTTACTTCTTTTATGCGACACCAGAGAAAATATTTTGAAGAAGCTTTGAACAATAGATCAGAATGACCACAAAAGAACCACAAAATGTGATCCTTATGACACATGCACTGTGTCCTCTGGAGACAGGTTTGTGTGAGGAACAGACTGAAATGTAAGTTGTTATGGACTGAAAATCTCATTCATCACATTTAAACTGGTGCATTACGACTGAGGCTGTCCACGCTGGACACGTCAAAGCAATTGACCATACTATTGTATAAAAAAGAAGCAATTTTATTTATAGTTTAGTTTTTTACCCACCTGCTGTACCAAACCCGTACCGAACTGTGACCGAAGGTACGTACTGAACCGTGAGTTTTGCGTACCGTTAAACCCTTAATTTCCAACATGAATCAGTTATACTTTATATTAATTAACATTATGAAATATTGCTTGCGTTCAAAAGACACATATAAAAAAGGAAGAAAAAAGGTATTGCAAAAAAAAGGCAAAAAAAGGCCATTTGTAAATCCATTTGTCTTTCGTATCAGAAGTAGCGCAAACACGTGGAGTATGTCAAAAATAGTATGGAGCATCAGTTTACTGTCTGTGATCCGTCGTGTTGCGCCATGTTGTGTCTAGTGTAGACAGAATCACTAAATATAATGGGTTTATTGGCGGTGCTTGCATACGGTGGAGACAATGGACAATGCAATTGTGTTTGGCAATGCCTTTTTTTCTTCTTTTTTTATGTGCGTCTTTTGAACGGAAGCAATATTTCATAATGTTAATTAATATAAAGTATAACTGATTCATGTTGTAAATTAGGGGTTTAACGGTACACAAAACTCACGGTGCATAACGTACCTTCGGTCACAGTTCGGTACGGGTTTGGTACAGCAGGTGGGTAGAAATCTAAACTATATATAAAATTGCTTCTTTTTTTATATTAAACAGTGGTTTACTGAACAAATTAAGTATATTAAATTATAACTAAACATTTCTTAAGAATAAAAAAATTATCTCTGCTAAAGCTATAAACTATGTAGAGAGCCCTACTTGAACATTACATTGCTACTATAATATAAAGGTTAACTGAGCCCAAACTAATTAGCCTAAATTCAATTGCCATTTATTTTTGTATATTAATCAACACTCAAATAGCAAAGTGTATGCAAACATGTAAGCTGCACATGAGAATTTTTCCATTAACTTCTAAATCTAATTATAAAATTATATTTTACTCTAATTCATTGTAATCATTAATGCTCAGTGGCTGTCATTTTGACGACAGATTTATAACATACATTAAATAATCAAGACATGGCTAACAGTCAAATATAACGAATATGTAGCGTAATACAGTGCATATATTAAGCGAAAGAGTTAATTTCTCTGGCGAACTAACAAGCTGTGAACACGGAATGGCTTTTCTGAGGTAAATGCTACGTTATTGTTTACAAGCTGTTTTATTGACGTCTTTCCGCCGTTGAAACACTTGTACTGTATCTTTCAACATACCTTCAGATGTTCATTCATGTTTATTGTGTAACTGGCATTAAAGAGGGAGAGATGATCGCGTTCGAACGGGCCGCCGGTGGTTGAACTGAGGGGCCTATAGGCGATCTGTCACACCACATGATCAAAACGGCATTTTCTGTTAAAAATTTTGTGATTTCGTGAACAGAATTGGAAGGATGATACTTTATTTCTTATCGAAAGTAATAAAACACAGAGATTATTACGATTATTGGTGGTTAATTGTGGTTAGGCTACAATGTTGTAATGTAATGCATTCGGTACACACGTGCACCGCACCGAAACGGTTCGGTACGGATACGTGTTCCGTTACACTTGGAGTATGCCAGAAATAGTAGGGAGCATCAGTTTACTGTCTGTGATCCGTCGCGTTGCACCATGTTGGTAGTGCTTGCATAGGGTGTAAACAATGGACAATGTCATGGTGTTTGGGAATGCTTCTATACTCTTCTTTGTCTTTTGAGCACAAGCAATATTATCAGTCTACAGTGTCATGGTAGTCTCTTCCCAACAGAGAAGATATTGTATTGAGATAAAATCTTATCTTGAGATAAGAGAATACCTTGTCTTGAAATATATACTTAACATTTTTCTAAATTCATTCAAATTAATAATAAATAGATACATATTAATAATAATAATAATAATAATAAATATTAATAAATTAATAAATAGAAGCATACTAATAAAATATATGCTATACAAATACATAAAAATATATATATTTATACTATACTAATAAAATAAAATATTAATAGAAATGTATAATTAATACAGTGTATATATATATATATATATATATAAAATATATATAATATAAAGTGTCATCTAAATACTAAAGCATATGAATTTGGTCACATGATATGCTACAAGAAGTTACTTGGTATTACTGTCTGACATCATCACTGTACTATTGTGCATCTATGAGCCCAAACATGTGTATAACGATGTGCAGGGTCACACCTGCAGCGTTCTGATTCCATTTGTTAAGTGCTTTTCACATTCTTTCCCATTAAGCTGATGCGAACAGTGCCGCAGGACTGCCAAAAGTTCTCCTTCCTCAAGCCAACAGAGCAAGGGTGCTGTCAGCTTATCTTGGGCTGGACTTCAATTAAAACTCAGGAGGGCTGGCCAGGAATATGCTCCTGTGTCAGGCTAAGAGAAATCTGAAGGGAAAAAAAAAACAGGTGTGAAATGTACAAGACTCTAACCTTCAGTGCCCTTGTGAATTTATGTCTGTGAGATTTTGACAGTGTTGGAGCGATGCCGTGCTCTCGCTGTATATCTAAGCATATCAAACGGAGCTGCATGTGGCAGAAATCTTTCGTGGAATGGCAGCGCAACCCCTGAACCGCTACAATAACAAACGTCCATTACGTCAACTGATATGATACAATGAGATTATTTTTTTCTGTAAGACTGAAGTGGCGCGTTGAGTGTAGAACTCCGCTGATGTGAAAAGAAAAGCAAAGTGAGTTGGCCTCACACAATAGACTGTTGTGAGTGAACCTGGCGGACTTGTGGTTTGTATGACTCGAAGCACTGCAGTATGTCAGTCTTTTCCTCGCAGTATAATCTTTTTATATCCAGTCACTATTGATTTTATGTTTTTATTGTTCTTGATTATTCTCCAAAGATCATCAAGTGTGCCCTTTTCACAGATCGGGTTTTCTAATTATATACTGGTCATAACCAATTAGAAACCTTTTAAAAGCCCGATAACCTTTCGTGTATTTTCTGGTTAAGTTCAGCTTGATCTTGATGCCTGACAATTAAATCGTGCTCTTTCATTAATCTCAAGTTGTCGTCTCTGTTTATGCAGGTTGTGATGATGGGTGGGGGTTGTGTGTGTGTGTGTGTGTCTTTATAATTGCATCTGCCACCTCAAAGCTAGATGGAAAACCAAAGGCATTACCTCACAGTGTCCTTGAGATATTTTCTGAATTGCTTCGAAATGTTTTTAATGGCAAATCACAGGCAGCGTAATTATGCCTCAATCATGATTGTTTTAAGGGCAGATCACTTTTGAGGTTTTATGTGTATAGCTGGTCTCTCGATATTCCTAGTAAGGGTGTTGACGTCATTTCTTTTCACTCACTTTTTTAATCTCTCTACCTTCGCATTTTCCTTGCATTAATCTGATTTTCCACTTTCACAACGTATCTTCTTTCATCTAAGCAGCCATTCTTGGCTTTATAATCAGAGCGTACTTATAAACCGGAGGGTTTAAGGTGAAAAATCTTCCTCTTTTTCGAAAGGAGAGACCAGATAACCGTGCTAGGGGGTGAGACGCTCAGTTGCCACTCTCAAGGGCTCATGGGTAATTATCAGCTGTCATCATTTGTCAGATCACCAGGTATTTCCTATATTAATCTTGTCTTGCGCCCTCCCATGTCTTCTCTTCTTGGATAGGTGCTCTAAGTGAGGAATAAGGTGAATGGGCATGACATACTGCCTGAGACGGATCTTCAGCAGTGACCCCCCACCCCCTCATCCCAGCAGGAAGGGGGGATTCGTCACCGTGCGACGGGCCTGTGCTCCGGGGCTGCTGCATGCTAATTTGACCTATTGTTTCAGGGTGACTGCTTTCTCAGTGCCTCCGAACAAAAGGCCTTTGCATGGATCTCTGTTTCGCCTTGTTTAATATTTACATTTGAATATTAGCCTAGCTCCAGCGCAGGGATATCAAAGCTACTGCGAAGAAAGGAATTTTGCTTTCTGCTCTTGACTGAAGGATTTTGAGAAGGGATTTGTGTCGACGTTTTGAAGTTTGAGACGCTGCACGCATTCTCGTTAGCGCCAAAAGCTAGAACACAGAGAGTGTTTATTTGACAATGATTAATTGTAACGTATGAGTCATGAATATGAATATGTCAATTGTGAAAAAAATAGGCTGTCTGCACTGGTAAATCTGTATACATTAGCATATTATTCAGAATCATATTAACGATAAACGTGAGTTAATTATAAACGTCACACATTGCTACAAATGGTTTCAGTACATAACAAACCAACACACTCTCATGGCAATTCATAACTGTTTTACGTTTTGGCGGATTGATGGTGAAATCATATGAAATCTCATTAGCGTGTTTTTATACGATCTTGCGCCCCACTTAGGTTTGAGGGAAGACCTTGATGCTTTTTTAGCACAATAAAATAGCACAATTTTGGGGAAAATTGTAAAAAAATTCACGCAAACCAATTCACAAACATGTAAATTAGTTATGTTTTCTCGTGAGATCAGGTTGAGCAAACTCATTAAGTGCATTAAAGGATTAGTTCACTTCAGAATTTAAATTTCCTGATAATTTGCTTTTCTCCATGTCATCCAAGATGTTCATGTCTTTCTTTTTTACGTCAAAAAGAAATTAAGGTTTTAAGGAAAACATTTCAGGATTTTTCTCCATATAGTGGACTTCAGGTTCAACAGGTTGAAGGTCCAAATTGCACTTTTAATGCAGCTTCAAAGGGCTCTACACGGTCCCAGATGAGGAATAAGGGTCTGATCTAGAGAAACGATTGGATATTTTCTAAATATATATATATATATATATATATATAAATGATATACTTTTTAACCACAAATGCAGTTTTGCACTTCTCTGCGATGCACCACGCATTATGTAATCACGTTGTAAAGGTCACGCGTGACGTACCGATCCAGTGTTTACAAAGCGAACGTGCAAAGACTAAGTAACAGCTGTTACAAAAAAAGGTAAAACAACAATGTCGGACGATTTTGAAGTTGGAGGAGAAGAGTTTTTCACCTTACCAAGGTAGTTCCGTCTAAGTCACACGACCTTTCCAACGTGAATACATCATGCGTGGCGCATAGCAGAGCTAGTGCAAGATGAGCGTTTGTGGTTAAAAAGTATATAATTTTTATATTTTCTTTAGAATTACCAATTGTTTCTCTAGATAAGACTCTTTTTCCTCGTCTGGGATTGGGTAGAGCCTTTGAAGCTGCATTGAAACAGCAATTTAGACCTTCAACCCGTTGAACCCCATTGAAGTCCACAATATGGAGAAACATCCTGGAATGTTTTCCTCAACAACCTTCATTTCTTTTTGACCGAAGAAAGACATGAACATCTTGGATGACATGGGGGTGATTAAATTATCTGAAAATTTTAACTTTGAAGTGAACTAATCCTTTAAAGCTAAATTGTGTCATTTCTGTTCCAGCAAACAGATTTCCAGATTTTACCTCCACATTGTCAGCCATTGGTCAGCCAAACAGATAGTCATGACCCCAAACTCACAGCACTGGCTGTTGCTATATTGGGCCAGTCGGAACGCTCAAAACAGAGCAATCTTTTTAAAAGAAAGAGCAAAAAGTGCTTTAATTATTTTTAAATACAAAATAAAAAAATCAGTCTAACTTAGAAAAGCAATTATTCCATTAAAATGTATTAAAATAAAAAGGAACCGTACACTTTCTCATTTGAAAGTGCTTAAAATCAGTGTTTGTATTCTGATAATGGCTCTTGAGGAAGATGAACCGTGTGCACGGCTGAATGAATCTGACAACAAAGTCTCATCTGAGGTTAGTTACCCGTCACACAAGCCCCATGTTAATTAACACAAACACCATGCATCCGCCGTGCCGTGCTGCCGCGGACAGTACGGTAACCCTGCGCCATATGATTACGGCGAGGATCCTAGATCAGAATTTGTGCGTCTGGCTCCTTTAGGCCAGTGGGGAAGGAAAGGAGACGTCTCGTAATTAGGAGACATCCACTATAGATTCGTCTGCTGTCAGGATGAGTTCACGAGGGTGGCGCGTGCCGTGGAGAGGAGTGTGTCGAGGCCTCGTCGAAGCGCCTCTGTCATTTCTGGAAAGCGTCCCGAGGAGACAGATTCGTGGCAGGTTGCTGTGCAGTAATTGGAGATTTCTGGTGATTAAAATTCTTTGTTTTTTTTTTTTTTGCATTCTCTCGCATCTGCATAGCCACGGGAGAACCCTGGAGCTGTGCGTCTGTGGGTTTTGGGACATGTCTGAAGAATGGGTCACTTACTCTCCCCCTCCCTTCTTTTATCTTCCTCTTGAACGAGCGGAGCAAGACTTGCTGTTTCATCTGAGGGCGGATAAGGGTCAGAGGTCACTTGTAATGGCTTGTAATGGCAGAACTGTAAGAGAGCACCGGGTGCCGATCCACTTCACTACACTCCCTGTTCTTTTTGCCCACTGCCCTTCTCACACAAATGACCTGGGCTGGGCTTGCGCTCGCTAATGGAGCGTTTGTGTCTGTGTCCATGTTTCTAAGTGAAATATAGGACACCCAGATGTTTCAGCTGATGATCAGAGTTTGTCTCATTGTTTGATTCCAGCTGTTCACCACATAAGTGCTTTAGAAATATATTTTATAATATACTTTATTTCGATTCTACTAACTATAAGTAACTTTGCAACTGCATGTACTTGTAAAGTTACTCACAGTCAGTAGAATGTCTTTTGGGAGCATCAAAATAAAGTGTTCAAAAATACAGTAAAAATTACCAATACAGTAAAATGTTGTGAAATATTATTACAATTTAAAATAACTAATGTCTATTTTAATATATTTTAAAATGCAATTTACTCCTATGATTCAAAGCAGATTTTTCAGCATCATTACTCCAATCTTCAGTGTCACATGATCCTTTAGAAATCATTCTAAAATGCCGATTTGCTGAAACATGTTTGTATTAACACAGTTGAAAAGTAGTTATGCTGCTTTTTTTTAATGGAAACCAAATGTGTGCAATAAAAGCTATAATATAATTGTATATAATATGTTGTTGAAACGAATCCAATGAAGTTATTTTAGTCGTTGCACCAATTGTGGTAACAAATGGAAATCTTTCTGAGTCGTCCAGTTGAGTCACTTAATTTTTGCGATTTGTCTTTTAGTCACTTTACATTTTATTTTTCAAATCACTAAAAATGTTGTAAAATAGAAACATGTTATAACATGTAATAATGTGTAATAACATGTTAATAAATTATTATTATTATTATTTAATTCATAATCAATTATTTGAATGTATTAATTAACACAATATGCAGAATCTGAAGATTACACACACACACACAAAATGGATTTAGGGTGTCGTTCTAACCAGTAAAAATGTCAGTCAAGTCAAATTTATTTGTATAGTGCTTTCACAATATCCTTTGTTCCAAAGCAGCTTTACAAAAAAAAAAAAGTAAAGTTAATGTTTATAATATATTAATATCTCCATGCCTTTTAGTCGCATTTAGGAGAGATAAATGTGAGATAAATGCAGATACAAGCAAATAAATGTCAAGTTTGTCATCTTAACAAGTGAAACCGTATTTAATGTATCCTGCATCTTTGTATTATTCTAGTTTTTTCTAGTAAAAATTTGGCTTCTAATTTGGCTAGCTTTTGTGCCAAAATATAATAATGTTAGATTGGACATCAACAACAAAAGATATATGAAGCGTTTCCTCCTCCCTTTTATTTAAAGCTGTCTGAAGGATGCATGATCATATGATTAGCTGCATTTTATAACTTGTATTTAGCATTGTTCTCCCTGCTGTCTAAAAAATAAAGGTTCTTTATTGGCATCGATGGTTCCATGAAGAACATCCATGGAATCTTTCCATTGGAACGTTCTTTATAGTGAAAAAAGGTTCTTTAGGTTATTAAAATGGTTCACATAAAAAAAACTGTAAAAGTTCTGTGGGGAACCAAAAATGGTTCTTCAATGGCCTCAAAAATCCTCTTTTGGAACGTTTATTTTTAAGTACCCACACATCTACTCAAAGCCATATGCTATTGCATAACTAATTGTTCTAATTCCCTGACCAAATTAAACTACAAAATGTCAAAAACAGCCTCTACTGCCCTAGCTCTTTGACCTAATATGATATATGTCAAATGCCTTTCATCCTACTGAACACTTAAACAGTACAACCCTATCTAAGTAGAGTATGTTTAGTGCTCTCAGCGTGATGTCTGTAAGCACACACAATCATGCGTCCTGCTAACGATCTGCGCTTGGCTTCCATCGTGACATCCATCATGGCTTCCTACAGCTCAGAAGCAGTGTGCGTGCGGATGTATGGTTTGTCGTGGTGCAGCGCTGTGGTGAGCTGAGACGTTGCTGCCTCTTTCCTCTGTGGCTCTGTGTCAGGAAGCAGCTAATCGCAAGGCTAAGGAGAAGATGACTAACGCCATGTAGCCGTGAGAAATGTGCTCACTTCTTCTTCACAGACACAAACACAATATATTCATTTAAGTGGAAAACTTTAACATTTTAAAGGGTTAGTTCAACCAAAATGAAAATTCTGTCATTTATTATTCACCCTCATGTCGTTCTTCAACCTTCAGAACACAAATTAAGATATTTTTATGAAATCCGATGGCTCAGTGAGGTCTCTGTGGCCAGTATTTCGGATGCCCAAAGAGCTACTAAAACATATTTAAAACAGATCATGTGAGAACAGCGGTTCACCTTAATCTTATAAAGCGACGAGAATACTTTTTGTGCGGCAAAAAAACAAAATGAAAACTTTTCAACAATATCTAGTGATGGTCGATTTCAAAACACTGCTTCATGAAGCTTTATGAATCCTTTGTTTCAAATCAGTCACGTGCCAAAGTCACATGAATTATTGAAATTGCGGAAAGCTTATGACGTAACGTAGCCTCTTTTACTGAAATCATCTGACTTTGGCGCTCCGAACAACTGATTCGAAACAAAAGATTTGTAAAGATTCATGAAGCAGTGTTTTGAAATCAGCCATCACTAGATATTGTTGAAAAGTCATTATTTAGTTTTTTTGCCGCCCAAAAATATTCTTGTCGCTTTATAATATTAAGGTTGAACCACTGTACTCACATGATCTGTTTTAAATATGTTTTAGTATCTTTTTTTGGGCATCTGGAAGAGTTGATTATCTTGCTGGTAATAGAGACTCACTGAACCATTGGATTTCATCAAAAATATCTTAATTTGTGTTCTGAAGATGAACAAAGGTCTTACGGGTGTAGAACGACATGAGGTAGAGGAATTAATGACAGGATTTTCATTGTTGGGTGAACTAACCCTTTAAGCACAGGATCATGTAACAAGAAAAATATGCCTTGGCTGTAAAAAGGACATGATATTGTGATGATATCAGATGCTAATACTATTGTACTTTGATATACACTAACTGAGATATATTAAAATGCTATACATTTAAGAAAAAAATAATAAATTCATCACACACATGAACAAATGAAAGTGTTTAAGAAATTAAATCCGTCTGTTAAAACTAGTTGAGTATGTGCAGATTTTAGCTCTGCTCACTTTGGTTATTCTCTCAACCAACTTCACGAGGTGCATCCTGGCATGCTTTTAAACACTATTGGAAGTAGTTCACATTTTGGCTGCTTTTTTGCTAAATAAAATGAATGAATGAACATGATTTTAATTTTCTTTAGAAATTGAATAATCAATTTGGTCCCACTTTATATTAAGTGTCTTTAATTACTATGTACCAACATTTAAATCATTTGATACAGTGCACTTATTTAAATTTTTTTTTTTTTTACATTGTACTAATATTTAAAATACCGGGATGTAATTACTTTCCGTAATTACATCTGCAATTACACTGTCGACCCTTCCCCTACCCCTTAAAGGGACAGTTCACCCAAAAATGAAATTTATCCCATGATTTACTCACATGATTTTACACGCCATGCTAGATGTACATGACTTCCTTCTTTTATCCAAACACAATCAGAGTTATACTAAAAATATCCAGGCTCTTCCAAGCTTTATAGTGGGAGTGAATGGTGGCCATTTTTAAGCATTTTATAATTTTATAAACTGTAATCACTAGCTTCCGGTAACGTCTGTCCACACGTGCACGAGAGAGTTGAGTTCCGGCGTATGACGTAGGATGTAGGAGTAGCGTAAACTTTTGCGAGAGTAAACTTTTGCCTCTCACGGTTCAAACAAATGGACAACTCTTCGATTACAGATTACTTTTATGATGGATGGATGCACATTTTAATAATAATAGTACCATTCAGTCTCATTATAAAGCTTGAAACAGCCAGGATATATATTTTTTTAATATAACTCTGATTGTATTTTACTAAAAGATGATAGACATATACACCGAGGATGGCTTGAGAGTGAGTAAATTATGTAATTTTCATTTTTGGGTGAACTAACATCCTTAAACATAGCCACACCACCAAACCTGACCTTAACCTTACTCGTATCCCATCTCAAAGCGATTTCCCAACAATACAACTACTTATTTTGATGTAAGTACATAGTAGTTAAAAACGCCAAGTGGGACCATTAATTTGAATAAATTATTAATATCCACGGTAATATGGTAAACGTGTTAGTGTAACCTAGTTGTAAAGCAATGCATTATAACATTTCAGCAGTGTGCTGGTGGCAGTGGTGTGTTGATCCCAAGGGGAGGTGGGTGTGTTTGGGGGAGTGAGGGCTCTGTTGTGGGATTGAGTTCAGCTCTGGCGCAGGAGGTGTGCTGGAAAGAAAGGCGATCCACATGATGCTGTTTTATTTTCCTGTGCAGACAATGGCTGCGGCCCGGGATGCGCATACCTGCTGTCTCGCTGATGGGAGTAGACACGACCTCCGAATGTGACACCAGAGCCTGCTGGAAAAGGGAAATTTAAATCTGCAATTACAACAGTGAAATCCAGTAAAATATGCAATGAGGTAAAGAACACCAAAACATGAAGATCCTTTTTCTAATCCGCTGCTGATGGATAAATGAGTCCAATATAGAACTGATCATCTATTTGAACTGTCTATTATCATCCACTTAATTATTTATTAATACATAAAGCTGCATAAGCTAAACAAAATATTTATTTATTTTTAATCCAGTGCTTTCCTCAGAATTATACACTATTATACATTTATTGGGAAGACTTTACAAAGTATTATCTAACATAAACTAGCACTGAGAAATATATATAATATATATTTAAAGCATTTAGTAATATTGGTTAAATTACAGCTATAGTCCCAGCGCATAGTTAAAAGATACAGCTTTTGTTCAGCTCCAATTCTCACTATTAACTAGTTGCTTATTAGCATACATATTACAACTGGCTTTATATTAGTGTTTATAAAGCACAAACGTGACCCTGGACCACAAAACCAGCCGCTCGGGTTTATTTGTAGCGATAGCCAACAATACATTGTGTGGGTCAAAATTATCGATTTTTCTTTTATGCAAAAAATCAGTAGGATATTATGCAAAGATCATGTTCCATGAAGATATGTTATAAATATCTAACAGTAAATATATCAAAAATGTATTTTTTTGAGTGGATAATGGATATGCATTGCTAAGGACTTCATTTGGACAACTTGGCGATTCTCTCTTCTTTTTTTTTTTTACACCCTCCTGATATTCAAATAGTTGTATCTCGACCAAATATTGTCCCATCCTGACAAACCATACATCAATGGAAAGCTTATTAATTCATCTTTCAGATGATCTATAAATCTCAATTTTGAAAAATTGACACTTATGACTGGTTTTGTGGCATATATTAATGTTTGACCATATTTGCATGCCTAGTTCTATCAAATAAACATAAGAACTACATTACTAACGATTAATAAGCATCAATCAGAAGTTTATTGTGGCAAAATTCATTGTAAATAGTGAGAATTGGACCCTAATCTAAAGTTTGACTGGACTTTTGATTCAAAACATTAGTAAATGTTGAAATTCACATTAAGATTGTTAGAGAAAATTAACACATTTGAGTTGTAATGACTCATCGTTAAGAGTTGAAACCAACGACTGGATTCATTAAAAACTGAGTTTCTAAGCTTTAAAATGATACCTATTTTGTGGGATGCCCGCCTGCGGAACAATTCGGGTTTAAGGGGTTAACCGCTTAGCAACCATTCAGACCCCCCTAGCAACCACATAAGCAACAGCCTAGCAACACCCTGGTAACCATCCACAACACCCAATCACTGTGCTAGTGAGTTCTGCAGAGGCACACAGTGCTCACATTCATTCTGAAAATGTAGAAAAGTGTATTTTTTCCCCCTACCATGTTAAGTGTGTAGTTAAATATATCATCTATACTTATGTGATGCTCCATCAATTATATCAGTGTTGAACTGGTTGTAATATGAAGCGGCTCTGCAGGAGCGCTGTAACAACACTCATTATAGCTCATCTCCTGAAAAGGACAGCAGTCTCTCCATAAGGTGATTTAAACCTCAGTTACAGGTTCAAGGTCTTCTAGTGTGCTTGAATCAAAGCAATTACTTTTAGACAGTTCCTCTCTCTCTCTCTTCCGGCACTCGTCGCTCAATACAAAGTGGTGACCTTGCTAACTGTGTGAATACAATGAATTCTAATGAGCACATTACAGACATCACAGCCTTAAAAATATGTGTGTTTAAAGATCCACCTCTTAATCTATAAATGACTGCTGTATTGAACTATATGCTGTGGAGTCAATATTTACTTAAGTGTGTGTTTTGGTATACTGTAATTACTTTCCTCCAGTTTCAAGCATTAGTTTGGGCCACTAATTTGTGTTTTTATGTCATAGGGTGTGTTGTGTGAAAACATTGAGGTAGTGATGTCATAACGGGGGGCTGTAGGGGGCAGCAGGGGCTTTGTCTCTCTCACACACACACACACACACACACACACGACAGCAGCTCTGCGAGAGTGTTTTACATCAGGTCGGTGCAGTGAGTGAGATAAGGCAGCGGTGTGTCGGGAGACCCTATGCAACGTTTTCTAATTGCTGCATACAAAAGACATTTATGTTCAGTTGCATTTTGCTTTTTAAAATGATTTGAATTACTAAAATTTGAAGCAAACGCCTTTAAATCCAATACCCATATCACGAAATATACATATAATCTGTTGATTGTTTTATGTGTGTATTTATTATTTGTCATTCTTTCATTTATTCTGTTGTTTATTTGTATGACTATTTGTTTACTTCAAAAATGCAAATATTACATTAATAGCAAATAGCAAAAAGTGACAAGGAGAGAGATTGAAAGTAAATGGATAAACATATGGAAAAAGATGACACAAATATATCTAGAAGAATATCACTCATGTCAGATTTTATTATGAAAATATTATGATAACATCATTGTGGTTCATTTGATTTTAAATACTTTATACATATAATCTATTTATTTGTTTCATGTTTGTTTATTACTTCTCCATCCCTTTAATTATTATTTTGTTTATTTATGTGACTATTTGTTTACTTTAAAAAATGTATAATAATAATTATAAAAATAATATCAAATACAGTTTTTGTGCTATATTTTTATATTTTTAAATTTTATATTTTAAAATTAATTAATACTTATTAATACTTAATGTGTAATATATATATATATATATATATATATAATAATTATTATTATTATTTATTGTGCCATGGTAATAATTTAATTTCTGTATTAAATTTCTATATTTATTTGCAAAATGTATGTTTTATTTCTATATTTTTTTGCTAAATTTATATTTTATTAATGCTTATTGATACCTTGATTGTAGTACATACATATATAATAGTCTTTATTATTATTATTATTATTATTAGTTATTCCTTTTTTATTATTATTGTGACAGGGTAACGTTAAAGCGCCTTGAGATTTTGTGCATTGTGCAAGAGACAAAGAAAGCCCAGGCACCAGGTGATGTTTATTCGCACGGTGAATCCAAACAAATGGTAAATAAGAGAAGAAAAACAAAAGAAAATCAATTAAAATTACACACCGCCCAACACGTGCGTTCACAGCAGCGTGTTCAGAGGGACAAAATAAAAAATGAAAGAACAAAACAAATTAAAATGACAATACTCAAGGAGAATCACATTTGTTGTGTGTGAGATTTGTATTTCTCTTATGATAAATTATTTTAAAAAAGCGTATGGAATAATGGCCTGCGATCAACCTGGAACTGTCACCGCATGTCTTAGAGGAATAAGGATTGCCAAAAATATGATAAAATGCTTTTCCATTTATTCACTTTTGTATATGTGCCCTTGAGAAAACACAAATGAATTTAAGACTCTGGGAGTTTTACAAAACAAATAAATATATTTAAGGGGATAAAATCCTCCCTGGAAATTCGTTATGGTTTGGCAAAATGCTTCTTAACTCCTAATATATTGATACCACATGCATCTTTCTGCAACAAATTATGAAAAATAAAACTACATGCTACATGTCATTATGAAATGCTAATGATAGCTAACAGGCTGCATGGGAGAAACAGAAAAAGTCGTTGCACCGATGCAGTCGGTGTTGTTAACAAAGTTCAGGTCATGTTTGTGGGTTTGGGACGACTTGAGTTCCAGTACATTATATAGATGTTATATATTGTGTGTGTGTGTGTGTGTGTGTGTGTGTGTGTAAGAGACAGCAAGCACTGCACAGAGAGATTTATAGGTTCAGGTCTCTGCCTGTATATTTACAGTCTCACGACCTGAGCAGCTCCACAGTTCAAGAGCAGGGCTCTAGTCCTCCGTATACACAAACAATCTAAAACCAACGTATAAACCTTTTTGTCTACAAATTCTATTCATATAAACAAACCTCCACACTAATTTTCCAAAGCACTGGGCGTATTTGTCATCATTAGAAAGGTCTGAATAATGATAATGAAATGTTCATTTCAGTGAACTTTGGAATTGAATTAAACATTTTTTTAATGCTTACCGAGGCTTAATTTATTTGATTAAAAATACAGTAAAAACAGTAATATTGGGAAATATTATTACAGTTAAAAAGAACTGCTTTACATTGTAAAATATTTGAATTAAGTAATTTATTCCTGTGATGGCAAAGATAAATTTTCAGCATCATTACTCCTTCAGTGTCATATGATCCTACAATAGTCAATATTATTGTTTTTCACTGTATTTTGCTCAAATATGCAGCCTTGAGACTTCTTTCAAAAACATTTTTAAAAATTACAATTATTCCAATCGTTTGACTGAAAGTGTGTTGATTTAAATATATTTGTATTCCCTCACTCTAAAAAAGAATTGTTGGTTTAACTTAAAAAAGTGAGTTGGTTGCCTTAAAATTTTGAGTTCATTGAAATTAAAAATTTGAGTTAATACAATGAAGGTGATTGATTTAACAGAAACGCAAGATATTATGTTATCTGAACCACATTAATTATCTAAGTTGATTTGACAAAATGAAAAAAATATATTTTGTACAGTACTGAAGGAAACAATTGATTGAGAAAATTATAGACAGAAAAGTTACAAAATATAGAAAGTGAGAGGGAGAGTAACATACAAAACTGATAGTAACAGGAATAAATATAGAAAAAGAAAAGACTAATTGCAATTCATTATGCAAACAGATCTACGAAAGAATACCAATAGCATTTCTCTATGCAAATATTTCTTCATTACGCTTAATTAGATTTTGAGTCAGTTGGAGATGTATAATGTATTTTTTTTTTTTTTTTTTTTAGATAATACAAAACAAACTAAACGTACTATACACTATATTTCAGATATGCAGCATACCTGCCAAAAACTGATTAATGAATATAAATAACAAACCCGACATTTTGGAACAAACCCCTAAAGTGTTAAGCTGAAACCCTGAGCGGCCGTGGTGAGCGCTGACACTGAGCAGGGATATAGAGTCCTGTGTGACACCCGCTCTCCATAATCCCCTAATACACACAAACTCTGAAAGCAAGCACACAGGGAGATCCAGCTTACATCTCTATTTCTTTCATACGTTTTCTCAGACACACGCATACAGAGAATGATGGATTGCCGCTATGCTAACAGCATTAGCTGTCGTGCTGAGGGCAGACGAGCCGCGTCTCGTGAAGCCCACAGACTCGGACCCAACAGTTAAGACACAGAGCATTAAATAACACAACAGATGCATGTTTATTTATCCAGCCCCCGGGCCAGCTCGACTGGTGAGTGAATCAACACCAGGGCCATTTCCATGCAAGCAAATGGCGCATGTCATGGGTGGAGCAAACATGAATATGGCTGAGAGGGTTTTTTAATCAAGAGACAATGCTTGATTTTTTTTTATAACCCCCCTCCCATTGTGCTTGTGCCCACTGGCTTTACATCTGAAAGCTTTTGAAAGTGACAGTTTTTTTTCTCTTTATCTTTGTGATGTTGGGTTTAGTTTGTCCCTAGAAGTAAACTAAATGTGAAAAATTTTTCCTTTGGGGACAGTTGGAATATTGAAGTAAGTAAATAAACTGTAAGGTTACACTTTATTTGGTAACACTTTATTTTACAGTGTTACATATGTTAACATATGCAGTTACTAAAGTAATAACTATAAATTATGCATAATTACATGCAACTAACCCTAAACCAAACCCTAATCCTAAACCTAAGCACATGTGGTTACTTAATATTACTCATTACTTAATTACAGTGTAACAAAGACACCTTAAAATAAAGGGTTACACTTTGTCAGTATTAGAGTGTATTTAAACATTTCAGTACTGAGTAATGACAATTAGCTACATGTACTTACTATAGGGTTAGGATGAGGGTTTGGTTTAGGGTGAATGTAATTATCCATAATTTCTAGTTATTCCTTTAGTAAATACATGTAACATATGTAACAATGACACTAAAATAAGGTATTACCGTTTACACTTTATTTTAAGGTTGACATTGTTACAGTTTAATTACACAAATAAGAGCTGAGTAGTACTAATTAACTATATTAATTAACTAATACACTTTATTTGGTAACACTTTATTTTACAGTGTCATTGTTACGCATGTTACATGTAGTTACAGTTGTAATGACTATAAATTATGCATAATAACATCCAACTAACCCTAAACCAAACCCTCATAACCCTATAGTAAGTGCATGTGGTACTCACTATTAAAAGTATAATTACAATGTAACATGTATGTAATGTAGCCCTTTATTTTAAGGTGTCTTAGTTACACTGTAATTAAGTAAGTAGTGATTAATATTAAGTAACTTCATGTACTTACTATAGGGTTAGGATGAGGGTTTGGTGTAGAGTTAGTTGCATGTAAATACACATAATTTACGGTTAATACTGTAGTAACTACTTGTAACATGCGTAACAATGACACTGTAAAATAAAGTGTTACAAGGTTTGCTAGTTGCTTGTAATTATGCCTAATTTACCGTTTTTTTTACTATAGTAAGTATGTCATGTTTAGTGTAAGTTACTCTAAAAAAGTAATTAATTACTAGCTACTAATTACATCTTCTAATTACTCTCTCTACAAAGTATTGGATTACTTATTACTAATTATTTTCTAAATCCCACATCAACCTCGACCAGATGAACAATACAAGGATAGACATGAAACTGCTCTTTTAATTCTTTCAAATTAACCATAATCAGTTGTATAAATTATTCTTGAACTGACCAAAGTGTGTAAAGGGAGAAGGCTACATTAAAAACATACATTTTAACATTAAATTTTCATATTAAATCCACTATTGTTTTATACGAAATTGTTGTGTTGTCTAAACAGTATTTAATGCAATTATATTAGAGCTAATTAAATTATAATACAGAAAAATTAAGCCATCCCTTACCTTACTTTTTCATGCGAGAAGTAATGAAATTACAGAAATTAGATTACTTAGTAATTATTTACAATTATTTACAAAAATAAAGTGTTACAAAATATATTTATTCAAAAAAATGCTAAATGTTTCCTCTAGAGGTGTGGCTAAATTTTAATTTGTAGTTTTGTCATTTATTTAATTTGTGTGGGTGTGTGTGTGTGAGGGGGGGGCAGATTTTCCCCACAAAGGGGAACCAAATGTCCCCATTAGGATAGTAAAACAGTCCCCATGAGGAAAACGGCTCAATAAATACATTAATGTATTTATTGCGTGTAATGCAAAAAATGTTTAGGGCATATAAAATATATTTAGCTGATTATAATACAATAGAAATCTCTGGTATGTACTCATTTAGATAAGTAAACATGTACTTGTGTGTGTGTGTGTGTGTGTGTGTGTGTGGGAATTCCCTACGTTATGGGGACCAAATGTCCCCACAGGTATAGTAATACTAGTAAATTTTGATCTTGTGGGGACATTTTTTTGGTCCCCATGAGGAAACAAGCTTATAAATCATACAGAATTATCTTCTTTGAAAATTTAAAATAGCAGAATGTTTTCTGTGATGGGTAGGTTTAGGGGTAGGGGTAGTGTAGGGGGACAGAACGTACAGTTTGTACAGTATAAAAACCATTACGCCTATGGAATGTCCCCATAAAAAATGAAAACACAACGCGCGTGTGTGTGTGTGTGTGTGTGTGTGCGCGTGTGAAAGTCTCATTCCCTCCACTAATCATGCCGTCGTATTCATGGCTTTCCTTTTCTTCCCACCTCTCTTCATGCCAGTAGAGCTCCAGCCGTGGCCACTCACTGCAGCTTTTCACTTTGCAGACAAAAAGAGGCGACACGGCGCGGCCACGAATAATGCGGTCAAAAAACGCACTGAGAGGAATTGCTGTGTTTTATGAGCCATTAAAATTTTATTCATCCCTCCACTGAAGCAGGTTTTGGCCAGGGGTCGTCATGCTTTAAATAAACTCAAGTCACTCCAGCACTTCACCCCATATCAGCATTTACCCTTGCCTGCAGACTCAATGGACTGTTTATTAGTGGTGTTTGCTAAGGCAAGCTTCACTATTACTCTTTCTCATATACTCAGGAATATGGATCTGAACAAACCCCTAACACTAAGAACTATACTTTGGCTGAAACTTGTCCAACACCATCTGTGCTACTGACAGGAACAATACCTCAAATCATGCAGCTTATTGAGAAGAGGTGTGCTATAAAATTAGTTTTCCAAGCAATCACACTTACAATTTTCACCTTGGAAACAAAAAAGCTCACAGATTAACATGGAAGCCAAGAGCTGGGGAATTTCTAGAAACCAATACACAGAGAAAGCAACCACAGAGAACACTATAGCAACGATGGAAGCAATGTGTTAAAACCCCAACAATTGCATAGCAGCAATCTTCAGCAATTTGCATAGGCAAGCACCAGTCACATTTTCTTTCAATAAAGTAAAATTTCCTGCAGGTGTGTGTACTTGTTTTGGATATACTTGTGAGGACCAAATGTCCTCACTTATGTTATGAAATACTTTGACAACCCAGTAGTGAGGACATTTGACTGGTCCTCACTTGATAAGAAGGCTTATAAAAAGAAGTTTTTATTTAAATCTAGTGATGGTCACATGTTTCTGTGATAGGTTTAGGAGTAGGGGTTTGGTTAGGTGATAGAAAATATCATTGACCTGATATAAAATCAATGGAAGTCTATGCAATGTCCTCACTAAGATAGCAAAACAAACCTGTGTGTGTGTGTGTGTGTGTGTGTGTGTGTTCCTGCACTGTGAAAAAGAATTGTTGGTTTAACTAAAAGTAAATTTCCTGGTTGCCTTCAAATGTTGAGTTCATTGAAATTAAAAAAATTGAGTTAATACAATAAAAGCAATTTTTTTGATCAACAGAAACTCAAAATATTATGTTATCTGATCTACATTCAATATTTAAGTTGATTTGACAAAAGAAAAAAATGTCATAAAAAAATTCTGAAAAAAAAAATTCACAGTGTGGTATTCCCTACATTCCAAAAAAAAAAAAATGCTGGGTTAAAAACAACTCAAGTTGAGTTGGAAAATGGACAATCTCAGTGGGTTGTTTTAACCTAGTGATTAGGTTAAATATTTGCCCAGTGTGCTGGGCAGTTTTATTTAACCCAACTATTGTTTAACAATTACTAAATGGCTGGCTTAAAATGAACCCAAAATAGGTTGGGAATTAAAAATCTCCTGGGTTAAAACAGCTCAATCGCCAGGTTTGTCAATTTTCAACCCAACTTGGGTTGTTTTTATCCCAGCATTTTTTAGAGTGTATGTTATGTGGACCAAATGTCCCCACAAGTATAATAATATCAGTCAATTTTGACCTTGTGGGCACAGTATAAATCATATTCTTACACTTATAAAGCTCATACAAAATTATCTTTTTTTGAAAATCTAAAATAGCAGAAAGTTTTTTGTGATGGATAGTTTTAGGAATAGGGTTAGGGGGACAGAATATAGCGTTTATACAGTATAAAATTTCCTCATAAAACATGGAAACCCAAAGTGTGTGTGTGTATGTGTGTGAGAGAGAGAGAGAGCGAGAGAGATAATATATAGTCAGAATGTTTGAACAATGCAATTTCTTCCCCTTTCTATATACCCTCATATATGTTTTAGAGTCACATGCACTCTTAAAAGTAAAGGTTCCAAACCAGTGTTTCCACAGCAATTCTATAAATGAACCATATTTGATTCCCAAAAGAACCTTTCTGTAAAATAACCATTTTTTGTTCTTAGTGTAAAAAAAAACCAAAGACCCTTGTTCTACTATAATAAAAACCTTTTGTACAATCAACGGAAAGCTGGATGTTAACGGTTCCTCGTGGAACCATAGATGCACCTTTATTTTTAAGAGTGTCCCTCAACACCCAAACGCCAGTGCTGTCCACTGGCAGATAGGTATCCAGTTCAGCGCCTTGCTTGCATGTTGTGCTGCTGACCCTCCCCTCAACTTTGACTCTTGACCCACAGAGGTATCCGTCATGACAGGAGGCTACTTAACACAAAACGGTGCCCGCTTCCAAGGGAGAGTAGAAAACAAGGCACAAACACACACAGTGGATTCCTTTATACCAGCCCTCGTCTTTTGTTTTGGACTGAAGAACGTGTTGCCTTTTCCCCCCTCCCTTCTGCTTTCTTCCCCTCTCCTTTTTCTTTTCTTTTCTTTCTTTTTTTTCCCCCTGCGCCTAGCAGTGTTCTCGTTCCGCAGCAGGTAGTGGCTGGGAGCAGCAGGATTCTGGGAGATTGTAAGAGAACGCCTTAATGAGCTGAAGGCCTCCTTGGCTGGAAACAAATGTATGCAAATGAGATGCACAACCCAAAAAGGATGGTGGTCCAAGAAGAGAAGACGAACTGCAGCTGACTGAGAGAGGAGCGAGTCCCCCCCTCCCCAAACCAGCACCAGGATGAGCTCTACTATCTCTCTCATCTGAGAACTGGTAACAAAAGCACATTTTCTCATCCTCCACAGTAGGCAACGGGCTTTTGTTCAATTACACCCCGTGGAATTGTGCTTAACTAGTTCAGTTAATCAGGGTGAAGCTGGATCGTGATTCCTCTAGATATATTCAATCAGGTGTAGTTGGAATAATTAGAAATGTCAGGAGGATCCTTATGGATAGGAATGTTGGCAGGAAAATGATTGAGTGTTTTGCTGTATGTAATCTTGGCACATTAATTTGTAAATTAGGCATGGTGTACCAATGCTCACAACTCATTTGTTTATTAGCTGACGGTGATGTTTATGGCTATTATAAATAATTAAAGCAATGATTTTCTCTTTTTGGTAAACTTATTTATTGCTATTGCAAACTTATGATGACTCATTTGTGGGGTTGCATTTTTACACAAAAACATTTCTAATAAATATCAAATATAGAATGTTTACATGATGTGAATTCATTTTATTACATTTAAGAAAATTAAGGCAGTTTCATTTTATAACAAACATGATCAGTATGGATTTTCTCTGCTTTATATAAAAGAGCTGTAATTTCTCATGTAATTGAATTTGTCAGTTTTCTCGGTCTCTTTTATGTTGCTGGGCAGAGGGCAGAAATGTAATATTTTATTCTTTTAACTCATGTTATATTTGCATTGTCATGCGTGTTTTTTTTCTTTCGTTTAACATCATTTTATAATTTCAATGGTTTTTACTATTAAACATTTTTGAATTAGCTACTCTATGTGTCGTTTTTAATTCGTTTAAAATTCGGGCAAATGACTGAGGGCTGATTTGAGGTGTTTAAATTGTTTGAAAATCGAATTATTTGACAACGCGAGAACATGCTTTACGTCTTCAAAGTACAATCATGTCAAAGTCTTATTTATAAGACTTATATTATATATTTTTTTATTATATATATTTTTTAAATATCCTGCTTTATTTTACATTAATAATCATGCTTATTATTATTATTATTTAGGCTATTAAAGTTGGCGTCGAACAACAGAATATTACATTTACATCAAATCAAGACAAAACGTTTTGTAAAATTCACTGGGAAATACGAATGATTTCGGGATGAAGCGTTTTAGCCTGGAGTGATGTCATTCGAGGGTGTTTTTGTCAGCAACGAGGTCAATGGGCATCGCGAGCGCTGCGATTAATTCTCGTTAAGCATCTGTCTCATTAGACTGCTTCTAAAAGACAGAAATCGAGCGTCGAGTGAAGGATTCGCGAGCTCGTGCTCACAGAAGAGCTGCGCGCGACACAAAAACAGAGCAGAATCTGACTGCCCGCGGGTACAGACGCACAGAAAGAGAAGAGAAATGCAGCCCTGGTGAGAAAATTAGAGAGGCACCTGATGAAGGCGAGTTTGACATGTGTTAATTGCTCAACAGCTCTCCTCATTAGGGATTTTGGAATTGTTGGAGAGCTGCAGGGCGGATAGCTGATGTCTGTCCGAATCAAACGCGCTGCAACATGTAAACAGCTCAACACACACGCGTATCAGTCATTTTATTATTTTTTTATAGTTTTAAAAAGTAACAGTGCGTATATAGGATATTTTAATATCGTAAATTTCGCTAATATATAGGCTACGACTGCATTAATGCTACATTATCTATCTATCTTGTCTTTTTTATTGTAGTGTATTGTATTGTAATGTCGCACACTACACCTTGAGCAGTGTAATTTCTCTAATGGCTGAATTCCTGTTTCTCGTTATCATGTATGTTTCCAGCGCCTAGCTTTCATTTGCCCCACAACAATGAAACGCGTCATGTATTGGGATCCATTCCTCTGGTAAATTACTTGTTACCTGCTGGCATTTATTTATGTGGCTGTGAATTATAAAGCTTTGTTATTGCTCTGCCTTGGGTGAATTGTTTATGACACCAGTAATCGGAGTAATTGTTATTGTTGAAATGACCTGTCAGCTGGCCCTTGCAGCAGAGCTTGTCCTACTGACAGATAGTGACAGCAGAGAGGACTCCTGGACCCGCACCTCTGATGAGTTCTCCGCTGATAATAAGGAGCGCTGGGCCCCTGATAATTCGCCTGTCAATGCTGCCTGCACATCCCAGATCCTCAGCCAAATTGTTGTCATTCATTTTGACAAAGACAGCAAAAAGAGAGGGAGAGAGAGAGAGAGATTACCAAAATAAATTAATTTGTTCACACTTCCCCCATCTCTGGGAGGCCGCTCTCCAACCTGACTCGTAAATTGTGCTCGTCTTGAGCTCAACCTGCGAATGCTTTTCGCGTCAGCCTGATTTAAAATCTCGGTCGATGCAAACTTTTTCAAAAATAGCATGTCAGAAATAACACCAGGCGGAGTGATTTCACCACAGTTCAGGCAGCAGAATTTGACCAGAGTCAGATTTCCCTTTAGAAGCTCTTACTCTAGACATATGGCATTAGCAGGTCAGTCTGACTGTGCTGGCGGGCAGATCAGCCTCAGAGAGGCTGAAAATCATAATCAATGTCATCACAGCCCGAGCGCTGCTTACAGGAGACGTATCAGTCTGCGTCATATCGGCCTTTCTCTGTGTTAAAACAAATCTGGAGTGTTTATGTGTTAAATTCAGTTTTCCATTTCAGTTTAAGAAGCATGTCACCGAGTTTAAGTGGGAATTGATATAGTTTGACGTAACGTTTCTGCTTCTTGCATTTCTGTTTTTCTTGCAGCCAAAGCTCACACTCATCAATAGCGGATAAAATCACAATGCGATCCATCAAATTTAATTGGGCCTTTGAGTTCCTAGTAACAATCTTTACTATTTCCTGAACTCGTGAATATCAGGGAAATATATTTAGTGTCTTTTCTGTGTCACTTCATTCTTAGAACCTTGTCATTTGTGACCCTGAACCTCAAAGCCTGTCATAACCAGTATATTTGAAGCAATATAAAATATTGCAATAGTTTTCTTTGATGCCAAAGATCGTGTTCCATGAAGATATTTTTGTAAATTTCCTTTCCAAATATGTATTTTTGTGAGTGGATTTACATTGCTAAGGACTTCACTTTAAAGGCGATTTTCTCAATATTTAGATTTTTTTGCACCCTCAGATTCCTGATATTCTGTGAAATATTGTCATATCCTAAGAAAACCAGCTTATATGTTCAGCTTTCTGATGATGTATAAATCTCAATTTCAAAAAATTGACCCTTATGACTTGGTTTTGTGGTCCAGGGTCATATTTCTGATGATTGCTCATAAAGATGACCTATTCCCACACCTTAAAGAAAAGGAACACGCTACAAAAATCTGAAATGGTAGATTATGATAAATATTCTTTGAAAAACCATAGCATAAAAATCAGCAGGCTGTGTGAAATTAGTTCTGCAGGGGCGAAATGATGATATGACATGAATAAGGCTCAAATGGCAGGTGATGACAGAGGCTTGATTGCGGCGATTTCATTTCTTTGGGAATTCCAGACAGAGTGATGTCGGTGCGTGAAATAGCTTTCTTATCTCATTTTTATTTTTATGATTATTGAACTAAGATTTCCTTTAAAGAATGCCATTACAACGCTCCCAGTCTCAAAATAACCGTAAACATGGCACAGATTGGAACGTTTTTCATTGCAGATCAACACGCACCCTGTCCCCTCCTGCTTTTTTAAGCTTTCATTTTTTATTCAAATGATACCATTAACAATCTATTCATTTATCAAGGATGCAAAAATTAGGTTTTAAACAATGCCATTAATTATTGTTTCCAGATGCAGCATGCACAGCAAAGTTGATTATGGTGATTTGAATATAACACAAGCCCACACAGATGGTAGACTTTAGGAAAGAGAAGTCTATTTGAATAGGCTAGCAGACATTAATGGCAATAATGATTTATTTGTCCAGTCTGGATTTTAATGATATTGTTATTCCACAGTTATGTGCATCCTCGTCCCAAACAGCAACTAAACTCTCCCATATTACATGATCTTTATAGTAATGATTTGTACAATTATCACATAGTGTAAATCTAGTAAAAAAAAAAAAAAATATTTTTGTGTACAAATAGTTTTTTTTTTTTTTTCATTTTCAGTTGAATATTTAGCAAAAAAGATTCATAAAATCATTATACATCACTTGGGTATGAATGATGACTTTTATTTTTATTAATCCGTAGTAATTCAGAAGTATTCTTTTATTGTGAGAATCTGAGGGACATGTTGAGTGCTGGACTGCCGCTGTCCATGTCCACATCTGTTTTTTATTAATACCACTATTTTTACAGAGAAACCTCTTCAAGAGAAAAGGCCGAGCTGCGTAGGTGAGTTTCATCGTCTGATGAGGCGTGGGGTCTCCACAGGGTCAGACACACCATGACACCTCCACCATCTGCCCCACCTCCCTTCCCATCACACACACACACACACACACACACACACACACACACATTACCTCCCTATTGCATTGTGAGAAATAAGCACTGCATTGTACAGTATCCTTTAATACAGTGTTTATTCCTTTAATCCATCTCCACTGGCATTTTCTGTGGGAAGAACAGAGGCTTGTTAAACTTTGAGTGTGCTGATGACTGTTTAATCAGCGTGATATGGGAGTGAAGGTTGTTGTGGTGAGAGTTGGCCAGATGCTGTCAGTGAGTTTTGCTTAGGGAAATATTTGGGTTATGATTTGGTGAGATTATCTGACCAGCCACCTCCTTTTAAAGGTAGTTTACCTAAAGCAAAAATTCACTGTTTAGATTTTAAAAATGGTCCATTGATGACTTATGGGATCGCCATTCATGCAAAACATGATACACCAGTGTGAATGTTCAGAATTTTAGTATAATTTTAATTTTTAAAAATACTGGGCAGAGAAACCAAAAGAATATGAATCAAATGTGTTGGCTTAGCAAATAGATATTTCCTTCAGTTCTGTCTTGACAACTCTCAGAAATTGGTATGATAAATGAGATTGGCATGGTAATGGCAGTGTTAATGTATTTGGTTTCTGCTGCAGAGCAAGTGCAGAGACTTGCTACTGCCATTACATTCGCAGACATTGCTATGAGCATGTAAGACATGCTGCTGCTCATGTAACATACGTGATTTAACCCTGTAGAAGATCTATACAGGTGGAGCTGGGGAAGGAGGAGGGTTTTGAAAGCACACTGCAGACTGCTAACACGAAACAATGCCAAATATTTGAATGTTTGAGCAGCAAGCCAGAATGAAACAGCAACCAATCGGCTGCCCTGTGTAGATAATGATGCGATTGCTACCAAATTAGTTACATACCTATCAGCCTGTATCGTCAGAGCTGCAAGCCAGAACTAGGTAATTATTTTGATGTCTAATTATAGGGTGAATTCAGGGTGATTGGGACACTTTTTGTCATTGAGATGACTTTAAAAAAAAAAGTGTCCCAATCAACCTGAATTCACCCTACCTGCTAAAATCTATTGTAGGAGCTACTGTTACTTTCACATTCATATTATTGCTCTATCATATTTTATCTATAATTTAATTGCACAGTGAATATTTAGAGCTGCTCCAGCAGGGCTCAACCAGTCAAGAGCACAGAGTGACTTTCTCTTTGTCTTTTATTGTTAGATGAACATTGAGGACAAAGACAACAGTAGGTTTATTAGGCAGCTGCCACTTTAAGAATTATACTGTTACACACGCGTTTTCTTTCTCTGTTTACATTCACTTAAGGCATAACCGACTATGTTTCACAATTAAAGACACTTGACTATACAGGCATTTTGACATAATTTTCTGGGAATTTGTCTGTTCAAACGCAGGAAGACATGAAAAAGAACTTGATAAAATAGCCTATTCCAATGCTATCTCACGACCAATTCGTATGCATTTTAAGAGGTGGCACTCATATGAATTCATATGATTTGTCTAAACCTGAGTGACGGGTAGGTTTAGTGGCGGTATTAGGTGTAGGTCATTCATTCGAATTCATACGAATTTGGCAACTCGTAAAATATGTACGATTTAGCAAAAAACTTAGCCACTTTGTAAAATACGTTCAAACTGCCGTGAGATGGGGTTAGTTATTCACACACTGTCTCAAAGGAAGCTTTCTAGGCACGTTCTTTGAATGTTTGCGCACAGAAAATGTCCCGAAAACATCATTGATTACTTGTACCGTCTTCCTGTAATAATGTAGGAAGACATTTGTTATACATAAATCATGTATATCATGTATCATTTACTTGCACATACGATTTAGTTTTAATTCAAATGTGTGTTGAGTGAGCGATCATAATCAAGAGCATGCAACAGAAGTGTGCTCTCGCTTTACAGTCAATGTTAGTAATATGCTCCTCATTTTACTATCAATGCTATTGCCATATCCGACCGAACTACAAACTACAAATCTTTTTTTTTTCGCTCACCCAAGCGAACTTGCGGACGCGTCGAGTATAAATCAGGCTTGACGTGTCACGCTCAACCCACTCCGTGTTTTCTTATCAGCTCATGCACAGCCAGCTATAGGCGTAAATATTTAATCTGTTTAGCATTCTATTAATTCGTACATTTACTTCATAGACATCCTTCTCTGATATACCCATTTTGCTCTCTGTTTGCTTTGTTGTCTGTGTGTCTTTGTACTGTACATGCTGCATTGTATCTTTTGTTGGTATCGGAGCATGTTGATGTACACGAGCTCAGTATTGGGCCCAATACCGATACTTGTTGCATCCCTAGTAAATAGTAAAGTAAATGTTGTGTGCTCCACAGAAAAAGGAAAACGGTATATGAAGGTGAGTAAATAATGACATCTTCAATTTTGGGTGAACTATTCCTTTTGAGAGAGGCAGAATGAGAATGCAAAACTGCTGCCATGCTTTGTGTGGCAGCAGGTGCCAGAAGAGAGGCTAATAAACACCAGCTACAAGCTGGATACTCACTCCAAATAATGTCTTTTGGCTATGGCTGGGTCATTGATGTAACAATACTGTGTTGCAGTAATGACGCCCATGTTGGGCATCAGTTACGGCTCTCTCAGCTTTTGGCATTGGCTTTCAGCGCTCTCTGTCGATCTCACTTTTGATTTTGGCTCTTGCCATTTCTTCCTCATTCTCACCTTGCCGCCTTTCTCTCTTCTCTCTCACCATCTCGTCTTTGGATGCGATGCAGGCCAGTTGGGACTTAATCAGAACCAGATGGACACGGTGTCGAAATTGTCCAAAAGGGTCTGAGAACGTGGGGAGCTGTCAGGCCTGTGGAGAGAGTGGAATTCTTCAGTAATAAAACGTGGATTTATCACCTCTCTACCACAGTCATAGCCCTTTCTGTTAAGAGCCGATAGAGAGAGGGAGGCCACTGTCCATTATTCTCGAAAAACTCCGGCTCGGCTCTTCAAGCAAGGCCCAATCTAGCAGCCTTCGGAGAAGACGCATTAACCGAGAGCTTTCGCGTCCCCTACTGAGTCAAATGAACCTGCTAAAATAGCCGCTTTTCACAATAGGCTGTGTAATTGAAACCAGAATGTGGAGGATTTGATAAATTGCTTGACCCTGTAGGAATGTTAGAGCCGTAAATTTTTAGTGCATTTTGGTTATGTGTTTGGGTAAATGCATGTCTGTGCATGTCTTTCGGCGTGTGAGTGCGTCTGTGTTTTTATTATTTTTAATAATAATGGCTTTTCACTGTCGTTTTAGTAAGGGCATGCACACACACACACACACACACCAAAACCATTGTGGGCCTTAAAGCACCTTTCCATTCTAAGATCAAATGGTCCATAAATCTTCCGAACTCTATGGAGTTCCTTCACGTACTTGCTGGTTTACATTAAAGATCGAAAAATCCTTGGAAGGCAAACCATCCAATGCATTTTGCAGCATCAAAAGATTTAGGGGCACATTCATGCGAACCAAAAATTACACCGTTCATATGAAAAAATAATATGAGTGAAAGGAAATTATATAAAATAACCTTTTCTATGTAATAACTAAAATATGAATTTTATTGTAAATGAATAAAAAATAAATATAGTTTCAGAAAAATTTTAAATGATTTTTTTTTTGTGTTTATGAGGTCATGCGTCCTCCATGGTGCAGATAGAAAACGATCAATCCGTTCGGGCACTGTGAGGTCAGCGCAGTGTAAACACAGCACACGGCACGATTTATGGCGTTTGCTGCGGCTACAACCAGAGGTCTGTATATTTTCACATCATAATTGCTTTTTGCAGCTTTTCAATCACTGAGAGCTCTTTTTGTTTTGTCTCTCACCTTATTCTAAGTTCTGAACCATACACAACGGCCCAGAAGGATTTTCACCTCATTCTTAATTTCACGATATATGCCATGTCTTTCTTCTTTTTTTTCAGAGTGAAATGAATTGTGCAGCCCTGTTAAAAGGACCACATCACACTTGAGAATTCGTACCGTGGGGTTTCTCACTTGTTGACAGTAGTTACCTGTGCCCTGGCAGACCCTTGGCCCTGGGATAAAATGGCTTCTATCACGGGCCAGACACATAAATATTTCCCTTTCTATTTTCCAAAATAGCTTTTAATTTAACAAGTTTTATGGCTCTAATATTAAGTGCATGTGTTTTACAAGACACTGTGTCCTCTGAGTCACCCCTTGGTTTTCGGCTGCTTTTTTACCTTATGGAGAAGAGGAAAAGGGGGGGGGGATGTTTGACTGGGCCTCTACCAGACACTCCCCCATGCTCCCCTTGGCCTGGGCCTCTCCTTCTGAGGGACGGCCATGTAGTGAGTCTGGGATTAAGGGACGGGCAACTCCCTCTGTCCGCACTAGTGTGTTCTGGCCCGCTGACCTCTCCCTTGGGGTTCCGAAAGTCCAAAAAACCTCTCAATCACTAAAGTTCCTGCACGATGGGGATTCCATGTGTAGAGAGCTCTAGGAAAAGAATGGGGTCTGGAAGTTACAATAAATATAGATATCCCTAGATTTTAACCATGGTTAGCATTACGTTTATAACATAACACCTAGTTATGGATTTATCACTTGGGTACAGAGTTCTGAATCGGTGTGTGCGTACATGTGTGTGTGTGTGTGTGTGTGTGTGGAAAGTGGACCTGAGTACTCTCGGTCTGTCCCCTCTAGGGACAAATTGATGTCAAGTTGTTCTCTGTCAGGATTAAGTGTCGGCTTTTTGCTCACATGCAGTTTGATGAATAAAAAAAACTCTTCTGAGCAAATCAAAAACTTGATCCCTGTTTAAAAAGAGACTACTTCACCCAATAATGAAAACTTGTCATCATTTACTCATCCTCATATTGTTCTAAAACGTACCAGTATGACCGACTTTCTTCCAGGGAACACAAAAGCAGAAACTTTGAAGAATTTTGCTGTGGTGCTTTTCCAAGTAATTACAATGAATGCTCATTAGAGCTTTCAAGCTTCAAAAAGGAAGACACAAACAGCACACTGGAGGGGAAGGTTTTAAGGAATAATTACATCAAATTTGGTGAAATGACCAAATATCAAATGACTTCAGAAAACTTGGAATCTGATCTACTTATCGTATAGACCATGTTTACAGTTTATAACCGTATTTTTGTCTCCTTTTTAAAGCTAGATAGGAAATTGATTCATTTCAAAATGTTCATCCTCAAACTGCATGTTTTGTCTTCGTGAACTGGTAAATGTGAAGTATTAAAATATTTTATTATTTATTTGTGTGTTTGTAAAAGGGTGGTCTCTGTTTTTTGTATGTGTATTTTGAAATAAAGTAACATTTTGAAGTCTTTTACAGACATTCTTATTTTTATTATAAAAAATAAATTATTTATAATATAATATATAAAGCAGTCTTACATAATATAGCAACCTTTATGTAACTTATTTAAAACACTCAATCTTGGAAATAAAAAAGCATGATGTAAATAATTACAAAATGATATATTTACTAATATATTAAAAGTGGTAATATATATTACTTCAATGGGAGTGGTCATTTTAAAATGGTTCTCTAAGTCCTTGTTTTTGCAAAAATATATTGTATTTCTATGGAAATAAAATAATCTTTTGATATAAAAATCTGTTTATTTTCTCATACCTTACAAGTAAACAATGTTCATTTCAGCTCTGTAGCAAGAGTTAGCAGAAACTATTAGAAAGCTTCAAATATTCACACCATATCCATGTTTTTAATGTCAACATCAGGGAACAATTCAAATGAGTGACTTTTCATACAATCATACAAATGATTCACTGTATATCTTGCATTTATCAAGCAGATTCTCATTGGTTGTTGATGATTTCTTTAATCATCTTTCATTTAATCTTTCTTGATCTGTACTCCTGATGTGTTATTTACTATGTACTATTCTATTATATTTCCGTATTTCACAAAACAATCTTTTAATAATTTCATTATTCATATTTTATAAAAGTGTCTGCTGATTATAAATGCATCATGAACATACTTCGAATGAGATCGCAATGAGATTTTTAACATGCCTCAAATCCACCAGAGCATTTAATCATAAACACTCATTTTATTTTACATAAAAAAATAAGACTTGACATGAGTGAGGGACAGATTCGTGAGAATATAAAAGCCTACAAACTGTATAAGATGTAGGCATCATCTGTAGGAACATGTAGAATAAACAATAGAGGTTTTCTTCACAGAAAAAACAAACACCCTCTAACACATTCATCTCCAGCGAGCTCCTGAAATTCAGCATGTCATAAATCTACCCCTCTGAATACGCCTGGCATGTTTTAAGGTTGCTGTGTCCATAATACCATATAACATAAGCACACTGCAGTTGATTGGTAGACATAAACCTTGACTGCGGCCCGGACGCAGTTTAGCACCCAGCTACAATTCATCGGTAAACTGAACTGCTGCTGTAAGTGAAAAATCAAGGTCTGTTGTCCCAAGAGCGTACATGAACGACACCATCACAACAAGACAGTTTTGTATCATCATTTTCTTTTTTGAAATATTTGAAATATTTTCTCTAAAATATGGCATTCGTCTAGTCACATTTCTTAAAATAGGCTTCTAAACCTGTATTTTCCTTAACCATGTGCAATGGAAAAGCAAACCTACACCACAATGACTGTGAGCACTGGCTGAAATATCCATGACATCATATGTGGTCTACACTAAAAGCGTAAAAATATTGGTATCCTTTTACCATGTATAGGAAATTTGCATAACTCACTGAAACGCAGGTGAAACTGATGAAGATGAATGAGAACGCATAGTCAGGAAAGAGAAAGTCATTTTTAATGCAACATCAGAGCACCACATAAATCTAGAACAAAGATGTAAACGAAAATAAAACACGACTCAGGCTGATGGATGTTGTTTTTAATGTAAAATCGAGTCAAAAACACCTGGCGGCATTAGAGCGGTTTGCCTGTCCTCTTAACCCTTTAGCCAACACCCTTCAGTTCAAGTAATGCTTTTATCCCGGATCTACAGAGGTGCAACTCAGGTTACTCATTTAAAGTGCTTATTATTTATCTTCGTGTTGTGTTTTACCCATTGACATCCCATTTAGTGCCGATGACCCTGCTTATACAAACCCTAATAATTCAAAAATGTTATAGCGTGTAACACTAACATTCTTAGTTGGATCTCAGGCTAATCCATCACAAAGCCTAACAATAGCCTGCCTCGACTGTGGCACGGTGCACTAAAAGCTTTTATGCTAAATGTGTAGCCTCGTCCAAAGTAAAGTGTGAGGGGTCGGGGCAAGAGGTCCCTTATCAGATGGATTTGTTTCCTCTACATCTAAGTGGAGAGGTTTTATCTAATACATAAACAGATGCAGGAATGGAGGTGGCACATCTTTGAATCCAGCTCAAATATTTGGGCGTTCTGTTTCTCACGCATCAATGAATTTGTCTCTTACTCACACTTCAGTTAATCCTTCATTGGTCTTTCAACATACTGCCACAGGTATAGACGTTAAATTACTGTGGAGTGAGAAACAATATTGTACAAAACAGAGAATTACAGGGAATTTACTGGGGTTTTTTTTAAAGGCAAAATTATAGCTTTGTAACAACTACTTTATTTGGTAACACTATTTTACAGTGCCCTTGTTACACGTTACATGTAGTTACTATACTAATAACTAAAAATTATGCACAAATACACACAACTAACCTTAAACCAAACTTAATCCTAATCATATAGTAAGTAGATGTTGTTAATCAACATTACTAAGTATGCTGTAAAAAGGACACCTTAAAATAAAGTGTAACCTTTTTTTAAGTGTCCGTGTTACAGAGTAATTATGCATTTAACTACTGTGTATAATATTAACTAAATACTCACTATAGGGTTAGAGTTAGGAATAGGGTTAGTTGCATGAAATTATGCATAATGTTTAGTTAGTTCTATAGTAACTAAATGTAACAAGGACACTGTAAAATAAAGTGTTATCAAATAAAGAATATATCTTGGTAACACATTATTTTACAATGTCGTAAATTATGTGTAATTACACTCAAATGGCCTAAAACAAACTAAACCCTATAGTAAGTGCATATAATTACTTAATATTACTCACTACTTTAATGTATAATTACAGTGTAACAAAGACACCTTAAAATAAAGTGTAAAAGGGTGCAAAAGGGACAGTGTAAAATAAAGAGTTTTCAGAAAATCACTATCAAAATATTATATGAATGAATCAGTTGATTTTAGAAATGAGCACCATTAATTCTGTCAAACAATGGCACAAGTACTGGATAAATAGAACACCACAGGAGCAGAACAACAATATATAGCAAGTCATGTCATCCATTTTTCATGTTCTCCTCTGCTTTTCAGTTTAAAGAGGTAGAAGTGGCTTTTCCACTTCCTTTAATGTTTGGTTTAGGGTAAGTAGCCGACGGGCTCCCCACTGTTACCTGAAAACCTCCACAGAAGAGAGACTACACTCTTTCTAACTGAATCTCTTGTGCAGAGGCAGTCAGCCAGTCTGATAGACTACATTGCTCTTTATAAACTGTCTATGGACCATAAACTACACAGCAGAAAGCGTGGCTTTGGGTTGAGGATTAAGACCTCTGGAAGCTTCTATTACTGTAACCGGGTCCCTTTCTCCACATAATACAGAGACATGCAAGCAGGTTATTTCTAGTGCTCCAAAAACTGTGCATATTTGTGACTTGACTATCCGAAAATTCCTTTTCACTTGTTCTAATATTTTGGCATCATGACACCATGGCAGCTAAGTTGGTAATCCAGCAGAGCGCCCATCCCTGAATGGGTGCGCCTTAAAATGCTTGCGTAAAATAAACAGTCCTACTGGTATAAACTTGCGGCCTGTCACATGGTCTAACGCCCGATTCACAGTCAGACGTTGCAAAGCGTTAAAAAAAAGCAAAATATTCGTACTCAAACAATAAGATTTCAGTGAGGGATGACTGAAAAGAAAACAAAACAGATGAATAAACGGATAAATATAAAGATTTTCAAACGCATGTATGAATGAGCCAGCAGGATAATCTATTTTGATGCCTCTGCAATGACAAAATCTGTTATAATGCGTACTGTCAATCACGTTTAAAACGATAGGCTAATAACACGAAACAGTCTTATTGCATGTTAATGATGCACAAAGAAATACAAACGCTCGTGATTGTTTTATACTTGTCTTGTGTTGAAATGGAATATTGTTTATTTCACCCTTGAGGAATTTGCATGCTATCTAAATAATAGTTTCTCCGCACTTGCACGGTGTTTACAAGTGATGCATTCGTGATAAAGTGTGAAAATGACTCCCGTTGATTAAAAGTAAAAAAATAAAAAACAGCTGCACACCAAAACTTATAATTAGATTTACTTAATGAACATTGAGAATACATTTCTGATACCATCCTGAGGATCTGCGCGCGCTTCTTCACCGTAACAATAACAGAGTATTGGTGTCTGATTCACGCGCTGTACGAGTTCAGGGTGGGAAAGTGAAAACACGCAACTTCGAAAAACTGACAAGGTGAGAGAGCTTCTTGCTGACATTTTTAACCCGCCGCGGATGTGTGGCTGATAATTATGCGCGCTGTAAGGCTCAGATACACTCTGGGTGTTACTTGGAAATCGCTACCGGATTTAATTCATCATTAGGAAATGGTTGTCTTAAAACGGAGCTTGATGTGTGAATAAACAACTGTTTCATTTACAACATTACTAGAGAATCAGCCCAGAGACGAACTAAATGCCTGGTGGGACAATTTTTAGGGTTTACAAAAAGTGTGTGTGTGTGTGTGGGTGTGTGTGTGTGGGTATATATATATATATATATATATATATATATATATATATATATATATATATATATAATCTTAAGCGTCCCTGCTTAATTATTATTTCTTAACCAACATGATGCAAGAAGTCATTTTATTGTCACGTGACAAGAAAATTATAAAACAGGTAATGATATATGCAAGGATAGACCCTGATAACTGTATCCGTTCCGATTATTTTTATTGTTTTATATAAAGGTTTTTATCTATATTTTATATCAAATATTTTGACTGTTTGGAATAAAAAGTCAGAAATAAAAAGTTTTTTTAAGGTCAACTCTAATGACTCAAAAAACATTATTGATGTTTTTTACCTTATTATTTTTTTATTTAATAATTATTTCTGAAAATAATGATTATGTAGAAATGTCTATTTTTTAAAACGTCGTTAATGAAAGCTGTTAATGAATTAATATTGTTTATTATTTTCAGATATTTTTAATTAAATCTTCATTGTCAATCTATTGATTAATTCTCGAGTTTTACCATAATGTGTAGAGTAAACATTCAAACTGACATGAAGGTTATTATAATAGACCGCTGTAATATTCTTTTTGATATATCGGTTTTGGTCATTCTTGGCTCGTTGTCCATCAGATTCTTGCAGCAAAACTGGCACATCAAAAAGAAACGTTCCCATAGACCGAATTACAGCCTCCGAAAATAAATAAATGAGGAGGCCACTGGCCTCGGGTCAGAGGTTTATCACTCTTCTGCTATGCGAGTGGAATTTGTGACTCTCTGCCTTGTCTCAACTTGCAGCTCACATATTTACCTAAAGTAGTCGTGACCTTTTCACCTTCGGTTTCAGTCACGTGACACAGGGATTTTATACTGTATCAAGAGGTTTATACCAACTTAAAATGAAATTAATAATAAGAATTCATTCATCTTCATTAGAGGATTAATCATCACAGATTTATCGATTTGCATTAAAACACTAAAGAATTATTTCACAATATATTATTATTATTGTGATTAATTGCTTTACCAAGGAACTTTATAATAACCAAGAGATAAAATAACACAGGAATAATTATTAATTACACACTAAATGGAGTGCGTTCGTTCATATAATTAAGATTGTACTGTCAACTAGCTGAATCAATAATAGTCTTTAATTATTCAGTATGTATCTTTTCTTAAAATGCTATCTTTCTATTTATAAAATACTATACTGTCGCAATCGTGCAAAAGTTCTCATAACTTGATAGTGTGCTCTTTGAATGTGTGTTGCGTTTATCTATCGCCCCTAACAGCAGATGCATCAACTTCACTGTCTCACCGGGATCAAAGCGACGGGAGAACATAAGTGGTTATTGTAAGCGAAACATAATACCTCATAACATAAAAGAGAGCGGAGAGATGATGCTGCTGAGTGCGTTTTGGCATTCATCGAGACTTTTGGGCAGGTGGGGGTCGGTGAGCTCTCATTAAAGCCTAACACACAACGGCTATTATTGGATCGGATCTCACCAGGTGAAGATGGGAGCCGGGCTGGCGCACCTTTCACTGACATCCGAGGCTGCTCTGCCGGCTCTTGTCCTTCGTAAGCTGCAGCCGTAGTGACCTTGATAGTGATCGAGAGAGAGAGAGAGAAAGTGAGAGAGAGAGTTCGCGGTTCTGTTGCACGATGCCCCGATTGTAGGCTACCTTCTACTTTACCCTACTTTTGCCATCTAAACAGTCACACAAGTAGCCTACCACAATTCCACGAATTAATAATAATTTATGTGTAAAACACATTGCAGGAATCTACTCTATATCTATATTCCTATCTGATATCTAAATTGCTATCAGCTCTTCTATGCCTTAATAAATATGTGGATATTTCCAATGGTGTTGTCGCCTTTCAAAACACTTAAAAATAGCGTAAAATACACACACACACACTAAAATAAACACAAATAATAATTATGTTTTTTTTTCATGATTAAACCATTCTCGTTTGTCTCTACAGTGTCCGTCACACATGGCGCATTTTTGCTTCGTAGGCTTCCCAACCCTCCCTCTGGCAGCTGAAACACTATATTTTTGACTCAACTTCTTAAAGCCATCGAGTGCAATTTGAAGGGGAAGAAAAAGAAGTCACTTAAATATATTCTTCAGGTCGATAAATAGGCTATTTGCGCGTGCAGTCATCATAAAGAGTCTATTCCAAACATTATTTAATAATCTAATTTTGCATGTCTCACATTTTGTTGTCATTTTTATAGCGTTTGCACTGCTATTCTCTGTAACAAATATATTTTTTCTTTAATTGTGGAGCACGACGCTGTATAATAAGCGCTTATTGAATTGAACGGACAAGAAAGCAATCCTGCATCCTCTGACCCCGAATGCAGCCCGCTTTCATTGATCACCCCCTTATGAGATAATGCAATTACAAACATCAATAAGGAGCTGCGAGGGGAATCATTACGTGGTGACAGTGATAGATGATAGTGCAGAAAATAGCGCGTTTCTCTCCAACAATCCTGGAGCCCAGGGGCTTTCAGGGGTGGGCGAAGTCACCAAGGAAACAGATGACATCCAAAATGGCCCTGCAGTTTTGGACAGTCCATCTCTTCTCTCCAGACTTCTCTCTGGTAGTCCACCAGCTGCCACAGAACATTATTCTAAGTGTGGTAACGCGCTCGAGACGTTAGTGAAACACAATTGCAATTTCATACTGACACATCAGGCAATGCTATTGGTCTTGCAATTTTATATAAATCGACCTGACTGATTATATATTTAGGCTGTTGTTTATTTGTTTACCTGGTGTAAAATACACCGGAATGTGTATTTTAAATTTGTAGTCTGTGAGACCTTCAAAATAAACAAGAAACTACAAGACATCATTTGACATTTGATTCGGTTAGTTAAAAAGAAAGTGACGTAGCATATCTTGTAAACATAAAAATGTGTTAAATACTTCACTTGAACTATCTATCTATCTATATATATATATATATATATATATATATATATATATATATATATATATATATATATATATATATACATGTGATTTTAAATAATTGTTGTTGTTATTATCTAAGCATTTATTTATATTACATTTGCAAGTAAAATAATTGATAGAGTGTGGGACAATGTAAATGTGCTTATGTTTTGTTTCTGCGGTATTTCTCACTAACATACAAAAAGTCACTGACACACACACACACACACACACACTTCACGGAGCGTGGACATAACCTTCTCAAACATGACCAATGAATGGAGAGTGGACCGCATTTGCATCTGCCACTGCTACTGCCTGCGTGCTGCGAAGACACATGACCCTTTGTGAAAGTTTTCAAACTGAAGCAAAACTACTTGAATACAGAGTACAGATGACAGAAACATGCAACAGCACAGCCCATGCTGCTCTTTATGGGAGGCAGAAAGTCCTGTTTGGGCACCTCTGTGCTTATGGAACAAATTTCTTTCAGTCATTACTCACAGAGTTCAGTATGTGGTCAAAGCCAGATAAAAGCTTTCTTCTTTCTTCTTAAACAACAGATGGAAAAGGCGTCGTCTTTATATGTCGTTGACTGCAGATAAATGAAGAAAATCAATAATCATGTTCATTTGCAAAGGTCACGAAACGCTCATTAGGAAACTTATAAGAACAGAACGGACCCAACCGATGTTTTCTAAACTAATGTTCTGTATTTAGGCCTTCTAGGTTACTACATTTATTAAAATTCTCATCTTTGACATACGGTTTAGCTGTGCATTGGTAGTTGCTGAACATAAATTAGCCTAAACGCAACGCTTAATGTTGTTAGCCTTCATATTTTAGCCTACACATTAAAATAATTAATTACAACAAATTAAACAATGGGTGTTCCAGAAAAGACTGATTAAATATGGCATAGACTACATAATGTTGATTAATGTTACATATTGTACATTAATGTTACTCAGTAGTAGCTATGTGCTAACGTAAACATTAAAGTGTGACAAAACACTAAAACAGTTAGCCCTAATTTTACATAAAATTATCAAAAAAAATTTTTTTTAAATATTTTTAGTAGGCTAATTGACTACTTCAGACAGTCCATAATGAAATGTGTGGATAAACTTTAAGATATTAAATATATATGCCCCTTAAGGACAGTTTTCCAGATCCCCTAAAGATGGCAGTCAAACATGGGATTTATCTCAGCCCGTGTCTCCAGAGCACCGAATGGCGAATGGTTGAGGAATTCAAATCTGACGAGCTGAAACGATGTCATTAAACCGTCGCCTGTGTTCCGCGTTGCTTAAGAGCAAAACATTCAGCAAAGAGAGAAGGTAATAAAAATACAATGGCGATAGAAAACCGAGAGACGGCTTTGAGAAAGGGAACTTATTGATTTATTATGGGAGTGTAGTTTAACCTGACATCACCCGTTTAGTTACAAGCTGGGCAAGTTTTTCAGAATTCCCACAAGAATATACCACATTTCCACGTCGTGGTCGTATCGAATCCTTCGTAAACATACATTTCGATTAGTTGTGTCTGATTTAGAGTTATTTAGGCGCTCGGTTTTAGCGGGTAGCTTGGAAACAGCCGTCGCCTGGATAATGCCGTTTCAAGCGCTCTTGACGGAGCCATTGAGTGAGTGAAATAAGGCGTGAGGGGGAACTAATCTTCCCATTTAAGTGTTTGTGGCAATTTTATCTAAATGAATTTTAATGCTAAATGGGGGATAATTCTTCCTTTATCCGTCCCTCCACCTCATCTAGCCCCCCGCTTGAGCCTCGATCCTTCGAACGGGCCGCACATTTGTTGCACATTATAGCAAATGTAGGAAAGTTGAATATCCAGCACTTGGACAAACGTCGTCAGTTTCATTCTGCTTGACGGCGGATGGTAAAATCTCCAGGAAAAGTTGGACTCACCTTGTGCATTAGCGCCTGTTCAGATCAGGTCCACACTTTACATTACGTGTACTTGTAACTCGTGTGATTATAATTAATTACAACAAAATTTGGAATTACATGCAACTCATGAAATAATAACTTCATGTTCATTTTTGTTACTCAGAACTTAATTACTCTGTGGACACTGCAATGAAAGGTGTGACCCAAAGATTTTAGATGGGATAAACCTGTAGGCCTAGCCTATAAAAGTCTCAAATTATGATCCCTGGCTGAAAATATAGGTGGCTTACAGACCTATAAAGTTTGATTCAAGCACCAGCATAAGCTGTAGAGGTTTATGTCTCGATCATATCACAAATTTGAACACCACAGTGTAATAGTTTGGGGAATTAGATCAGGAAGTTTAATTTTGGATTCATTACTAAGGGTGGGAAAAGCATGTAGTTATCAAAATTAACATGAAAAAAAAAAACTGTCAATCAAATTAAAATGAATATTGGCTAATGAATATAATAGAACCATTCTGAACATCTTCAGTATTAAAAAAAATAAAAGTTGTCTAATGGGGGTTATCTAATGTTGAAAGAAACTGCACTCTTATTTGGTGACTGAAAACAAATAAGGAAATTAAATTGCAAACAAAATATTTAAAGGATTTGTTCTATTTGTGAATGACAGCTGTACAAAACCAGAAGGTTATATTTAATAAACAAAGCGTCAAAAAAAGAATCTAAAATCAAACCAGGCCAGCAATCCACAAATATATGAAAATAGCTCATGTTCCCCTCTTTTTACACAAAATTTATTCATTTACAATGTATACATAAACTCTTCAAAATTCAAACAAGTGATAGCAACACGTTAAACCAATATCCCAAAAGACAGGTTTGCTTAATCAAAAGCATATATGAATCCCAAATCCCATTTATAACTTAAACTCTGAAAGTTTGATGGGTTGGCTTTACACACACACACTCTCTCTCACACACACACACTTTCTCTCTCTCTCTCTCTCTCTCACTCACACACACACACACACACAATGCTTGTTCTTCACATTCAGCTTCTCACACATCCAGTAAAGGTAAGTGAAAATAATTTCCATTGGTTTCAATGGTGATGTTGGGCCAGTTCCATTATGATGTACAAATTGGGAATGCAAAATGGAGACCTCCTAAAAGGCAGGAGGTTGTGGCTCAGACAGACAGGTCCTAAGGCCATGATGGGTCTTGGAAAATCCACCCTCCCACAGGACAGAACAAAAAATGGCCTGGCAAACATGTATTCAATGAATTGATTTATTCACATATATTTTTTTTTTCTTGTTTAAACGCAAAGTGATTTATGGAGGAGGCCAAAAGTCTATGGAGATGGCACACACATAGTGTGGAAAGAAAAAAAGTTCACATCCTTTTTTAAAAAAAATCTATTAGAAACAGCATAATATGCAGAACAATACGATAGCATTTACAATACTTTTTTCCCAGTTCTTATGAAAGTCCAATGCAATTTTACAACAGTATACAGTATGTCCTCATCCCTCCCCTTTAGAGGCTGATATAGTAATAAATTCAATCTTTCTCTCTCTCTCTCTTTCTTTTTGTGTCTAAGCAATGGGCACCTCCTTTTAAAGTGTCCCATAGTATACAGAAATCTGCTTCTTTCTTGGTCCGAATCTATAGCCAAGATGCAAGCTCCTCAGTCTCTGTAACAAGTCAGTATGTAATCGGTGCTTCGCAAGCCCCAGAAAAACCAATCGCAGCTCCTCATCTGCCCATTGCAGTCATTTAAAGAATCCGTTTTAGTAAATTACTGGGCATGGATGTCCATGAATTGTCCTCCCATGTTAGGGTCTCCTGGATTGAACATAGGGGGGCTAGAGGCTGACATGGGCATGGCAGGGTGTGGCGGTCCTCCGTGCATTAACATCGCTGGGTGGTGGGGGTGTCCAGAGATGTAGGAACGCATGGGAGGGCCGTGCCGCAACTGAGCAGGGTGGTGGGGCATCTGGGAGGCGCTGTAGCCTGGTTGCCCCATAGCCATTCCCACCGGGCCACTGTGTGACAGGTAATCCCCTGGCATGCCTTGTAGTCCTGGGGGGGGGGGAGAGAGACAGAAGATTAAAGTGATTATTGATGTTGCAATTGTAATAGACAGACATAACATTATCTATATTATGTTTGGGAGGTCGCCAATAGTTTCCTTCACAAGGAAGATTTGACGCTACAATCACAGCACCAGAGAGCATACGAGTCATTTGGTCGCAAGAGAAGCCTCCGAGAGAGGACTGTCCTCTGTAATGAATGGGAAGGGACTAGAAGAGGAATCTGTGTATTGGGAGAGGGTGGCTCTCTAGGGACTAACTCACTGGCCTGAACACAGCACTTTGCTGCTGCCTGCACCAGGGATCTGTACTCAGTGCCGTATCCATCAGGTCTGGAATCTGCCGCGGTCATCCTTGACTAGTCAACTGGAAGGTTGTCCTTCGCAAAGGTCAACCATAAAGTCGATATGTAGCTGTTGTTAGGCTTAATTTGCTAATTTTATATTAATCTCAGCAAAAAAAAAAAATGCTACGATGAAATCTATATAGCTGGATTACACTGACTATGATGTGCCTATATTATAAAAGGACAATCATCAATAATTCTATACTGTCTCTTAACATTTTTTGAAATGTAAAGTCTAACACTAAATGGCACATAGGTGGAAATGAACTGCCGGTTGTCCTAAGCACGAGCCAAGTCTTTATGCCAGAGGAAGCCACAACAATGACAAATGAGGTAAAATAAGCCATGCCTTTATTCTACGTTCTCCCCTCACTTATCTCACTTTAAACACAATGAGCAAAGGTCTGTGGCTCGCTCTGAGAGCCCCTCAGAGAAACGGCACCATTGTGCTTAAATTAGAGACGAAAGGTGAAAATTTACAAAGGCCGTCACTTGAGAGGCCTCACCTGGGTGCGTGCACGTGCCATGAGCAAAAAGGCCACTAACCCTGTGACGGCGGCAATACAAAGCAACAAATCAACCTCAAGTTAAAACAGCCCTTTTGTCATTGCTCTGATTATGGGTCTTTAGGTTTCAACTTGAGAATGACATATATAATGGTTGGGTTTTTGCACTAGCACTAGCGGTAATCTGTATGCCCCTGCAATTATTTACTACTAAAGGCCTGACCCAAGCTTTTGAGGGGTCATCAGCTGTATTTGATTTCAATCCTAGAACACGTTGTTTAGTGAGGAAGGAAAACATCCACTCCATCAGGAAAGCAATGCTCGGACGTGAAAAGGGCACACGTTGCAAATGTGTTTTTTCACTTAATAAGTCAATCAATACATTGAGTTCCTTGCCTGTCTATTTTGAGAGGTGCCATGGGACCGGATCAACGGGATGTTTGACATAGACAATACAGGAGCCAAATCCCCGAAGACCCTTTCCCCCCTAAAAGTAAAAGTTCAGAGCAGAAAAATGGGTACCCTGACCCTGCAAAAGGTTAACAAACTTCTGCTTAATGAATGGGAGGAATGAAATTTCAGACAAAGGAGTCTCCAGCAGAGCTTCCAGCTCACCAAAGCATACCAGCTGCGTTCAAGTATGGACGGGGAGGGCAACATTTTTGTCCATATGCCCATAATTAATGCTCTCTGCGTTCACTATTGTCTTGAAATTAAAATGAAAAAATTTTGGCCACCCTTGGCTAATTTTGTTGAAGAAACACAAAGAATGGTACAGGGGGAAATGGTCATAAAACAGTCATTCCCCCGTTTATCAAAGGCTCGCCCTCTTCTGCTTGAGTAGCCAGGCTTTATCCACGCTGACAGGTGTATTGTTTCGGAGAGCTATAAGCTCTATAATCGTCATGGGCAGAAAGCATAACGCTTTGCTAAGTAGGTTTAATTGGCTTTGGTTTTAAGTAATGTTGCAGTGTGACTGCTTGGAACACCTTAATTTCAGGTCTTGGGACTTCCCAGCAAATAACTGCTTAATCTCGCCTTGAGGAGAATTCCTCAACTAATGAAAATTGCTTATAAAATATAATGAAGCCTTGGTCTCTTAATCAAATAAGATAACGTTTTTTGTAATAACCTATTAATTTAATTGGTCGCGAAGTATAAAACACATCGCTTACATTTAATTGACCTAGAAACTATAGTAACAATATTTAAATTAGACAAGCTAGGAAATTTCAGTGATGAAGCCATAAAGACCAGGCGTTCTTCACCATGGCGACATATTTCTGTCACACTCTACCTCCTTTTTTCCCTCATTTCCCCCTCTCGCTCGCTCTCCTTTTCCCCTCAACCCATCTCATCTAAGATTCCACACGCGGCCCAATTACAGAATTCGGCAAGCAAATTGAGGCTGTTTAAAGCAGGTTTCTCGCATGTCTTCTGGGAACTACGGCAGCTGCTGTAAGCAGCCATTTGGACACCGGGAAACACTCTCAGTGTTTAGATATGCACACAAAGCGGGGACGTGACGTTTTTAGAGCACAGAGCTTGCGTTATCAGCCCATGTCTCTGGGTTAAAGACAGTGAAGTAGAGAGTATCTTTGACAACAGAGGCATTCTGTGCTCGGCTGCATTAATGATCGCTATTTTTGTATACCGAATAAGTCAAATCCATTTGTCACACCGCTTGTGATGGCATATTTAATTTGGATATAGTCAATTAGGCTGGACTAAGCTGTGTACCCTGCTGTGCACACCTCCATTTTGCACTCCTTCATCTCCCCTGCCTTTGCCATTAGTAATCCTATTAGGAAAGACAGACAAGAAAATAGTGGACCGAGTCAGGGTCGATAGAAGCAGCTCCACCTAAAACATTCCAGGCAAGACTGACATAATTTCCAAATGTGTGCTTATGTATTTGTCTGTGGGGTGAGAGAGCGATTCTTTGTGTGTTGCCTCGCAGGTTGGTGTATAAATGTAACTCATGCATCAACTGTAGGGAGACAGATTTATGACACTTTGGGGACATGCACTTTTCTCTCCTTGCACTGCTGCAGACTGCTTACATTTTGCCAATCAGTCTGTTGCTATGGTAACACACCCCTCCCTTTCTCAGTCCAAAACCCCAATCTCAATCCCCCCACCCTCCATTTGCCTCTTTCCCCACACAGCTATTCCTCCTCGCCTCTCCCTCTCTCGCCCACACTCATTTCCCCTTTCTGTATGACTCTGTGCACTGTTTAGTAACATGGACAAAAATGTTCATAAGTCAGAAAATATAACACACACAAGCACACAAACTCCTGATTGAAGCTCGTCACCCAGAACAAGAACAAGAAATATTAGTATTTGTAAGCAGGAAAAAGCAGCATGTTGTCTGGAGGAAGAGACATTTATCTTCCATTTCATCAAATGAATTGCTGAAAACATTGTGGATGCTTGGTGACCCTGCTTTTGTACTTACTTCCCCCATTGCTTTGCGATTGGTTAACTAGAAGGTTACATGTAGTGCCACTGTCCCTCCATGCCCATATTCATGCCCATCCCACTCATAGGCCCTAGAAGGAGAGAAAACAATCGAAGAAGAAGATGCCGAAAGATGAGAAAATAAACAGACAACAGCTCAGAGACAGGAGGTCAAGAAACAAAAGCACAATCCCCGTTTATTAAAAGAAAAGAGAAGAACACCACATGGCACAAATAAGACAATATAAGTAAACAAACAAGTAAATAATGCATTCAAAGGCTAAAGGTTGGAAGGAAGCCTGGCTTTGGACAAATCCAGCAGCTTAACTGGTGGGGTGGGGGGTGGGGGGTGGGGGGGGTGGTTAGCGACAGTGACCAGTTGCACAGGGTGGCTTAGATTCAGAGAGGAGAGCAAACTCTCAAGATGGGTATTAGAAAGCAAAAGTCTCAGAAAGGAAACATGAAGGGGTATAATGCATTGGACCACACCTGTGCTAGCCAAGAGTCTCAGAGTCAGTCTGAGAAGGAGGTAGTGATGGGGGGCTTGTGGGAAGGTGGGAGATGTCAGAGGAGAAGACGACACGCCAAGGTCTTACCAGGTGGTCTGATTCCCATGTGCTGCTGGCCGTCCATCACGAAGCCTCCCATGGGTTGACCATCTGGGTTGTAGGGAGCTCCTTGACTTACTGCAGGAGGGGACGGTGAGGGAATGTGGGGGAAATGAACAGTGGTCAATTAGTGCTTTTAATTAAGTTTCAGTCGCAGGAGAAACATCATCTGTTAACCCACATGCAGACCGAGGCATTTCGCACAGTTTCTTTGGGTTTTGTGAGAGATAGAACACTTGACAGAACATGCCCAATGAAGCTTAAGTACAGGGATCAGAGAACTAAGTCTATATCCTATAGATACAGAAAACATTTTAGACAGCACTGCAGTGAAACGGTTCAATAAAAAAACTTCAATTAAAAAAATAAGAAAAACCATAGTGTTTTTTTTTCCCCCCACTCAAACTAATTGAGATGTACTTACCGTGAGTTCACACTAACGAAAGAGAGCGTGTGCGTGTGCGTGTGTGTGTGTGTTGGGGGTTATTTGGTCAAAAACAACAGCTCAACCCCAATGAATGCCTTTGAACTTTACTGAGTCCCTAATGCAACCCTGCCCCCTGAACCCTATTACAGGTAATAAACTTTACAGCAGTCCACAACAAGCCATGCACCAGGGGCACCGTTCACTAACAGGAAGAACTGAACTAGGAGGCAAACACGGCCACTACAGAGTAAAATATAAAGTAAAATATGGAGGATCCAGTTACTGTTTCAATACTTTAATCCGTCGTATGTGTTTGCTCGCTTCTCTTTGTCACTGGGTTATATAGCGCCCAAGTCAGCATGATTAGTGCTTTGGGTTAATTGGATGGATTTTAGTGGTCAATCATTGTTGACATCCAGGCTGGGCTAAGTATTTACCGGCAGGTGGGCCTCCGGGTGCATGGCTTGCAGGGGGCTTTCGCCTGCGGGACTTGAATACAGAAACTATGGGGGACTTGCCTGCTCGGTTGGACTGGTCGATCATGGGCTGCACTATTCTTCTTCTTGCGTTAATGAACCTGTAAAAAACAAGAAAATGCAACTATGATGGAAAAGTGACTGGAGGTTTTGCTGTATTTTTCTGTAAACACAGTCATGTCCATGCCTGCTGCTGTCCAGATCAGCCCAGATAACTAATCAGAGGGGTAATTGGGGGATTTTTTTCTCTAATCCTCTAGTACTCCAGTGGGAGTGTCAGAGAGTTGTTCCATAACACAGAAATGTTCACAAAGCTTATGACTTGTACAAACTTGCGCTGGCTTAATATATATCGCCTACTAAGCGAAGTGCACAAAAGCACTTTGAAGAAAGTGGTGTTTTTCTCCATCAGTGCAGTTCAAGAGACTCCTTTTCCTTTTTTTATCGACTTTATTTTAAACCACTGAACAAAATTCAAACCCTGATGTAACGCAGCTGATATGCACCACAGGAATTAACGCGTTTAGGAAATGTTTGCTAACAGAAAAAGTGTTGCATTGTCAAAGAACACAAGTACAAGCCATGTTTTCTTTTCCCTTGTGTCTCCCTAGAGGGAAAATAATGAAACTATGGATTCAATGAGGAGGGTTTTTTTTAACCTCGCTGAAAAGAGCAGGCTGCTCTGCATTTCTGCATATTGTGCATAACATTTGCGACAAAAACATATCTGGCCCCTGTAGCTTCTGACCCTCAACCTCCTTGCACCATACAACGGAGTGCTCTAGCCTTGTTGTGCCTAAATCCCCTCTACTGACCCCGTGACCCTGGTCACCTCCAGGAGACTAAGCTCAGGGGTTCCAACTTGATTTATGTCCTCCTGCTGTTACCACAGTTGGACACTTCCATTTCATCCTTTGAGGGGGGAATTAGTAGACTTTTAAGGAAACAATAGCTCCACTCCTCTTTTCAGGCTGAGAAAAGCAAGGGAGGAGAGCTTGGGGTGGAGGGAGAGAGCGAGAGAAAGGGAGAAATAAAGAGAAAGAACAGAACTAAGAGACAAAGAAATGTTCACATAGGCATCTGCTAAGCTTCTCGCTTCTTCATTATAAAATGGATCATTCCGACTCGAAATTTTGATTGTGTGAGCCGCACAGAAACCGCCCACAGTTTGAATAATGAATTGTATTACTCCGAATATTATTTTTAAAGTATAATTATTATTAATAAACGTAACAATGTGTGATACACTCAAGGCCGTTCTATTTTAATTGACTATGGTTAAGGTGACTTTTAGGTATTCTTCATGTTTACCCACGGCGATATTACCGCAGGGAATGGCCTCTAGTGGCGTAAAGCTTGTTTTGTATTCCTTCAAACTTGTTTCACCAAAGAACACAATTTTATCATATAATTATCACCAACATCACTCTACGCCATCACCTTAAACGCTAAAAAAAAAAAAGATCGGGGAGGAATGTACTGACATGGCAGTGCACCATCAAATGAGAGAATGTCTGGAGTTTTATCACCAGCAGTGGGCTGGAGAGCAGGGGGAGTCTCAGACTAGGCATTCCTTTTACTGCCTTCATCTCAGGCTGGGGTCAAGGGGGGGGATGTGTGGGGGGGCACTGTTGTCTATCTACTGACCTCTGCCGTTTGGATTTTCCTCCCTCACTCGCCTTTTTTCCACTCGCTTTTTTCAAATTGTGGAAATGGCTGTTCTTTCTTTCTTCTTTTTTTTTTTTTTTAAAGGTATCTTAAGCTTCCTCTCTCGTTCCTCCTTATATCTAAGGCCAGATGCGCCAAAAGCTGGAACAAAGGACAAGTGCTACACAATACCAGGCAGGGGGATGGAGAGGTGGTGGGGGTGAGGGAGGGGGTGTAGGAGTGTGAGGAAAAATAGAAAGAATGGTCATGCTCTGTTCTGTGAGCCAGGCGGACGCCCTGGCGCTGACGGTTAAGAAGGCAATCAAAAGGAGCAGAGAGCCATACGGGCCAGGCTAAAGCTGGAGCCTCCATTAGGAGTAAAAGTTCACCTTTGCGCGACCTCTCCACGCTATAGGACTGCGTTTATGGCCTGTTCAGTTTCTACTTCCCATAGGCACACAATGAAGCCAACTATTCAGTCTAGCTCGGGACAATGGGGGGCTATTTTAAAGCAAAACGCCACTAGTGGCACCTCCAAAGAAGGGTAAAAAGAGGAGGGTTAAAAATACAGAGCTTCACTAAAAGGACGAGAAAAAAAGATTGAAATAAGAGTGTTTATGAGCCAAATGAACCTTGATAGAGGGCAGTTTGGTTCTTCTCATTCTGTTAGTATGTGTGTGTGTGTGTGTGTGCTTCGTAATGTGTTGGAGCACTATTGCTCATTCCCGACTTCACTGACAGTCGATCTGATCTCTGTCGGGTCTGCCAGGGCCTCCGCTAATATCCCACTCTCATTACAAACGCACAGGTGTAGCACGAACGGCACGTGAAATGGCCAATTAAAAGCAAGAAATTGTCTTTTTCATCAGCTGCCTTTGTTGCGTGACCAATTAGGGAATAATTTAATAAGTGTTGCTGGAAAGATCCGGATTGAAGATACAAAAGGTTATATTTCAGTATGTCTATCTAAATGCATATGAAGTGTGTCATTTTTCTCAGAAATGCCCCCTTCGTCTGCTCGTTCCCTTTCTCTCAGATGTAAACTGTTTGAGGGGGCGCATGCATGACTACGGAGGACCAAATTCACTCATGAAATCACATTTCAACACACTCAGCTACATTTACATGTATATTAAAAACCCACAAACAGGCATATCCGTAATACCGATGGAATAGAATGATCTGATGATTCGGATCTGCATCTGTGGCTCTACAGGAATCTCCAGTAAAAATATGCATTAAAAGAAAATAAGGATGCTATGGTTTTTGGATAATTATCAGTTTAAACGAAGTCAAATAAGCCATTGTGCACATTCTGATTTTAAGAGTAATAAGGTATAAAATCGCTACAAAGTCCATTTTAGTAGTTGTGAAAGTAGCTTTTCCAGTTACAAGTTACTTTGTGACATTACATTGCTGTCTTTCATGTTGCACTGTATTGGGCATACACATGTATTTATACATAGTGTAATGTTCATTGAACTAAAATAAAAAAAAAAGGTTGAGACCTGCTTGAAAATATAGTATTTAAACAAAGAAAAATATCAAATGAAAAAAAAAACTTTCTAGTTTTGTAGCTATAAATGTATCTGTTCAAGTTTCATGTTGTCACCCTAATTGAGGGTTTATTCATTCAAAAACTCTCATAGCTTTGGTGCCAGATTTAAATTATATCAATTCAATTATAATTATAAGTTAAATCATCAAATAGTTATACGAGTTATATTGCTCCTTTAACAATGTAGTTGTAGTTTATAGTTGTTAGCTTGTAATGAACAACTTTTTCAAAATGATTGCTCAACTGTGTAACAATTTCAAGTACTGTGTTACTTGTACATTGGCAAACTACATTTTCGAAGTAGCTGCTATAAATCAAGTTGCTAATCACGTAGTAAGACCCCTCTGGTGAAACCAACTTTATTATCAGTGTCTGCTCCAGAGATCCATTTACTTAAGTAATTAGTAATTCACATGTTGGCATGCCTCAAGGCAAATTTCATAAATACGAGCATCTCATCTCGACCTAAAAGTCATAAAAGTCCACCTCGGCTCCTCCTCTCTCCGAGTCAATCTGGGGTCAGTCGCTATGGCCTGCCTGTGTTTAAATAAACTAGTCCAGCTGTTTGCTGCACAAATTCCATTTACACTCTTCCTCCCCCCCACCCCGATCCACCCACTCTCGCTTACACACACACACACGCATTTACACACTCCTTTTAATCAGTGCACTGCAAGCCAGGCCTGGAGGAGTGGTGTTAACCTGTTCCATTGCTGGAGATAGGCTAGGGGCAATGGGGCATACATAAAGGACCAACTTCCAGCACCCGTTTGCATCTCTCACCTCAGACAATTCCATTCAGCCACATCACACCCCTCTTCCTCCCATCGCACTGCATGTTCCTGCCTTTCTCACTTCTCTTCGTGTTCTGAATAAACACAGGTCTCCCCCTCGGCTCCTTCTGCTTCTTCCTGGTTGATGGAATCCCATAAGAAGAGCTGGGTCTGTACATACTACTGCTAAAGGTGGATGCCATGCTTTCTTCAGAATGCTTATGCAGACTACTTGTTAAGAGTTAGTTCACCCAAAGTTGAAATTTCTTTCATTAATTACTCACCCTCATGTTGTTCCAAACCCGCAAGACAAATTAAGATGTTTTTGATGAAATCCAAGGTGTTTTTTTTTTTTTTTATCTCCAGGAGAAAGCAATGAAATTACAACACTCAATGTCCAGAGAAGTAGTAAAGACTTAGTTAAAATAGTCAACGTGACTACAGTGGTTCAACCGTAATGTTATGAAGGGACTAGAATACTACAAAAAAAAAAATTACGACTTTATTCAACAGTTTCTTCTCTACCCTCTTATTGTCCTACGCAGTTGACGCAGTGCAGCGCTTCTGTGTTTATGTCAGAACGCCGACCCACCATTGGCCGACACGGTTCATGCGAGCACCATGACGTATGCGTGTGATGCTGACGCAGGAGCCGGCCAATTCAGAGTCAACGTTCAGACATAGAACACAGAAGCTCTGCAATTTGTCTTCAACGTAAACTGTAGGAGAATGACAGGGGTAAAGGGGAAAATGGTTTTTGCTAACAAAAAGTATTCTCGTCGCTTCATAACATTAAGGTTGAACCACTGTAGGCACGTTGACTATTTTAACAATGTCTTTACTACTGCTCTTCCATAGAAAGCAACGAAATGACCATATTCAAGGTCTTGAATGTGGTCATTTCGTTGGAAGATATCAAAAATCCTTAATTTGTGTTCTGAAGATGAACAAAGGTCTTACGGGTGTGGAATGACATGAGGGTGAGGAATGAAAATGTCATTTTTGAATGAGCTAACCCTTTAATCCAGTGACATCATTCTGTTTTAGACACTGACAGCTCATTTGATGTGTGGTGCTAGAAAAATCACAGAAACATAGGTGTGTATCTGGACTTACTCGCAAATTTCACTGTAGCTGCTTACACCAGCTAATACCAAACCTGTTGGCTTCCAGCTTCCTAGCATACAACAGAGATTTGTCATAGTTATTATTATCATGTTAACCACTGGAATTTCTAGAGTGACTCAGTATTCCGAACTCATACAGAATAATATTTCGGGGGATTCACTCTCACATTTAAATGTAGTCGTTACTTCCAAAAGTTTGCAGTGTGTACATGGCCAGCAGTTCCTTGCTTCTAATTTCCACAGACATTACCGGGATTACCTGGCCCACTCTAGCAGAGCAAAACAGCCTGCCCAAAGAAAACAGAAGAGATGTAAAGGGGGCTTTTGGGGAAGTCTCAAGTAGGGGCTGGTCTAATCCCTGCTGCATCAGCCCCCCTCCAACAGAGGCTGGCTATTACTTCAGCAAACTCACCCCCGGTGCACCCCCACAAGCTCCTCTCACCAAACAAAGTCGAAACCTTTCCATTAACAGAGCTGTGAAGTCCCCTCTAAAGCTGCTTTTAAAGAGTGGGGCCGCTGCCTGGGGGTTGAGGAACACACTTTATAAACACATAGTCGGTCTGTGAGAAAAAGAGAGGGGTGCAGCAGTGCTCGGTACGACTTGCTCGAGAGAACAATTCAGCCAGACTTCAGACCAGAAAACTTCCAGCTTGAGGCAAGACGAGACCATAGCTGTGATCAACCTCTGTTGTGGCATTCAAACGACCACTGAAAAACAAAGCGGAGCGCGACCGCTGCGAGGTGCTGGATATGCTTCAGAGACGGTTCCCCACTCCTCTGGAGTCGGGGACTATGAGGTCATTCTTGGCATGAACGCGGCCTGCCTGCTCTCCTCTGATTCTCCACCCAGTCCAGAGAGAGCAAGAGAAAGAGAGCAATAAATACATCAGTGAGGGAGGGCACCATCACATGCCCACTTCACAAACACAACATTGGAACGCTCTCCGTTCCATGTTGTCGTCTATCTCTGAGGGCACTTCATGCAGCCTGATGCCGCAGGCAAGCGCTTGGGCCAGAGGGTACTGCCACTCTGTCTGGGCAAACATGCAAACAAACAACCGCACAGTGTTGGGACAGCATCTGCAGCCGTGTGTGTGGCAGCACATGGCACATTAGAGAGGAAATGACATCACGCGGCAGGTTTAATAGGTCCTCCGCCTAGCTGTCACTGCGGTGGTCTCTGCCGGGTGCTGTAGAGCTCATGCTGGCACCGCCAGTTCTATTGACACACATACAAGACGTTACACATAAGATCTGACACACACTAACCAACTGAGTAAAAAAAACATTTTTATTTTAATAACTGATGGTATGTTCATTTGAATAACCAGTAGAAACTATAAATGGCAGCAACATGCTAATATCAAGTATTCTGTAGGGCTGGGACAATAAATCGACTCTTGATTTGAGAGCTCTGCTTCCATCCAGTTCCTTTACACACACCCCTTAAACCTAAAATAATCATTCATGAAGTTCGAAAAAGTTGAAGCGAATTACAAGGGTTTGCAGTGGGCTGTTTACATTAATATTGCTTCATAAATATATCCGCACCTCGGCTCGGAATGCTTTAACTACTTACATCTCCAGCACTCTTCTTCGAGAGCGTTTGAGTGTGGTTAAAAAACAGCCTAGAGCGCCATCTGCTGTTAAAACTAAGCTCAGAATCGATTTGAGAGAGAATCGATCTAGAATCATTGCATTGCATATCGAGAATCGATGTTTTGTTCGATTTATTTAATCGACTTATTGTTTGATTTATGTACCATTATATTTAATAGGCGATGTAAGGCGTTGCAAAGAATATAGAAAGCAAGTGACATTGACAAAATATATCTATTTTTGTGACCAAAGACAGACAGAAGTGTTCATGGAACCTGTTTAAAAATCATTATACTCATTTTTGCAGTTTCATTTGGTGAAGGTAATTGTGCAGAATTTACACACCAAAGAAAATATTACAGCTAGGACAATATTTTTTACTTTTTATTCATTATACTTATACATTATACATATAGAATAAATATATGAGGCGTCACTCGCTCTAGTGTGCTTATTTTTGTGGTTGTTGTTGGAGGGGTGAAGTTCAGCGTGACCTTGCAATCACTGTAATGCTAAAAGCTCATTAGCTAATCAGTGGTCGGCTCGCTAATCAGCGGTCCAATCTGTTCCTAGATTTATAAACATAACCAATATGCTCTAGTGCCGATCCACCCTCCGTCTGTCATGTTCACATTCCCCCACAAAAAAAAAAGAAGAGAGAATAAAAAAGTAGAGAAAAGAAGAAAAATGTAGGCAGTGCCTGGGGCCTGTTGTGATGTAAGACAGAGGGAGAGAAAGAGGGGGGGTGCACCCTTGTATGGTTCACAGACTCTGTTCGAATGCATGCATACACACACGCACATATCCTACGACAACTTACTGCCAAAGAGCCATCCATGCACATATATCTCCACATATAGAGACACATTCTCTCTGAGACAAAGAAACTATTTTAACTGCGCTGGTCTCGTTTACACGCACACACATATGCACACCCAGTCCAACGCACATTACTAAAGACTTCTCATGACTAAACGCACACACATGCACACACACACACACACACACACACACAAGCGCGCACACACAGAACCACTCCAACTTGTCTGCTGTTGACACAACACAGAGATCAGGTCTGAGCAAGTGCTGAAATTCCAGTATGGCAGAATTGTTAGCAAACACTTGAACAGACTGAGCCCAACTGTGCAGAAAGGCAAACAATCCCTATATCCATCCAGCTTCATGGAGCTGAGCTCTCCACTATGTCTCCATCTTTGCTTGATGTAGCAGGGGGATTTTAAGGGTGTAGGTTGGGCCACATGCCTGTGTCTAGCTGGTGTAAATATGTCTTTTGTTTGGCGGTTTGACCCCAGGGTGTGTTGGTATTTTGTTGAAAGGCCACGGATATTCACGCTAAAGCACCTTGACAGGAAGGCTGTGTGAAGGCCGCTCCGGGACATAGGCTATGGCTCATCTCACCCAGACCTACTCACGTCCTTTGGGCCGCTGTTGCATGCACACACACACACACACACACACACACACAATTCACACATATGCATGCATGTACAGAGACACTCACAAAAATACATGCATGCTCAGCTTAAGCAAATAATTGAACTACCTCCAGAGTTATAGATCTAGCAAACACTGCATACAGTCTAAAACTAGAACTCAGAAAAAATGTATTGCTCAGATGTTGCTCTTTGATGGCTAGGCAGAATTAATGGTGTAGATGATTATGTAACTTGTTGTGTTTTAGAAGTATAAATTTGGCTTCAAAATTCCTTGGAAGACATTTGTGACTTTTTTCCCGCCTATGGGCATTGTGGAAACCCAGAGGAAAGGTTTCTCTTATATAGCTTGCGAGGTTTAAATGAGTTCTTTGTTATGTTTCATCCAAGTATGTCACAGAAAATAAAGAAAATTGTTGGCATATAGAAGAAGGCTATAGAATAATGTGGAAGTATAACTTAGATCAGTGTTCTCAAAAAATGTGGGCTGCAAGACACACGAGAAACAACAAACATAATTCAATGTTTTTTCACATGCAAGACTTTTATTTTGAAAGACGTGTGAAAGTTGTTGATTGACGCAGTTTAAGTAAAGAGTGCCTGAGAAAAACGCGTTATCCTGATTCAGTATCTGTGGTCAGATGAGATGTGTCATTCTAATGTTTTTTTTTTTGTTGTTTTCATAATGGTTTTTTTTTCATAACTCAGAAAAGTGAACTTTCCTGTCCTGTCAGCCATTATAGCTACTGAGTTCGTAGCGCACTCTTCAACTGCACGTGCAAATGCGCCTAATATATTGTCAAATTCCTAAAAAAAAATGGGTAGCGTCTTAATGGCCATAGGAAAATGTGCGTCCCATGGACAAACCAGTTGAGAACCACTGGCTTACGTGACTTAGACTACATGAGAAATGTTTAGGTTTAGTGAAATACGGACTTGATGGATTTTGTTGAATCCAATCACGGATGTGGATATCTACTTTACAGCATCAAAAAAGATATTGTAAAAAGATAACCAGTCGGTTCTAAGGTGTGTAAACCAAAAAAAGTTTGATCAACCAAATAGCCAATGTCTGCACACTAAAAAACATACAATTAAACCAAAACCTAAATGAGATCTACTGTACTATAGTCTTTGCTCTCAAGCAAGTCTCGGTTTGCTTTCTATTCAATGTAGTCAAGGAGAAACAACCGAGATACCGCATATATTCCCTTTTTTTTGTGATTTTGCTTTGGTATAGGTAAAACATTGTGTATCACCTCTCCAAGAAACCTACTGGGTCAGGGGTCACATTTTCCCCAAAGCTATAAGAACGCTGCCAGATACTACACACGAAATGCACATAGAGCAATCATCCAGAGCTTTTCTTGAACAAGTTTCAACTTCTCTTGACATGGGCGGGCTTGGCTGTCAAAGAAGTGAAGCATGCCAGTCATCCAGTTCTCTCTCTCGCTCCTTTTTTCTCTCAGGCGGAGAAACCTGATCCAGGGTGTGTGGACGCTGTTTCTCTAAAGTAGCCCCGCCACACTTCACTCCATGCTTTTAAGACTTTCATAAAAGCCGCCTTATTGACAAAACAATCCATCCCTAAGGTTTAAACAGCATCTTTAAAGGGATTATTAAATTCCGTCAGGAAGGGAAGAACGGGCAACATGTGAAACCCGATGACCCGCCCATTGATTTTACATCACTGATCTTTATGGAGTGTTCTGAGAACACTTGGTCTTATCGTCAAAGGCTAAAACTTTTCTTTCTCTCCGCATCTTTCCTTTTTCGTACTCTCCCGTCGAAGTTTTGCATTTGGATGTTGAACGACTGACTGTACCTCCACATCATTATGCGGTTGTGCATAATCCCTATCAAAGCGCTGACATCTCCCTCCAAAAATAGATCCCACCGTCTATCCACATCCCCTCCTCGATGCTGCGTTCGTTCGCCGTGTCTTAGGCTGTCTCTGTGTGCTCATGCGTGTCCACGGGCGCGCATGCGTCTCTGCTCATGTGTGCGTAAGAGTGTCCATAAGGGTGTGACTAAGTGTACATCTATTGCCTATCGTCCAGATTTGAGTTATAGTTTTCATACAGAGTCGGTGCATGTTGCCTAAACAACGCACGCGCACATGGGTCGATTGTTAATATGTGGACCCAGATTTGCAGCGGTCCCTCACGTTATGTTAGCGCCAATAATTCATGAGTGATCAGCACCCCGCATGGCCTTTAGCATTTTTTATTTAATCGTCAGCCCGCGGATTCTCCGAGTCTTCATCAATAATGGACACGAACATGTGTGTTAACAAGTCTATGAGAGCTGGGCTTGAGGAAGCTGTCATTTTCTGTTGATCTCTTGTTTAGCTCCATCTGTTAGCTGTTTGTTCGGTGTCACGTTTCCACACGTTCGCTCTTGAGTCCAATAATCAACTAAATTTTTAGCTCGGAGATATAGCGAAACGATACATGCTAATTGAATGAAATCTAAATGCTTTTATGCTAGAGTGGAATGCTACAATTTAATTATGTAAATCTCGCATGAACACTGTTTGTTGGGAGTAAGCTATATCGGCTCTGTGCTTTGACTAGTCTGATAAACAGAATCACAGCTAGGGAAATTGCCTCTAAAAATCAGCAGGTCAGGAGGTAACATCACCAGGGGTTGCCATGGAGACACCCAATGGTGAGCTTCCTACTAAGCACAACCACAGGCCTATGAAATGACAGATCCTACTCACTAACCCCAAATGTGCTGAGTCTCTCTCTCTCTCTCTCTCTGTCTGTGTTTTCATACACACTTTCCATGTCATCCGATTCCTTCTACACATAGCCGAACACACATCTAGTTTGATGCAGACAATCTGGGAGAGGGCAGCAAGATCTCAGCATGCAGGGTTTAGTGGCTAATACCTCTTAAATTGACCACCTCTGGTTCATCGCTTAGACAAGTGCTCTTTCTCCCGCATCCACACCAACACAGGCAGTGTGACAATTCTTCCACCGAACCCTGCTACAAAATGAGTGCTGTGTCGAACCGGACAGTGTGTGAAGCAATTGTCTGTGTGTTCTCTGCTAACTAATATGGCTGAAAGAATTGATCTCCCATGGGTTGTTGTGAGGTCACAGAAATTGATAACCCCAACAAGATTCCCCTGTGTCCGCCAGCCTGCGTCCCACTGATAGGCCACTTTTGTAAATTAATCCTCATTCTTAGTCACCGGTTGTCTCCAAGGTACCAAACTGAACAATGCTGAGGATTATGTTGTCAGAAATTACATTTTGTGTAATGGGCTTTAATACATCTCCCATCTCTCTAGCTCTTCTAACATCTGGTGTACATAGCAAGAGATTGCTTGTTAATAAGCTTGAGAAGCCTGATGGAATAACGTTGTTATGTAATCATGATACAAAAGTATAATGCATTACAGTTCAATTTAATATTAATATTTAAATAAAAAAATATAGTACAACCAACAATTATAGCACAAACAACTTTCAGATTTGCATTCCATAGCACTAGACACTATATATGATAAATGCAAATATCACATGTAAATGCACTCAAGTAAAACATGTTCAAAACAATTTTACAGTATGACAACTTTGCTCTCTTGTTCTATAAAAACTTGCTATAATATATGTGTGTGTGTATATATATATATATATATATAGATGTAGTATAATATATATATAATATGTATATATAATGCAGTATTCTGGAAAAAAAAATATATATATATATATTTTTTTTTTCAGAATACTGCATTTTTACAGATAAGCTTAATAATATCTTTATTGGGTTTGAACGGTTTTTATGCTTGTTGAATTAAAAAGTTATAGCACATGCACCAGTGGCCCTTAAGACACTAACAGTTTACAGGCGGGAGACAATTATGGTCACAGTTACGATAACTTAGGACACTGAAGAGAACTGTCTGTCTGAAAAACACCAGGAGAAATATGGCCTGCTAGTCCTGCTGCAGGAGGCTACAGATGTATAATACAGATGTGGCCAGAGCAATAATGCCTTGGTGGAAGAGTGGTGAACATCCACGAGGATGAGATGAACTGTAGTACTTAAAGCAGCTGGTGAACATACAAGATTGTTACTTCTGACATCGAATCCACCCTCCCTCCCGCTCATTGTTGAATATTTTAATGTGCATACAAATATTTACATGTTAAAGGCATGATTCAGCGAAAAATGGAACTTATTCCATGATTGTATGCATCTTCTTTCAGGTGAACACAGTCGGAGATATATTTAAAAACATCCTTGCCCCTCCAAGCTTTCTAATGGTAGTGTAACTAGCTTCAGGCGAAAGAACGTACACATACTCCGCAAGTGGACTTGCTCCAAATGAGTATGATGAAGGATATTGGAGACGCCTCTCACGGTTCAAACAAGTCAGACTGGGCAACAAACTCAAGCTCCTTCTATTATATTTGAAATCCTCCAACATTTCTCGTTAAAATTTCTCATTTTAGACTTCTAATTTGAGACCGGCGTTTTGTTTCGCTCTATCCCCTGAGACTCCGTGTTCGTCAATGTGTACGGCCGTCCAGAAGCTACTTATTATAGTTAATAAAGTTTTAAATATGGATATTTTTCTTTCAAAAACCCATCACTTTACTTCAGAAGGCATTTATTAACCCCCTGAAGCCGTATGGATTAGTTTTATTATGGATGGATTCATTTTTTTGGCTTCAAAATGTGCCCCCCCATTCACTACCATTGTAAAGCTTGAAGGAAAAACGATATTTTTAAATATATCTCTGATTGTTTTCGTCTGAAAGAAGATAGTCATATACACCCAGGATGGGTTAGGGTGAGTAAATCATGGGATCATTTTCATTTTTGGGTGAACTAACCCTTTCTGGATAACAGTATTTATTATTATTATTATTATTATTATTAATATAGTAATTTAGTTTCTATTGCTTTTCTTTTGTAACAAAGTAATTTGATGGAATGAAATTTGGATGATTAAGCGACTGATTACTTTTGAAAGGTAATTATTTTGTGATTAGTAATTTGTTTCAGAATGCATTTTTAAAGTAACCCATCCCATGTTTAGAGCGCCTACATCAAGGCCGGTTTATTCAGCAAAATGGATTAGGGCATGTAATCAGATCCTTAACTATATCAATCTCTGACACTGAGAGAACAAGAGCGGAGAGCGTTTGCGAACAATTTCATGTGAGGGCCTAGCGAGGTTGAGAAGAAATGTGGCAAAGGTTGTTCTTTGTGTTCTTGACTCAAACGTTCGCTCCTGTGCCCAGTTTCACCTCTCCACTCCCTATCTCAGGCCCTTCATTAGACATGGCTAATAACAGTAAGTATGCGCTGATAGCCATCTCTGATAACAAATGCAGCAGTGCAAAGGTGCTATCAAACTTTACAGAACTTTTGACGTTGGGAACTGCGAAAATAGAGACAGCGAGTCACAGTGAGTGCGGGGCAGACGGGTTTCGAGAAGGGGTTCAGAGAGGTGCAAGAGTAGCTGCTCTCGCAGGGATTCGTATATGAATGAGCAAACAAAAAGAACAATGTTGGAAAAATCCTGGCGGCAATATCCCTTTGGGTGAATTGATTTGCAGGGAGATGAGGCGATAAGTGGAAGACTGATGGGAGGGGCGAGTAAAAGCGGGGGGGAGGGGAGTGTATTAATTCAAATCATTAAGAGCCGCTTGCCAGGGGCGCAGCTATTGATTGCATGTAAACACAAAAGTACAATTGACTTACCAGTTGTTCACTTGTAGTATAGTGAGTCCGGTGTCTTGTGCCAGTTGCTTTTTCTGTTCTTCTGAAGGGTAGGGGTGCTGATAAAAGAGAAGGGGGGAAAAAAAACACAGGAAATGATATGAGAAACATTGTAAATAAATCAATTAATGAGCACATTTGTTAGTGAGAGAAAGGTCTGAGGTACAGAAGGGAGACGATGCTCACACGTTTGTGCTGAAAAGTGGCAAAGCAGCTGTTAATTAGTGTGAAAAAGTGAGGTGTGTCTCTTTCTTAGAGTCATTAATGGAATATGAAATCGTGTAATTAATGGCAGCGAAAAAGGCAAGCCAATTATAAAGTTAAGTGAAGTGTGGGAACAGAAACAGTAATTAGAGTGCTATGCCGTGCAACCTTACTGAAATTTATTCTAGTCATCTTGCTGCCATGAATGCATGATTGAGAATGGATATCTGAAGCCTTGCGTGGAATACAGACCACATACATTTACGGACCTCTTCCCTTTTTAAAAGTTGGATGACCCTCATTCTTAATTATTAGGCAGTTAACATCTCAATGTTGACAACATGGACAATAACAAAGTACTGAAAATCAGTTCTTAAAGTTATGAACTTGATTTGAGCTGATCCAGCTGTTTAAATAAAGGTGAGCTGAGATTTGCTTGATTTATATTAGCATTAGTGTGAAGAAGCTAGCTTTGAGTCTAAACAATGTGCTGTTCACGAAAAAGACAAGACAGAGCCTGCGTTGAGCATATAAAATGGGAGGTAGAGTGTGCTAAGATGTTTACACCATATTTATATCTAGAGAGAGAGAGAAAAAGAACCCTGTGCATGGCCTCAAATCACAGCAATAACTGCTTTTCCATTTTCTGTGGAAAACTATTTTCATTTTATGCTTTGTCAACACAATACGGAAAGTTGGACACCTCCGGTCTTAGTGTATGGCTCAGTGTGCCCTTTGTCTCACTATGTTAACAGATTCAGAACCCATTACCAAACCTGGCATAACCTACTAGAGATTAACAGGGACAAGGGCTTTAACTTGGCTTTGGGTTGCAAATCAACCAACAGGACTTCAAATTATGAGTCAACATCCTTGACACTGCAGCACAGTGACTGGTTGATCCATGAATGCAGCAAGGAAAGGGCGCTTATGAATATAATTTGCTTTTACTTATGTGACCTAACATATAGCATTGCAAAGGAAGACATCATCAATTGTGATTCTGATTCACCCTTTGAGAAGTATAATAAGAACAAGGCTTCCAAATGAACAAACACAAATGTAAAAATGGTTGGCGCCACGGGTTGTCTGCTCTTTTTTGAGCAATAATAAATTGGAATGTCTTTCATGTTGCTGAATGCATGTTTATTTACTGGTACTGCCAGAGAAAGCAGGCTGTTTTCCTGTCGCTCTCTGTCATTTTCATGTGATCCAATTGTAGGTAATTGGAACAAACTGTGGATTATTTCATGCAGAAAGTTATAATTGCAGTGTCGCCTCCAGCCATTTCGGAGTAGATTTTAAGATTTCTAATTTTTCCTTATCATATCTGTTGTCCGTCGTTGCAACCCACAATGCTAAAGTTTGTGAGAACCAGGGCCAGGACTGGAAATGTGAGAAAACAACATTCCAGCCTCTCTCACTGTCATCTGATCAGTGAAAACTCATTGATAGCAGGCCTGTGAGCACCAACTCCAACATTAGATTCATTTTATCCCAGTTCTTTTCTGTCATTCGACAAATCATCTCAGAGGGAAAAGAAGTCATGCTCAAATTTACAAATGGACTGTGTAGAAAAAGTATGGCATTAAGTGTGGCACAATGGCTAGTCAGCCCTATATTGAAGAACATAGAAAAAGAATCAAGGAGGTCTTGTGACTTTTTTGGGGGGCGGGAGGCTGTGCCGAAGGCTATTTGACAGCACTAACGCTGCCTGTTCTACTGCCGGCCCCTCAAAGAATGACTCGAGTTCTGGGCCGCTGCAATTCCAGGAATGAGTGCACTGGGACTGGATGAGATTCACACATACTTGTGTTCTTCTCACTACCTCTCCTACATGGAAACCTATTAAATTCCGTTTCACTCAGACAACACAATTTGGAAAAAAGAAATTATCATTTTGCCAGACCATTTGCATACAAGACTCTTTTGCAACCGCTATTTTGAAATCTCTTCCGTAGCGACGTTTTATGAGTCAAATATAAATTATGCGGCCCATACTTGTAAAGGTATAACTAGGGGAGTGATTCAAACGAAAATTCATATGAATCATAAGAACATTGATGAAGTATAAAATGAAGAATGTTGGGTACTGGCGTCACTTTTAAGAAAAGTAGTGGGAGGAGTACTGTCAACTAAGTCAACTTGTTAGACAACTTTACAAAATGAAATGTTACAACAATGCACAATGGGGTGGAGAAAACGAGCAGTCAAGTTTCAGCTGAACTTAAATGTAACCTAATCCTATCCTAACTTCTCATTAAATCCTAGAAACCCCATACAAAGACCTGTTCTGTGATTGACAGGTGGCTTCAACTGTGAGCATTCAGCAGTACCCAAACAGGATTCCTGTACAAACGCCAACTGGGTCAAGCTCTTCCGCCTGCAGCATCATACGTGCCTCACCTTTGTTGTCATAATGACCTCGACGTAGCCATACCAATATTTGAGTAGAATGGGGCAGCAGTGTCCCATTTACACTTATTACTGTACGGGTCATATCTGGAAAACATTCAGATACACTTCTAACTTAGGTCCTGGCTTTTTCTCTTTTTATATGTAAACTGTGCAGTGCAATTTACAATCACAGCAGGCGATACAGAAATATACTTTACTACATTTGTACTACAAATGTACTTTACTGTCTGGCTTTGGGTTATTATTATTTAATTATTGTTGTTGATTTGGGTTTTTTTCTTCCTTTTTACAAATTGATTTGTTGCAACAATATTTTTCTCTGATTTCTCAAACAGATAACTGGGCACACTTCTTTCTGCAGTTTTCGGATTTGTGCAACCCCCTCCCTCATGGCATCCCTAAATGTTCTTCCATTCCATCTCTTGCAACAATCTTCTCATACATCTTTTTCATACTTGCTGATGTATTTAAACGTACTTGTTGATGTATTAAAGCATTCATGAAGTAACGAAGTGGAAACCGTTTCTTTTCCTTTGTCTGGGTCTCCAAACACCAAATTATCTCTATGCGTCAAAACAGTGTGATTTAGATTCTGGTTTAACTGAGAGAAACCAACAGATTTTATTATAGTCAGAGAGCGACTGAGTATTTTAATCCTCTTGGCAGCAGTACTGGGTGAGAATTGTTTTCTCAGGGTCTCGTGATGCTTTAGTGAGAAAGCAATAACACTGCCTAAAGAACAGATGGAAAGTCTCAACGAATCCTCCCCGTTTCCCTTCGCCTATCTTAATGATACGTCTTGTCCAAATATACTACTCCTTTCATCAGAATTTCCAGTCTTTTCTGCACTGGTGGATACCAAGCCAACGATGCTCAACGATCCTCCCCATGCGCAGTTCTCCATCATGTATCTTATCTTTGTGTGTGTGTGCATGTGTGTGTGTCTACCAGTGCATCAACAATTGTCCCTCCCGGTCTTCCTCCGTGGCCCCCTCAGACAGGGAATGGCGGGGAAGAGAGTAGAGTCCGTGTCCTATCAGTAAGATAAGAGAGGTGAACAGGTCTCTCCCATTCTCTTGTGCTCTCACTGGTCGAGCCGAAGATTGCTGCTCGAAACAGAACTTCCCCCTCAGACTTCCCCCCTAACCCTCTCTTGACTTGCTCTCCTTACCCACAATTCAGAGCGATGGATGAGAATGCTGTTTTGAATACAGCCAAGATATGAGGAGTCAAGTTGTGTCAGGAGGCCTTTCCGTGGGAGAGGGTAGAATTCCTGTATTTACTGCACTGTACCCTGAAAGCTGAGAGGTACAACCCAGACTATGAGAGCAGAAACATGAGAGGTGTGTACTCTTGGTCTTTATGTCTTTGTGGGGAGAGTTGTGTCTATGTAGAACAGGGAGGAGGAGGTCTGGATGAGCTCCAGCTGCGCTCCTTATCAGGTCCTTAGACAGGATCCTCTGGTTCACTGTGAGGGGAGAACTATTTTGGAAGTTCCTTTCATCTCTGCGTTTTCTTCATCATTTTGCTTCCCCCGCAAAAAAAGCCAGAATCCCAGCAGTATTTCTTTACCCATCGACTCCCAGGGTTGGCTAAGGCCACATACTGAACACATCCTCCCCCCCAATTGCTGTGGACACATCTTTTTGTGTTCCATTTAACCAGTTAATTACAATCAGCCACAATCCCCCTCTCCCCCACTCTGCTGCCTTCATTACCCACACTACCGTTATTATCGTTATGTTCTATTTAAGGGAACATTTCTCTCTATCCTGTGTGATTTGGATTAAAGAAGCTTTCCATACAAGATTAACTTAATAAAATAAGTGTATGCTGAACATGGTGCTTATTCCTCACAAAGAAAATTAGCGAGGAGGCATGGCACAAAAACGAAACATGCCTCTTGAGTCGCAGGACACAGTCACAAAATTAATCCTTGTGGCTCCATCCGACAATGCCTCCACTAAGTGCCCATCTCCTAGAGAAATGTGATGTCTAATACTAAGTATGTTGCGGGGACGACTAAGGTCAGTGGGTCCTTTCAAGGTATGTGATGGTTCATTTCAGATAGGTCTCCTACTGCAGCCTCACTTCCATATTCCTTGTGGCTAATCCCCATGGAAGCCAAGCTGCCCCTGAGGAATGCCTGAGGCTTGATCCAGGGGCCATTCTGGCCTAGGTGTCTACTGAGTATCATTTCAATATCCCATCTCAGAACCAGCCACTGTACTTGTGGGCTGCGTCCACCCCTCTTCCGTGGCTAGGCCCTTGAGAAAACAGGATTATGTCTGAAGTTTAGTGCTCCACCTACTCCAGCTCTGCTAGCATTAACTGCACCAGAGCCACAGCTTCAGGCCTTCTGCAGATAGGGCCACCTACAGCATCCAACCCAAACCTCAGGCCGGGGGAGGAAGGATTACCCTTGATATTTGGCTAAGAGCATTATCGTCTCTACAGACAATTATGCACTTGTTGTCTTCGTCAGTAAGATCAAGGCATCACAGCTTCGTTGCAAAGTTATTTACTATCATTGAAAGGTGTTATTTCCTCAGAGATTTTTCTCTGCTAAGGAAAAGTTGAGACATTTCAAATTCCTTTTTGAGCATGTGGCATAAACATGAAGTTTTGTCCTTCATTAAGGAAAAACAAAACATGCTTCATATGGAAAACTGAAGAGAGAGAGAGCACAGAAAAGACAAAACAGCAAAGCTTCTGTAACCCAATTTCTTCCTAAGATTGATTCACCAATGAGACAACAACAAAAGAGAGAGAAAGATCTTAGATTTGGAAAACAACTGGAGGCCAGGGTTTAAGATGCCCTGGCGGAGTTGGTGACTGGCTGGCTCACAGAAAGTGGGAATGCTTCATTGGGAGCGCCACTAAGTTTGTAGCAAGCTAAGTCAACACAAAGCCGGCATATGAATTATTCACAGACAGTGTTTTTAGAAATCCTTGTACTACAACAAGCTAAAGCTGGAGAAATTTCACCCTTGGAATTTTTTCGCCATTTAATCTCTACTTTTGATAAAAGAGGATATGTTTAATTTGGTTTCCAGCATTTTAATTAGTCATCCTCTTAAAAACATTTTTTTTTTGTTGTTGTTGGTTTAGGGAATAGGGTGTAACACAAGTGCTTTTGGGTAGGGAATAGGCACTCTTCTTGTTTTGAAGGCAGCTGAGGACAGAATGTAAGTCTAAAATTAAAAGATGGGTGTGGGCTGGAATACAAATCAGATCTATCCATATCTGTGTAAACTTCCAAGCCCACAATGCTCTAAATCAACATTATCAAATTTGAGCAAAGGGCTTTGCATCCAAAAATGCAAAGTGCAACAGGCAAAAGATAAAATAACACATATCTGGACACCCGGATTTGTAAGCCACTTCATTTGAAGACAGTGGCTGGTATTTGAATAGCTTTACATAGAAGAGAGCCGAGCTATATTTTTCATGAGGTGGCCTATAGCTTCAAGCGCCTGCAAAGAGGTAAGCCAGGTTCAGGCACTGATATAAAAGTCAGTCGCGGAAGGGTAGGCAGTCTCTTATTCAGTCTCATTACAGATACCAGTGGAAGGGTGGGGAGTCTGTGTTTAAGGGGGATGCATGTTGTTCCACACCTGCTGTTCACAGTCACACGGTAATAAGGGGGCCAGCCTGCAAACACTGACTGGAGCTTGGTGGACTGCGGCTGATGAGCCCGGGCTAATTCAGGGGTGATTATGTAGTTTACTGGACCACTAAACCTCTTTAAGCTTGTAATTACAGCCTATTTGAGGGGGAACATTCAAAAGCAATTCAGCTGCGCCGTGCCTTGCCACGCCGACCGCAGCTGGAGGTGGGCTGCTGGCACTCGGCGGGGGAGTCTAATATCTGCGGGGATGGGGATTTTAGCACAGTCCGTCAGGTAGCATCACAGACAAAGAAGTACATGCCACCTCGGCCGACCCACTCCGGAGAGTGCCAGCCAGCGGCTGTGCTTGACACACAAAATCAGAGCGGCTTGAGATCGTTTAAAGCTGATAAACACCCAAATGATTGTTTTAGCTATTGTCAAGAGGACTGCGAGTGAAATGCAAAGCAGGGCTATTAATGCATGCTTCGGTACACAAGCTACTCCACCCTCCTGCCTCCCAACAGCCAAAACTGGGTTTGTTGAAGGTGGGGGCCGAGTGGCAGGAGTAGGAACTCATGGTGCATTAAATGTTAAGAGAATCAGGTTACTATATTGCACCTTGACCAAAGAATCCTCTCCAATGCCTTTACTTTCAAGGAAATTATCCTTTAGCTAATTCCACTGAAATGTGATACTCAAAGGAAGCAATTTCGGAACCACAAAAAAATTCTAATAACCTGCACGATATTATTATGTTATTATCATAATTACCCTTTTGCCCTGGCCATTTTAATTAATGTTCAATGGAGGGCCTGAGGGGGAGGAGAAACCTGGTCACGGTTGGAAAAGAGTTAAAAGAAGGTAAAGGTATTTTACAATTGCTCCCTTATGCCATTTCACTGCCTGGATAAAAGTGGGCAGAAGGAAGAACACAGACATATTTCTCCTTTCCTCTTCTTTTGCCATCTCATTTTATCTCCTTCTCCCACCTCTCCTTTCTTTCATTCTCTCTCTCTCTTTCTCACTGAGCGGAAGACAGATCCTTCTCCATCGGTGCACAGCTTATACAAATCAATGACTTAATCTGTCGTAACAAACAAGTGAGCAGCGCCTTGCCTCTGTCTGCTTCCTTTTCCACCACAGCTAAAACACTCCACTGATAACAGAGAGAAAGAAAAATAAAAAGGCCCGTAGACCAACACTCTCTTCCTCCTGCTAGTGATCTAACACTTTCTATTAACGTCTGAATCTAATCTGATGAAATACGGCCACGTCTGGTTCAAGACACATATTGCAGATGCCTCGCACAGGGGAGTGATCCCCTGGCTGCACGCGGCAATCTCCATGGGGACGACATGGATCAGCAGGTGCTCTCAATGCAGCTCCCATGCAGCCATGCATCCCTTATTGCGACAGGAAACACCATGCACTCAGCGCGGCAGGAAAAGGTCAAGATCCACTATCAGAGCTAAATGGAGAGAATCCTATTCAATAGTTGAGTATGTGCCAGGTCCTGGATAAAGTTAAGGCAAATAAGACAAATCTAAGAGGTTTTAAGTGTCTGAGACCATTTACCCTTTGTTCATCACCTTGGGAAATCAATGACAACAAAGACAACGGCACTTTAAAAGGGTTTTGGATTCAGTGCACAGGACATGCTAGCTCCATTAAACATTTTATGCACTTATGCATGATGGTAGAAAATCATTTTGTTGATCTCCTCTCCAAGAAAGCACAGTTAATGATAGACTATGAACTGCTTTCCCCCCTTTTCCCTGTTTTGGCCCACTTTGCTTGCAAAATGAACCAGCGTCAGTCTAGGTGTTACTGATGCAGAAATGCTTGTGTTTTAATGTGCATGTACTTTCAGACACATAGCCAGACAATTACACTGTTGATGCTCTGTGAGTCCTTCAAGAAGGGAAAAAAGCCCCATCAAGAGGCCTGAGGGTAGTGCCATTTTCTCCTGAAGAACTGTTTGTCCCCAGATGAAAAGCACAATGAGCTCAGAGCAGCACGCATGGCTGAGATTACAAGTAGGAGGAACCGAATTGATAAATTAGTTCAGCAAACGTGCAAACTGATTACCGCGTCTCTGCTGCCATATAATCCATCAGGCATACACTGGCGCACATGCACACACAAACAGAGTGAGCCAAGAGTATCTGGGACAGACTGCTGGAGCTCTGCTCTGTGGGGGAATGCTCTGCAGTGGCTGTAAGTAAAAGGTATTGAGCTGGTGACTGCAGGCGGAAAGATCCCTGAGCACTGACGATTACAGCATAGCCAGGGTAAATCAGCAAAGCCCGGTCTGAATCTCCACACGTAGCGCCATCTAAAAACATAAATGGACCTTTACCTCTTGGCAAGACCATAGCTAAACTCTGGCCAACGGTACTACTCGGATTAAGATGCATTACAGAACAGAGCATGCTGAACTGACACCCAAAGATTTAAATTGGCAATGCTGTAGAATGTAGACTTGTATAGACATCCAAATATCACTGTCCTTATGTCACCTCAGGTTGTATCCTCTGCCCTTCCCAGCTCTGGCAGTTGTGGATCAAGCATCCACCGTAATCCCCGATTAACATCCTGCCTAAATGCCCCATAAGTCCATCCCAATGACAACTGAACTAACATTACTATGGTCAACAACACTGAGTGATTAGTGGATATCTACATGGAATGTATATTTATACTGTATTTCCACTATAGGCTACTGAATATCCTTGACAGACAGACTGCTCAGGAGGTGGTGCATATAGGATAACCTTGCACCACACCTGAGCTCCAAGCTTCTTCCAGAAAAAAGCTGAGGAGTTCATACAGACGGAGCATTTTAGTGGGATTACACAGAAACTAGAATTGAGAGACGGCACGGTTTGTCACATTAAGGCCATGGCCGGTATGCAGACATGCAGGCCTAGCATGATCTCACACTCAACAGTCGTTAATGGCTAATCCTTCACAAGTAGCTGATAATGAAATACAATACTGTTATGATATAACAGAATGGAGTATAACTTTCTCTAACTGACAACATAATGAAAGTGCCACAGAGTGCATGTTAACAAGCTGGACAGATGGAATTCAGTGAGGCCCACCTGTGTACTAGTGGAAAACGGTGTACATGAATACTATCTTCTCCAATGACGTGGCTGCAACAGTGGCTGGCCCCGTGGGCATTATAAATTTGTCAGGTTCTTGAGAGCAGCGAGGAAGACTGAGGGATAGCCCTCATCTGGACTAGCTATGCCTCAACAGTTCAGAGGTTACAAGAAGTAAAACTTAACTGCGTTTCAGGGACATTACAGAGAAAGGGAGCCGACCAACAGCGTTGGGACGCAGAAAGAGAGAGTGGTGTCAATTAAGCATTGTTCCAAAGCCTCGTTCCAAAGGTGCAGCTGATGTTGGGGACGCTGTGGTGGGCTTGGGTAGAAAAAGGTCTACTGATGTGGTGCTCATCAATCAGGGCACAGATGGCCAGTGAAAGGCTGTGTCAGCAGTGACAGAGCAGCGTCCATCCACCTCTCCATGCACCATGTGGAGTCTGCCAATTCGATCCATTCTGTCCATGACACACCAATGCCTTTTACGCTGTCACCCTCGAAGCCTTGCCAATGATGGATATACAGTCTTTTTCCACCCTCTCTCTTTTTCCCTCTCTAGGGGTGAGGGGTGGGGGTGCAGAGGGCTGTCTATCCACAAAGACCAGCCCCAAAGAGTTGCCTGCCCCACATCCCAGGGGCCTGTCAGTGGGGTAATTGATGATGTTTTCATTACAAGATGTGGGAGCAGGGGGGCGCATCCTGCCTCAATGGGCAGCCACAGCCCTAAGATTGACTCAGCTGCCTCTTCTTTGACACCAACTTTTATAAAAAGCATCAAGTCATTGCTTCCAAATGTCTCACACACACAAACAAACATGTATCCTCTCTCTCAAACAAAAACACCACAGAGACCAAAAAAAAAAAGCTACAACAGCTGAGGTAGAGACCCAGTTGGCTGAAAGAAACATAGTAAAACAGCAAAGACACACAGTTCAGAAGAACATAAACTACAGACAGAGTCAAGAAAGAAGCCATTTTTTTTTTTCAAAGATCCACAGTGCTTGATCCGCACTGTCTGAAGAATTCCTTGAAGCTATTTCAATTTTGTGGCGCCTCCAGTACTCACTGCTACTTAGATGAAATTAAGAAATAACCAGCGACCTTAGGCTGCTAAATTCAATTTGCAAATATTAATCTGCATGGACTTTCTGCTCTGGTTAAAAATGAATAAACGAATGAATGAAAGTAAAAACAATATACACTCAGAGCTCCAATTTCTTGGCTGTGGTCATTTGATTTGAGAAAACTTGAGAGTAGGGCTCCCCACCAGGCCAAATGCAGAGTGCCACGGGTAACCAGTGCGCTGACATCTCACTGCAATAAACAACCACGGACTCATGGCTAAGGCCTGGTTGACCTCTGACCTCTAATGGATGTGGCGGCTTTTTTGACAAGGCCATTCAGATTGGGCTCTTGGCTAACTGTTACCATACCTAAAGTTACCTCTACTTGACAAAGAGGAACCTTGCAATAATGGTGCCCATGTTTCAAGGCGATACAAAATGGATGCTGTGATGTTATGTAGACAGACAATTCTGGGGGTGTTTATGTTTCTTGATGACAATATAAATGCTTTTTACCTTTACAAAAACTACTGCGGTATCTTAATGTTCTTGAATACTTCCATGATGGCAATTTCATGGTATTCTTTGGATACCAAATAAAAACCATGGCATATATGAAAGAATTCTTTCCCATGGTAAAGCATTTTGTAAAAGCACATTGCAAAAATGTACATTATATATAGAGATATATATTTAGAAATTATATATATATTGTCCAATTGAAGTCTCCCAAAACTTTTCATGGAGGTGATAGCAGGCTAGCTTGACAACCAAAGGTGGTCAAGGCAGAATATCGTCAGATCCAAACCCTTGTGATAAGATCTGTCAGGGCACCCAGTTGCTATGGCGATAAGAGTGGTGGGTCTTGCTGTTTGAACAATGTCAACACACAGCACCATCACGACCATTTCACAGACAACTTTCAGGATGGTATCTAATGCTGAGAACTATGAATAAGATAACACTTTTTCATTCTGTTTTTAAAACTGTGGATCTATCTGTTGGTCATTATAATTACATTTTTAATGCTCCTATTTTGATATGCACAGCACTTACACCACATATATTCCTCTGCCCTGCACAAGTTCCTCGATTTTGATTAATATGTGAGGCAGGTAAGTGCAAATCTTATCGACTTGGTGAATTAAAATGGACATGTAGGAAAATTTGCTGCTTTGTGCCAAATGTATGACTCCCTTCCAGTGTTTTTTTTTAGTAAAACCGAGAAGCCCAGCCTCTTGTAACCCCCCTCTGTGCTTTCCATGCACTATTTTTTGAGGAGGTCATATGCTGAACATCTGTAATTTTGCCCAGGAAATCATCACCAGGCCAATTCAAACCAACTCTCTCCCCCTGACTCCAGCCTCCAACTATTGGGCAACAAATTCAGCCCAACTCCCCGAAGAGGACACTGCCCGTTCCCCCTCCTGCTGGTCCAACCAGCTCAGGGCCCTCTGCACGATTCAGTCCATCGAGTGCAGAAATGAGTTATAGCGTTTTTCACACCTGGTTCTGCTCAAGATGCAGCACAGTTGAGGTTTGGCAAAATGTGCTCACAGCGAGTAAGAGAATAAAAAAAAAAAAAAAAAAGAATGTTGCCTCCACCAGAATTGTTACATGTGTGTGAAGAGGGTGCTAAATTGGAGCCTAATTGCATTAAAAGCGATTATGCCTTCCAGTTTCATTTTGAACACAAACACCACGTAAAATGGGGGGGGGGGGGGCGGGCGATTGCACATTGTGCTGTGGTTTGCTTTTTACGAGCTGTGATGGAGGCTCCCTCCTGCTCTCCGGTTCTGTGTACAAACAGGACGAAGCCCAGAGCTTGTAGTGCCGGCCTAATGTTCAGCTGTTCCAGGATCAGTCCTTATTGCGGCTGCATAGCAACAATCTGAAGCCTGGCTTTCATCTAATTACTCTATCACATAATTTTGCAAATTGCCCTTTCACTGGGGAGCTGAGTGCAAAAACATAAGCACAGCGGGATTTGGGGCAATGGCTTCCATTTATTACTCATTTCTTGTTAAATTAAACAAGAAAATACTGTTTGTGAGATAGAGGGTGAAAATCAGGAGGGAACAAGGAATGGGAAGGAGGGGGGCAAAGAGTCCAATTTCACGGCCACGGGAACAGGAAAGCTGCTCAGTGTACCCAGCATTCCTCTCCAGGATGCCTGGCACAATCACACTATCTTTGTTCAGATAAAATAAAAAAAACAAACAACAGTTAAAGCAGGAAAAATAACAGAAGTTTAGGGCCTGTTGTCTTGTTTTTTTGTTTTTTACTTCACCACAAAGTTTATTGGAATGTGTTCACGCCAGCTTTACAGCTTGCTAAAACACTTGTGAGTGAAGAGTAATTAGCTAGCATTTCTCCCTCTCTTTCTCCATGCTATTCTCAGATCCGCAAAACTCCCTCATCCACTCGCCCTGCAAGCCGGCTAATAACTGGGAACCGAAAACAACTGATTAAAGAGCAGCTTTAGGGTGTAGCTACCCCGAAAGCCTTCACCGTCTCCTCTGTATCGTTCTCCGTTCCGCTTATTGTTTTCCTCTCCCCCTCTTCCACCGAATGGCTCATCAGAGTAATCTTGCACCGCCACCCACTTCACACTTCCGTCTCGGCACAATGGCTTTACTGGTTGATTCATGCGACAAGCAAAAAACGCATTTTTTCTGTGGTTGAACTGTGCAACACATATGTAATCTATATTTCTCTAAGACAGAAGGCTATCATCTGTGTGTTGTTTGTGCCGCTTGCTAATTGCCGCTGTCTTTATCTCCAAGAGCCAGACCTGAGGACTGTTCCTTCACACATTGATTCAGAGGAAAAGGGACATCAGAGGTTCAACAACTACCTCTTACATCAATCCTGGGCTCTCGCACTTTCTCTTACATCTTTGTGGCCCCAGTTGAGACTTTCCGACGTCCTTTGAGTAAAAGCCAGTTGGAAACGGAAGGCGAGACGACTGCATTGTCCGTAAGGTCAGTCATCCGTGCCTCACGTGCTGCGTGTTTGTTCCCCATACAAATGCTGAGCTGTCAGAGTGAAGCGCTCGAAGCAGGGAGTGAAACGAGTCTAATTTCTCAAGTTTGCCATAAGGAGCGCTGGACAGACCTATTTACAGCAGAGCCTGAAAGTGTTTCCATTCATGTTTCGATCTGACCAAAGCGCTCGCTGTCTCTGTATTAAATTCAACTTCCTTTCTCCCTCTTTCTATGGGTCTCCTAATCTATCCCTCTGTCTTAGCACGAATTCTGATGCCATATCATTGGTTTCTTTACCTTCTTTCATCACAAGCATTGTTTTGTTTTGCTCACTCTACTCTCTCTCTCCAAGGAGTGTTTGCAGTCATTTTCAATCAATTGGAGATTGATACAATTGGACAAGTCTACTATCGATTGCTGTCATTTCATTCAAAAGTGTCCCACAATCACAATACAAGGCTGTTATGGGTGTTTGCTTGTTTGATGTTATGTGGTTGTTTGCTAAGTGTTCTAAGTAGTTGCTGAAGCACTGCTAAGTGCTTGCTAGGGTGAACAATCATAAGTCTGATTTTGCTTTAATGTAATAGCACATCTTTTCTTAACAAATGACATCATTTACGATATACAGATCACGAATGAAACAGGACAAGTTATGCGGCAAAGTTTAATACATTGAGTAAGGAGTTTGCTGAGCAACAGTAAGAGTAGTATTCTAAGGGTACGTTCACACTTGTAGTTCGGTTGGTTTGGTTCGTTTGGTCCGGACCAAAAAACAAAAACAAAGCATATAGTCCTGGTCCGCTTAGCACTCATACTGGCATTTTTAACAGCGAACCTTAAGTTACCAAACCAAAGGCTAAGGAATACGGTCACAACCTGATTGGTCGGCTTTTATGACGTATATTTCGTGACAGAGCTTGTTTACCGAACATTCAAAACAACGCTGTGTTCTGGATTAAACGCCATCATTTTATGCGCGTACATATGCTTTATTTTTACCAGCTGAGAACTCACGAAGAGCTCATAAAATGTTCAAAACATTCAAAACAGCAGCAGGATTTCCTCCGTTGCAGAAACAAATATTGATGAGGCACTTCACCTCCTCGTTGCTCCACGTTTGCCCTCGACTCATTTTGGATACACCGATCTTCCCGCGTCGTCAAATCAGCTGACTTGTAGCGTCACATCTTGTGACATCACGTCCTGTTTTTGGTTCGTTTACATGTCTTTGGTCCGTGTTACATTCATATATCAATCGAACCGCACCAGAGTTCGTTTGGAAGCGGACCGAGACCCATCTTTTTAGCGGTCTCGGTCCGCTTGTTTGGTGCGCACCAGGGTTCGGATGGCAGCGTTCACATATGTTCAAACGACCCGCACTAACTGAGCAATCGCACCAGGGTTCATTTTAATGGAACCAAACATGACAAGTGTGAACGCACCCAAAGCCTAACCTAAACTCTATCATCTAAAAAAAGTTTTTGCATTTTTTATAATAATAAACATTTCCTTATAAACCATTTTCACCTAGAAGATGTCCTAAAAGAGGGGTTTTGTCAGTTTTGTCCCTGAAGTATAGTTAAATACAAACATAAACACTTGAGACAGAACAAGCTCTCAATGACACAATACTGTCCACCATAATAGTCAGCCAAGACAAACGGGAAACTAAACTTCCATCAGTCTGTGCTCTTGTGGATATTGGACATTGTTGTTTGTGTGTACGTGTGTGTGTGTGTTTGTGTGAACTGGCAAATGGCTTTCTTTTCACACACCTTTCTCCTGGGGCCGCTAAAGGTGGGAGTTGATGGGGGTTTGAGTGTGTGTATGTGTGAGTTGGGGGTGTGCTTGGGGCAGGTGAAGTTCTGGGGGGTGCTCAGGCATAGTTTCTGTGCCACAGATGTAAGAATGGGGGGGCCGGCATGTGAGGACTTTTGGCACTGATCAAATGGGCTCCCTTTTGACTACGGCTTGGTTAAAAACACATTTCCTTTTAACACCTAAAAATACATGCTGCTGGCCATAATAGCTACTTCAGCCATAAAGCGTAACACAAACAAGCGAAGGTTTAAGTAATATGTTTATTGAAAATACACCTACGTGAACATTTCACTGTCTTTAATTAAGAGACATTATTATTATGAGTTGTACATAATGTGTATGTGTGTGTGTGTGAGAGAGAGAGAGGCTGGCAGAGGTGTGTTAAGCCCGTGAGAAGGGTAGATATATGGAGATAAGTGGTGTCTTGACAGCACTCCGATTACTTTGTGGTAAATGAAATAGTGGAAGTGAAATCCATCAAAGCAAGAGGAAGAGACAACCACATCAATGGCCTGTGCTTCTCTATCACTTCTCTATGGCAGGTGTGGATAGCCACAGTAAGAGAAACAACCATCAGCCCAAAAAACACATTCAACTAACTAGCAAACCCCATTTTTGATCATGTAACCTAGACATACAGTGACTCCAAAAAAGTATTTAGAATTTAAATGCTACACTGCTTGTTTTGATATTTTAGTACAAATACTGTTAGTCTTCATTTTATATGCAGAGCATTATATGACATAAACTTTTTTGCTCACCAGCCACTTTGGCTAGTGGTTTTCTTTTCTTTATTTAATTTATTTAACAGGAACCGTGCACAAAACAAATTTTGTGCCAGAGTTAAGTAAACAGCTAATTTGCATCTGTAGTCCCTGGGCAAAAGTTACTAGCCACTCAGCACACAATTTTGACATCGATACTATGCCATATAGATATTTTTAGCATTATCTCATAATTGACCCTTCGCAAACAGTTTGATTGACAGGCGATCTGACCAATCATAACCCCATTTTGTCCGACAAAGCAGTCAGGGGAGTTAACGTTGGTGAACTTGAACTTGAAAAATTGTGTGCACTCACGTCTTTCCACACTTGAAACAACATTCCTTCTGATGTCCATTCACGTTTATTTGATGCTGGTTCACGAGCCGCTTGAACTGAGGAGCTACAGCGATCTGTCACGACGCATTAAAGAGCCACTATACGGTATTTATTGTTTAAACGACTTAAAAAAATTACAATACATTAAATATGAAACTGTTTCTTATGTCTGTCGACGCGTTGTCAGTGTCCTCTTTGCTCCGGGATGTATTTTTCACTGTGTGAGAACATGATGTGTGGCATGAGAACAGTAACTAAAGGGGGCGGGTCTTTGCGAAGGGTTAATTTGAGCAAAAAAACCAAAAAAAAACGCAACTGGTATCGTATTCTGCGGAAAATGAGCATTGGAAGCGTTTCAGATATTTCAGTATTGATATATTGAAAAATCGATATTTTTGACAACACCACATTGCACTTAGTTTATTATTTCAGATGCCTTTTTAAAAGATAAGGTATATATTATTTTATAAAATTCAACCTGCCAAAGTGGCTAGTAGGAGTGACCACACACACACACGTTGTGTTTTCATGTTTTATGGGGACATTCCATAGGCGTAATGGTTTTTATACTGTACAAACTGTACATTCTGTACCCCTACCCCTAAACCTACCCATCACAGAAAATGTTCTGCTATTTTAGATTTTCAAAAAAGATAATTCTGTATGATTTATAAGCTTGTTTCCTCATGGGGACCAAAAAAAGTCCCCACAAGATCATAATTTACTAGTATTACTGTACCTGTGGGGACATTCGGTTCCCATAACGTAGGGAATACCCGCCTGCATACACACACACACACACACACAATGGCATCTAGACATCTTTAAGTGTTGCTAAAGTGCCCAAATATTTTGGGGTCACTGTATATACAATAATCTCCATCTCAAGCCATCGTTAATATGGATAATACCCTGACACACACTGTATGGAGAACTCCTAAAATTCTCCATGAATAAAACCAGAAAAGAATGTAAAATGACGACTTTTTCTTGGCTTAAAACTTAGCATGTGTTGTTAAGGCTAGGCAAGATAAAGGGAATGTGTGTGTGTGTAAGGATATGCGTTGACCATTTCAAGGGCTTTGAAGTGCAGCATTCAAGTATTGGCTGTAGAAGACTCAAAGAAAAGCAGAAAGTGGAAAGATCACTTCACTGAACTCACCGTCAAGTGCTGGAAGAGCCATGCCCTCATAATGTTGGTCGCCACTTTAGGGAAGATGCCCCTTTTTTTATTCCTCTTCTTCTCCTTGTCGGGGTCGTCGTCATCTCCTGTGCTGGGTGACGCCACACTGTTGTCCAGTCCGTCACCTGTCAAAACACACACACACACACACACACACACAGGGAGTCAAGGGATGGTCAGTTCCTGATCAGTAACCGAAACACAGAAGCAGGCAGTGCATTTTTTCCCCTCAAAACTAGGCAACAGGGTAAGCTGGCAACAATAGTGCTTCTTTGAAGCGTCACGTCTGAATGCATTCATTTTTAATACTTTTATAAATAACCCCCCTTTCTCATCCCCCACACAACGCTCAGAAAGAGAGAGAGAACAACAATGGACTTGTAAGGTCGCATTTCCCCCCTGCCTTCCAACACAGTGAGTCACCAAAGAATTGAGAATGACAGAGAGATTTAGTCTTCATTATCCGAGGGAAATATTGATTGAAGCTCGCCCCGGTGTCTTTTTACCTCAGGTGGGGGAGTTACACTCTATGAAAAAGGAGAAGGAGGGGGGTGAATATGGCTGCTGCACAAAACGGCAGCCTTTCAAAGAGCTGCATTTTAATAACAATGCTGCATGGGTGCTCGCAGCAACCTGTGGGTGCTCGATAAGGCTTTATAATGGGCAGTTCAACATACCAGAGCAGAGGAGATGGCTTACGTCGCCTTTTCAGCTTCGCATCGCCAGTTTGCTTGCGTACGCTGATTTTATTCAGATCCCCAATTATCGTACGCGTTCCCCCTCAATGCGAGCCCAAACGCGCCACTGAGAAGACTTCTGATAATTGTTATTATGAGCCCGCGATTCAAATAATAAACCATAAAAGAAACACGAGCGAGGCAAACAACAGCACGTCGCGAGGGTTTCAATAGTGGAGGCGCAGGAACGAAGAGAGTAACTTATTGATTACGTATAAAGCACTTCCAAAAGCCCCAGCGCTATCCGTACAGAGAGATTATGGTGGGTTAACTCTTTCTCTCGCTGTAGCTTTCAGTCAGCGACATAAGGCACCTGTATCATTGATAATTAATGGAAATGTCTGCAGTAATCCGGTTGGAGATAATTTTTTTCCCAGCTCCATGCATCAATAGAATAATCAAGGGTCTAAAAGAGTCTTTGCTCCCCATTACCTCAGGCAAAAGAATTCCTGAAAGCATGCCTTGCGGGCACCTGAATTATATACGCCATTAGGAGAGCGAAGGCTTTCTACATTCCATATAAAACACTCCGCCAGCCCTCTCTGCCTAGGAGAGAAGCCCCAGAAAAAGCTGAGACTTTTTAAGTGAAGACTTATGTAGATACAATGGCTTCGCCTTTTACACAAGGGCACTTTCCCTCAGTCAGTCACTTACTGAGAAACTGACCAGAGCTGAATCGCCCTCCCCCAACACACACACACACACACACACACACACACAGAGAAGAAAAAGAAACAATCAAAACATACTCACTATAAGCCGTCAAAGGCGAGTTTCGATTACATCATTAACTGATGCCAAAAACAGCCCTGGCTTAGAGAGCAGTTTGTCTTCCGACTGTTTTTAGGCAAATAGAACTTCCCAGCTCCCATCTGGAAAGGCAGTGGCACCGCTGGCCTGTAATCTAAGACACCATTTTCATTAGAAGCAAATGCTCCAAATCCGGTGTAAAGACTAGTTCGTGTTCAGCAAAGCCTAAAATAATAAACCCAGGGCTTGTCCCATGCGAGTTAGCAAAACAGAAGCAAACACTGGATATCAGGTCAGACGGAGGAAGAGGGAAGGGGGGTACGACGAAAGAGTAAAAAAGGGCAGGGGCCGTTTGAGTGATGTCTGAGGTAACTTGTGTGTGTGTGTGTGCTCTCCTGAGCTTTGGTCTTTTAGCCATTTTGAACTATTTAACCTCTCTTCCCCAATATTTTCCTTAAAAACTGACCTCTGAAGGCCTACACCTCCAAGGCAAACGAGGGGGAGGGAAACGAAAGCTGTCAATTTTATTGGGATTTCCATTTTCGACGCAATTTGATACCGATTTAACTTGGTCCAGTCTGGGACAAATTTCACCTCTTTTTTAGCATTGCAGTGTCAGTGTAAAGCGAGTTTCTGCCAAAAAGTCAGCCCGTTGCTAAGCCAAGAGTCATCACAATATTAAACATTCATTTAAATGCTATGAAAAATATGGCATGATGTGATTTTTGTTGGGTTGTAAGCGCTTTTAACCGTTTTGCTCATTTCTCCCGCCAAAACCCTGTCCTCCAAAATCATGTAAGAAAAATGCAAAATGTCTCACACGAAGCGAGCATTTCTGATTGGCTAAAAAGGTGTCACTTCCCTGACTCTTTTCTCGCCATTCACAGAGTCTAGGGCTGTAACAGAGAAAACCTATTTCAGTGCTTTCATCTTTTATTGTTTTTATTCCCATCTTCGGTGCAATTTAATACTGGCTCACCTAATTTCGCATCTATTTTAACACTGGTGTGTCGGCATAGGAATATGGCAGTGTCTATACGGCACTTTTGTGTCAAAATGTCAGGCCGATGCAGAGCTTCCGCACTCTACCCGCGCCAAATAAAGACGAATGATGGCGGCGAGACTGAAAAGGTGGAAATAATCATAAAAATGATGCTAGTCCATAAACAAGCTCACAGCCTCATTAGTCCAGCAGCAGGCTCCACTGGCAGATTTATGCGCCTTTTCGCTGATGCCATGAGGAAATGCCACGGGCGAACTTTGGCCAACTGCTAATGGGTTATGACAGCGTCTTAGCAACTACTGCAGGGAGGGGGGACGCGCGGTCCGGTTCGCCACTGACAGAGAAGAAAATGTCATCTCATCTGGCCATGTGTGGTGGAGTCTATGCAGCAATTAGAGAGCAGGCCAGTGACTGGAGCAGGCCAGAGGCTGAGGAGGATGCCCCGCGGCTAACCAGGGAGAGAATTTTTTATGACCCCCTCGTACGCGCGCGCACACACATCCGTGCGTGAGATCAGCCGGTGACGCTCTAGATGCCTGGCTGGAGCTAAAATCAGGTTAGCTTCCCAACATGCCTTTGTCAGCCAGCTCTTCTGATTGGCTCATCTACTCCATCTCAATACCTGTCTCCTGCCCTCTCGATCTCTCCAGCCATCTCTCTCTCTGCCTCTCTATCTCCACCACTCTCTCTAACTTACTAAAGGCGCTTTCTGACATTATCAGAAAGATGTAGGCTAATCTGTTATGATCCGATTACTCAAAAAGGGCACTACCTGTTCCTCTTGCCCTGTGCGTACACAACTCCGAAGTGTCAGCCATTTTTCTGCTGCTTTACAAATTAGCAGAGTGGCACTTCCGATCCGTCAAGCACAACGTCAAACGTTCATTTACATGCTACAAAGAAAGATGACTTGACGTGACAGATTCACCACTTCTGCCGAAAAGACCAGTTAGGCTTATTCGCTGTTAGATCTAGATGGTGGCTCGGTCCCGAGTTTAAATCTGAAGTGTGTAATATCTGTGATTTTCTAGCATTGGATCAACCAATGGTGCGAGTTTGGGGGCGGGACTACCGGTTTATCTGAGCAACGAGGGACGGTAATGTTATTTTTGCATTTCTGTTCGGTGCCATTAGTGGTGTAGAATTTTGACATTTCACCATTAACAAGACCAATGGGGATAGCAGCATCGAAAACACAACATATGCTGTTTTTCATCAGGGTTTAATTTTAATATTTTCAACATTTGGATAAGACAGGCTGTCATAGATCATGCTGTTCAGCTTCTTGTCCAATTTTAAGAAGTGTTTTGACTAAATTTTATTGGCCATGGTCTGATGGATGGGGCCAAGCTGTGGAAACAGATTGGCTTTTGCTTTACTCCACATTTGGTCCATGGATGATTTCTAGAGCACCTCTGGCCTCTCCCTGCGGAGGGAGTCAGGTGACCTGTGCTGCTCTCTCACTCTCCCTTAGCATTCAAACACACTCTCATATGACTGTGCTAGAGCTTTCCTGGTCCTGCAAAACCTCAGCCTTAAGGGCCTGCCATCCGCCTTCTTTTCACTATGCACACATTCACACACGTTCACACACTCTTCGTTCTACCACGCACACACACACAGAGAGAGAGAGAGAGAGTCGCATATAAAGAGTGGGCGAATGGGAAGAGGGGAGGGTCGGCGAAGAAAAGATAAAGCCGGGTTCATTGTATTCAGGCCATTCACATGGTTAGAATGGACCAGGCAGCGGGGGTTCCCTTTGCATGGGTCACAAGCGCCTCCCACCTCAAAAATATTCTGAACATGCAGGAATTCCTGCGGTATGATTCCCAACAAGAGACACTCAGATTAGCAGGGAGCTTTCCGTGCACGCTTGCCCCACCATACATTTTCTGTTCCTAAAATACATACAAACATTAGTAGCGGTCTGCTGACTGCAATCACTTGCTCTTCCAGCAAAATGGCCTTAGCTCCTCTAGTTTCTGACTCGGAAGGATAAATATAAAGGAAAGTAGACGCTTTAATGAGATACGACATGGCGGCAATGTGGCGATCTTTAGTTATGTTGACTGTGTTTGCCTCTTTGAGAATTGATCGCTTGTGTCTTGTGATGTGCATGGCTGTGCATATGTGTGTATTTATGCTCAGAAAGAAAAAAATAGCACTGTAAATACTAATCTGCGGAGAGTCATAATTCCAATCTGTAATTACCCAGGATTCGTTTTAAATAATGACAGTAAATAATGACGGTTTTAAATAACTGCAGGCATCTTAAATAATGACACTGTTTTCTCCCCCCTTTTATTACACATGTATGATGACAGTGACAGATCTGTAATTCATAATTTGAGGGGAAAAAAGAGTGTAATTACAAGTCTTTGAGCCGTACCTCGTGCGTCTCTGTCATCGCCTCACAGCGGGGCTAACAGAGAGGGTAATGCATAATGTGGCTCATATTCAGTGTTATAATGCCTCTAATTAAACAGAGTCACCCGCGTTGAGTCCTAGCTGAGAGCTCCTCATGCATATTCCCAGGTCTCCGGGATCAGGCCGCTGACATACCCACAGGTGATGGCAAAAATGTCATTGCAAATGTTACGGCTCTTTTTCGTCCATGTCTGTGTAGGGGTCACTTCCACTGAAGCCCCCGACACTTTGGAAAGCGTACCGAGGCCCAGGGGCACAAACACAGCATTAAACTGAGGTCTCTCTCACTCACTCTCTCTCTCCCTTTCCCTCCCCTCCTCCTCCTCTTTTCATTCTTCCTCCGGTCCATGTGTCGAGGGGGGAAAACGGTCAAATGAAAGTGTAGGGCCCTGAGTTTACCCTTTCATGTCGAGCACTTTTACTGTGTAACTATTGATTTTTCTCCTTTGTAATTTTTTTTTAATCTGAAGATATAAGGCGGGCAGAAAAGGCAGGCTGGTGAGGTTCAAACGGGAACACTTTAAGAGTCCTCTGATTCCACCGAGGCAACACACACACACACACACACTCACACTCACAAAGAGTATACATGCTCTATTCTCCCTCTCTCTCCCTCGCTCGCTCTCTCAGACAGCTTTTGACACCTTCTCCAGGGCCAGCTTTGTTCGATATCCAGGCAGACCGGATGGCTGAGAGGAAAGTGTTTTTTAAAAAAAGGAACATGGCTCGCAACAAAAGCTAAGAGCCTTCGCTGGTCGCAACAACAGCACTACTCCAGCAGTCTGCCCGGAATTCAACTCATCCGAACGCTTTTAAACCTCTCATCGTCTACTCTAGGTGAACCTAAAACAATACACACAGCCAAATAAAGACATGACACCCATCCTCTGACTCAATTGAGCAGAGCAACTTTTCAATATCTGTAACAGACAGAGGCCTGGAGACAAACGGTTTTGTATTGTTCTTTTGGTATATTTTGGTAATGAGCGAAACGGAACCGGAGCCGTGTGGTTAACTGCGGCGGTCTTCATTATTGGCTTCTGGCAGATAATTTTCCACATGGCAGCTATCTAAATGACACAGGCTGAGATAAGTGCTCTAATGCACAGGGATTTTCCCCAACTACAGCGTATCGCCATCCATTGGGCTGTAGTACAGTAGATAATGTGAGGGTATTTCACTTCTAATAATACCCTGCTTGGTCTCCCCTGCGTTCGTTCAACGTAGTTAACATGGAGAGTGAATTGTATGGCAGAATTACACACAATGATCCCAGCTTATAATGAAAAGGCAGCACTTATTACTGAGAAGATGGAGGGGGGCAAAAATAAGTCATCTAAAGGATGAAATGTAACATCAAATGGCTTCTCTGTCAATGATCAAAGCCGCTCTTCATTCAGATCCATTATGTCACATACTGTAGTTTAACGAAGAGCCCCGTTTCACCTAAAGAGTGCATAATAACTGGAGAAAGTTAACAGCTAGCGCTCTCATTCGTCTCAATTCCATCTGCCACAAGCAGACAAACTCTTTGCTCACAGGCACTCACGTAAATCATACAAGGATTTATTTTGGTAACACTTTATTTTAAGGTGATGTAGCTACACGTAGAATTTGTTTGTTTTGTTTGGCATCACAATATATATACAGACATGATGCTGAAAACAGATTGGCTGATGGAACCACAAGAACACACTTCCAAGAATTTTGCTGGTGACTTGCAGATTTATACATTAATTTTTTTCAATGTTTTTGAAAGAAGCATCTTATGCTCACCGATGCTGCATTTATTTGACGAAAAATACAGTAAAAGCAGTAATATTGTGAAATATTATTATAATTTAAAATAAGTATTTTCTATTGTTTTCTTTGATGAATAGAAAGTTCAATGAACAGCTTTTATTTACATTTATTAAATTCATTTATTGAAGCATTTATTACATAGAAACATTTTAAGCATCCTTGATGAATAGAAGTACTAATCTCACTTTTTTAATCTTACCACAAATGTTTGAATGGTATCACTGATTCCACAAAAATGTTAAGCAGCAAAAAACTAATAATAAATGCAAATAAACATAGAACGATTTCTTAGGGATCATGAGAAAGATGGAGAAGAACTGGAATAATGATGCTGAAAATTTATCATCATCACAAGAATAAATTACATTTTTATTTTCAATTGTAATAATATTTCACAATATTACTGCATTTTTTGATTAAATAAATGCAGCCTTGGTGAGCATAACAAAAATGTTAATGTTTCCAAACTTTTCTGTATACAAAGCTCATTTTGAACAGCGCTCAATGGAGACAACCATGCTGATAGCCAAACCTTAACCCCTTGGTTGGTTAAGAATAAAGACATTGGAAAAAAAATTGTAATTCGAGGATGAACTGTAACATCAGGGGGCATTTCTTCAATAGACGGTCCTTCATTCAAAGTGGCATATTCGTTATACTTTCTGCAGTCTAACGAAGGCCTCGGTTTCACCCCTGTCAGACATGCTGAGGCCACAGGAAGTGGAGCAGAGGGAATGTGGGGGAATTGTAGTTCTATCAGCTTGGGGTGAACTAGGGAGATAAGGCTCAGGGCTGGAAGTGACGGAAACAGAGCTGGGCTGAACGTCTGCTTCCTGACAGCAACAGAGCAGGGGCGGCTGGACGTGGGCGATACCATTACAGCTCGGCTGTGCAGTCCTCTATTGAGACCTCAAAACACACACACACACACGCACTTGCACATATATTCACAAAGAGCAGGGACAGATCTTTTTTGGACATTTTTTAGGTTATCAAGCTGGGAATCTTTCTGGTTCCTGCCATTCTTTGACTCGTTCGGGCTCCCAGGGCACGGCTGGTGATCAGGTTACGGCACGTAAAAAAAAAAGTGCACGCATGCTCGCACACACATGCACTCACTCTCCCTCAAGCACACATTAAGCAAACACACCCTCTCTCCATATACGTACACACCCTCTAAAAGCATACAACTTTTGTTTGTTTGTTATCTCTCTTTCACTCCTTAAATCCTTAAAAAAAAAAAAAAAACGCTTGAGGAGGTCTTTATCTTTCCCCCTAAATCCCTTCAGCAGGTATCCATGTCAAAAGACCAGGGCTGGGCTTTGGGAGAGGATTGTTTAGTAAGGGTCAGTCCTGGGTCAAGCTTTCGGCCCGTTGTTAACACAGCCCTCCCCCTGGTGCTTTTTGCACCGGCCTCCATCTGCACACACCTTCGTCGACCGCCACTCCAAAACTCCAGCACCCCAGCAAATAATCCCTCTCTGTGAGAAGTCTCTGGTGACAAATACAAAGGTCAAATAGCTTTAGCACAGTGCAAGGGAAGCCAAATTCCCCAAATATGGAGCTTTGGTGGTGTTTGCTCGCATGAAATTGGCTTTCTGGGGTGTCTCCAAAAAGGCCTGGTAAATTCCTTCGTTCTTTGTTGGGCTTCATGCATTAAAGGTCTTTGCGATTGATGTTCTGACGTGTCCAAGTTTCATTATTTGGTGTCAAGTTGTGGAAAATTCATTGTTATTTATCAGGCTAAATTAACATGTCAGGGAAAACAGCAATGGACATACCGAAAAGGCTCTGGAAAATGTCGATAAATGTGAGGAGAAAGATATATGGAAGAAAACTGACAGAGAGTACATTCTGACCTGCTACCAAGCATCTCCTCATCATATCTCTTCTGGATGGCTCACATGTCTTTGTAACAGTCCCAGGACCTCACACGCACAGTCCCAGTCACTATCGGCAGGAAAATATTCCTCATGCAGTATTATCGGTAGGGCAGCATATGGCAAACTAGCAGCAGGCTACTCATCCTCATCCTCTTTGGAGGCTAAAATTAGCACAATACTGTTTGTGGCTTTAAGCTGGACTCAAACCCACTGTGATACCGCTAATAAAAAGACTGGCCTACTGCTTAGAGAAAGAATGTACATCCCTACAGATCACGGGAGGATTATCCTGCTGGGATAATGTTTTTTCCTGCAATGGCTGCAGAAAGATTTATATTTTTAATCTAATTTTATTCGGAAACAATCTATCAGGCGCTCATCATGGCTGACTAGAATAGCTCCTACAGGTCAGTGGGGATATTGTAAAAGAGAATCGTCAACAAGAGACGTCTTTTTGGCAGAGGATCCCCCGAAAAGAGATTGCTAATCTCTTTATCAAAAGCCTAAATAAACTAAGGCGAGTGGATGTGACACAGCCACACAAGAGCACCTGATTAATGAACAAAGAGTTAAAGCCTGTTTGTTTACTGTCACTCACTGTTCCTCAAACTCTCTTCCCAACATCCCCCTACATCCCTCCCTCCTTTCCCTTCCTCTTTGCCTCCCCTCTCTGGCCTTCCTGCTCTCTTTATCGGGCGAGCCAAACGGTGATAGCATATCTCGTTGGGTGATATCAGCTCTTTCCTAAAAACTTGGATACGGCGTATCTGATAGACTCCGGTGGGTTTGCGCTGCTCCTCCCGGGCCGTGCTGAGTAATGTTCACTCAGGTCTTCTAAAGCAGACCTAATGCATTGTGACACATCAGTGATGAGCAGCTCTGATTTGTCAAATTCACATGAACCTCTACAGCACAGATCAGATGACGGGGCATGGCGAGGGGATTTTTCGAAAGGAGCCATGGGGTTTCCCAGCCATTAGGAGCAGATCAGGAAAAGCAACAGAAATTGCGCAAAAAAAAAAAAAAAAAAACATGACCCCTCTCAACAGTGACCCTGCATCTGACGAATCAACTATGAATGAAGTAGAAAGCTGGAGGATTTATCAGAGAGAGAGAAAAAAAGTACTTTCCCACTAGCTACTTTAATAATCAGTTTTCTACTGATGACCAATAATTCTACAGTTGATCTGATCTTACAGTAATGTTGCAAACCAGAATATAAGAAAAGAGATGAAAGAATTTCAAGTTCTGAGAATGTACATGCAGATGAGCGATGATGACAGTGAGTGGCTGTGAAGGGAGTATTGTGAGTGGCTGTGAAGGGAGGACACACCAAAAAATCTGATTTTGGCAAGAAAAGGGGGATTGGTTTAGAAGGACTTCCTGTACACATGGAGACAGAAGCAAAGTGTCTACATCATTAACACACCACAATTATAGCATTTGATCTAAATTTACGTCTGCTTCCCACTTGAACTGAACATCACATAGCAAATGACTCCAACCCAAAACTCCTTCTGCCTGCGGCAAAACATCCTTAAAATGTGAAGTGTGGAATCTCTGCACTACCAATGGTACCAAAGAAAATTGCAAAAATTATGATGGCTTTCAAAAATGTTTAAAACACTCTTCCATTTCTCAAATAAACAAGTAGTCCCACCCAACACCATTGGTTGATAAAATGTTGGGTTGCTTAATTTCAATTCTGTTTGGTACCACTATAGCGGGGGTGTCCAATCCTACTCCAACCTTAATTAAACACCTGAACCAGCTAATCAAGGTCTTACTAGGAATACTGGAAACTTCCAGGCAGGTGTGTTGAGGTAAGAGGAGATAAACTCTGCGGGACATTGGCCCTCCAGGACAGAGTTTGCACACCCCTACATTAGAGGCACAACAATTTAAAAAATAAACTTTACAAAAAAAGTGTTTTAAACAAGAAGAGATGCAACACTATCACATCAAACCAAACTCTTATTTCAGAGAAAGAACAGATAGAGGAAGAAAAAGATGCCAGTAGTCCTATTGCCATCCATCTCCCAAGAGTTCACATGGTCGTGGGTGGGGGGGGATAAGAGAAGTACTTTAGCAGTAGTTAAATCCCAGAGCAAACAGAAGAGCAAACACAACAGTGACACTTTATCATAGCAGCTTTATGAGTATTATCTGCTCAGAGACAAGGTGCTCAATCAAGCTATGAAAGCTAGTTAAAGGCAATGATTAGGAAAGCAGAAGAAACAACTGATATATGGGGAAAGGGGGGGGGGTTGTTTGCTTGCACCTTCTCACTTTTCACTCTCCTTTTTCCCACATGACACAGGACATCAGCCTAATCCCTAAGGCAAACTGTCCCTTGGTGTGGGAACCAGTGGCGTTTCCCCTTTTTTCACCATGGGACCGCTTTGCGTACTTACAGCCTTATCAGGAGTGGGGCTATAAAGCTATTGGTGCTGATCATTTTCCGAGAAACAAGTGGTAGATTGTTGGTTGTGCCATCACTACTGAAATTCAGTAGAATCATAAACACGTCAGTGGTTCAGAATCCCCACGCGGTCCTTCCCCTAGGTAACCTAACAAAATTTGCAAGTGACTCCTGAGGACGTGGCTCCACGTGGCCCTCACCGAAACCGGCTAGCATCGCCATGACTTTGATGTAATGGCGAAATTAAGCCATGTCAATGGCAATGTCAAATTCAACAATGTCAAATTCATGAGCGCATCATACGAAGGGGCTCGGAAGAGAGAACCTGATGCGCTGTGTGAAATAAAAACTGTTCTTTGATTTCGTTCTTCCTGTCAAGCATGTGCATTCCCAAACACTTACCTGCACTTACTGGAATTGGTACCTTGCTCTGTTTCCTATGATCCCTTGCTTTCTCTATGCCTTTCCCTCTCTTTTTTTTCTTCCCTGCTCCTTCTGTGGGTGTATGATGTGATGTGTGATGTGAATGAGAGAGAAAAACAGCAGGGGATGCTCGGGCCGCCCGGTGCCGGTCTTAGATCCCTGCACTATAAAAACCGCACACCTTTTATCAGCCATTATGCCTCTGATTTAACCAGATTACCCCACCAACGTGCTGCCACTGATACACGGAGAGAGCATAGAGCGCTCATCCTCCCCCTCCTGCGTGCAGCACTTTTGCATGCACAGAGGAGAATCTAGCGAGGCAGGAACAACCGCTGACTGACTACACCTGAATGACAACATACAGCTCCTATTGCTCTTTGAAGCACAACATTCGCACACACCAGGCACGATTAAAGCAAAAAAACAAAGTCAAAGAGCAAGGGCAACAAGACAGCGAGCGAATGGAGAAGCGTCCTCCTAACAGCTCAAAGTGACTGAGCTAAACAAAGCCAGGACCCTGCTGTAAAATCAAAAAGGAAAGTGATCAGCATTGTAGTGCACTCAGCAATTGAGGAGAGCCCTGAAAATAGCACATGAGAAATGCAAAGGCATGCAGGCGGCACTCAGAGACAGAAAGAAAGAGCGAGAGAGAAAGGGGCAGGGTTCTTCCAGTCTACTGGACAATCGTTGCAATTAACGGGTGACTTTGACAAACACGTGAGGCGGGGGCTCGGTGGGCGGATCCAGCCTCAGAGGTTCGCTGGCATCCTGTCAGAGGCCGTGTCTGCCGGTCAGTCTCAGATGTCAGCCAATCGCAGAGCAGAGATGGTGGCCAGGAGCCAATGAGATCTCTTGCTCAGACTGACCTTCACACAGGCCGGTAGCAAACTGACCATTAAGTCAATGATGACAACAGCACTCACCACAATCAATCTAACAAAATAATGATTAGTTTGATGCATGAAGTTTAGCTGCAGCTTTTCTCGACACAAGTAATGGCACCAAACGAGTCCTTGTAACATTCCCAGTACTGTTCATTGACCTGTATATATTGTCCAAGCACATTTCAGATTTTTCACACATCTTAGGCTGTTTCAGCGGGTTTTTACAGTACATTGACCTGTTTACACCACAGCTGAATGGTCGCGTTCGTCGATAGCCATTCCGGTCGAGTTTGGTCGAAGTAAATGAACTTCTTAACTCGCTTTGAGTGAGCTCTGACCGGCTCCCACAGTCTTACCGCAGTACAGTTTTGGAGTCCATGGCTCTGCATGTAAATTTATGCAGACAATAACAAGAGCCTCACAGGAACTATTTGACTTGGCACACATGGGGCCTTTTGCAAATGGGTCCTGGTAATTGCTGATACATATCTGACTCCTGTAGTCATCACCTTGTTCCCAGACCCTTTGATGAAGCAGAGAAACCCAAAGCCTTTCAAAACACTCAGCATGATCTCTGCGTATGTGAGAGCATGTCATTTTCCACGCGCCCTGCCCTTTTTTGGTAGGGGTTCGTATCGCCTTCGTTCTCGCTGCAGCCCAAGGGTGTCTCTTTTAATCTGGGTGGGCGCTGGTCTTGCCAAGAGTCCAGAGCGAGCAATACTCAACAGTCCATAATAATGATTTGTTTTCTTTTTTAGCCACTGAGGGTGGATGCTCAGAAAAGATGGCTTCAAGATACAATCCCAGAAGATGTCCCCCGAGAGGGCAGCTGTTAAACAAAGGCGGGTACGTATACGAGCACGCTACGCTAATAAACAGGGTCTAATTAGTGATGGGCCGGACTGAGTCTCTGCTGGACTCCGCTAAGAAAGTTTCTATGAGTGCGGCGAGGGAGGAGCGGGCTTTATTCTCCCGCCTTAAAGGGGGACACTCGCACTTTGAAGGGCATGGAATCGCAAACAAGGAAAATGCTGTCCTCAGTCGTACTAAGATGCTATTTAGGTGCGGTATGGAAAACATGGCGTGGATGGCAACCACTAGAACCATCAGCTATGGTGCCAATCTCTACGTTGATGGGTTACAGATGTACAATGTTATGCATGTGCGTCCAATGTTCCTTTGCAGTTATGATGCTGTTATTGCATAGAAGCCATTCTCATTTCATTCACTCAAGAAAAATGCAGTAGCAAACAAGACTATCTCCAGTGCTTTTAAAGATATTTATTAGGTAGATAGCTTGTTAAAGCTAATTATAAGTGTAAGCACATGGAAAGAAACAGAAAAAAGTCTGAGAGTGAGAGAGGGGACCAGTTGGGGACATGTTGGCATGAGTTTCTTGGCTAACAGCAGAATAATGGTCTTATTGGGATTATGAAGTCACTCCTTACAGAACATGCTAATGCGGTTAGCAGCACTGCTTTACACAATCAGCAATTAACCCAAATTAACATAATACTTCCACTAAACCTCCACTGGCGTGAATAAGACCGAAGGGGCTGAAGCGCTCAGGTCATTTGTTCACACTGAACAAACTCAGCATACATCCAGGTTCATAGCTCAGCCTCACAGCGGCTAGCGCACGACACAACAAACGCTCATCCAAAACACTGGGGTGAGGGAACATGAGGGGAGGAAGGAGGGGGGTGGACATTAAAAGCCTGGCGATAATTGGAAGTATGTGAAAAATGACGTGTCACTTTGGTCAATAAAGAGCAAAGGTCACTGTAAGCAGGAGCCCAAACTCGGCACAAAATGTGCTCATTAAGGCATCCAATCAGAGTGTGGCGAGCAACCGGCCATTAGTCATCGGCCATCTGACCGACTCGGCCAGGCCGGCCTCTCTCTTATTGCTCTCCCTCTCCGTGGAGGGGGAAAACCGGCGCTGGTATATAAATCGTTGCTCAGTCATCTGGAACATAATGTGGTCCTTTCTGCTCTCATCCTGCTTTGCCTGCTGGCTGTGCAGCCCTCAAACTGCTGCCTTGACATCCCTTTCAATAATAAATGAAGTTGCTTTTTGCCTACAGTTTGCTTGAAACCCTCCTCCACTCCTCCATTCGGCACCTCCCACGCCTTCTCATTGGCTGCACCACACAACCAGCCAATCGCCATGCCGAACATTTGATGACTCAGTTTACGGTTTGAATTTTACTGAAGTGAGTGAGTGCAGCTGGCTTTCATTCCTTTGAGAGGGAAATCCTACCAAGAAGATATCCAAGTGAAAATATCTCTTCTCTTTGAAAATTCAAAAATCTTGGACTGGAATATAACAGAACACATAAAGCTCCATCAGTGCAAAATCTCTTTTGTTAGACTGTCATCACCAGCGGCTTTCTTCAGACACCCTGTCCAGATGGGCCCAGAGGAAGGTTCATTAATGCAGTCTTATCACAACCAGCTGATGGACCTACGCCACATCACCGGCCTAAACATCTGCTTTAACTCGCTCCATACACAAGCTTGGCTTCAGATGCTACGCAAGACACATCTGCGTCGTCAGACAGTGACACTTAGATAGAAACGCTGCTCTCTGATTGGTCGATCGCGGTCATGCTGCGATCAAGTATTGCGCAAACTATACAACTGATCGTTATCCCGTGTTAACTCTGCTAGTTTCTCTCGTTTCACTCTGCGGACTCTTTCTTAATCAATAATCCGTGTCCTTTGATTGACTTAATTTGGTAAGTAGCAAGATCATTTACAGGCCTGAGGTTTATTTTACGGTAACGACTGTACATTATCCCTTACGTATGCATCAAAGGAACCTTACCTTGTTCGCTGCTGTTGTCACCGCTGTGCGATGTGTGTCCTCCGCTGGATGGTCCCGGTGTGCCCCCGGAGCGTGTAGAAGCTGTATCATCATGGTCTCTGTTCCATGAGGTCTGTGCGGAAAGGGAGAGAGAGAGACAGAGAGTAAGGCGCACGATCAGGCATCAGATCACAGGGAAACATGAACACACGCTACAGTCCCATGTTACAAAGACAGCTGGCTTTATCAGATGTTCCTCATTTCGTTGTTTTTCATCCTCTTACCAGTCCCTACAACCTTCAATCAGCAAAGGACCAAGCATTTTAATGACACCATACAGCCATTAGACTTTCACAAAACAAACGGAATGTAGCAAAACAGAAGGCAGGTACTGTAAAAAAAAACACAGGACTATTTTAATTAACACATACTAAATTGTAAGTACGAAAAAAACCATTACCCGAGACAGGATATCCATAATCCAGAACCAAAAAAATTAAAACAATGAAAGAAGAATTAGCAATAGCAGCTAAGATGTGTATGCCTGTCCACACACATGCACCGGCTAACTTGAGATCTCTGAATACAACAAGAGCCAGTCAGTCATCTCTCTTATATCCCTGAGCGAGGGAGGGTATATGTGTGTGTGTGTGTGTGTGTGTGTGTGCCTGTTCGCTTGTCGCTGGCCTAGCGAATCAAAATGAAATCAAATAAGAGCCATTCTCCTTGAAGTTGGGAAGAGGAGGAGGAAAAGAGAGAGAGAAATCCTATTGACAATTAAGCTTAGGTGTATAATAGAGAGAAAGTGTCAGCTGTTGGACGGATGGTATGTGGCAAATGGAGCAGACATGGGGATAAAGAGAAGTGGACGGAACAATGGCGAGCCGGGGCCTGCACACACTCAGCCCCATGCAGGGCCTACTTGTACTATAGAACAAAACAGATGTTGCCTCTTATCACAGGGTGCCTCCACAAAAGTAACATTAGTGTGGGAGGAAAATATGAGATGAAGGCCGCAGCATCTTTTCTGATGTAGAAAGACAAGGATCAGAGATGAGAATGCTCAATAGCAGGCCCAGGAAATGCAGATTGTGGGGCGAATATTCGCAGTTCTCTGGATTTAAGCATGAAATAATGTGCTAAATTTAATCAAGAAAAGTGTATTCTTACTGAAAGTTGAAAGTATGATGAAAACAGACAGACAGAACACCAGGAAAAGCTTTACAACTTTCCGCTTCTGTGAAGAGTTTTGCACCGACAGAACTACATGTTTGCAGATGTATTCAGGTGTGGATGTGGTCGAATGTTTCATTATTCGTAATGTCAAAATGTAATCAAACAATGATTATATGGATAAATGCATAGGAAAAAAAAAGTATAAAAGAGAAAGAGTTGATTTTATGGCACTTCTGAAGTAACTAAATATGTAAACATTGATCTCTTTTATTTACTGTACTCTTGGAACACAAAATATTTTTGGTAAATAATTATTATGATTATTATGATTATTATTATTAATGTTTAAAAGAGTTGTGTACATTTTTTTCTTTCAGGATTATTTGATGAAAAGTTCAGAAAGTGCAGTGTTTATACGAAATATAAAGCTTTTGTAACATTATAAATGCCTTTACTGTCCCTTTTAATCAATTTCATGCATCCTTACTGAATAAAACTAAGGATACATTTCTTTCATTTCTTTCCAAAAAAAATAAAAAAATCTTTCTGACCCCAAACTTTTGAATGATAGTGATAATGTTACAAAAGCTTTCTATTTTAGTTAAATGCTGTTCTTTTGAACTCCATATTCATCAAATAATCCTGAAAAAAAGTTGTACACAACTGTTTTCAGCATTGATAATAATAATAATAAATGTTTCTTGAGCAGCAAATCAGCATATTAGAATGATTTCTGAAGGATCATGTGACTCTCAAGACTGGAGAAATGATGCTGAATAAATTGCATTTTCAAACATATTCAAATACAAAACAATTATTTTAAATTGTAAAAATATTTCACAATATTACTGTTTTTTGGATCAAACTTTTTTAAAAAACATTTAAAAAATCTTACTGTTCAAAAACTTGATGGGTAATACATATTTTTTATTATTATTTTTATTTTATTTATTTTTTTTGTCCAGAAACAGTCACAAAGAAAAAAAAAAATTGTGTATTCTGCAGCATACCAAAAGTATGCTGTAAGAGGTAATCTAGAACACATGCCCAGGGAGCAAACAGTTAAAATTGAAATTGCCAGTTTCTACAACTCTTTGTAAAAGAAAGAGAGAGCGAGAGAGAGAGAGAGAAAAAAAAAATGGAGGGAACTTGTTTATTCAGAGCTTTGTGGAAAAGAATGGTACAGCACCCTGGAGACCGAGAACCCTAGAGTCTCCACACGTAAAAGGATGTTTTTTTACGCACAACAAATCCCACTTGAAAATATAATTAGAACGGAGAAAATAGCAAACTATTGCATTAACTGTAATTGAACAAAAGAGCAGCGGGGCTTGTGGGAGGCTGACGCTCGGCCCCATGGGAATGGGGGAGGGTCTCGGCCGAGGGTGAGTGACATCTCCAGGGTGTACTCCAGTCTATTTATAACTGCCCCAACAATCCCGTCCACCACAGATCTAACAGCTAATTAATAAAATAAAAAAAAAAAACACCCAAAACGCAGAGCGGTCCACCGTCGAGCAGACACCCGGAGGAAACCGCACAGGCGCATAAGCGAAGGAGTAAATATGTGGGCCAAAATGAACAGCGGGTGGAGGCGGTGTGGATGCAGAGAGATGAGTGCCGTGGCGGAGAGAATGCTGTCCTGCTGCACACAACAACACACTTGATATATTCACTGTCCCTCTAATGAGCTAGCTAGAATTTATTCAGTGATATTTTTTTTGGGTAAGGGGGGGTTTCTTCCCCTCCCCCTTCACGTTTTCTCTTCCCTTGCTCTTTTTCTCTCTCTCCCTCCTCATGTCCTTCTCTCTCTCTCCAGTGCAGGATGTAGATTAATTCAATGCTTAATTGTTTAGTAAATTCAATTTTCCACATTCTATTCTGCATAGCTTTAGCTAAAGTTCTTAAATCTGCAGTGCGTAGCCCAGGGAGCAGCGTTTGTCATCTGTGCCTTTCCTTTTTTTTTTTTTTTTTTTTCATTACCATTTTCTTCCTCCACCACTTAATTCGCCATGAAAAGATTTTCCTTGCTGGAAATTCTGATTCTGCTATGATCGGTGAGGCATTCCAATTCATTGCATTTTCATTGTGTTGGGTCTTAGATGGAAGCTCTCTTTCTCTGCACATTATACACGCACTCATGCAAAGAATATTGGGCTTCCAATTCATTTATAATAATAAAGAAAAATGTTTCAGGTTACTGTAGACTTCACAGGGGAAAGAAAACTCATAAACAGTATATGTTTACAATTTCATGCCACAGTGACTGCTCTTTCACTCTATTTTTTTTTTTTTTAACACAGACTCACCAGTGTCACATTGTACTATTTTTGGTACTGGCTTCATCTAGATAGCACAACAAAACGGACTGAGAGAGAGAGAGAGAGAGAGAGAGAGAGAGAGAGAAAGAGAGAGAATGAGAGAGAGAGTTTTATATGCCTCATCAAACCAGATTAGCAAGGACACTTGAACAAGCTCACTAAAATACTCAAGCTCTGCTGGGAAATACTTGGGAAGCACAAGATTCACACATGAACTTTGCCCAATGGATTGCAACCAAAAACTAAATCTGTTCAGGACACTTGTTTATTTGTTTACCCCGGCTTGTTGATAAGGCTGAGATCCTCGCTGTTGATAACAGACCACGTGCAGAAAAACATTAGGGCTTCTTAAATGAATGGATGTGGTAATGGCATGCACAGAAACAAAAAAAAAAAGGAGGGTGAATGCTAGAACAGTCCAATACCCCAAACACGTCCTTTAACAAATCTTACAAAGCAAAATTGGAGAGCAGGGAGTTTTGCTCTACAGAGAAAGAGAAATCTCTTAAGTGGCCTGTGGGTGAGATCCCATTTAAAAACCAGTAGAGTCGCACTTAACGGCACTGGGATAATCACACATCTCCTTTAATTACAAAAGCTTCCACCTCACTGGCTAAAAGACTTGAGTAGAATTCTCTAAAGTTGAAAAAAAAGATCTAGGTAACCTATAGAGAAACTCTAAATGATATATAAGTGTAGCTTTCTGTCTAAATTATGTTTGGGAATAGTATATAAACAAATAGGGTTATTTAAAAAAAATAAGTCTCATGAACTTAAAAAGAGCAGTTAACGCAACGCATATAAATGAGATATTCGCGTGCCACTTTTCCAAAGTGTAAAATAGTCATGTTTGCTCTTTATAACACTTGTTGAATCGTTGACTGCAGCCCACATTTGTTCGGATAAAGAACGAGGGATCTCACCTTCTCATTACTTCAACAAAGGCTATGATTATAGCACATTTTAACATTGCCCAACTATTGTACTATCAAAAGACGTAAATAGTCTGCATTTAAAAAAAAAAAAAAGACTGAGTGAATAAAAACAAATTTTTCACACCGAGTTCTTATCCAAAAGTGCAAAAAATTGTTTGCTTGAGCACAAGTGATACATTCGACAGTGAGGATAGAACAACAACCAAAAGAATCTCTCGTGACAGGGAAACAGTGACATTATTTACACAACAGGCATAAATGTCCTTATTCACTATGAAATACAAAATTATATTTTCATTCACAAATTATTAAGCACAAAAAAAAAAAAAACGACAACTTCTGGGTGGGCTCTGCACCATACATCAATAACATAGCTTACTCTGTAATAACACCCCTAGTTTTTAAATTGTCCCTGAACGAAACAGAAAGGAAACTATTCAGCATTTCAATTATTTCAACCCCTCTTCAGGCCGCATGGAATAATCTAAAGAGCCCTCGAGTACTGAAGTCTTAAGCACTGCAGAGGTTTTCATGGCGTTGCGTTCATTAGCAAATGGCAGTGCCTCTCTGCAATTAAAGACAACTGTGCAAACGCTGCAGCCCATGGAAATGCATTCAAGACTCTTTACTTTGAGCGTCAGCACGGAGCAAACACGTCACAGGCAAGTTACCATGAGCCGGCCAATCGGAAAACAAATGATCCTACTTTGCGCTGAGGCACAAGAAAGCAATAAACATGCCGAAACAAAAATACTGTGACAACACTAAATCTATTGGTTGATAAATGGTGGCATCAAAATCATTTCTATAACACTGCACACTTTTTATATTTGTATAATTGTAGCAAAAAAAAAGAAGGATGGGGGGGGGTAACTTTTCTATCCACTAGGTTGAAAAGAAAATCATTCTTGTTTTTAAAGTCTATCATTCTCAGTTATAAAGTTACATTATACCAGCTTATACTTTTATTGTAGCTTTGTACGTTCTTTTTAAAAAATTATTTCAGGTTTGTCCCCTACTTTAACTTCTCCTCGATAATAATTAAGTGTTAATATCAGAGAAATTCAACTTTGCACTATTTCCTAAATTAATTTCATAATTTTTATAATCTCAACTAATTTAGTATTGTATTACAAAAAGTCAATGTGCTGTCCTTACCATCACACAAACAAATTTAGAGAATTAAGAGTTTTGCCATTAAACTTAGATGAAAAAAACTATGCTAGAGTGGACAAATCGAGTTAGTGTTCCATCATTTTAATACAGAAACAACCGATTTCATTGAATGAAGTACTAGGTTATCTGTTAGCTAAAAATTCTAAAACTAAGTCCAAAACTAATTATACAAAAATACACTTGAAAGTTCATCAATCAGAGTCTGAAACATAGTTGAAAACATGAAAAAAGGAGCATATATCTTTGTGTGTTTGTGTACATTGTTATAATATACTAGACTACAAGATTTATATACTAACGTCAAATAATTGTTGCCATTAGTGCGGTAATTATAGACATATAATATAAAGTGGTAGCAGTCAAATAACCCAAACTCCTGAACTGAAGACCGCAGTGAAAGGGTTAACTAGTAGTTAACTAGTCCCTCCGCTCAAACTGCACCTGAGCTTCATTTGGCCGCGCGTTTATCAGCGCAGGACAAGGAAAACAACGTGATCCAAACTGGCTGGGCCGCATTCAGAGAGATGAGAGAGAGAGAGAAAGAGAAAGAGAAAAAGAAGAGAGAGAGAAAGAGAGAGAGAGACTGACTTTTTCACCCCTGAGCTCTGCCCTCCTTCTCTTCACTCGATACGTGCAAAACAATGCTAAGCTGGAGTTGAGACATTATTGATACGATGCTTCGGAGCACGGAGGACGAAAACACAGAACAGCGCTGGACCACAGAGTTTAATAAATTCTATGTATATTTCTGGTTTTCTTATGCTGCAGTATCCCTGCTGGAATAAATTGGCCTTTGAATAAATGAACCGCCTCTCTCCCTCTTGTTAACATTGTCGAGAATTTGCACAAAGGAGATTTTTTTTCTTTTCCCAGTCCAATTCAACTTTATGCCCGAGGGCATATATTAAAAATACATATGGAACGAGATAATGCATGAGCGACGCAAATTCGTTAGGGATGTCACCGCCTTGCAAACTCAGAACTGTATCCACACACACACACACACACACACACACAGAGAGAGAAAGTAAAATACATATAGGACATAGAGTCAAATACTCGAAGTTAACTTTAGCACTGTTAACCAAAAACTACAAAGATCGCCCATCTTAAACTTATTTTTACATTTAAGCTCTAATTGTAAGCAGTACAATCCTAAGCGGCATTTATACGTACGATTCATAATAAAACAAAAACAGATTCGCATTAGCAAACTTTAGAAAAGTTGGTCAGTTTTCTTCGGGGAATCAGACTTTCATGAAGATGTAAACACTTAATACAAAGCCCTAATATTTAGACGTCATTAAGAAAAAAAAATATAGGACACGTCTTCATCTTAAAGTCAATTAAAGATCTGAATTCGTGCCCTCGAGCAAAGCATAAATTGCTCTTATCAAGTTATATACCTGCATACCCAGGGGTCTTCATATAAGCCTAATTTATTTCTATCGCTTAAATTCAAAGTAAAAAAAAAATAATAAAAAAATTGACATGACAGAGTTTTGTTAAAGTTAAAACACACTTGACATCGTGCCATTTAATGCTGCTTTTGAATCAGATGCATTATCTGTTCAGATCTGCTCATTATCATAATCATCAATACATCCGAGATAAAAGACTAAAGCAAGCAGAGGTCGCTGTATTGAAACCCCAGTTTAGTAATGAATGGAACAGGGGTTTCTCTCCTCATATAAAAGCTGCTGTCCGACGCACTCATTGGAAAGCTAAAACTGGTCAATGGTTTATTCGATCACTCAGCCATATGGAGGATGACGGATTTAAATTATTTAGCCTAATCGCTTCATTACTTTTTATGCTGGTGAATCCACTAATCCCCTTTAATTTTTTTTTTAACAATTGTCCCAACCAGGATATTATTAATTAAAATATACATAGATAGATATCGAATAATCGACGGGTCGCATAAAAGTTTATTTTAAAGTGCGTAAAGTTCACAGTTATAGTCGGCGCATATTTTAACATGCAGAGAATTCCATATTTTCGTATATACACATAATATTGAATGACACTACTCAAACATGAACGCGCGCTGCTTAAGCTAGTCAAAGGCATATGCGCGCTCTTGTGTGAGGAAAAACACTGACAAGGCAACTAATGAAGCGTGAACAACAGCAGAAATCTCTAAATGTCTACTATAGATATGTCTCCATTAGTATTTTCGTATGCATATACCATACACACAGTTTGATTTAAAAAAAAAGAGAGAGAGAGAGAAAAGAAGAGGGAAAGGACTAAATTAAAATCGACAAGAAACAGGTCAAGTTTATGGCAATGCTTTCACGAGCTAATCTCCTCGGGTCAGTTCCGGGATCAAATCGTAATGAAGCAATAATGGGCCACATTATTCCAAATTTTTCAATCCGATGGAATTTAAAAGCCTTAATCGTATGCAAATAACAATGAGGCAGAGAAAGTGACCCAAAAGGCAGAAAAGAAATGGACTCCTTCACGTACCTGATCTAGGGGCCCCGATGATCTTGTGATTTCTTCACTGTCTGATTTTGATCCTCCTTCTCTGTCGTCTATAACCAAGTCGATGGGCATCTTTCCCTTCAAACAGCTGATGTACCGATGACAGAAATTGTCACAAAGTTCATGTACCTATAGATACAAACGGAAGCAGGGAGGAGGGGGAACAAAAAAAATAATAATAAAATCACAAAGGGTCATCACAGAGAGTTGACAAGTGCATCCAGAACTCCTATTGACATGGAAAACCTCTCCCAACGGCCTTTCCGAATGGAAAATAACTTTACTCCCTCTCAAAATAGAGATATCGCAGAAAATTGACACTGACAAGACGACTCCGTATTCAACACCCGTGTTAAATTCATCTGCTCCCGGGGTTGTGGCCATTAGAGAGATGACCTGCTTGACTGACATTTAAGGTAAACTGTTTAATTTCGTCTAGTTATTTCATTACCACCTCTTTACAAGGGAATAATATGGCGGATGACATTCAGTGGCTAGGGGAGAATTCTTCATTTACGGCTGAATGCTCAAACTATCGCTTTGCCGCGTTACCTCAGCACACATAACCCTTGAGGCGCGCGCAAATATCTGGAGACTTGGAGCCAATGGTTATTATGTGTATCCAATACTGTAAAGCTACATGGTTTGGCGATAAATCACTTGATAGGCCCGCTCTAGTCGTGGAAACAGGTGTTGATAAAATTCCTCCTAAGTGTATTGCTGATAACAGAAGCGCGCCAAACGTGGTCGACTTTATTTCGGCGGTAACGATATAGTCGAACATCACTCAGGTAATAAATGAACAAAACAGCCACGTTAGGTGGCACAACATTGAAATTACTGCTATGAAATATCTGTGGCCGTGGAAGCGGGTTGCATTGTAATTAAACTCGGTGGAGAAATGGGCAGCGTGATTGATTTTGACACTAATTACAACAGACCAGGAAAAATACATTTATGCAGATGAGGCCCATAGGTTTGAAGAGAAGACCGGGCAAACTGGGGTAAAACTTTGATTACCTTTTCGAGCTCCAAAAGATGAAACCGTAAAACTTGAATGGCTTGTATCATCTGAGGGAAATGAAGAGATGAAGAAGAAAAAAAAAATGGGGGGTCACTTTAAAGGTGACGAAATTAACAGGCCCGACACAATTACAAACAAGTTTCCCAATTAAGTGGTTGATGGGATTATTAAGGATTTGAGATCACAATCTAGGCAATGTATTGCAATTAAGTCAGATTATACTTAAATTATGCATAAAGTATTACTTTAATCCATGTTTTAACATGAGTGATATGTATCAACATAATGCCAAGACAAATTAAAAATTCAACCCTTACCAAAAAAAAAACACAAATAATGATTAGCAATTCTATCAAGAAATAAACAATCCTGCCCAAAGAACACTTTCTGAATATTTTATCAAAGTTTAGGCAAATACAAAATAATAATATGCACTCACCAAATTATCCAGCTCAGGATTTGATGAAAATAGCGGCTTTTCTGCTCGAATCTGAGACGACATGCATGTAAATCATTTAAAATTGTGAGAATTATTATTTATTTATTTATTTATTTTAAAAAACCGCAAATTAAATTTAAATGCGTAGATAAACCCATGTGTTTACTCGAGATATGAAGTGTTATTATAGTAATACTACACGTTAAAAATATGCAAAAACTTTCTGCGCAATAAAACAGTTTCTGACCTGTTTTGCAAACACTGCTATATCTTCATTGAAAGACTCTGATGAACACACATCGCCTCCAGCCACACCGGGCTCTCGAGGTGTGCAAGTGGCTAATTCACATTTCTCAAAAATCAGTGCTAGAAGTGGGAACAGAGGGTGCCTGGAATAAAACACAGAGGTCATTGCGGGGGAAGCTCTGGATTAGCACATAACATCTTAGAACAAACTCAGGACGATTGTATTTGAGAAGTTTAATTTTAATTCATGTCAGCCAACAAACGATAACACGGAGAAAGTGATTTTCTTGTGGCTTGCGTTATAACGAGCTTGTTTGTTGTGCGTCAAAACGCATGTAAATTAGATTCCTGAACGTATTATCAAAGACAGCAGTGGAGTGCAAAGTTAGAGCACCTAAAATGCTCACTTTGAGTCTAGGCCAAGCATGCAATTTAACCACGGTTCAAATAGTGGGCCTAAATCGCGAGTAACGTATCTAATCCATAATGAATGAGAAGAAGTTCTATAACAGCATTTATATATTTGTATGCCACGCGCGTTTGGAGTTACTCCAGATACATATTGTTCCCAGAACAGAAATATGGTTTTGTAAGAGTGCTCGTCGTAATTTTGCGAATCTTTTCACAAATAAATATGTTGGTCTAATGTAAAAGTTTAGCTGAAATAGCCAGCGACTTTACATATTAAAGTTTAAAGCTAAATATTACTAAAAGATCTGTCAAAAGCAAAAAGTCGGGGGAAACTTTTAAGGGGGAAAGAGACTCATGTTCTTAATACAGAAACAAATAATGAGGAGTTATAGAGAAACTTCATCATAAAGTATATGTCTTGGCTATCTACACGTACCCGTAAATGGCGTCTTTATCTCTTTTTAGAGCGTCATTGACGGATGAGCCCATGCTGGGCGGCATGGCGTTGGTGTGGGCTGTGTGCGGGTACTGGTGGGAGTGGAGCTGGGGCCCGTGATTCAGGTGAACAGCCTGCATGGATCTGGCAGCGTGCGGGTCCCCGTACATCGTGCTCGGGATTCCTACTCCGTCCATCCCATAGTGGGGTATATCTTCGTACTGCACACACACGAAGGGCAACATTCCCATGTTGTCACTTTTATCTCTTACAGAATGCATAAACAGAGAGAAAAAAAAACTACACTAAAAGAAAATAGAAACGGAAGCTACATTCTCGCATTAAAAAAATATATATATAGCTTTTACGAAATAAAAACACTTTAATTAAATATATTATACGCAAAAATAAATTATTGCAAAAAAACTATCATGTGCGTCTTAATAAACAGATTTCGAAACCAGCGTCGGTCAGCTTCGTCACAAAAATATCACACTTTTATTTTCACAGTTAGATCGTTGTCAAACTAAATTCATTATATGCAAGTTCAAAAATTAAGATTAGTCTGATTGAAACATTGTCCATTCTTGCCTACTAGTTAAATGGAATATTTGGTTAGTTTAGTTCAAATAATCTATCAGTGACATTGATCATTAAAATAAAAAAAGTGTGATTTTAAATGTATAGAGGTGTAAGCAAGTCAGCAGGGTGCTGTTGTACTTCTACAGTCCAAAGCAAAAGGTCGCGATCAAATCTACTTTGTGATTGTTTACATTTGATTACAAATGCAAAGAAAAAGTGGCCAAGCAGAAAATGTCAACTTGACAAGTTCAAGCGCACAAATGTTTCATTGTAATGCTATTTGAAAGTGACTGTAATTATATAGAAGATGATTTGAATTTGCTCCCTGCACAGTGTATTAGCATAACACGAGTTTTAGTTATGAAAATAATTCCGCATTTTGAAAAGACACTTAAACAAGTGCAGTACGTGTAGGAAAAGTATAGTTTAGGATGTCAAACTGTAATTAGAGAGTATCCTATTTTTCCTAAATTGTTTCAGTGTCCCAAAAGAGACATGAGCGATGTAAAAAAAAACAAAAAAACTGTCAGGCAAAAGAAGAGAAAGTTTGACTGCGAGACTGTCATCGGCCACGTTTCAGTATTTCCAACTGCATTCAACAATACGGAGTCGAAGAAACTTTTCGGGATACGTACCCTCTGCGCCATCGCCCTCCACACTCCCTCGTCTTCCTTTAATCAAAAATAAATCCCCTATGAGGCCAGGGTGAATAGGAAATAAACACGCAAATTCCAAACGTGGGATATGTTTTCCCCCCCAAAAAATCCAAACGCCTCTTTCAAGCGAGCGATGAAGCCAGTCCTTCACCGCAAGTTCAGCCAGACGCGTTCGGCGGCGGTAAGTCCCCTTCGCTTTCTTTCCCCTGGACAGCGACAAGGACGGAGCAAAATCTTCTTTTCCAAAGCAGTATGAAAACAGCCCCTCAAACAAAACTAGCGCATCTCATGGCTTTTCGCCACTCCGGCTGTCAATCAATCAAGCGCGAGCTTGTCAAAGTGCTGAATGAATGATGATCCTCCGCGCGCTTCCACTGGTTAGCACCCCTAACGAGAATACTACTCAAATGCACAAAAATGAAGCTCTCTCTCGTTTCTTTGATCACTCTCGGCTCCTGAGTTGATTTTTTATGCAATAGCTTCTAAATGAGATCAAGAGGAGGTGGGCTGATAATTCTGGCTTAGTTTTTCTTAAAGGAGCCACGATCGATGCTGCGAGCTGCCTTTCCCCGTTTGTGTACAATGAGTGTGTGTTGAACGCGGCTCAGCAGCTGAATCTGGACCAGACTGCTGAAACCCGGAAGTAGTGGTGGCCATAACAGGTCGCGTCTTGCACAATGCGATGGGCCACATCAAGTCCTTGCCAAAGCAGGGGGGTGAAATGTGTGGGACGCGGAAAAAAGCGCAGACCACGAGTCGAGGTGTAACACGCAGAGAGCGCGCGTTGTGCTTTCGCTCGCACGCCAAGACTGGCAATATCATCAAAAAATGCTTGAAATGTGATTATTAGGTGAGCGTGGACTCTTTCGCATCAGGTCGCGCTCAAAACTGCTATTTTCAGTTATGATTTTAATCGACAAACTTGCCCGCGTAATGAAGTTTACCCACCCGTTACGCGGGAGCTCTATAAAACACTGCTTTAATAATACGAAATATCAGTTTTTTCTCCCGAACCATATGCCCGTTTACTTTCCATTTCACACAAACATCATTATTCAGAAACGGCATATGCTGCACTTCAGCAGTGCTGTGCGCGCTCCGAGCCAAAACACCCCCGCCATTTGTGAATGGGCTCATCCACTTACTGTAGGATCTTAGGAGTTTGGTGCAGTGTCCAATGACAGCGTGCTACAGTGAATCAAGTCGTCTATTGGTTCAAAGAATGATCAATCATTAATTTATCGCTCGATATGCTTCCATAAATGAAGAAAGGGTGGAATGAAAATACTGTAATCTGGAGGGAAAATGTAGTCTTCGTGTATTCTGTTTTGTTCGAATGCTCTCTCTCTCTCTCTCTCTCCCACTCAAATACTCACGAACACAACATATTCATTACTTTTTAATATCTGAATGTTATTTTTTTTTGTTTTGTTTTGTTTGGTCGTTCCACATATTTGGTCTATAAGTTGGGGATAGAACTTTTAACAGGCATTCCAGTAGTTTCATTCCCTTCAACAGTTTGGAGAGTGCGCAGGCCAATTAAAATACATCTCCACAAATAAAGAAGTCTCTTTGTTATTATTAATAATGCATCTTCCATAAAATGCTTTAAACACACACTGACCGGTGCGGGCTGAAGTGCACCATTGTGGGTAATGCAACTGACCCGGTGACAAGGTGTATGAAGTTTTGTCTGAGGAGCATCTGTCATCGATCAGAAGCGATTAACGCAAGGAACAGCGTCTTATCAGCTGCCACGAGCACCACACAACCCGAGCTTCTCGCGGACGAGCGGCGGTAGGATCCGCCGCGCGCATTTACAGGCATGAAATTACTATCAAATCCCCAAAGCGCTCGGCAAACGAAGGGTGCGCGCCGCGCGGGTGAGGGATCGGATGTGGACTTAAACACAAATGAAACGAGGATTCGTGAAGTAACAACGCCGTACAACAGATAAACATCGCGTTTATTGGTAAGTGCCACTAATGACACTAAAGTTTTAGTTGATCTAAAATATTGTTAGCATCAAAAAAGCGTCTTAAAAATAAATTAACCTATATTGATGTCTGCAATCTTAACATTAGTTTTGTGTCCGTCTCAATTATGTGAGAACCAAACGGGATGACTTGAAAGCTGCACTCACCCAAACGCTTAACTGCAGAAAAGCATTATAAAGTAATTAAGTTCCTTCAATTAGCATCTATAAAAGGACGCAATAGAGCACAATGAGGGCATGGACTTTCACTGTTTAGGTTGGCTTTTAGTGAGGGTCAGCAGATTGCAGCACGCATCACTGAGTTAATGCCATCGGATAATTTAGGCTTGACGTAAAATGTTTAAAAATAAGTCAGAGTAAATAGGCTGTATCTAAACATTTGGGTTGAGTTTTATTCTTCACTCAAGTTTCAATTAATTAAAAATATGCTAACACTTTATTTTACAGTGCTTACAATGTAGTAATAACTATAAATGACGCACAATTACACGCAACTAACCTTAAACCAAACCTGTAGTTAATTAATATTACTCAGAACTTAAATGTATAATTACACTTTAACTTTAATTACACTTAAATTGCACCTCAAAATAAAGTAACCAAAATTATTTTTAGAATTAGGAGTATGTGTTCCAAGTAGAGTATCAAGTAGCTTTACCGTACATATATCTGATTTTAGAAGATTTGAACGTGTTGGAACGCATGAAAAAAAAAAAAAAAAATCTCATGCTCCCTCAATATTTGTTATTCATTTGAATCTTTCTCTCCCTAAGTCGCTATTGAAAGCAACATGCCGCTGTGGTTCAGAAGTCAAACGGAGGTCATCCTTTATATCCCCCCGCAGCGATCAGCGACCAGGGGCCAGTCAGCAGTGAACCCTGCCTTCTCCACTACTGACAACTGCCTGAAACTTACAAGACTATCGGGAATGGGTAAGACGCACTGGGGTAAAACAGCAGGCTACTAACTTCTTTTTTTTCTTTTTAAATCTTTCCACTGCATGCGTTTCATGTGCTTGTCAAATGTGAAGTGTGTGAATATTCAAATAATCGTTTAGCTTCTCTGTGCGTTTCACTGTCCAAGCGCACAACGGACACGTTTTAGACTAGATAATAAAATAACGAGAGAAACATACTAATCGTGGGGGAAATTAAATTACATTGCAAGGATATATATATATATATATATATATATATATATATATATATATATATATATATATATATATATATATAAAACGACGAAACTGTAAAACTAATCAAAAAGTTTGAATGAATCAATACGTGCTCTGCGTTCAGGAATTTAGGTACAATTAATAAATACACAAAGGATAAAATAATTTTTATGCTTAAAATGACTGGCTGTTTACCTGAAAAGCAAGCGCCATTTTGACTATAAGCATATTTCATGTTTATGTATAGGCCTAATTAAACAGAGAAATGAGTGTTTTTTTTATTTATTTTATTCGCTTTGTGATTTTATTTTACTTTGTTGTTTTATTTAGCTTGATTTTATTTTATTCTCAAAACTTTCTTAATTAGGAAACAGGTCAATTGGATTTGCAATAATGTAAACTACTCCACAAGACCCAAAAGAAAAACATATTTTTCATATGCAAAGGCTTTCAGTTGACCTGTATGCTTGATCATGTGCGCCTTCTACTGGAAACATGCAGAAGTTCCTTTCTTTGTTTCTTAATGAGAGACTTTTCTGACACGCACAAAAATAAACGAATCAATAATATCGCTCTACTCTTAAACAATTGTTAAAATACTTAGTTTATTAATGATGATGATGATGATGATCAATTATATAAGACACTGCATATGTATTCATGAATACTTCAAACTACTTGAGAAAGTATTTGTGACAGATCCGTCAAAGGTTAAAATCTGATTTAAACTCTGGTTTACGCGTAACTGTTTCATTAATTCCTCCATTAGCGACTAAAAATCTGTATTGTTTAGCATCAAGTCGTATGGTATGATACTTATGTAGCAATTTGGATTTGTTTTAGTTAAAAACAACGCTAATGACAAATCATCCGAAAATGTCTCACTTCGCCCGGTGTTCTTTTTAATTAACTACAAATTAATACAAATATATTTCCCGTTGACTTCCTGAGGTTTTCGGCTGTGAATATATTTTCCGTAACTGACAAATATCAATTTGGAATGAGTAAAACAAAAACAGTAATATTAAAATTGTAACTCTAAATAAATAAAAATGAATATGCAAGCATTTATAATAATAAAAAACTAAACAACAGCACTTCATAAATTGCACGACAGCGTTTACTTTCTTACCTTAAAGTTTTAAATATTATAATCAGTTTTATTCACTAGGGATTTTGCGCTAAGAAAGATGCGTGACGTAGTTTGCTATAACATGAATGGATCAGACGCATACTTGTGAGATATCATTAATAACGTTTGTATCGCTGAATTGAATTTTGTTGAAGATGATTAAACGAATTGTTATCAATGAAACCAATTCACTGTAAATGTCTAAGGAGATTTCTATTAAAACAACACTCAAATACTGCACTTGAATTTGTGTTTTTATTGTGAAGTTTTGGATGATTTCTGAATATGTCAGCTCTCCCTGTTGACACAGTTGGGATCGGAAAATACCATGTCTGAGTCTCTGAGAGCGTGGTGTGCTCTATCCCACCCTTTCTCTTGGTCTATCAGCTATAAGTGCCAAAACATTTGTCACTTGAGTTATTATTTCAGGTGTGCTAATGGGCTCGGAGCCACGAGAGAGGAGGAGGAGAAGGTGAGGGAGAGAGAGGCAGGAGGAGGGGGTTTGATTAGTGTGATTTCATTTGACCGGAGCCCAGCCACAGGCTGGCAGAGCCCAGAGGTGAAAAGAGTAGGCCGCTGCCCTCAATGAGAGATAGCGAGAAGGGGAGAAAGAGAACGACTGAGGGTTTGTGACGCCTAAGCCAATCACAAAGTGCAGGGATGAGTCTCACACCTCCGGAGGAGGCTGTGAATTGATCAGCACCTTTGAGAGAAAGAGAGAAGAGGAAAAAAAGGAGGGGTGGCGGCAAAAGAGTGCTTTTGCGGAGGACGTGTGAAGACCCATATATTCGTGCAAGGACACTGGGAGAGCCAGGCCTGGGCTCAGTGTACCAGCACACTTTAATGAGCTCTAAAGCGGCGCTCTGTCTGTACACGCAGACGTCTTAATATTAAGACCATCCTTGAGCGCGCTTCACGTACATCGTCACATCCGCCCGAGTTATAGGGCACTTTGTGGATGTACTGTACATAATGCCAACTAAGGTAATACACGAGCATTGACTGTAAAATGTTTTATCTGGTGACCTAACATAAGTTCCTATTTATTAGCCTGAGGTTACACCAACACAAGGGTGGTTGGAGATAGAAATAGCTCCTGCTGAGCATAGTTTTCTCCTCAGTGTTCATGTATTACATATTGAAACAATGTCGAATGGGCTCTTCCCTTTATATCCAACAGTCTTTCTTCTGCATCACAGCTGTGAACCATGATATGCTTCTTGATATTGCAAAACAGGTAGAATTAAGAGGTTCCCACCATTTTATTGGAACAAAATTTGGACACGCCCATGAGTGCATGATGAGTCATCAATATTTTTGGTTTGTTTTTATTCATTTTAATAATGTCTATCTGCCAAATTAAGCTAAGTACACTATCTTATAGATGATTTCGATGCTATAAGACATGGAATAAAAGCCAAACAACTGTAACTTTGGTAAAAAAAAAATTGACTTAATATGAAATGTACTACTACAATTCCATACAATATTACTACTACAATAAGGCTGATTGAGTATTGAGGGGAGGGACATTCCTCATCCGCAGAATATTTTATTTGATCAAAATTTGGATACGCCCATTAGTGCAAGATGAGTCATCAATATTTTTGGTCTGTTTTTATTTACTTGAATTATGTCTATCCACCAAATTAAGTTAAGTACACTAGCTTATAGATGATCTCAACGCTAACAGAAATGGAATAAAAGCCAGACAACTCCAATTTTGGTTAAAAAAAATGATTTAATATGAAATGTACTACTATAATTCCGTACAATACTACAATAAGGCTGATTAAGTATTTAAGGGAGGGACATTCCCCATCTGTAGAATATTTTATTTGACCCAAATTTGGACACGCCCATTAGTGCAAGATGAGTCATCAATATTTTTGGTCTGTTTTAATTTATTTGAATTATGTCTACCCACCAAATTAAGTTAAGTACACTATTAGATGATCTCAATGCTAATATACATGGAATAAATCTAAATTTAGACAAGGCCAGGTGAGTCATAAATTAGTTAATTCAAGTACACAGGTAAATAAATGATCTTAATGACATCAACCATGGAATAAAAGCCATAAAAAAACAATATTACATCTACTACTAAAATTTCATTTTAATAGTCAAACAAGTTTGATTTATTAGCTGGCTGGAGAAAAAAAAGTTTATTTTATTTTTTTAAAAAGTGAAACAGAAGTCCTCACCTGTGGATCGATAAGAGAAAAAAGGTAGTCTTCAAGTCACCCACGCACTCAATCAAGCAAATATTTCTGGAGTTGGTCATTAGCTCTTTGAAGCACTGGAGTCCCCAAGCTAAACCTCATAGCGGCGTAAAGGAGGTTGGTGAGCTTGCGTCCCAGGGGGCCACACTCTTGCCCTGGGGTAGGCCACAATGACTGAGGCTTCTGACCCAAACACTCCACACTTTGATTGTAGACGCTCTCGATTAACAATAGACTGAATGGGCTCTGACGCTGTGGGTCTCGCCGAGTCCCTAATGGAAACTTAAACCAGAAAGAGAGAGAGAGAGGTGCTCCAAGGCTGCATTCAGGCAAACATTAGCTCAAACATCGCTGGTCGTGTGCTGATCTGTAATCAGATTTACAGTTTATAAAAAAATGTCAACATATACATCAAAAATTGTGTAATGATATGCCATAGTTCAAAATTAAATGGGTTCACCAGAGAAGGAATTGTCACTCTCAAGGTGAGCCTCTCGTGCCACGGGAAAGTGGGACTGCGTCTGTGAACAAATGGTGTGGGAACAGGAGCGCTGAGCCGGGCCGCAGGGAATGTGGTTTACAGTGAGGTGCTGGCTGAGAGTGAAGTTTACACCACTGTCACATGCAGCACCCCGTTAAATGAGTTTACAGCTCAGTTCAACAAAAAACAACATCAGATAAGGTGATAACTACAACATGGTAATGCCACAACACCCTTTAAACATATACAGGAAACTGACAGCTGAGAATTGATGTTATAGCAAGACCTTAAAGATTTACACCACTGTTCAAAAGTTTGGAATTGGTAAGATTTTGAATGCTTTTGAAAGTCTCTGATGCTCACAGAGGCTGCAATTATTTGATCAGTAATATAGTGAAACACCATTTGTAGTGTAATTTTCAGCATCATTACTCAAGTCTTCAGTGTCACGATTCTAGTCCGTAAACAACATTTTTGCTTTTGTCAAATCAACTTCAATAATTAATGTGGTTCAGGTAACATTTTCTGTTAACCAATCGCCTTCATTGTATTAACTCAAATTTTTAATTTCAATGAACTCAATTTTTAAGGGAACAAGCTAACTTACTTTAAGTTAAACCAACAATTCTTTTTTTTACAGTGTAATATGCTGATTTGCTGTTCAAGAAACATTTCTTCTTCTTCATATTCTTCCTCTTATTATTATTATGATGTTGAAAACAGTTGTGCTGCTTTATATTTGGAGGAAACTGTGATAATTTTTTTTGGTTGCACTTTATTTTACAGGAGCTGTACTTACAATGGACTTAATATAAGATAACTACAAGGGTTAAAGTTAAGTTTAGGGGTAGGTTCAGGGTTAGTACTTAGTTATTACCCAGTTATTGCAATTACTATAATAAGTACATTGTATACACGGGGAACAGCACTGTAAATAAAGGATTTTTCAGGATTCTTTGATGAATAGAAAGTTCAGCATTTATTTGGAATATAAATCTTTTGTAACATTATAAATGTCTTTACTGCCATTGTCAAACAATTTAATTGCTAAATAAAAAAGAAAATAATGTCTTAAAAAGTATCAAATGATAAAACACCACAGATTTTAAAAACAAACTGAATGTGTTTCATGATCTTAAAACTTTGGAATCTACATGCTTATGCTCCAGTGCTTCAGACTGAGTTTGACAAATTGTGCCTAAACGAAAATGTTATATATATATATATATATATATATATATATATATATATATATATAAAAGAAAGTTAAATAATAATTAAAAACAAATCAAATGAATGAGATGAATCAGAAAAGCAGTCAACAAGTGTCCAGCATCTGTACTGCATCCCAGGATGTCCAGCAGAGGCACTAGTAAAAATAAGCTTAAATATAACATAAGTTTTATTTATCTTTTGAGCATGTTATAATTCTGATACTTCCAATTGAGTTATTTCATTTTTTAAATCAAGAGTTTACTATTAAGCTAAAATGTGGAAAAAGGTAACAATAAACAATGAGTAGGTGTGTCCAAACTTTTGACTGCTAGTGTATGTGATCTGACATGGCGTAAAGTAATCTGGAGAGAATGCTGGACCACTTTATGGGGGAATGGAAAACAAAACTCCAGTTCAGGTACAGGCCACCGGTCCATGTACGACCGAATTTAATTATTGATTTTCTGAGAAAGCGGCATCAGTTACCTTAGTAGTTACCTAAGCCTGCCTCTTAAGCAGAATAAAAGGAAGGTCAGGGCATGTGGAGGTCATTCTGCTTTACTGGGGAACCGGCTCAGGTTGGTAGTAATTAGGGCTAACTTTGCCGTTAGCAGTTACACATGTTTAATCTTTCAAAGTCACCATGAAATCGAAATCGACAGTTCTTTTTTTCCTTTAAATGACTTATCTGTGCACCTCATTATTTTTTTTTTTTAATTCATGTACCCTCGTAATCTTTTTTCGAAATAACTTCTCCCTCTTGTCACAAAATCTCTTCTCTGATGACGCGTTTACATGTGCGAGGGCGGGGCAACCTGTCACTCACATGACATCATGTCCATCACCACAACCATCCAATCAATTGCAGATGAACAAAATCAAGTCCCGCCCCACATTTTTCTTGTTCGAAAAGCCGCTATACTCGAATATATGTCGTAAGAGTCATCTGTCAGTTTTGGTTCTATCAAAATACTGCAACTCGAACAGTTGGACCAATAGCGTGAGTTTGAGGCGGGAATGTCAGTTACACTTTATTTCTAGGTCCCCGTTACACATTGTACTAACTAAAGGTAACTTTGCAACTACTTGTCTACTTAAGTCAGGAACACACCAAGCCGACGGTCGGCCGTCGGGCAGTTTTTGTTCGTCGGCCGACTAAGTTTTCTCAGTGTGTTTCCGCACCGTTGGCTGAAATTGGTCCTCGTCTGATTTTTTCAGCCGATTCGATATGTTGAGAGTGAGAGAGAGAACTCTGATTGGCTGTTCAGTATAGCAAACGAGTCAGTTCACGCAAACGTGAGCAAAAGTTATGAAAGCAAGCATGACGTCACAGACAGAAGGTTGTTCTAATTTTACATCATCTTACCTGAGCACTCGAATGCACGAATATTTTCATAATAACATGAGCTTAGTGGAATAAAGAACGTGATCAGCGTGACTGATATTCAAAATGTTTAAGCCTTGTATACATGCTTAGTTTCGCTTTTCCTTTATGAAAGACGAATATTGACAAATATATGTGCTTAAATAGATAGTTACCCCCTTTATACGCGGGAGTCGGGCGTTGGATTGGTGTGTCAGGGTAACTTTGGACCCAGAAGTCTCCACTAGTTCTTCGACATTGGCTTGGTGTGTTCCCAGCTTAACTCTCATTAGAGTATTAGTAAACTGTTAGGTTAGTATTAGGGATCAAGTTAGTAGAATAAATTGACGTAGTTAATTATAATCAGTAGAATGTCTGTTGGGAAGCATCAAAATAAAGTGTTAGCAGATATTAAGACAGTCTAATAATATTCTGATTACAGTTGACATTAGTTGCAAAGTTACTTAGTTAGTAGAACCATTGAAATAAAGTGTTGTCGGATGGTCAAAGATCAATCAAAGATGGGGGAAGTGTTCGGAAAGCCTGTTTGTTTTTGAAATTATTGCATTTGTCACCTGCTATTCCATAAAAAAACTGAAATGATGTGTTTGCTGTATATCTATTTAACAAGCATAACTCAGACGTTAACTAATCAAAGGCCTAAGATGTTCCTCCGACAGAAAATACATCTTCCGTTGTTTCATTAGCTGCTTCTTTCATCCAAACACCTGGCCGGGCGAATTACTTTGCGCTGGCGTCCTTGTGCCTTACTAATTGAACTGTAAACCCGTGTGCAGATCCATTCATTTTCCCCCATGGCTCCCAGCGGCTGATTTATCTCCACTGATGGCGGTGTGCATCAGCTAAAAGCAATCCTGTAAATCACAGGCCTCTCCCTCGCTGCTTTCATCACTTCATTAATTTAAGATATCATTACGGCCGCTGGTGACATAACTCTGAACAATGGTACACGCTTAAGATATTAATCTGCACGCTGCAACAAAGAGCCTCTCTGTCTCCGGCTGATTTAGCCACTGCTTATTTTACGCTGCTGATTTACATTGGGTCGGTAAGCCATGCTGATTTGGCTTCTGTCACTGAAAGATAACAAGCTGTCAGAGTTTTACACCCCTATAGTGATTGCGTGGCTTTACAAGAAGGTTGTTACGGGAGTGAGCTAGCCGTGTCCCTCATCTGTGACTTTGTTGACATATAGATGATACTTTCTTTATTAAGTATGTATGTGCGGTACTGTGCAAATTTCCGAATGACATGTGAATGACCTTACTATAAAAGGTAGGGTATTTTTTCATGAACTGATGAACCCCATTATTATATTTTAAGTTAAAGTTTTAGTCATTTTGTTGTATGATTTTGTAATTTTAAAAAAAAAAAAATGTCTAGATAGTTTTTATTATTATTTTTTACATCCAATAGATTTAGTTTATTTAGCTGTAACCATTTTAGTACTACAAGTTGAACTCAAGTGAAAAAGAAAAAGAAATGTTGACTTGGCAAGAAAATAAGTTAAGTTGTTTATGTTTTATTTTTAGTTAACGATAATAACCTTATTTTTTTATTAAGTAAAATGAAATATATTATGTTCACCATTATATCCCTACAGTGATGCCAGTCAATATGGTGCAGCCATAACCTCCGACTCGCTGTGGCGAGAGCAGCCGTTGATCTTTACCATCGGAGACAGCGTTCATAAACACACCCCAGCAGAGTTTGAGACTGTGACAGCAAAAATACACATTTGAAGTCATTTTGAAATTTGGGGCTCCTACCAAAATAGCGGGGGGGAGTTCAAAATCACAGGACGGAGCATAAACATTTTAGAGACTGACCCCTGACCTTTTGGTGTTGGCGTAATTCCTGGCGTGGGTGGGGGCCCTGGAGCCAGAGTGAGGGCCGTTTCTGTCTCCATGGGCAGGAGTTCCCAGACCAGCATCCCTGCAACACGAGATCCCTTGATAAAGACTCGTACCTGCATTTACGGCACAGTAAAACTACACTCTTGTTGTTCTGTCACTTTACAGCACCATAATTACCCTTGAACAACACATGGTTTTCATTTGTTTCTCCAGTGACAATAAAAGCAGAAAGACAGACAATAGGCTTTAGGCGGAAAATGGCTGGATGTACATATTATCATGATATATATGTAATAAAAATAAAAATATACAACCATAGTGCTAGATAAACCTGATAATAAATGAGAATTCATACTTATTGTTTATATGGAGGTTAGTGTAGAGCTGTGTTCATTTGAATTTATTATTTTGTTTTTTATTTTAAATCTGTCTCTTATTTACACACACACACACACACACACACACATATATATATATATATATATATATATATATATACACAAACAAAGATAGATAGATATAGGGTGGATTCAGGTTGATTGGGACACTTTTTGCCATTGAGAAAAGCTATATATATATATAAATATAATGAGATGCATAAAACTGATATGCAGAAACTGATATGCATAAAACTGATATGCAGAGATGCAGAAAACTGATTTTTTATCATATAAATACAGCCTTGGTGAAACTTCCTTCAAAAACATAAAAAAAAAAAACTTTTGAAGTGTAGTATAATTTCAATCTTATGTCTTATTATATTTATTTGATTAAGATGATAAATTTAAGATTTTTGTTGTATATATGAGAAACTTAAGATTACATTTTAACGATTAACATTTTTAATTTTTGGTAACACTTTGATTTAGGGTCCAATTCTTCCATATTTGACCCATATTTGGGTTGAAACAACCCAGCATTTATAGGTTCCTTCACACTCCAAAGGAGGCACAGATGAGGAGTTGTGTTGAAAATGTGCTTAAACTGTCATGGCAACAAAAGCAAAAAAATATGAATGGTCCTAATAATATTTATTTCGTTTGATAATGGCATGAAATATGTCCCAGACATATTCATGACAAGTTTCTTACCAGGACATTTTTAAAAACTTGGCTCTCACAAGCATGACGAAAGACAAAACAAGTGTAAATATATAGAGATCAAGAAGTTCTTCACTTACAGTCAATCGTGCTTGGGTTACTTCTTTATCATTCATTTTTATTGATAAGAAACATCAACTAGCAAGCTACCTTTACATGTTTACAAAGTTTTGTCTGAGCCCAATTAAGCCACATTTTGTCGAGTAGGGTGGGTAACTGCCAAAAGCACTCCAGTTCACCAGAGCAGACCCAACTCTCTCTGCAACAGCCTGGCTAACAAGCCCCAGAAAGACACTATGTAAACACTCTCCTCCAGTGCTCTCCAGAATCAAATAGTTTGAACTATTTGAGCAATGCTCTCTCAATGGTTTAATACGCCAGACAACTACGCCTGAACAGTGTGTTTAGGAACAGCTGTCCTCAAACAGAACTGGGGGAAAATCCACGCTGGCAGATGTCATGTTGCTATAAAGCACGCAGCAAAACAGAGATGTAACCACATATTCAAGTTTAGACGGGATGGGAAGTTCAAGTCTAAGAATTTGTCATTGAAAAGCACATGTTGACTAAGCGACGATCTGAATATCAGAGAATGTCTGTGATGGGGATTTCCATAAAATAAAGGCCCTTATATGCAAAAGCCAAAGTTATTTTCATTCTTTGGAGTAAAAAGAAGTACTTTGCAGGGGTAAACTGTCAGCGAACATCGTGACACTGCTGGCATTTGGATGAATATGGAAATATTTGTGCTTTCCTCTCAATAAAAAAAGACAGTATTGAGAAAGCAGAAGGTAAGAAAGCATCTAATGATAGCGATGTGGATATGTTTGTTCGAGCTCTGCAATTAGGCACTCCAATCAAGTCAAATCACATCTATTTATATTGCACAGATATAGACTGAACAGAAGAAATGAGAAGATTTCCATATCAAAGATGGCGGAGCCTCAGCGCACATCAACTTATTACATAATTGCCACGGACCAACGGAGGTTTGAAGGTGTTTACCAGCTGCTTTGAACTCCCGAAGTGAACTTCAAGGGAACTTCGTTTTGGCCAGATTTAGTTCGAAATGATTTCGTTCTTCGATTTCGCCGGTATAGGGTCTTTTTTATGTGAAAGTGAGCGGTGCTCTTTTTTTCACCCCCCCGTGGGGCCCGTGGACCCATGAGCGGGAGTGAATAGAGGAGCAGAGGGGAAGATTCATTAACAGCACTCCATTAAATTTTTGGGGAGGACTGAGGGACCGGGGTCACAAAATAGAGGAGAGGGGCACTTTTGGATGCTCTTGACTAAAACTTAACCATGTCTATTTAGGCTCTACAAAGGCCATTTTAGGGAAAGCTGGACTCTGACTCCACGACTTCAGATTAGGTGGAGTGATAGGATTAGTCCTTAATGACTCGGACTTTGAAGACAAAGAGAGCCTCAGCAAAGAGGCTTAGATATGGAAGAATTAACAGAGCTCCACCAGCGCCCTCCTCTCTCACTCTCTCTCTCATCCTTTCTCTTCTCCTGACTCTCTGTTTGCTCTGCAGTGCAGGTAGAGGTCATAGAGGGCACAGGGTGACTGCACAAAGCAGTGGTCTGTTTCAAAGCAGCTGTGAGCATGTCCACTAAATACTACACACTAAAGCTCCAGAAACATTTACAGATGGGCCTGCGCTAATAAATGCAAGCAGCCGAACTCTACTGCATGTTTCCGATGTTGCACTGTGAAAGTCATGTCCTTTACATTCGTTGGCTCAGTATTTGGACTTCACAAATGGGTTTTTGTTGGCTTTAAATGATAAAATAATAGATAATGGATGATACTGGCTGTCAAAAGTTCATGTTTATAGTTAAATGGATAGTTCACCCAATAATTTAAATTATTCCATAATTTACTCATCCTAGGTGTATATGACTTTCTTCTTTCAGTCACACACAATCGGCGTTCTATTAAAAAATATTCTGGCTCTTTCAAGCTTTATAATGGGAGTGAATAGTAACCAAGATTTTGAAGCCCAAATAAGCACATCCATCCATCGTAAAAGTAATCCATGAGGAGGTACGGAGTTAATAAAGGCCTTCTGAAGCAAAGTGATCATTTTTTGTGTGAAAAATATCCATATATATAACTTTATTAACAAGAATCACTGATTTCCATATGTGAGTTGATTGCGGTGGAAGAGTGAACTTTGACCCAACATATGATGTACTGACGAACATGGAAGTGCAGTGCATAGGGCAAAACAAAACACCGGTCACGAATTAGAAGTCAAAACAGGAATTTTTAAAGAGAAATGTTGGAGGAGTTTGTTGCCCAGCCCTATTTGTTTGAACCACAAGAGGCGTCTACTCTCACATAAGCTCACGCTATGCCTAAATCCTCTGTCATAAGCCAGAACTCGACTCTTGACTCGACGCTGGATGGACATCTTGGAGGTTGGAGGTTTCTTTTAAAATGTATTTCACTACAGATTACAAAATACATGCTTTAAAAAGTAATTTGTAATGTATTTCGTTACATTACTCAAGTTTAGTAACTTAATCTAAATACTTTAGAATACTTTGGAATACTAATAAGTGTGGAACAAACACAAAAAAGGTAATTGCAAGTTTTTATCTCACAATTCTGACTTTTTCCCTCAGAATTATGAGATATAAACTCACAATATTGAGAAAAGTCTGAATTATGAGAAATAAACTGACATACTAAATTCACAATTGCAAGAAAAAAGTCAGTATTGCAAGTTTATATCTCCCAATTCTGACTTTATAACTTGCAATTTTGAGTTTAAATCTTGCAATTCTGAGAAAAAGAAGTCAGAATTGTGAAATGCAAACTCACAAAAAAACTAATTGTGAGAAAAAGATGCAGTGACCTTTTTTACAATTATAAAATGACTCACAAACAACTATCACAAAACATGAAAACAGTCGAAAACATGAAACTTAACTCCGCTTTTTCAGACTGTCAGAGTCAGAGAATCACCAATTGCTGTTTAAATGACATTAAAACTCAAAGTAATCACTTTGGTAATCTAAAACACTTTTCAGATGTAACTGTAATCTGATTACCACCCATTTAAAATGTAACTGTAATGAAATACAGTTACTCAAATTTGGTATTTTAAATACGTAACTAAGTTACTTGTATTTCGTTACTCCCCAACCCTGTCTATAAAGTTATAATTATGGATACGTTTCTTACAAAAATGCATCTCTTAGCCTCAGAATGCTTTTATTAACCCCCTGGAGCCGTACGGATTGCTTTTATGATGTATGGATGTGCGTTTTTTGAGCTTCAAAATCTTGGTTACTTTTCACTCCCATTATAAAGCTTGGAGGAGCCAGAATATATATGTAAAAAAATTTTCTCTAATTGTGTTTGTCTGAAAGAACAAAAGTGTTATGCACCTAGGATGGCTTGAGGGTGAGTAAATTATGGGATAGTTTTCATTTTTGAGATAACTATCCCTTTAATGTAATTCTCTACACGTGGTAAATCGGATCAGACACAACTATGAATTTGACTTCATACAGCCACTAAAAATCAACAAAACACCAGTTGAAAATACACACATGTAGAAGCTGGATCCCAGCCTAACAGTTGTAGCTACTTTCTGTATTACTCCAGATTGTGAAGTTTAAAATCCTCAGAAATGAGCAGACACACAAGGGAATCTGGACTCGCAGAAATAATTTGCAGATTTCCAGAGAATCGAGATGCCTATCTTTCATAAATTTCTACAAAATATTTTTATCCTGGTACTTCAGGTACATTTATCTTGTTTCAAGCACATTTAGATTTTTGTAGTAAAACAAGGCAAACATGGTCATTTATAAAAAGATTTCATGCAGTGTGTAGTACTCTCAGCTCATTTAACAAATTATGTCATGTTTAAATCTATTCCGCAAAATTGAGCAGATGTCCCCCCAAACGGCAGACAATGCCAAGGATAAAAACTATTTCATTATTTGTCATTGTGATAGTGATTTTTCCTAGTGAAGGTGTGAGTGTATCTTATAATAGTGTGCCTCATCATTTACCACTTTATTTCATTTCTTCTGACTATAGCCAAGATTAGTTATTGATTACGGAGCTTTTAAAATATTCTAAAGCAAAAGCCAAATTGCACAGTCATTATGGATCCACTATTGACATGCCCAGTATTTCATTCCATTTTCTTGGCCATGAAGCCATCAAGTAGAAATAATCAAATAAGATGGACGATTGTTTTATGACTTCTGCACACTGTCATTAGCTTGTGAATTCACGAAAGTAAATAATGAATGCAGTAAACGCTGTGTTGGTGACATCAGCATTCTTGTGGAACTTTAAAATGGGTTTGCTTTTTTGTCAAGATAACCGATTCTGTCATTGTTTTCAGCAAAAATATCACAACTCCAAACTAGAAACTACATGGCAAAGCGCGAAAAACATTTTGAGCCAGAAAGCGGCATGTGCGCTTATCAGATTGGTTTTGCCTGCTTAATAGGGCAGAAGGCAGCAGGGTTGGGTCAACACTGGGGGTTTAGTACCCAAAGTGGCAGAGAGCCTCGGGTGAGTTTATCAAAGTGTAAAATGCCTAAACCAGCAGGGCAACACAATCCTCGGTGCTTAGCGTATAAATCACCATATATTCTTATTTACAGGGCTGCAGCTAAGCCCTTGTTATGAGTAAATACATCCGCTGGCAGTGATTGTATCAGGGTCCATGGGAGAATTAGCCAGCAAAAGAAAGTGGAAAGTGACTCTGTGTGTGTGTATGTGTGTGTGTGTGTGTGTGTAAAACAAACCTCTTAGAAGAACCAAGCAAAGATCTGGAGAACTAAAGCACTTGAATACAATGCCTTTAAAGGATTTGTCTAAACAGATAGAAGTCTGTTCTTTTTTTGTTAAGAGCACAAAGCTAAGTTTAAGCTATTTTCCTAAAACCTATTAACAGGATTCTAGTAGGTCCAAAGGAAACTGTTAGAGGCTAATATGTCCAACTTTCTTAATTTACTTTTTAATTAAACACACAGTTCTCCAAACGTAATATAAGCCCTTTTATCGAACAACATAAGCTGCGCGTTTTCATCTCATTGAGTTAATGGTTGTGTTCAGTTGCATCTATCTCACATAAATGAGACTGGGGGAAAATAAAAAGAGAGAAAAGTTTCATATTTCTTTAAACCTCAAAAGTGTTGGCAAACACAAGAGAGGAAAAGTTGGCCTTAATTCCATCTCACGCTGAAGACTTTGCATTTTAACTTAGTGGGCTCAGTTGGCTGAGGTCCTCTCGCCCGTAAATTGGATATTAGAGGGCGATATAAAAGAGGCTATGTGTGCGCTCCTAGCAGGGAATTATTGCATCCAATATCCCATCCGCCTGTGCAGATCCTCATCTAATAAAGGCACAACTATATTGGTCTTCAACTTTATGAAGCTCCATAGTAACACGCATACAATGGGATTTGCCCGGGTCTCTCAAGCAGGGTTTAGGACAATGCAGATATCATTGCATTCCCCTGCTCTTTAAAGCCCTCCGCTCCCATTTAAATACAAGCATCCAAACAGTGCGGCGGCATTCTGTGGATCCAGCTCTATGAAGAGCTCAACTGTTTTAGAGCGGCGTCCTCAATCTTCATCTTTTGCATTGGAAGGGCTTGAGTGGCCCCCTCTGTCCCAGACCCTGACCCAGCCCCCACCCTCAGTAATCCTAAAAAGGGGCAACAGCATCAGAGAGTGTGAAATTAAATACATTACAGCATTAGGGATTAAAGTGTTTTATGGGCAGTTGCTCATCCACATCAGACTTTAGCTTTTTAAACCCTAACATTTGATCTGGGTTAGGAACCAATGGCTGAGAAAGGAGTTGGACTGTTTGTAGGACCCACAAAAAGAGGGAAGAAGAGAGAGGGAGAGCGGGCTATGGAGAGTGTGTGAATCTGTGTAAAAGAGAAGCCATGCGCACTCCTGGGAAGAGAGTATTTACGGCTGATCCTGTTGCTGGTGGAAAAAAGCAAACTGACAAAATCTCCTGCAGGAGGCCGGCTTCGGTTAAGCTGCTCAGCTTTTCATAAGTGTGTGTAACTGAGGGGTTTCCTTGCCACTGTTGAATAGTAGACGGAAAAGCCGTTCTCCTAAGAAATTAGCCTGAACTTTAAAAGTATATGTATATTAATGCAAATATTAGTTCATTTAGCAGTTCGTTCAGTAATCAATTTTGATGATATGAACCTTAAGGTTTATCTAGGCGTCATAGAGTCAGGTGCAGGATACCTAAAAATGTAGGAAAATGATAAAACATGCCATAAAAGTCTGTGCTTTTTTCCTCAAATCTCATTTGTGCTTGTGCATATTCAAGCAGGACACATTGCGGCACGTTTGACACAGGGTTGCATGGTTAAACTCAAACTAAAATGTGATTATCAAATCGCAAACGCTGCGATAAATAAATATTAGGGGTGGCACGGTACATGAAAAACCGTTCGAACCGTTCGGTTCGCTTGTCTCGGTTCGGTTCGTGTGTGCGTTGTGCGGTTCAACGCATGCGCAAGGTAGCCCCGTAATCAGATAGTTTCGCCTCAGACAGTTTCGCGTGAACATACATATAGACAGTAAAAGTGGAGTAAGGGGCCGTTCACATATCGCATCTTTTGCACACGCATATTCATTATTTCCTATGTAGGTGTGCGGCAAGCACGCTCAAAATGGAAGCAACGCGGCCGCGCTTTCCACGCTTTTTTAGGCGCGATATATGAACAGCCCCTAATGAAAGCTGCCCGGAGTTGGCGGATGCGCCAGTGTTGTTCAAATCCGGTATGTGGGAACATTTTGGATTTCATGTTACTTACGATGACAACGGAACAGTAGATAGAACTGCGACTGTGTGCAAGCATTGTGCAAAATGCATTCAATATGCTAATGGAAACACTTCTAATATGACAGTTCATTTGAGAAGACATCACGCCAATGTGTCGATAAGCACAAACAGGAGAGAGCCGGTTAGGAAACAACTTCTACTGTCCGCAGCATTTAAGAAACCTCTCAGTGATAACTAAAGCATTGGGGATGTTTATGTTATTACATTATATTATATATTTATCTTTAAAGTATTTTGACTTGTTTAAAAGACAGAGCTTTAAGAGTTCCTCTCTTTGTTTTTTTTGTAAGAGCTACACTGAAGTTGGCAGTTTAATAAATGCAAGTTAATTTCAATCTTTGTGTGATAAAAAGGCACAAGTTCCTGTAGAGATAACAATACACACATGCTCTTTTTTTACGCCAAACAATCGAAAAGCATGTCTTCTCTCTTGCTGTATCAAAATCTCACCCAGCTTTTACTCAGAGATGGTCCCAATAATGTGCTTAAAGTCAAGTCAAATTCAGTTAGTGCATGATTACATTACTAAAATGTTAATACTGTATCCTAACATGTGGATAATTAAGCTAATAAGCTATATATCATATACTGAAGGAAATTTCTGGAGTGTTAAAGATTAAAAGAAAAAATAACAACAAGAACCGTACAGAACCGAAAACCGTGACCCTAAAACCGTGATACGAACCGAACCGTAGGTTTTGTGAACCGTGCCACCCCTAATAAATATATGCGCTGCGTGGTTTAAAGTGAAGCATGGCACTGTGTTCAGCTCATGTTCTGGTGTTTTCTGCATCTCAGAACACTTGGTTAGCGGTAAATGCTGCTCCACATTCAACATGCAAAGAAAGTGAACTCTTGCAGTTTAAAAAACTACGTCCTACACATTTCCTATTCAACTTACAGAAAAAGCGGTCTGCTGGAAACTAGCTATTTTGCTTCATAACTTGTTGAATATGGATATTTTTTTACACAAATGCATCACTTCGCTTCAGAAGGCCTTTATTAACCCTCCGGAGCCACATGGAGTACGATTATGATGGATAGATGTGGATGGAAGCACTTTCTTCAGCTCGAACTCTCGTGAGAGATCCCGCTCACTGCCATTATAAAGCTCGGATGCGTCGGGATATTTATTAATATATCCTCGATTGTGTTCATCAGAAAGAAGAAAGTCATATACACCTACGATGGCTTGAGGGTGAGTAAATCTTGGGGTAATTTTCATGTGAAAGTGAACTAATGCTTTAAAAATTTAAATGCAGTCAGTTGATACTAACAGCTATAGCACATTTCCTCCAAAGCTCTGCAGTCTATATCAGCCACTTCCTGTTTCCTTGGAGAACGGCCCGAAATGGGAATAGCTATCAATATCCAGCAAACCTGTTCCTCTCTTAAACTACCCTAGTCAGATTACCAGCTATCATTAATCTTTCTCAGGAAAAAGGGCATTTGTCCTTGTTTGACAACATCATGTTCCATGAAGAAACTGAAACATCATTTGGCATTCATACTCCAAGTCAGCAATTGCTGGGTTTCTTCAACAAATCATGAGCTGAAACAAACCGTTAGTTGTCTAGCGCTGAAGTGCTGAGGTTGAGAGGAAACCAGAGGAGAGAAATGGCAGCTGTCTTTGAAATCACCGTTCGGGCTTCTAATGAAGCTCCTGGGACTCAACTCCAAACTTCATTAATTGGTTTGGACTCTCTTCAAAAGGTTCAAATCAAAGCCTCATATGAAGGGTCACATTGTTTACTTTGATCATCAATATCAATTTACACATCACATACAGAAGTATCCATTTACAATTCAAGCTGAAATGCATGAGATCCAAGGTAATGTCATTGTCAGACATTCAGCGTAGACGACACACAGTATTCTGTTCAGGCTTCACTGTCAGCATTTGATATGAGATGGGAAAATGTTTTAAAATAGCTAAATGTCACATGTGAGATATCATGACCCTTGAGGGGTACATTAGAAGCATTTGATTCCACAGATTACAATGCTTATTCAGTGCACATGGAGGGAAAATATGAGATGGATCTTTAATCTTTACTCTATGGTCTCCTGCCGTTTGCTGCTGTCTCCGACTGTGGGATTTGATTTCACCTCCTCCAGAGCAGAGAGCGGTCTCCGTCACCGAAAGACCAGGAGCCAGGGCACACGGGGGCCACCCACTCAAGTAGAAAGACATTGGGAAATTGTGCAGTGGAGAAGGCTTAGATACCTTTCCCTCAGGAGTAATACAGACCCATGGAAAGGCCTTGGCTGAGATCTGGTTGGATCTGAGCCCAGGCTTGTGGTCCAGAGTAAAGGATGAATGATCCACCAAGAGTCCATGTCGTGTGAACTTAAACCATTTCGCTTTCTCCGCTTTCTCTTGCCTGCCGTCTGCTGATGACATACTGTTTTCGGAACTGGATTCTGCACATGCATTTAGTCAGCGGAACATGCTCTGGGAATCCTCGAGGTTCAGCTTAATCAACGGCATTTGTAGCACTAGAAATTATTTTGACTCGTCAAGGTATTTTGAAAAAAGGTGGAATAAATGTTACGACTTCTGCTTGATGAAAAATACTGTATTGGCTCCATTCACTTCCATTGAAAGTATCTCAGTGTAAGCAAGACTTAGTTTTTTAAAGAAAAAAGTGGAAATGAATTTTTGATGTAGTCAGCATAATGTCCAATTGTACCATGTGTAACGCTGTGTTAAGTGTGGTAAAAACGGTAGGCACTTACAATGGATGTAAATGGAGCCAATTTCTGGATGATTAAAAATTAGAAATGTGAATATTATACTTTTATAAAAACTACTTATTTTTCTTTTAAAACTATATATTGCTTGATCTGCGAAACTGTTTCAGGGTTTATTTTAGGGTTTTATTGTTAGTGGCATTGTGTTGTCATAGACTAAGCAGCAAAATTGCATATAAATATTACACGGAATTTTCACAACAAAATCATGCATAAAAACACCCCAATATTACAATAGTGAAACATTTGGTAATAGTGGGGAAAAAAATACCTTGAATCAGGCTATTTTCTCAATTGGAATCAAAAATAGCTTGGACAAATATGCAGTGACGCAAACGTTTACATCTAATGAATGTACGTGTTTATTAACGTCTCATCTTATGAGCTGGTCATTGAAGGAGACTGAATATTTTTGGTTAAAGGTCTTCTGACTTAAATGTTATCTTTCTTTTTAGATATGTCAAAGCCAAAAACAGTTCTCAACACTTGGCTACGCATCCACTGAAGTTTTGGAATACATGTAATACACATGTAAACAAATATGTGAATCAGATTTGAAATGTTTATGGCTCATACAAACAGAATTGGATTGGATTCCTTCCAGCTGACGAAAACAGTGTATTGGCTCCATTCACTTCCATTGAAAGTATCTCGGTGTAACCCAGATCATTTTTGAGGTAGTCAGCGTTATGTCTGAGCATAGCTTGTGCTGAACTGTGTTAAGTGCGGTAAAAATGGCCTAGAATACCTTGGTGTCAGGTTGGTGCACTGCCCCAGGGACTTATGGGAGAAAGTGCAAACAGGGAGAGTCCCTGAAGATTAACTCAATTACTAGACCGAACAGGATTACGGCAAGCCAACTCCAACACGTTTTGCTGCTCTCACCTGACGGGGGCATAAACAGTATGCACGTACGTTGCCAAGTACGGCTCCAGATTTAAACCCATGAGCAGGTTTCTACAGGTGACAAGTCAATTACTCTCCAATGTAAACATGATTGGGAAGCTGACATCTATCCACAACTGAACATGTCAGCAATGGCAACACAAACAGCCCAATACACACAAACCAAAGTAAGAAAGAACAGATAAATGAAATATCAACAAACAAGGACCAGGCCCTGGCATTGCCTGCTGGAGAAATCCAAATGAGACTGGATAATGTGGGCCTTCATGGGCTACATCCATGGCATTCCCCTTCACATTCCCATTCTTCCTGTTAGAATTGAAGGATTATGGGAAGGAAGTGCTTTGATTAAACACAATAGGCATCTATCCTCTGTTGATTTGAGGGATTCGGGAGGCAAATCCCTTACAAAACCTGATACAGAGACTGAGAGCGCTGGAGGAGGAGGGGGTGCGAGAGGAGGAGGATGAAGGGGTTTGAGGTGGGTTAAGATGCTCCTCTGAAACGCACCAGCTCCTTGAGCCGTCCGTAAACACTCAAATAGAGGCTTCAGATCTTCCATTCTGACTCCTTAAGCCCAAGTGCCAAGTGGGTAAGTTCTGCAATATCCCATAAAATCTTGTATTGCTTATCACAGATTTGATCATTATCGAGTGGCCATGTGGATATGATTCCATGTACAAACCCGATCAGGGAGTTTATGAGCTGGTGATTGTTTCGACCTGTGGTTTCGTGCGAGCACCAAATAATCAAATAACACGACAACTGGGAATGCAGCGTAGCGAGAGCAGCCTTATATCAAAAAGGTGTAGCTCATAAACTGAGTCTGTAAGACGTAATGACAGTGTATACAAAGGACAGCACCATGCAAACAAAACCCTTGTCATTTGTTGTCACTTGGCATAAATATCCTGATCAAGAATCAAGAACAGAATGTTTATTTCAGTTGACTTTCACATTATTAACTTTAGGGGACAATGATGATGCTCATTTTCATCCTGTCTCTTAATTTACTAAAAAAAAAAAAACCAAAAAACATAAAATGCAGTTCATACATACAGCAACATCGATACTTAAGCATGTAGTTAATTTCTGAATTAAAATTCATTTTGATATTGGGGGGGTATATCATGGTTATACAACTGTTTTAATATTATACTAATTTAAAAAGAAGAAAATTCTTGAAAAAAAATACGTAGTTTTGCGTAATCCTTTTTTATAATTTATTAGAAAAAATATTTTAACAAAACTGCTTATTACATTTACATTTACATTTAGTCATTTAGCAGACGCTTTTATCCAAAGCGACTTACAAGTGAGGAATACAAACAAGTGATTCTTCATGAATTGGCAAATAGACACAGGAAGTGCTCACAACAAGTTTCATATTTTTCAAAATTTTATTAAAATTTAAAAAAAAAGTCACAGACATGGATGGATGACAGAATATCAGATAATCTGTCATTTTTATGACATGGCAAGGTTCAGGTTGGAAAATCATATAGTCTCCCAAAAACATAATATTCATTCATTTGCATTTTTTTCAATACGTTTTATCTTGAAAAACGTATAACTGTCCTGCGTCATATGGTGTAACCAAGTGTGTTTTACTTGGTTATACCACATGACGCATGACAGTCATACAATTATTTCTTGAAAAAAGGTATAACAGGTTTTTGGAAACTATGGAACCAACTTGAATTCAGAGAGTACTTTTCACGTGTTTGAAACTAGAGTTTTTCTCGTCTTCATTGTGGACACTCTTATATGTCATCTTTCTTGAAGTTACTAAAAAAAAGAGTTTCAAGTGTGTATCACTCCAACCCAATCCAACTCTCTAAATTCTTCTCTCCCGAAGGTAGAAAACAGGGTTAAAGTCCAATTATTTCATACTAGTTACCTCATGTCCTCATTAAAGACATTTTTTTTCACCTCGGTTTTAGGTTACAATCTTTGCAAATAGTGACCCAGGTCCTGCCTTGTCAAGCCCCCTTATCCCAAATGAATCATGAGGTCTTGTAAACAGTGCAGTGATCCAGTTTCTTGAGGGAGTCAGGCTGTAAGGGAGAAAAAAGGTCTGGGGATTTGCAATGGATTTACACATATACAGTTTCAGCTAAGTTCCCCAAGGTCGGCCTGCGAGACCTTCACCCGTCAGTGCCTTAAACAAGGCGTTTACCACCCAGTCTCTTCCTGGCCATACCACATACGGAGGGCCAGTAAGGAGGGGGGAGTCCCACACATCAAACGCGTGTTCTCATTTAAATTCTTCTATGCGGGCTGTGGGATTTCATTTAATGAGCTGAGAAGCGCTGTTAGACAGCTGACTCCGGAGTTGCCCGCTGAAGGAGACGAGGGCAGACGTCTCTCACCTCTGAAGCCGGCCCGAACAAACGTACGGGACCGACAATCTGGTCTTACTTCGTCGTGTATTTATTTATATTAAGAACGTCTCTAGAGAAGAGTCTCTTTTTCACGACACTGGCTCTGATTTGTGGCTTCGCTGCTAGCGAGTCGCCGTATTGTGTGTTAAGCACAGCAAAGCGGAGCAGACCCGATCCGAGTGCGGAGGAGAGGAGGCAGGCCGGGTTTCTGCTGGCAAGGTGAGCACAAAGAGGCTCTTCTGTTCCTGCGGACCCATCCCGGGCCCCTGCCAGGGCACTTTGGCAGCTTGGTGCTTCCCTGGGGCCGAGCACCGGAGCCTGCCCAGTCTTGCCCTACCACAACAGCTGCCAGCTCTCGGCCTCACACACACACTCCGTGGAAGCTCCAGTGCTTTCTCCCCACACATTCAGTCTCTAACCCCTCAAATCTGAAAACTCTGTTTCCTGAGTCTGACACCACTAAGCCTCCCTTTGGCGAGGGCTTTTTTTCCTTCGCCACTTTCTCTTTTTTTTTCTCCTTTCCATGAACGTCATCTCTCTGCAGGAAATGATACCCCACATTCTTGACTGTTTGGCTCCAAACAGAACTGTGCAACAGAAGGAGAAGCAGAGTATGAGAAGAGACAGTGTCTGGAAGAATTGTCTCTTTTTCATTATCTCAGCGTGCCTCTCCATATCTTCCACTCCCATTCAGTTTTTCTCACATACAAACACACACATACACACTCTATGGAATTACACAGGACTGTGAGATACTGTGACAGCAGCCTATTTTGCATATGAGAGCTAAGCTGTTGACAAAATAATTGCTAACAATTTCATATATATATATATATATATATATATATATATAGAGAGAGAGAGAGAGAGAGAGAGAGAGAGAGAGAATCCTGTTCAAAAGTTTAGGGTTAGTTTTTTTTAATGTTTTTGAAAGTCTTTTATATTCACCAAGGCTGCTCACTATTCAACAATAGAAAAAAACGTAAAGTAAAAACAGTAATACTGTGAAATATTACATCGTAAAATAACTGTTTTCTATTTTTATACATTTTAAAATATTACTCTTGTGATGCAAAGTTGAATTTTCAGCATCATTACTCCAGTCTTCAGTGTCACATGATCCTTCAGAAGATGCTGATTTGCTGTTCAAGAAATAAATCTTCTTATTATCAATATTAAAATCAGTTGTGCTGCTGCTTCATGTTTTTAAGGAAACCGTTATACATTTTATGGAAACTGATACATTTTATTTATCAATCCACAATGTTTGCTTACTTGCTTGCTTGCTATCTATCTATCTATCTATCTATCTATCTATCTATCTATCTATCTATCTATCTATCTATCTGTCTATCCGTCTATCTATACGTCTATCTATCTATCCGTCTATCCGTCTATCTATCTATCTATCTATCTATCTATCTGTCTATCCGTCTATCTATACGTCTATCTATCTATCTATCCGTCTATCTATCTATCTATCTATCTATCTATCTATCTATCTATCTAACATTTTTTTCTTAATGGCTTGTTCATTTGTATTAAATTACTTGACAAACCCAACTTATCGTCACTGTACAAACTCTACAAACACCTTCCAGAGCTTTTACACTGCAGACTTACACACTGACCTAGGCTTTTCTTACTGATTGTGCTTACTTTTCTCATAAATGATAAAAAAGATAGATTTCCATACACTGTAAAAAAAGAATTGTTGGTTTAACTTAAAAAAGTAAGTTACCTGACTTACAATTTTGAGTTCATTGAAATTAAAAAATTGAGCGATTGGTTTAAGCCACAGAAACTCAAAATATCATTATCTGAACTACATTCATTATCTAAGTTGATCCAAAGAAAAAATGTTGTGGTAACAAATCATGAAAATAATTTCGAATAAATGAATTAATAAATGAATTGTACTTTTGTGTTCGTTCAGAGCATTCACACATGAGACGAAAATTCTTGTGTTTTAAAACCCCTGAATTGAATCAACACCCTTAGAAGGGGGTTCTGATCAATATGTTTTATAGTATGAACACCTACAGAGTGAAAATAAACATATCATTCGCAGATACAACAACAGTTCTGGGTAACAAGCAGAGAATGCACTAGGTATGAGGGGGGAGAGAGTTGGCAGCTGTAAGACTTACATTTCAGGACATCTGTGTGTGTGTGTGTGTGTGTGTGTGAGGGTGCTTGTGTGCTCATTTGTGTGTGTAAACACACAGGGTGAGGGTGAGTCTGCTCTAACAGTGTCAATAAAGGGACATCTCTATTGGGCTGTTCTGTTATGCACTTGCTAAACAGCTTTTTGGCAAAGCCACTACAGATGCTTCAGTGATGAATCATGGACAGGAAGCTATGGCGTGACATTAAGCAACAATTAAAATCAAAATTAGAATCAGATGATAAAGAAAGGAATTTGCTTTTCACCATGCGTTTGCTGAATTGTGGCTGTGTGAGAGAAATACGACATGACTCGCAGCAGACGTGGCGGGGATATCTCCATTTACAACGCGCTGAGACAGAAGTGAAACACACTTGATTGGCAGTGCCTATCTGAATTTGACCGCACTTTGATTTGGCTTGAATGTAATAGAGGCAAAGACACAATTCTTTCAAACTATAAAGTCTATTTTAGAGAAACTCGGCAGTATCCTTTCTTCATTATTGACACAAATAAACTGATAAACTATGCTATTATGCTTATTATTAGAACAATGAAGCAAATAATGATGATGATTAAGCAACAATAATAACTAATATTTATATTTTCACTTCTAATAATAATAAGCCTAATAGTTAATAAGTAGGTTTGTTCATTTTTTTGAGCTAATCACTATGAATAAAAGAATTAGAATGCTAAATATTATTTTTAGTAGAAGTATAATGAAAACAACAATGCTACTAATAATAATAAACAGTAATATTAATTCATCCAATAATAAGCCTAAAATAAGTCGTAATGAGTATGTTTAAGTAAGAATTCAGAATGCTAATTATGATTTCTTCTGATTACTATTTTTATTTCGATTCTGATTAAAATTTTTCACATTTTTTAAATAATAAGTAAGAAGAGTTACATAAACAACAACAACCTGGTTTTAATCCTTTTGTGATTCCCAAGGTTTTCATAATGTTTCATAAATAGCATTTTGGTGTTGCAATATTCCATCTGGTTGGCCAGGAAAAGAGCATTTCAGAAGTGGCTCTCATTCCATCCTAACCCAAAGCTACTATCCTAGCTCCCTCTGGTGGCAATTACAAATTAGTGAGTGAAAATCTTTACCTTCCTCTTCCCCATTACAGCTCAGTGTCTTTTGTGTTCATTCTGAGGTCATAACTTTGATGATACATCACATCCTTAGTCAAATCAGACACATACACAAACCTTTGCACTTTGTACTGGCATTAGATATACACATTCATATATACAAACTTTATTCAATATGGCATCTTAAAAAGTCTGTTTAGTGCTTCGATTGAGCTTAAACTCACATAGCAGTGTCTGGAGGAGGTCTCTTTCCCTGGAGGCCGGGTCACGGCGCTGCTCCACACCTCCTGCATCATTCAGAGATTTTCTAGATCCAAATGCCTCCTGACGCACCCCGCACAACACACACAGCTCCAGCAAGATCACAGGAGGGAAACACGTGTCCGCGTCAGCCTAAAGCCCTGAGGAAGACTCTGACAACCTTTTAACCCATCTCCCTGTGAAATAAACAGACACACCAGGATGCTCAATCCAGTCTCCACTGGCAGAGCCGGAACACCGTGGATAATTCATGACGATTGGCATTCAAATAGTTACGAACGGGACATTCGGGCGCTACGGCTCCCAAACAAGAATAACAACAGGTGTATATACCGCAAGCGTAACGTATGCAGAGATGCTTACGCGCCGCATTGCAATTCAAACGGCTCAGGTGGCCTGATGTGTTCGGTGTCAATCACTTTGATTGGCAGGCATATGTCAGAATTGGAAAATGTCACATGGAGAAAGAGACAGAGCAAGGCTTTCCAGCCTAGCGCCGAGGCACGGCCTATTTTAATATTTCATCTAGCCAGAGAGAGTCTTTCGCTCCATAGTTTAAATTCTAATCTTGTTATGGCAGAGGTGCATGTAGTCTGCAGGCTGCGGCACCAAGCAGCTCTAATTCCCTCTGTTTCTCTCTCCAGCTAAACAAATTATTATAAATTCCATTATTTTTCCATTATGCATATATGTTTTGGTGGCAGAGCCACTCTGCAGCGCTCTCTCCATTAAGTGGTCTGGCTTTTCCTCATCAAAGGCCAATACTTCTGGCCCTAAACACAGCTGAGTCCTGTAGGACCCTCGCAATAGGTCATCATTAGTATATCATTCAAATGCCGTTCATTCGCTAATGCGGAGTTATATCTAATAACGGCATCTCTGGTGGCTTTTTTTCCCAAACCCCAAAGCAGCTTGTAGCCACGGCCGCCTTATTCATCTCTAGCCTTCCACGAAAGAAAGTTTTCATCTCTCCTAATAGATAATATTCCCGATATATAAGCCTGTGGAGATTTTTCCAGAGCGTGCGAGACATATGGGGAAATATCTATCGGTCTGATCGACGCACCATACTTTAGCCTTGGACGGCGGGCCGAGCAGAGTTATTTTTGGCAGGAGGAGCTTCTGTTTTTGTACGTTTAATAGGCAGCGTATTTAAATGTCATCATGATTTCATTTTTACTACCTCGTCCGAACTTCCTCTTCCATAAATCCAGCGGTCAGTCCATAATGGAGATGAGTTCATAACTCTCTGCGCGTGTCGCTCTGTTTGCACTCGGTTTTGAGCTTCTTTTGAATGATGCGTCTTAGATAAGATGGTGACGTGAGAATGAAGACGTATTTTTATGTTGGTCTCCCTCCCTGTTACCCACGGAATCAACTCATCAAGCTACTTTGGAGTGACAAAAAACAAGCCGAGATGGTTCAAAGTAGCGAAGTAACATCTATCATGTACAACTGAATCCGCGTCAATGAGCCAGCATAAATCTACACTGGAATTGCTTTTCTTCCTGAAGTGGTGTCATGCAATGCCTGGGAAAAAGCCAGTGGCTCATTCATTTAACTGGCCGTGCAACACAATCATGCTAAACAGCTAATCACTCACAGTCTTTTTTTTTTTTTTTTTAACCACAATAATGTCCTCTGTAAGGCGACAAACAAATTACCAGCAAGTGAGGCGACACAATAAATCCATGTGTTTCTTTTTGTGAGTGTGTGAAGCTCTTTGTGTGCGAGGGAAATGGGGTGTAAGACAACACAACACATAGCAATTATCTCACAGTGTCCCTGAAGCAGTGTAGCATTACCCTAGACTCCTGAGTTATGCTGTTTAGCTCACTGCTGTGTTCGCCTTTGTTTTAATAGACAAACACAAAGTTTAATTCCTTCTGGGTCAGACAAGAGAACTCAATGAATGGGCTAGACCTTTAAACACACACAAAACGAGGGACTCATTTAGCGTTAATTACTCTTTGTCATTTGCTGTCTATCCAGCGGCGGCGCAGTAAAATGTCAGCGCCGAAATTAGCCTCAGAGCTGAGCAATTTTCGCAGCTAAATTGCCGAACGAGTATCGCTCCGTAATAGGTAGCAATCTGCGGTAATATGATGAGATCATTTGGAAAAAGTCAGGGGGACTGATCAAAAGCAGGCATTATCCGCACTGATGTGGTGACCCGGGGAACATGTGGACACAGCTGTAGTGTCATGTGACATGTGGGGGAGCAGGTGCCAGTTGGCAAAGGCGGCGAGCGACCGAACAATTACTGTTATTCATAACAGCCGCTACGCGCAGAGGACCAGATTCGCTCTTATTTTGAGTTAGATGTACCCAAAGTGTAGAAATACTCTTAAATCATCTGTCAGTCCACGCCTGGTGTGAACGCTCACTGGAAGTGCAGCTCATTATTATACATAATATGAAAAAGGCATGGAATCTGTGAGTGCAGAACTCTGCTGATTTCCACAGAATTAGAGCTCTTGTCGGAGTTAGTTTATGACATATTTTGGCTAATTCAATCATCCTTTCAGCAACTCTCTGGTCGATTTAACACATTCTACCTTGTTTAAATTCGTTCCACAGAATTCCAAAGAAGACTCTGTCTGGGTCTGGTTAGAATTCGAGAAAAGGTGGGAAAGAACATTAGACAGAGTATCTGATATCGGTGGTTCAGCGTGCAACGCAAGTGTAAGGTGTGTTCGCATAGGGCTTTCTTTGTCTCGGTTGTGTGGCCGAGTGAAGTCTCTACATTTTCTTCTAACCCACTTTCTCTTCGAGTAATTGTTATTAAAAGAATAGAAATGGGGTCAGAACTGGAAGCAGTTCTTGCTTTTCGCCCTGCGTGTAATTAACATTTCACAGCGCATATCTCATTACAGAAGACAAGGCCACTTTTACCGAAAAGAGTGTGATGCATTAAGATTTCACCAGGCTATAATCTGACTTGCTATCATTAAAGAATAATGTAAACCTTCAAGTGATTTAATTGGATGTCTATAGAGACATAATAGAGGAGTTAAAGTCTTTGTTTAGTGTTCACTTCAACTGTCTGAATCTCTCTCTGTCTCTTGCTTTTTCACAGCTGAGTGAAGGCCGTGTTAGGCAAAATACATTGTGCAACTTTCTGTCACATCAATATAGAATTCAAATGATGTGAGCCTAACATTGGGAACTGAGAATTATATAGTTATACCATAACCGATATATTTTTAAAAAAAATAACATATGAATATCATATTAATACAAAAGTTATGTATTAATAATATCGTAAAAAAAAAAAAAAAAAAAAGGTAGACATGCTGGTTACCACCCGTCATAAAATAGCAACACAAAATCATGTTGGAGGAGAAGATAGACTAAAGTGAGACACTACCAAAATCTGAATAAAATTACCTGTTTTAGATTCTGTAAAAAAGATGATGTGTAAAAGCTGCAGTCCGTAACTTTTTTTTGGTTAAAGATTATCCAAAATCAATTAGTATATAACCAGCCAGTGTCCAAAAAAGTGTTCAAAGGTAAAACAACGATGTTGGACGATTTTGAAGTTGGAGTTTTTCGCCCTACCACGTCTACGTCACGCGTGACCTTTCCAACGTGATTATGTAATGAGTGGCGCATCGCCGAGCCAGTACAAGACGAGCTTTTGTGGTTAAAAAGTATATATTTTTTCATTTTTTTTTTTTTTTTTAGAAAATGACCAATCGTTTCGCTAGACAAGACGTTTATTCCTCGTCTGGGATCGTGTAGAGCCTTTGAAGCGGCATTGAAACTGCAATTTGGACCTTCAACCCGTCGAACCCTGTTGAAGTCCACTATATGGAGAAAATCCTAGAATATTTTCCTCAAAAACCTTTATTTCTATTCAACTGAAGAAAAAAATACATGAACATTGGATGACACTGGGGTGAGTAAATTATCAGGAAATTTTTATTCTGAAGTGAATTATGGGCAAACTCCATTTACTTTAATAGGAATCCACACGAACGGGAAGAGTGAAACATTTCACCGTGCAGATTTCGCATCGGGTTCAGTTGGTCATGAGAATTTGCCATGTTGATCGACAGAAAGTTGCTTGGTTTGGATGGAGAGGGAACCCTGCTTCCGCTAACTTGCACTGGGCCTCGCGCTACTGACAATAAACAACTGACCATTTTTCCCAAAATTTCGGTAATGTAACAACAACTTTAGACAGTCTGCAGAAAATGCAGATCAACTGAAAGCTGTTTGTGTACGTTTTTGTACAGTTATGGTTATAAACTCTCTTTCTACCTCCATAAAATCAGATTTTAAGTATGATTCACGGGTCACTAAAAATTAATTTGTTTGTTAAAAAAAATATATTCTTTTTTCCACAACATATGAAACATTCTGAACTTGTACCAATTTAAAAAAAAATAAAATAAAATACCAGAACGGAACATCACTCAGTTCTTGTAAGTTCATACGTCTGGATGGAAACTAATAAATGTCTCTGGCTCTGCAACACCGGTACTGAATCTACAAGTAAGAGATTAAGCAATAAAAGATTCGCTAAAGGAAGAGTTACAAATCATTGAGAACCAAAATCATTAAAATGTTTTACACCATTTACCCTGGCTTTTGTGGCTCATCCAATCAGATTTTAGAGAACTAATTTTATTATTTTTTTTAATAATATCAGTTACACTGTTTTGAATCTTTAGTCTTCAACTCAAGTGTAACATAACGAGAAACCTTTTTTAGACTGAGGCCGACATTCATTTCTGCATTGCATGGTATTAAATGACCTATATCATTATATAAAATTTTGCTTTGTCCGCCCACCCCTCATCGTAACCATGCTGGTTTGCTTAACCAACAAGCGGTTGGGACCATGATGGGAACTTTAGGCACAACAGCTTGTTTTGAAAGACGTGTATGAGTGAATGGAACCGAACCGTGACGCTCATAAAGTGAGAGACACTCATATGCATCCAATTTCCTACGAACACATAACAATCTCTCACGCGGGGTTAAACGAATCCAGGACTGATCCTTTGCCACAATAAAAGCAAGGCAAGGCTGTTTGAGATTTCCACGTCCATTAAGAGAAAAGCGGCACGGATGGCTCTAAGCGGCGCGTCGGACCGCGCTGGGATCATTTCCATGGCAGGCTGGCAAGGAGGGAAGTGTTGATGGTGGCAGACAGTGAGAGAAGAGACGCGGAGATATGTGTCAAATTAGTCATGCCGTTCAGGGGCTTGCGTGGCTTTATCTCAGGACAGTCTCACTCCCACCCCCCAACCTGGGACTCGCAGGGTGAGAGCGCTGTGAATACCTTACATACACACACACACACAGCGTATGCAGCTGGAATCATGTGCGAGACATTACGATATCAAGAAGGGCATGAAAAGGCACATCATCTACTACAGCGCCACATTTGAAATGCACACGCCTGTGGTATGTTTTTATTTTCCTCCCAGTCGTTCACACCTTCAGCATGGAAGCAGGTTTGCGAGGAACGTCGAACCCTCACTCAGCCTAAATGAAAGATTGTTGGCAAAACAGTAGCTTTTGCCTGTTTCTGTTTTGTTTAACTCTAGGCAACAAGAACAAGACCTTCAGGAGTCATGCCAGATTACCCGCTAACTACATCAGAAAGAGGCTCGTATAAATTATAGGGAATATTACCAAGAAATAAGCTTCACTGTCTGGAAGATCTGAAAGGTGTCCTTTAGGGAGAAATTAGCGAGATGGCTCTCACACGTCGGAGCCCGTTGTCTGTTTTATTTTGCTCCCTAACGAGCCGCGTGGCCATACGTGATTGAGATTTTTCATTATTGCCGCACACAGATGGCCATTAGTTAGACGCTACCTCAGCCAGACACGGGCTGTCTTTGTCCTACTGAGAAATACTGCACATGCCGTCTACAGGGGCTCTCAAACATTCAGCCTGCCGCAACAACGCTCTCAAAGCATGAGGCGCAGTTCACAAAAAATATGGATTGCATCCCAATTAACAAACTTTTCTCCTTAAAGAACTCACTCACTCACTTTTTCTTTTTTTTTTCTCGGAACCAGCAGGAGTTATATCAACTGTCCAAAACCAGAAAGATAGTAAATCAGTGTTGGAGGAAACAACTGTAGCCTGTCAAGCTACAAACTAGTGATAATTTAAAGTAGTTCAGCTGCAGTAAATATACTTTTTTCTTAAATCTACACGAGTACAAGCTACCAACAAAAAATAGCTCACGACACTGAAGCTGAGGCGGCAAAATCATTTTAAATTGTGCCAAATGAATCAAACTTGAACTGAAATGGGATAATTAAGATATTTGAATGTTTTTTTCCAAGTCTTTTATGCTCATCAAAGCTGCATTTATTTGATGAAAAATACAGTAAAATGGTAAGTGTGAAACATTATTACAATTTAACATATTTTAATATTTTTGAAAATGTAATTTATTCATGTGATCAAAGCTGAATTTTGAGCATTATCACTCATTGTTTTTTAAACTTTTGAACAGCCAAAAACCTAGGACCAGTTCACCAAAGTTGGTTTTTGAAATAATCTCCAATACTTAGCGTGGCTTGTGTGCGAAAAAACGTGCGATACACAATCCTTTATGCATGTGAAAAACACAAAAGCGACCCCTGTGGCGATTTCTTATGAATTTCTCACAGGCCTTGAGGGCTGTGAGTCAGACAGACCCAGTGAGTTTCTTTCCAATCGGCCTCAGTTAGCCTGCTCAAATTTCATTGGCTGATGGCAGACATGATTTTTGAAATATGTCCTCATAGACAGTCATGGCACCTCGAACAAAGACACCTCATGCCAATTTTCAAGTAGTAGTTATAGCTATTTATTGCAGTTATAGCGCCACCAAGTGACCAGCCACCACACATTTTTTCACACGACCGCAGCTCTTACAAAGTTGTGCCTTTGGTGTAAATATCTCATTCCGTTCACGAGTTATAGCCATTTTAATGGCTCCACCCACTTCGAACATTTTGGCGGCCACTAGGGACCGTGAATTTTAATTTAAACTTTTTTTTGATAATTATTGACAATCAGACGCCAGTTTGGTTTCCGATTGGGCCAAAAACCTAGGACTAGTTCGCAAAAGTAGGTTTTTCAAAAAATCCAACATACCCGTCAATTTCGACAAGCGGTTACAAAAATATAACTTAACTAGGACTTTATATTACTAGAAAACCATCATGAATTAAAATATGCAGCTTTAAAAATGCTCCACAGGGACTCAAATTGGTGATTTAATTTTGAAATTTTTTTGTGAGGAAAGCACATTTGACAAAACCACAGCTCACTCAGCAAAACAGTGAAGTGTGTAATACAATGTGGCATCTACTTGTTTGAAAAAACAAAACAAAAGTGTTACTGGAAAAGCTAGGCTATTTTTTTCTTTTTTTGGCTATTGCAAAATGGCTGCCGAGTACAATGCATGTCCAGTTCTGTGTGATGCTTCAAACTGTTGCATGGTGATGCCGTAAAAATCCTTGGATTAAGCCGTTTTTCCCAACAGAAATTCTTGGAAATCAAGCCATTTATGAAATGATTGGGTTTAAACCAACACATTTTATTTGTATCACTGCCTTTCTTTTTATTCTAACACATTAGGAGCCAGAATCAAAGTGCCAAATCAAAAGCAGCAGTGTGTGCACATATAAGCTTAAACCCCAGAGGTCATCTTTAATGATGCCAGCAGTTTAGTGAGGCCAACCCCTCAATTCACACAGGGTCGTGAAGCATCAAAGCAATCCATGGTTTGCACAACTGTCAGTAATGAGGATAATGATGTCAATTCATTTAAAAAAAAACAATTTAGACTACAGATTTCTTGAAATTATCATCATGATTTTTGACATCCTGCGTAAATACACATTTAACTTTAATAAAGGTTTTAATGCATACAGAACATTCAAAAGGATGGAATTGTAGAGAAATCTTGCGATTACTGCGAGACACCGGGTTCTGCATGCGCAGACGCACAGCTTCACTGCTCACATATTTACTGCTCTGGCTCTTTGATAATGTGTTTATGGGCACTGGCAGGCCGGTCGGTTCAGGGCAGGGAAGTAGTGCGCTACTTTCTCTCTCGCTCATACGCACACGTGCACACGCACAGATTCAAAGCCTCAAAAATTCAAACTAACATTAAAATTGTTTTACGTGTAAGATCCAGTGAACTCCATTATTTTCCTGCACTATTTGCTTGAATAATTGAAGAAAGAGAGCTGAATTATGGATAAAGTGTACAGTCTGGAAAAGGGGTTCATGCGCAGCCTTGGGCAAGAGCCAGTCCTTAATGATGTCTGGAGTTGGTTGAGGAGAACTCGTTAGCTGGAGAGTAATTTTCCAAAGGATTAAAAAGCATCTTTTAAAGCAGCAGGCCGGGCTGCCGGAACGTCAGGGAAATACCCCTTCGAAACCAAAGCATTTCACATTTGTGAGGCCAAGGATTTGTTACATTAATTTCTTTTTTGAGCTTACAGTGAATTAATCATTTTGTTAATTATTAGTTTAACATAATTGTCTTTGGAATTGACGCCTTAATTGCTCTGTTAAATTGTTATTCAACAGTCTCAGAATATGTCAGTTTCCGGCTGTTTTGTCAGTTTCTGTAATTGGTACATAATGATTGAAGTTTATTGACTTGTCAGGCTGAACACTGTTGATGAAGCGTAAGAGACGAAATTAGCAGGCCTTTATTCAATTACAGAGTCTTTTTAGCGCACTGTCTTGTGGGCTGTGTTTATTGGTAATTTCAGTCAGTTAGATAAAATAAATAATACATACATAACTGAAATACACCTTTTTAGTGTTGTCAAAAGTACCGACCACGATTTTAAAAATGGGATGCTTTGTGTGCTGTTGAGCAGATTCGTAATCATTGGCCATTGTGTTTACGTGCTCATCAGATATGTCTGTGATTGGCTACAATGATCAACGCACGGGAGTGTATGAATTTTAACTTCACTGCTGATAGACGCCTGCTTTCAATGCTCCCGTGAGTATCTGTGTAAGCGAAAAGTGAAGAGTCTACTTACATGTTTTTGAAGCGTTGATCACTGTAGCCAATCACAGACATATCTGATGAGCGTGTTAACACAATAGCCAATCAGAGGTGTTTACGAATCCACAAATCCAATTTTTAAAATTTCAGTACCGACTTGCTATGAACGCAATACTGTTTAAACAATAAGTACATTCTGCTTCATGTAAAATATATTATATAATATTGTATATAATAAAACAGAGTTCCTGTATTTGGACACTGACCAAATATAACATTCCATCTGTGCTATATAAATATAAATATAAAAATAGTTACGATAACAAACACCTTTTTACCTCTGTACACTATGCACTACTAATCAAAAGTTTGGGGTCGGTAAGATTTTTGAATGTTTTTGAAAAAAGTCTCTTCTGCTCCCCAAGCCTGCATTTGTTTGATCATAAATACAGTGAAAATGTTAATATTATTAAATATTTTTACAATTTAAAATAGCTGTTATATATTTGAAAATATTTTGGAATGTAATTTATATCTGTGATGATAACACTGAATTTTCATGATCATTACTCCAGTCTTCAGTGTCACATGATCCTTCAGAAATCATATGCGAACATGCTGCTCGAGCAATTTCTTCTTTTTTCTTTCTTTCAGAATTCTGGTATGAATACAATGTTCAAAAGAACAGCATTTATTTGAAATAGAAATATTTTATAACATTATAAATGTCTTTACTGTCACTTTTGGTCAACTGGTCAGATGTACCCATGATAAACAAATTAAAAAAAAAATAATAATAGATAAATAAAATCTTACTGACCCCGAACATTAAAAAAAGTACTGTGAATGTGGATGTAATTTAATTAATTTGCTTAACATTTAAAAATGAAAATGTGTATCCTTAATATACAGCCATACTTTATATTAGGGTCCAATTCTCACTATTAATATTACCTATGACTTTTACATCAATAAACTAATTACGGTTTATTAATAGTTAGTAAGATAGTTAAGTTTAGGTATTGGGTAGCATTAAAGGATGTAGAATGTGGTCATATTAAATAAGGCATTAATATGTGCTTTATAATTACTAATAAACAGCCAATATTCTAATAATATGCATGCTAATAATCAACTAGTTAATAGTGAAAATTGGACCCTAAACCTGTAACCATTTATATACATAAAGCAGAACTCAAGGCTGAGGGAAAAACTTTTAAAGTGTGTCATTTCTGCACCACTAGCCACAGAATTGTACAGGGGTCTGTAAGAAAAAGTCTCATTGTTAAATTTTAAAGTTTGAAGATTTACACAGCCGGTTTGTGGAGGTGACGTTCGCACACGGCAGCATATAAACAACCTTGCCGAGTCAGTGGGGAGTCTTCCTGCAGTTAGAAAGCCATGAGAGAAAGCAATTACACACATTTGTCTAATTATCCAATCATAAAGTCATTATCGGTTTGGCACCTTATTAACATGCCTTGGCTAACACGCAGCCGCTCATTTGGCCCACACTGTGGACTAAAGTTAGATAGCTGATAATAATCACCCCTGTCAGACTAGTCATTAGCCCTGAGCTGTTCACTAAATACAGGCTCACTTGCAGCTACCTACCACACTAAAGTAAACTTCACGACCTTGAACCCACCAGTCAGGAACTATTCAAATTTTGGCTGTAATAATGTACAGTGTTGGGGAGTCGCTAACTAAAAGGAGCAATGCTGCTAACTGCTTCCTTGCCCTAAGTAGCAAAGCAGCAGGTTATTAGCTATTATATACACTATTATATTATATTATATATTCATTCAAGCTCATTTTTTTTCCTCATTAATGTACACACAGCACCCCATATTGACAGAAAAACACAGAATTCTTGACATTTTTGCAGATTTATTAAAAAAAGAAAAACTGAAATATCACATGGTCCTAAGTATTCAGACCCTTTGCTGTGACACTCATATATTTAACTCAAGTGCTGTCCATTTCTTCTGATCATCCTTGAGATGGTTCTACACCTTCATTTGACTCCAGCTGTGTTTGATTATACTGATTGGACTTGATTAGGAAAGCCACACACCCGTCTATATAAGATATTACAGCTCACAGTGCATGTCAGAGCAAATGAGAATCATGAGGTCAAAGGAACTGCCTGAAGAGCTCAGAGACAGAATTGTGGCAAGGCACAGATCTGTCCAAGGTTCCTAAGAGCACAGTGGCCTCCATAATCCTTAAATGGAAGACGTTTGGGACAACCAGAACCCTTCCTAGAGCTGGCCGTCCGGCCAAACTGAGCTATCAGGGGAGAAGAGCCTTGGTGAGAGAGGTAAAGAAGAACTTAAAGATCACTGTGGATGAGCTCCAGAGATGCAGTCGGGAGATGGGAGAAAGTTGTAGAAAGTCAACCATCACTGCAGCCCTCCACCAGAAGAACCCTCCATATTATATATATATGTGTGTGTGTGTGTGTGTGTGTGTATATATATATATATATATATATATATATATATATATAGGTTTACATCGAGCAAACTGATGTAATATTCAAATGTTCTCCATAAATGTCCTCAAAAACTCCTAGACAGGTACAGTTGCAAAATAACAATTTATATCATCTGACAGTTCTACAGTACCGAAAGAATTTTCTTATGATAATTCAACCTTTTTCATTTATCAAAACAGTAATATTGTGAAATATTATGACTATGATGATTATGATTATGATTAAATATAATATTTTCTATTTAAATATATGTTAAACTGTAACTTCTTACAGTCTTATAGTCTTCAACGTCACATGATCCATCAGAAATCATTCTAATATGCTTATTTGCTGCTCAGGTAACACTTATCAATGTTGAAAATAGTTGTGCTTCTTAACAACTTTGTGGGTTCAGGATTTTTTTAAAAAATCATGAACTCAACCAAAATTAAAAAAAAAAAAGAAAAAAAAAAAAAGTTAAACATGTTCAAAATATCAAGTTTATTTGAAACCATTTTTAAATAAAAATAATGACCCCAAACTTTTGAACAGTAGTGTATGAAAAAGTATATTGCCACCTTTAAATAGTTTCAATGTGGTTAGCAACTTGTTTTTAACTTGACTGTACATTTTAAATTACGATTTACGAGTTAAATTACGAGTACATTTTCAGAGTAGTTTTCCCAATATTGGGAATGTACACATCTTTCCTACTTAGATTTAGGCTATATGTAAGGGTGAGACACCGTTGGGAAGCATTGGGAAATGAGAGAAAAAGGTAAAAGAGAAGAAGAGTGTCATCTCAGCACATTCATAATTGATAAGTCCAGAATCCCAGAGGGCGCGTGATGCAACAGAAGTTCCAGATTGTTCTTTTCATCCACTCTCTGCCAGTCAGAGGGCCGTGCCGAGATAGGAGAGAGCGGGCCGCACGCGAGAGCCGCAGTGCACAGATGTTGGTGCATCTGTGTTAGTGCGGGAAACTGGGCAAACGCTGCACACATGCATACGTACGCAACAGCAGGGAGGACTGATGCAGAAGACAAAACTGCTGGACTGCTGATTGTAGGTAAAAAAAGAAAGAAACAAAACAAAAAGACCAGAATTACAAAAATCCAGTTGAGGCATACTATATGTGCTGAAGGTCACATTGGTACCAAATTATGGGATGTACACAGTGTTCTAAAAGTATAAATTGTATTGATTATTTTTATTACTTTTATCCAAAGCAACTTACATATGCATCAGTTCACACATTGCTTTGGATCTTGGAGTTGCTAGTGCCATGATCTAATGTTCTAAATGACACTATTCTGGAAGACAATCTTTGGAACGGATTGAAACATGGTAAAAAGTGTTAACCGGAGCTGAGACTCTTATTGATATCTATTAGACATGTTTTAGGATGTATTTACTCTTTGTGCCAACAGAGCCCATTTGACATTAGAGGTTGGCTTGTTTGGTTGCACCATGTCTACACTGGATGCAACCCGCAAACTTGAGGCTGTCTATGGTGAAAGTGATTTCACCAAGTTCAACCACTTCCTGGATCAACATCTTTGTTGGTCCGGGAACAACATTCCAACCAACCAATCAAATTTGATGAACAAGCTTACAGTTTGTGTCAAGTTTAGGCTTACAACCAGGGTAAGGTGCTTATACAACAGTGTTTTTCACCGATCATTTCCCTCTTATTTTAGTGATAAGTTATGGATAGGGTAAGGTTTAGGAGGTAGGATTAGGACTAAATTTTCGAACAAGAATGTTGTTCCAGGATCAAAAAAAAATCACGGTGACAAGCTATCTACACTGGACGCAACAAAGCGACTTCAGTAAATCCATTTGTTCTTTGTGTCAGCACGATGTAACGCTGCAGCACGCATGATGCAGGAGTTCATAAACAAAGTCTTTAATTAGAATAACAAACACTCAAGAGATATCTTAGAAGATGTAGGGAAATGCAAACCATATAAACTGAAACTAGAGCTGAAAAGGGACTGAACAAAACAGGCAGTATAAATACAAGACATAATGGCTGACAGGTGATTATTATACGTAACTATAGAAACAAACAAGGAGATAATCAGTAACCAATGAAACCTAAACTAAACTGAGTAGGAAAAACAGGTGGGCTTGGGGATGGTGATGGACATGGACCAAAAGGAGTCAGAGGGCCAGTGAACACCATGGTAGAGCCGACGATGGGAGGAGCCAGGGTGGAGCCTTGATTGAAGGGCAAGGCGTAACCTCGGGACTGGCCGACAGAGGTGGAACCAGGGTGCATACGGTATCAGGCGAAGCAGAGAGACAGGCTAACGAAAGTGTCTTACCCAACCTGGAAGCCCAAGGTGGAGCTGCGGACTCACAGGACTGAGGTGGATATGGGGGCTCGACAGACCGGGGCGATGACGGCGGGAGTGAGGATGGCTGGAGTGAGGACGACAGGGAATCCGAAGGGTAGGAGAAGCCCGGTGGAATCTAAGGGCAGAGGGATCTGGAGGGATGAGAGAGCCCGGAGGAGTCCCAGGGCTGGTGGACCATGTGGAGTCAAGGGAGTGCAGAGCTTCGGTGGAGTTGACGGGCTGACGGGCCGAGGTGGAGACATGGGCCTGGAGGCCTGACGTGAAGCCGGGGGACTCAAACTTAAGTCGAGCTGGTGGATGGGCAGCCCGAGGCAGAGCCAAAGAGCCGCATGGAGTAAGCAGCGGGGCAGAGCCAACGAGCAGGACAACACTAGTGGCACAGACGGATCCAGGGTACTAGACGAAACCAGCGGAGGATATGTTACCAGAAAGTCAGACCGGGACATCGGAGGTGGTAGATTTACAGATGGCACCAGAGTATCCAGATGGCTGTATGGGACAAGCATGGAAGGTAAAGATTCAAATGTGGGGACTCTTGATCTGTGGACTATCAGGCAGTAGTTTGCTCCTGACTCTTAGATGGACTGAGCAGCTTGCTTCGGCTTGGGGAAGCCCCAGGCAGATGGTTCCACCTCTGGCTCCTTCTCTGCCTCACTGATGTTAACCAGAAAGTTGCATTGCTATAACCTCCACAACCTGTATTCCACCAGCACACTGTTCTCACAGGTGATGCGCCTCCACAAAACTGGTAAATCCATGATATAAAAAAATAAAAAAATAAAATAATTCGGTCAGCTCTTGTAACGGTAGTCTGCAGCACACCCGACGGTAGTTCATAAAGTCTTTATTTAGAATAACAAACACAGGAGATATCTTAGAAGACATAGAAAAGTACAAACTATAAACTGAAATGAGAACCGACAAGGGACTGAGCGAAACAGGGAGTATAAATACGAGACTAACCACTGATTATGTTTATTACTAGTTCTATATTAGTTCAATTTGCTTTTATCAAGTCGTGCAGCTTATGTCTGGTGTAGACACGGTGTTGGTGTAAAAGTGGCTTAACAGACTCTATAGACCTTAGTCAGGTTAGACGCCATATTGAGAGTGTGAGGGATAGAAGTACAGTCTTTACAATGGCACTCACTGTATAAAGGTCTTAGATCATGTAACTTTCAAAATTGTTTATGGAGGTTTTGTATACTAAAAGGGGTTTTTTTTTTCGGAAAAGTTTAGTCAGCTGAACAATCGGTATGCAGTTCAACAACAGTATAATCCACTGAATGCACTGTATTCTATCCCTCACAGCCTCATTTTCCTTCCTGTCAAAAATCAAATATTGGGCTCGTCTGACTAGGTCTATTGGTCTCGTATGGTTCATATGAACTTTGGCATGGTTTGCATTTGGGATGAAAGCAATTTGGCCAACCCAAACACATTGGTTGCCTCTATCTACATTTCTGTAAAACTTCAAAAGCGTACATATATATATATATATATATATATATATATATATAACACCAACCACTTTTATTCCTTTTCACACAAATTATGATTACAGGGGCAGATTTTCAATTAATAAAGATCATGTGGTTTCTTGCACAATATTTTATGACCTACAATTTTTACATGCATTCATGAATGCATTTTGATGTTTGCATCACATAATCACTTCCAAATATGTATGGCTTACTTGGTTGTAAGCTTGCTTGGTAGTTCACCTGGTACAGCATTACAGTTGTGATTTGTAGGGCTTAGATACTAGACACGCCTTATTTTCAAACGTGATAGATTTCCAAACTGCTACTATACGTACAGCAAATCAACATCATAAAACTTTGCAAGATTTTACTTTGAAAGCAAAAATTTGCAAGAAGCAAGTTAGTATAATTTTTCAGAAATGTCACTAGCACATTTTCCCAATGAGACTGAGTAACTGACTACTTCAGTTACTGATGCTGTTGACACATAATTTGCCTTTTTTGACTTTTTGTTGTATAATGCATTTCTCATAGCTGCTAGTCTCTGAATAATAATAAAAAAAAAACCTTGGAATCAAACTCGGGTTTAAGTATGAAAATAGCCTTAAAACATGCACTGAATGATTGAGAATCAGAAGCCCTTGAAACCGCAACAGCAGAAGACAAATGAGGGCTAATATGAATGAAAAATCAACTCTACATTTACAATTACACTGTATATCTGCCATTTACTAAGCATTATTCACTCTGCTGCCTCGTGATGGTATTGCATTGGCTGTGTGACAGCCTCCTCAGAACATTTGTCTACAGTGCCAGCTTTATAAAATCTTCATTATAAGAGTCTGACACAGATGAAGGTGACTGTAGATAATGGGGCTTTATTCCTCACAGCACAGTCAAGGTATAGACAGACAATCAGTTTGTCTCTATAAAGACGCACAGCTGTGTTTCTGCACATTCAAAGCACCAGTATTCAACAGAGGCCAATAAAGGCCTCCTTTGTTTTAGCTGGCATGAATTGACTGAGCTCTGATTGTCGTTTTATCTTCGTAAGGTTTGTTTCGTTTAGAAAAGCTTTTTGTTTTGTTTTCTCAGTCTGTGACTGATTTTGCTCTGAGGAACAATAGTGAGCTTTCTTTGTTTTAAACCAAGAACGTCTGAAGGCCTAATATCTATATGTGACAAGTCAATAAGGAAGGAATGAAAGACCGAGTTTGATGTTGTTCCTTTGAACCGAATTCTACAACCCTAAGAAATGGAACTTTCTAATGATGGAGATCTATTTAATGCAACTTTTGGGTGACATAAAAAAAGTGTCATCCAGTGACAAAATTATTTATTTGCTAATTTGATTATCTGTCTGACAGCTGTTAGTTAGGATCAACCTCAGTGCGCCTACAGAGCGTTCACAGATCACCTGACATGCAAAAAAGGTTAATATATTTCTGAAATTGAGCAAGAAAAAAAAATAATGCAATTTTCAGTTGATGCAACAAAATAGTGGTATCATCAACAGTCAAAATGGATTGTTTGATGCACACTGTCAGAAGTTTAAGGTTCAGTCTGATTTATGCAACTTCCAAAGGATGGCTTGCACAGATTTCAAAGTCTATCGCACAATACGAAAAACAACATTGAAATTGAACGTGATTATCACTTAAACGCAATTCTTAGTGCAAAATCACAAATGCTGCGATTACTTTTTTTATGTGCAGCTTGTCAATGAGACAAGACATGAGAAGCATACATTAACATCTTGTCCAACAAAAGACAATATTTAATAACACGTTTTTACTCCAAACTCACTTCATAACAACAGTTGAGCATCCTTCTGCGAGAAGATTTCTTACACAAAATAAGGCAGACGTGTGTTTATTAGTCACATTTAATCAGTCAAAGCGTTTCAAGCTTCTGTTTATTCAGCTACAGCGATATGACATGTTATTTTCTTTTGCGGCAGGGTATATTTTGAGTTCCTGCGCAACCATTTTTTAAAACTGTTTTGTTTTGACAAAATTTGAAAATAAACAGTACATTTTTACACTTTTTTTTCTTAGAACATCATAACTGAACAATTAAATGTAGCTGTATAAAACGAAAATATTTTATAATATAATATAATATAATATATTAATGAAAATATTTACTTTTCCTAAGTTGGCTGTTTTGTAAACTCATTTCATAAAGTCAAGAAGTTACTTCTGACATGATGAGCACACAGCAAGTGTGTGCTTTCTGCATATGAACTTCACACACATGGTGCTGGTTAAAACATTTATCATTATTGAAATAAGTGTGGAAAACCTAATTTTTTAGCTTCGTAAGGTAGTAAAAAAATAAAATAACAAAATATAACCAATAAATGTTATTATTTTGGGTCAGTACAATTTCCTTAGAGCATTACAAAATGCGAGTCAAATTGACCCGGCAAACATCACGAACGTAACAGTAATTTTGCTCGTATATGTCAAAAAACACCAGCATGTTGAAACTTTGCATGCATGTTCATGATGATAAATGAGAAAAAGTCACAAAATATCAAGAAAAAAAAAACATAGGTTAACCGGTATTTCCAACAACTAGAAAATCTAAACGGGTCAAATTGACCCGCAACATAACATAATGGTTAAGGCCTTTATATAATATATTTTACAGACAGTTGAAGGAAATCATATTTTATCTCTCTCATCGGAAGAATCAGCCAGCAATAGTATATACATTTCAAAATAAGAGTCCCGGTGTATTTCGGGTTTGTTTCTAAGTAAAAGTCACACTCAAAGTTTTTTTTTCTTCGTATTTTGGTTACACAATACATTGTATTTCATTTGATTTCCATTCAAAGGTGCAATATGTAACATTTTTGCAGTAAAATATCCAAAAACCACTAGGCCAGTGTTATATATATTATATTATATATTATTATAACTTATAAAAAAAAAAAAAAAAAAAAAGTAGGGTGCCACACTCATCTCCTGGAGGGCCACAGTCCCAACCCTGCAACACATATGCATGTAGTAAATAATCCTGAAGGACTTGATAGGCTGGATCTTCAGGAACTGAGTTTTGCACCCCTGAACATCCAATGCTACTTTTGGATATCAAGTTAACATACAACAAATAAATGCTGAGTATCTTCCAAAGATTTGAAACCAATAACCCATCAAACTTTCTTCTTCAAAAGCACGCACTGTTCCTGCCTGGGACAAAAACAACATGGTTGCCAGCAAAACTCCTGCAAGTGTATGCTGACTCCTGGAAATTGCATAAAGCCATCCAATTTGATTGGAACTGTTGATTTTCAGCTAGAACTTGTTAGTTTTGTGGGCAGTATATATCAGAAAATCTGTGTGTGAGCCATCTGAGGCTGAGACTGAGGATGCATGAGACAAATTGTCGATAAATATAAATAAGTCCTAATAGTGCAATGAAGTGAGTGTTCTGTCAGTAAAGATGTTCTCTGAGATGACTAAGGGAGCACACACACCTCGCACATTTCCACCGTCCGTGTGCTCCACATTCACTCCCTTTTCTCGTCACTTTTAGGTCATAATGTGACATGACACCAGTGTGCTATGTGGCCGGCTAGCCAAACCTGAGCGTTTAACTTCAATGAATCTCATTTGCTCCTGGCTGCTCACTTACGCTGACAGACGCTGGCACCGTCAGCCTCCATCAGCCATCAGTAGAGGAACATGTTCTCAAGCTTGACTGTTATCTCTCACACCTCTGTCCAGACTCGCATCGAGCCTCAGACCAGCTCGAGGGCTCACTCAGTGTTGGGCTACGCTAACCGGTTGTGAGGTCTTACTTAAATGGAGATGTGAAGATCACACTAGGTGTTTAGTAACTTCTAATCGAAAGCATCAGAAATACAATTGAAAGTGTTCACCCTTTGACAGCGTTTTATGACTCAATCATCAAGAAAAATAGCAGTGCTTTACAACTATAGGTCAGGAAGAGTTAAGTAAACATATCAATGCATCTAAACCAACAGCATGTTTATTAGATCCAATACCCACTAAACTACTGAAAGAGTTGTTACCTGTTGCAGAAGTTCTCAATATTATTAACCTGTCACTGTCTCTAGGTCATGTTCCAAGACCGTTCAAGCTGCCTCTCATTAAGAAACCACAATTAGATCCAAATGAACTGGCAAATTACAGGCTCATTTCAAATCTTCCATTTATGCCTAAAATACTACAAAAAGTTGTATCCACTCAATTATGCTCCTTCCAGCAAATGATATCTATGAAAACTTTCAGTCCAGTTTCAGGCTCCATCATATCATAGAAACTGTGTTCGTTAAAATTACAAATGGCTTACATAGCTTCTGACCAAGTGTGTATCTCAGTACTAGTTTTACTTGATCTTAGTGCTGTGATCGACATTATAGATCATAACATACTCTTATATTGACTACAAAATTACACTGGTATTCAGGGACATGAAATTGAGGTGGTTTAGATACCTGTCAGACTATTATGTCTATTTAAATGGGGAAAAAATCTACGATAACGTCAGTAATTTATGGAGTGCCACAAGGATCTGTGTTAGGCCCTCTGTTGTTTTCAATATGCTGCCACTTGGTAATATTATAAGAAAACATGGAATTAGTTTCCACCGTCATGCCGATGATATTCAGTTATATATTTCATCACGACCAGATGAAATAAAATATTGGATGACCTGTAAGTTTTAATTTTCTATTAAATTCACACAAGACTGACTGAGATATTACTAGACCAAAAACCTGTACATAGAATCTCTTTGCATTTAGAAAGATGCACCGTTACTTCATCCTCTACAGTAAAAGACCTGGGTTTTATATTTGACAGCAACTTGTCTTTCGAAATTCATATGTTACAGCCTAATTCCATCTCAGAAACATAGCTAAGCTGTTGTTTCAGATGCAGAAAAGTTAGTAAAAGTTATTTTATCATCTCGAAGGTCATGCATGGTTACCTGTTAAGTTCCATATTGATCACATTATTGCCACTGACCTAAAAGGCACTAAACGGTTTAGCTCCGGTGTATTTAACCAATCTTCTATCGCCCTACAACCCATCACGCTCTTTAAGATCACAAAACTTGGGACTTTTGTTTGTACCTAGGATATCTAAGTCCACTAAAGGAGGGAGAGCATTTTCGCATTTCAAACTCTGGAATAGTCTTCCTGATGATGTTTGGGGCTCAGAGACACTATGAACAGCAGCTACGCTAATTACTTTCCATTTGCTTTTCTGTTACTAAAGGTTACTAGAGACTAAATAGGTAACTATAAAAAAAGACTACGCCATCTCCAGTTTGTCTCCAGCCTCTAACAGAGACTTCAGAAGACCCAACACCTGTAAAGAGATGACTCCAACTCCTGCAAGGACTTCAGATGATGATGTTAGCCAACGCTGTTACTTTTATATGCGCATTTCTGAAATACATTACTTGGACACTCTTATAATAGATCGCTCTAAATTGTAATGTAGACACATACATTTTCTGTAAAGCTGCTTTGAAATGATATTGTGAAAAGCACTATACAAATAAATCTGAATCGAGTTTGTAACTAAATAAGTGCATAATTTGGTTGCACCAATTGTTCTTAATGCTAGACTTATCTAGTTAGGAAGCTATCGACAAATATTTTATTCTTTATCCAAGTCTGCAAAGAATTTAACACTTATAATCAGCAAGGATATGTTAAATTGATCAAAAGTGACATTAATGACATTTAGTATGTTAGAAAATCAGTTTCAAATAATTGCTGTTCTTTTCACTTTTCATTCATCAAGGAATCGTGAAAAAAATGTACCACGGTTTCCACAAAATATCAAACAGCAAAACCGGTTTTCAGCCTTGATAGTAGAAATGTAGAAGTAGAAATCAGCATATCAGAATGATTTCTGAAGGATTATGTGACACTGAAGACTGGAGTAATGATGCTGAAAATTCAGCTTTGATCACAGGAATAAATTACATTTTGAAATATATTAAAATACAAGGCATTTCTTTTGAACTGTAATAATAGTTCACAATATTACTATATCTTTGATCGAATAAATGCAGCCTTGGTGAGCATAAAACTTCTTTCAAAAAATCCTACCAAGAATTCGCAACTATAAAAAATAATAATGAAATATAATGAATGGTGTATTTAAACATGCATATAATGTATGTAAAGTTAGCAATATGTTGTCAGATTTATGTCACTGTTATAACCCTCCACTTTGCCGTAGCTCTCAAATCTCTTTCTCAGCCACGTTCTTCACACTTGCCATGTCACGACTGGTCACCTGGGAGTCAGGGAACCAAAAATGTATATTGGTGTCAAAACACTAAAAGCTTGAATTAACGAATAACAACTTAAATTGTTGGAATACAGCGCAAGAATCATATGCACTACTTTTATGTTTACCTTGACAGTATCTCCAGCCACTGTCCTTGTATGGAACAGAGCAGCAGGGACATTCTGCCAAATCTCAACAGGAGGGTGAGGAAGTGATGAGAAAAGTTGGATGAATTGCTCTGTAAAGTTAAAATTCAACATAGGGAGGGCAAATGAGTTGCTTTGAATATGCCCCAAATAAACCTTCCTCATTCAAAATATTTGCCTTATATGAGCCTTTGGGCTACTGTTAACTAGGAACGTCTTGGGAGTGAACCGTTTAATAAACTTCGACTACATGATGTTAGTTACTTGGATAATTTGTATTATCTTTGAACTGTACATATCTAGACAGTACCTTAAAAGTCACCTGATAACAGATTACATGCATTTTCTGTAAAGCTGCTTTGAAACGATATGTATTGTGAAAAGTGCTAAGGAAATAAATGTGAATTGAATTGGACAATATGTCAGCAGGTTTCCCTTTCATATTGATAAGCTCCAGTGCTTCATGTTAGGATCTCACATTTTCTTATTTAATCAAATTAATTGTATAACTTGTCTAAGAATAGTTTAGTGTTGTAAAAGTATAAGACAATATTATCAATTTCCATAGTTCATTAACTGAAAAGTTCAGAAGAGTTTTATTGGTATAAAGACTTTGTTTGCTCGTTGGGCGCAATTCTTCCCTCAGAAGAATCGCTCATTTATTAAATTACTTGTATTACGATTAAACAGACCCAGATTTTGACATGAGTGACATGCTTTTCCTTGCCCTCTGATTTAATCGAAATGCATGACTCTTAGTAAAGGATATTTTGCATTTACTTTATCTACGAAATCTTTCTAGCTGCCAGACATCCTGGATATCAAAGCAGATTGCAGATACAGGAACTAAATTGCTATTTCATCAAATTAAGGTTTATTAAGATAAAACGATGCTTTGATAAGCCCGAATATCAGGAAGTGTGAGACAAGAGCAAAAAGGCAATCTTCCCTCTTTTTAAAAAAAACAAAAAAAACAACAACATATTGTAAAATGCCTGGAGCTATCCAAACACAGAATAAGTTCTCAAAGAAAGTACAATATTGATCTTGAAGGATGAAACACACACACACACACACACACACACACATACACTTCAGAAGGGAGTACAGCAGTCATCTGGCAGGGAAATAAAGACACCAGAGTAAAGGGTTCTGGCCCTCTGAAGATGACAACTTCACCAATTTACAGTTAATTATGTCACAGTCATAACTTTGGGATTCGCACGTAAAGAGGCGACATATGATAGAAGTTGGAAGAAGGTTTGTTTCTCATCCGTCTCCACTTACTAAAAGTACATTTATCCTGGCTGTGAGGAAACTAACAAGGAAATTAATGTCTCTGAAAGCAATATGCCATTTTTAGGCCATGTATTACTCCTCAAAACATTCGGAAAATGTCCCAAGCTATTTCATAGGTTATTACGATTACAAGCAATTTTATAAACACCAAGGAAAATGGGGAACTACGTCACCACTGGAGAATGAAAAGTCTGGAGTCAAATGAAAGAGATGGACAGAGACTGTAAGTTTGTGTGTGAGCATGTGTGCATGTCTTCAAGAAGGAAAGAAACATATTGTAAAATGACTTCCATGAAAATACATACAGTATGTTGAGGGTTGAGGCCAGAGACAGGGTTTTCATAGACAAGAAAGAGTAGATTACTTTTGGAATATGCATATTCTGATGTGTTAAACCAAGTGTTATAACCAGATTAAGTCAATATTCTAGTTACTGAAAATCTGGATATCAGCTGGCATATTGTATTTATGATTTAATTAGTGCTGTCAAACGATTAATCGCATCCAAAATAAGAGTTTATGTTTACATAATATATGTGTGTGTACTGTGTATATTTATTATGTATATACAGTGGGCAGAACAAGTATTTGATACACTGCTAATTTTGCAGGTTTGCCCATTTCCAAAGCATGTAGAAGTCTGTAATTTTTATCATAGGCACTCTTCAACTGTGAGTGATGGAATCTAAAACAAAAATCAAGAAAAACATATTGTATGATTTTTAAGAAATTAATTTGCATTTTATTGCATGACATCAGTATTTGATACATCAGAAAAGCAGAACTTAATATTTGGTACAGAAACCTTTGTTTGCAATTACAGAGATCATACGTTTCCTGTAGTTCTTGACCAGGTTTGCACACACTGCAGGAGGGATTTTGGCCCACTCCTCCATACAGACCTTCTCCAGATCTTTCTCCACTCCAGGACCTTGAGATGCGTCTTACGGAGCCACTCCTTAGTTAGTTGCCCTGGCTGTGTGTTTCGGGTCGTTGTCATGCTGAAAGACCCAGCCATGACCCATCTTCAATGCTCTTACTGAGGGAAGGAGGTTGTTGGCCAAGATCTCGCGATAAATGGCCCCATCCATCCTCCCCTCAATACGGTGCAGTCGTCCTGTCCCCTTTGCAGAAAAGCATCCCCAAAGAATGATGTTTCCACCTCCATGCTTCACGGTTGGGATGGTGTTCTTGGGGTTGTACTCATCCTCCTTCTTCCTCCAAACACGGCAAGTGGAGTTTAGACCAAAAAGCTCTATTTTTGTCTCATCAGACCACATGACCTTCTCCCATTCCTCCTCTGGATCATCCAGATGGTCGTTGACAAACTTCAGACGGGCCTGGACTACAGGATTTTAATCCATGACGGCGTAGTGCGTTACTAATGGTTTTCTTTGAGACTGTGGTCCCTGCTCTTTTCAGGTCATTGACCAGGTCCTGCCGTGTAGTTCATGGGCTGATCTCTCACCTTCCTCATGATTATTGATGCCCCACGAGGTGAGATCTTGCATGGTGCCCCAGACCGAGGGCGATTAATGTCATCTTGAACTTCTTTCATTTTCTAATAATTGCGCCAACAGTTGTTGCCTTCTCACCAAGCTGCTTGAATATTGTCCTGTAGCCCATCCCAGCCTTGTGCAGGTCTATAATTTTATCCCTGATGTCCTTACACAGCTCTCTGGTCTTGGCCATTGTGGAGAGGTTGGAGTCTGTTTGATTGAGTGTGTGGACAGGTGTCTTTTATACAGGTAACAAGTTCAAACAGGTGCAGTTAATACAGGTAATGAGTGGAGAACAGGAGGGCTTCTTCAAGAAGGAAATACTTATGTCATGTAATAAAGTGCAAATTAATTATTTAAAAGTCATACAATGTGATTTTCTTGATTTTTTTAATATATTTAAATATATATAATACACACAGTACACACACATATATTTGGATGCGATTAATTGCTTGACAGCACTAGTATTAATCTAATTGTTTTATTTTACACAATTGTCATGAACACAGAAATATTCCAAATGTCGTGAAGCATGCAAGTCTCTGTGTGAGAATTTAGGCTTAATCAGAATATTGACAATAATGTGTATGTAAACATAGTCACAGTTTCTATTTGGACGATAGATGTTACTCAGTGTGCCAGCATTCATCTGAAACTAAATAATAAGCATCAATAATGGTTTTATATATAAAAATATTATACTGTAAAAATAAAAATAATTGTTTATAACAATTAGTTACTTATACTTATTTCATAAATAAGCATAAATAATCTTCCCATCTAGTTTTCAAATCTATTTCCCACTACAGCAGAATTCAGAAATGACACATTTAAATACGTTGTGCCAGTAAACACTGACTAACTAACACTGTGCAAGTTCTAAGGACTACTTTTATGATGCATTTTGTTCTTTTTGGAGCTTCTTTTAAGGATTTTTTTTTTTTTAACAACATGGAGGTTAATAAAACATGACGACAAAATTGCTATTCCCTAACTAACGGAAAGTAAACCCTGTGTGATGCTAAATGGAAACATTTAGCCAGGAATAGATAGAAATAACCAAACACAGTGAAAATGTGTGTATCACTATATAGAGAGCATGAATATCAGGGTGTGCTTGTAGCATGAGCATTATGGGAACTAATTGTGAGGCTGGATGAATAATGAATAACGGAGGAGATGTGCTTCCTGGAACTGCGGTGAGCCGAGCCGAGCAGCTCCCTGATGAAGCCCACAGCTTCCTCTCCCTGCATTTGCCTCCAGGTGAAAAATCTGCCATCTCCCCCGCCCCCTCCTCCTCCTCCCCCTCCTCGACTGCCGCTGTCGAGACTAACGGGAGCTGCAGCCATCTTGGCCGAGACAAAACACAGGCCTGTAACTCAAAAATAATCTAGAAATAGTACCTTGTGCACGAGTTCCTAATGTAGTAATAAAGTGGAAAATGAACAATCATATTTGAAGCTGAGAGGGATACAGTACAGCGAGTTAAATTGCAGCTGATGTGCTCTTCTTGTTGATCGATCAACTGAGAAACTACTCTGAGTAAGATCCATGTTGTTCTTTTTGCAAAACATTTCAGTGTGAGAAAAGGTTGATTGTATTGGTTTGTATGCTGTTAACTTTTACAATGTTAGATATTTTTTTTTTAATACAAATAACTGTTTTCTATTTGAATATATTTTTAAAAATGTCATTTATTCCTGTGATCAAAGTTGAATTTTCAGCAATCTTCAGTGTCACATGATCCTTCAGAAATCATTCTAATATGATGATTTGCTGCCCAAGAAACATTTATTATTATTATTAGTAGTAGTATCAATGATGAAAACAGTTGTGCTGCTTCATATTTTTGTGGAAACAGTGATTTTCTCTTTCTTTCTTTATTTACCCCAAACTTTTGAATGGTGTATCATGGTTTCCAGAAAAAAAAATTAAAGCTCCAGACCATAACCTTTTTTGGTTAAAAATGATCCAAAATCATTTTTTGAGCAAGCACATAACCAGCCAGTGTTCAAAACTATCTGCTTACCTTAGCCCGATTCACAACGGTAAGCTTGTATTAAAGTTTTATTACAAGAGTGGTACTGGTGGGTTTCCGCGGGAAATTCGATCATGCAGCCGTTCGTTCGTGCGTCATTACGTCACGTCTGTAAACAGAAAGGAAGGAGTCCCAGACAGTAGCTATATCACGTGGGGATGCAGCTTGCAGCGGATCATTTATAGCCTTTTCTCGCAGCAACTGGAATAATTAAATTCATCAATTTGAGGGCGGATTGTAATCCGGAAAGGTCAAAAAGACAATCATCAGTGACAACAGGAGATTCACCCGTATCAAAAGCAAAAAACTAAGGAGTGGCTACAGGTAACGCTAATACACGCTAAATACACATAGTCACGCGATGCTGATGTAACATTAACAATTTGAAAACAAAGTATAACAGTAATAATAATTTGTACGGTTTGGCATCATTGGCATCCTTTTTTACTCAGTCGGTCAGATCAAAAGTGACAGTTACTCACTTGTTCAGATGACTTTTTCCGGTGAAAATTCGTATTTTCTTACTCTGAAGTACAGTATCCGCACCGACGCGTTGACTGACAGCAAACGCTAGATTCATCCGCGCTGAGGAGCCGTGCCGAGGCACAACCCAAGTAACGATAATACTTCCGCATATCAATTGTAGATCTCAAACAGAGATGGCGACAAAGAGGCAAAACTACGGACTGCAGCAGCAAAAAACCTTTAAACGTTGATAAAAAGACTCGTTTCTAGAGCTGTATACAGCATATAAGAGTACGTTTACACAACAACCATGTACTAAAAATTAAATTTGAAAAGGTTTGAGTAAAAACGACTGATCCATGAAAACGACAAAAAAAAAAAAAACTGTATTCTGGTGTCCGGCCAGTAGTTGGCGATGACAATAACGGGTGAGTTAAGTTTGCTTTTTCAGGCCATCAGAATGCTGTTGTTGTAAATGTGAGGTGTTTCTGATGTCAATAGCAATGCATTTAATTTAATATTAATATCTGTTTTATAAATAAAATGTTTTATGTATAACCCTCACATGGTGTAAATTGGCGTCCTCGTGCACAGGAAGCCAGACGTGTAGCACCATCTGCGCAGTCAGTCACCTTTTCAACCCATCCACTGCTGACCTGCTTCAGGAAACAAGCGGAAGGATTTTCAGCCCGTGAGGAAGGAACAATGACAATTAGATTCAAAGCCAAGGGCCCTGAACCCGGTCAGTGCAAAGTCTAAACTACCATAATCCTCTTACATCTTTTCAGCACTAAAACTGCAGCTTTATTGGTAAATACCCATATCAACTTTGTTGATTCTCATTTTATTGTAGCACTAAACCTGTCTTCCATATGACTGAGAAAGTTGAAAGCTCACTTTTTCTCATTTGAATAAACAACACTTCAATCTTATCATCAGACAAGGAGGATTCCAGAAACGCGCGTGGGTGCTTAATACCCGCTTTTATACCCTTCAACAAACAAATCTGATGACAAGTGCTTGTTAAAAAGGCTTTTGGTGTCTGAGGATCTGAGCGAGCATCTGCACGTGACTGTTTGCCGAGGAGAACGAGGCCGCTTCCCCCCCCCCCCCAAAATCTCTACTTACAGTTTTGGCCAAAGGAACGAGGATCAATTTGTAGAAGTTTTTCTCATTAGACGCAGACTTGTGTCACATCTACATGTGTATTTCTTGAAAAGAACAAGGCCGCTTTTCTTCAAAAGCTGTTTATGAAAGCTTTATTCACTTTTGGGCGTAAGAACAAACATCATTTTATAACATCAAAGTTTCTCATTAGAGGCAGAGGCACGTTGGACTCCGATCAAACAGAGATTGCTTTTAAATCGCGTGGATGGATAACTTTATCTCGCGGGGCTGAGATATTGTTCTCATTTTCAGCCTTTATCAAGATAACCGCACGTCTTGGTTAAGTCTATCGATTCGCCCCCGAAAACGGTTCCATTCATCCACGAGTAATGCGGTGTAACCAGCGGCTGTCAGAGGAGAGTCACTCCGGGACAGCGAGCGGTGTGCCTGCGTGCGCTATCGCTATTAAAATCTTTTTAATTTGCAGGCGATGATTAGATTCCCTGGCATCTCCGATCACGGCGAGTCATCCACGAGCCGCCGAGTGATGTCGGACAGCACCTATTAACGTGATGTTTGATTTATTTCAATTTGATGCGGACCACACTGTAGATATATTAAAGATAGATCCGAGCTCTTTTGTTTAATATGCTTGACCCAAAGCTTAATTTGATAGGATCACTCAAACTGGCATCAAAGTGATTAATTCTACAAGCAAACTGCTAGCGGATCATGTCCCCATGTGCACACGCCAGTGAGACAGGGAATATGGCAGTAATTGGCTTTGCTGCAATTAGAAACTCTTTTACCTAGGATGCTCTTTGTTCCTGGATTTAGGCTTTTTTACATATCTAGAGTATTACATGTGAGAACCATTTCCCATGAAGAAAAAAGGCAATACACACTCCATTTTGTCTAATAAAATGATTCAAGCTTTCTTTGCCAGGTCATATAATCCCAGAACACATAAAAACCTTAATAAAGGAAAAAACTATGTAAGTATATGATTTGTGCCTGGAAGTGCAATGATAAAAACTACATTTTTACATTTTCTGAAGAAAGTGTGAAGGCTGCCATAAAAACTATGGGTGTTTATATTAATTACATCTTAAAAAAAAACTTTGTACAGTAATTAACAGCAGCATTTTGGTTAATGTTTTGCTTTAAAAAAAAAAAAAAAAGATTGATGGTTGATATGATATTCTGGGCTCAGTTCTTTTAATGTAATTTTTTAAATGCATATTTATTTCACTCTTTTTATCCTCCGCCAAAGTAATAGCACACCTCTCCTCAACATGCCTATATTTCTTGTATGATTCATATATATATGCAGTTTCTACGGCCTCGTATTAATTGAGAAACAACAATGTTTACTTAATAATTCACTTGTCACACCAAATTTAAATGAACTGTAAAAGCTAAAATGTGATTGAAATGATAAATCAACATTTTCACTTATATTTTTTAACCAAAAATCATGAGTTTGGGGCGAAAAAGCACATAATAAAATTAATAATAATAATTGTTGTTAATTGATAAATTATTAATTAATTTTATATTCCTTTCAGGATTCCAAGGCTGCTTCACAAAGGAAAACCGGAAAAAATAAATACATAATCCATGCACACAAAAAAAAGAACACAATAGCAGACCAAAACTAAAACATTTTGATGACAGAGTTAGAATGGATATTTGGATATTTTTAGTGCTTTCTCTTAAAAAGAAACCACTCGTCATGTTAGCAATGGTGTTATGAATTTTAATTTTATGACCATTTTTACACTATGAATCATGATCTCTCCAGCACAACGTTTTAACACTTAGGGTTGCAGAGCTGAACCAACTCTAAGTATGAACATACTTAGCAAATACACCAAATTACCATCACTAATTTTAAAAATATTCCCAAATATTTTTAAATGTTCTTCTAAACAGAAAGCAAATTTGAGAGAGAAATTATGTTAAATAAACAACCATAAGAGCAATTATTTTCTTTTGAATAGAACTGACCGTAAAGGAGAACACACACACGCACACACACACACACACACACACACACGCACACACACACAAATGCATTATATATTTTGGTTGCCTTCCTCTAATGTTTTCTGACATTTGCCTATTTTAACATTATATTATATTACCAAGGACGTATAAAGTAGGAAGCATAAATAATTCCAGTGCTTTTGGTTCAGAGCTGATCATCTAAAACAAGCCATGTTTCAGCCTGGAAGACTGGCTAGATCCAAAAACTCCATTAACCAGGTGGCAGCGCATGAATTAAAAATAACCCGACACGGCTTTGCAGTCAGACCCTGTTCCTGCCCGCTGCGCTATTCCACGCCGTGACTGTTGTTGCCTCGCTCTCGCTATCTTTCTTTCTCTGAGCCATCCTACAGGAGCAATGGTCTAGTGTACGCTTCCACTGACCCGACCCATCGCACAAATCGTGCACATGATATAGTCACTCTGTCTGTTTCCCGGCGGACAGCATTACCGAATCCTCCACGGCGGTGTCTTTACCCTGTTTCGGCTGCACTTTTGTGAGTACATGTGTCTGACGTGTGAATTAGACGGCAAATGGGAAATGTAGCAGAGACACCTCAACCGGCTCTAGTTATCGAGCTGTCATTGAACCGCAAAACCCCACGCTTTACTGGAGAAGAGGTGGAATTAGCATCAGGATGACACACCATTCGAATACAACGTGTGTGTGGGGTAAAATTCCAGCGAAACGTGTGCAGACACACACATGCTTATTTAAAGCTGTGATATGACTCCCCCATCACAAACCTCAATAGGTAATCCAACGCAGAGAAAAGAAATGAACAAATATCGGCGTATGTGAAAGTATGTCAGTCCCTCAGAAACTGCTGCCATGTTGAAACTGAGAAGGTGACGGGGGGGGGGGAGAGGAATTGCAGGCCCATTTCGTGTCCCAAACAACAGTCTGGTGAGGTGGGCCACCCCAGCCTCCCTTATCTTTAATGGGTACTCCATCATTCTGCCTGCTGCCCGCTATGTTCGTCTTTCCACTGGGTCGCCCAAACAGATGGGCTTTGTAAGGCTCAATGGCACATTCCGGCACCGCAATCTGTTTCCGCGAGTCCGTGATCAAATCAGAAGAAAAGCTACGTCTCGCGCACATTGCGGCACATATGTACCGCCTTAGCTTGTGCCTATGTCAGTGAAATTAAAATCACTGGAACGTTTTAAATACTGACGGCATGACAACAAAGAGAAAAGACGGAAGGGGAGGGGGGGAGCTGAAATAATCGCAGCTTGCTAAGGAGAACTTCTTGCAGTACATGCATGGAAATAAACAGTGGGGGGAAAAAAGCCTTGGCCAAAGTGGATATTATTATATACCATTACAAACATGTTTATCTCAATCCCTCATGCCCTCCGTCTGTGGGTTAATGCTGTGTGACGTAAGTTCAAAGCATTGTAGCCTTCACCATGTAACAACCTTATCCCAAAGGATTTCTTTTCATTGTCTGTCACAATTCCAAATTTAACTGGAAGAAAAGTCTTTTTGAGTAAAGTAAGAGCGGGAATTGAAAACATTTTACTTCCTCTTTTGCTTGATTCTTATTTGTAGATTTTTTTTTTTTTTTTTTTTTCAATGACCCATTTCATACTCAACAATTTTCTCTATTCAAATTTGAAGGCCTAAAAGTTATGACCGTGTTGGGTAGAGACTAACTAAAAAGCATCAACACTGTTTTAAGTGCAAGAGTAACTTAGCAGTTTACGAATTAGCTTAGCACAGTTTTTACACTTTGTGGTTTTCAAGTTTGATCCTGTTGTCCCATTCATTCAAAAAACCCTTTTTTTATTATATATATAATATGGTCAAGGGTTTGCAATAATTACGTTGTTTTTTTTATGCTACCATTCAAAAGTTGGGGGTCAGTACGATTGCAATTGAGACAAAGTTATGGCATGAAACTCTGGATGGCGCGGGCTGATTGGTCCTTAACTCATTTGGTTTTTGATCACATCATTTTCTACATAGCACAAATGATTGTTTGCTGTGGTATCAGGAACCAATGAGTTTGCTGCTCAACATTCAAATACTTGGCGTTGTTTGCTGTTAGCAGTCTGTAACACACTTTCTGAAACCCTCCCTCTTCCCCAGCTCCACCTGTATAGATCTGCTATGGGTTAAATCATGTAAATCATGTCTTACGTGCTCACAGCAATGTCTTTGAATGTATTGGCAGTAGCAAGTCCCTGTACTTACTCTGCTACAGCAGTGTAACAGATCTATTAAGTCAAGACCAAATACATTAACATTTCCATTAACAAGCCAATCTCTCAGAGAGTTGTGACAGAATGTATATGACGGAAATACTTTTATTCAGCAAGGACGCATTAAATTGATCAAATGTAACAGTAAAGACATTTATGTTACAAAAGATTTCTATTTCAAATTAGTAAGTTAAGCCTTTATTTGTCCCGCAGTGGGGAAATTGTATTTAGCAACCGCAGGGGTACAGAAAAGCAGTATCATGCACATTAAAAACCGAAAACCAAATCTAAATTGAAGTCGACTATACATAAGTGGGTGGAAAAATTATGCAAACAGTATTGTATGTTTCAAAAATTGCACAGTGAGTAAAATGGCACATTACTATACATGCTGGGTTACACTTTACAGTACTTTGATAGTCCACATTCAGCTAACCATAAGGAACTTTGCAACTACATGTCAACTCACTCTCATTAGAGTATAAGTAAACTCTAGTAGACTGTTAGGTTAGGGTTAGGTGTGAGGGTTCAGGTTAGTAAAATAAGTCGAGTTGTACTTGCAAAGTTAATTATAGTCAGTAGAATTCCTGTTGAGGAGCATCAAAATAAAGTGTTAGCAGATGTCAGGCAGACCGATTACTAATTGTAATAGTATTTTAGTGAAACGTTTCTTGTGACTGTCCATAAAAATAGTGGAAGCCAATTGATCTTAATGGAAAGTTGACATGTAGTTACTTTTATTGTAGAATGTCTAAAGTGGACTATCAAAATAAAATGTTACCACATGCTGTTCTTTTGAACGTTATATTCATCAAATAATCCTGGAAAAAAAATTGTTTCCACATTAATGTTAAGCAGCAAGTTTTCAACATTGATAATACTATGAACCATTATTAATAACTCAGCACTAATAAACAAATCAGCATATTAGAATGATTTTTGAAGGGCCATGTGACACTGAAGACAGGAGTAATGATGCTGAAAATTCAGCTTCAAAAAATCACAATTATTCCAAACTTTAGACCAGTAGTGCATATTGTCTCATAGTCTCATCTGTTAGCAGCTTTCAGCATAACTACTTTGTCAAAAATATAGGTTGGTCGTATATGTGAACTTCTTTAAAATTTGAGTAGGTTGCATAAGCTTCACAGTAGCTTCCTCAACATCAGTAGTATTTTATTTGTCATTTTAGTCATGTTTTTTTTCCCATACGAGGCGTAGATAACGTTCTAACAGCATTTACCACGGCCTTGCAGTGCTTGGCTTAAGACAGCAGGGATGTAAAATGGAATTTGACCTGCATGATTCCCGAGCTGTGAAAAGAGAAATTAACAACTCCCGTTACATTTTTCATCCATCCAACACATGCAAGGTGAAATAAGTGAAGTACAGCAGCGCCCGGACGTGTAAAATGTGTTTGGATCCGACCGCGAACACGGTGGAGGAACTCATGAAAGATGCATGGTGCCACTGGAGATCTATAAAGAATTTAAAGATATAAAGGATATATGACAAATAAATCAGGATGCAAATCTCAATGGGTGCCTTTGGGAGTTCTCCAATGAAAATCGCCTGAAATATTAAACGGAGAGGAGAAACATTCTATCAATGAGCAGAGGACTAGAAAAAAGCTCTTCATCAGTTTTTTTTTTTCTTTTTTGTGGTATGTTCTTTTTTTTAACTCAAAAGCAGAATGTACTTTGTACAAGTGCTAAATCTTCTGAGTATATCTGTCTTTACAGCATTTTTCGCTCTGTGCTTTTTTTAGTCTTTGACACCTTCTCAAGTAATCTAGTCTCTCAAAATGGACTGAATGTAGTCACAAGGGGGATAAATGCAAGACAGGAAGAGTTGTTCTATTTAAAGGAATGTTCTGGGTTCACAATTAGATACAGTAAGCTCTTCTTCGACAGAATTTCTGGTATAATGTTAGTTAGCATAAATTACTTGGTTGGGACAGAAGGTAAAATTTACAGTACAGGGTACGTACAGCTCCAGATTGCGACTATTTTTCCTGCCGGTGCGATCAAAATTTGTTAGCAGTCGTGCTGGCGCGACCACCGTAACGTTGCCCAACGTTAAATGGCAAACGTAATGAAAGCGGAAAGAAACCGCGCAACTCATTCGTGCTTCACGGACCGTTTATTAGTTTGGACCAATGTCAGTTCAGCGTGAGCCGATCTTAATCGCATGCATTTGAAATCGCCACAGAATTGATAACATGTCTGCGGGATCTAACAAGCGTTCAAATTCAGCGCAGAGTTCTCCATTATTAACCGTGGATATAAGATTAAACCGTGCTGACGTGGAAACCAGGGGAAACATTGTGCCATGAATGAACAAGTTGTAGAGGGCTTTCAAATGAACAATATTCGCCATGGATTTAATGTAGTTACATTAACGGTAACCATAGAATTTTGGTTGGAATAGTAAATTGCTTTCAAATACTTTGCACATCTTTTTCCAGCACTTCAAAATATTATTTTTAATGTGATGACCAAAACATTATTTGTTCATCGTTAATAGATTATCCCCATTCATACAACTAAAAGGTTTCAACATGCAGGAAAACTCACAATTATTTAAAAAATAAAAAAGACATTAAATTATCATTGTAACCAGTATGTGGCTGCCATTTCCACTCCCTAACATATATTTTCAATCGTTTTGCTTTTGAATTAATATTTAGACAATATGAATGATAATGCTGCCCTCAAATGTTAATCTGGAGCCCTGCAAACTTAACTTACAGAAATTACAATGTGCAGTTTTATTTTGTGTCTATTTATTACCAAGGCATTTGTCAGTAATTCAGTCAAAATGGGGGAAATGTGAATAACTGCACTTTGGGTCAATTTATGGTGTGCCCCTAAATTTTGTGCTTGTGCTCCTAACATTTTCCGTAAGAGGCTACAGTGCTCCCTGTAAAAAAGTTAATCCGGAGCCCGAAATATTATTACAAATTAAAAGAACTTTTTTGTATTTGAATATATTTTGAAATGGAATTTATTCCTGTGATTCAAAGCTGAATTTTCTGCATCATTAATCCAGTCTTCAGTGTCACATGATCCTTCATAAATCATTCTAATATATTGATTTGCTACTTAAGAAACATTTCTTCTTCTTATTATTATTATTATTATTATTATTATTATCAATTTTGAAAACATTTGTGCTGCATAACATTTTTGTGGAAATGGTGATACATTTTCAGAATTCTTTGATTAATAGAAAGTTCAATGAAGCATTTATTTGCATTTATTAAATTGATTAATTAAATAATAACTTTTTTTTTTAAATATTTTGCAACGTTATAACTGCCACACCTGTAGCCCTCTCGACTGATTTCACTTTTTACACACCCCTCGTCAGACTGGTAGGGTTGGGGTTACTGGTCTGCTCATCTCCAATGAGTGGAAATTTAATCCTTCACCATCTCTGGGTGACAAAAGCACTTTTGAATCCTACGCAACTATTATCACCTGCTCATTAAAATACATTTTATAGTTGTTTATCGTCCCTGAGGTCAGCTAGGTAACGTCTTGGAGGAGTTGGATGTGTTACTCTCATATGGATGGTACTACTCTGGTAGCACTTGGAGACTTCAACATCCACCTAGAAAAACCTCAGGCTACTGACTTCCATACTCTGAATGCCTCATTTGACCTCAAGCGAGTGTCTACTGCGGCTACTCTCAAATCACGTAACCAGTGTCCTGAGCCTTATTTAAACATGCTACTGCTCCACTAATCATACGTTGGTTACTCCACTGCACACCTCAGATCACTTTCTCCTCACTCTTAACCTGGCTCCTGACACAACACTCACTCCTCCACAGGTCACCTTTAGGCGTAACCTACAGTCATTATCTCTGGTCTCATCTAGATTTCCTCCCCTAAACAGTTCTCATCACTAGATAACAGTGCTACTGATGCTCTTTTCTCCACTCTAACATCTTGTTTCCACTCAATGGAGACTGCCCTTCTCTTGGTTATTAAAGTTCTGAGACTGGCAAGAGCAGCTTCCAAATCATCAGTACTCTTCTTGCTGGATCTGTCTGCTGCCTTTGACACAGTTAACCACCAGATCCTCCTGTCAAATCTTATGACGAAGGGTATCTCAGAAACCGCACTCCAATGGTTAAAGTCTTGCCTCTCGGGGTGTTGTGGAGGTGTCTAAGTCACAAAATCTAGCTACGGGGGTGCCTCAGGGCTCAGTACTTGAACCACTTCTCTTCTCCATCTACATGTCATCACTAGGATCTGTAATTCAGAAACATGTTTTTTCCTTTCACTGCTATGCTGATGACTCACAAATCTACCTCTCATTCCAGCCAGATAATCCGGCGGTAGCTGCTCGCATCTCAGCCTGCCTGACAGATTTCTTTCTGGATGAAGGACCACCACCTTTCAGCTCAACCTTGCAAAGACGGATATACTTGTAGTCTCAGCCAATCCAACATTTCATCACAAGTTCTCCATTCAGCTAGGCTCGTCAACCATAACTCCATCCAGGACAGCCAGGAACCTTAGAGTTTTGATTGATGATTGGTTAAACTTCACAGACCACATTGCTAGATCTGCACAGTCCTGTTGATTTGCCTTCTACAACATTAGGAAGATCAGGCCATTCCTATCGGAATATGCTGCACAACTCCTTGTCCAAGCTCTTGTTCTATCCAGACTGGACTATAGTAATGGTCCTCTTGGCAGGCCTTCCAGCATGTACTGTCAAACCTCTGCAACTGATCCAGAATGCTGGAACGAGAGTGGTCTGTAATGAACCGAAGAGAGTGCATGTCACACCTCTCTTCATAAACTTGCACAGGTTGCCAACTGCAGCTCGCAACAAATTTAAGGCACTGATGTTTGGTTACGTAACAACCACTGGCTTTGCACCCCTATACCTAAACTCACTAGTTCAGACTTATGTGTCCTCCTGAAGCTTACGTTCTGCAAGTGAAGGGTGGTGCCTTGTGTTGCCATCTGAAAGGGGCACAAAATCACTTTCACTGACCTTTACCTTCGCTGTTCCATGCTGGTGGAGTGACCTGCCTAAATCATCTCAAGTTGCTGAGTCTTTAGCCATTTTCAAGAAAATGGCATCTTTTTCGTCAACACACACACATATAAAAAAAAAACACTTGCTTTATGTACTGTGCTAGACTAAGGAGTAGTCACAGCACTTACATATTGCTGCCATATTGTTGGTTTGATTGCTAAATCTAAATGATTTAATGTAAATGTAATAAATGTCTTCACTGTCACTTTTGATCAATGTAATGCATCCTTGATGAATAGAAGGATTATTTTCTCTCTCTCTTTTTTAATCTTGCCACAAATGTTTGAATAGTATCGTTTCCCAAAAAATGTTAAGCGGCAACAACTGTTTTCAACATTGATAATAAGAAATGTTTCTTGAGCAGCAAATCAGCATATTATAAAGATTTCTGAAAGATCAACAAGCAACCAGACTCGACGAGACACCTCAAAATCAATCAAAAATCACAACCAATCAGAAGAGAGTGTGGGCGGAGTCTCTGCAAGCGCACTGCACTTGCAACAAAATAGTTAAGTACATAATCACATTCATAAATATTGCTCCATTTTATAATGTTTTAGTGTGTAGTGTAGTGTTTTAAACTAAACCATGCATTTTTTCAAAGATAACAGCTACGTCATTTGATTTCACACACGTGTAACTAGTTGGAGTAATTTTTAACACAATGGCTTAAAAGAACTCCAAGATATAGAAATGTTAAAAATGTTACAACCATCCTATAAAGGTCACGCAGAATGATTTTCAAACTCACATAAGAGATTTACAACATTAAATAAAGCACACAAACAGTTACTGAGGTTATCATTGCCATACTTTGTGTTGTTGTTCCAGTCACGACATTGCAGAAAAGTAGAAACCGCTTCTAGAAAAAGTTTTATTACCTATGTATTCAATAGATGTACAAAACTATTAAAATGTGAAACTATTTTGATATTTTTTGAGAAAAGTTTCTAGTGACTGTCTATAAAAATATTGAAAAGGCATCAGAGCTTAATGAAAAACAACTGAAATCACAAATATGAAACTATCCCGCCGATTCCGTGTAAATTTGCCAATTCTTTCCAAGTGCAGCTGGAGGAAAATGAACAAATACCTATCACAGTATTTACCAGAATCCACTGGGGATTTAATGAAAATACAGCAAGCACTCAAACAGTAAAGATGTCTCCATTTTCCTAATCTTTTTCTTATGCGTGTCTAGTGCTTTCTTATATGCTCTAGTACTTTAGCAGATGTGATTCTTGGGCCTGGCACTTCTCCTCTTCGAGTCTTGTTTTCTCTCTTGCTTGCCCCTGTCTGTTTCATAAAAAAAGAGCCTTGGCTAGAAAAGGCCAACATTCTGAAAGGAGATTTATATAATGGCTGTATGTGTCTGAAGGCAGACATTCAACATCAGGAAAGCAACTATCCTAATGGGAGTGATCACCATGGTGATCTTGGGTAGCCGTACAGGACTGTCTTGGCAGCCGTGTGTGAGGATCTGGCTCGCTGTCGGTGGAGCACATTGATTAGTGCTGGAACACATCGGAGCTGCTAGAGCCATTAAACCCTGTATTTTCTTAAGGGAGAGAGGCACCAGAGAAATAAGAAACAAGGGAATTGTGGATTTTTTTTTCTCCAGGCCACATATTGCTGCTTTTATGGACATAATGGCATCATTAACTTTTATAAAAGTATCATCAGAAATCACAAATCATTAAAAGGTTCATATACAATCCATTTTTTTTTCTTTGCAAGCTTTGTCTGTTATATCTTTGTGCTGTCCCCTCCTTCAAAATCAGACTCTGCGACAGACTGACAAACAATCTGTGCTAAAATGTGCTACACGATCTGTTAAGACCAGACTGAAATGATCAGAGACATTGTTAAAAATAAACTTGAGCTCCTCACTTATGTTGGATTCCCTCAGAAGGATCTGCAGAGCTGCAGGTGCTACACACAGGCAGAAAACACACAAGGTTTACGAAACTTCTCACTTTTTAGTGTTACCTTTAGTTCTCCTGCTGTTTCATATACATATATCTATACAGTTTCCTCCTTAATTTCCTCAGCATGTTTCTGAACATCGGTTAGGTGTGTAATTGTGGGCGGTAATGCATTCAAATGTATTCATATGATTTTAAAAAGTTGCCAACGTTTCAAATGAGGCATTTTAAAAAGCGATTAATACTTATTCTCTTTAATTCATATATAGGCCTAGCCCATTTAATCCTTCAGATTCTAATTCCTCTTCATGATTCTGGTTCCTTAGCGGCTCCTTTACACCTTACATTTTGTACACCGTACAAAACATTTTGCACTTTTTACAGCAAAATACTGTAAAATGTTTTATCATCACATTATGTAATTGTACTGCAAAACACTGTCCAACTTATGCTTTTAAACTATGAATTACTATATCATTTATAGTAAAAAGAAAAAAATTAAAGGGACATTCCCAGAAGTCCCTGCGTTACAAATTATTTGTTTCTTCTTATTTTTGTTAGTGTGTTTTGTGTTACATTTTGTATCATGTTTATTGCATAGTGTCATGTGTGTTACCCTGATAGGGTTTTGTCTTTGTGTGTATGACCCTGCGCACCGTCTACTGACCACGTTTTACCATGTTTTGTGAACAAGCCGCTTACAAGGAACTCTGATTTTCATGTGGCTTTCCATTGTGCCACCTGTATTATGGTGGTGGTTATCGGCACATTTTAAGGTAAAAAGGCAGATTATTTGTAGGTACAGTGGGGCAAAAAAGTATTTAGTCAGCCACCAATTGTGCAAGTTCTCCCACTTAAAAAGATGAACCTTTTCATCATAGGTACACTTCAACTATGAGAGACATAGAAAATCCAGAAAATCACATTGTCTGATTTTTAAAGAATTTATTTGCAAATTATAGTGGAAAATCAGTATTTATATATATATATATATATATATATATAAGTAATAATAAAGTTTTATTTTATTTTTATTTTTTTTACTTGAAAAGCATTTCTTGCATCTGGCATTAACAGGACGTCTCAAAGTCGTGTTGTGCGAGGCTTGTGTGAGACTCAACCCACACTCTCTGTGGCGAACCAGCATCACACGCTGACACTTTGACGCGTCCTGGCATACGCTGAATCCCCTCCGCTGTTGTAAGGGTGGCAGTGTTTTCCACCTTGAAAAGGAGATGAAAGACGTTTCCTCCTTTTAGCAAAGGGCACATAAAGGTGGCCAGGCGTCGTGAGGACAGCACTGGAGCAGGGGGCCTTTGTGCCACCCCCCGGTCATCCGGACACATGCCCACTTCCCTCCACAATGGCTTTATTTGGCCTTGGAGAGCCGCCATGAGCAGGGCCCATAGGTTGTCGTGACAACATTGTCGAATGAACAGCATCACATTGGACTAGGTGACAGCATAAATGAACACCTACACTAATAAATCTATTGACATTTAAAACTACGAATATCTGCATGAAAACAAAATTATTTTTAATTTATCTACCTTTACTGTATTTATTTCTTTGGAGATCATGAGTATGAGAGCGTTTGTCTCTGATTTAAACTTTACTAGCAAAAACAAATGTCTGAATCAGATCAAACCGTCTGTTTCAATTAATCAATTCTAATAAATTGTCTAATTGACTAAAAAGTGTTCCTGCAAGACTACATGTGGCATTTTTCATATATTAAAATGTCAGAAAAAGTAGCTTTACCTATCGGTTGCAAGTTTTAATTGTTTTAATAGTGAGTTTATATCTCACAATTCTGCCTTTTTTTCTCTCAATTATGAGTTTATATCTTTCTTACAAAAAAAGTCAGAATTGCAAGTTATAAACTCACAATTGCGAGTGAAAGTCCGAATTGAAAGACATATGCTGCATCCGAAATCAAAATACTTTCCTACTATATAGTGTGCAAAAAACAGTACGCTAACAGAGTAGTACGTCCGAATACAGAGTATTCGAAAAACTGTAGGTGAAAAGTACCCAGATGACCTACTGCTTCGGCTGACATTCTGAAGTGCAGACACTTTACTATCCCATGAGTACTATCCCATTATGAATGGAAGTGAAGCGACGGCAGACTAAATACTGGTGGCAGACTAAATACTTTTTTGCCCCACTGTACCTACAAATAATCTGCCTTTTTACCTTAAAATGTGCCGATAACCACCACCATAATACAGGTGGCACAATGGAAATCCACATGAAAATCAGAGTTCATCGTAAGCGGCTTGTTCACAAAACATGGTAAAACGTGGTCAATAGACGGTGTGGAGGGTCATGTGACCGCTGGGAGGTCACGTGACCGTAACACAATGGCAGATGTAGTACATCCAATTATTCATACCTTAATCATTCTACATAGAACATTCATTTTAACGGTCATGAAGTGAATTCAAATGTAGTACCTACTCAGAGAGTATGCGATTTCAGAAGCAATGATAAATTCAAAATTGACCCTTCACAAAGACCCCCTTAGTTACGGTTGCTACATCCGACATGCCACTCTGACGCAGTGAAAAATACATGGTGGAGCAAAGAGGACACTGAGTGCAAGGTTCCGATAGACAAGACAGAGCAGGTTACTTCTGGCATGAAACAAAGTCTCAGCTTTCAAATTGGGTAATTTTTTAAGAAATTCAAAAAAATAAGTACCATTATGTGGCTCTTTAACGTGTCGTGACAGATCGCTGTAGCGCTTCAGTTCAAGTGGCTTGTGAACCGAGCATCTCTTCCTACTAATTATATGAAATAAACATGAATGAACATCAGAAGGTATGTTGTTTCAGCTGCGGAAAGATGATAGTAATAAACACCATTTTTCAAGTTCAAGTTCACCGATGTTATTCGACTAACTCTCCTGGGCTGTGTTTCCCAAAAGCATCGTGAGACTAAGTTGATCGTAGAACAACTGCCACCAATATAAAAATGGTGAATTTTGTGTTATGATTGGTCAGATCACCTATCAATCAAACTCCCTGTTAAAGGTGAATTGTGAGTTACAGTGGGTACGGAAAGTATTCAGACCCCCTTAAATTTTTCACTCTTTTTATATTTCAGCCATTTGCTAAAATCATTTAAGTTCATTTTTTTCCTCATTAATGTACACACAGCACCCCATATTGACAGAAAAACACAGAATTCTTGACAGTTTTGCAGATTTATTAAGAAAGAAAAACTGAAATATCACATGGTCCTAAGTATTCAGACCCTTTGATCCTTTTGATCTAATACAGCCATGAGTCTTTTTGGGAAATATGCAACAAGTTTTTCACACCTGGATTTGGATCCTTTGCCATTCCTCCTTGCAGATCCTCTCCAGTTCTGTCAGGTTGGATGGTAAATGTTGATATACAGCCATTTTTAGGTCTCTCCAGAGATGCTCAATTGGGTTTAAGTCAGGGCTCTGGCTGGGCCATTCAAGAACAGTCACGGAGTTGTTGTGAAGCCACTCCTTCGTTATTTTAGCTGTGTGCTTAGGGTCATTGTCTTGTTGGAAGGTAAACCTTCGGCCCAGTCTGAGGTCCTGAGCACTCTGGAGAAGGTTTTCGTCCAGGATATCCCTGTACTTGGCCGCATTGCAAGTATCCCTGTACTTTCCCTCGATTGCAACCAGTCGTCCTGTCCCTGCAGCTACAAAACACCATCACAGCATGATGCTGCCACCACCATGCTTCACTGTTGGGACTGTATCGGACAGATGATGAGCAGTGCCTGGTTTTCTCCACACATACCGCTTGGTCTCATCAGACCAGAGAATCTTATTTCTCACCATCTTGGAGTCCTTCAGCTGTTATTTTGCAAAGTCCATGCAGGCTTTCATGTGTCTTGAACTGAGGAGAGGCTTCCTTCGGGCCACTCTGTCATAAAGCCCCGACTGGTGGAGGGTTGCAGTGATGGTTGACTTTCTACAACTTTCTCCCATCTCCCGACTGCATCTCTGGAGCTCAGCCACCGTGATCTTTGAGTTCTTCTTTACCTCTCTCACCAAGGCTCTTGTCCCCCGATAGCTCAGTTTGGCCGGACGGCCAGCTCTAGGAACGATTTTGGTCATCCCAAACGTCTTCCATTTAAGGATTATGGAGGCCACTGTGCTCTTAGGAACCTTAAGTGCAGCAGAAATTTTTTTGTATCCTTGGCCAGATCTGTGCTTTACCACAATTCTGTCTCTGAGCTCTCCAGGCAGTTCCTTTGACCTCATGATTCTCATTTGCTCTGACATGCACTGTGAGCTGTAAGGTCTTATATAGACAGGTGTGTGGCTTTTCTAATCAAGTCCAATCAGTATAATCAAACACAGCTGTGTCACAGCAAAGGGTCTGAATACTTAGGACCATGTGATATTTCAGTTTTTCTTTTTTAATAAATGTGAAAAAATGTCAAGAATTCTGTGTTTTTCTGTCAATATTGGGTGCTGTGTGTACATTAATGAGGAAAAAAATAAACTTAAATGATTTTAGCAAATGGCTGCAATATAACAAAGAGTGAAACATTTAAGGGGATCTGAATACTTTCCGTACCCACTGTATATCAAAGTTCCTTTAAGACAAGTCATTTCACTCTGCGGCCATCTTCCTAAGTGCGCCTCTCTTGGAAGCGCTCATCTGACTGTTTCTATAGTAACTGGAGCTTCTAATGGCCACTGCAGTAATGTGATGACTTCGCCGATTGGCTCTTATTTAGAAGGCGGGACTTTGCGTGTTGCTCTTTCTCCCATTCAAAACAATACAAGTGACGAGTCTTGTGTTGTTCTGTAGTCTTTGGTTATATACTCAGAACTGCAAGAAATATTTCTGACTTTTTCTCAGAATTGTGAGATACAAACTGGCAATTGCAGGAAAAAAAAAGAATTTTTTCCATAGATATGTCTTAACTAGTAAAACAGTTTTAAAAATATATAGTCTGCATTAAATGACTAAGACACCAGGTTAGTCTGACATGCGTGTCTCTAAATATAGAAGCAGGGTGTGGATTTCCTGAGCATGTTTGCCTTATCTTGCTACTTCCAAATATAATACCTCTAAAATTCGAACGTGTTTCCGACAAGAAAGAGCTTGTTTAGTCCTCTATTAAATGTTGTATATACGTCTCCTACTTTTGCCAACATTCTCTCATTTATTTTTTTTCACCTGGGGCACAAAAGAATATGAGAGCAGTGTTTTCATTTTCGCCTCATAAGCATCTTTCAGCCTAAAAGTATTGGGGGGGTAGTCTCTCCTATATACAGCTTCATCAAATGCTGACTGACATATATCCTTTTTCCACTGAAATGATGCTGCGGTTTGGCCAGAGGATTTGTGAACTTCACTCAGAACCAGCATGTTTCCACTAAAGAGAACGATGATGTAACAGTGCATTCCATCTTTGTTCTCAAGTCTTAGTGGGAGTTTCGAGAGCTTACTGTTAGCATCCAAAGTCATTTAAATCAGCATCATGAGTTGGGTGTACAACGCAACTCAGAAGTTTTAAATAATCTTTCATGAACAGAGAAGAAAATATTGAGATGCAAAACAATACAATATTATATATTGTACAATATATTCATATTTTGATTGTCTGATCTTTGTCTATTTAAAAAATATAGAACCATTCATAGCAATCAATTAAAAAAAGAAGTGCACTTAATTGCATTGAATGTGCTTTTGTAGTGTACTTCAAGTCTTAAAAATATATTTTAAATACTGCTTTTGCGAATAGAATATTGATGAAATAATAGAATGCACTTTCATGATGTTTCTTAACACATTTAAGGACACTTAAAAGCTGTAAAGTCAAGTTTTCCTTGAAAGCACATTTTAAATCATTGCTTTAAAAATGTTTTGCCATGCTTTTAAGAAATGCACTTACTTTGACTGACATACTAAAGTATTTGATTATAATTGTAACTGTATAGTGTATTTAATAATATATTTGAAATGTTGTAAATGCAACTTCATCATTACAACTATGTTTTTAATAGAAATTACAAAAAAGTATTTTAGTTTATCAAAAATGTCCATCAGTAGATTCGACAGGATACTTTAACCATATATCAAAGACAATAGAAGTAATTAAGAAATTACATATAAAGATGTACTGAAGTCCTACTCCTAAGTGGGTCAAAAAAGTACTAATTGCCTTTAATATAGTTTTAAACTATAATACATTTTAATGCAATTAGATGTCTGGAAACATTCAGTTCGCACTCAAGTATATTTAGAAAGTATATTATCTCTGTAATAAGTTGTCTTTGTAAAAGTATGCTATAGCATGATAAATAAAAAAAAAATAATTTCAGACAGACAGATAAATGAAACTGTATGGAGAAGCTGCATAGCCATCAAAACAGAGCGTCAGTCAAAATGTGTCTCGCAACACAGGAGTGGACAGAGCATTGGACACTGATTGTATTCACTGATTGTAATGGCAGGTCGAGATCAAGTTTTGAATTGAGGCAAGTAATGAGAGTGCAGGTCTATAGCAAAAAACCAACCTGTCCTCCTCTTTCTCTGTATGCCTGCGCCTCACATTGATGCCTTAGAGCATCCAGCGGTCACTAGCACCAAGGACAAAATGGGTAATGTTTAAATAAATCCCTTTTCCAGTAGGGCAGCCGGGCCAAAGCGTGTCCTGCTAGCAACTCTCCCACACAAGACCACAGTGTCTTGCTTTTCCAATTAAATTATCTTTTGGACAATGCGGAGTCTTCCCAATTCACACCTCAATTGACAGTGTGGCGGCTTGCATTGTGAGAAGACAGATTTCCATTCGCTCAAAAATAGATTTTCCCTAAAGAAGTGACAATGGAGTGCACAATCCCTCCTCACTTCCTCACAATGAAAGAGGGATAAGGCCGAACTGTTAAAAATCACCCCCAAGAGTAACAGAACGTCTATTTTATTGTGAACTCAATATACTGAAATGAATTTTGACAATAGCTACTATATTGTCAAAAAACACCTCCTGGGGTTAATCAAATTTTGCACAGTACCTTCCAAATACACAACAATCCAAGATTCTGACCAGCTCGCTTAAATGCTGAAAATGAATATGATGTGTGACCTTCTCTACTGAAGCTACTTTAATCGAATTTATTGCATAAGGCATGCTATATGACTGTGGAATATTGTTCAAAACACAATATTACATGCACCTTTCAAGAATATAGTCTTGAAGTGAAGTATAAAGTATATTAAATCATCATCTGTCATCATCTACTGTTCTAAAACTCCATAAAGTATAAAGGGAACCATAAAACTATTATAAAAGCTTAAATGATTAGTGTGCTTGTACTCCAAATAATAGAAAGTTGGAAATATATAACTTACCATCATAATCAAGAGTTAAATTGGGATTCTGAAAGTGGAGGAACCCTAAAATAAAAAAATAAAAAAATGCAAGTGCAACTTTGGACAGTTGGTGGCGCTAGAGAGATTGAGTTAGAGACTTTAAAATTGCTGAGATTAATGTTCAAACTCTCCTTTATCTGTGTGCCAAATTTCACAACTTTTTACCATAGATTAAAGAGTGGAAGAGGAATAGGGGGAAGAAGAAGAAGACGACCACCACCACTAACAGGTACAATAGGTGCTTGGCCCCTAATAAATGTTTTATATTTGAATATATTTTAAAATGTAATTTATTCCTGTAATGGCAGGACTTTCAGCAGCCATTACTTCAGTTTTCAGAAATCATTCTTTACTGTCACTTTTGATCAAACAAGCGGTTTAAAATTTGCTTCAGTACAACTTTTAATAAACCCTGCAAACAAGGCACTTTAAAACATCTATTGTGTTGCACTAAAATATAACCATACCGGTTAGGAACAACATGAGACTGAGTAAATGATGACAGAATTTTACATCATAATTTTATGACAGAATATATTTAAACATCTGGGTAAACATAAAAAGCCCATCAAGGAGTACATTAGCAGAAAAAACAATGAGAAAGGTGAAAAGAAAGTGACACATCTGAATATTTTCAGTGTGAGCTTGTAGAGTTGATTTTGTGCCAGTGCTATGACTGGGCATGTGTGAGCGTTTGTCACGCATGTTTTAGTTTGAAACATTTCAACTTGCAGAGGTAACCATGAATTGAGTCATTATAACAACAAACCAGGGCAACCTGCCACAAATGAGGCGGGTTATAACCGTCAACTCCAGCCAGACTGCAAAAGCACATACTAAGAATAGATGATGTACAAAGAGATAATAGTGTTCACTGAGAAAATACAATATCAGTAGGATCTCTAAGACTATGGAAGTGTTTTCAGCATGCAGCTATCTGTCACGTCATTCACAAATTTAAATAAGCGTGAGCTGCAAGGGTCATGTTTTGCTATAGCTGTCATCTCTCAGGTTATGAAGAATGGCAGAAAATAGGGGTATTGTGTGATTGGAGAGTTGGTAAAACTGGTAAAAGGGGTACTTCATCGCTGGCAAAATGGGCTTTCATGACCAGTTCCCATAATACACTGGGCATGTTTCCATCCAAGGCTACTCCCACTAGTCTGCTATGGATAAACTTGGCCAGAGTCACATCTTGCTTTAGTAGGAAATACTTTGTAGTAAACTTTTAGTAATAATGGTGTCGACTTGTATTGTTCCAGGGTACAAGAATTTAAAGAGTAAACGTAGCGGCAGTGAGTTTAGGTCTTTGCGGTCAGAGTACGAAATGTTTGTATGCATTTTTCATATTCGTCATCCTAAAAATTCAAGCAGTGAGGATGATTTTGTTGTCGTCGTTCTTCTTTAAAAGAGAAAACGAAAGAGGAAATATTGGGTCCATCCGATCCTGAGATTGCATAGAAAGGAAAGAGAGTTCCATCTCCTTATCAAGAAGCTGCGGGATTATCCCAAGCGATCCCAAAGTTTACTTCAGGATATCAGTGGCTCAGTTTGATGCTTTGCTAGCGATACTAGATTCACATATTAAAAAGAATACCACCAATATATATGTATATCTATTTATGACATTATTTTTGGACATTTATTTTATTCCTCGCTTTACATTACCTAAAACGTTTCACGCTACTGTAGCTTTGCAGGTAGTCTGTCTCAGTTTTTTCTGTTTCTTCATGTAAAATGGACTTGATAATGGTGAGATCAGATCTCCATGTGGAGCATTCCAGCTGTTGTCAGACTCCTTGTGTAAATATCTCACTGAATTATTACAATTAAAGGCAAAAGGAATGTTTGGGAATGTAAACTGAAGGTAAACTGACATTTCCTACTGACATATTACAGCAAAAGATATACATAACTGGCTTAAAACCCTTTTATTTTTGGTGAAAATACTAATGTGCTTAAGACTTGTGCACAGTACTGTATATGAGAGGATGAAGCAGAGATGCTGAACATACATTTGCTGCCATTTTTGTATAAAATGGGGGGGTGGGGTGATTAAATAGAACAATTATTGATTATTGAATACATTTAAATAATCCATAACTTTAAAAACAATATTTTTCGGCCTTTTATTGATTTTTAATATTCCAATATTTATGAATCAATATTATCAATACTTGCTCTAAAATAGCTTAACAGTGTTAAATGACCCTTCGCAAAGATCCGCCCTTTAGTTACCGACAAGCCATGCGCTCTCACGCCACACATGTTCTCACGCCTTGAAAAATACAACACGGAGCAAAGAGGACACTGACAACGCGTCGACAGAGCAGGTTACTTTTGATATGAAACAGTTTCATATTTAAAATATCGTAATTTTTTTTAAAGAAGTTTAAACAATAAATAGCGTCTAGTGTCTCTTTAATGTGTCGTGACAGATCGCTGTAGCTCCTTCAAGCAGCTCGTGAACCGATCATCTCTTCATACTAGTTCATTTATAGCATCAAATAAACATGAATGAACATCAGAAGGAATGTTGTTTCAACCACGGAAAGATGTCAGTACACAATTTTTCAAGTTCAAGTTCACCAAGTTTAATCTATTAACTTTGTCAGAGACAATGGCGGATTCGGGGTTATGATTGGTCAGATCACCTGTCAATCAAACTGCCGGCAAAGGGACAAATTTTAAACAAACAGCTTTCAAACGTTTGAAATTAAAATATTACGTTAATATTACGTTAATAATATTAATCAATGAATAATGATATTAAACAGCAATATTTACCTAAAAACATGTTTTAAAAAAAACATATATATATATATATATATATATATATATATATATATATACCACTGATGTTGCAAATCAAATTGTTGAACAAGTTTTGAATCAATTTATTGAACTGTACATTGAATGAACTTATTCACGGAAAATGATCAATGTTGGCAACTTAAACTTTTTACTGTTGAACTTTTAATTTAATCATATTTGCAACTGAAAAAGTTATTTTAAAGGTGAAACAAGTTATTATGTACTGTGTTTCAGTATTAGCTGTGAATGAGTGCTGAACGTCAGTGTCCCTGTAGAGTCTACTGCAGTTAATACTGGGAGGGGGGGTCAGATTTGCACCAATTACTTCTAATTCTACTATTTCTAGGTCACGGTGTAATTGATTTACTGATTAGTAGACCATCATACTTCTACTGGCTTTAAATACCTATTACAAGGAGATTAAAATTGGAATGGAGAGACATACTAACAGACAGACAAAGACAGAAGTGGGGGGGCAACATATGTTGTATCTGTTCCTTGATTGACATGCTGGTTAAAAGGTAATAATCCAATCTAAAATTAACTTGTCTAATGCACATTATAGTACATTTTATTCAACAGCACATTAAATGGGCTCCCTGGTGCAAAGAATAATGAAAAACGCTCAAGTTTTACTTGGAAAACCAGTTCTGAATAATCAGCATAAACTTGGACAACTTGAGCAACTGACAAGCGAATTTATTAAAAAAAATGGCAATTTCACACACTGCATTTCAGTGAAAAAACCTGCATCAAATTTACTAACCATCATCAACAATCCAGTTGAAGCATGCACTGGCTGCACTATAGCAGGCTATTTGAATAAAGCTCATTCTTTTCAGCACAAACTTGCCTCCTTTCTATGTAAATTAGGCTTATTCTTAGACCAGTTTCACACCGCATGCAGAGGCAGTCCGTATTTATTACAGTACCCAAATTAAGAGGTAGCAGTTTTCACACAGCCCGCATAAACTCAAGCAAACCTCTTCCACAAGCTCAAACGTGCTGCATAACACACGAGAACGAACCTCTTTGGTTACGCAGCACGTTTGAACTTCCGGTAGAGGTTTGTTCTTAAAGAAGTTTAAACAGTAAATAGCGTATAGTGTCTCTTTAATGTGTCGTGACAGATTAAATGACTCCTTCAAGCGGCTCGTGAACCGATCATCTCTTCATACTAGTTCATTTATAGAATCAAATAAACATGAATGAACATCAGAAGGAATGTTGTTTCAAGCGCGGAAAGATGTCAGTACACAATTTTTCAAATTCAAGTTCACCAAGGTTAATCTATTAACTTTGTCAGAGACAATGGCGGATTTGGGGGTTATGATTGGTCAGATCACCTGTCAATCAAACTGCCAGCGAAGGGTCAGATTATTTTTAAACAAACAGCTTTCAAACGTTTGAAAGCTTGTTCGATTGTGCTTCTGTTTATGTCCGCTGATCAATGTTTATATGCGAGTAAAAGGCTAAATTAAATCTGTTCATCATAAAAAGCAATTGAGTTTCTTCCGAAAATTTGGACTAAACCGCTCAATTCATATGGATTAGTTTTGACGATCTCTTTTTGAAGCGTCAAAGTTAGAATTGTGTAGCTGGAAGGAAAGAAAACTCTCAGATTTCTTTAAAAAGATCTTCCAAAGATGAATGAAAGCCTGAGAGTGAGTAATTAATGAATACATTTTTATTTTTGAGGTGAACTAACCCTTTAAAACATTACTTAACATGAACTAACAATGAAAAAGATGTTGACCTGAGATAATATGAACTAACAATGTTTTATTTTTATTCACCCTAACAAAGATTACTAAATACTGTAACAAATGTAGAGGTGTTGCTCACTGACACTTTTAGTTCATTTTAGCTAATTCAGAATTTTAATTTCTTTTTTATATATAGTTGTTATTCTGTTTTTGTTTGCAAAGTTTGCTCAGCAAAGTTTTTGGGTGTGTTCAGTTGCTTTAATGCAAATTCTTTAGTGAATCTGTAGACACACTTCATTCTTAAATGGTTAGTTCACTCCAAAAATAAAAATTCTATCATTAATTACTCACCCTCGTGTCATTCCAAACACATAAGAATATGTACTTATATTCATCTTCGGAATACAAATTAAGATCTTTTTGATGAAATCTGAGAGTTTTCTGTCCCTCCATGGACAGTCTGTGCAACTAACAATTTGACACTTGAAAAAGTTCATAAAAAGATCAAAAAAACTAATCCATATGAATTGAGTGGTTTAGTACAAATTTTCTGAAGAGACACAATCACTTTATATGATGAACAAATTGAATTTAGGCTTTCATTCACATAAACATTCATCAACGCACACATCGGTTATGGTAAACGGAAGCTCAAGCATGTTCACTCGACGTGCGAGAACCAATGAGGTTCATTCTCGTGTGTTACGAAGCACGATTGAGCTTCAGCAAGAGGTTCGATTTCATCAGAAAGTTCTTCATTTGCGTTCTGAAGGGTGTGTAAATGATGAAAGAATATTCATTTTTGTGTGAACGATTTCTTTAACGATGGCCCACATTAAAAGATCTTATCAGATTTTTAAAAAGTGAGAGACCACAAAGATGACAAAAAAAAAAAAAATTGTAAAAATTTTTAGTGTGTGGAGTGACCAAGACAGCTCACCATACATTAAAAGATTCCATTCACAGACTCCGGGCTGTGAACACAGAAAATCTCGCAAAATCTCTTGCAGTCAAACATGACTTTAGAGTCAAGTCACCTTTACTTGTATAGCGATTTTTACAATGCAAATTGTGACAAAGCACCTTTACATTAATAATTGGCAAATAATTTTTGGCTGCACAGCAGCTCCCAAAGAAAATGGTGTCAATGCCCTGCTTATTTTATATATTTGTATTGATTCATTCCATTGCAAAGATCAAAAGTTATTTGTTATACAAATATAATAAGTATACATTATTATAATTTATGTATATCAGCACTGGAGAAAACATGTTTATCCTAAAGAAAATTTTAGAGTAAACATACATTGAGGACAATGGGCAAGAAGAAATGGAAATAATAGTGTTTGGACTGATTTTACAAAAAAAAATGTGGAGGGGAAAAAAAAAAAAGGGTTTGGATGAAGTTGTGTCAGGCTTCAGCTCACTTTCTGATTGGGTATCGTTTCGTTCTACGTGACAATCTACAGAGTGTGTGCGCGTGTCCTCAGGGCTCCCCCACACAACATGTTTACGATTTGAGATCAGTGCGGCCCAGACATTCTTCAGAGCAGATTCAATCACTCTCAACACACCTCACACCACAGGAAAATAATCTGAAGAACCATCAAGATTTTACCTAGGATTGTCAGAAGGGGAGAATTGGGCCAAAAATTGTGAATCTAAAGAAGCAGTTTGACAGCAACCAAAATTTGACAGATTACTATCCTTGTTTGGATTTGGTGCTGTTCAGCCAAGATTCAGTAAACACCATTTAGACCAGAGATGGTGTCCATGTATTAGGTCTGTCCTTAATAGCAGCTTAAAGTTGGCTGTGAGTGTGTGCAGTGACGCTATATTTAATTTCGAATGCAGGTCTTTTAGAGACAGCTTCATTTTGTTATTAACTCAAACACTTAATTACAGTGCAAAATGTTTGTCATGCTAACAGCACAAATATGAAAAACAAATAAAGTGTGAGAAAATACACAGCACACGCCGCTGAAGCTTATGCTAAACGAATAAAGAAAAATGATCATTTCGTTGTACATTACATTAATTACAGCAATCTCCTCTTCAAAAACACAATATATGCATGATTTTCAATCAGCTCCTCGTAATTATCCGATCAGAGGCTTAATCGACATGCCCAAGAATAGAAGCACAGCACGACGCCTGTGCAAACAGAACGAACAAAGTTTCCACACCAACACACTGCAGGGAGATCTTCTACTTGTTTTGTCATGCTTAACGAACCAACATCACAGATAGGAGAAAGCTAGACTAAAGAAGTTTAAGAAAAAGATCCGAGATGAAGTTGATACTTAAATGAAATATTGAGTTTGCTTTGCAGTAAACTTGTTTTATGCAGAATGTTTCCCACAGGAAATAAAATGTGGTGATTGGTCTATTTAATCTCATTACTATCATGGAGAAAAAGGGAGTGAAGTTTTCAATCGGAAAACATGGTAACGCTAAGTAAATACAAAAAGGTTCCGATGTAATTCCAGCTTACCTGAAGTAATGAAAAATACCTCTAAAGATTTTTAACATTCACTAATACATTATTAAAATCAAAAGTTGCATCTGTTAATATTATTTAACGGATGTGAACTAACATTGTTTTTCTATTAACTAACATTAACAAAGATGAATAAATGCAGTTCATTGTTCATTCTAACATTGCAGATAATAAATGCTGTTCATTGTTTATTGTTAGTCAATGCATTAAAGTGTAACGCCGATGTAACGTCGTTCGTAAGTGCAGGAAGAAGAAGGCACAACTTTAATATATGAAATAAACAAACAACAAAACTAAAATAAAATAAGCGTAATAAAAACAACACAAATTCCAGGCCTGGTCCTCTCTCGTTCCTCACTGTCGTCGCTCCCCCTTTTATGCTTTCGGAGTTCCTCCATGTGAGATACGAGACCATAGATATAATAAAACACATAGACGCCCCATTGGTCTACGGATTGTACGTCAACGGTGCCGCCATATTGTGCAGGGCAACGTTCCCATAACACTCATAACTGGAATTGAGAAAAATGGCTGTTTCTTGTGCTGCTTGGGGCTGTACAAATCACCACACAATTGAATACAGGTCTCAGGAATAACCTTACACAGGTAAGGCTGAACATTTGTTTCTGGTTGTATTTGGTCATTATATAATTATGTTGATAATAGTTGACCACTGGAGTCAGTCAGAAAATAGCTAGCGATGTCGCTAATTAGCTGTGAAAGTCATATTTATATGAGCTATATTATAGTTTTAGTGTATATTATCTTATTACTAAATTTCCTGAAATTTAAATATGCATCTTTATTTTCTTAAAATCGACTTTCGGTTTGGTGACTGACATTGTGAATTACTGTAACGTTAGTTAGTTGGCTAGCTTATTTTTCTCACATTGAAGGTTTCCCAGAGACAAAGAGTTGAGCAGACGGTGGGAAGTAACTGTAAGAAGGGAATACGTTTTTCCAGCGTGTTTGATTTGTATTTGACGATTTGCTTCATTTTCACAATGGTGGTCAATTCTAAACACAAGAAAAGCTAAAATGGGTTAAAGACAGAAAATGCCCTTTCCACTAGAAGAAATCTTTTTTTCATTTAATGTAAAAATTTAAATTATCTCATTATGGGCGTCTTCACAATTCTTATCCAAGAATAAAGCAGCCAAATAAAGGACAAGTCTGAGCTTTGACTATTAAAATAAATATTTTTTTAAAGTCTGCTATCGAGGTTTTAAGTAACCAGAGAGGGAACTTTTTGTACACCATAAACCACTGAAATCGGTTGATAAATGTAAACGTTATTTTCGTTTTTATCCAAAAAACCCGCAGCTCGCCAGTTTACTTGTATTTGTTTACAGTGCAGTCTTGCCCTCAGCAATATGGCGGACGTGTTGACGTATCGCAGCAACGTTCCAAAGTGGCCAATGGGGCGTCTATGTATTATATTATGTCTCTGTGCGAGACCGGTGCAGCACGCAGCTGACGATCATTATCACTCGCGCCACCGGCCTCGCGCCGTTCCCCCACGACTATCACGCCGTTCTGCTTGTCACAGCTGATTTTCAACCCGCTTTGTATTGTATGTCAGTAGTATAGGTAAATAAACAATGTTTACTCATTCTTCATGTTAGACTGAGAAATTCAAAGTAAGCAAAAGTCCCCCGGATAATGCAAAACCTATCATCCGGCAGACTTTTGACAGCTCCAGAGCTTGTCTTTATATACTACAGATAATACTTCGGTTATTATTAACAGAACAGTTATTGAAAGGGAAGGTTTATCACTGGAAATTGTATCATAGTCTGTCTACTCTTTAAATAGCATAATGGTAAAAATGGAGCACTATGGCAACAGCTTTCTTACCTGCACGCAATGTCGTTTTGCTTCGGGATTTCTTTGTTTTTCCACTCTGTTTTGCATAAATTTTTGTGTTCATGGTCATCCAGTTTGAAATGTTGACTACAAACTTTTTCCCTCACTTTGCAGTCTTTTACCACGTGTTGGATCCTTCACTGGAAACTGACAGTAACTCACTTCAGCTAAATGTTTACTCTTTAAATTCTTGTACCCGGGAACAATACAAGTCGACACCATTATGACTAAAAGTTTGCTAAGAAGTATTTCCTACTAAAGCAAGGTGGTATTTGACTCTGGTCAAGCTTATCCATAGCAGACTGGTGGAAGTAGCCTTATATGGCAGTGCATTATGGATGTTGAAGTTTTCCTACCTTTTTGGCAAATGGAGAAGACAAATCATTTTTTTCTATTTTCTCTCGTCAGGTTGCTCCAATTTCTTTTCTTTCTTTCTTGCCAACAGTGAAGTATGCAGTTAACTCATTTGTAATGTGTTACAAAAACATTTCTCAGGCTTCCGCATTAAATTGATATCTTTAGACTCTTAAAGTGTCAACAACTAATTTGTGTCTTTTATACACTTAATACTTCAAACATAATTGAAAACTCAATTACATCAACATTTTTTCCTCAAAGAAATTTAAGCATCATGTGTCTGACTGATGTGTGGTGTTGTCTAAAACGCAAATAGTCTTATTATAAATATATATATTTAAAAAAATGATAAGAGGCCTGAGAGGGAGAGCAGTGTAGTTGTTCATTGTGCTTGGCATGCCAATTCTTGTGGGCTCTTCACATGTTGATACAAGACTGGATTAACTGTGTTTGCTGAATGTGTTGATGAAGTGGAAATGGTAATACCGCACAAGTATCTTTAGTCTAACTGATGACACATTAATCCTGTTCTCAGTTTCTGTAGAGGCGTAAACTCAAAACAAATCTGATGCCTCATTGGAAAGGCATCGGGCACAATGCCCATATAATCCTTGTTGTGGCCACCTTTTTCTTGCACCAGAGCATGACGTACAGTATCTAACATGTCAAGAACTACACTACCAGTCAAAAGTTTGGACACACCAACCTGCAAGAATAAACATCAAAATCAAAACACTAATTGACATTCTTCTTTGTCTAGATTCCAGCTCCACTCTGGGCTTCTCTCAAACAACTTTTAAAACTGCATTGAAGTAGCTCCACAGTGGGTGCCTGATTTTCCTTAAAGGTACAATATGTAAATTTTTTACACTAAAATATTCAAAAACCACTTGCACAGTGTTATATATTTCGATCAGCTGTGTACTTGCACTATTCTAAATGTTTCCAAGAATTTGTAAATTCAGAGAAATTCACAATTTTAAATAGTGCCCGTCCCTCTCTTGTCTCTTGCGCCTGTCAGTGACGTAATATCTGCGTTATTCCGGGTTTCCGCTTGTACTGCATAGTAACCAAGGCAACAGTGGTTACTGTTGCTGTTGTTTCGTTCAAACATTGTGGACCATGGCAAGCAAACTTTGGGACAAAAGGACAAATAAAACAAGGATCAATATCTGCGTGATGTTTTCGAGATGATGAGAGCTTTGCAACAAACTTCGACTTGACAGAAACCCGCTCTTGCACGTTATTAGACAAGGTAAGCAAATGTAGGCTGCATAAGACTAATCAATGTTAAATAGCTCAGTATCAGTAAGATATTCTAATGTTGATCTAGCTCACTGTTAGGTCTCATACAGACAACAAACTAATACTAAACATTACAACTTTCAACACACTCAAATACAGTTTAGTATGATAGTGAAACGTTAAACCAAGTGAAACAGAGCTGCGTTACCTCACAGTTTTAATTAGTCAAATAAACTGACCTGTATGAGTAGTATTTCAGCACTTATGAGTAGTTCGGTAGAATAAAATGTCCTTGTTTCTTTATATCCCCAGGACTCGTGTGTGACACTGATATCTGTCTCTCAATCGCGCCCGCGGTTCTCGGCCACGTCCTGCTTCACCACAGTCATGTTAAAAACATGCATTCACACATCCATAAACTTTATTTCCCCATAAATATTATTAGATCCATCGGCATGACGACAAGTTCCGACAAGTTCATGATTTTGAAGAGTTTAGCGACCCCTAGCGGCGAAAAAACTACATAGTGCACCTTTAATTAAACAATTCAGTTACAGTTATGTAAAGAAATTGATGAGTCTCCAAATCTTGAAAGCATTTAAGCATATAACTTTAGAAAAGAAGTTCTGAAATTACAAACTTGGTGTTTATAGCTCAGTTCCAAATCAATATTTCACTATTCAATATTAGGGTTTTTAGAACAGCATTCCACCACTTTTTTTTGTCATGTTCAAATGCTATCTAACATAAAATTAACGTACCATAAAACATATTTGTTCTAAATACAATAAATGCCTGGTCTGTATCCTCCTCTTAAAATGATGATTTTGACAATCTGCTCATTTGATACTGCGTTATTGAGTTAAGTCAGAATTGTGAGATAAAGTCGCAATATAATTTTTTTATTTTTTTATTCCGTGACGGAAACAAGCTTCCATATTAAAGTGACACCCAAGAAATAATATTTTTTAGATCCCTTCTACAGCATGACGGAAGACAAGTAAATAATTTCATTTTAACAGTTTTTACACAAAATGTTAATATGAATGCGTTCTTTAATTTGTTTTAAATCACAGTAACTCAAATCCAACATTTGCAGCAAACTAGCTAAACCCTCCTGAGTGGCAATCTTTATTTAGGCTAAATCATGTAAAGTCTAATCATGTAGATAAACTGCATGTAAACATGTCTCAAATTACAAAACAGCTCATATAATATTTGATCTCCTGAGGTTGACGGCCAATATTTTCTAAAGCAGCTCATTGCTCTGAACATAGACATGAACATAGACTGAACATTAGATAGAAAAATAAAAGAAATTTTCCAAAGACTAGCTTGGAACATTTTAGGTATTGCCTTGGGACCACTTGGAAAACATCATCTCCCAAGTAGAAGACCAATGTGCCACCAAAGAAAAATAAAGAAAATGAGTACTGCGAGCTTTTGAGACAAAAACATGCTGAATAAGTGTTTCTCTTCAGCACACCAAGTAAAATGGTGTGAAAAGCAGAGCGGAAATGACAAGCACGTCAGACGTTAAAGATACTGTGGGAGAGTTAAAGCCCTCGTTCACTCACGCCAATATGCTCCTCTATCCCCCCTTTACAAAAATAACGTCTTGTGTTTGGTCTACATTCAGGGCAATACTTTTCAGCAATTTGCCAGACATTACGGAGATATTTTTATACACAGGCTGTAACTTTATACCTCTCTCTGATTGTGATCGCTCCCTGTAGAAATCCCCACTCCAAGATGAGGCTAGGGAAGCTGAACTGCAATTATATGACTTTAAATAATTTTAGAAAAGAAGACCAACATTAAATAATTTACACAATTTGACTTAACTGAGGTTCTCGTAAATGTAGTTAGTCAGTCTGTTTGCAAGCAACTTTGGAAAAGAAAATACTTTCTGTCGTCCAATTTTTCTACAGCTATGATTAAAAAAAATAAGGGTTTTCAATCTGTTACAGGTTTAATACAAGTTAAAGGAATGGTTTATACAAAAATGAGTTGGGAATAATCTTAAAATACACAATTTCTAAAGTATACCAACAAGACAATTTATATTCAGTGATAAAATTATACTTGTCTGTGCAAAGTTATATTCAATATATAGTCTGTGCAAAGTTATATTCAATATTTCAGCTCATGCCACCATAAACAGCCAGTAGCGTTATTTTACTATTATTTATATACATTAATAGTATTTAATAAAATTTGGAATTAGCTGTTATTTTTATACTTTATGTTTTCAATCTAATTTTAAAGTATTTTTTTATATTAGTTTCTGTTTAAATTTTAGTTTTAGTGTTTGTAATTTTAGTATTCAAATGTTGCCACGGTAGCATTTCTAATATTTAAAGTGTTAGTTCACCCAAAAATGAAAATTCTGTCATTTTATACCGGCGTAGAACGACATGAAGGGTAATTAATCTTATATTTATTTATATTATCACTTTATTTTATTTCAGCTTTATTCATTTACAGAAAACAACTTTTAGTTAACACCATCAGTAACATGCATGACATGCAAGAATACCAAAAAGGTTGCATAAAAATTGTAAAATCCATTTACAAGAATTACTTACACCCATAACTAGAAGTTAATTTGCCTACAAAAGCAGTCCCACCACTAAAATAACGAATTGGACATCTTTACAGCTAAAACAACTAAAACCATTCAAAGGAAGAATTAATATAACCCCTTCAAAAAATATGAGCTTCATATTTCTCCTTTCAAAACCAAAAAGGAATGCCTCGGACACATTTTCTGTGGTGATTGAAAGCATGTTATACATGGAAATCAGAGCCATATCCTGTTTGAAATGAGGACATTTCTATAAAACATGATCACACAAGTTCAAAATTCATTTTTAAAGCTCTCACACACTCTAATGTAGGACTGTATATAACCAATTATCCATGCTAATGAAAACTCTTTGGCAGGCCTTTACTCAGGAAACAAGGACATTAGAAATAAAAAGTGGCCTTCAATGCTTAATAACGCAGCAAGGTTCCATACACAAAAACAAATAATGAATTTTTAATGAGTTTTTGCCAAAACATAACACTCACAGAAAGCACAGAATGCCATTAATAACTAAATCATGCTCATCAGACTGAAATGGCCCATATCATGTATAAAACATTACATACATGAGCATAAAGGCCCGTATGGGTGGACCAACCAACCGAGGGGTGCCGCCATGCTCAGAATTAACCAATTAAAAATGAGTATTTATACAAACCATGTGATAGGGTTTACATGCAAACCACTGAACTCAAGTTTGTATAATGACTCAAAATAGATTATATTTGAAATTACACAGTTAAACTATTTAATAGTTTATATGGTTAAATTGAGAGATTGCACTGAATGCTTGGGGAGTAGAGTATAGTGCATGTTCTTCTACTCATGAATAACTTGCATGGCATTCACTGCCAAAAGCGTGTGGTGCGCCGTGCTAGTCAGCCGAGGTACATCTCCAGAGACCAGAGTTTGAAACCTGAGTCGTACTTAAGTTGCAAATAAAGACTTGTGACTTGACTTGGACTCATGAACATATTACTCGAAATTTGACTTGTACTCGAAGCCAGAGACTATTGAAAAACACTAGTCACATGACGGCATCAAACATCACATCTTTCCATTCAGCCATCCATTCATTCATTCCCTATCTATGGGTGTTTTTCGACTGCCAGCATTATTGTATATTATATTTTTGACTGTCGGCATTATCGTATACACGCGTGACTCACCTGAAGACAGCAATTGGAAAAGTGCTGTTATATATATGGACAGCAAACAATAACAATATAGCCAGGTCTTCTCTTGTGATGATCATCTTCGTGCCATTTCATTTGAAAAAAAAAAAGTGCAAGTTTCTATGTCATTTTCATGTTTTTCTCACTTAGCTACCTTATGCATACAAGTTAAAGAGTTAGTTCACCCAAAAATGAACATTCTGTGATAATTTACTCACATTTATGTTGAACCAAAATGCAGATATTTTAAAGAATGTTAGCAACCAGACAACTGACGGAAGGCATTGACTACTAAATTCAACTGAAACCGATTCATTTGGATCTTATTTGCACAGATTGGGCCAGTTAATTTACGAATAAGTTCTACAGATTCATTAGAAAGAAAGTATAAAACCAGTTCAAATAGTTTCTAAATGGCGTTCAATTTTGAAAAGAAAAAAAAATGCAGATATGTCTTTGAAATACATGCAGCACACGAACAACTGCCAATTTGAGCTAAGGAGTATTTTTGACCGTTCAAGTTGGAGTCAATATTGGTCTCATTTAAAAAGCTTTTAATGCTCCAATTAATGTGGATATTTTTTGAACAATGCATTTGGAATCAGAACTTCCATGTAGATGGCCCAAACTGGAGGTTTATCACATTAAACTTGAATGAGGACATCCATTAATCTCGTTGTTATCATGCTTTATGTATAGCTTGCTTTTTATATCATGTTTCTGGTCATTTTGCACTTTATTGCTTGGAGTGAAATACACTTTATCCAGGCTGAACTTCATCAGCTATGCGGTTTCTTCATGTACTCTCAACATGCTTTATGTAGAAAAACATCATCTTTTCCTATATTTGGTCTTGATTTCTTCCATTTCTCCAGGGACCTCTGCTGGTCATGTGTGGTGTATTCATTATGCATAATGAGAGAATTTTAAAACTACCACACAATGGTGTAGTACCAGTGACCAGCCAGATCAGCAGCTGTAAAGTCAACATGAAAAGCCATAGCCCATTTTACTTCCAGGAAAAAACTAGGGCTGCCCTCACCAAAGTTTTTTTTTTTTTAGTCAACTATAGTCATTAATTTAAATGAGTCGAATAGTCGCACGTTTATGATATTAATTTAATTAATTAAATATATACTGGTGGGGGGCATCGGAAAATAGTTTGAGTTTCAGGAATGAGGAAGAATGTTATACAGTATGTAACATTCTTTATGAAACTTAATTATGGTTTTACAAGTAAAACCAAAAAAATGTTTTAAAAAAGCATGGTTATTGTAGTTAAACCATGGTTTCGCTATACTAACCATAGTTAAACCATGATATTCATAGTAAAACTGTGGTTATACAAACGGTAATCAATACGCCAAAAAAAGAGACATGGTTAATTTTCGTTAATATGTCTCTACATTACAGAGTAATTCTAAATCATAATACTGAGTCTTTAAAGTGCCCCTGTAGTCATTAATTTTATCCCTTAAAACTCATCTTTGATCACCAAAAACACATATTTAAACGTTTTTTTCCTGTCAAAAAAAAAAATTCTTCATGTCTTAAAATAGCTGAAATATAACTCTTGCCTTTCAGGAGAGAGGTGAGTGGAGCTGTGATGGTACTGTAATTCTTGATGAAATGTCTATAGAAATTGGAGAAGCCAAGGAAGCACTGGAGTTCTTTTACTGTGGTGGGTGTTGACCAGGTACATACTGCTTGTACCTTCCATTCGTCCATCTTTCCGGAAGAACTGGTTCTCACATAGCTCTTAAGGGCCTCTGAAATTAGTTGGAGATGTTCGGCCAAGATGTCTTCGATATAAACCAGAATGAAGCGGTGGAGATCTCCTGGAACACCTCAATCATGAATCCCTGGAATATGGTGGAGGCACTGACCAGCCCATACGGCATGATGCAGTACTCATAGTGGCCAGTAGGCGTCACAAATGCAGTCTTCCACTCATCCCCTTCACATATCCGTTTGAGGTTGTAGGCAACGGATTTGCTCCAAAGCAGCTAAGATGAGGGGAAATGGATAATGGAATTTCACAATGGTGTCATTGAGTTCCTGGTAATCAAAGCAAGTCTGCAAGCCGCAGTGCTTTTAGCCACAAAGAAAAAGCTGGAAGAATCAGGGGAAGTTAAAGGGCGTATGTTTCTGGTGCTGAGGAGCCTCTTCCTTGTACTCATCCATGGCCTTTTGTTCAGGGAGTGAAAGTGGGTAAATTTTTCCTCTGGGCACTGGCTCACCTGATGGCACAGTCCCATAGTCTGTGAGGCGGTAATGGAGAGGCTCTTTTTGGGCAGAAGATATATTGGAATTGGGATTAGCAGGGTTGTATTTCGACTGACTGTCGGTCGATGGGACTTTCAATAGTGGTGGAAAGATGGAGATGGTCCTGGATTGCTGGAGACGAGGAACAGGATGGCTAGAAAAAGAGTCAGGGAAACAATGATCACTCCACTTCAAGATGTCGCCCTTGTTCCAGGAGAGGACTGGATTGTGTTTAATAAGAGTACCGGCAGTGGACTTCTCCAGAACCAGGAGTTTGAGGTTTTCAACATGGAGGCAACCAACTTGCAGCTTGACAGGTCCCACACAATGGTGAATGGCTTTTTGACTAAGTGGTTTACAAATTGGACTTGATAAGCGTCTTGACGTGTCATCTTTTCAAGTTAGTGGCAGAGCTCCCCTTGGATAAAGTTGCCGGCTGGCCCAGATTCGATGAGAGCTGTGATAGAAATTGACATATCAGAGGTTGTCATGATGGTGGTAAGTGGTGACCAAATGACTTTAGGATAAGTAACGTAACTCACCAAGGGACATAGAGATTGAACTGGACATGAGGCAATTACGTGTCCACTGGTACCACAATATGAAAACCTTGTCCGCAGACAATGGTGCCCATCTGGTGTAATATGCATATTATCAACTTGCATGGGTTCCTCTCCTGGTTCTGGAGTGGACTGATGGGAAGACTGCAAAGCAGATTGGTCTTCCATACAGTTCTTGGTCTTATGTCAAACGACTCACAGAGACAACTGAAAAGCTTCAGCCACATTGTCATCATATGCTGAGAGATGCAGCCTGAGCTGGTTTGAGTCCTTGACGGTAGGTGTTGAGTAGTGTTCACTCGTTCCATCCACTGAAGACCGCCAGGGTATGAAACTTATAATTAGGGCTGTCAATCGATTAAAATATTTAATCAAGATTAATCGTATGATTGTCATGAGTTAACTCGTGATTAATCGCAACTTAATCACACATTTTTATCTGTAATCTTTACATTTTTTCTGTAACAAATCATCGAACTCAACCAAACAGCTGATAATAGCACAGTACAGGGCAGGTTTTTATTTCTCATCTCCATAAATATATCTATTAGTAATGCCAAAGCAAAGGCTAGAATCCAATTCGTGTTATCCTTTGCTGAAACTTCCTTGTCATTGTGGAGAGCGCAGTTCATGGTTGCATCGCAATGACAGACACCATGGGAGCTCAAGCACTTTGGAAAGAAGGAGAAAGCGGCGTGGCTGTGCTTTACACGTGTTTTTAGATGCGACATGAACAGCTATAGCGAAGTGGCGCAGCGAGTTACTTCTGGGCTAAATGCTTCTGAAATGTCCTGTGGCACGGCTGGTGTAAACACAAGCATTGACTATAGGCCACGATCATCTCCGTTGGCCACATCGGACCTGCAATGCACCGCAGATGCCTGCAGTGTAAATAAGGGGCTATTGCTTTGCTGAAACTTCCTCGTCACCTTGGAGAGCGCAATTCATGGTTGCATAGCAACGACAGAAGCCATGGGAGCGTAAGCACTTTGGAAAGAAGGAGAAAGCCGCACGGCTGCGCTTTCCACGCGTTTTTAGACATGAACAGCCCCTGTGGCTGCATCTCATTTCTCCAACTATGGGCTGAGCCATGGGTCAAACTGAAAATGCGCATTGCATTAATTGACCCTTCACGGGCAGTTTGATTGACAGGCGATCTGACCAATCATAACACCGAATCTGCCATTTTGTCTGACAAAGCAGTCAGGGGAGTTAGTAGATTAACATTGGTGAACTTGAACTTGAAAAATTGTGTGTACTCGCATCTTTCCACAGTTGAAACAACATTCTTATGTCCATTCATGTTTATTTGATGCTATAAATGAACTAGCATGAAGAGATGATCGGTTCACGAGCCACTTGAAGGAGCTACAGCGACACATTTAAGAGCAACTATATGGTATTTATTGTTTAAACTTCTTTAAAAAATTACAATATTTTAAATATGAAACTGTTTCATATCAAAAGTAACCTGCTCTGTCTTGTCTGCCGACATGTTGTCAGTGTTCTCTTTGCTCCGGGATGAATTTTTCACTGTGTGAGAGCATGATGTGAGACGATGCTTGTCGGACAAAGCAACAGTAACTAAAAGGGGCAGGTCTTTGAGAAAGGTCAGTTGAGCGTTTATAAAATTATTGCCATTAAAATTAATTTGTGCTAACACGTTATTAACGCGTTAATTTTGACAGCCCAACTTATAATATATGAATGTCAGTCTGAACACTTCCCACAAGAAGTGTGGGACGAAGCTGTCGAGGGACTGAATGACCAGCCCAGCTTGCTGCCAGAGTGTTTCAGCCCATTGAAGTGCTCATCCAGATGGTAGGAGCAGAATGAAGGATATTTTAGCTCTCTCAGTGGGGAAGCGATGCGGCTGCATCTCTGAGGCGAGTGAACATTTTAGTAGGAAGCCATTGCAGTCTTTCGCCGAACTTGAGTAAGGCGCTGGATTTACCATGGGGCTGGCAACATACACAGGTGGTGAGGGAGTGCTCAAGCTTGTGATGGTGGTGCTCCGTGCGGAAGTGGATCCTGCTGCAGTGAGGGCATGGTGAAGATTATACACCAGCTCTAGAAACGGGTCTGTAGTTTTTGGGTTTATCGTCGTTGAGTTGGTGGGTCTGGCCTTCTGTCAGGATAAAGCAGACTCAGACAGATTAGAGAACCCGAACATTAGTTTATTGCACGGATGGTGAAATGGAACAATGCAGGTGAGTACATGCAAATAGACAGTTACTACAACAGTAGCTAGAGGATAATTTGCGTTTCTCTTCTTTAACAGGTCTATGATGAATGGATTGGCGATGATGACTGAATGATCTGGATGAAGCACACAACTTTGTCGAGCACAGTGAGTATTCAGGTAATTTTTTTCCACAGGCTTTTCAGGCACGAAGACGAAGGAGCCAACGTAGAGCAGTTGAGGCCAGACAGTGAGTGACTGAGAAGTGTGTGCATTTGTGCTGGTGCCGAGTGCTGTGGTGATGAGGAACAGGTGCCGGTGATTAGTATTCAGGGGAGAGTGAGCACTGTGTGGGTGTGACGGTGGAGCCTGGCATGTCCGTGACAGCGTTATAGTGCGTTTATGATGTAGTTTTTTTTTTTAATCTGCATGTGTGTTCAGTACTGAACCCAAGACCTTATCATTGCTCTACCAGTCAAGCTACAAGCACCAATATTAAGTTTTATAAAGCAACTAATATGAAGCGTCTAGTAAGTAAAGAGGGTCAGATTTGATTTCATGCTGACTTTAAATAAATATCAGTTTCTTCAAATGTTCCCACTGTGCAAAGACACGTCGAAACAATGACTATTGTACGTCGTTTTTGAATGTCCAATTTTGGTCCCCTGAAGGTGCAGACTGTGACATCAGATGACGTCTTTTTTCCTATGTCTACCTAATGTACAGTATTGACGTCCACAGGACGTCTGTATAAGGGCTAATTGTAGGCCAAATGTGGTCATTGTGGACGTCTTTCCTACGTCAAACTTAACCTCATTTAAGATGTCATTTTATACTGTTTATAAGCTCTGTACATAACTGTAGTCCCATTTCAGAAAGTTGTATACTGTTCAAGGTCATTCTCCTATAGCTTCATTTGATTGTCTCAGCAGCAGATGATAAATGGAAAAGCATACAAAAGTGTAATGCATTTCCAATTCAATCCTGCTGCAGAGCCAAATAAAGCTACAGGAAAATTAACTGCTACAGGAAACATGTCCTTACCTTCTGGAAACATGGGACTAGTTATAGAGGTTTACAAATAACTCAATCACCACTCACTTATTTCCATCTTTATTGTTTTTAACTGGCACAAACGTCACCAATAAGTTTTGACTAGTTAAATTTCCTGCCAACTCACAACTGAGTAGAAAACGATGATTTTGGATCGATTTGATGGAAGCTGAACAGAGCCGAGTTGCCACTTGCTTCAAAAGTTCGCGCCGAACGCTTGCTTGTTGCCTCGGCCAATCAGAGTGGCGTTTACTGGTTGGGTTATGAAGACGTGCTGCCTATCAAAAGCAAATTCCGTCGCTACAATGTTAGCTTTCGGCTAACTCAAAAGTTTGAATGCTTCATTTTCTAACAGTGTTGTATTTACCTTGATAACATGTTAAACACAATCAGAGACGATGTGACACAAACCGGAACAGAGACAATTGAAATAAACAAGTAAATAAGAGAAAAAACAGTAAAATGTAAAACATGTACTCAATTAATAAATGATTAAATAAGAAATAATGTTTCATCACAAATAACTGTTATATTGATATTCATCAACCATGTTAATAACAACAATGTTGATATTTGTCTTAAATAAAATTAATATTGCATTCATTAATAATGTCTATTTCCTGCACGTTTTAGATGTCCAAAAAAGTTACCTAGTCTGACGTTCAAATGTTGAACTACATATTGACGTCTTGGTTAGACGTCCAAATAGCAGACCTAGTTTGCACGTCATGCAGACGTGCAGAATTGATCTTGGACCGACGGACGCAAAATAGACATAATACGTCCTTCAGACGTCTAATGTTTAGTGGGTTAGGATAAAAGTTTAGCAAATGATTCTCCTCATTACTGTGTTTTGTGGTTGCATGTGTTTTTTTATAGAAGAGAGGAACACTTATGATCTGATGCATGGAAGCATTCTGTGATGAGATATCATGACATCAGATGCGTGTGTACAATTTGTGTGCAGTCCGTTGAGAAGCTGCGCCCTCTGTGAGGAGTATGCAGTGGACCTCAGGGCAGACTGTTTGATGTGAGCCTGGAAAATGGATTATCTGGTGGCAGTAGAGTGAATAGGACTGTCTAGCCATTTAAGGCAGGCTTCACACCAAAATCCACCTGGCCGTGAGGGAACAGGCCACCCCGAAGGACACACAGCCCGCAGGAACACAGATCTCTCACACAGGCCTGTGTTAATGCTTACTTTGTCACCCAAACTGGTCGGGAAAGATAATCAATAGCCTTTGATAGCTACTATTAGGATTTTAACAAGCTTTTGCTCACGCTGCACTGCTCCTGAACAGAGAAAGGAGCACCTGTTTAGCGCCACATCTTCCCTCTCTTTAAAATCGTCCTTTTCCAATCTTAGCAACTTTTTGCACTCACTCGAGCAACTGACGGTGATCACAGGCTATGTTCAGAATAGCATACTACAATTCCAGTACAATCTCTGTAGTATATACACTGTAAAAAAAAAAAAAAAAATCCCCGTAAAATTAACGGTAAAAAGTGGCAGCTGTGGTTGCCAGAACTTTAACGTAAAAAATACGGTAGCAACGCTTTAGGTTTTACAGGACAGCTGTCTATTTTACAGTTGAATACTATATAATTTTACTATATAATTTTTTACTATATAATTTAAAGGTTTATATTGTAATAATTACAGTTCATAACACACATACACACTTTAAAAGAAAATCAGTTAAATTTACGGTAAAAATGTATTTTATTAACTGATATAATACTATTGAAGTACTAATATCTGTTTTGTACCTTTATATCACAGTGGTGATGAGAGTCACATGATTAATCAAAGTTCATCACAAGTAGCTTTTCCTCAAGCTGAGAAAATATAGAAGGTGCTCATAGTGCACACAAACACTAAACACCATCATGGTAACACTCATGACTTTTAAAAAATGCAATAAACATTAATTTAACAAAATTAGATGTAACATAAAACCCTAATGTACATAATTGATTATAAAAACTAAGTAGAAACATTTATTTCAGCAAAAATACATCAAAAATGAAGTGTAACGCAGGGAATTGTGGCAATGTCAATTCACGTTTTTTTCGCTGTAAATTATACAATGACTTATTTTTTCACTTCAAAAAACTGTAAATTTAATGGTATTTTACCGTAAAATGACATGATGTAAAAATGACGTGAATGGACCTTTAGATCTATTACATTTATTCACCGTATACGAAAACTCTCTGTAAACAATTGAACTGTTGCATTTTTACAGTCTTTTATGTTAAAATCACGGTAATTTTTTACAGTGCTGTATGTATACCGTTTATAATACAGAAAACCCACGGTGACCTAATACAGAAAATGCAGTATACAAAAGAGGTTACTGTGTAGAATACAGTCTCTGACGAATTAACCAGAAGTAATATCAGTCATTTTATTTTTTTTTAATCAGACTGCCATAAGTTAAAGCATTTAACAAACTTAAGCTCACTGAATTAAACATGCAATGATATGAGATCATGTGACAACAATGTAGCATACTAGCATTTAAAATGTTAATTTTTGCATTTAGCATACTTGGATGTCAACAATGCATAACTGTAGACAGTTGTAGCTGATTGTATTCTTCATATTTTCCTTTTTGTTATAGGCAGATACAAGTACTTAAATGGAAGTATTTTTATTCACTTTTTTCTTTTTCAATTTTTGAAAGTATATATGAATGCTGCTAAATACCTTAAAATATGATTTAGTTTTATTTGTAATTTTTTTATTTTATGTTTTATTGGATAATTTTTTTATTATTATTATTTGTCATAATTTATTATAAATACTTATAAGACTACAAGATAACATTATACAGTCAGTATAAAAATCTGAAGGCTATATTTATATATATATATATATATATATATATATATATATATATATATATATATATATATATATATATATATATATATATATACCAAAAATGGTATTGAAAATATCTATCAGTATCTATCAAGAATCATGAAATGGTGGTATCAGCTACTAAAATTTTAGCATCATAATATGCAAACCTGAGTACACACTTAAAAATAAAGGTTCTTTATTAGCATTGGTGGTTCCATAAAGAACCTTCATATTCATGGAGTGAATATCATATTTTCTTCACACGAAAGCAGGGGTGTCCAATCCCGCTCCTGGAGGGCCACTGTCCTGGAAAGTTTAGCTCCAACCCCAATTAAACACACCTGAACCAGCTAATCAAGGTTTTTAGGCATACAGGAAACTTCCAGGCAGGTGTGTTGTGAGAAGTTGGAGCTAAATTCTGCAGGACTGAGTTTGGAGGACAACTGCACTAAAGGTTTCCTGTAGTGGGATAAAGGTTCTTTAGGTTTTTAAAATGTTCTTCACAGAAAGAAAAAAATTGGTTCTTTTAAAAATTGTTCACTGAAAGGTTCTTTGGGCTGCCAGAAATTGTACTTCTATGGCACTGATGTGAAAGCCCCTTTGGAACCTGTAGTATGAAGTATCCAGTAAGCAGGAAAAATAGAAATAGAAAAATAGTATGATTGTTTGGAAAGGGAATGCTAATGTCGTAGAGTTCTAGCAACATTTTTGCCCAGATTTTAAACCCAGAGATCACTTGAGTATTTGTTTCTTTTTGGCCTTCAGTTTAACCGAGAATCATAGAACATGAACATCAATAAAACGTGCTGAAACTTTTATAGTTTTCGAGCCTGCAGCTCCTCCGATATTTGTGTCTCTTACAGGTTGACAAATGGCGATAGAGCTTCTCCAGTCTGGTTATCAGCTCTAAACCTTCACACACTATTACTAAAGCTTTCTGAATTTCTAATTTCAATTTACAACATTTGCGATTGTCAGATCATTAAAATAATTGTTCCCTTTTCAGCTGTTTCCCTGCTGTTTTCGATCAATTTCCCCCCAAACCAAATGATCTGTTCGTCTTAAAAGCTCATCCGAGTTTTTTTCCTTTCTCTTTAAATTATGCGTTCACTTAGAACACATAACGCTAATGACAATAATTAACCAAAGATGGAGTCTGAATAATTACAGGCAGGGAAGGGACTGCTCATCCGCAAGTTCATGCATTCAGCTTGCATTTAAGGCTGATCAAGCTGTATTGTGTTTTAATTCCAGTACGTCTCGCAAGCGTTTGGTAGGACATCTCCAGAGGTCAACCTTGATGGGTGTTGGGGCACCCCGTAAAAGTTGTTTGATCGTTTGTGCTTCGTGTTTTTCAAGTGTGAACTCCACATCGCCACGCAGCCTTGATTGATGACCTTCAAAGAGCCGGGAGATGTGCGGTGAGTGATGTCACTTCCCCCCCACTGTGCCACGAGGGCAGAGGCAGGGCTGGGTGAGAGGTGTGCGGTGACCCAGGTGGGTTTAATCTCCCCCTCACAGAGATTCAATAAGTCCTCATTACCGAGCCTCGGGTCTGGATTCATTTGAGAACGTCACAGTTAACAATGTTATACAGTGGCCAGATGAAGAGGTAATGTAGCCTCTGCCATTCTCCGAATAATTCATCATCTGAAATCTTAGACTGCGCTCTTGCTGGCGCTGACATGCACTTTCTTTTCCACCAGCAGCAGTGTTTGAGGATAGCTCATCCCATCATAAATTTGTGTAACTTCAGCCACAGCCTCATGCTGCGTGGTTATAGATGTTGGACCGTGTCCTTGTCGAGCAGGAGATTGGCTCTCCGCGTCCTGGAATTTGCTTCATGATGGTCAAGGCCAGGGAGGGAAATTACCACCCGCTACCAGTGGCAGCAGCAGTGGTGGGCGAATTGTCTTGGATTGGCCTTTGACAGGATCGCCACTTAGTTGAAAGGGTTATTTTTAAACTGACACATTATAAATCATTTATATAATTAGTTATATTTGTATATTAGTTGAGGGACAGATGAAAGAAAAGCTAGGAATATGTGTCTTAAGTGGCTGTTCGTTCCAATCTTGCTCATCCACAACTGTTTTTAACATTTTAATAATAAGGAAAGTTTCTTGAGCAGCAAATCAGTATATTAGAATGATTTCTGAAGGATCATCTGACAACATAATAGTGTTTTCATAAAAGCCCATTTCTCTAAAGTCGTAATTTAAAAGAAATCCAAACTTACAAGAAATAAAGTCACATTGTGAGATGAGGTCACAGCTATAAAGTTGAAGTTGTCTATTTCACATTCTGAGGTGGAAATGGGCTTCAATAGAAGTAGAACAGGAAACTAATTTGTAGTGTTGTAATACTCAAGACTGGTCTTAGAACCATTTTCGAAGGTCTTGTCTTGGATGTAAAACGTCCTGCTTCAAATGCTATGAATAACTTATTTCTAGTTTCATTTATTTTGTTACTGTCGTGCCAGGCCAGAGCTCAATAAGGGATTGTGTCAAAAATGTCACCAAAATGGCTACAAAATTCAAGATACGATTGCAAAAAAATAGATCTTGATATTTATATTATAACATACGATATATTTAAGCAATATCACAAGAAAGAGAGCCGTTTTCACAAATATGAGACATGATGTAGACTTCAATTTCATCAATTTAATCTCAACATTATTTATGCATTTTTAATTGTACCATTTCAGATGCAGCTTCTGCTCCACCTCTACAGTGTAAAGATTAATTTTGTTGTTTGTGATTTCGATTGATTGGTAACAGCTCTATATAGTGTCTTATTACTCTAATTGTAATTATTGAGTAAAAATCAGACATTTCTCAGGCAGTAAATGTGGATCTTTCAGATGAATTTGAGGAGCGCTAGTCTGGTTTTGGTCTTGACTCGGTCTCAACTTGCCTTGGTCTTGGACTTGGTCTCAACCCCTCAAAGTCTTGGTCTCGGTTTATTTGGTCTCGACTGCAACACTACTAATTTGAGTAGCCCAAACCAGCTACTTATACACTTGCAAGACAAGGAACTACCAGTGTGAACACAAAGAGAACCAGATTCTTGATCAAGAAATGTTTTATTCCTTTGCGCGTTTGTGTGTTCAGTTTTACATATACTATAAATTTGAAAAGATCTGAGTGCCTTGTAAAATGGCATTTACCTGCAACTGTGTCTGGTGGTCAAGAAAGTCAATTTCTCTCTCCTGGTCATTGCGGATGTGGCGAAAGAGAGGAAGAAGAACAGACCTGCATTAATGGAATCTTCCTTTGCTTCCATCTCCTTTTCCTCTCTCTCAGCTACGAGATCTCAATCTTATCATACAACAATAAAACCTGGGAAAATGGACAAGGGAGGGTTTTGCTGGTTGGGATTTTATGGAGTTTACAGTAATGTGCAGAGGGTGAAATTATTCCAAGCCAAGTTTAATTATTTCCTTCTATCAATACAACCGGCCTACGTAACTTCCTCGTTTATCTGATTACTGAAATATTAAATTCTGTTGAGCCCGAGCAAATTGACTTTGGTGCCAAGGTCTTGACAAGACACAGACACGGAGCTTCATGCATCAGTGACAGCCTAACTGCATTACATACGTGCCGCTTCCCTTGGCGCTGAGCTCAGAGAAGCCTGCTCGCCGTAAAGAGAAACAGATGAGGGAGAAGATGCGCAGGTACATCCTCACTATTAGCCTTTAATTGTAGTCATCTTGTGGGCTGATTTTTGGACAGACAGCCTGGGTCTGGTCCTTCTGAATAAAGAGGTCAGTTAAACCATCGCCTGAGCTCCTCATCGCCGGAGTGCAGCCGTGCGGCTGAAATGTTCACTTGCAAGAACAGGTGTTTTACGCCCCACTTCCAGTCCTGATTAAGACCCGCCATGCTTGCGTTCATCTCGTAAAAGAAACAATTATTCAGATCCGAGCTGGCTTACGAAAAACAACAGGAAATAAATCATAAAAAGACTCTCAGACCCTCCTCTTTCTGGTTTTCTCTCTTGTTCTCTCTCTGTTCCGTTTGTTTTAGATTACAGGTCAGCCGGGGAAAGTTCAGAGGATTCAGCGTGCCGTCTTCCTCCTGCAACATTGAGAGCGTACAATTGGACTCTGTCATCCCAAATAATTACACAGGAAAGCAGAGTAACAGGACCTTGTATTGGCATAGACTGAGATAACCTGTAAAATGACGCCAAATTGGCTCAGCTTGCTTCTCCTCCAACCACTTTGATGTATGTTATCATTCGTAGGCGTGGATATCGCCTCTCAGCTCGCAGGATGGCAACATCATGTTACCTTAAACATAAAGGTTGTTTGGCAGAAAATGTCCCTATTGGCTGACAGATTTCACTGAAATATGTGTCCTAAGATATCACACCTGTCTCCACAACAGTCATAAAATAATCGGACCACACCATTATTTTGGCACAGTCACTGAAACATACGACACTTGGACAGGTCACCTAAAATGGAAAATTCTGCCATGTCATTTCAAGACATTCATTCGTCTTCAAAACACAAATGAAAATTTATTTTAATGAAACCTGTTAGATTTCTGTCCCTTCATTGAAGTATATTCACCCAAAACTTTAATATAAACATTAATTAATGGACAAATATAGAGCACATCAAATATAGCTTTAAACGGAAGCTCAAATGTGCTTGTGAGGTTTGATCTCAGGCATCAAACAAGCAAGTTTCAGCTTCCATTTCCCATATTTCATGAGCATTTGATGTGCTATGTTTGTCCATTGATCAATATTAATATGTGTATAAAAGCCTAAATTAAATCTGTTCACCATATAAATGCAATTGTGTCTCTTTAGAAGACTTGGATTAAACCACTCGATTCACATGGATTTCTATTACAATCTGTGTTGGTGGAATGGCCTTTTAATGGAGGGACAGAAATCTCTCCAGTTTAATTAAAAAGATCTTCATTTGTGTTCGTCGAAGCTGAACAAAGGTCTTGTGAGTTTGGAACAACATGAAGTAACTGATGACAGATTTTTCATTTTTGGGCGTATTATGGCTTTAATTGAAATGACAGCATATTCTTCCACCAAATTATAAAGTTCTTTAGTGTAGGCTGTTTACACCTACATTTAGCACCTTAATATGAAATGTGCAGTCACAGATGTGAGTTTATTAGCATTTTACAACGGCTACATCCACGACTTATTCTACATCACAAAATTTTAACCTTGGCACAAAGGCACAAAGGTTACTATCAGCATTAAAGCAGTGATGTATTTTAAATGCAGATGATGTTTTGTGGGTCAAAATTCGAAATCAAGTTAGCATTTTAGCACTTCCAGTCTACTCATCGTCTGGAAGTCAGTGAGGTTTTGAATTGGTTTATGGTTAGTTGTCGGGAGGGTTAGGGAGTAACGAAATACAAGTAACTTAGTTAAGTATTTAAAATACAAAATTTGAGTAACTGTATTTCATTACAGTTACATTTTACATGGGTGGTAATCAGATTACAGTTACATCTGAAAAGTATTTTAGATTACCAAAGTGATTACTTTGAATTTTAATGTCATTTAAACAGCAATTGGTGATTCTCTGAATTAGTTTTTTTCTTTGCAATACTGACTTTTTTCTAGCAATTGTGAATTTAATATGCGAGTTTATATCTCATAATTCTGACTTTCCTCAATATTGCGAGTTTATATCTCATAATTCTGACTTTCCTCAATATTGCGAGTTTATATCTCATAATTCTGACTTTCCTCAATATTGCGAGTTTATATCTCATAATTCTGACTTTTCTCAATATTGTGAGTTTATATCTCATAATTCTGACTTTCCTCAATATTGCGAGTTTATATCTCATAATTCTGACTTTTCTCAATATTGTGAGTTTATAGCTCATAATTATGACTTTTCTCAATATTGTGAGTTTATTAGCTCATAATTCTAACTTTATAACTCACAATTGCAACTTTATATCACGCAATTCTGAGGGAAAAAGTCAGAATTGTGAGATAAAAACTTGCAATGACCTTTTTTGTGTTTGTTCCACACTTATTAGTATTCCAAAGTATTCTAAAGTATTCAGATTAAGTTACTAAACTTGAGTAATGTAACAAAATACGTTACAAATTACTTTTTAAAGCATGTATTCTGTAATATGTAGTGAAATACATTTTAAAAGTAACCTACCCAGCCCTGGTTGTCGGGGTCATTAAACAACATCTCGCTGAACAAGTAAACTCCTTTCACAGCCTTTTTGTGTTTAAAATCGCACCCTTGCAAACTATTCTAACACAAACTTTAAGGAAACTTTTTTTGGTTTGTTTGTTTGTTTGTTTTTAAATAAATACTTGGCAGAAGTTTAATGCTGATGACAGCTTTGCAACTACTACTTTGATGCTTTAAAAAGTTCATAAGGACATTGTAAAACTAAATCATATGATTTGAGTGGTTTAGTCCAAATTTTCTGAAGAGACTCAATCACTTTATTGTCACTTGGTAACACACAAGAATGAACCTCATTGGTTCTCGAACGTCAAGTGAACATGCTTGAGCTTCCGTTTACCATAACTGATGTGTGTGTTGATGAATGTTTATACGTGAATAAAAAATCTGTTCACCACATAAAGCGGACTAAAGTGCTCAATTCAAATTATTTAGTTTTACGATCTTTTAATTAACTTTTTTAAGCAGCAAAGTGGTAGTTGCGTAGCTGTCAATGGAGGGACAGAAATCTCTCAAATTTCATTAAAAATATCTTCATTTGTGTTCCGAAGATGAACGAAATTCTTACGGGTTTGTAACGTCATGAGGGTGAGTATATGATGTCAAAATGTTTGGGTGAACTAACCCTTTAAGCTTGTCAGAGCTTATTTTCTGCAATAATCCAAAAGCCAGAGGATGTTTTCAATTTTTTGTAGTTTGTTTTTGAGGGAATCGGTGTGAAGCTAACATCTGGGTTGGCCTACAAAAATACGTCATCGCTGCAGAACTCTTATGTGGGAAAAAAAGAAAAAAAGAGAGAATATTGTATACATTGATTTGTGCACAGTCCGTGGATACGTGATTTTACAGTGATTTTAATAAGTATTTTTGTCCCCCTCACACACACCCTCCCTCCCTCTCACTCCAGGGATCCCTACAGAAAGATATGATACAGTTTATGAGAACATGTACAGTGAGGGCCAGATGCCTGTGGGAGTCGTGCCGGCATTCCCAGCCCTGAGTGCTGTGGAAAACAGTTCAATCCCACAGACACGTGGGCTTGAATCATGCAAACATCTTTTGGATCCGTGAACCAAAACACAAGCCACGTAATGAGCCTGGTGAGATGAAACAAGCTTTCATGGAACGTCATACGAGGCGTGATTTGCTGTTGCAATTAAGTTTTATCATTCTGAAAATTCACTTTTTACGAGATGAATTGACTTTTGTAGCATAAAAATCTTGAAAATCCTCATAAAAGGAGATCCAATGAGATGACCAGAGGGGCTTTTTGGAACCGCATTACAGGGAGATGAGAAGAGAGGGGGAGAGGCGTGCTGAGAGACAGACGGAGAGAGAGATGGAGAGATACGAGGCAGAGAAAGAGCGGAACACAAGGGATCTTCTGAGGAAGAGAGAGAGAAACAGAGAAAAGGATTAGGCCGATAGAAGCTTGGCATGACCGTGTGTCTGATGATGGCTGTCTATGCATATCTCACTGTCTGCATCAAAGACACAGAAACACAACACATACACATTCTGCCTCCAGCTACAAGCAGCGCTGCAGCCCAATTAAGGCAGCGGTGAGAACTAAGGCAATCAGTGGACTACCTTCTCTTTTCTTGGTTGGAGGAAGCCATCCTCTGTTGGATGAAGCCTTGCTCACTCCTTGGAAAACGGCCCAAGAAAACTTATTATCCTTGTTCCCATTGGAGGAAAAAAAAATTGACTGTGATTTAATAAACAATTTACTCAGGAGACATAACTCTGCCAAAGTAAAACCGCTGGACAGGATACATTTATCAGGAGAGCTACATTTCCTATTACAATCCTTGTCAATTTGAGACAAAAAAACGAAATAAGCTCCTTTTTAAACCCTGTTTCACAACAACATAAAGACTTTCCAGTCAGGCCCAAAGAAAGCATCAAGATAGTGGTGAGAATACTGTATGTTGGTGCTTGTGAATGTAAGAATTTCATAAGATTCTGTCAGGGTGGGAGAGCTCCAAATATTGTTGTGGACAATGGGGTAACCTTAAAGTCAAGAAGGTTGAGATCCACTTTCACAGAGTTACAGGTGCTGGTCATATAATTAGAATGTCATCAAAAAAGTTGATTTATTTCACTAATTCCATTCAAAAAGTGAAACTTGTTTATTATATCCATTCATTACGCACAGACTGATATATTTCAAATGTTTATTTCTTTTAATTTTGATGATTATAACTGACAACTAAGGAACATCCCAAATTCAGTATCTCAGAAAATTAGAATATTACTTGAGACGAATACAAAGAAAGGATTTTTAGAAATCTTGGCCAACTGAGAAGTATGAACATGAAACGTATGAGCATGTACAGCACTCAATACTTAGTTGGGGCTCCTTTTGCCTGAATTACTGCAGCAATGTGGCGTGGCATGGAGTCGATCAGTCTGTGGCACTGCTCAGGTGTTATGAGAGCCCAGGTTGCTCGGATAGTGGCCTTCAGCTCTTCTGCATTGTTGGGTCTGGCATATTGCAAATCTGCATCTCCATAAAGTTGGTCAGCAGCAGGAAGCATGAAGTGCTCTAAAACTTCCTGGTATACGGCTGCGTTGACCTTGGACCTCAGAAAACACAGTGGACCAACACCAGCAGATGACATGGCACCCAAACCATCACTGACTGTGGAAACTTTACACTGGACCTCAAGCAACGTGGATTGTGTACCTCTCCTCTCTTCCTGCAAACTCTGGGACCTTGATTTCCAAAGGAAATGCAAAATTGACTTTCATCAGAGAACATAACTTTGGACCACTCAGCAGCAGTCTAGAGTCCTTTTTGTCTTTAGCCCAGGCAAGACGCTTCTGACGCTGTCTGTTGTTCAAGAGTGGCTTGACACAAGGAATGTGACAGCTGAAACCCACGTCTTGCATATGTCTGTTCGTGGTGGTTCTTGAAGCACTGACTCCAGCTACAGTCTACTGTTTGTGAATCTCCCCCACATTTTTGAATGGGTTTTATTTCACAATCCTCTCCAGGGTGCGGTTATCCCTATTGCTTGTCCCTTATCTTTTCCTTCCCTTCGACCTCTCTATTAATGTGCTTGGACACAGAGCTCTGTTAACAGCTAGCCTCTTTTGCAATGACCTTTTGTGTCTTGCCCTCCTTGTGCAAGCTGTCAATGGTTGTCTTTTGGATAACTGTCAAGTCAACAGTCTTCCCCATGATTGTGTAGCCTACAGAACTAGACTGAGAGACCATTTAAAGGCCTTTGCAGGTGTTTTGACTTAATTATCTGATTAGAGTGTGGCACCAGGTGTCTTCAATATTGAACCTTTTCAAAATATTCTAATTTTCTGAGATACTGAATTTGGGATTTTCCTTAGTTGTCAGTTATAATCATCAAAATTAAAAGAAATAAACATTTGAAATATATCAGTCTTGGCGTAATGAATGAATATAATATACAAGTTTCACTTTTTGAATGGAATTAGTGAAATAAATCAACTTTTTGATGATATTCTAATTATATGACCAGCCCCTGTAAACTAAAATCCACTAAAATTGACTTGATGGTGGACTAATTGGACTTGGGACAGTTAATAACCATTTCCATGAGCAAGCACCAGTAGCTCAACCAGACAGATAATCTAACATTACAAATGTAGTTGCTAATATTGTTAAAGCCCAAAGACTTTGATTCCTAAAGATGGCAGCTTTTGTTTTCATAATCATTATATGTGACTGGACACTTTCACTGGTATTTCAAACATTATTTCAGGCACTCAAGACAAGAGGAATTAAACAAAGAAAATACCTGCTGGCCCAAAACTGGCTTTCCATCTGCCTACCTCTTGGACTCAGTGCTTGTACAGCCTGTGAGTTCTTGCTCCGAGAATCTCCCAGCTACGCTTCATTGGGGATAACCAAGCAAAAGTAATTCTGGCCTACTTTCCCTGCCTGGAGCTCAATGCTGTCAACACTAGAGCAAAAAAAAAAAGAGTGAGGGGGGAAGAGAAAGAAAAAATGACATGGACGAAGAAAGAATTTCAATTTGCATGATTGCACGAGGATCTAAGGGTAGGATTGAATTGGGGGGGTTATCCGAATAGCATGGACTGACCACATAATTAGTTCTGTGGGTTGGAAAGTAAGGACCTTCCATCAAAATATTTGGAATAATTTGCTTAATCTTCGTTTAGCATGAGGCTAATACCTGGGCTCGCGCCATGAACATCTGGCCCTGTGACTGTGTCATGTGGAAGGTGCCAAGGCTACTTTGGAGATGTGGTGTTTTAATGGAAACCAGTGACAGCGTAAGATCCTGCCAAACCTCTGGGACATCTAGAAGCTGCCGTTCTTCTCAAAATAAGCATATTAGTTAATGCCGCTTCCTGCGCAATCAGGTTTCCTGCGGTCTGTGCCAAAACCAGACTTGCGCCATGGAACACTTGCATGCCGTACGCTCTTACTGACAGGATGAAAAATGATATCTGGACTATGTCAATAAATTCTCAGATCATACATGAACAGTTAGGAAGATTTGCCCCTTTGGTCAATGAAGTCTTATGGTTTGAATTATTTCTGTTAGGTTGAACTACGAGCATGAACTTCTGCACTTGTTTTGGCACTAGGTGAAAATTCATGAATATTATTAGGCAGTATTTTTATTTGTTTATTTATTTTAGAAAGCTAAACTAGTCAGAGCATATGCGTTATGTACCAGGCTAAGGATCTGACTGAAGACCCCATGGAATGGCTTGACAAGTGCAGTTTTCTTTCCTGTATGCACATATTTCATGTAAAGTGAAACTGTCGGTTTCTGGAAGTAAAAATGCCATTCATTTTCAAGACAGACCTACTGTGAGCAATGAGTTTGTTAATCTGTGCTATTATTGTTGAAACCATCAGCCAGCATTATTTAAACTTATTTGTTAAATAATTGTTTTCAATAGTGGAGTTCCAAGCAAAAGACTATATTCCCCATGATTGTGCAAAGAAATCTTCACCACAAGCAAATCCTGCCAAAAGAGCGCTTTAGCGCTCACTCACTCCTACTAAACACAGTAAATGATGTACTGTCAGTTTCCCTGCACTCTCAAATTTAAATATTTGTATGCATATTATGTATATTTTGCAATAAATGTAAAAAAATATTGATTCTATGTACGTAATCAACATATTTCTCCATCGTTTTTAATTCCTTTGAGCCATTGTAGTTCTTTCCCTCATTTCCCCAGCCGTTAAGTATACAATATTACACTTTTTATCCGATATTTTATTGTATTTTTTTTATTTCATTTCATATTTTATTTTGGTTCATGGCCTCTTCATTGAACTCTTTTCAAACAGCAAGTACTCAAAGACTCATACTTAAAAAAAGAAAAAGAAAAAAAATAGGCTAGATGATCTTGAGTTGAGTTAAGTTTAGATGTGAATGTGTGATTTCTGCCACGGTGATTTACGAATAAAAGCTTTTTACTAAATTCACTCAATTTAATAAATTTATGTATAACTTTTGAAACTATCAAACTCTAATTCAAAGTCCACATGACTCAGAAAATCTCACAATGGGAAGGATGCTTCTGATAGCCACAAACAATGATTTGCTTCTTGCTATTGCTAGTCGGAGCCAGATAACATTCTCATTCTGAGCATTTGATTTGATTAGCATAAATACACATATATGATAATGATTAGTCAACTTTTTGGAGTACAATAGCATATGAATTTCCTCAAAGCTCATTGATATGGACTTCAAGCCACAAGACTTCAAGTGTGATTCAGTGGAGCACTGAAGACCTTTTGGGGGGGAAGTTGATCCAACTGAATAAAAAAAAAAATTCTATGATTCATGTTAGATGTAATAATAGTCTTGCCCTCTCCATTTATTAAGAACGATGAGAGAATGAATCATTGGATCCACTGAGATCATTCGGAGATGTCAGGTTATGTTCATTAAGACATGACACAGAGGGGTGTCCTTGGTGAACCGAACCCCTTTGGTCAGTTTCTTCACTCAGGGACAGATATGGATTGAGCTGGACGAAGAGGACAGCCAGACATCCCTCAGGTCAGACCCAGCTGCCAAACATGAAAGGTGTGTCTCCACACACGGGTCGTTTGTCTCAGGCAGTTCTCTGGACGCCTCATTGGAGAGAGCAAGGACCTTCATCTCTCACCATCACAGAACCTTACCACAAGGCCCCATGACAGATGACCCATAATTCATTTCGGCGTCACGTTAATGGCCTTGAGTTGTCCGTGGTAATAGCATTCTGTGGGTCTAAATGATAGCGACTTCGAGAACAGTGGCTGGGTGTCCGTTTCTGTATGAAGGTGGTCACTGGTTAGACTGACAAGCTTTATACTTCATATCTCACAGCACAAAGCCATCCCAGTACAACCAGATTAGTTGAGGTGTAAGGATACCTTTTTATACCAAGATAAAATTGCAACAATATGTATCGGTGATGTAAATGAGATGATTCGCGCTATGGCGTTAGTTTTATCCGAGGCTCAGCTTACTGTATTTATGAAGTATAATTCACCCAAAAATGTAAATTCTGTCATCATATCCATTCAAATGCTTGCGTGACGTGCAAATTTGGGAATAGTCATTCTGACATGCTTTCTTGCGATTAGAACTGTGATGGATTGCATTGATCGTCTGTGTGCACTGGAATGGCTCTCCTCAAAGTCAAAGTGCAAATATCATTTGAATCACCATGTCTACACCGTCGCACCGCAAAAGCTAAAGGCGGTCTACTCTGGACGCGACAAAGTCCCCAAAGCATTTGTCCTTCATGTCAGTACGTCATAAATAGTGCTGCAACGACTGGTGTGAAATACGTCGACGCATCACACTGTTTACATTCATCTCGCGTAATGGCGGCTTCTGCTACTGGGAACGGAGAAAGTTCCATTCTATCACAAAAACCCAGACCACGATGATCAAAAGTATGGGAATACTTTAAACAGAGGCCAAAAAAATGGTCCTTTGTTCCCTTTGCAAAACCGAAATGGCGTACCACCTATGGAATTGGACCTCTGCCAAATTTTTGCGCGTGCAAGATCATATTTTGAGCGCGCAAAAGGGCATTTCGCGCGTGAACTGAGTTGAGGAGAAAATCTTCGTCTAAGAAAATATTTCGAGCGAACGAAAATCAGTTTTGCATTTCAAAGAAGTTTATTTGGATGTGCGTGGACGTTCTCTTTCGCACATGCAAGGTTTCAGTTGCTCGCGCTCCTGATACCCTCCCTGCGTGCTCGCTAAGCGCCGACCGCTCGCTCAACACAAACCAGCGTTACAATGTACCAAAATTCCAGCCAATCAGAGATGAGGCTGCTAAATTCTGAACAGACAGCGCAAGAGGAAAAATACATGGTTCAGGAGACGTTTGTTCAATGGCTTGAACACCATCAAAGTTCCTTAAGACTGTATAGAAAGTCTTTGACACTCTTTATTTTAAAGTTCAAATGTCTTCCACTGGACGACCACACATAAGTGACTTATTTTTAATCAAAATCAAATCGTATTATTACATGATGGCGTGTCCCAGTGTTTCTACACCTCAACAAAATGCTAAATTAGTTCTAACTTCTCACATAAAAAAAAGATCACTAGATTAATAATAAAAAAAACGTAATAAAAATAATCATTAGAGTAGTCGACTAATCGAAAAAATAATCGTTAGTTGCAGCTCTAGTCATAAATGGAACGAGGGATCAGTGTCTGTCAGAGATTTGCAGCTCGAGATGCACCGCATCCAGTGTAGACAGAATTACTGTTTATAAGTTTTACTGGTTTTAGTCACTTTGCATCGCATCGTGTCGCTCGCATCTGGTGCAGACAAGGAGTAAGGCTTAGTGAAAAAATAAAGATGATGGTATCTAAGATGGTGGGCAAAATGAGAGAAATTATGTTAATTAATATATGTAATTCAATACTGAGTCATATCAATATAATAAAAGTTACATTTAATTAGAATGGAAAAAAAAATCATAATATTTGCATGTGCCTTTGGATACTTATTAGAATGTAACAGTGTTAGCATAGCAACATGCTAATGTCAAACTCTTTTGAAATCAACCATTGCCCTGTGTCAATGTTATACTTCATGTGCACTTATTATCTTGCGGCACATCCAAAAGAAAATAGGGTATCCCATTTGTTACTTTAGCTTTTAAAAAGGTGTTCAAAAGCACCCCCTTTTGTGCCCTTGAGACTAGCAGAAGACTCTACCTGACAGTCAAAACAGCATTATATGCAAGTAGTAGACAGAAAGGCAGTTCATGTTTTGGAACAGAACCATAAATGTTCTCCTTTCTTGGCCTGCCCTGCAAGACATAAACATTTATCTAAAAATCAGTTTCATTATTGCAAAATCTACAAAAAGTACATAATATCCAGAAATGATGCACAAATACCTACCACATTCATGGACCTCTTCAGTGTATAAGAGGTGGATCTGTTTGCATCTTGGCCTGGAATTTCTAACGGCCCAAGGGTGTGATTTCATTTGGTAAGCACGTCAATGGCCTTGTATCACCTCATTGAGTCCATCCTTTGTTTAGATTCACTGTCCATAAGCGAACAAGATAAACTGTTAATTGAACATTGCATCAGCTCAAACGGACGCTATGCGTTTTCTTCTCCTCACCAATCAATTTTGTATTATTTGGCTCAACAGGCCCATCCTGCACAGCAGGCCAAAGTGCACTATAGTGAAAAACTAACTGGAAGTATGGTTTAAAATATGAGATATGAGTATTATCTTACTGGCTTGCATGGTGCTGTTAGCCCCTGCTGGTGGTCACCATAATTACACAGTTGAACCCGTTGCAAAATCTGGATAAGAAAACTTTCACCCTCACTCGAAGCTCCTGATTTTGTGGATTCCTATTGACTGGATTGCCGTGAAACTCTGATGAACATTAAATGTGACTGCATCTTTATGGCAGCAAAAAGCGTATTTCTCCATTGACGTACATTCCAAAGTAGCCGTTTGGGCTTTTTTTCCAAGTAACATATAAATCATAAATATTTATTTGTTTAGATGCGCTCTGTGCCCTGTTCGACATGATATTCTCTTGTGAATGGCTTGTGTGCCATGTGCCAGCTGAGCACCTGCCATTGAGATGAATGGAAATGCTACGGATTCATTTCTCCATGTATTATGGACCTTCTAAGAACTGTGAAGGAGGGTTGCAGAAATGCATTGCAAGAAAATAAAATGCTGGTTGTATCCCTCGAATGTGAGCCTACGATAGGGGAATAAATTTGGCTCAGAGGTGATCAAATCCAAGGTCTCCATTTAAACGTTCCTGAGCATCTATAGTCTGTTATTTTAGCATATAATGAAATGAAAACTTGCTGCCGTGGTTGTTTTTGATATCATGAGTAGGACGTGGGCTGTCTTCACATGTAACTGATCTGCTCTTCTTACCGTTTAAGCACACCATGCTTTTCAGCACGTGGTGGAGAAAGCAAGCTCTTATTAAAAAGAGCGGCATTGGTTTCAGCAGTGTAGGTGGACTCCCACGGTCCATCATATTCAAGCAAGCAGCTCGGATTTGAAGGAGCAATAATGCTTTTTTAAAGCCTCATACATTACATATGCAGGGGAAGATGCTTGGTTTTTATTAGGCCATTAACGACCGCTCTGGCAATATACACCAGCAGCAGAGAAATGGAGAGATTTCATCAGGCACTTCCACGATGGGGTGGTTTAAATACAGAATACGGTTCATCTAAAATGTATAATATTGACCCGATGAAAAGTGCTTTTTCTCCCAGGATCCTCAGAGATTCACCCCACACAATGCTATTGTACATCTGGATAATAGGGGCCACGTAATCACAAAATTACACGAGACAGAGATGTAATTATCGTTTTCTACATCTGCAGATTCTTCAGGGGTGTGACACAGCAACCTTTCATACGGAGAATGTCGCTTGTTCACATTTTACATGGGAAAGAAAGGCTCCCCTTGCATAATTGATTCAATGAGACTTCTTTGGCCTATAAAAATATGAATATTAATATTCGCAAAGACTTGTTTGTAAAACAATGAGTATTCTAAAAGCTCAGAGGGGAAATCTGGCCTCTGTGGTTCACCCCATTTATGTGAAGGACAAAGGCAGTCACATTGCGCTCCTCCTTTTGTGGAGAAAGAGAGGCTCAGGGGAAGTTCCCTGAGGCGTCCCTCAATCTTTCAGACAGGAAATCATCACAAAAAAGCATGTCCCCATGGCGAATCACATGAAGCTTGAAGACTATTGGCCAGTTATATATTCAGCCCCAGTGAACCACGTCAGGCCAAAACACGTGAAGAAAAGACAAGGGAACACCACCGTTTCACATAATAATCGAACTGTGCCCTATATAACAGTGAGACGCCCTTGTTGACATAGAGGTGCTTGACCTATGGTCAGGCTCTGCCAAAGAAAATTCATACCGGATTCATCTATTCATTAAGGCATTAATATGAGCCTCCGTTTCTGCCAGTAGCGACAAATCAAAAGTGCCACATTGCAACAGACTCACACAATATCTGGCCATTTTCTCTGTATATCTGATTGGCCATTTGTAGATTGGTCATTAAGCCTTGTTCTAGTATAAAAAAATGGTTTTCAAATGCTTTTCAGGGAACTTTGAGTTTTTGAGTGACACATTCAGTGCTCTGACATGTTAGCATTTTGTTAATTTTTTTGTATTTATAATGCGATTGGTATACGAGGACCATTTGTACTTTGCGGCACTAAAGACCCAGACACATCAAACCGACATCAAACGAAAGTGGAGCTGGAACACACTGCAAATACAGCCAGTGGCCAACTAGCATGAGCCTTCTGTCTCTGCATGAGAGGAACTAGCTCTCCACACCAGCAGGTGGCAGTAGTCTGCATTCAAAAAGGAAACCGGAGGAGCTAGCACGCCTGCTAACCATGTTCACACTAATCTCGCTCACCACAGTTGCGTTCATATTTTGCATACTTCTGTGTACCCTGTTGACTTCATCGATTGCTCGCTTTTGTCAATTCTGTTTTTCTTCATGTGGACTAGTTCACCAAGCTGAATGAAAATGAAGTAGGTCTTTAAAAATGGTGCAAAACATGAACACAATGAATGAATGAATGAATGAATGAATGAATGAATGAATGATTGATTGATTGATTGATTGATTGATTGATTGATTGATTGATTGATTGATTCACAAATCACTGGTCATGAAATTAGCAAGGAAGAAGTTTACAGGAAATTTACAGGAAATTTACAGGAAGAAGCCACTCAATGTCAAAGGCTTCAAAATGTCTCCCAGTTCGCTTGAGTTTAATGTGAGACCAAATATTCACTATAGTGTTCAAACATGGACTCTGAAAAGGCCGAAATGTGAGCCTGGTGGATTTGTTCTCAAGATACGTCTTGCTTGTCTTTAAAAATAACATCTGATCATTCTCCTGTAGATAACAACTTTGCATCTGTGGGAAGCAAGTCATTCTGCTATATTCTCCTGTAATCCAAAGTAATAAATGACTTTTCACAGTGAAGTAGCTCACCAATACCAACAGCTAAAAAGGTTCCTCAACACAATGACAATCTCCTTCCATGCTTCACTGTGGTAGAGATGCATTTATGATTATATTTCTCAGCAGATTTTCAAAGACTCCTCCCTGAAGCATCACCATTCAACTCGTGTTTCATCGATTCATCACTCCACACACAACTTCCCATGTTCTGCCAACATCTTCATTCCGTCTTTGATGTTTTTCCTGAGAGAGCGATGGCTTTTTTTCGCTAATTTCCTGACCAATAATTTGTGGTTAAAGCAATTAAAAGCTCAGTGTTTAGTCTTTTCGGGCTTGGTACGTTTCATATAAATTAATCCAAAACCTTATGCAGGGAAGTCAACATATGAATGGCATAATTGTCTCCACACATTAAACAGTAAAGTATTTAAACGTCGAAAAATCACACAAGTCACCTTTAAAATCCAGTGCTTTTTTTCCAGACTTTTACAACCAGCCGTAAAGTACGGTTTTATGTACTTTCCAACAGCTCCAGATCAACATACACGAATGCAAATGAGAGAGAACCAGCGGGGAACGAAGATCACAACCGTCATGTGCGTGTGTGTGCGTCAGAGGAGAGATGGAGGCTGGAGTACTAATCACTGGAACGCAGACATTTAACAGCCTGAGAGTCATCAGGAATGACCCATCTGAAAACTCCATTACCCAGCTGGCTCGCTGCTCCACCAGGAGCCTGTAGGGAGTAGATGTTGTTTTAGCATTGAATATAAATGTAGAGCTGGGTGGCTCAAAAATGCTTCTGTGATCCAGGCGTCTATTTCAAAAGTCCAGCATTACGGCTTTGATCCGGCAGCCAGTCTGAGATCTGAGCGCATGCCTGCAGGTGCACCGCAAAGATCTATGAAATCAGAGGAGAAGCAGGAGGGGTGCGGCTCACTTCCACAGTCCACAGATCCAAAAAAGGGAAAACTCAAGAGAGCGCTCTCATATTTCCCAGCTATCTTCCTGCAGTGCAATCAGAATCCTTTAAGAGCAGCGCATCATATATTTACAGAGCTGGACGGAGATGCCTTACCTGGAGGCCTCCGGTGGAGCAGGCAGGAGTTAAATATTAATTGTGAGTGATTTATCGCCTGAAGCCTGGACAGGCCTGCAGCTCAGCTCCAGCTGTTGGTTGGCCCTGGTCTCCTTCCAGGCCTGGCAGCAATAGCTTGGCTCGGGCAGCAGAAGCCACACATCAGGGTGTCAGTTGGAGCCAGCAGACTGTGTCACCCATGCTGGGGAGGCAATGAGGCAAGGAAGCCTCCGCCACATGTGCGGGGGGATCCGAGGGCTAATGCTGGGACCGGATCAACTTTAGATCGAGCGGGTGAATCTCACCAAAACTGTCAAGAACTTGTCTAAGTCACATTGCACAGCAGAAAAGAAAAAAGGATATATCTGCTGAATTCTCATTACTGCAATACAGCAATTTTTACTGGATTACAGTAAAGGAAATAATTAAAATAAAGATTTAAATGCATAAAATGTATACTATTTAAATAGTTTACAATATACTTATATTTATACAATATAAACATTGGGAAAATGTGTTATGACACAACTGATGATATCAAAGAAAAAAAATATTGGAAAAAATATCTTTCCCTTCCCTATCTTCGTCTATGTATGTATTTAAATGCATATGACTGTGTGAGCAAAACGCTAAGGAAAAAGTTCCATTGTCTTAAAAAATAATAGAATTATTGTAATACAAATTATTATTGCAATACACATTTGCTCTCCTTCAGTAATCTTAACCATTTAATAATCAAAAAAATATGAATAGCTATTTTTTGTGAAAACTGATTGAAAACTATAAAAATAACAATATATTAAAAAAAAAAAAAATGGTATGAAATACCAGTTTGCATAATAGCTGTGTTTTGTACAGCTAAAAGTAACTGGAAATTGTGGAAGCTTGTTTTGAAATTATGGAAACAATTTTGACTTTTTATCTCACAATTCTGACATCTATTCTCAAAATTGCATGATATAAACTTGCAGTTGCAAGTTTATTTCACAATTCTGGCTTTTTTTCTCAGAATTGCGAGTTTATGTCATAATTCTGACTTTATAACAAGCAATTGTGAGTATATATCTCACAATTCTGAGAAAAGAATTATAAATATAAACTCACAACTGCGAGAAAAAATTCAGAATTGCGCAATAAAAAGTCACACAATTATTAATTATTGTTTTATTCTGTGGAGGAAACAAGCTTCCATAGGTAACAGATGACAAAAGAAGTACACATATATCCTGTGTTCTGTTAAATTAATTAACTAAAGAAACAAAAATTTGATTTTAACATCATAATATTTCTTATATCTTTCTTTTAATTGTGGGCTAATGTGACCTGAATGTTCTTAACATCTATGTTGATGAAATAAAAAGTTCTGAATATGTCCTAAATGCATTTACTTTTGTTAAGTTTGTTTAACAAAAGAGCATATTAATCATCTTGACAAGGTTTCAATCGCAAACACTTTCCAAGCCTAATGTCTGATGCACCTGATATGAATGGATTCAAGGCTGGAATGAATAAGTGATCGTATAGCGCAGCCCCTGAGGGTGAACATCGAGTCTATCCTCTGTCTTGTTGGGTCACGTGATGTTCAGGATGGATCTGTGACAGAGGGAGCAGCCAGACGGTAAGCCCACAGCTGTTCCTTTGGCCTGAACTCAAGACTTAATGTAGCTTGCCCGATTCTTCCACTTGGAGAGAACCAGCCGTATAGCAAAAAGACAGTACTGGATAAGAAGAGAACAACACTATATAGAACACCAAACTGTTTCGAGACATGAAACACACACAGTATTTTACAGAGAAAGGGGCAATAATATCACGCAATTTGAAAAGCAATTCTGTCCTGCATAACTTTAATTAAAAAAATCAAAATGAAAATTTCCTGATAATTTACTCACCACCATGTCATCCAAGATGTTCAAGTTTTTTTTCTTCAGTCGAAAAGAAATTAAGGTTTTTAAAGAAAACATTCCAGGATTTTTCTCCATAAGGTTCAAATGTCAGTTTCAATGCACCTTCAAGGGCTCTACATGATCCCAGATGATGAATAATGGTCATTTTACAAAAATAAAAAATGTAACGACAAATGCTCGTCTTGCACTAGCTCTGTGATGTGCCACACATTACGTAATCACGTTGGAACGGTCACGTGTGACGTAGGCAGATGTACCGCGGTAGAGCGGAAAACTCGGTACTTAAGCCTACATCACGCGTGACCTTTACAACATGATTATGTAATGTGTGGCACATTGCATTGCATTGCAAGACGAGCATCTGTGGGTCAAAAGTACATAAAAATCCTGAAATGTTTTCCTCAAAAACCTTCATTACTTTTCGACTGAAGAAAGAAAGACATGAACATCTTGGATGACATGGGGGTGAGCAAATTCTCAGGAAATTTGAATTCTGAAGTGAACTAATCCTTTAAATGAGACAAAGAATGATTGTAAAAAACAGTCTAATGTCTTTGTAAACCTACTGCCCAAACAAAAACTGCAATGAAACTCAATTCATCAGCAAAAATATAATTTGATGACAATTCTTTACTAAACGATGTAAATTATGAAATATGGGATGCATTAATTCCACACCAGGATCCAGGGATAAAGATACTATATGATTGATTTTGGATAAAGACCCGTTCACACCAAGGATGGTAACCATAATGATAACGATAGAGATAAAAATCGCTCTAAATATAAAAGAATAGCAGACTCCACACCACAAGTAAAACGATAACATCAGAGAGGAACAATAGTCCCTTTCAGAGCGATTTTTTTCCCAGCGGATGAACGATAAAAACATTGACAGCCAATCAGAATCCATGCTGCTTTAAAGAGCTCTCTTCATAGTTATAAGAATAGCTTAAGAGAATAGCACCCCACAACTATAACAATATGGCACAGAGACACAATATCGTTGGAAGTACTTTCAGAATGATTTTTCCAGCTGATAAACGATAAAAAAAAACTTGTGTTAGGACCACTATCGTCAAATATGATAGATAATTGCATAGAGTTTGTATTGACGGTATGGTTCTGTTCTGGAAAAGAACTCCCTGCGCATCCTCATTGATATCATTAATGTCAGTAGTTTAACATGTACACATATTTCAAGAATTAGTCTGATTCAGTGGAATCAGAAGCCAAATCTTGACGAGAGGTGGAGCTGGGGATGGAGGAGGGTAATTAGCTCCTGAGAAACACGATAGCTCCTGATAATACTGAGGTGCTGTAATGCAAGTCAGCTGATGCAAGCTTGACTGACATGACCGGCCAGAAGTGACGCTTGGCTTGATATTGACAACCAATCAGAATGCGTCCCGCTTTAAAGAGCTTGAACATTTAAAGCGGCAGATGACAAAACTGTAGCGCATGTTATTGTGCGTCGGTGTGGACGCTAATACAGTTATTGTTATAGATATATCATTCTTGGTGTGAATGAGCCTTAAAAAATTAACAAACGGATTATTCTTGTTACCAGATCAATTCATTTTACCCCACGACCAAATAATGGTAAAACCAACCCCATAAAACAAAGAGGAAAGACATTTGCGGCCTGACAGTCCCATTCACAGGAGCAAAATGACACACTTACTGAACGCCAAACCCCTGTCTTCTCTCTCTAACACCTTTCTCTGCCTCGTCCGGTCAGCTCATTCTTATCTCCCGGCAGGCTGAGATGGAGAGAGGAGGGAAAATATAATACAGCATCTTACATTATCAAAAAAAAGAGAAAAAAAAGAGCCAGGTCATGAATAATTGAGGAGATCACTTTCGTCTGAGACCGGAGTGAGAGTGCTCTCCTTGGCTTGTACCTCTCCACACAGTCTGGAGGCTAATTCACTGGGGATCGTAATTTATGGACAATTGAAGCAGCAGAAACATCTCTTGGAAGGCGACTGGGGGATCCATAGCAACAATCCTTCTGGGGCATATTAATCCCCTGCTTTATGTAGTGCTAAGTGTACAATAGTAATCAGTAGTGGAGCACAGGCCGCTGATCATTAAGGGAAAAAGCTATATAAAGAATTCATAATGGGATTAGCCTGCGGCGAGTGGAGTGCGAGAAAAAGGGAGAGCGGGAGAGAGAGAGAGAGCGTGGACCAAATTAAATCACCCATCAAATTGCACCAAGGAATTTTAATTTACAGGTTAATGTTGAATTGTGTAACTAATCACAGCTAACATTTTCAGTGAACCAGTGAAAAAAAAAACGCAGCCATTTTACTAGCTTACCCCACAGAACTGCACATTCTAATTAGGGAACGCACTCGTTCTGCCGGCTGGCCTTTCAGAGGCCATCAACTGTCCATCCTCACTTACATGTGTGATGCTACTACAACGGCCATAGAACCAAAAATCATTTCTTTCTAGAATATTATGCTAGCTGGAGGTCAGCCATTTAGTAGTACCTACGGTGGCCGAGAGAGCTCAAAGCGCTGCAAATAAGAAAACACATGCAAATAAAAAAAAAAAACTTGATCATCAGTTTGACAACACATGTGCTGCAAATCCTCACAACACATGCAAACACAAAAACGCGCTTCAAATACAAAAAGCGCTGCAAATAGCACAAACCACAACAGAAATGTTTCAAGGGGGACCCCAAAAAGTGACGGACCCTACTAGGACCTGCTTATTAGCTGTGTCCAAAACCAGTTCAACTTATCCGTTCACTCATTCACTACTCCCTATATAGTGTAAGGCATTTGAGTGCACAATGTGTTCACAATCATTAAATACTATAAAAACTGCAAACAAAAATAAACAAGTGTACATTATTTCATGTATTTATTATTTCTAATAATAAATAATTGCTAGAAGCTCACAGATGACGCGATCGTCGAGCGCCCTCAGGCGGCCGTTATGATGACGTCACATTAGTACGCTACAGATGGTTAACGAATATTTTTAAATCATCCACTAAATGATCATCTCTTAAAAGTTGAATGAGTTAACAACAATGCCACAAACACTTTGCTGTTAGTGAAACACATTACATTGAGTTAATGCCTACATTATATATTTAATATTTTTTAGTTTGTGCTTGTCACACATGTTTAGTTCAGTCATGTTTAGTTCAGTGTTACGTCATGTCTGCACCTGTCCTCGTTTGTCCTATTAGTTAAAGTGTTATCACCTGCTATCATTTAGTGTTCATTATCTGTGTATATAAGTTCCTGCCTTCATGTCGTCAGTTGTCGGTTATTGTTTGTGTTTGGCACACTGTTGCGTGTTTGTGTCTGTTTCATCCATGATTAAACCTGCGTGTTATTCGTCAACCTTGTCTCCTGTCATCCTGAGCGTTACAGAATAACCGACCCAACAAAGAGAAACTTTTCTCAAAATAGTAAGAAGATGGACTTACCCCCGGCAGCTCTACTACTAAGCCCGGAAGCCAGGCCCTACCTGGAGGGCTTCTTCTGGACGCTCCGGAAGGAGCCTGCCTGTCTCCCCGATCCCGTCTCCATCGCTGGTTACAACCAGCCCCCTGGATCTGTGGCCACCGTTGCTGTCGGCCAGCTCCTCGGCTCTGTCCCCGCCACCCACTCCGTGCGGCTCCTCACCAGCGCCTCGGGCTACCCTTCCACCAACCCAGGTTGAGGCGGAGTCCCCAGCGTCACTACAAGCCTCCAGGCCCACGTCACCACCGCGACCCATCAGCCCGCCACCATCGCCTGGGCCTGCGCCTCCCTCACCTTCTCCTCGGCCTGTCTGCCCGGAGGCTCTGCTAGGTGCCCTCGTCTCTCCTGGTCAGCCGGCGGGGGTCGACGCCCAGCCGGCGCCACAGACTTCCGGGATCGCGGCTACGTCGCCACCCGTCACCCCTACGGCGTCAGCAGGCTCCTCCCTCCCTACGACTTCCCAGTCATCCTCGGTCACCTTAGCATCACCCCGGTCAGCCAGAGCCTCGTCGCCGCCTCTGTCCCGCAAGCCTGCAGCTCTGGGTCGTACTTCCGGGTCGGCGGAGTCGCCCAGGGCTGTCGGACAAGAAGTTCCGCCGGGTTCTCCACCATCCGCCATGGCTCCACCGCCGCCGTTCGGCCCCAGGAAGTCATCCCACTGGACTCGCTGGCCTCCTTCCTGGGTCCTCCCACCGTCTACGTCACCATACCGTCCGTGGCCATCGACCCCAGTTTGCTGCCCGCCTCCAGCGACACACCCTTCTCCACGCCCCTCCCCGAAGCCTCCGCCCTCTTCACCTCTCTTCTATGGACTATACAGCGCGAGGACGCGCCTTTCCGAAGGGGGATGTAATGTCACACATGTTTAGTTCAGTCATGTTTAGTTCAGTGTTACGTCATGTCTGCACCTGTCCTCGTTTGTCCTATTAGTTAAAGTGTTATCACCTGCTATCATTTAGTGTTCATTATCTGTGTATATAAGTTCCTGCCTTCATGTCGTCAGTTGTCGGTTATTGTTTGTGCTTGGCACACTGTTGCGTGTTTGTGTCTGTTTCATCCATGATTAAACCTGCGTGTTATTCGTCAACCTTGTCTCCTGTCATCCTGAGCGTTACAGTGCTGTTGTCAAGTAGGGTCCGTCACTTTTTGGGGTCCCCTTAAAACATCAGTTGTGGTTTGTGCTATTTGCAGCGCGTTTTTGTGTTTGCATGTTTTTGTGAGGATTTGCAGCACATGTGTTGTCAAACTGATGATCACGATTTTTTTTAATTATTTGCATGTGTTTTTTTTTTTTTATTTGCATGTGCGTTTTTTTTATTTGCATGTGTTTTCTTATTTGCAGCGTGTTGAGCTCTCTCGGCCACCGTAAGTACCTCTATAAAATGAACTAACAAAAATGAACTAAAAATGTTTCTTTTGTGATGCTAAGTTGTTGTGGGTGGCTGTAATGACATCACTATTTAGTTGCTACTGAGTTCTGGGTAGTAACTAGTAAGTTGCTATTTAAAGTTTAAAATTTGAATATCACATAAAACATTTGCGAATAAAGCAGTGTTTCCATCCCATGCGTTTAAGAGAACAAAATAGTCACTTCCTGAGAAATGGGTGCAAAATATCTGTAATAAAAATGGAAGTTGCTGCAATCAGGGAAGCCACTGTGGATCTTTTATCCTACATCATAAATGACTTGCGTCTCAGATGCAAACGCAATAAACGCTGTCATGTTATCTCTTGTTCAGATGCCTGGTGTTTGAAATCACTCCAATGACAGACTTTGGCTCAGGCATTTCAGAATGATCGAACCAACATTTGGAATGCGGCGCGATGCGATTGGTCCGCTGGTTTATCCAGTTTTCCAATCACATCCACTGTTGCACATCTTGGTGTTTCCAGTGTTTTTTTTTAATCCAATATCGCAACATTACAATAAAAATGGGTGGAAGGCTAATGACATGATGCACTATTAATTAAAAACAAATGCAATTCACCCAAGATTTATATGATGAAAATGTTTGCAATTTTTGAATTTTTATTCATGTTTTTGGGAATCAAGTAAACAATTTCAGGGTGAAATTGTCTTGTATCTGAATACCATACCATACTTTCAACTTACCAACTTTTGAAGGATTAAACATTTGAATGATAAATAAGCAGAAATAAGCCTACAAGTAATGGTTAACTGAATGTACAGTAAACCTTTTATTATTTATTTTTTTTATTTTGACATTCTAACTGTAAGTTACTTTGCCACTTCATGTCAACTAACTCTAATTAGAATATTAGTAGAGTATTTGTACTGTTTAGGGTTAGGTAGGATAAGTTGACATGGGAAGCATCAAAATAAAGTGTTAGTGTAACACTGGATGACTGACAGGAGATGAGGTAGAATCAAACAGACAGGTTTATTCATGGATGAATGGAACAGACACGCAACAGTGTGCATAGCATAAACAATATCCGACAAAAGACAGGATGACACCGGAACTTAAATACAGGAAGTGATGATGAAACACAGGTGCAGGGAATGACGACAAGTACAGCTGAACATAATTAGAACGAACGAGTGACGAGAATGACAATCAAAACAAAGATCACGTGAAACAAAAGACTAGACAGAATGTGACAGTTAGCAGATATTCAATACTACTACTCTTATTAGAGTTAGTTGATATGTAATTGCAGTTACTTAAAGTTAGTAGAATGTCTAAAGTGGAACGTTACATAATGGTACATTTCTGTGATTCACCATCTATTAAGTAAACTGAATATGAATCATGTTTAATTAGTGTTGGTTTTACAGTTTTGAGTAATACATTGTGAAATTGTGAAATAAAGACAATCTGACCCCCTGTTCTAAATTGAAAGGTATTAATTGATTTGTATGACACTCATTGAGTGATGTTCAAGCAGTAGAATAAGCACATTATGGCTACGTTACCAGTAATACTGTACTACTAAAGACAATTTCTGGTGTGTTCAGTATAACTACTGCATAAATAATGGCTAATATTCCTTTCCTTTACTATATGTTCAGCTAATCATTAACTGGTGTGTTAAAGCTACTGCATGATTATGGCCCCTTAAAATAAAGTGTTCCCAGAGAATTAGTTCAGGTTAACACCCCAAAAATATATTTGTACATATATAGGATACTGATAAATAAACATTTTTGAAAATAATAATGCTTAAAACTTTTTTTTTTCTCTTCTTCATCGTGGACAATCTCGTTAAAATTAAACTGCTGCATTACGGTCTCTGCTGCTCATGTTGCCGCCAATTCTCATTGAAAATGAAAAACTGTCATTGTGAACACTCGTTAAGAACTAGCCCGAACTTGATGCCCGCATTAAGTCAAGTCACCTTTACTTATATAGTGCTTTTTACAATGCAAATTGTGGCAAAGCAGCTTTACAATAATAATTGGCAAATCATTTTTGGCTGCACAGCAGCTAACAAAGAAAATGGTGTCATTGTCCAGCTTATTCTATATATTTGTATTGATTCATTCCATTGCAAATATCAATAGTTATTAGTCTAGTTCATTTATGTATATCAGCATTGGAGAAAACAGTGATGTAATCGCCCGGCTCAGCTCAGTTCACATACAATGGCGCCAATGCAGGCATATCAAAACCACTGCTGAGTATCATTAGCAAGCACCAATAATAAAAAAGAAATCCAAATAGGTTTAAAATCACGGGGCCTTGTGATTTCACCATTTCAAATAGGAGACAAAAGCGCTAACATGTGGAATGAGATGAGCGGCTCATAAAAAAATAGTCTGTTCTGTAGCCTGGGCTGCTTCTTCAGTTGCAATACTGCATTTACAATCAGCTTAATTACCCCCACCCCTCTCATCCCCCCTGACATATTCATTTGAGGGATTTTGGCAACGCAATGAAGAGAGAGAGAGAGAGGAATATGGGAAGAGAGGAATGGTTCCAAACACAAAAACATTGCACCCTTCAGCAGCCCTGCAATAACTTTAGTCAAGCATTTCCAATTATAATTATATTTTCATCCCTCCCTCAGCCAGAGGAGCTCTTTATCACCGCGGCAGGCAGAGAATTACTTTATTACAGCTACACCTCGTTAGGCTGAGTGCTCCTAATGAAGCAGCCCTGTGATCAGACAGGAATCATGCTGGAGGAAGCCTGCATCATTAGGCCGGCCTTTAATTACTATGATATATGGCCGCCCGCTGCTCTGCTATCACCTTCCATTTTAATGTGACCCCAGCACAATCTCAAAGTAGTGTACAGAACCCATATGCACTGAATAAAAGACCACTCGTACATCAGGAATGCGATGCAGACCTCATGACGTGTACTATAGAAAATGTGGCACTAGGGCTGGGTGGTATAAACCAATCAGCAATTGAAATGTGATACACAGACTGGTAGAGACAATATATGTTTATACTGTGGTATATACACACCATTCCCTTCATTGCTTCACACCCAAAATGCACAAAGACGCAATGGAAGAATGGATGTCTCTTATTATAGCTGAAGCGAAGCAAAAATAAAGCAAATAGGACAAACGAATGACCAGGAAGAACAAAAAAGGAACAGCGCACAAGAGGATAGTTAGTCACCAGCAGCACACCAGCTCCAAATAATGACTCAAAACTGTCCTGTTACTACAGCTAACATTACAACTACAGCATATCTTGGTTCTGTGAAACATAGCAAAACCAAAGTTACTCATGTATAGATCAGAAACAATGCAACCTCTGCATCCGTTTTCAGGCTTTTCTTCTTCGGTCTCTCCTGCGACGGAAAGCTTCTCTAATATTAACGCGGGTCTTAAAGCTCTTGTCTGATCATAACCCAGGGATATGGAAAAAGATATCTCTCTTTTTTTTAAACTCTCCCTCTCCTCCCTCAACATGAGAGGACACGCCCCCAGCTGATGATCGGCTACAAGTGTGTTGTGCTGCTCGGTCTGATCCACTTTCAGCAGCAGTTCTCAGAAATTTTAAGAAGCATTTTTAAGCAAACCTGTTCAGTCGTTTACTGATTATTTAATTATTTTAAGCGATAATGTAAACAATAAAGGATTAGTTCACTTCAGAATTAAAAGTTCCTGATAATTTACTCACCCCCATGTCATCCAAGATGTTTATGTCTTTCTTTCTTCAGTCGAAAAGATATTATGGTTTTTGGGGAAAACATTCCAGGATTTTTCTCCATATAGTGGATTTCAACGGCTACCAATGGGAAGGTACCATTGAAGGTCTAAATTGCAGTTTCAATGCAGCTTCAAGGGCTCTACATGATCCCAGACGAAGTACTGGTACTTCCCTGACGTTGAAACATCATTGAAAAATATGATTGTTTTGGTTAATAGAAATTGTAATTCATAAATATAAAATACAACATATGTCATATATGTTATACACACAAACACGTGATAACTCCACACTATAAAAACCTATAGCTAGTGAGATACAGTACTTCTGACAACCATGTGACAAAATGTATATAAATAAAACCACTGATTACTGAAAGTGTGATTTGTTAATGTCATGCCACTTATTTACAGAGTACATGTTAATTGGTTTTTCTCTGAAAGGCCATCTTTTTCTTTAAGGATCATTAACTGTAATTCTCGTGAGGTAAAGATTAGATCTTACTAAGCAAGTTGCATCCAGTTTTATCTTCTTTTGCCAATTACTTCACTCATTGGTGTTCATTTTCTTACAAAAAAAAAAAACAAGATAGGAAACACTTCAATGTAGTTCATGCGGTTTAGAAAGGCTAAAAAAAAAAAAAAAAGTATTGCTAGTAACATTGCTGAGTGGACCTGAACAGAAGAACTGCACTTTGATATGCAAAAGAAACATTTGCAAGTAGGCAGGTATAGCTCATTATTAAATCACACAAATGGGATGTGAGATTGGGGTGGCTTTTGCTTAATGACTTCTAAAAGGCTCCTGTGAAGAAAAAAAAATACCTGCATTTCAGAGCAAAGCTCCATAGCGGTGTAGCAGCACTCTGAGCACCTGAATTAAATATGAAATATTGAACAAGATGGAGGTAGAATTCTAGGTTTATTATTTAGGCCAGCGGGGACTAATTGCGTTAATGCAATTCGAGAGTTGATCTTAAGTTTCCACTGCTCTGAGCCACTTTTGAGCTACCTGGGCTGTGCATTAGCTGAAATGGCCCTATCCCAGCCAGCCCTGTACATTAAAGGTAGACATTAATTACTTTTTAATTTGTGGCGAAGCTTCTCAAACTCTTACATTTTTAAGGGCAGGCTCTTAACCTGCACAGATTTACAGGTAGATGATTTCACGGTATGCGTGCTCATTCACAACCGAAGCCATGTTTGGGAAATACAGCGGAAAGTCACTTGAGTTACAGCAAACACTCAACTCTCTATCATGTAACTCAATGGCTCCAAACCCTGGTCCTGGAGTGCCCCTAACACTGCACATTTTTGATGTCTCTCTTATCTGACTCTGGCCCTCGAGATCCACTTTCCTGCAGAGTTTAGCTCAAACCCTATAAAACACTCATGAACAATCTAATCATGGTCTTCAGGATTATTGTAAAGATAAAGGTGATTCAGCCCTGTCTTGGAGTCTTTGGGTGTATCTCAATCAGCTCCCTAGTTTAGTAGTCAGGGTAATGATCAGGGCGTCCGGCCATTTTAAGGATTATCTCAATCGCAGTATCCTTCCAGTGCACAGTGCACAGAGACTTTTGCTCCCTAAAAAGTCCCACAATGTACCGTGAAAACCAGGGAGCATCGATGCTCACTATGTTCCCTTAACAGAAATTCTACAGTGTGAAACAAAATTCAAAAGCCAACTCAATACACATCATGACAAGCAATAGATGTTTTGAAAAAAATACATTCAGCATGAGACTCACGCAATTAACACGAAAGTTATTCAGTTAAGAGTTGTGAGTGATTTTCTCTTTGTATTTTGTTGTTTGATTAACACTGAGGACAAAGACAGCAGCAGGTTAATTAGGCTGCACAGATCCAATATACTGTTGCACAGGCGTTTTCTTTTCTTTTCTAAGACATAACCAACTGTGTTTACGTGAATACTAACCAAGAGGGGCTGAATGGTTAGAGAATCAGACTGGTAATCTGAAGGTTGGAGGTTTGATCCCAATACTCACTGCTCTGGGTGTGTGTGTTCACTACTCAGTACTCCTAATGTGTCAGCGCTAACATGGATGAGTTAAATGGGTTTTTCATTGTATACCTAAAGGAAAATTAATAGCATTTAATGAGGAAATAGCTGGTTTAAAGTGGAACGATATATTATCTTCTAAGGATATAGATTATGGTTGTAATACATTTTTTAGTAGAATTAATTCTGTAAGAGCTCAATTTACTGTTAGAGTTCAGAAAAAATTCAAGCATAGACATAAATTACCATGGTTCAATGACACTTTATGGAAGCTGATGAAAAATAGGGATTCAGCTTTAAAGAAAGCTATTAAGTCTGGAATAGATATAGATAGGCTCTGTTATAAAGGTTTGCAAAATAAAGTTATTTGTTATTGGAGTAGCTAAATCCAGCTATTATCTTCATCTAATGATTGAGGCAAAAGGCAATAGCAAGTTAATTTGGAAAAACGTAAATACTCTTTTACAGAAAGAGCCAACTTTAATAGAACATCTTAAGCTTAAAGTTCAGGCAAAGTAAATTGAAGACGATTATGCCATTGCTACTACCTTTAATAGTTTTTTTTATTAACTCTGTTAATGAATTAAGGTAAAAAAAAAATGTAAGTAGGGAAATAAATATGTTTCTGATTGATGTTGGGAGTACAATTTTTAATCTAACCAAGACTAATGAAATGCAAGTTAACAAAGTTATTAGTGTTATAGTTATTAGTTATAAATGTAGAGATGTTCATCAGTTGGACACTATATTTGTAAAAGCTCACAAAGATATTTTTACCCCTGTTATTACTCATTTAATTAATCTATCATTTGAATATAGTGTTTTTCCTATTGCATGGAAACAAGTCAATGTTACTCCTATTTTTAAATCTGGAGATCCTTATGAAGTTAGTAATTATAGACCCATAAGCATATTGCCAGTACTCTCAAAGGTTGCAGAGAAGATTGTTTTTGAACAACTGACATCTTATCTTAATACCGTTAAGTCTGAAACCAAACTGCATACAGTATAAACCAGAGTATATTATACTGAAACAGCAACTTTACATTTAATAGAGCAAATAAAATCTAAAGTTGACAAAGGAGGATTTGTTGGTGCTATATTTTTAGATTTGTGTAAAGCCTTTCATACAGTTAATTACGCAGTTCTTCTCTCTAAACTGTTTAACTTTTCATTTCCATCTGAAGCTTTAGTGTGGATATCCTCATGTTTATCAAGTAGAGAACAATGTGTAAAAATTAAAGGGGTTAAGTCCTGTAACTTACATTATACAATGGGTGTACCCCAAGGATCAGTGTTAGGTCCCTTATTATTTAGTTAGTACAATAATGATCTCCCATAACAGAGTGAAGGGATACAAGTACAAATGTATTCTGATGATACTGTCATTTTTTTACATGTGAGAACAGAGTTTGCAGCTGAGAAGTGGCTGTAGCAATCCTGTCTTAGCTTAAATATTGATAAAACAAAAGGAATGTTCTTCTCAAAAACAAATGTTCAATCTCCTAATCTTGATATTTTTATTAATGATGAAAAGATTATAGTTCAATTATCTTGATGTAATATTGAACTCAAATCTCAGTTTTAAAAACATGTAAGGAAAATGGTAAGGAGTGTTAAATATAACTTAGAAAATTTTGGACAAATTAAACAATATCTTTCCATCGATGTAGCTAAGACTTTTATACATGCTACAATACTTTCTCTTATTTCATACTGTCTTACATCTTGGGGTCAAGCAAGTGAAACTGTGATTAAACCTTTAAGACGCTACAACTTCTATTTCCACATTTGTCCATAAGTCTATGTTGTCATGGTTTCTATGGCAGTAAAAGCAGAAACCGAGGGTAACGCGGATATGACATGCTACTCCCGCACACGTCCCGGAGCCCTGGTTAAAATCGCAATTTTCTCGTGATTAACAAATAGTTGAAAACGTTTCGGATATTGTAAGTACTCAACTGAACAAAATATATAACACTGGCCTATTGGTTTTTGGATATTTTACTGCAAAAAAGTTACATATTGCACCTTTAACATCTGAAAATGAAGAAATTTAATCACAAAAATCATGATTATCAAAGAAATTATTTGCAATTGTCTTGGAAGTGATAGCAATAAAATGGTTGAAATATAAATATAAAAATACATAGATACAAATAGACTTTTTGTTGTGGGACTAGTGAAAATATTAGCAGGACAAGTACAGATTTGGCCAACAGAAAAAAAAAATCCTTATTTTCATTATATTCCCCATATAATCCATCATGAAAAAAGATTGATTATAAATATAAGTCATACAATACAGAAGGGTATTGATAAAAATAGCTTGTGATTTTAATCCCATCCGAATCTGCCATGTCTGTGTTTTTCTCACACAACCGCAGTAAAAATTCGAGAGCAAATTAGGCGTACTGTTTTTCAACAAACTCAACAGTCCTCTGAGAAATCTACTCCAAATACAAATGTCTGTGATTGCCAATATTGTATTATACTAACTGTAACGGCGTTCAATGGAAGGAAGGAGGCAGGAACCGGCGAACGTTAATAACTTTTAATCAATTAAATAAACAAACAATAAAACGAAAGTAAAATTGCGGCAGTTCCTCACGGCGACTGCCGCCCACACAAACATAATAAAAACACAACATAAAGTCCAGGCCTGGTCCTCTCTCGTCCTTCACTGTAGTCGCTCCTCTTTTATACTTCCGGAGCTCCTCCGTGAGAGATATGAGACCGGTGTGCCGCGCAGCTGACGCTCATTATCTCTTGTGTCACCGGCTTCGCGCCGTTCCCTCACGTCTCTTACCTGCCCTGCTCATCACATACCCCCATTGCCCCTCGCAGGCCGGGGGGTACTCCCGAGACTGCGCTTACTCCCCCCCGGGGGCCAATCTCGGCAGCCGCAGCACCTGGGGGTAAGGACAGACGAGACGAGAGAAAAGCAGACGGAAGCACAAGGAGCGACAAAGACGAGAGAGTGGAGAGAGGGAAAAAAAAAAAAAAAGCCAGCCGAGAGGCTCTTCCTCGCGGTGCCATGCGATGGTACTGGACGCTCAGTGGATGGCTCGATCCTCCTCCGCCCCCTGGCGACCGGCGATGGCTCCTCCGGCTGAGGGCAGCCGGCAGCGAGTCCCCCGTTCCCTGCTCCTCCCCATCATGGCGCAAGGCAGCAGGCAGCAGGCTCCGGCCCACGGCAAACGGCGGCGACTCCTCCGCTCCCTCCTGGACGGCACTGTAGTCGCTCCTCTTTTATGCTTCCGGAGCTCTTCCGTGAGAGATACGAGACCGGTGCAGCGCGCAGCTGACGCTCATTATCACTCGCGTCACCGGCCTCGCGCCGTTCCCTCACGGCTCTAGACCTACCTGAGCTAATCTTTTGCATGCTTTGATTTCATTTCAATATGGATGATAAAGAAAAAAATCTAATTATAAAATTTAAAAAATAGAGCCAAATCGCAGAAACAGCAAAGACTGTCCATTTTAATATCAGCGTCAGGTATGTATTTCTCAGCTCAATTATGTGGGTTTATTATAAACAGCCAATTAAAAACTGTATAAAAAGTGTATTTTAAAAGCATTTTTATGCAAAATTAAAGTAAATAATTCCTTAAAAACATTTGTCATGCAATGCCCACATCTAAAACACACACTCCCTCCTCTGTAATGAACCCAGACATGTTAGTCCTGTCCAAATCGGTACGTGAGATCACAGATGTCAGGTGATAAGAACTGTAACTCAAACGTTGTTTAGAAAACTAGTCCCGTCTGAATAGGGCTTCAGTCTCAATGAGAGGTACAACAGAAAATAGTAGCTATCCTAACTGCAATGCCTGAATTAAAACCCTTGTAAAATGGTGTTTGAACTATGGTTCAGAAGAACCAAAAAGTCATTCTTCTCAATGCATTAGAATCCAAGAGGCTGAGATATATTAACAAAGAGCTCCAATTCGTCAAAGGCACTCCAATGAATGTGACTCAAGTGGACAAGTGAGACGACAGAATTATGAAGACATAAAAAATATGTGCAGCCATTTCAATGCAAATGCTCCTCAACTACATAAATAACACCATTCTGTAGGTGTTATTTACGGATACAGGAACCTCCCATGACAGCGTGAAAGGATTCTCTCAGACTGCATCAGTTCAAAGACACACAAAATCCACTCTGAAACAAAAGTGAAAGGACATTCATTTAACAATGAGTACACCATACTGTGTCTCAGGCGCCAGGCCAAGGCTTTTGTTCCTTTGCCCACTTAGTTACATCAATCAGTACACTATTTTCGGGGCCACTGCATCAGTGCTTTCTGCCCAGTATCGGTTCTTCACTAGCTCATTCCTCAAGTGCAAAGATCCGTTGTCACAACACAAACAAGATATGGAGTGTCCAACTAATCAATGATATGGCTGCCGATTGTCTGAGCTTTTATCTCTTTATTAAAACAAAAGTAGCTTTGACATATAGGAGATTATGTGTGTATATAGGAGATTATAATACTACAGGCCCACAGGTTGAAACATATTACAGGGTGAAAGAATTGTTTACATTCATTTCATTCATTTTGATGATAATAAATAAATAAATACATTTTAGCTTTGTAGCTGTACTGGATAATTCACCTCAGATCATGAAAATAAAGAAATGGTCACAAGAACACTCAAACTGTCAACTCATTGTGAACAAACAAGTGTGTTCTATGACAAAGATTGTTTCAGTCACTCAGTGTGTACTTTAAATAATGTTTAAATGGTGTAATATTTATGAATTTGATTATATACTGATTCATTTCATTGTGACTGCCGTGCACTTCCCAAGAGAGCCCGCCCTCACGGTCTTCTGATTGGCTGTGGTTTTTGATTAGTTTTGTCGTAGTCGCGTTACGTTTGGTGTGGACAGACAAAGGTGAAAGAATGATTAAATTTGTGATTATTATTATTATTAATTTCGTTTGATTTTATTCAGATTTATTGTATATTTATCATATTTATTATATATTTGTATATATATTGTATATTTTGAAAAAAAAAACATTTTAAATGTATTTATTATTGAAAAAAATAATTAATTAATTTAATAAAAAATAATTAATTAATTCAGTAATCTTTGATGTTATATCATATCGGTGCCAATTTAAAAAAATGTCTATAACAATCATCTTACTATAAGTGTTCAAATTTTGTGCATAAATGGTCCCACACCAAAGTGGAAGAATTATTATTATTATTATTATTATTATTATTATTGATAATAATTTTGTTTCATTTTATTCCATTTTATTTTATTATTTTTAAATGTATTTAAAAAATCTAAAAATATATTTAAATTTTTATTGGAAACAAACGAAAAAACTTCATTCATTCATTCATTCCACAATCTTTGGAGTTATATAATATTAGTGCCATTAAAAAAAAAAAAAAAAAACTGTAACAAACATCTTACCCTAAGTGTTACATTTTTGTGCATAAATGGTCCCACACCAAAGTGGAAGAGTTATTAAATTTGTGATTATTATTATTATTATTATTATTATTATTATTGTATCTTTGGAAATTAATTCTGACATTAAAAATATTGAATTTAATGTGACATTCAGCCTTAAGGTTAAGAATTTGTTTCAAGTACTAAGTATTACGTTTGTCTGGCAGAAAAAGGAACACCCTTGCAACCTCATAGTAATGTGCTAAAAGCCACTCAGAACACCTTAGCAACCACATAGCATGGTATCAGGACGGCACCGCTCTCGCTTCTTCAGAAAATATAAAAATCTAGTTTCGTGCTTGTTTTCGTCCACGTTATTAAGTGTTGATGTTGTGCACAGGGATTGGTGGAGCCGTTTCCCAGGCTCTGAATTCTCTTACACTGGGCCACTCCACTCATTTGCATGTCGATGGCGGGCAGATTAGCGACATTCCGCTGCACACAAAAAGCCAGCCACAGCGACACACACTGAAGCAAAAAATCTCACCCGATTTCACTCTCACCCCCTTCAGCTTACCCAGTCAATGCATTCCCCAGCCGCAGCCTATTGACAGGGAGGCTCTGGAACAATACCAAGACGCAATGTAGGATCAATCCTGCTGTTTGCTCCTTCTCCCCAGAGTGAACAAAGACTGGGAAGAAAGGGCCCGAACCCCACTGTTAAAAAAAGGTGGGGAGCGACGGGGCAGAGAGAGGAGGCGTTAGGCAGAGCAGAAGCAGGGGGTGATGGGTAAGCATTAGGGAAAATGGGCTTGACGGGCAGCTGGAAAGAGTAAGCTCATTTAGAAAATCGACATCCCCAACTGAGATAAAACCAATGATGATTTGTACTGTATCTTCAGGGGATAAAAGCACTTCTATAGGATTTCATAGCACCCAGCATGAAAGAGGTGGCAGGGGGAAGAGAGCGTTACATTTCTCTGTGAGGGAGAGGGCTTGAATTCCCATAATAAGTAGGGAGAGTTAAACACTGGTGCTGAGCGAGGCTGCTCGACTCGGTCGGCTCTCTGTTTGACTCCGCCATATCAGAACACTTTCAACTCCGCTGTGCCACTTGAATTAATGCGGACTTCTCCATCCCGAAGATGATTGACTGCCTCGGCCTCAATCCAAAAACAATTGGGGAAAACCCAAAAATGAAAATTCTGTCATTAATTACTCACCCTGATGTCGTTCGACACCCATCAGACCTTCGTTAATCTTCAGAACACAAATTAAGACATTTTTGATGAAATCTTAGACATATATGGCTCGTCAATAAACAGCAATATAATCAACACTTTCAAGGTCCAGAAAGGTACTAAAGACGTAGAACATGGAAGTGCTGAACGTAAATAACTTATGAGATTGACACAGAAGAGAAAATATTGTTGAATATATATTTATTAAAATATATATTTTAATGTATATGTTTTGTTTTGTTTTTGCGTCACTTCATAAACTTAAGGTTGAACAACTGTAGTCACTTCACCTGTTACAACAATGTGTTTAGTACCTTTCTGGACGTTGAAAGTATAGTGATTTTTTTGGGTGGAATTTTCCATAATTTATTTTAAAAATTGCTTTAACTAGATTTTCACTTGTTTTACCTAAATGTTAAACATTTTCAATATATTGATTTACTAAATTAAAGAGTTTTAGTAAATCACGGGAACTAAATAGTAAATCGTGCGCATGTTTTAGTAAATCGTGGGAATGAAATAGTAAATCGTGCGCACGTTTTAGTAAATCACGGGAATGAAATAGTAAATCGTGCGAACGTTTTAGTCAATAAAGGAAACGAAATAGTAAATCGTGCACACGTTTTAGTCAATAAAGGGAATGAAATAGTAAATCAAGCGCACGTTTTAGTAAATAAAGGAAACGAAATAGTAAATCGTGTGCACGTTTTAGTCAATAAAGGGAACGAAATAGTAAATCAAGCGCACGTTTTAGTCAATAAAGGGAACGAAATAGTAAATCGTGTGCACGTTTTAGTCAATAAAGGGAACGAAATAGTAAATCGTGCGCATGTTTTAGTAAATAAAGGGAACGAAATAGTAAATCGTGCGCATGTTTTAGTAAATAAAGGGAACGAAATAGTAAATCGTGCGCATGTTTTAGTAAATTGCGGGAATGAAATAGTAAATCGTGCGCAAGTTTTAGTAAATCAGGGAAACGAAATAGTAAATCGTGCGCACGTTTTAGTAAATCGAGGGAATGAAATAGTAAATCGAGTGCATGATTTAGCCTATTTTTAAAAAAAAATTTCCTGCATGTCATGTCCGGGGCTCCGTAGGAACAACAACTGCTAAATAAGTAAAAACTTTTGATACATATTAAATATCATTAAGAAGCTGCAAAACACCTGTATTTTTGATCAATGCAGCCTTGGTGAGCACTTGAAAGAGACTTATTCCAAAAACATTTTTACTGACCCCAAACCTTTAAACGTAAATATAGATCTGAGATATATAGATTTTAGACACATAACCTTAAGCAGCTTATGTGGTACTGACAACATACATGTCAACACAAAATATTGAGGATACAATTTCAACTTCAAGTCTCAAAGTCGGGTTTCCTGGCAGACGTATCATGCCTAAGGGTGCAAAACAAGCTATTTTATTACCCTCTCTTCTTTATCTTCCCCCCTTGGCTTGTGCAGCAAACAGGGAGAGCTCCACCTTGATCAGCTCGCCTTGATAAATGACACCAAACAGGTGAAAGCGAAATATGACAGGGCCGGTCCTTGGTCATCAGCCAGCGGTCGCTGTACAAAGGCCTCCGGGTACTCAACAGAATGAGAAATTTGGGCCTTTTTTTCTGCCTCTGTTGTTTATTGATTGGAGACTTCATAGACGGCGTCCCTTAATGTTTTACTTTCATGTCTGGGCTTTGTTGCATGGATGGTGAACAGAATATTGCAAATTGATCTGTCCTGTCTCCTCTATAGTATTGGTTAGTTTCTGAGTGAAGTACTATTGCATTAGCTCTCTTGACTTGTCATCTCCTGATGCCCTCCACTTTTCTGCTCTCTTGTCTTGCCCTCTCCTTCTCTTTATTGGGTGGAATGAGCATGGCTAAACAGCAGCTACAGAGCTGATTAATCTTATGCACGCTCCACAGGTTCAGTTGATGAGCTGGCTGTGATGATCTATGCGGTAAACTGACCCATTTGATTTTCTGACCTACACGCCCTCGAGCAGCTCCACTCATGCTTCGACCTCAGCGGCTAGTTATGGTTTTTTGTCACCTCTATAAACATATAAAAGACGAAACAAGATGTGTATCCCCTTAGACACCTTCTTTAAAGGTTCTATTAAGACTTATGTTGGAAATAAACAATCTTTTTCGGACAAAAAGAACGATCATGCATGATACACAATCAATGAAATAGACAACACATTTTTTAATGCATTTTGTCAGTTGCAGGTCATGGTTTTTTTTACTTCCTGTTATGTTTTACAAAAATGAATTACACCATCATTCCTCATTGCTTTTGAAACTGTTGTGTACGTTAAATGCACAACTTGTTGCAATGGCTGTCTGAATTGTCAAGAACATGATACATTATATAATGCTTAATTACTGAAAATACATTCAAGCTATTATTTAAAATGCATTCAACATTATTAAACATAACGCATTACTATGACTAATATTACCACTTGCTTAAGTTGGTGGGGAGGGACGTTTTCATTTTACACTCAAAAAAAGAAATATTGAATATCGAATAACCCTAATATTTTTGATTAAGAATTTTAAATGCCCCCCCCCCCAAAAAAAAAAAAAAAAAAAAAAAAAAACCTATAGATCTTAAAACATTTTGTATAAATCTTAATGGAACAAGGGAATGGACCATTTAGTTTATGTGATTTGTATTCTTAAATTGAAACATTTTCATTTTTTCTAAATTTATAAATTTGAATCACATAAACTGAAAAGGTCCATTTCACTAAGGTTTATTCAAAATGTTACATAAGCTATAGTTTTTTTTTTTTTACGCATAAAATTTAAAATTCTTAATCCATTATATGAATAATATGTAAGGATTATTCAATTCAATTTGATGGAATTTAATTTAGTTTAAAAAAAAAAAAAGGCTTAAAAATGTAAAGAACTCTTCATTGGACAAAAATATGGACACACCCATGACTGCAAGATGAGTCATCAGTATTTTTGGTCTCTTTTCCTTTAAGAAATTTTAAATTGAAATATATCAATCCAAAAGTTTGGGTTTAGTAATGTTTTAAATATTTAACAAATAAATACTTTTATTCAGCAGGGATGCATGAAATTGATCAAAAGTGACAGTAAATACATTTACAAAAGATTTTTATTCATACTAATACAAGGGCGCCATCTTGGTATATCTAAAGTCTTCCCATCCCTAATGGAGTCACGAAAGTCCCCCAGAAAAGAAGGCAGGTGAGCAGGAGAAGGTTTAGACTGTCTGTCACAATGCATCCCTGCAGACCAAAAGAAAGTGTTCAGAATACACCTGAAAATGTAAAGAAAGTCTTTCTTTCCCCCAGCAGTGCGGTGCAGATGCTATGCAGGTTGAGCTTCATTTCTCCAGAGCAAATCAAAGAGGCGGCATTCAATCCAGGCATAATTACACTCAGATCACTTTCTTACCATGGTGGAATTACAGTAATTAAGATGGGATATTCAGCAGCCCCGGGTCCCAGATCTTTTGTCATGGCATGAGGGCGGCTGAAGGATGGCAGTTGTTGGCGGTGGGCGTGGGCTGGCGGGAAAAGCAGTTGAGGGACCGCTGCAATCATCTTGATTTCATGTGCTGAACGATTACATGCCATGCTAATTGCTAGCAGAGGGATCTTTAATAAATATTTCATTCAGCGTAGCATCATTACTGCCTAATGCCGTTATTAATCTCTACCGGTAATTTCTATTGAGGAGGAAATGCTCTTTTGTGAGGAAAGCAGCATTCCCCCACCATGGAGAGAGGGACATGGCCAGGAACAAGTTACTTGTCCATAAAATTACATTCAATTGTTAACATGACTCTCCTATCTCCCTGAGTGGAAACCACGCAAGCGTTCTAATTAATGTCCCTCTTAAAAATGGATCTTCAGTGATTAAGAGCATGACAATGTGGTCAGTTCCCTCAAAAAAGACAGAATAAGAGTCCTGAGGTTGCAGCGATGCATCATATTGAACCCAAAGATCAACAATGGCAAAAAAAAAAAAAGCATCCCTTATAGGTGGTGTTTTATTTGCATTAAAATACTTTCTTTTGACTCCATTTTATATGCAAAGTAATACACTTAAGAAGTAAAAATTCTCATTGAAAGTCTCAAATGTAAAACTTAGGCATATAGAATGAAAATAATATATAACATTCTGAAAGTACATTAAAATGATATTTTAAATGTTAAAATAGTTCTTAATTCTCTTTTTGGTTAATTTTATGAAGGGGTCAACTTTCAACACCTTTTTTGGAACCAAAATATCATGATATCTGCAATGCGAAAAACACAATGTGAATGAATAAATCAAAAGCAGGGCTCTATATTTAATCAAATCTTGAAAACGACTAATGTCTGTGAATATTAAACTGCAATATGATTGCTATTGAAATAAGTCCGCGTGTTCTATGTGTCTCTGTGTGAATGAGCGGCAGAGTTTGGTCTACTACAAACATACTGAAGCACGTGTGACGTTCGTGGTGTTTTCAGCATCTGCCGTCTCACTATGAGGACATTCATCTCCAGAGCTGCTCTGTCACTTCACCAGCATTTCATCATTTCAATTGATAAAAACGTTTGTCAAATATTGAGACACTCAAAGGTTTTCACTACAACCCACCAAAAAAAAATGGTTTAAATTGAAGAAATTATTATAGATATATGTATATATTACTATTGTACAGTGATATATGTGTATGTATATATATATATATATCACTGTACAATAGTAATAAATATATAGCTGTAATAATTTCCTCAATTTAAACTATTTTTTTTTTTGGTGGGTTGTAGTGATAACCTTTGAATTTCTGTGTACTTCTCAAAGTAATAACAATAATTTAATGTATTATAACATTATTTCATTAAACACAGAGTCCAAAAATATTATTATTATGCTGAAGTAGGCGACTAACTTTGACAAAGGGTTTTAAGAACGTCCACAAAAACAACAAAACTAAAAATATTTTTTCATTTCCTTAAGATGGCAACCTGTTACATTTCATATAACACAAATATAAATAGAAAGTCCACCAGTAGCATTTTGCATTAACCCAGCAACAACAACAACAACAACAAAATTCTAATAACATTCTGATAACATTCCCATTAATCTATGAAAGCGTTATTTCTGAATGTAAAATGTCCAGTTTTTTAAAAAAGTTTTTTTAACGCCTTCTTTTAAGGCGACGTAGTTACACCTTACTGCATGTACTTACTATAGTAATAACAGTAAATGCAAAATTACAAGTAACTAACCCTAAACAAAACCTTGTAGTTAATTAATATTACTCAGTACTTATTTGAGTGAGTACAATGTAGCTATGACACCTTAAAATAAAGTAATCAAAATTCTTTGTTATACAAACATTAAGGAAACATTCCACTTTATCATCATTCTTCAAACATCACAGGCATTTTAATGTTCTCTGAATGTTCTGAAACAACTATCATGAACGTTCCATGAATGATGTTTTGTGTTAACATTTTTAAAGACCAGATAACTTTGACAGAATGTTCTACGGTACTGGAAGGGCGTTTGTTCATTGAACCTTGAACGTTAGCCAAAGTTCTGAGAATGTTTCCAGTTACCTGAGAATATCATACTGAAATACTTGTAGCGCAATGAAAAACGTTTCCTAGTCAAGAAATGTTCAAGACAACTGTAGGCTGACAATAACACATGCCTTTGTTCTACCCTCTAACGTCAGCTCTATATAACAGAACATTCATTAAAGCGTGCCTTAAAAACAAGCAGCAGCAGCATTAGCGTCTGGAATAGCCTCCACACAAACCAAAGCAATCCAAGGTGGAACAGTTTTGTGAAATTGAAGTTGTGTACTCCCAATTATCTGTCAGTGGTGACAGATAGCCTCAATAATATATTCACATTACAGCCGTGGATCAATTTTTAATCAAGCCGAGAACTGTAGAGGAAGTGAGCTAAAATGACCCGTGAGGAGAAGCCTCGATTCTCCACCAATCAAATTACTGCCTCTCACAATAAGATATAATCATGCCTGCCAGTGAGCCCGCGCTAATGGTCGGGCTTGAGTGCTATGTAAAAAAAGGTCAGAGGTCAAAAGAACGACGACCTTATGCAGTCATTCAGGTCTAATGATAAAGTGATTTGTTATTGCAAACAAAGTGTGCTTTGTGTTAGGAAACTGCTGGAAAAAGCCATTAGCACTGCAGTGCTCTCTTTATCAGAGAGGGGTAATTTGCAGTGAAAGCCGCCCCATTCGTAATATAGTATCGGGCTCATAAACAACACCCTTAGAGAATAAAGCTGAGCGAAAGGGAAAAAAAAACATCCACAGAACAAATGAGCGTAAAGGTAATTGAACGCAACTAAAATGTAATTTCCAATAAAGCCCTTCGCCCTGTCTTAAAAAAAAAAAAAAAAGCCAGCATTTAATGGCTCCCCCCAATAACCACGCAACCTCAACAACTCCCCCCCCGGTGCAAGACGGTAGAGAGCTGGCCTCAAGTGCCTGCTTGGGCATAAACAAACTCATTTACAGATCAGAGAGAGGGAGGGAAGGAGAACGCTCCGTTTTCCAGGGAAAAAAGTAGAGGGGATTTACATTAGAATCACATTAGCACCAGAGATGTGTTTAATTCAAAACACAAAGTGCACTGCTTGAAGGCAACATACCTGGGTCTGTATGATCCAGGGCTAAAGGCTGCATTCCAGTGAATGGGGCTAAAGCGTACACCGCCTCAAAGGGCTTTGATAGAATCAGCTTCTTTATCTGATGGTGAACCTGACATTCTGGCATTTCAGGGGGGTTTTCCCCGGTGTCTTTCCTTATCTGTCCTCCAAACAAGACCTGAATGACCCGGCTTTCAAAGGGGAAACTGATAACTTGCTTTGGGCGAAACAGCGAAAGACCCCGCAGACCCGGCCCTTGAAATCATTTCAAAGGATTGAGGGACTATAATGGCATTACGGGGAGGCAGGAGCTTTAGATTTGGTTATTCTCAAATTGCTGATGCTGTCTTAATCTACGGGCCTTTAAACTAATGTCGTTAGTGGATGGGCGGGCAGATTATCCGTAATTAGGCCCAGCGACTCTCAGACGTAAATGAGAGCGATGAGGCTTCGGAACAAGTTTGTCAGCTGCATTTCCAAATTGGAGGGTTACAACTGAAGGGATTTGGATGCCAAGTTCTTCCCTCCTTCTCTCTCGCACACGCACGTTTTCTTACTTTAGTGTTGTGGTGGGATTTACATGCACATGTAATGAGAGGAAATATCCTTGAGATGTTTAACTGATTAATACTTTGCTACTTCTCTTTGATTTTCTTTTTCCGTAGGCAGAACCGCTCCACTAGAGTCGAAGGATGCAGCGTGTAATAAAACAAATATCCCCATACTGCCAAGCAAAAAGGGGGAAAAGCACAATAAAGTGCACTATTTCAGCCTTCTATTATTATTACTATTTCAGTCATTGCTCAAGATCTTACTCTTGTGTATTGACATATTCAAAACTGGTGAGAATATTACTGTCTGTTCCTCACACAAAGCTATTGAGTCACTTTAGAAGACTACACAAGTCATGTTGACTATATTTATGAAGTGTCTATGATTATTTTGGCATGTTTTGGCATTTAAAAACTACCACAGATGACTTTCATTGAATGGAAAAAAAAGAATCTTGAACATTCTTCAAAATTTCTTCATTTGTGTTCAATGAAAATGTACTTTATATGTCTTTGGGGATGAGGATGAAACAATGACAAGAACTTTCATTTTTGAAAACGAACCAACCCCTTTAGTGTGAGTCAAACATAGATTAGATTACACTACATATAAGAAAATATATAAGAAATGTAGCCAATCAGCATATTAGAATGATTTCCGAAGGATCATGTGACACTGAAGACTGGAGTAATGATGCTGGAAATTCAGCTTTGATCACAGTAATAAATTACATTTTAAAATCAAATATTTAAAATTTTAATATTTCACAATATTAATTGTTTTTGCATATTTAGCAGGATTATCAGATCATCATGTCACTAAGAAAAACTACTTAGTTTAATTTTCTATTAACAAAAATCATTTCAATATTATTTTTAACTAGTGACCTATAACTGTAGTCTGTAACGTTAGATATCAACACCAAACACTTACTATAATTATTCTATACCATTAATAACTGATTAAGACTTCCTTTAAAATGAATACAATGTCTTATGATATATATAAATTATAACCATACTTCACTGTTGTGACAGCATCATTTTCACATATTAGGAAAACGTACAATGAGGTGAGATCTCTTGAGAGGAAGAGCTCCACTGACGCTGATAGCAGCGCACGCACGAATCAGGAAACAGGAAGTGGAGGGACACGGAACAGAGCTGGAGCTGAGGAGCTCCTGTGTGTGTATATAAAGAACAGTTTGTGTTTTGGAGAGGCGTGTGTGTGAGTGTGAGCCGGGTAATCGGAGCGTGCTCCTCCAGACTAATTACAGCACGAGGAGCCACATGCCCCACTCCTCTGATGTGTTTTTCATGTTAACACTTCCCACTGCCTCAGGTACATTCCCCACTACCAAGCCCACAAAGCCCTTCTACCATGTTCTACGGGAATGACATCACTTTATTTTTGGATTAAATTTTCATACTTTTGTGTTTTCCCCTTTTGTACATTTGGCTTCCATTTATTTATTCTCACCGCCTTTTTTCCGTACAAAAAACACAATATGGGCGAGAAGAGTGGCTTGCCTAAAGTACAGCTGCATGTATTTTCCAGGTTAAGGTCAGTGCTAGGTAGTAACTGATTATATGTAATCTGGATTATGTAGTCAGATTCCAAAAATTAAGTACTTGTAATTAGATTATATTCCATTTTAAAATGCTCATAATCAGATTACAGTTACTTTTTTTTTTTGATTACATGTTATTTACATTTAATGGCAGTGAATTGACCCTTCGCAAAGACCCGCCCCCTTTAGTTACTGTTGCTATGCCCCGACGAGCCATGCATGGGGACACTGACAACGTATGAAACAGTTTCATATTTAAAATATTGTAATTTTTGAAGAAGTTTAAACAGTAAATACCGTATTGTGTCTCTTTAATGTGTCGTGACAGATCGCTGTAACTCCTTCAAGCGGCTCGTGAACCGATCATCTCTTCATACTAGTTCATTTATAGCATCAAATAAATATGAATGAACATCAGAAGGAATGTTGTTTCAAGTGCGGAAAGACACCAATGTTAATCTACTAACTCCCCTGACTGCTTTGTCGGACAAAATAGCGCATTCGGGGTTATGATTGGTCAGATCGCCTGTCAATCAAACTCTTTGTGAAGGGTCTATTGATTTTTCCTAATTAATCTTTTACATATACATATCTTTTATATATATATATATATATAAGTTTGTTTGTTTTTACTCATAGGAATTGCAAAGACAGACCAGCCACTAATCAGTTGGCTGTGATTAATACAGGATTTACAGTTATCGTTTCAATTTTAAGGAATATTTTCTCAACTAATCAACTCCTGATGAACACCCAACCCAAATGATGCAGTGTTCCCTATGCACTCAAATGGGTAATGTATGAATTTTATTAGGTTATTTAGTAATTTAACATCAGAATTTGCCAGTCTTATATGTAATTAAAGCTGCAACAGTTGAGCTCACAAATTGTTCAACATTCCACACTTCGTTTTTTTTTTTTTTTTTTTCTGGTTAATTAAGTGCATCATGGTATTTGAAATACACTTTCAATGAATTGGGATTCACTTTATGTCTTTAGAAGGCTTTTGTCATTAAAACACATTAATAGACAAATTGTCATTTTGTGTTCACATGCAATGCAGGGATTCATCGAAAAAAGGCTGGAATTCTGGTTTCATATGCTACGACTTACATTTATCAGCATTGTCCAACATCCAATGGTTCATCCAATCAAGAATATGTTTTCTAATGCAGCAGTACGGTGTTGTTGTGGAGGGCTGGTGGGAGTGCTAATGGTGGGTGCAGGGTGGCTGAGCAGCATGACCCTGTTGTCAGTTCGGGTGTAATTAATGCCTCTGTATGCTTCAGGGGAAGTCAGGAGAGAGTGGGCTGCAGAGCGTCCCCTTGGGCCCCGGCGCGCATGGTCCTCACCCCGCCAGAAGCCACACAGCCTCGGGTGCCTATACTACAGCCACACTGACCCAGTGTGCACTTCGCTCCACGTGAACTTCTCTCAGGACTGTGGGATAAATATATACAGAATCTGCCCATCCCCTAATTGTTATCAGTCAGACAAACAGATAGCAAGTGTCTCTATATATAACAGTACCCAGGATGCTTTGTAGGACACTTTGTTGTGTTTTGTGTTGTGTTGCCTTTTATTTTTTGCTCCTCTTTGGATGCCTTGGGACGGGTGGTGTTGTGGGGCATCTAGGTCCAAAGCAGACATCGAAAAGAAGGAAGTGGGCAGGAAGAAACATTGCATTCATTTGGCATCCTAATACAATTAATGTCTTTAATGGGAGTGGTGACGGGGATGTCACAAACTGAAGAAAATATATTCAAAAAAATAAATGTAAACAGCAGTTGCCTCAACATCATTTCACATTTTAGTTTAACAAAGTAAAAATATATATATATATATATTTATAAAAATAAATATATATATATATATATTCATATTTTACTATAATATGAATAAAAATGACAAAACAAGGAAATTTCTTTAACTAAAATTAAAAAATATAATAATAACAAATAATTCAAAATATTAATAAAAACTAAAATAGTACAATCAATACAAAAAATTGACTTACAATTCCAAAATTTAATATTTAACTTGCAATTCTTAGTACATCTTATTTGCTTTCATTAAATTATACATTATTTCTACACCAACAATTATTATTAGTATTATTATTAACATCATAGTCATGTATAAATATTCATATGCAAATTAAAATGCCAATACTTTACTCGATATTCCAAAAGGCATTATGATTATGTAACGCACATTACTTAGTAACCCCAACACTGAAGGCCATGATGTGGTTGAATGTTGAAGACTAAAGTGTGTATAAAAACAAGACCTGAACAAGACCATTGTACATTGTCCCAATTTTTGTTACTGCGTCTTATAAGACAAAAATGAACTTTAACGCTGCTGCCTTCTGCACACTTTGTTGAGGATTCTCACCCTGACATTCATCATTTGAAGTAAACTGTGACGGTAGAGCCAACATGTCAATGATGTAATGGATTTCAGGAGCAGATATGAGAAAAGAATTAAGATGAAACTGTCATCCTACGTAAACGACCCTGCCGTAAGAGGTTGGTTGGATGAGTTTATTGATAATTAGACCCTCAGGCTTTGATGAATCAGCTGTCTGACCCCAAACAGGCAACTAATGCCACACTGAATCTGACGGATCCTCCTACCATTGATCTGCAGCAGATCTGAACACTGACGTTGAGTAAAGAATACAAAGGTTTTTATGTCTTCTTTTGTCCATCCTTCAGAAATCAATACAATCACACCAGGGGCTGATTATCAGAAGGAGGTCATGTGTGATGTGGGAATTCAAAGGAAGCATGTGTGCGATCAAGTGTACACTTGCTTGATAGTATGCTTGACAGTAAAATGAGTGATAAGAATTACTACATCCCAAATCACAGAGACCCAAAATCAGAAAGCCAAATGTAGAGTATATGCCAATCTGCAACAGTACTTTTAGTGTGCAGTAGATGTAAATTGGGCTGCAAAATGACTTTACAAGCCTGTTTCTGTTTCGAGAAGTCTGTGCTTTGGCTATTAACAGACAAACAATCACAATCTCACAGCCAAAGAAAGCAGCTGCTTTGAACAGCTACGAGACCAAAGAATTACAAGCTGACAGCTGGGAGTGAGAGCAAAAAACAGCACACTTTCTGACACACGAACACCAACACTAACTTCTCAGTGAAGTCTTTAAAATATACATCATAAAAGGGGAGGTAAAAAACTGGGATATTTCTGCATGGCTCTTGAACAGAAAGAGCCCTACAGGTAAGTGGGTGAGAGTCTGCAGCGATGAAATATTGATATGGTCTGATGATACATCTGAGAACATTACTGATTCAAGCTTTTTATATTATGTACGGATATAAGCGTGAAAATAACATTGACTGAGTATATACCGTACTTGGATACATTTAAATGAACACATTGCTATCCATGGCACTGGAATGACAGAGTTGAGTTTCTGTAGGTAGATGAAGGTTGTGGATTCACGATCAAGAGTCACACTGCATTTTTAGTTGATCTAACTCAATTTTTGACGGAAAACTTATGCATTTTGGACATTCATTTACACAACAGTCTCCGTGTAAACTACAAAAACGCGAATTTGAAAACGGTTGAATACAGTGTTTTGATGATTTTTGCGAAAAGTGATCATTTTCTCAACTTTTTCATCTGTACGCAAAACCTTTCAAAAATGCGAAGGAAAATTTCTAAAATTTACTCACATTGCTAAATTTGACTATTAGAAAGTAGCCTCACCATGAAAAAAATACTTAGACAACTCAAATAACACATTTTGTGTAAGTCGCTTTGAATAAAATCACCAGCCAAATCTTATGGGTGTAATGCCCGGGATGACAGGAGACGAGGGTAACAGATAACAAGCAGGTTTATTTAACGAGAGCAGACATGTAACAGTGTGCATAGCACAAACGATTACCGACAATGAACAAGACAAGGGGAGGAACTTAAATACACAGATGACGAGGGTTAAACGGAAACAGGTGATGACAATAACTAATTAGACATTGTGAAGACTAAACTAGACATGACGAGACAGACTGTGACAGTACGCCCCCCTCGGAAAGGCGCGTCCTTGCGCCGTAAGAGGAAGAAGGCGGAGGCTCTGGAGGAGGGCGTGGAGCTGGAGACAGGCAGTGCCCAGGTGAAGATGGCCGCCGCCGCCATGGTGAAGCCGACAGTGGGAGGGGCCAGGGAGGAATCCAGACTGTGAGGTGGGATGACGTGCTGGGGCCGATCGATGGCGGCGGAACCATGGCAGTGGGTGGAGGAACGGACGGAGCTTCTCGGCCGACGGACCTCGGCGCCGCCGCCGACCCGGAAGTCCATGGCGGAAGCTGAGCGTCGACCCTCGTAGACTGACCTTGAGAGACGAGTGAGTCCAGCGGAGCTTCCGGGCTGACGGGCCTAGGAGGTGATGAGGGAGCTGTGGGTCGAGGTGCAGGTGACGGGCTGAAGGGTCTAGAAGGTGATGTGGGCCTGGAGGCCTGAAGGGAAGCCGGGGACTCCACCTCGAGCCTTGCTGGTGGAAGGACAGCCCGAGGTGCTGGAGAGGAGCCGCACGGGGCGAGCGGCGGGGGCAGAGCCGAGGAGCTGGTCGTTAGCAGTGGTGGCCACGGATCCAGGGGGGTGACTGGGATCAGCGGCGGAAACGGAAGGAGATCTCCGGACGGGACCGGGAATGAAGACACAAGGGTGGGGAATTGGGTGGGGAAAGGATCCGCAGCCCACTGCTTGAAGATCTTGTGGACCGCTCCTGGCTCTGTGATGGGCTGTTCCGCTCGCTTTGCCACCGGGGCCCCGAGGTCATCAACGTCCGCTCCAACCTCGGAGCGCACCCCGGGCTGCCAAGCTGAGGCGGAGCGTTCGTCCTTCTTGCACCTCCAGACCCAGTAGTCCAGGTGAGGTCGAGCCTCCGGGCTCAGCAGATAATTTAGCGAGGGTAAGTCCAAATCCATTTTTCTCATTTGAGAAGTTCTTCTCTTTTGAGGGTCGGTAATCCTGTATCGCCCGGGATGACAGGAGACGAGGGTAACAGATAACAAGCAGGTTTATTTAATGAGAGCAGACACGTAACAGTGTGCATAGCACAAATGATTACCGACAATGAACAAGACAAGGGGAGGAACTTAAATACACAGATGACGAGGGTTAAACGGAAACAGGTGATGACAATAACTAATTAGACATTGTGAAGACTAAACTAGACATGACGAGACAGACTGTGACAATGGGATGTCTTGCCCTATAGACTTCCATTGTAAGTGCATTACTTTAAACACGATTTACATTTGTTTTCGCAAACTGAGGGATGAATAAAATCTATTTTAAGTGTCGATAGACTATATTCCACAAATGCTATATGTTCTGTTTCAGTTTTCTTTTTCACTGTTCCCGTTTACCCGAGTTTCTATTAGGGCTGCTCTTGACTAAAGATTTTTCTGGTCGACTAGTATTCGTTCATTTTAAGTGATTAGTCAACTAATCGCATGTTGTTGTTTTTTTTGTCACTGAATGGGAGGCTAAATATCATTTTGCCTTTAATAAGATTTTCCCAATAAACCGGGTGTCCTCCGTGATTCCTGTTCTTTCCGACAACAAAGCATTTGAATTTGACGGGTTCGTAATCACGACTGAATTTACGATAGCATGTGATTAGTCCCATTTTAAACTCAGAGCACTGCTTTAACATAACTTTAAATTTGGTCATTTTGGCGGATGGTAAAGAGTTTGCAAGCTATATGAAGGCTCTTTTGAGATTAGGTATGACGGAGGGCTAAATATAGGTCTAAATAAAGCATCTTCATGGCATGTGTAGGTTTGTAAATGGTGTCTGTGTGTTCCACTGATGGCGCGTGTCCTGTGAGGATGACCTTGCAGGGAGAAGACGGGTGCGGCTCGTGAATGGAGATGGAGGTGTGAATAGGATCGCATCACAGAGACCCGTTCTGCTTTACCAATGCAGCGATGCAGAGCTGTCTTGGGTGACCCCGCCGCTGACCTGTGAGACCTCCACAGAAACTGTTGGAGAAGACCAGCTGAGAACATCTCCACTGTTAAACGTCTCCTCAATATCATGTATATATATTTGTATATATATATATTTATTATTATCAAATTTGTATATTGTTATTATTTTTGTGTTGTTTTATTATATATATAAAAAAATCTATTATTTTGTATATAAATAAAATATGATAAAATCATGATATTATTACATAAAATTGTACATTTCTTATCATTTGCATTAAATTGTATTATATTGTGGTATACCTGACGCAAAAATCCAACACATGCTCCTAATCTGTCCTTCTATATGTATAACTGGTCCTACTAAATCTGCTTCGAGCAGGATTCGAACCGGCATCTCTGGCATGAGAGCCAGGCGCACTAACCAGGAACGCTAAAGACAACAGTCTCCACTGTGCCTCTTGAGGCCAGGAGAGTGAGGTTTACATGCACAGCTTTTACTAGCTTGCTTTCACTACACTTGCCCCCCCTAAACCTCACTCCCATCCGGGTCACGGCACCAAATGTAACCGCTCCTACTCACGCTGCTTCAAGTGGGATTCTGGCATCTCCTGCATGAGAGATGGCAAGGACAGTCGCTAGCAGTCCATTTGAGGCCAGGAGAGTGAGGTTTACCTGTACAACTCTTACTAGCTTGCTTCCACTACACTTGCCCCCCTAAACCTCACTCTCATCTGGGTCACGGCACCAAATGTAACCGGTCTTACTCGCTGCTCCAAGCGGGATTCTGGCGTTTCCTGCATGGGAGACGGGCAAGGGCAGTCGCTAGCAAGCCATTTGAGGCCAGGGGAGTGAGGTTTACCTGCACGGCTCTTACTAGCTTGCTTCTGGTACATATGTAGCACAGGAAACCTGAGCTGTCTGGTACAGTTAAAGTTGTGTCATTTACCCTCTGAGGATTTTTGAGGCCCTGGAGAAGTTTTGACATGCTGTTGTTTATAAACATGGCAAAAGTGTCATTACGCTGTGTTCAGCTCTGTATTCAGTGTTCTGAAACAAGATGGCAGAAAAAAACAACCATCAAACTAACAAAGTTGTAAATCATCTGATATTGGTATCGGCATCGTGCATCACCAATCAAAAACCATGAACTTCGTGCAGCAACAGGCTGAAGTGATGAGACACTCGCTCCGAAACGAACAGCGTGCCATAAATCGGAGGAGACTTTGTGCATGCATGTATGTGTGTGAAGCCGTGATCTGAAGGATTTGGCAGGAGCCCACTGAGCATGGTGAGAATGGGTCAGGGGAGAAAGGCCTGGCCAAGTGTAGCTGTGTCTCATGAAACCACAGAGCCGCAGGGAAATGAATAAATAAATATCCCCTCCAACCATGCTGCCTGTTCCCATGTTTTGGCAGGGCAGGAAAAGCCAGGAGTCCAGTTGCTGCATGCACATTAGTAAGACAAACAGCAGCAGACCTGTGCCTTTTTTTCCTCAATGCAGTCTTGAGAAAAACCCAGGCCTTGTCTGTATGGTACCCTGCGTCCCAGCCAAACCTGACCGACAGCATTGCTCAACTCCAAACTCGTTCAATTATTCAGACTCAGAAAATGAGATGAGACTAACAAAAAGGGGATTTTAATCTTGATGCATTGTGACATACTTAAACACTCTTGCTGTCACCAAATAAATAAGTAGTCTATGAGACATTAATCTGTCATTAAGGCAGCTTCACTTTTGGCCCGCGTTGCACATTCCAGCGCACTTAAAAAAACAGCCATCCACACGGGGAAAGACGCCACCTCTGAATTCCCAGCATTCTCTAACGAGGTGGGGAACAACAGTGTGCATTCTGGGAAATGGCACCATTTTTTAAATTTTTGCAAAAAAAAAAAAAATGAGCGGAGATGCTTACTCACCGCCTCAGTGCGACAGAGTTCTGGGTCCCTCATTTTCCATGAAGCAGAAAACGCAGATGGAATCCAGTCATAAAAATGGAATTCATTGCATAATGCAAAATGTCACAAAATTTGGCAAAATTTTAAATAATAAATCAAAAATAGGGCTGTACACTTCAAATGGCGATAGTGTCTGTGTATATTAAAGCACAAAAAGACTGCTATTTAAATATATATTTCTGTGTGAATGAGCAGCATCTAGCTTGTTTTCAGCATCTGTAATCTTACTATATGAGGACATAAACACACTTCACCAGCATTTCACCGTTTCATTTGACAAAACTATTGTCAGATACACACAGAAACTCAAATGTCTTCACAACAACAAGCAACAAAAAAAAGTTTGGTTTAACTTGAAGAAATTATGACAAAATTATATTACTAATGTACAGCAGAATGTACTAAAGAGTGTAATAATAATAATAATAATACAATTTATCAAAACAAGTAATACCACACAATATCAATCTTTTTTAATTAAACAGTAAACCTCGGTAACACTTTACAATAAGGTTCATTAGTTAAACATTAGTTAATGTATTAACTAACATGAAGTAATCATGAGCAATACATTTGTTACTGTATTTACTAATCTTCGTTAATGTTAGTTAATGAAAATACAGTTGTTCATTGTTTGTTCATGTTAGATTTTAATAATGTATTAGTAAATGTTGAAATTAACATTAACAAAGATTAATAAATGCTGTAGAAGTGCAGTTCATTATTAGTTCATGTTAACTAATATTATTATTGTAAAGTGTTACCGAAACCTCTGTTGTGCACTTTGTTTGCAAAAAAAATAAAATTAAAGGAATTGTTCAAATTTCATTTGATTACAATTTAAATTAAATTGTTAAAGTTTTATGCATTTATTTGATTTCCACTGTATTTTTTATTATTAATATCTAATTAAACCACTAAAACAGAATCCATATAAATAAAATTAAAATGGAAAACAGAATTTGTGAAAAAAATAAATAAAATATATTTCTCTGGACCCTAAGTGAGTAGTTTGTTCTGGATGTCCCAAGTCAAATAATCCCAGCCCATAAGATATGCCAGAGTTTTTAACCGAAAAGCTCATTTAGCTCCTCAACAAGACGGACGATGCGCATGTGGAACGAGTTACACACTGAAGATGAATACTGAGGATTAGAGGTTTACAAGAGCTGTAGTGAAGGTATACTGGGACACAAGAGCTGGCGAATTCACCTATCACATCGAGAGCAGCTCAAACTGCTCTTTGGATAACAATCAAATGCAAGTGACCTGATGGAAGCTTCATACCTCGACGGTCTCTTGACATGGCTTCATAAATCAAAGTTCAATCATTTTTTCCAAACGCACTTAATTGGCTCTCAAAACCACTGTTTTCTCCTCTTGAGATTAAAGGTGTTCAGATGACAACATAAAGCCTAGTCTGGCATGAAGCTGATGCTGCTCATGGAGATGATAATGACCCTTAAGCTGTAAGCACAGAGACATTCATATTTTATTCATGCAGTTATGCCTCATGGTACACACCTTGCCTTTTTCTAATCTCAAGCAACTGTAGCGATCCTTTTTAAGGGTCTTGGTGAGGCATGCACACACACAGTGCTCCAGGGACCCATCTGCCACCCTTTTATTAATTCATCAGACTTAAGCATCATTTGGTCTGAACTGGAATCAAATATTTCTGAGATTCCTTTATTTGAGTCTCATATATCTCTTTATCCTCCGCTCTCACATCCCCCCGTCCCTACAGAAGCTGCCGTGGGCATTTAACGCAGCTAAATCATTGTGTAATAAAAATAAATCTGTCTTCTTTGAAATGTGTCACATTGATTTTTACCGTGGTCGATACTAGATTTGAAAGGTGCAAATTCAAAGCATTCTTAAACAAACATGCTATTCAGGAAATTACTGTACGCATTATTTTTAAGTTATTGATCACTGGAAAAGATTCAGGAGTTTTGCCTAATTTAACGTATTTATTTCCGTCCACCTTACTTGCAAATTCTCATTTTTGCCACTGCAGTGCAAGTTCAAAATAACATTTAAATGCATTGCAGAAAAGTTAATGAGATGCATTTGCATTGTTGTTATTATTGTACTTGATAGTAGTTTTCTTAAAATATAATTTCCTGTTTGTATTGTATTTATTTCTTTCATTTTAGGTATGAAATATAACTTTTATGAAGGATATGATATGTTTGTTAAATCCCCCACTTCATTATGCTCCAGCTTTTACAATAAATGGTTACGCAAAGTGTTTCTATGTCATTGTCCACCTTCTTTATGGCGGTTGGCCCCTCTTAAAGGACGGCCTTTTCCCTAAATCAGCCTCTACAAACACATTCAGTCTCAGAAAGAAATGTCATCTCCATGCTGGACAGACCCGACTGCACTATAGCACAGAGCCATTAACTCCTGCCTTACCGTAAGGTTGATACTGCCCTCCAGTGGTCAGAGCAGGTACATCCACGAAGATAATTGCCCTTGAGGCCTGCAGGGATTGAGCAGGTTTTTGTACATTTGTTTTAGTAAAGTCAAGAAAGTTTTTTTTTTTTCCTTAGGTGTGAAATAATAAGTAGAATTTGTTCGGTGTTTTTCCCACCAGACACTAAAAGATCACACTTAAACAGCACATCTATTGTTTTATCATTTAAAACCAAAAAGTTTTTTGCTTGAAAAGTGTGTTCTTTAAAATAAATGCTTCTTGGTTTGATATTTTGTTATCTAATGCAATAGCATTCAGACATTTTTAACTGTCAAAATAGTTTTTGGAGCCATATACACATTTATTTCTTTTGCTTTGGGTTCTGGCTAGCGGTGGCTGTAAATTTTGATGTTCGCAGGACACAGCTCCACCTCAGTAAATGAACCCTCCGGGGCCCAGCGCAGAAACATTCCATTCATGCCCCTGAACCCTGATCAACCCCTCCACCGGCAGGGAACAATGAATTCCCCAACGTCACCCATGTGTGCAGGTAAAACTCCTTGGGCTTTATGATGGTAACCCATAAAATAAGTCAGTCTTTGAAGCTCCTAGTTGAACCAAAGGTGAATACAGTCATGACATCTACCCTAAAATATTAATGACACAACTTACTCAACAGAAACGCTGTCTGGCTTATTTCAAGAGGATCACCTGACACCTGCTTATGATAAAAGACTTGAACAACAGCATGATTAATGACAAATAAGGTGTCCGCAAGGTGAAATGAAGAGTTTATATAGTATATAAAATATTTAACAATTTATATATATGTATAAACTATTGTATTAAGTTCTTGTGATTTTGTTTTCATTTCATATTGGTTTCATTTGTTTAAAAAAACATCTGCACCTTTAATTTAATGATTTTAAAATATGTTATAAAAGATATTCCTTAAGCCTTTAATACAAAAACATTTAACTATTTTAAGGCAGTTTTTAAATATTAAAATAGTAAATATTAATTTATATATATATCATTTATGAATCATGAATATTAGGTTATGAATCATGAGTTTAACCATTAAAACCAAAACCATTAAAAAAATCTTGAAATAAAAAAAAATATTACAAAAATAAACTTAATTTATTTTAATTATATGCTAATTTAATTTAGTTTATGTTGATGTACTAAGAGTGAAATAAAAATTATAGACATTTTTAAAAGATTAAAATTCTTACAAATGACAAAAAAACAACAAATTATTAAACCTTTAACTAAAATAAAATGAAATGTCAAAAAAATACAAAATTAACACTTATTCAAAATATTAATAAAAATTATAATATCTCAATGATACTAAAACAACACACACACACATATATATATATATATACATAGACTGAAGGGCCTTGACAATTACGAGGGTTTCTGTGATATCATTTCCTGTTTTATGATGAAAAAAACTGCTTCATTGCTTTTGTTAAAAATATAAATGATTACCTACATGTTCACTTTTTCCATGATAATCATTAAGAACCCCCCCACACACACACACAAAAAAAAAGTCGAACATGTTGCGCCATAGATTCATGACAAACAAAGAGGTTTAAAAAAAAAAAAACATCAGCCAAGACATTCTCTGTAAATCCTGTCATACAACCTGTTCTTCAACCATGGGCCCAGCATGCAACATTCACACGCACAAAGACAAAGATTACATAAACGCCCACATACAAATACTCAACAGTAATCGTTTCACACACTTAACACAAACCAACATACACGAGCTTCCACACGCATCCGAGCAGGAAGCCTCAGGCAATGAGCGTTACTCTGAAAGTGAACAAAATTAAGATGGTGTGCCAATTTTTACAGTTTGCAAAAATCTGTTTTCCTCAAGCAAATAGTGGGCAGCATCAGAGAGCCACACAGAGAGTCCGTGGACAACTCGTACAGTGACAGGAAACAGCAAAGCGCAAGACCCGGGCTTCTATTTACCCACAGGACCATAACTCTGAGGGAGGGTCACGACCTCCGACGGGGACATGTCGCTGCGGCAACTGGCTCTTTAAGCCGCTTGTCTCCTCGAGCAAATGATTGTGTCATCGTGATCACACCGCGGGGAGACAGATATGTTTTGACATGTTGGCCGCAGCACTTTAGACAGTGCGACAGGGATGGAAAGTGACATGGGCTGATAACTCATGCCAGGCGTGGCATGATATCATGAGCATCTGTGCCAATGATTGTCGGCTAGGGAATGCCAAGGAAAACAAGTAAGAGGAAACAGGAATCTTATAAGGAGGGCTAGACTGCTATTGGTTGCAAAAGGCAGGACTGTCAGCCAAGAGTCAAACTACAGCAATGGGTGATATGACCGATATTCAGGGCCACACATGTAGGACAGAGTCACAGAATCCAGTCATAAAAATGGAATTATAAATAAATATAAAACAGATTTCATAGGGTCCAAAAAATGTAAACATTTTTTGAAAAGAAAAAAAAAAAACATTTAAAAAAAATGTGTTAAACTTTTAATAAATTGTCACCGGCCACTATAGGAACACCTTGATAGTATCTTGTTGGACCGCTTTTGCCTTCAGAACTGCTTCAATTCTTCATGTCATAGACTCAACAAGATTCTGGGAACATTCCTCAGAGATTTTGGTCCATATTGACATGATAGCATCACGCAGATTTGTCCATAATGAGAATCTCCCGCTCCAGCACATCCCAAAGCTGCTCTATTGGACTGAGATCTGTTGACTGTGGAGGCCATTTGAGTTTAGTGAACTCAGTCATGTTCAAGAAACCAGTTTGAGATGAATTGAGCTTTGTGACATGGTGCATTATTTTACTGGAAGTAGCCAGCAGAAGATGGGCACATTGTGGTCATATATGGATGGACATGGTCATCAACAATACTCAGGTGTGCTGTGGCGTTTAAACGATACTCAGTTGGTATTAAGGGGCTCAAGGTGTGATATCCCGCAAACCATTACACCAGCAGCAGCCTGAATCGTTGATACAAGGCAGGATGGATCCATGCTTTCATGTTGTTTAAGCCAAATTCTGACCCTACAATGTTCTTCTGCTTTAAATTTCGATGTGTTGTGCGTTCAGAGATGCTCTTCTGCAGACCTTGTTTATAACAAGATGTTATTTGAGTTACTGTTGCCTTTCTATCAGCTTGAACTAGTCATTCTCCTCTGACCTCTGACAACAACAAGGCATTTTTGTCCACAGAACTGCTGCTCACGGGATGTTTTCTTTAATACTCAGACCTGCCCGTCTGCCACCAACAACCATGCCACGTTCAAAGTCACTTAAATCACCTTTCTTCCCCATTTTCAAGCTCAGTTTGGAATTCAGCAGATCATCTAGACCTGGACTGCGAAGTGGACTTCACAGGGTATTTCGCCATCTTAAGTCAGATTCCAATCCAAAGGGAGCAATGTTCAGTTCAAAGTGCACTACGAAAGGAATAGGGAATAAGGGAACATCGATATATCACTTCACATGAAGTAGAGAGGAAACATCTGTCATTGCGCACCACGTCACCAGTCATGAATTTTGTTATTATTATTATACAAACTAGTGTATTTATGAATGGTAATGCTGATGAATGTTACATTTGCATATTCTATTGTATGAATAGGCATGACAAAGTAAAAGTGTTGAGAAGCAGCTGAGGCTCTGTCATTTTCTATTTTACTCATTTACCTCAGGAGTGTGGTAACGCTGTGCGTGGAAAAGAAAGCGGGACATGAGACCAAAACCATGGATTAAAAACACATTTAGACATTTAGTTAACTTTTATATAGCATGATTGTTAGTGCAGCTTCAAATCTGTTATATTAGATACATAATGTGTATGAATATTATACATTTTAAATTTGAAAGTAAAATAAATTACAATATCTATTTTTGTTATATCATAATCTGCGCGACCCCGTCGTTGACTTCTTTGTAGACGTTTGTAGGGCGTTCCAAATGAGCGCTTATTGTCAGCCACTTCAACTGTTATAAGTAGGGAGCAGTAAACACTGCGTAGGGATAAAATAGAACACAACTCATGTCTACATGCCTAAATGCTTTAATGAGCTGATGAACAGGTGTGCCTAATAAAGTGGGCAATGAGTTCTATGATTTAAATTAACAGAAAAACTGAAGTTTTATGGACTCCTACACTACATGTGGTAGCATTCTGAAAACATCAGGTCAGTGAGTAGAATACATTTTTGCATATACTACTGACATTGTAACAATCTAAAGCTGATTTAAAATATTACCCTTTAATACTTCTCAAGAAAGTTATCACACAGTTACACACATACACACACACGTTGTGTTTTCATGTTTTATGGGGACATTCCATAGGCGTAATAGTTTTTATACTGTACAAACTGTATATTCTGTCCCCCTACACTACCCCTACCCCTAAACCTACCCATCACAGAAAATGTTCTGCTATTTTAGATTTTCAAAAAAGATAATTCTGTATGATTTAGAAGCTTGTTTCCTCATGGGGACCAAAAAAATGTCCCCACAAGATCAAAATTGATTACTATTACTGTGGGGACATTTGGTCCCCATAACGTAGGGAATACGACCCCCCCCCCCCCCCCCCAAACACACACACACACACAGTAGGGATTCTGTACAAAGCACAAAGTTTAACAATCAGAGAGGCTGCTAATGTAAAACTGTGGACAATGACAACAGAGAAATAATTTGTGAAGCAAACAGGGATGTTTTGGTGTCTTTCTCTCTCTCTCTCTCTCTCTCTCTCTCTCTGTTCCAGCAGTGTGCAGTCTGAGCGGGAAGTGCTGAGCTGCCAGAGAGAAGCGCATCACTGCCAGGGAGAAATCTCATTAGTACGTGCTATGCCAATAAAGCGTAAACTATTCAGATATGTGAATATAATGTGAGTGACTGTCCAAAAGAGGAAAATCTGCGTGACGCAGATTCAGCCACGCTGAGCGCCGCTCAAGGAAAAGAGAGAGAGAAAGAGGGACAGAACCTGTGCCATTTTTGGGGGGGACTGATGTGTTTGGCAGTAATGAAGGAATGGAATGTAGTCCGTCTAGGGTCTAAGAGTGTAGTATTTTTTTTTTCTTTCTCTGGCTATACAGATTTCTTGTTTTTCAAGTGAAGGATTTTGTTGAAGAATACTGCATTTAGTTAAGACAAGCAAGTCTTTGCAAGAAAGCTGATTTTTCCAGCAGTACAAACAGGCCATGTCAGTGTGTGTTCGCTTGACAGGATCCATCTCAAATTTGAACGTAATGAAAGGACAGTGTGTGCGTTTGAGATATTTTCCTGTTGTCCCTTCAACCCTTTTGTAATTCTCTCTCCTTAGATTTGAGGTGTCTGGGACTGATTTATAGTTTGCTTTAACATAATCCAACATAAAAAATACTGCGATTAGTTTGGGGTAAAGTTGGGGGTCTAATATACTGGAAGAAATCAATCCTTTAGCATTCCCATGCAGGGTTCCCACTCTTTGTCAGAGGTCATTTTACAGGATTTTTCCAAGACATTTCAAATTTCATTACGATTGAAATAAAAGACAAGAACCACAGATTCATAGTAATATACATATTCCTCTAAAAAATCTCTTAAAAATGTGCAGTTTGTTTGCATTTTGTTTTAATTTACTATATCATAAGAATATTCATAATGCAATGAGTTTAATGTTTTATTGTATTTTGAATAGTAAAAAAGGAAAGTTCTTTAAAAAGGGCAGCAACTTATGGTCTTAATGAGTGAGTCATTGAATCACTTGCTCGATTCATTCAAAAATATAGATGCATTCAGAAACAAAAACCCACTGTGTGGTGTTAAGAAATTTTCTGCTCCGGATTTGTTTGGAACCATTTTTCTAAAACGTAAGTATTAACTTCTTGTTTAGTGAACTTTTGCAGAAAATCAGTATCACATTTGCAATCGTGCTTTTATTAAATACTTTAGTATTATTGTATTACCACAGATTTATAGCCATTTCTAAAAACAAAATAAAAGACTTTACATATAATATAAGGGCTGCTACCCTTTCTTTTGCCAGTGTTCGTCATGCATGCTGTGATTTGCCGTGCCGACACCATTCTTATGCCGTATCAAAATTAATTGTTTGTAAAAATGAACATTAACAAGGTTAGGTACCTGCTTACCAGTTGACATTCGCTGCAAACATTCAGGCACTTAAATAACAAGCTCCTGCAAATGTCAACACAAGACGGTCATTGGTCATTCATTTTCCAGGATTTCCAGGTTTCGCAGGACACGTGGGAACACTGTCAATAGCAGTTGCTTAGAACTGGAACAATCTCCATGGCTGCAATCTCATTGTCACTCACATTTCACTATTTGTATCTGTAAATACCATGTCTTTTTCTATCTTTCTTAGTTTTTCTTTGGTTTTCCTTTTTCCATGATTTCATGGTTTTTAACCAGCCGTGACGAGCAAAATTTTTGAAATTGTTCTTGTTTCAATGCTGTAAGCTCAATGATTATCTCAGGTATTTATTTGTTTTGTACAATATTAAAATTGTTTAATTTTAAGTTCAGTTTCGAGTGACTTTAATAGTGACAGCAATAGATAATTTACCTCAGATCTTAAAAAATAATGTAAAGGAAGCAGAACATCTAAACTGAAAAGTCAAGTGTACTGTATGCTGTGTTGGGTAAAGTTACTTTTAAAAGTAATGCATTGCAATATTGTAAAAAAAAGTAACTAGTTGTGTTACTTAGTTATTGTTTGTGGAAAGTAATGTTACGTTACTTTTGCATTACTTTTTTCTCACCTGGCCTGGACTTGCTTATTTTCTACTGTTGGCTTGTTGGGTCAAACTCAGAAACCCAGAGTTTCATTTTTAATTGGGCCGAGACAACCTTGTTCAGACGAACTTTGTTTTGGTAGGGATGTTTGGGCGTGATTGTCGTGTTCATATATGCCTAAACTAATCAAAACTAAGGGAGAAAATGAGCCTGGTCTGAAAACACCCTAAAAGTGGAATGAATAAGCCTCAGGCTGAAGGAAATGCAAGTTCATGTCTGTACAGTAGAGGGCGCAGCTCAAACAAACCTTTCAGCTGTGCTGCTATTCTGGATTGCAGAAGAATAGGACGCAGCAGAAAAATAAACAAAAATGTGATGTTTAACTAAAGTCATTTTTGCTTATTAATGTTTATTTGGATCATCGAAGGTCAACATCAAGGACACTGGTTAATAAAGTGAGATAAAATACATAAAGTATATTTTTATTTTTTAACATTTAATTGTAGCAGGTTTGTATAATATTCTTAATTTGTATTTCACCGTTTTTATTCATTTTGAGCATTACTGAACCTGAATTTGTTCAAGTGAGATGTAAAATGTATGCTCACATTTAGTCATTATAGAACTACAATAACCATCATGTTTACACAATATCTCTGTACCTTAATCACGATTTCTCAAGTGCGAGACAGCAGTGCGCTTGCTGAGAGCCTGTCCTCCCACACTCTCTTCTGATTGGCTGTGTAATATGGCTGACAAACTGCTTGTCATTAAAATCATCGCATTGTGTAATGATGTTATTGTTGTTAGTCCTAAGGAATTTAAGGGAAAAAAAATTTGGGACCATGCTGACACTTAAATAAGAACTCCATTAAGTCTCCTGAGCTATGAAAGAGCAACCTCTGAGCAATAACATTGTCCTCCAGGAATGTATGCCCTATTGATTTGAGTTTAGTTTTTTTTTTTTTTTTTTTTTCTGAAAACTACCGGGAGATCTACTTTTGATTCACCTCCCAGTTAATGTGCTGATATTTTGAATTTCCTGAGCTAATTTGCCCTCTTTCCTCACTTCTCTGGGGAAATATTGTCTTGGCAAACATGGCTGTTTATTTCACTTAAATGGGGCACTAATTCACCCAGTTTGTATAATTAAAACAGCACACACAACAGAGAGTGGCATTTTATTTAGCAGCTAATTGTGCTGACACCAGGGACCAAGATGTTTTATGTATTCAGCATACAGAAGCTTGAGGCAGGGGATGGAAAAAGGCTAAAAAAGACAGAATATCTGCTCCTCCTTAATGTGTTGCTTGAATATCAAACAGGCGAGTGTTTTTTGTTAATCACACTAAACTCTACTGGGAAATATCAAGTTGCTTTTTAACATCACAGATGTGCGTTATAATTACTGTACACCACAGAATCACCATTCCACCAGACATAATAAAGTCCTTCTTTGCCAACAGATGCAATTTACAGAAGTAGATTAACAATTTATCCTTTGATACAGTTCAATAAACTCTACACTGTACAGCACTGATCTGCACAACAGAAGTCTAGAGGACACTTTCTCATATTTATAGGTAAGAATAACTTTAACTAGTTCTACTTGATTTGTTATAATATAATATAATATAATATAATATAACCAGGGCTGGGTAGGTTACTTTTAAAATGTATTTCACTTAAAAAGTCATTTGTAACGTATTTCGTTACATTACTTAAGTTTAGTAACTTAATCTAAATACTTTAGAATACTTTGGAATACTAATAAGTGTGGAACAAACACAAAAAAGTAATTGTAAGTTTTTATCTCACAATTCTGACTTTTTCCCTCAGAATTGCGTGATATAAAGTTGCAATTGCGAGTTACAAAGTCAGAATTATGAGATATAAACTGAAAATATTGAGAAAAGTCATAATTATGAGATATAAAGTGACAATATTGAAAAGTCAAAATTATGATAAACTCACAATATTGAGAAAAGTCCGAATTATGAGATATAAAATCGCAATATTGAGAAAGTCAAAAATATGAGATATAAACTTACAATATTGAGAGAAGTCAGAATTATGACATTCAACTCACATACTAAATTCACAATTGCAAGAAAAAAAGTCAGTATTGCAAGTTCATATCTCTCAATTCTGACTTTATAACTTGCAATTGTTAGTTTAAATCTCGCAATTCTGAGAAAAAGAAGTCAGAATTGTGAAACGCAAACTCACAATTGTGGGGGGAAAAAACTAATTGTGAGAAAAAGATGCAGTGACCTTTTTTACAATTATAAAATGACTCACAAACAACTATCACAAAACGTGAAAACAGTCGAAAACATGAAACTTAACTCCGCTTTGTCAGACTGTCAGAGTCAGAGAATCACCAATTGCTGTTTAAATGACATTAAAATTCAAAGTAATCACTTTGGTAATTACTATCTAAAATAGTTTTCAGATGTAACTGTAATCTGATTACCACCCATTTAAAATGAAACTGTAATGAAATACAGTTACTCAAATTTTGTATTTTAAATACGTAACTAAGTTACTTGTATTTCGTTACTCCCCAACCCTAAATATAATATAATATAATATAATATACAAAGGAATTGACTAGATTGTAAAAAAGTAGGTGTTCAATCCAGAATGATGCTGAACATGAATGCGAGTTTGCTGTTGATTGTGGAGATGTTTGGGTTTCTCTTCTTGAGAGGGTCACCAATTATTCCCAGGTGTGTTTGACCTATCACTGCCTGAGGCCTACAAACCAGCAGAGAGTGTACCATCTTGCTGACACCTGGGTAATGTCTTTGTACTATCTGTTCCAGTGACCTTGTGACATTTTGCTTTAACTACCTGTACTATTACCATTTATTTTTGGTTACGGATTGCAATTTCGATACCCCAGGTGAAAGAGAAAAGGCTATTTTTATGCCACTGGGAGAGGAATGTCAGAAAACAGCTGACAGGTAGTATACAACCTCATTTTTGCAAACACAGAAAAATATCTTAAAAACAACTAATAGAACAGCAATATTCAATAAATCAAGTTAGTTGATATTTGTTATGTACACCAATATGGACAAAATGAAGATTTTTTTTTCTGTATCTGGTAATAAATTGCAGGAAATTTACCACAATTTTTCTCATTGACCAACAATAATTATTTTTCTTTAGCCTAAAAATTTTATTTTCTGCCTATATGAATGTAATTAAGCTATTTTTTTACATGAAGGTATTGAGATTAGGGCTGCTGGCTATCAAAATAAAAATGATATTGTGATATGGCTTCGTTGCAATTTAATTAAGTAAATATATGTTTCAGAGAGATGCATGTCTTTCAGATGTTGCATCCCATGTCATATCTGTTCTAAATAGTATTTGAAATTACAATAATTATGCCCCAAATCATTGAAATGAGTATCTCAAAAGGTAGGCGAATGTTTTACTATTTCCGATGGAAATTCGAAGATGCATGCACACTCTAGCGCCTAGTATTGCCCTCAACCCTATGCATGTTGGACAAGGATTCGATTAGAAGCACAAACAGGAAAAAAGGTGTTCTAAAACTACAAACATGGCGGATATGAGAGACCAATAGTAAAAATGCATTCATGTCATAATTACCGTAATTGCAATAATTATGAGATTTCAACTTTTTTTAAAAGCATTCAAGTCTTTGTAGAGCTTGTAATTACTACTTATAAGCTGGGAATTTTCTGAGAGCTCCAACTTGTACCACCTGACTGCTGCAGATTCATTTAGGGGTTGATAATGTTGTTATAGAATCACATAACTTCAAGTCTGAGGATGTGAACGAGTCCAAGTAGAACGTCACATGTTGTAATCTTGAAATTACGGTAATTACAACATGGCATGAACGCAGCACTCTACAGAGGTTTATATAAAGGGGTTTGAGTGATTAATAATCAGTATCTAACATGATACATTTATTTTCCACTTGAAAGACCCACTACTGGCAGATCAATGTGCTACTACATTTCTCTTCGATACGGTAGGAAATTACATTAAAATGAATGTGGAGGATTTTAACTGTGACAAGGGCATATTAAATGGTGACAGACACAATTATGACTAAGTAGTATGTCCCAAAGCTTGCCTACAACCAAAGAAATACTTTTTCTTCACAAAAAAAGCCCCAAACTTTAGAGCATAGTATAAGAAGGCAAAGTGGGATGCAAGCAGAATATCAGAATGGTTTGGTTAATTTACTTTGAATCAAATCATTTTAAAACGATATACTGGAAAACACTGACTTGTTTTTTTCTACCCAAGCGTTGAGTTGAGCTGGTTGTTTTGTTGGGTTGTTTTTTTCCATGGTTGGGTAGTTTTTGTGTAAACCAGCCGTTGGACCCAATCTCACTGTCAGTTGAAATAATACACCCCTCTCCACCAGACCTCTGACGCAACAACCCCGGTGGTTTAGGTGGGTTACACAGAGCGCAGGCTTTTTGCATCCTCGTCAGGAGAGAGCAGATCTCAACGGCACTGAATTGGTGCCTTAAATCGTTAAATAAAAGTTTGTATAAATTTTGTTTACAAAGTCTTTACAGTGCTTTTATTTAATGCAATGCAACATACAGGGATGAGATGTCGGTTAGCTGAATATATCAGTCAGCAATCGTCTCGCAATAATGGAAATAGGAATATATGTGGAAAATAGAAAAAACTAATTGAAGTGGAGAGGAGAGAGAACTGGCTGCAGCGAGTTTGGGACATAGTGCTTTTAGTATGTTTATTGGTTTGGGAAAAAATATGCAAAATATGGTCACATTTGTTTTTCAAACAAGTTATAAAATGTAAAAGTTATTTAAAAAGTTATTAAAAAGTTATTAAAATGCAATTTCTTTTAATGGTATAAACTGTGTAACCGAGAATGTCATTCTATTCTGCACTTTTACTTTTACACATTGTTTTAACTCGCCTATATTTTTGTGCATTCCTGGGTGTTCTTGTTTATTAATAAATATTCACCTTTTGGTTATTACTGTTGCCTGTGTTGTTATTTATGTCATTTGTGCATGTGATTTTAATTTTCAGCATATTTTGGGTTAATTTTAAGCCAGCAATATAGTAATTTTTAATCAATATGGGAGTTTAATAAAACAACCTAGCCTGTTGGGTCAAACATTTAACCAGCTAGGTCAAAACAACCCAATGCTGGGTTTCTCCAATTTTGACCCAGCCTTGGTCGATTACATGTGACATGATACGAATTTCAGTCAGTTGTATTGTGTCTTTCAACTTACCTTCGTGTGTTCATTCATGTTTATTTTGTGTTGTGACTTGTGAAGCGGAAGAGATTGTAGCTTCACGTGCGCTCCGGCTTGAACTGAGTCGCTACAGCGATCCACGGAGCGCCGAGAAAGACTGTGACGGCTCGAGAGACGACTAAGGTCTCACTCCAGTCTATGATTTTGTGAGGTTTGTGCTTGCAATTTCACCTCGACCTCCCCTGTAGGCTATCTCTACAGATTGTAAGGCGCGTGACCGTCCTTCGCCTCTAGTTGTGAGCCCATTCTACTGGGAGTACTACTGGACAAGCGTGAGATCACTGAAGACGGCAAGAGCGCGTGAGTGTTTAATTAATACCCGTTTCTGCTCTATTGCGAAGTTATTATTTGCTGCTAGGAAGGATTCGTTCGATTCTTTGCTTAGTTGTATGTTTGCGCTTTGATTTGTATCTGTTTGTATTTGTATTCGCTGCCATTTAGTAGAACTGTAGCGGTTGTTGTTTTGGTATTGCTGGGCTGTGAACTTAAGTGCTGTACGTGCGCTTCCTGCAGTAGTTTCGATTTGGCCCATTCACGGCGAAACTCTTTTGCTGAGCTAATTGTTAGGGCGGACTCAGCTGTTTCCACTCATACGTTAGTAAGTACGCTATTTATTTAGTGTGTACGCGCTGTCGCGGAAGCGTCAGCGGAAGCGTTCAGCCTCCTCGTGTGAAGACCGACTCGGGTAAAGACCTGCGACTCTACCTGCGCGACTCCACCGAGCAAGGACACCGACACGACACCTAAGTATCCCCCTCCCCCCCTCTTTTGCTCCCATATACAACATGTGCTTTCAATATATTCCTGTTGTCACTCGCATACGCTCCACTATCACCCGCAGAAGGCAACGCAACACTACTAACCTGCGTCCTATTTACTCCTCTTCTAACCAACCTCTATCTGTTTCAGTAGGCCTATGGAATTGTCAGTCAGCTGTTAACAAAGCTGACTTCATTCCAGCCTTTGCCACTAACTCTTCCCTCAATATCTTAGGCTTGACTGAGACATGGATTCGTCCAGAGGACTCCTCAACCCCCGCTGCTCTTTCTAACAACTTCACTTTTACTCATACCCCTCGTCAGTCAGGAAGAGGAGGGGGCACAGGTTTCCTCATTTCTAACAATTGGAAATACTTAACTCACCCTGCTCTATACAACAACTGTTCGTTTGAATCTCATGCCATTACAATTACATACCCTGTCAAAATTCATCTTGTACTCATCTATCGCCCCCCAGGTCAATTGGGTACCTTTGTTGAGGAATTGGACATGCTGCTGTCCTCATTCCCAGACGATGGTAGTCCACTTGTACTACTGGGCGATTTCAACATTCACCTTGATAAACCGTATGCTTCTGATTTCCTCTCTCTCCTAGCCTCATTTGATTTCAACCAACTCATCACCACAAGCACCCACAAATCTGGCAACCAATTGGACCTGATCTACACACGTAACTGTATCACTGACAACATTCTGGTAACACCTCTGCACGTCTCTGACCATTTCTTTATCACTTTCAATCTGCAACTTATTTGTGCACCACCAACCACTTCACATGTTTCCTTCAGAAGAAACCTGCGCTCTCTTTCCCCTTCCCATCTCTCTTCTGTTGTGTCATCCTCCCTTCCCTCCCACACACAATTCTCATCTTTGGATGTAAATACTGCAACACACACATTATGCTCCACTTTATCTTCCTCCCTAGACAGTATCTGTCCTCTGTCATCCAGACCATCAAAAGCAACTCCTTCCAACCCCTGGATATCCGATGCGCTTCGTGAAGACCGGACCAAACTCAGGGCAGCAGAAAGGAAATGGCGCAAATCACAAGACCCATCCGACCTAGGTTCGTACCAAGATCTGCTGTCATCCTTTTCTGATGGACTCCTTGCAGCTAAGTCCTCATACTTCCACAACAAAATCAACGGCGCTACAAACCCACGCTCACTCTTCAAGACATTCAACACACTCCTCTGTCCCCCTCCACCACCTCCCACCACATCTTTAACTGCTGATCGATTTGCCAAGTTCTTCACCGACAAGACATCTGCCATCAGCAGCCAGTTCTCTACACCACCCACACAGGAACTCAGCCCCTCCTCATCCACTAATCTTTTCCCTTCCTTTTCCCCTCTCACGGAGGCAGAAGTATCAAAACTTCTCCTCTCCACTCATCCCACCACCTGCCCTCTAGACCCCATCCCCTCACACCTTCTACAAGCCATCTCTCCCACTCTTTTACCAGCACTTACACACATCATTAACTCGTCTCTCCACACAGGCACTTTCCCTACCGCATTCAAGCAGGCTCGAGTAACCCCACTGCTTAAAAAACCCACGCTAGACACATCACTCGTGGACAACTACAGACCTGTCTCTCTCCTACCGTTCATATCAAAAACACTTGAACGAGTTGTATTCAACCAGGTGTCATCCTTCCTCACACAGAACGACCATCTGGACGTCAACCAATCTGGTTTCAAGAGCGGCCATTCAACAGAGACTGCGCTACTGTCTGTCACGGAATCCCTGCGGATTGCTAAGGCTGGCTCCAAATCATCTATTCTCACCCTACTGGATCTATCTGCTGCCTTCGACACCGTAAACCATCAAATTCTTCTGTCCACCCTCTCGTCACTGGGCATCTCAGGTACTGCGCTTCAGTGGTTTGAGTCCTATCTCACAGGTAGGTCTTTCAGAGTTGCCTGGGGAGGGGAGGTATCCAAACCTCATGAACTGATCACTGGGGTTCCTCAGGGTTCAGTTCTCGGTCCCCTCCTATTCTCCATTTATACTACGTCACTGGGTCCCATCATACAGGCACATGGTTTCTCCTACCACTGCTATGCTGATGACACACAACTCTACCTGTCCTTCCAACCAGATGATTCCACAGTAGCTGCACGGATCTCAAGCTGTCTGGCGGACATCTCGACGTGGATGGAAGAACACCACCTGCAGCTCAACCTGGCAAAGACTGAGCTTTTAGTCTTCCCTGCCACTCCTACTCTTCAACATGACATCAACATACAGCTTGGTACAACCACCATTACCCCATCAAAGTCGGCTAGAAATCTTGGAGTTATCTTCGATGACCAACTGACCTTCAGTGACCACATCTCAAAGACGGCGCGGTCGTGCAGATTTGCACTTTGCAACATCAGGAAAATCCGTCCCTTCCTGACTGAGCACGCAACACAACTGCTTGTCCAGGCCCTGGTCATTTCAAGGCTTGACTACTGCAATGCTCTTCTGGCTGGTCTGCCGTCAAGTGCAATCAAACCTCTTCAAATGATCCAGAATGCTGCTGCACGTCTTGTCTGCAACGAGCCTAAGAGAGCCCACGTCACGCCCCTCTTCATCTCTTTGCACTGGCTGCTCGCATCAAGTTCAAGGCGCTGATGCTTGCTTACAGATCCACCACAGGCTCTGCACCTTCCTACCTCCACACACTGCTACAACGCTACGTCCCCACCAGAAGCCTGCGATCGCTAAAGGAACGAAGACTTGTGGTACCATCACAGAGAGGCACAAAATCACTCTCCAGAACATTCTCCTTCACTGCTCCCTGCTGGTGGAATGATCTCCCTGCTTTCATCAGGAACGCAGATTCCCTGGCAATATTCAAGAGACAGCTGAAAACTCACCTCTTCCGTGAACACTTAATCCCCTCATAAAAAAAAAAAAAAAAAAAAAAAAAAAAAAAAAAACCCTATCCTTCCCCCTTTTTCCCTTCCTACTCTAGCTTATGGTACTGAGCAATGTATGAAACTTGTATTGTGAGCACGTCCTGTGTTATTTGCCAATTCATGAAGAATCGCTTGTTTGTTTTCCTCACTTGTAAGTCGCTTTGGATAAAAGCGTCTGCTAAATGACTAAATGTAAATGTAAATGAGTAAGGCGGCATCTAGGATTTTACTGTCAGGAGTTCTCTCCAAGAAGTTTGTGATGTGGCAGGCTGGGCCTTTCCGTACACATTCATCAGATTCTACAGCTGGATCAGGGATCAGTTGCCCCAGCTGTGTGTAAATTACAACTAGCTTAGTTATGACATAAATGGGAATTATGTTACAACTTGCACAATTTCTTATGTTTTGTTTTGTATCACTAGCCTATTTAATTATTGATCCTTATTAATTTCATTCCAAATACAGTTTCTGAATGTTATTTGCATATAAAAAAACTTATGTTATTCATGATTATGTGGTATTGTATATGTAAACTTATTTTTACCGTTGGTTACGTATATTTACTGTTAGGCAAATGGGTTAGAATGAAGGATAAACTAAAATTCACAGTATTTCAACAACTTCTGTTTAAGCATTTGAAAGCTGCTATTGGATCATTGAGAGTAAACATTATATTAAGCGACTACGCATTACTTTACAGAGAGCTTACAACCTACCAGCTATGTTCTGCCTTAAGAACAAATGGTGCAACCGAATAAAGTACAGAGTTAGTTACAAACTAGCTAGTAGTTACCAAGCCTCTAGTGTGGACTTTACGTTCCAATTTCAGAAATATCTTGCGAACGGCTGGTGCAACCCTACCCTGGACCTTACACCAGGGTCTCAGGTGCTGATGTTTAGGACATGACAGGCTGTGCTCGACATGACTCACACTAGGACAGGCACTTGTCAGTATGAACCCTAGCATCTCTACTCCCTCGAAAGGGAACGTCTCAGGTTATGACTGCAACCATTTGTAAGGGTGGTTGACCTACAGGGGTTCAGACTGCAGGATTGCCGAATGACTAAAGAAACGTTATCAGCAAGATGGAAGAAAACTGTACATTTCTTGTCTATTACCACCCACTGCAACCTATACCAATGACGGAAATAAGCAGTTAAGCAAAATATGTGGGAGAGCGTTGCTATAATGTGACAATATTATATTGCAACAAGCAGCACATCAAAGTTAATACCAAATCAAAACTAGTTAGCACATAATTTGTAATGAAAGAGTTTAATGACAATATATCTGTTTATGGTTACACTTAAAATGGTTACAAAATAGATGTATGAGATGATAAAAACATACCATTAATCGTACCCAGCATATATAAAAAGTTACCTGAGAGATAGTTACAGAAAATGAAAGAGAATGACAGAGAGAGAGAGAGAGAGAGAGAGAGAGAGAGAGAGAGTGCCCAAGTGAAAGAACAGAGAATACAAGAGGAGAGCAAGAGGGCAGAGAGTAAAAAGAGACAGAGCAACAGTTACAATCTTCTTTTATCCTTTGCCTGACCATATGACTGAAACCCAAATGTGAGAGATTCAAACTGACCAATCAGAAGTAAAACTTCCCCCACTGTACTGAAGGTGCGACAATTTGCAGACCCCCGATGCACACACATCTTGGCCTACAGACCTTGATCACTATCAGTACCGTTGTGTCTTCCAAATGGCCCTTGTAGGAAGAGAGAGGGGGTTGAAACAGCAAAGCAAATGTCTTTGTTCATTTAAAAATATCTTTGGATATTGTTACACATAGCTACACATTGTTTCCTGAATAGGGAAAGAGACACTGCATTGCCCTGCCATACTTCCTGCATGCCTGTTAGCAACTAACTTATGCCAATCAGAAGCTGACTATGTTTGGCCAGGGTATCCTTTATAGCTTCCATGTCATGCATCATGGGACCAATGAGTGATTGCACAGGTACTTCAGACGCAATCACGCAGAGGCTACATCGCTATTTCCGACATAGCGTCTCATCCCCTTCTCAAGGAACAATGGTTATAGTAGTAATCTGAGACATTTTTGCACGTTTGTGGCAAATTGCCATAAAGGATTCTGCACTTTAAAAAAAAACAAAATAAAAAAACAGAAGACTGTAACAGAAAATCCCCCTATCCAGAAGGTGCAACATTTTATTTCTTCAGAATGAAAACTAATTTTTTGGCTTTTTTTTTTAAATATTGCTGCAAAATCACCCCAATCATTCTAGGATGATGAATTCTTTCCAAATAGAGTTATTCAAGTCATCTGGTGAAACTTCCTGAACTTTTCACATCGCAATATATTGTAGAACGTTTCAGGTTACTTATGTAACCATAGTTCCCTGAGAACAGGGAACGAGATGTTGCGTCGTAACGCCTGGGGAACCGCCTATTCAGAACAGAACTTGGAAGGGACTGCAAAAAAGGGGCAGTAGACCAGCTCCAACCGGATCCTAGAGACGGACATCTCCATCTCAGCACAGTGCTATCGACCCTTGCAAGTAAGAGTTACTCTGCTTGATCCTAGGATCTACAAAGCACCTATGTTTCAAGGCGCCAAGGAGGCCGTGCACTCTAAAAGGGAACCTGAAAGGGAGTGCTCACAGCCTAAGGTCAGATCTAACTGGGAGGCCTCGACAGAAGCCTTCAACAGTCCCCTCAAGAGGATGACATGTTATCTGGGCGCCCCTTATATACGCAGGGGTCGCATTGTTATGATGTCATGGGCTGTCGCCGGTCAATATGATATTGCCAAAATTGGATATGTATTTCAGACACCTCCCGCAGAGGCGGTTCCCCTAACGCAACTCGAAGTTCCCTTTCAAAAGGGAACAACAATGAAATCACATCATCACCTTTCTCCAATATCGTGCAGCCCTAATAGAGCTTTTTCAATTGTATTTTTATTTTGGTGTCACTACACCAAAACGTTGTCAATGAATAATGGAAATTTATCATTTAATTATAGCATTATACAATATATTCCTTCTGTACTTGACAGTCAGCCACCTTTCTTCTTAGCATTGCATCAGCTATTTAGAAACCTTTACTGGTTAACATGTCATCTGTTCAGTAGGTCTATGTGTAGTCAAAAGAAAAAAACAAGAAAAAAAAGTGCAACACCCTTTCATATATCACCTCTATTTTATATACTGGACTGAAAGGGTTTAATTTGAACTGAGAAACACAAAGCAAACAGGATTTGACTTCATATTGAGCATCCCACCATAACATGGTGAAAAATGTCTATCATCAGATATGATATTAAACAAGCATTAGAATGTGAAGTTTTTGTTTTGTTTTGAGACACAAGCGTTATTTTTCCTTTATGGTCCAGCTGGAGTTTTGCTTGAAAAGGGCCAAAAAGTCTAAAAATATAGAGACTGAACCAGTGATTGATTCCTTCTGGCCCTTAAAAATAACAACATATAATCATGTTACCAAATTGGAGCTGCATGGAAGAATTACCCAGACAACTATGAAATTCAAGATTACAACTCCAGATAATTGACATCATTCTGAACACTCCCAGTTATCTCAAAGATGATTGTTTTCCTAGTAAGTCAAGCATCACTATCAAGATCAATGCATGAGTGCTTGATTGCTCTCTTTGATTTCTGCAAGCTGATCAAACTCGGATATACAGGCTATATGACATATTAATGATCAAATAATCGTATTGTGATGCATTGTTAAATCTGATTGTATATTGAAGCTTGTAGCTGACTGATAAGGGTGATTTAGGAAATTACTTTTTCAGCTCTGTTTTTATGCAGCTCTCTCACAGCTCAACAAAAACACTGAAAGATTGAATAAAGTAACATTATATTTTACAGTTTTTCTGTATTGAAATTAAACACCACAATGCTAGAATGTTCTGGTCAGTTACCAAGTTCTGTCTATGCAATTGCTAAGGTCTTTGGGGCAATTGTTGGTGCACTGAAATATGGTTGCTAGGGTGCTCTGGGCGGTTTCTACATGGTTGTTTATTAGGCCAAAACCCCCAAATATATACAGCCCTTTATACACCTAGTATTAAAAAACATTTTAGCTGCTCTGGGATGCGTTTCTTTTTACAGTGACTATTATACTATAAAACTCACTTCTTTATAGTACAATGCATTTTTGAAGAAATTAACTAGCTAGTCACAACTGTTTTCTGAAACCGCAGTAACTTTGTCACACATCTGTCATATGATCAGCGTTTGTTCAACAACAATGACGCCATGCAGGTGGTGGAATTATATCATCAGCTAATTAATCGGTTTGACATCAAATAAATGTCAGATTAATGCCGTAAATAATAAACATGGCATCTAAGAATGACTTAGACTATTTTTATTATACTTTATTTTGGTTTTTTTATACCACCTAGTTCTGCTTTGGTTATGTTTTCATTCATTGCCATGTTCCGGTTTGCCTGAGTTCTGTCTGCTAATTTGTTTCCATAGTTACTCATTAGTTCCATACCCTTTCAGAGCTACTAACCATTTGAGATGAGAACACAGGAAGATACAGGCTCTACACGAAGGCTATAGCATCTAGAGAACGTGTTAGGTGTCACCCAGCCCATAGCTCTACATATAGGCCTAACTGTCAGCAAGCCACCTCATGCCAGAGGCCAGGAGGATACAACACTTCTGGAAGAGTGAGCTCTCAACCTGAGCAGGCAGGGAATACCTTGGCCTTTGTACGCCAAGACGATGGTATCCACTATCCAGTGGGCCATCCTATGCTTGGAGACAGCTGTTCCTTTCTGCTAGCCTCCGTAACAGACAAAGAGATGCTCTGAGGTCCTAAAGTTTTGTGTTCAGCCCACATACATTCAAAAGACACAGACGGGACACAGCAAAGCTAGGGATGGGTTTGCTTCTTCCAAGGGCAGCGCTTGCAGGTTCACCACCTGGTCTCTGAAAGGAGTGGTGGGAACCTTGGCACATATCCAGACTGGGGTCTCAGGATGATGTGGGAGTCAGCTGGCCCGAATTCTAGACACAATTCATCAACCAAACATGCTTGCTGGTCCCTTACCCTCTTAATGGAAGCCAATGCAACCTGGAGTAATGTCTTCATAGACTGAATTTTTAACTTGGCTGACTACAAAGGCTCAAACAGGGCAAGCACCAGAGCCAAATCCCAAGATGGTATGGAGGGAGGGTGAGGATTTAACCATCTCGCTCCCCTAAGGAACCTGATGACCAGGTCGTGCTTTTCCACCAATTTACCTTCAATTTGGTCATGATGTGCAGATATCCCGGCAGCATACACTTTCAATGTGGAAGGAGACAGCCTTTTTTCCAACCCTTGCAGCAGGAAGCAAAGCATATCCCTGATCGTCAAGTCCGGGGGTCTTCTCATTGAGAAGAACACCACTCAATGACAGGTTCCAGGTGTACGCATATTTCGTAGATGGTGCTCACGCCGAAGTGATGGTGTTCACTACCTCCTGGGGTAGATCACAAAGAACCTCCACGTCCTGCCCAGAGACCAGACATGAAGATTTCAGAGGTCTGGATGCGGGTACCATAGGGAGCCCCGTTTCTAAGAAAGCAGGTCTTTCCTCAGAGGAACGTGCCAGGGAGGGGCTGTCGCAAGGAGAGAGAGTTCTGGGAACCAGGTACAATTGGGCCAGTAGGGTGGCACTAACAAGACCTGCTCCTCGTCCTCCCTGACTTTGCACAGTGTCTGTGTGAGCAGGGGAAAATGCATATTTGCGTAGGCCCTGTGGCCAGCTGTGTGCCAGTGCATCCATGTCGAGTGTTCCCTTGGTCAGGGAGTAAAACAGCTAGCAATGGAAAATTTCTGAAGCGGCAAGCGGGAGTACTTGAGAGGGTCTGGAACATCTCCAAATCAGCTGGACATCAGCTCCAAATCACGCCTGGGGATGGAGTCCCCACTCTCTTGGAAACGCAGGCTGTCGTAAGAGCTTGTCGGCTACAGGATTGAGCACTCCTGGAATGTGAATGGCACGAAGTGACCTCAGATGCTTTTGACTCGATGGTGGGTAAGTTGCGACATGAAATGGGAGTGTAGGTCACCTTGTCGATTGATGTACGGAGAGGTCGCAGTGCTGTCTGTATGTCCGTGTAAGTCCGTGTTTGCCCTGTAGCGGCTTTTATAGGTGATTCAGTGCATGATGTTCTGCTAGCAACTGAAGGCAGGTGATGAGCCAATGCAGTTGTCCCCCAAATCCGTGAAACTGCATGCCCATTGTACGTGGCACCCCAGCCAGTGGTTGAGGCATCCGTGGAGACAACAGTGATTGACACCCAGTGCGTGCCGGACTGCCATGCTCATCTCGGGACTCAGCCGTGCTGAAGCAGCCTCATATGACACAAACCAAGCAGCGTTACTGCAACTGCGGCTGGCATATGCCACAGGAGTTTCTGAAATAATTTCTGTTGAGCTGCTGTCCTGAATTTCAATGAATTCAAGCAGTTCAACACTTCAATACATTCCTCTGTGAGGTGTGCTGTCAGAATGACCGAGTCCAGCTCCATACAGAGAAAAGAGATCCTCTGCCCCGGGGGAGAGTTTGCTCTTTTCTCAATTGACCCAAAGACCCAACCGGCTGAGGTGACTGAGCACCATGTGACTGAGCAACTGTCCTGTGTATACACCAGTATAAGCCCACACAGAGTGCACAGAGGTGAACTGGATGACCCTGAATTTGGGACGACGCCGGGTAGACGGAATCACATAGTTTGATGATTCTAATAAGCCAGCGGGATGGGCTGGGAAGTGCTATCCAGGTCCACAGATACAGTACCAATAGGGTCAAAGGAGGGCAGCGAGGTGGAACACAGGGATCCAGAGCCCTCGGGGGCTCTGTGGTGGCCTGAAGTGGGATCTGAGTGTGTGGTGCAACACTTACGTGGTTCCACGGTTGGGCAGAGGGTGCATGTGAGGGCTTGGTTGCATCCTCGAACCGCCCAATGCTGCCCACTGACAACATAAGAAGAGGATGGGAGTGGTGAGGTTTTTTGCCACCCACTTCTCTCTAAACCCTCTTGTGACCCAGAGACAGAAGAATCTGTTCTTTTACTGAGAATATGGGCACCACTGACTGTGACACCAGTGGCAGAACAGAATTTTACAGAAAAAATTCTCCGCACAGCCCTCCTCCGGGGGAAAACCATCCCCATCCATCTCCGGGTGGCATCGTCTTCCTGCGGTGGTCACAGTAGAGCAAGCTGTGCTGGAGATCTTTTTTTTTTTTGCCCACAAGGGACCAACATTCTTAGCGATGAGCAGGCTGAGGGGCAGCCCAGGAGGGACTCAGCTCAGCTCAGAACTACCCAGGTGCATTAAGAGTGCTTTGGCCTCGCATGCAGAGCAGAGGAGGCCTGCCAGCAGCAATGCCACACCACCATCAAGGGTAGTGAGAGAGAAAACTTTTTGTGCAGATTCTGGCATGGAGCAAGGCAATTTGGTGGAGCAAGGTGATTTACACGTCACACTGTGCCCCCGGACAGCAGAACGAGACTGAGCGTGCAGCAAAAAAAGGAAAGCATGGCTGTCGACTCTCACTCTGATTCAGCATGAGCACACACCATCACAGTGGGAACCTCAGCATCATCTTCATTTAAAGAGAATACAGCCCTCTCTCCGATGCAGCAATCAACATCTGATCCTCAGCTGGAGCACCAGATGAAACGCTAGGTCCCCCACAAGAAGGACCAGCAATCCCATCTGGGAGCTGCACACCTACGGACGTTGGTTCCTCACCATAAACCTCAGGTCACCAAGGCTAATTAGATGAAGTAGCCACTCTCTGGTGGCTACCAGAAGAGGAACTAGATCAGGGAATAGGCGAAGGCATACTTCGAAGAGACATCTCATTCTACTGGATCTATCTTCTCATTCTACTGGATCTATCTGCTGCCTTCGACACCGTAAACCATCAAATTCTTCTGTCCACCCTCTCGTCACTGGGCATCTCAGGTACTGCACTTCAGTGGTTTGAGTCCTATCTCACAGGTAGGACTTTCAGAGTTGCCTGGGGAGGGGAGGTATCCAAACCTCATGAACTGATCACTGGGGTTCCTCAGGGTTCAGTTCTTGGTCCCCTCCTATTCTCCATTTATACTACATCACTGGGTCCCATCATACAGGCACATGGTTTCTCCTACCACTGCTATGCTGATGACACACAACTCTACCTGTCCTTCCAACCAGATGATTCCACAGTAGCTGCACGGATCTCAAGCTGTCTGGCGGACATCTTGACGTGGATGGAAGAACACCACCTGCAGCCCAACCTGGCAAACACTGAGCTTTTAGTCTTCCCTGCCACTCCTACTCTACAACACGACATCAACATACAGCTTGGTACAACCACCATTACCCCATCAAAGTCGGCCAGAAATCTTGGAGTTATCTTCGATGACCAACTGACCTTCAGAGACCACATCTCAAAGACGGTGCGGTCATGCAGATTTGCACTTCGCAACATCAGGAAAATCTGTCCCTTCCTGACTGAGCACGTAACACAACTGCTTGTCCAGGCCCTGGTCATTTCAAGGCTTGATTACTGCAATGCTCTTCTGGCTGGTCTGCCGTCAAGTGCAATCAAACCTCTTCAAATGACCCAGAACGCTGCTGCACGTCTTGTCTGCAACGAGCCTAAGAGAGCCCACGTCACGCCCCTCTTCATCTCTTTGCACTGGCTACCCCTTGCTGCTCGCATCAAGTTCAAGACGCTGATGCTTGCTTACAGATCCACCACAGGCTCTGCACCTTCCTACCTCTACACACTGCTACAACGCTACGTCCCCACCAGAAGCCTGCGATCACTAAAGGAACGAAGGCTTGTGGTACCATCACAGAGAGGCACAAAATCACTCTCCAGAACATTCTCCTTCACTGCTCCCTGCTGGTGGAATGATCTCCCTACTTTCATCAGGAACGCAGAATCCCTAGCAATATTCAAGAGACAGCTGAAAACTCATCTCTTCCGTGAACACTTAATCCCCTCATAAAAATTTTTTTTTAAAAAAAAAATAACCCTTTCCTTCCCTTTTCCCTTCCTACTCTAGTTTATGGTACTGAGCAATGTATGAAACTTGTATTGTGAGCACTTCCTGTGTTATTTGCCAATTCATGAAGAATCGCTTGTTTGTTTTCCTCACTTGTAAGTCGCTTTGGATAAAAGCATCTGCTAAATGACTAAATGTAAATGTAATTTCATAGATATATTTAGCATAGATATATTTTCACTCTCTGAACACTCTGACCGAGCTCTTGAAAGTTCCGCTCTCAATCAGGCAATCTGTACTATTTCAATTCGGCCCAATGGATACGGAGCGTACCACTATTTTACGTACCGCAATCTCTAGTGTGAAGGCGCATGACTCGCCGTCGCTTTGCTGAGAGCGCTGCATTTCTCACACACAAGCAAAGAGAGAGAGAGAGAGAGAGAGAGTCTTACATACCACACAGAACTGACTCGCTTCATTGCATTTTCCTGACAAATTAACATTTGGAATTATTCAGCTTTCCGGTAGTGGGTGGAACTAATACGCAAACAGCAATCTCAGTGGACATGCAAAAGAGATGCTGGTTTCTCCGGTAGTGGGCGGAACAAATGTGCAAACGGCAATCTCAGTGGCTGACGCTCGTCTATTTTTGTCCTCGTTTTGATTTCAGCAAATCAGATCATCCCAGCAGCTCATCTATCCTTAATGCGTTGTATATTGTTATTAGTGGTAGAATTAGTAACATTAGTATTATCTTTTAATAATAATTACTATTATCTATTAACACTGAATGACCAACAATATCTTCACCACCACCACCACCAGCCCTAAATTAAAATGACAAATATGTATTTGTCAGACACAGACGAGATTGAAGGTAAATATCAAGTTCTTTATTTAACAGCAGTTGCAAACAGAAATCACCGATGAACAGGAATGTCAACAGATCATAAACAGTCCTTTGTCTTTGGATACAGAGCGATACTTGCAGAGCTTGGAGAGGAAAGGAATCCAGGAAACAGATGTAGATCGCCGGGCGGAACGGGCGAGCGGGAGACAAGCAGGTAATCTTGGGGAACAGAGTCTGTGTGTCCATGTGAAGACGAGACCAGACAAGGAGTGACTGGTGAGGTGAGTCTTTATAGGAAGTGGCGGTGATGAGGATCAGGTGCAGGTGATTAGAATTCTGGTGAGGAAGAACAGGTGACTGGATATGGTGTAGGATCGGTGGTGGGTGTGTCGGTAGGCTCCGTGACAGTACCCCCTCCTCCACGGCCGGCTCCTGACGGATGGAAACGCCGACGACGGGGACGCCCACGGCCTCGGGGAGCCGGTTTGGTGGGATGATCTAGATGGAATTGTGAGAGAAGTGAAGGATCGAGAATGTCAATTTGGTTTACCCATGATCTCTCTTCAGGGCCATAGCCTTCCCAGTCCACCAGGTATTCGATGACGGCTCCCCGTCGGCGGGAATCCAGGATGGCACGGACCTGATAGATGTTTTCCTCCTCAGCCGGCTCGGGAGGAGGGGTAGCTCCGACATCGCCTGATCCTGTGGAGGGAGACAAAGGTTCAGTGAAGGGTTTTAACAAGGATACATGAAAAGAAGGTGAGATACGGTAAGTTGTGGGGAGCTTCAGACGGTAGGTGACCTCATTTAGCTGCCTCTGCACCGTGAATGGACCTATATAACGGGGACTCAGCTTACGGCAAGGCAGTCGGAGATGGATGTCCCTGGTAGATAACCACACCTTCTGACCCGGGAGGTAGGTCGGTGTGGCTGCTCTTCGTCTTTCAGCAGTCCTTTTGTGTCTCCGTATAGCCTGTTGGAGGTGCACGTGAGCTGAGTCCCATACCCTCTCGCTCCGCTGGAACCAGTCCTGGACAGCTGGAACCTCGGAGGGTTCCCCGGATCATGGGAACAGAGGTGGTTGGAATCCTAGAACACACTGGAACAGTGTTAGACCCGTGGATGACTGGCGCAGGGAGTTCTGGGCGTACTCCGCCCAGGGAAGGAAACGGCTCCAGCTGTCCTGGTGACGATGGCAGTAAGCCCTGAGATACCTCCCAATATCCTGGATCTTGCGCTCGGTTTGACCGTTCGTCTGAGGATGGTATCTGGATGACAAGCTGACTGAGACTCCCAACAGTTGGAAAAAGGCCTGCCAGACTCGTGAGATGAATTGAGGCCCCCTGTCAGAGACTATGTCCTCTGGGATGCCGAAGTGACGGAACACGTGTTGGAACAGAGCTTCGGCGGCTTGCAGGGCTGTAGGTAGTTTTTTCATAGGAATCAGTTTGCATGACTTGGAGAACCGGTCGACAACGACAAATACACAGGTGTTAGTCTCAGATGGAGGTAAGTCAGTGAGGAAGTCCACCCCCAGATGGGACCAGGGACGATGGGGAACAGGTAAGGGAACCAGTTTGCCAGCGGGTAATTGTCTGGGTGTGTTAGCCATAGCGCAGATGGAACATCCCTTGAGAAATCGGGAGATATCTCGGGACATGGATGGCCACCAGTATCGTTGACGGAGGAGCGAGAGGGTTCATTGGCTGCCTGGGTGTCCAGAGCCCGGAGAGGTGTGAATTAAGTCCAGAAGGGCAGTACGACAGCTGGTGGGTACATAGGTGAGCCCTTCTGGACCTCCCGGCGGAGCAGGTTCCGTAGCGGTGGCTTGGGCTATTTGGTCGTCGAGAGCCCATACTATAGGAGCCGCGATGGTTGGAGGAAGAATGGGTTCAGGTTGAGTAGTCTCCGAATCAGGGGAATGGAATCTTGATAGTGCGTCAGCCTTTATGTTCTTACTTCCTGGACGATAGGAAATGGTTAAATCAAAACGGGTGAAGAATAAGGACCATTGGGCCTGACGAGGGTTTAGACGTTTGACTTCACGTAAGTATTCCAAATTCCGGTGGTCGGTAATCACCTGAAACTGGTGTTTATCTCCCTCCAACCAGTGCCATTCCTCCAATGCTAGTTTTATAGCAAGCAGTTCTCTATTGCCCACGTCGTAGTTCTGTTCCGCCGGGATAAGTTTCTTGGAGAAATAGGCACATGGGTGTAGACGTGGTGGCTCCCCCTGCCACTGAGATAGGACTGCTCCGACTCCAGTTCTGGAGGCATCGACTTCCACGACAAAGGGAAGGTTCGGATTGGGATGCAGAAGAACTGGAGCGGAGCAGAAGGCGTCCTTGAGGGTTTGGAAGGCCAGTTGGGCATTGGAATCCCAGGACAGGGACTTGGGCCGATTACGGAGGAGCGAGGTAAGAGGAGTGCTGATAAAGCTGTAGTCCCGGATGAATCTACGGTAAAAGTTGGCGAACCCCAGGAATCTTTGGAGTTCTTTTACCGTAGAGGGAGTCGGCCAATCCCGTATGGCTTCCACCTTCCTCTGGTCCATCTGGGTCCCGTTGATGTCGAGGATGTATCGCAGGAACTTGACAGAGGGCATGTGGAACTCGCATTTCTCGAGTTTGAGGTATAATTGGTGTTCACGGAGGCGTTCAAGCACCATACGTACATGTTGGTGGTGTTCAGGTAAGGAGGATGAATAGATGAGAATGTCATCAATGTACACTACTACGAACTGGTGGAGGAAATCTCTGAAGATTTCGTTCATATAGTTTTGGAAAACTGCAGGTGAGTTGGCTAGGCCATAGGGAATGACCTGATATTCATAGCCCGCTCCATATGTTTCTCCTGTGTCTTCCCCTGTATCTCCAGAGTTCCCTGAATCTCCAGAATCTCCAGAGCTCCCTGAAGAGCTCCCTGAAGAGCTCCCTGAAGAGCTCCCTGAATCTCCAGAATCTCCAGAGCTCCCTGAATCTCCTGAATCTCCAGAGCTCCCTGAAACGCCAGCGCCTGAGCTTCCTGAATCGGCTCCAGACCTTCAACCGCCTAATTATGGTAGCTCCGCCCATTAAAATTGGGGGGGGGGGCATATGTCCACTGCCCTGGATGCCGCCCTGGACGCCTGGGCTCCCGGCTCGGCCCTGGCCGCCGTCCTGGATGCCTGAGTTCCAGGCTGCACCCTGCCCGTCAACCTGGACTCCACCCTGGTCGCCTGAGCTCCCGGCTTCGCCCTGCCCGTCGACCTGGACTCCACCCTGGAGGCTACCTCACTTGCCCGCTCCTGCCCATGCCCTCCAGGGTGACTGCCCGTCCAGGGGGCGGTAATGTTATGTGTATGTCTGTGTGGACTCTGTTTTGTGATTTTTAATTTTTTTTTCCTTGCTTTCATTGGTGCTGTGTTTCTTTAAGATCATCACTAGTTCATTCCTTTCGGCTGTGACTTGTTAGTTTGCCTCGTTATCCCCTGTGTTATCCCCTGTGTGTTCCTTTGCATTTAAGCCCTCAGTTTCTGTTCAGTCCTGGTCCAGTGATGTTGTTGCTAAGTGGTGTGTAAGCTTCCTCCAGTTATCATTAAAAGTCTACGTTTACGGACTTCTTCCCGGGACACGCACCCCTTACAATAAGGCTGAAGGAATGCAATTTCATGCTTGTACAGTAGAGGGTACAGCTCAAGCTTTTCAGCTGTGCTGTCATTCTGGATCGCAGAAGAATAGGACACAGGAGAATAAAGTTCAACACTTTCTTTATTTCTCAATTAAATAAATACAAATGTGATGTTTATCTAAAGTAATTTTTGCTTAGTATGTTTAAATTGGATCAGTGAGGGTCAGCAGCAAAGTATTACATTAAATTAAATACATTAAGTATTTTTGTTGAATTTACAACATTATTTAATTATTGCAATATGGAATCTTTTTTTATGTAAGTGAGATGAGTAAATGCATGGTCACATTTGGTCTAGATCTACAATAAGCATCTTGTTCACGTTCAGTGCACACAACGCCTCTGCACCTTACTCCTGCGGAAAGGTAGATCTCCAGGAACAGGATTGGGCACCCAGAGGTCTGATCAAACTCTATGTTTGAGTAACAGTTATAGTGATGCACCATTAATAATTCAAAAGAAGTTGTGCATTGCTGTGTTTTTATTAAGTGCGAAGTATTGTATACTCACGGCATTGATACAGAACTGATGTGTGGTGACAGATGTGTGTATATTGGCTGCTTTGCAATGCCTTTACCTGTGTGTAAAAATTTCCCTTTTATATTAATAATGGTTTCATAACAAGAAAAGTTTATGAAAGTGTAATTCATTTTGTTACCACTGTTAGAGCCTATAAAAGAGTCTTGTGTAACAAGGACTGTGGGTGTGTATTTGAGCATACGTGTGTGTGTGTGTGTGTGCTCAGATTCTGAGATGTAAGACACTCAGAACTCCTGGAGCCTGAGATCATGTGATCTCACAGACTGGATGTCCTGTACATAAATCTTGGCCATTTAGAAACGGAAAACTGGTGCCTCCTCTCCTGTGGGGGGAGCAGCCTATAGACTAAACAATACTGACCCTACTGCTGACCTGGCCACTTTCACAACCAGTCAGACTACACTAGCGCAGTAATGAACTCTTGGGACAGACTCTGACTCCACAGCCAACCCCCACGTAACCTTGTGTATATGACAGATTTCCCAAGAATCCAGAAAAAGACCATGTTTTTTTCTTTTAAGATCACTAATGGGACAAACCCATGCCCCTGTGGTCCTCACGCCCCTGACCTAACAAAAAGAGTTGTTTCACTGACAACTAAAATGATGAAAAGAATGATCTAGTGCCATGTGACTGACAACGGGACATAAGTTGTCCATAAGATGTATATAAGATGTATTCTAGATACTATAAAGATAATATATTTTGCCATTTTAGCAACATTTAATATGTAACTCAATTATATATTTTCTAAATATGAAATATTGACCATTTATTGTGTTAAAATAATGGGCCTGAATTTCATTTGGGAGATGACTCTTCAGGGATTTTTTTTTAAAAAGAAATTTATTTGATGGAATATTTTATACATTTAGTGCTGTAAAACAATTAATCGTGATTAATCACATCCGCAAGTGTGTTTGCACATAATATATGTATGTCTACTGTATATTTTTATTATGCATACATAGATGTATGTGTTACGTAAAGTGCAGGCCAAGGAAAGCACAATGACTAGGTTTTCACAGAAAGGTCTCTTTTAATGAGAAATCCACGACGAGGAGAACATAACACACGTCACAATTACATTTGTCACTTGTTTTTACAATGTGGTTACAATTGTTACACACAAGGAATCTTGATTTAAACTTAAAATCAAGTAAACAAGAACAAGTACAAATAAATATAATAGAATAAAAAATACAATATAAAAAAAAGAGAATAAAAAAGAGTGTTTCAAGATTTCCAGGTACAGGAATACTACAGAAATTAAATACATCAAATCTTTCATTGTATAAATTAAATACAGATGAATCCTTACAATTAAAGCTACTGAAGTTATTCTGTCAAGAGCAGTGAGTGATTTTTTCACATTTCACTATTTTTTGTTGTTTGATTAACATCAATGATAGACAGCAGATTGCTGTTACTTTAAGAGTGAAGCACAGATCCAATATAGTGATACACATGATCCGACTTCTTTCTTAGCTGTTCACGTTCACTTCCAACGGGCATTTTGACATAATTTTGTACATTTGTAAGACATGTTAAATAAGCCATAAACAGTTTGACAGGTGGCTTTCTATGAGTGTGTGCTCTGGGTATGAGCTCATCTTTCAGAGAGCGTGCGAGTTCTGCAGGGAGAGCCAGAAAACCCATAAGGGCTCCACCTAAACAACAAGCATAAACAAATTATATAATTATAAAAAAATAATTAAATATATAAATGTATATGACTAGATAGAGTTAATTACAACATATATCAATGACCAAAAAATAATACATACCAGAAACACTTTAAGATAAATAAAATACATAAACGACAAGAAACAAGAAAACAATTACAAGGCAGCAATACAATTATTCTTTAAACGTCTTTTATAACATATTAAAGAAGGGTTTTTTGGGGGGTTTTTTGCAAGATAGGACAAACCATTCCATAATTTATGATCCCTGAATCTTATCGAGTATTGACCTCTACAAGTGAGAAATTTAGGAGGATGAAGATATGAAAATTGATGAACTAAGTGACAGTGAACCTGTAAATTTATTTTAAAAATAAAATGATGACGCTGCCATCTTTTGCCCATCTTTAATTTGGCTGTAAAAAGACTTGAAATTGTCATTTTGATACGAGTAGGGAGCTAAAGAGTTTTTTTGGTATGTTTTGTTTCGACACACTGTTGTCTGAATGTCGTTTTTATAATAGTTTTTTTTTTTTATGTGATAGTCCAGGTCAATCTCTGCACAGCCATGACCCTTGTGACACACATCAATTGAACAACTGAAACACGGCTCCTCTCCCACAGGAAGTTTACCGGCATCTGGTCTTTGTCATACACAGATTCACACGGCTGTCACATTGGCCTCAACTAGTTATGTTGACCGCAGGTTGTTGTCCTTATTTATCAAGTACCCTTCCGCCTGAATAACACACTGGTATGGTTTACACAGCCTTGTCATAATCCTGTTTTAGACGTGTGCTCGCAGTCGTTCGATCTTATCGCATCTGTTACTTGGGAGCTGAAGGCGTGCCATTAAAATCATGTCACCAACAGAAAGCCTTATCTACAAGCCAGCACTCATAATCCCACACAATAAATCAGCTCTGACTAATACATATAAGCAAACCTATTCATGTTCAACCAAGCTAACCTAATCTTCACAAAACAAAAACAAAAAGCTCTTCATGTAATCTCCATTGATGGATGCAGCGTTTACTTCAACGGGCAGAGAGGGGTGAATTCTATCAGATTAGACATTTGACAAGAGCTATCAAAGCGAGCAGCCTGAAACTTTAATAGCACACGTACAGCCGGCACCAAACAAGCTCGTGGTCCATTGTCACTAGGCAGCTTCGAGCCATTGCGCTGATGGGGCCACATTGATGTTCGGATTAGGGCACGCCTCTGTGATCAAGTGCTCAAATACTAGATAAAAACTACAGAAACACCCTTTAATCCTCACAAACCACCTCTAAATAGGATCTTAAGGGGAAGAACATCGTCACAGTGTATTCTTTTCAAAATGGTCCAGTGTCTTTGGCTTAATTCTGGTGCTGTTGCAGACGGAATTGTTTAGCATTTGAAGGTGAACATGCTAAGATGAGGGCAAACAGCTTAGCTTACTTGATAAACCTTGAGGTTGTGAAGTCCTAAAAGACTTGTGATAATGTGTATTAGGGCTGGACGATTAATCGAAAAGTAATCGAAACCGAAATTCAGAACCTCTAACCGACATAATTTTCCTATGTCGGTCAGTTATTTCCTTTTTTTAATCCTGTTAACACTGTCCCCTTAAAAACATACTACCGCATGTCTAGTCAAGTGACTTACGTTACGTGGAAGCAACATGGATGCTAACTCAAACACACCGACAATCCCAGAAGTGAGATCACGTTCACTTGCATCCTCATTAAAGTTTGTTAACTGTATGTGTTTAAAGGCTTGCCAGTTTGAACAATCAAGTGATTTTAGACCATATCATTAAAGTATATTGAGCTACTTTGCTGACTGTGGCGCACGAACACATACACATCCATTCATGAAGATCACACGCACAACTCGTTGTCGACGCTGTCCTGTGATTTAACACTAAACTCAAGTTATAGCATATATTTTTCTACTTTTGAAGTAAATACTTACAACCCACAGCTTCGCAATTAATAGAGAGACGGCATATGGCTAATTCACACACTGAATCACTCTCATTAAAGCATTCAAATAAATGTACTGGTACTGCGCTAATTTATCTGTATCTGATTTACAACGAGCAGAAATATGTAAGAAATACATATTATACAAAAATAACTGCTTAAAGTGAGCTGTTATGTCAGAGCACTCTTTCATTCGGAAAAATATCCCACCTTTAATGGTCGAGCATATTTACAGCATAAACCTTGTCAGTGAACAACAAAAAAATATATCGTAGGCCATATTGTCCAGCCTAAGGCAACACATTTCAATCTAAAGTATCCAGAGAGAAATGTGTTGCCTATTCTCAATGGGAAAGTGCCCAAGCAACATCGCTCAGCAAAATTGCCCAGCTGTCATAGTCACCTTCTCTGCACTACATTTCCCATCATCCCTCATTCTACTCACCTGCACTCCATCATCGATCACCTGCACCTGCATCACCCTCATTACCACTCATCAGCACTTCCTATAAAGACTCCCTTCTCCTGCACATCTTTGTCTGGTCTTGTCTAAGTGTACCACTATGTTAATGACAAGTGCCACGGCCCAGCCTGTCTCACTTGGCTGTTGTTCCTGATTTGTCTTGTGTCCGCCGTCTTCTGTTCCCCATTGGTGCCCGCCTGGATCTTCAGTTCTCCCGTCACCTTCACCAGCTCTTCACAGTTTCTAATACACCACCAGTTAAGTCTTCAGTCCACTATCATCTGACATTCATCTCACCTGTGTTGTATTCATGCTCTGTTGTCCTGATCACTACAATAAAGACTCATTGTTTTCACTTACCTCCCTAATCTGTCCTCTTCTGTGTGAGACACCAGCAACATTGCTCAAAAAGTCGTCCCGTGTATATCATCACCTTTGGCTCTGCTTTTTTACAAATATACATTCATACATTTTATAAATTGTAATGTTTTAGTTCTAAATACTAAAGTGAAGATAATTATATTTAAATTCCTAAATTAAACATGGTAGAGATACTTTGCTTTCTACACTCACCTAAAGGATTATTAGGAACACCATACTAATACTGTGTTTGACCCCGTTTCGCCTTCAGAACTGCCTTAATTCTACGTGGCATTAATTCAACAAGGTGCTGAAAGCATTCTTTAGAAATGTTGGCCCATATTGATAGGATAGCATCTTGCAGTTGATGGAGATTTGTGGGATGCACATCCAGGGCACGAAGCTCCCGTTCCCCTACATCCCAAAGATGCTCTATTGGGTTGAGATCTGGTGACTGTGGGGGCCATTTTAGTACAGTGAACTCATTGTCATGTTCAAGAAACCAATTTGAAATGATTCGAGCTTTGTGACATGGAGCATTATCCTGCTGGAAGTAGCCATCAGAGGATGGGTACATGGTGGTCATGAAGGGATGGACATGGTCAGAAACAATGCTCAGGTAGGCCGTGGCATTTAAACGATGCCCAATTGGCACTAAGGGGCCTAAAGTGTGCCAAGAAAACATCCCCACACCATTACACCACCACCACCAGCCTGCACAGTGGTAACAAGGCATGATGGATCCATGTTCTCATTCTGTTTACGCCAAATTCTGACTCTATCATCTGAATGTCTCAACAGAAATCGAGACTCATCAGACCAGGCAACATTTTTCCAGACTTCAACTGTCCAATTTTGGTGAGCTCGTGCAAATTGTAGCCTCTTTTTCCTATTTGTAGTGGAGATGAGTGGTACCCGGTGGGGTCTTCTGCTGTTGTAGCCCATCCACCTCAAGGTTGTGCATGTTGTGGCTTCACAAATGCTTTGCTGCATACCTCGGTTGTAACGAGTGGTTATTTCAGTCAAAGTTGCTCTTCTATCAGCTTGAATCAGTCGGCCCATTCTCCTCTGACCTCTAGCATCAAGGCATTTTCGCCACAGGACTGCCACATACCGGATGTTTTTCCCTTTTCACACCATTCTTTGTAAACCCTAGAAATGGTTGTGCGTGAAAATCCCAGTAACTGAGCAGATTGTGAAATACTCAGACCGGCCCGTCTGGCACCAACAACCATGCCACGCTCAAAATTGCTTAAATCACCTTTCTTTCCCATTCTGACATTCAGTTTGGAGTTCAGGAGATTGTCTTGACCAGGACCACACCCCTAAATGCATTGAAGCAACTGCCATGTGATTGGTTGATTAGATAATTGCATTAATGAGAAATTGAACAGGCGTTCCTAATAATCCTTTAGGTGAGTGGATATACTGTGTGTGTGTGTATAAAAGTACGAATATCTCAATCAAAAAGTTGGGACATTTTGTAAAATGTATAAAATCAAGAATCTGTGATTTTACTCATTTGAACGTTTAACTGGCAAAAGTACTCATTTTCCCTGGCCAAATTAATTGTATTTTGTAAATATAAACAACTTTTGATGGCCGCAACACACTCCAAAAAAGTTGAACAGAGGTAAAATAATAATGAAAAGATTACAGAATATCCAAGTTAAATGGTTTTTAAAGTCCATAGTTAGCAGGTGAGTTAATATTATAGGTGAGGGTATCATGCTTGGGAATAAAAAGGAACATCCACCAAAGACTTGGTTTTGCAAGCGAAAATGGGTCATGGCTCACCACTCTGTGCCAAATTTCATGAAACCACATTGCAAAGTGTTTAGGTCTTTTACCATCTACCATACATGATATTGTGAAATGATTCAGGGAATCCAGAGAAATCCTAATCCATGTATAGGGCAAGGCAGGAAACTTCTGTTGAATGTGCATAACCTTCATCCCTCAGACGGCACCGCATGAGAAACCGCATGAGAAACCGTCATGCTGCTTTGTTAAAAGAATCAGTCAGATGAGTTCACATTTCAGCTTGTTTTTGACAAAAACAGACATTATATTCTCAGTCCCAGAGACGAAAAGGACCATCCAGACTTTCATCAGCGACAGGAGCGAAAGCAAACATCTGTCGTGGTACTGGCATGCATCAGTGGTATGGGTGTGGTGTGGGTGACTTGCATATGTGTGAAGGAATCACTGACGTGGAGGCGTATTTTGGGATTGCACAGAGACATACTTCCATCAAGATGACATCTTTCCTGGGAAGCAAGACAATGCCAGACCACAGTCTGCACATGCTACATCAGAGTGGTTTTGTAGACACTACACCGTAGGGATGAGCCTGCCTGCGGTCCAGATCTGTCTCTTATTGAAAATGTATGGCCCATCATGAAAAGGAGAATCAGACCATGAAGACCACAGACTGTTGAGCAGCTGTCTTGTATCAGGTGAGATTGGGCAGAAATTCCACTTGCAAAACTGCAACGATTAGTATCCACCATTTACAAAAGATTACAAAGTGTAATTAAAAGGAAAGGTGATGTGATGTAGGGTAAACATGCCTCTGTCCTAATTTTTTTGGTGTGTTGCAGCCATAAAAATCAAAATGTGTTAATATTTACAAAATACCATCAAGTTGGTCAGTGAAAACATTTCTTTGTTCTTTTGTCAGATAAATAAAGGTTCAGGAGAATTAATCACAGATTCTTGTTTTATTGCATTTTACAAAATGCAAACACTGTTTCAGAGTGAAGCGCGTCACATGATCCGGTGTTTTCAGCATCTCAAAAAGGCTCGCTTCACAGTAAATGCAGCAAACTCCATTTCCGCATGAGTTTATCATGCGTTTGGCAATGTAACCTGCATTTATACTTTCACATTTGCATAATTTACAATATTTTTGTGGACAGATGATTAGAGCAACACACTTTCACACAGATTTGTTATAAAAAAGAGTTTGTTTTCAGAAACATAAAGCTTCCCTGCAGTTGAGGGTTTAACACTTGCAAATGAAGAAATTCATACAAGTAATTTTATTACTCTAAAGTAAAACAATACACTTTATTTTACAGTGCAGTATATGTATTATATATTTCTTACAATAATCTCTAAAATATTTATTATTATTGTTACTATTATAATTATATAACCCCATTTAGATCTATCAGGCCTGAAGAATCTCAGACACCATACTTTCTCTCGACAAGAAAATACTTTGATTATGTTCAAAAGTAGACTAACTTTGCTGTTCAAGTTTTGTGGAAATTTTTCCCTGTGGTATCAAAATGGAACCATCAAACCATTCTGGGATTCCTTTTGTTTTTCCATATTAATTTGACATCAGATATACAGTAGGAACAGAGATACTTCATATTTGAGCACAAAAGGAAGCGTTACAGTCAGTAACAAGTTACCGACACTCTGTAAATGACCACAACTTCTAATTTATTGATTTAATTAAAACTTTTTAATTATTTTGTTTTAGTTATTATTATTTTAGTTCTGTTGACGTAATAATGTTAATCCGTACATTATAATTTGTGTAATTTAAACTCAAATGTCTTCTTTAATTGATTTTTTTTAAATTAAGTTGTAGTAACTTAATAAAATTGTCTTAATAACTTTGGAAATTGGGTAGTGGATTTCTACTTTCCATAGGATTGGATCGGGAGAATAAATGTTGAAATTAAGTGTTATTTTTTTTATTGAAGAGAAAAGCCCGTTTTTGATTAACACTATTATGTTTGACATTTACTGGAGGATCTGTTATGTTGTATTTTTTGTGGTCAACATTGTGCTGCATAGTACATGCGTGAAAGTAAACACTACATTGTTTGGATCCATTCATTGATGGATGATATTAACAAAATATGTTACATTTATTGCAAAATATGTATTATTTGAAAGCATAGGGAGACCGATTCTATTACATCATTGACAGTGCTTTAGCGAGCGGGTGCTAAAGAGTTATTTTGATGCAATTTACATCGTGATTCTCTGGTTGGTGGAAATTCTGCTGCAGAATCAATGTTGTTGAACAGGATTATTTAAAAAATAAGTTGAAATAATGCAGACTGACGGCTTCATATACCATCAATTAACAATCTCAAAGCTCACAGTATGTCTGTCTTTGAAGTTACAGCTCAATATCAATTCCCCTATTGAGAAACTGAATGTGATTTTTGCTTCCAGCACCTGACTGTTGCACTTCTGTGTCACAAAAAGAGAGAGAAATTGTAGGCAGTACCGCAATGCACGCAAGTCTATGATGTGTGCTTTGGTTATACTTTATTTTGGTAATTTTCATGCATTCTATGTACTGCATACAAAACAATCTGCATACTTTTCACAGCAAACATACTATATGGAAACCTTGAGTAGCATCTGTACTATCTAGCACTGACCTGTTGACCTCTATGCTCACATATCTCCTCAACTTCAGTATTAGTCTTTCCTAATCTTGCATATTGTTCCAGCTCCAAAAAAGTCTCGCTAAACAACATTCCACAAATGTACCTTTGCTGTGACACAGATGTTCACATCACCTCACCCAGCCCAAGCCAGCAATCATCAGAAAACAGAACTGCAGGCAACATTCCCACAAGCCATGTGTTTATTTCAGGTTAAGGGGATGTTTGAGCTGAGAATAATCATAGGCAATGGGAAATAATATGTTGATGTGTTTATATATATATTATATAAATCACTAGTGGCATATTTCACTGAAAGCTAACACAACTTCTCATATAACCGCAGGCATACAAGAACAAAAAAATTCACTGAGGAGGTGAAGAATGCTTTGAATACATGACTCAGATCCTAGTTTATTAAAAAGTCTCTTAAATGTAAAATGTGTTTACACACGATTATTTTGTTATAGACCATGATGAATTTCTTTTCTCCTTGGAACACAGGATGATAGGGTGAATGTTCAAGCTGCTCTCTTCCATACACTGAAACTGGATTGGGAACTGTTGTTGTCCAGCTCCAATAAAGCTCAAACACACCATCATAACAGTGAGTCCTAGACTTATGTGCTAAACTCCAAATCTTCTGAAGCCATGTGATAGCTTTGCTTAAGTAACACGCATAAATTTAAATAGTTTTTTCGCTAAAAAACAAAACAAAAAAAACACTCTCAGACGCGCTCAAACTTCATGAAGGCCTCGTCACGTGACCTGCGTAAACAAATCACATCGTTGTCGATTGGAAAAATGTATTGATACCCACAACTATTTCCTTTTGTAAAACTACATTTAAGACGTTGAAATTGCTCATAAATTCGACAAAGATGGCAATTTTTGGTGGAAATGTAATACAACGTATTAAAATCGTCACCTTTGTGCCAGTAAAACTAGTGTGACTCCCGCATAACGAATGCAAGACACTTTTAGCTAAGGGCTTTTAAAAAAGAACATTTTAAAAGTTAATAATCTCATTCTTACTCCAAATCGTCCACTTTCACTAATGTAGAATATGTTTATAGGCTACTATTGACGCATTATTTCTTACTGGGAATTGCTGCACTGTGGCCTAGTATCTGTCTCCCCCTATTGGCCACAGTCAGATCGTACAGCATTCATTTGCAAATCTGCAGAAATAGTTATAGGCCTATTTCAGATTTGATTGACGCCATTTGAGATTTGGATGATAAGTTACAATATTTAACAACAAAAGTTCCATTTTTGTATGATTTTAGGATATTTTCTCAAAAGGCAACTCAATTAAATTGAACCACAGAAGTGAGTCAAGGCTGCCTTGCAGTCCTGCTAAAGGCCGCTGTCATTAATCATTCAGAAAGGTTTTGTGTTAGAGGTGGGGGCTGTGATTATGTGCTGTGTGTGCTTTCAGGGGTGATTATGCTCCTGGAACAATGATCCTCAACAAACACATGGAGGTAAGACAAAACACCACTAGAGAACTCTGTGCCAGTGGATTCTAGATTTGGACACTCATTTGTGTGTGTGCGTGTGTGTGTGCAATAAAATAAATTTAAATAAAAATTGAAAGCTTGAATATGATCACCCTTTATTTAGTGTTAGATTAGCAGCAGTCATTTGTAAACAAGGACAAGTTTCTCCTAGCCTCCATCTTTTTTTTCCAGTACATGAATCCCATGCACTGGTACCAAATTGAATTTCCACACCGCCTCTGCCAGTCGCCGGCAGCTCCATAAACACACTGAAGAGCATCAGGGGCAATTTATGTGCATTGAAATTGAGCTCTCTGAGGCTGAGAGCAGCACCTTGTAATTGTCACAAACATTTGAGTGCGGTCAAGGTGACATCTTTGTTATGAGGCAAAGCTGGCATCTTTTATTAGACTCGAGTCAAAATAAATGATCAAGAGTATTAAGAAAACAATTTCTATTTAAAATTTTAATGAAATGTAAACATTAGTAGAGGTGAACAGGTCAGTTGTAACATGTTTTATTTTTCCATCATAAGACAATATCTGCCATATCTTTTGGTATGAGAAATGTTTTATGATTATTACAACTGTTAGGATTAATAATATGCATTCGAAGTAAAAGTCTAAGGGATGCCTATATTTATTTAAAATTTTCTAGCTCCAATAAAGCCAAAACACACCATAAAAGTATGAATTATGTACTAAATTCCAATTCTTCTGAAGTCATATGATGTTTTTGTTTGAGTAACAGACAGAAATTTGAATTGTTATTTGCTAAAAATCATGAACAAATCATAATAAACATGAACCTGAGGAGGACTTGATGAAATTTGAGTGTGAGATATTTATGTAACATTCTGTTATAATTTTAGTTCCATTTTCATTAACTTGTAGTTTGTTTCTCATTGTTTTCCATGTTTACTGTTTCCTTTTATTATCATGATTACTAAGTATGTTTTCATTGGTCGTCATGTTTATTCATTGTTTGACTGATTCATCACACCTGCTCCTTGTTTTCTTCATTAGTTCTCTCAGTATATTTATTGCCCTCAGTTTGTTCAGTACATTTGCTGGTGTTATCCTTGCCTAGCGCACTATGGGGCCATTTACACAACACCGTTTTCAACTAAAAACAGAAAACTTTTTAAGTGTTTTGGCCATTTACACAACAGCGGATTTGAAAAGCCTTTGAAATATGTTTTCACAGTGCAAGTTTTTGAAAATCATACCGTTATTGTCTCTGTGTAAACAGTAAAAAGTCAAATTTGTGAAAAAGGTGATGTCATGCGCATGTTGTGTATTGGACGTTTCTTTACAAATTGGCATCGCCAAATACTGGTCTGGCCCAAGCGTGCCCAAAACGTCTCGATTGCTCCCAGGTGGCTGGAAGCAGTAGAGGTCATAAACCCCGGCCTCTCCATGAAATGTAATGGGACATGAGACAAACTAAACTCAAATTACACTTCAAATATTTTTTCCAAAGGCAATTTCTGTCATGTTAGGCAGTTTTTAAATCACAATTTTATCTCTAACGGCTAATATTGGCAATAAACCATTGCGCTGTGGACGAGGATTCAAATTAGAACTACAAATACAAATGGAAAGTGTTTAAAAAACTTAGAGATTAAGCAGAGCGGTTAAGATAAAGGGGTTTGATTGATTAATAATCAGTATTTAACCTGACGAAAAAATATTTATTAAACGTTATCCAACATTACATTTCATCTGCAACCATATATGGTGAAAAACTTGGTTTAATAACAATATATGTAAGGCCTATGTTGTATGCAAGTAAAAAAAGTCATATCGCGCATGATTATTTTCATATTTTATGTTAAAATATTTTATATTTTGTGTAAATGTGTATGATTTGTGTATGACTCTATGCAGTCAATATATGAATATTGGGCATGTTTTATGAACAAATCACTTATAATGCGCTCATTATGATTCATTATGGATTTCTGTTAATCCACCTATATTATTATAGGCATTATCAATACGTTTTAAGGTAAAAAGCAGAGTTTTCAGTAGTAAATTAACATTATATCAACATTAAATATCTATATTTTCTATATTTATATAAGTTGTAAAATATACCTGAAACATTTTTATGCTGAATTTCTGGCAACCACAACTGCTGCTTTTTCTTTTCTTTTTTTTTTACTGTGTACTTTATTGAAACAATAATTCATTACACAATTAAACCCTTCGCAAACAGTTTGATTGACAGGCGATCTGACAAATCACAACCCCGAATCCGCCATTTTGTCTGGCAAAGCAGTCAGGGGAGTGAGTAGATTAACGTTGGTGAACTTCAAAAATTGTGTGTACTCACGTCTTTCTGCGCTTGAAACAACATTCCTTCTGATGTTCATTCATGTTTATTTGATACTATAAATGAACTAGCATGAAGAGATGATCGGTTCACGAGCCGCAGCGATCTGTCACGACACATTAAAGAGACACTAGACGCTATTTATTGTTTAAACTTCTTTAAAAAATTACGATATATTAAATATGAAACTGTTTCATATGTCTGTCGACGCATTGTCACTGTCCTCTTTGCTCCGGGATGTATTTTTAACTCCGTGAGAACATGATGTGTGGCGTGAGAGTGCATGGGTCGTCGGACATAGCAACATAACGGGGCGGGTCTTTGTGAAGGGTCAAACTGAACCGGGTCAGCGTTAATCATCAGTTTAAATTCAAAGGCGTCACACATTTAGACAACAGAAGAAAAACATTGGACACCCAAAAATCTTTCTACCTCAAAATCAGCTTTTTGTTAAGAAAAGCGAAGTAATCTCACTCCTTTTCTCAGCCTATAGTTTACAGAGTAATCATCGTCACTCTTGTTTGTGAATGAAATTCAGTGTGTGACATTTGTACCTTACAATGTGTTCACTTAATAGTTCAATGTAACTCTGCTGTGAAGTGTTATTTCATCAACATGATAGGTCTATTGTGTTGTTTTATTGACCGTACAGGACAGCAGAAACACCCCATGCAGCAACATTCCAGAGGATGTCAGAAACAGACCCACAAGGGTGCATTAGAAAGTCAAAGGTTAACGCTCATTTCAAAGGTTACTGTTACTGTTCGGCCCACTACACTAGCGTAATGAAGTCCTCCTTCATGTGATGGCATGCTGTGTCTCCTGGCAGTTCCCCTCTCAAAGCTGCTTTCTTTTCTTCCTTCAAAAGGCCTAAACAAAAAATATGTCCTCTCTGACCCGAGTGTTGCCATGGGACCAGTCAAACTACATATTTCCAGCCGTTCTTCACTGCCCCGCGGGCAGCTCTGAGCGTAATTACACATTAGACACACGGCTAGCCCCGAGTCCTCCAGTGACAACAGCCTCAGTGTAATTTCATCACTCATTCCAAATGAATGTGTGGTTTGGTTTAACCGGCTCCTCTGTGTTTTTTCTTCGACATACTCTGCTTGGATTTAGCTTGACGTGTCGTCCCGAAGACTTTGATGGAATATCATATGTGGTTTCAAGTGGGCAAAAAAGTAAAACTGTCCCCGTAATTTAGACATCAGTACATAAAATCGAATGGAAAATAATCCAATTATTATGTTGACTAGAACTACAATTACAGCCAGATTGAAATGCAATATAAAGATAATTGATATCTCCCTTTGCCAATAACCCAGGAAAATATTGTTTTGTCATCCATTATAATAATGATTTATGGTATATTGCCCTATAATGCCATAGATGATTGTTGTCTAGATTTAACTTTAGTTAACTTTCTGTCAAATTTGTGGTCAACAACCACATGGTGGCGCTAAAGGACGTGGATTTACTGAAACGTTACAAGAAACACGAGTCTCAAGAAACCTATGAAGAACATGACCTGGGTATATTGTCAAACCAATTGTTCACCTTTTTCATGAGAATGAAATGTGAATATACATCTAAAAATTGCTGGGTTAGTAAAAACAACCCATGGACAAACCCTGCAATTGGGTTGTTTTGACCCAGCGGTTGGGTTAAATGTTTGCCTAAAGTGCTGGGCAGTTTTATTAAACTCAACTATTGTTTAAAAATCACTATATGGCTGGCTTAAGATGAACCCAAAATAGGTTGGAAATTAAAAATCAGACACACTAGAGGAAACAAAAATGATCAAAAGGTGAATATTTATTAAAAAGCTATTTAATAAATGTTTATTGTTTAATTGGGTTAAGTTTAAGCAAGCAATATTGTACATTTTAAACAATAGTTGAGTTAAACAAAACTATCCAGCAGATTGGGCAAACATTTAACCCAACAACTGGGTTAAAACAACCCAACCACTGGGTTTGTCCATTTTCAACCCAACTAGGGTTGTTTTTAACCCAGCATTTTTTTTTTTGAGTATGTATGTATATTTTAGATATAGATATATATGTGTGTGTATACATATATTTATTGGATATATAAATGTTTCCTCAAATATACAGTACACTGTAATAAAACATGTTGCGTTTACCAAAAAAAAATGGCAGCTGTGGTTGCCAGAATAAGTTAAAACAGTGATATTGTGAAATATTATACATTTTAAAAATTTAAAAACTATTTTCTGTTTTAAAATGTAATTTATTCCTGGGATCGAAGCTGAATTTTCAGCATCATTACTCCAGTCTTCAGTGTCACATGATCTTCAGAAATCATGCTGATTTGCTGCTTAAGAAACATTTATTATTAACAATGTTTAAAACAGTTGTGCTGCTTAATATTTTTGTGGAAATGGTGATAATTTTTGATGATTATAAAGTTAATGTAATCTTTTTTTCATTTAAAAGAGGCGTTTTCATCTGCCCGTCTTGATCCCATTAAGAAAGAAAGAAAGTTAACTTTGCTTTAGGTTCCAATTCTCACTATTAACTAGTTGATTATTAGCATTCATATTATTGGCTGTATTAATATACATATTAATGCCTTATTCTGCATGACCATAGTCCATATCCCTTAATACCCAATACCTAAACTTAACAACTACCTTACAAACTATTAAGCCTAGTTTATTGAGGCAAAAGTCGTAGTTAATAGAGAATTTGGCTCTAAACTAGTGTGAAAGGAAGAAAGATTGGTAACTTCTACACATGGTATTTGATCAAATATCTACAGTTTGTGGAATAATTCAGGAAATACGAAGTGGAAGTGTGTGTGCTTGAGCTGATTGTGGAGGCTGGAGAGAGCAGCTCATTACTGAAGCTGAGGCAGCCGCTCTTTGATGTGGCAATCACTGCGGAGCGGCAGGAATTCCACACAGATGTTGCCCTGGTCTCCGCAGCAACGGCAGAGGCGGAACAGCCGCCCTTGCTGCCGACTGCGTGTCTTATGACAAAAACAAAACTTCTAAATCAACTCAAATGTAAGATTAGACATATCTGATTCATACTACGCCATTACTTTTTATTTGTGTTATGTCATAGTTTTGAGTACATTTATACCACAGTAAATAGTAGAGTTGCATCCAAACTTCTAGTGAAGATCAAACGTTTATATCTTAGATTGAGTGTATCATTGACTGCAATGCTGAAAAGATCAGGAAGGACTTTAACAAATACAGCAATACATACATATGCATCAAGTTTTTAAGCTATTACAAGCAACAAGATCACAAGAAACAGTGTGGAGCTCATTGAATCTCCATGAAGTTTGAGATGAGAGGGGGATGTAATTACACAGCAGACTGTCAAACACACCTCCCCTCGGCCTCAGGGGGTCAGCTTGTAAAGGAAGGAAGGAAGTCATTTTCAGAACAAAAACAGAAAAGGCCTCTGGAAAAAAAGAGGCAGTTTGTGAAAAAGAAAACAAAGGCAGATGGACAAAGAATAAGGAAATGTAAAAGTGGCATGGAGTAGAGGAACCATCAGAGGAAGAGACACAGTATCCGTGCCTGGAATAGAGATAGAGGGGAAACATTTGCGTTATGGCCTGCTGTCACACAATGCCTTCCTCCTGCCTGACCGCCACCGACACACGGGTACAGCGACCTGACTTAGCTCAGTCCACTTCCTGTTGGGCATAACAGACAGTACAACTTCCTTGCACATTTATTTTGCTCTCCAGAACTGTGATTAACAGATACAATCAACAAACCACAAGCTACAAATGGAATACACACACACACACACACACACACACACACACATACATATATATATATATATATATATATATATATATTTAAATTTAATACACATAATACTGTTTTATTTATATTAAAATTATCAATATAAATTTTAATTTGTTTAAATAATTTGTAATTAAATTTATTAAAAATATATACAATATTTACAATATTTAGCTGATCAGTACATGTACATTCAAATAAGATTATATAATTAAATTAAATAAGACTATTTGAATTCATAGTAGCTACTGATTTTTCATGCATTAGTAATATAATAATGCTTGTTTATGTCATTAAAGTAATTTTAAATTGTGACCCATGACCCATTACTAAGAATATATATATATATATATATATAAAATGTATATAAAAATTATATAAAAACACAACAGAATTACTAACACTTTAGTGAAAACTATGAAAACTATAATATAAAACATAAAAAATATATAATCTTATTCATAAAAGCACAATATCTGTATCTGTGCTGTGTTGCTGTTTGTGTTGATATGTATGTATGTTGATTGTTGTGTAAAAAATAATAATAATTAAAAAAACATGATTTCAGTTTGCATTATATATATATATATATATATATATATATATATATATATATATATATATATATAATCTGATTCAAAACATTAACAAAATCTTTAAAAGTTTTATGATAATGGAATATCTATATATAAATACAGATGGGCATTCCCCTTCCCCCCCATCCCCCCCCCCCCTCACACTGTTAGATGATTTATTGATTCTCAAAACAGAAAATATATTGCTTCTCAAACAGGCACTTTCCTAAAAAGGCCATCATATCTCTCCTTCCAGAGATGTCACGATCAGTATATGATTTTAGCTTTCCTGGTATTGTATAAATACAGTAAGCATTCGGTCTGTAAGTGGGGTGAAGAGTATATTTGTAGACTCTGACGATCAAGTACTGCAATCAGAAAGACACAATGGATGCACATGTAAATACACACACGCTTCTAACTGTGTGAGAGAGGCTGAATGGAGCGGCGTAGAGGACAGGGAGTATCATGTTCACATTTGTTTCAGATTTCAGCCATGTAAACAAAGGGAGGCAGGCAGACACACTGGGGCCCGTTTAAATTAGGCCCCAATAAGATCTGTCAAATCCACAAGCCCAGAGCCTCTCGCAAAGCTCAAATCGAATCAAAAGCAGCCCTTTGATGGTCTCCGAGTTTGGTCTCTATAACAATTATTTTTGTTTTAATAATCATTCCCTGGTTTTGGGCTGGAAGACACAGCAGAGCTTTGGTGGGAGGGAATGGAACCCTTACGCACACACACACACACACACACACACACAGAGACATTAAGGGAATAGGGAGCAAGCGCTCAGATGCAGCAGGGTTTCTCCGGTCTCTTCTTGAGCCCAAGAATGATATCATACATTCTAGAGAGTGTGGGAGAGAGTTAAAACAGCGAGCGAAGGGCTGTAGCTCCGTCCTTGATTTGCTCCACTCAAAATGAATGACCTGAGAGGCACATCCATTACGAAAGAATGTGTGCCAGTAAAGTTGTGCTTTGGTTTAAAGGGGTCATATCATGAGGAATCCAACTTCACTGTTTTTTTTTTCTTTCAGAAAAGAGATTATTCGATAAAAACATACTGTAACTTTCAGAACCAAAAACTTCCTCCCCTGTGAAAAATAATTAAGCTGTAAAAATAAAATGTTCTGAACTTTCACAGCAATAACAACGCCTATTGGGTAATCAGAAACTTGGTCCATGTGGTCATGCTAAGGAAATGAGGAGAAAGTCAAATAGATAAAACTGTATAAGAGCATAAGTAAAGTATAAATATAAGGGAAAAGTCCATCAAAGTCCGTTGTGTGGTTGAAACGACAGCTCTCGACCTGTGGTCAGAAGCATAGTTTCTTGTTTTCATGACATGTGATCCTTATCTTGAGCAAAATAAGCAAGCTGACATTCAGTAAAATCTATATCTTTTATTTCAAATGTATACAAATGTTGTGCGCATCTTTTAGTTTGTCAAGAATTAAAAGCACCATTTTTGTAGAGTGTGTACGTGCTTTGAGAACAAGCCTACGATGGAATCTGGAATTATTTCTCAGATACCATGTCCTTAATTTATAGCAACAAATGTAGCATTAATTCAATATCGAACAGATTCGTTGAACGAGAAAACTCCATAACCTGCGTGACATCATTAACCAACATGGTTGAACGGGAAGAAATTTGTGACAATGAGGTTTTGGGAAACTATGCAAGCTTGTTTCTGACATGGAATAAAAAGGTGCAACTTTTCATCTCACAATTCTGACTTTTTATCTTGAAATTGTCAGTAATAAAGTCAGAATTGCGAGTAGTAAAGTCAGAATTGCAAGATATAAAGTTGCGATTGCGTGTTATAAACTAAAGTCAGAATTTTATGATATAAAGTCGTGATTGCAAGTAATAAAGTCACAATTGTATGATATAAAGTCACAATTGTATGATATAAAGTCGCAATTGCGAGTAATAAAGACAGAATTGCGAGATATAAAGTCACGATTGCGAGTAATAAAGTCAGAATTGTATGATATAAAGTTGCGATTGCGTGTTATAAACTAAAGTCAGAATTTTATGATATAAAGTCGTGATTGCAAGTAATAAAGTCAGAATTGCGAGATATAAAGTCAGAATTGTGAGATATAAAGTTGCAATTGTGAGTAATAAAGTCAGAATTGTGAGATATAAAGTCAGAATTGTGAGATATAAAGTTGCAATTGTGAGTAATAATGTCAGAATTGTGAGATATAAAGTCATGATCGCAAGTAATAAAGTCAGAATTGCAAAATATAAAGTTGCGAGTATTACGAGTTATAAACTAAAGTCAGAATTGTGAGTTATAAAGTCACAATTGCAAGTAATAAAGTCAGAATTTTGAGATATAAAGTCAGAATTGCGAGTTATAAAGTCAGAATTGTATGATATAAAATTGTGATTGTGAGTAAAAGTCAGAATTGCAAGATATATAGTCACAATTGCAAGTAATAAAGTCAGAATTGCAAGTAATAAAGTCAGAATTGTGAGATATAAAGTCAGATTTGCGAGTAATGAAGTCATAATTGTGAGATATAAAGTCATGATCGCAAGTAATAAAGTCAGAATTACAAAATATAAAGTTGCGAGTATTACGAGTTATAAACTAAAGTCAGAATTGTATGATATAAAATTGTGATTGTGAGTAAAAGTCAGAATTGCAAGATATATAGTCACAATTGCAAGTAATAAAGTCAGAATTGCAAGTAATAAAGTCAGAATTGCAAGTAATAAAGTCAGAATTGCGAGTAATAAAGTCAGAATTGTGAGATATAAAGTCAGATTTGCGAGTAATAAAGTCAGAATTGTGAGTTATAAAGTCATGATCGCAAGTATTAAAGTCACAATTGTAAGATAAAAAGGAGCAATTATACTTCAATTCTAGTTGTGACTAGTAAGTGATTTCTTCAACGACGCATCATGCTTTGGTAGCTAAACAGTGAGGCACGTCACTGTATGGGAAACGCATCCATTTAGTTCCTTTCTCTATGAAGCCCCTCCTTCTGACAAGCGCAATACGGTCTGTTTGGTCGCCGGTCAGTGTTTTGATTGGTCAACCACTTTGAGCATGTTTGGGAAATGTCACACCTCTTACCACAACGTACCGTAATAATTATTTTTGTGTATGCCGTGGGTGGGAATCATTAATATTGTGGCATGTTCGAAATAGTGCTCACTGATATCGAGAATGGAGGAACTTTTGTGCCTTTTTCGTGCTCAAACAGCAATATCACACACTAAAGAAAAACTTTAAACTTACAAGTCTGATAGTGTCCAGTCCATCAAACAAAGAGAGCACTTAGAGAACTTATTAAGTCCGCACATGGAGACAATTACTCCCTTTGGGCTGCAACTTTCATCAGGATCTGGACACTTTTCACTTCCTTTCCATGGCAACAGGCTGAGACGGGCCTCAGTAAACAATTCCAAAAGATCTTATTCAATGGCCTGTTTTTACAGCTCAGTGCACAGAAACAAAACACAACTGCCACAAAGTAACCTTATGTTGGGATGAACTTTGGATATTATAACTTTAGATGCCTAGCCTTGCTGTTGTGGGTGTATGCCAGGCTGTCGCTATGCAGTTGCTAAGGAGTTTATAGAGGTTATTAGTACAGTACTGTGTGGTTATTGGGATGTTCTGGATCGTTGCTAAGTGGTTAGTCAGAAAAGTTCATGAACACAAGCTGTCTCTGGTATTCTGGTCACTAAATATGTCTCGGTCATGAAGGAGAGAGCTTGTGACCCGGTGCCCAGTGAGAATGATAAGAGAGGCAGGCCGCAGCAGAGACAATGCCCACTTTGGCTTTTCCTCAGCTAGTCGGTGTGGGAAAGTGGTCACCCCTCCCTGTCCAGCCAGAGGATGTGGAGGCTCAAAGCTGTTATCTGCTCACAATAACATCCTGGTACATGTACCACACTGTTTTGTCAAAGGGAAGCTGGATACAAATAAAAAATGCCACAATCAACGGTGGAGGAGAGTGACAATAAACATAAGAAATATTTAAAAAGTAGGGTTTTTTTTCACTGTAACATTATTTTCATGTCAAATAAGCACATGCTCATTAAAGTATATAATGCTAATTACTGCAATGATAAAAAAAACCCACATTTAAAAGTGTTTTTGTTTTTGTTTTGTTTTTTAATTCATGCTTTTATTCAGTAAGGATGCATTAAAGGATTAGTTCAGTTCAGAATTAAAATTTACAGAAAAGAAATTATGATTTTTGAGGAAAAATACCAGGATTTTTCTCCATATAGTGGACTTCAACAGGGTTCAACGGGTTGAAAGTCCAAATGCCAGTTTCAGTGCAGCTTCAAAGGCTCTACATGATCCCAGACGAGGAATAAGGGTCTTATCTAGCGACTCAATTGTTAATTTTTAAAAAAAATTAAATTATATACTTTTCAACCACAAATGTTCGTCTTGCACTGCTCTGCAATGCTCAATGCGTTACGTAATCACGATGTAAAGGTCATGTGACGTAGGCGGAAGTGCCGCGGTAGGGCAAAAAATCTCATCTCATTTTCTCTTCAAAATTTTTTGTAAAGGGAATTTGGCTTAATCTTTGCATGTTCGCTTTGGATCGCTACTTCTGCCTACATCACGCGTGACCTTTGTAAAGTGATTTCGTCATGCGTAGTGCATTGCAGAGCAGCGCAAGATGAGCATTTGTGATTAAAAAGTATACACATTTTGATTTTTTTTTTTAGAAAACGACCGATCATTTCACTAGATAAGACCTTTATTCATCGTCTGGGATCGTGTAGAGCCTTTGAAGCTGCACTGAAACTGCAATTTGGGCCTTCAACCCTTTGAACCCTGTTGAAGTCCACTATATGGAGAAACATCCTGGAAGGTTTTCCTCCAAAATCATAATTGATTTTCGGCTGAAGAAAGAAAGATACAAACATTTTGGATGACATGGGGGTTGGTAATTGTAATTCTGAAGTAAACTAATCCTTCAAATTGATCAAATGTGTCAGCAAAGATATTTATAATGTTACTATATATTCTCCATTTAAAATAAATGTTATTCTTTTGAGCTTTATGTTCATTAAAGAATACACATTAGATGATAGATAGATAGATAGATAGATAGATAGATAGATAGATAGATAGATAGATAGATAGATAGATAGATAGATAGATAGATAGATAGATAGATAGATAGATAGATAGATAGATAGATAGATAGATAGATAGATAGATAGATAGATTGATTGATTGATTGATTGATTGATTTGATTTTCAAAATATAATTTCCTTTGTTTTATTCTTGTGATTTTTGGGTGAAATGTGGCATGGTCATGTTTTCATGAGAATCACTCGACAGGGAAGTCTTCCATGTGGTCCGGACAAGAACGGCTGTATCTGAGCCTGAATGACTCTAAAAACAACACCTACAGTATGAGACAAACAACAGGTGGAGGAACAAGCCCAAACAAGCAAACAGGAAAGAGCAGAAGCAGCTGTCTCACACTGCCTCCAGACAGGAAACCAGGGTCCAGAGCAGAGCCACGCTCTTCTTCAGACAGCACTGAGGTCTGACAAAAACAAGAAGATGGATTACTGTGGTTTGCTGGTCGACAGTTGCTTAAAAGAATAATTCCCCCAATTATAACATTTACTCAAACTCATATGACTTTTCAGACACACTTTATTTTAGGTGTCTTTAACTGTTATGTACTTAGATAAATAATAATAATAATAACAACAATTGTTTTTTTTTTTGTTTTGTTTTTTTTACAATGAACCTATTGGGTTGTTTTGGAAAACGCTTGAGGTGTGATATGGGTAAGGTTAGGGACTGGTTAGGTTTAAGTGTGGGTTGAGGTGTAAGTGAAGGGTCAATTATTGATGTATTTATAGAAATTAATTACAGCTGTAAGGTATCGCTTTATTTCAAATGTCCACTTTAGACATTCTACTAACTATAATTAACTTTGCAGCTTCATATCAACTTATTAGTAACAGTCTACTAACACTCTAATGAGAGTCAGCTGACATGTATGAGGTAACGCAGCACTGTTTATCATATTAGACACATTTGAGTGTGTTGAAAATGATGTTATAACGTTACTCTGTGCGTTCACTCGCCGGCTGCTGTGAGACACTTGTTCACACTGCAGTAAGAGAGATCCATATTACAATATCATTAAATGCTGGATGGGCTGTGTTGATAAATGGCATGCAATTAATTTTTAAAAACGTATTGTATGATTGTTAAAATTAAAATTACTGACTTTACTTATCTAACAACTTCCGATTTTTTTTTGTAACACTTGTGATGTTCCCATCCAAAAATGACCAGCCTACAAAAAATTGCTTACCCTGACAGCAACATAGTGTCAGGCCAGATCTGGTCTGCATGTAATCCACATGTACCAGATGTGGGCCGGATCTGGGAAACACTATGTTGCTGTCTGGGTATAAATCTCTTATTATGCATTATCTCTCATCATCACCAAATATTGGATTCAATATTTTCGTCAACTTGTTTTCTTTAAATGGAACAGGTTTTACATTTGTTTTTGGAATTGATCAATTATTCATCTCAGCTTATTCAAGTGGGCTTGCAAAAATAAAGGCCTCAGACCTGTGCATGTGTGGATACATGCATACTCGTGCATCCGCGCGCACACACACACACACACACACACACACACAGTTGTGTTTTCATTTTTTATGTGGACTTTCCATAGGCGTAATGGTTTTTATACTGTACAAACTGTACATTCTGTCCCCCTACACTACCTCTACCCCTAATCCTACCCATCACAGAAAATGTTCTGCTATTTTAGATTTTCAACAAAGATAATTCTGAATGATTTATAAGCTTGTTTCCTCATGGGGACCAAAAAAATGTCCCCACAAGATCAAAATTTACTAGTATTACTATACCTGTAGGGACATTTGGTCCCCATAACGTAGGGGATACCCGCCTGCATATACACACACACACACACGTTCATGTACACAAACAAACTATTTTTCAGGCTTTTGTTTTCACAGAGATGAACTTTATCCTCAGATCAATGTGGCCTACAATCAATCAGTTTCAAAAATAAATACAAAACCTGTCTTAACTGAAAGAAAAAGACAAAAAAGATTGAATCCAATATTTGGTGATAAAATAGCGTAACGAGTGATTTATGAGTTATTTTTCTGTAGGCCGGACATTTTTGACAGTGAACACCACAAGTGAGACTTTGTGCAATATTGTAATAAACAGAACCAAAATAAAAGCATTTCAAAACATTTCCTGGTTAAACATTAAAGCATACTAGTGTGATAAACAGCGCAATTTTTTTCATATTTTATGTAAAATTTATACAATTATCCACAAATAACACATATAAACATAACTTTCAGAATCTGAAATCAAAATGAATTCATTTGGATTGACGAAAATGACTGTATGTGAACTACCTAGGAAGTTTTAACGGGCCTCAATTCTTTATCAGAATTCCAAAAGCGGCAGGCAAAAGGGCCCTTAGCAGAGGTAAGGAATTGCTTCCTTTCTTTTAAAGCAAGAAAAAAGTGACCTCATTACGAGAAAATACGTCTTAAATGTTTGCACATGTGGAGGCTGATGCTATTTGCAGTCACCAAGCAGCACAGCAGGCCAAGCCTTTGGGGACATTTCTCTCCCCCTCTTTTCTTGCCAGATAATCGTCCATATGCTTTTTCAGAAACATCCTGAGTGAAACAGCTTAATGTCCTGTATGGCTTTCACATGTTTGGGCAGCTCAAAGACTTCTGGGTCCAGATGCAAGCACTGCAGTCAAGTCTGGCTGGAAGCACCGGGGGAAGAGCGTCACGTGTTCGATCTGCAGTTTTGATTGATTGCAGCTTGCCGAGAGCCAATGACTGATTCAGATGGGTGAAATGATGGCTAAAGGAAGTCCGTTTCCACTACTAAAAAAAAAAAAGATTGCAACTTTTTATCTCACAATTCTGACTTTTTTTCACAGAATTGCATGATATAAACTCTGAGTTATAAAGTCAGAATGCGAGATATAAAGTCACAATTGCGAGTTATAAAGTCACAATTGCGAGTTATAAAGTCACAACTGCGAGTTATAAAGTCACAATTGCGAGATATAAAGTCACAATTGCGAGTTATAAAGTCAGAATTGCGAGTTATAGTCACAATTGCAAGATGTAAACTCACAACTGCGAGATATAAAGTAACAATTGCGAGTTATAAAGTCAGAATTGCGAGTTATAAAGTCAGAATTGTGAGTTACAAAGTCGGAATTGCAAGATTTAAAGTTAGAATTGTGAGTTATAAAGTCACAATTGCCAGTTATAAAGTCACAATTGCGAGATATAGTCAGAATGCGAGATATAAAAAAAAGTCAGAATTCTTTCTTTTATTTCCCAATTGCAAGAAAATCTTCTTTTTATTTTATTTTTTTTCTGTGACGGAAACGGGCTTACATATAAAGGCGACCAATAACGATAATAACAAAACTGTATTAGCATCCACACCAACACACAATATTGTTCTGTTTATTCTAAGAGCGCTGCAGTTTTGTCGTCTTCCGCCTTAGATGCTCAAGCTCTGTAAAGCAGGATGAATTCTGATCGGCTGTTGTTTTTATCGTTCATCAGATGGAAAAAAAAAAGTTCTAAAAAAAGATTCCAGCTATATTGTTTCTCTGTACCATTATTGTTATAGTTATACTATTCTTTTATATTTAGAATGATTTTTAGAACTATATCTTTATAGTAATCGAACGGGCCTTAAGGGACAGTTCACGCAAAAAAAAAGAAAATTAGGTAATACTTTACAATAAGCTAACTACATTAGTTAACATGAACTAATAATGAACTGCACTTCTACAGCATTTATTAATCTTTGTTAATGTTAATTTCAACATTTACTAATTCATTATTAAAATCTTGTTAAAATTAGTTAATGCACTGTGAACTAACATGAACAAAACTGTATTTTCATTAACCAACTTTAAAGAAGATTAGTAAATACAGTAACAAATGTATTGTTCATGGTTAGTTCATGTTATTTAATACATTAACTAATGTTTAACTAATGAACCTTATGGTAAAGTGTTACTGAAAATTATCCCATGATTTACTCACCCTCAAGCTATCCTATATGACTATCTTTCATCTTCTTTGAGATGAAAACAATCAGAGAAATATTTAAAAAAATATCCTGGCTTTCCTAAGCTGGTAGTAAAGGGGGGCCAAATTTTGAAGCCCAAAAACTTCACCCATCCATCATAAATATAATGCATACGGCTCAAGAGGCTTAATAAGGGCCTTCTGAAGCAAAGCGATGCATTTTTGTATGATAAATATCCATAATTAAAATTAATTAAACTTAACTATAACTAACTAATAACTAGATTCCGGCGAATGATTGTACGCAGTCGCGATGTATGACTCAGGATGTAGGAGTAGCGTAAGCTTAGACGCCTCTCACGGTTCAAACAAATAGGGCTGGGCAACAAACTCAAGCTCCTCTTCTCTTATATTGAAATCCTTCAACATTCCTCTTTAAAATTTCTCGTTTTAGACTTCTAATTCATGTTGCTGCATACGGCCATCTGCCAGAAGCCAGTTATTATAATTGATAAAGTTTTAACTATGGATATTTTTCTTACAAAAACGCCCTGGAGGCGTATGGATTACATTTATGATCGATGGATGAATTTTTTTTGCTTCAAAATGTTTTTAAATGTTTTCACAATCTCTGATTGTGTTCGTCTGAAAGAAGATAGTCAGATACACCTAGGATTGGTAAATCATTGGATAATTTTCATTTTTAGTTGAACTATCTCTTTAAAGGTTCACTATGTAGTTTTTTCGCCGCTAGGAGTCGCTAAACAATTCAAAACAATATCAAAGGCGTAGTTTGATGACGCAGTGAATATGGAATCTTGGAACTTGTCGTCATGCCTATGGATCTAATAATATTTATGGGGAAATAATGTTTATGGATTAAGGAATGCATGTTTTTAACATGACTGTGGTGAAGCAGGGTGGGGCCGAGAACCGCGGGCGCGATTGAGAGACAGATATCAGTGACACACGCGAGTCCCGGGGATATAAATAAACGAGGACATTTTATTCTACCGAACTACCCATAAGTGCTGAAATACTACTCATTCAGGTCAGTTTATTTGACGAATTAAAACTGTGAGGTAACGCCGCGCTGTTTCACTTGGTTTAACGTTTCACTATCATACTAAACTATATTTCAGTGTTGAAAGTTGTAATGTTATTCTGTGTATTAGTTTGTTGGCTGTATGACACTTAAGACTGAGCTAAATCACCATTAGAATATCATACTGATGATATTCTAACACTTCGTCGTGTTGAGGTATATAACATTGATTAGTCTTATGTTGCCTACATTTGCTTACCTTGTCTAATAACGTGCAAGAGTATCTCTGTCAAGTCGAAGTTTGTTGCAAAGCTCTCATCATCTCAGAAACGTCACGCCGATATTGATCTTACTTTTATTTCTACTTTTGTCGAAATGTTTGCTTGCCATGGTCCATAATGTTTGAAAGAAACAACAGCAGCTTGTTGCTAGACATTACGCAGCTGTCCGTGTCTGTTGCCATGGTTACTATGCAGCGCAAGGAAACCAGGAATAACGCAGATATTACGTCACTGACAGGCGCAAGTGACAAGAGAGGGACGAGCACTATTTAAAATTGTGATTTTCTCTGAATTTACAAATTCTTGGAAACATTTAGGATAATGTGAGTACACAGATGAATGAAATATATAACACTGTGCAAGTGGCTTTTGGATATTTTAATATAAAAATTCAATGCATGCAGAGGTCAACAGGGCTGTGTTTATCCCTGACAAAACATTGCAAAATATTTCTTAAACGGAAATGGTGTTCTGATGACGCAAGAGTTGCAACCATGGCAGTTGAGAAGGCCATTCTTTGTGTTCTTTTTAAAGAACTTTGGTGAAGTCGGTATGAATACAAGTAAATACTGCAAAATAATCTCAATGTCACAGTCACTGCCCAGGCCGTCCAGAATAAAAGAGAACATCCCAATCGAGTGTAGGGATTTGTGGAAACTGTGGTTCCTAAATATTGTAATCCAACATTTGCCTTGCACTTAATGATCTTTTTTATCTCCTTGAAATCGATTCTAATTTAAATAATTTTATTTCTAGTTCTTACTTTTTTAATATCTTGTATTTTCTTTCTCATTTTTATGTAAAGCACTTAATTAACATTGTGTATAAAATTTGGCATATATACAGTGGGTACGCAAAGTATTCAGACCTCCTTAAATTTTTCACTCTTTGTTATATTGCAGCCATTTGGTAAAATCATTTAAGTTCATTTTTTCCCCTCATTAATGTACACACAGCACCCCATATTGACAGAAAAACACAGAATTCTTGACATTTTTGCAGATTTATTAAAAAAGAAAACTGAAATATCACATGGTCCTAAGCATTCAAACCCTTTGCTGTGACACTCATATATTTAACTCAGGTGCTGTCCATTTCTTCTGATCATCCTTGAGATGGTTCTACACCTTCATTTGAGTCCAACTGTGTTTGATTATAATGATTGGACTTGATTAGGAAAGCCACACACCTGTCTATATAAGACCTTACAGCTCACAGTGCATGTCAGAGCAAATGAGAATCATGAGGTCAAAGGAACTGGCAAGGCACAGATCTGACCAAGGTTACAAAAAAAATTCTGCTGCACTTAAGGTTCCTAAGAGCACAGTGGCCTCCATAATCCTTAAATGGAAGATGTTTGGGACGACCAGAACCCTTTCTAGAGCTGGCCGTCTGGCCAAATTGAGCTATCGGGGGAGAAGAGCCTTGGTGCGAGAGGTAAAGAAGAACCCAAAGATCACTGTGGATGAGCTCCAGAGATGCAGTCGGGAGATGGGAGAAAGTTGTAGAAAGTCAACCATCACTGCAGCCCTCCACCAGTAAGGGCTTTATGGCAGAGTGGCCCGACGGAAGCCTCTCCTCAATGTAAGACACATGAAAACCCGCATGGAGTTTGCTAAAAAAACACCTGAAGGACTCCAAGATGGTGAGAAATAAGATTCTCTGGTCTGATGAGACCAAGATAGAACTTTTTGGCCTTAATTCTAAGCTGTATGTGTGGAGAAAACCAGGCACTGCTCATCACCTGTCCGATACAGTCCCAACAGTGAAGCATGGTGGTGGTAGCATCATGCTGTGGGGGTGTTTTTCAGCTGCAGGGACAGGACGACTGGTTGCAATCGAGGGAAAGATGAATGCGGCCAATTGCTGGGATATCCTGGACGAAAACCTCCTCCAGAGTGCTCAGGACCTCAGACTGAGCCTAAGGTTTACCTTCCAAAAAGACAATGACCCTAAGCACACAGCTAAAATAACGAAGGAGTGGCTTCCCAACAATTCCATGACTGTTCTTGAAAGGCCCAGCCAGAGCCCTGACTTAAACCCAATTGAGCATCTCTGGAGAGACCTAAAAATGGCTGTCTATCAACGTTTACCATCCAACCTGACAGAACTGGAGAGGATCTGCAAGGAGGAATGGCAGACGATCCCCAAATCCAGGTGTGAAAAACTTGTTGCATCTTTCCCAAAAAGTCTCATGACTGTATTAGATCAGAAGGGTGCTTCTGCTAAATACTGAGCAAAGGGTCTGAAAACTTCATATTGCTGCTGATCATATTCACATTTGCGCACCGGTTTGAGCTTGAACGTGCCCCTGGATTCACAAGAGGTCAAAGTATAAATCCTACCAAATTCTTACCAAATCTGAATTTTTACGTGAACAATCCCTTGGCAAACAGCACAAATGTAGGCCGATTATTGGTTTCTTTCATTTTTATTGGGACCTATGACAAACATGTAGAACTGACACCGGCCAGGCCGCCATGTAGTTCTGATATGATCAACTGGTATTTACAAAGTACTTTCTTTTCCCCCCATCTTTTCCTAAAAGCAGGAGCTACATTGATCATACATGTTAGAAACGATTAAAAAAAAATAGAAATAAAAATGTACATCATACACTTGATATAGATTTTTTTGCTTTTTACAGAGGTAAAAATTGGGATTGTAAAAAACAAAACTAATCAATACAATAGGTTTTATTTCATTTTTTTTATATATATTTTTCTGTTTCTTTTCTCTTTTTTAGTATACAAGGAGATAGATTAACATGATGCTTCAGGCACTTTTTAACAGGTAAATGTGTGTAGTAGCAAGACGTTGCACAAGGACAGACGTTCATACAGAATGCTTTTGGTTAACTTTCCATTACCACAGATAGAAAAATAAAACGCAGCTCTTCTCTAAGCTTGGATGACAGCGGTATTGCAGAAGCTGACATATTCAGATACGGAAAGGACGCGGATGAATGAAGGACACAGTGACAGCTGACACCTCTCTGCGGAGGTTAGCGTGAGGACTCCAGTGAACCGACAGTTGAGCTTCTCCTCGTTCCCCAAAAGTTAGTCGAAACCACACAGCACGACCCCCACTCTAAAAAAAATAAAATCTTTTACAGCCTGAACCTTCTATGGTACAGTCCTTTAGAAAAGATCCACATTGAATGTTTTTCATTTAAACCTGGACATTTAAACACTAGTCTTTTGATATTTTGGAAAAATAAACGCAAAGAGTAAGTAAAAGTGGACTTACTCATAAACGTTTCAATTACACTTTCCACTTATACAACAATTTGATTTGTAATGAAATATATTCTCTTAGAAAAATCCAAAATTGTGGCATTTTAGCTTTTGGACCTTACTTTTAAGAACACAAAACTGCTTCATTTTAACCAGAGGACACAGAGACTGTGTTCGGAATGGAATACTAGCATACTACTACTACTGTGCTGTGTACAATCACATTTTTTCAAAAATATTGAGTGAAACACATGACCACATCATGTTTAAGCAAATAATACATATATTGAGCCAGCAAACAATATTTAAACCAATTTTGTGTAAAAATATATTTACTTTTGACAATCCAATCGAACAAGAGGGGCTGATTTTCTAGGCTCGTGGTATTTGCTTCAGTTGAAGCCATCAGCCCGCATTATTTTAGCTTGTTTGTGTCGAATTCCTGGTGAAAAACTACATTACCCATGGTGCTGTTCGGAAAACTACACCAATCAGAGTCAGAAAAAAGCAACCAAGAATTTATGTAGCTCCGCCCACTCCCATGAAGCACTGTGATTTGACCGTTCGAAAAGACCCGCCCCCTTTAGTTACTCTTGCTATGTCCGACAAGCCATACCGATCTCTCGCTACATATCGTGTTTTAGTGCAGTGAAAAGTACATCGCGGAGCAATGGACACCGACAACGCGTTGACAGACAAGACAGAGCAGGTTACTTTTGATATGAAACAAAGTTTCAAATTTTGCCATTTTTAAAGATATGTAAATAATAAATAGCGTCTAGTGTCTCTTTAATGTGTCGTGACAGATCGCTGTAGCTCCTTCAAGCGGCTCGTGAAGCGATCATCTCTTCATACTAGTTCATTTATAGCATCAAATAAACATGAATGAACATCAGAAGGAATGTTGTTTCGACCGCGGAAAGATGTCAATACACACCTTTTTTCAAGTCCACCAACGTTAATCTACTAACTCCCCTGACTGCTCTGTCGGACAAATTGGTGGATTCAGTGTTATGATTGATTAGATCACCTGTCAATCAAACCCCGGCAAAGGGTCAGTTGAGTCGATCTATCTATGCTCTCAAAATACTTAAACGTTTGTTCATAGACATATGCATATTTTACAATAAACTTCAAATATGATGCTTTTATATATAATCAACATTTGTAAATGAGTAGTTGTGTATCATTTTTTTAATGATTATACTGTTTGCAGTGCTTCATGGGATTGTAGTTCTTTCCCTCACTAAAGTCGAGAAGTACATTGTAAAAAATTATTTTCATGATTTATCTTTTTTTTTTATTTTGTCAAATCAACTTAGATAATTGTGGTTCATATAACATAATATTTTGAGTTTCTATTGATTAAACCAATCGCCCTCATTGTATTACATTTTTAATTTCAATGAACTCATATTTTTAAGGCAACCATGAAACTTACTTTTTTAAGTTCAACCAACAATTCTTTTTTTTTTTCTTTTACAGTGTACACAATCTTCTACCTATGTATTTTTGTCTGATTTTCAAAAACGTTTTTGCTTCAAATCAAAGTTTGTAGTGATGTAGTGATTCACCTCGTTGCTGATTAGCTTGGTTCAGGGCTTTTAACTCTTTTGTGAAATCCCTATGGGAGAAATTAAATAGAAAAAATACCGGATCCGAAAAAAGTTTGCAGGCATATAGCGAAGTCCACACTAACACTACAATGGCAACAACACAGAGGAACGATATTACGCCAGCCAATCAGAATTGGTTGTGTAGATTTCATATTATAGCTATAATTCTTCTTGGTCTTATTCCCATTTCATCCATCACAGTGAAAATGGAAGGTCATTTCAACCGCATTGCATTGTGGGATACATCTGTGCAGATGTTTACTAAACATTCTAGCAAATGTTTTCTCTTCATACAAAAAAAAAGTACTGCAGCAGTAGTAATAGTAGTATGCTATTCCGAACCAATCTTTGAACAAATGATGTGACGTCAAGAACTGTTTTGAACGTTTAAAGAAAATGGTTCTCGTTGAGAAGAGGTTCTGCAACGAACCATTAAAGAACCTTTATTTTTAAGGGCACATTGTCATTTGAGAACACGCCACCATTGAGAACATGGTTTTGAGGCCGAACGTTTATATAACATGAAGAAGCATTTGACGCACATACACTACATTCTTTGACTGCTCACACACAGTTTGAATAGCGATGCTCTGTCAGTCGATGATTTATTCAGACAAAGCATAAACGGGGGAAAGTGACTGGTTAACCACGAAGTCCTTCACAGGGGTGGGTGAGGTGATGAGACGAACTCGACACATCCGAGCCGCCTCACGGATTGTACCATGCCATTTGACTCCCGCAACAACTGGAGCACGTTTTTTTTATTCAACAGAAAGGCCTATCTGTTGGGGTATTTAATTGTTTTAATATAATAGAAAAATATCTATTCACTATTTTCTCTTCTTCGAGGAACTGAATTGATTCATTTTACTGTCCTCTCAAAAGTTCTTTGAGACAAAATTAAGGCGTTAAGTTATTGTCATGAAGAAACTGAAGAACGGTTTGGCAAATGTCCCTCTATAAAGCACCCTAAAAATCAAGCTTATTTTTCTGTTTCCGTTTGTTTTTCTTAGAGAAAAGGACTGGAGCTGGAAACATCTTTGAGACAACAATTCCTTCTTTTTTCTAGAGACCATAGAGACAAATCTCGAACCATCTGTCAGTAAGGGAAAAAGATAGCGGTTTAGTGTTTTCCCTCTGTAGAATATCTGAAATAGACAGCAAAAAATCATTTTATCAATTGACATTTCTATCTTGTCATCCAGTAAAATATCCAATTATGAGAAGCAAAATTGCATAAAAAGGGTATACGTCATTTTCCGCTTCATCTTCCGCCTTTCAGAGTATACTCTTTTGGCCATGAGTGTGGAAAGACACGTTTGGCTTGTGTGCACTATCTAGTGCACTTTGTTTTCAAGTGCTCAAGGCACTCACACATACGCTGTTGTACGTCCACCGTCCGTGTGGACACAAAAATTGGAGCGTGGACTCGTTTTCCATTATTTTTCTTATCCCATTGGCAAATAGTTTCTTGTTTTAAGCATAAATCTAATAAAACTGTGAGGTTTATTTTTTAAATCAATCGAAAATTATGATACATTGATAAAAAATATAAGCTAAAATCCAACCAAGTTCAGATATATTTTCCAAAAAAGCCTTTTTTACACAATTTTGCTTCTGAAGTAAATCAAGTAATTTGTTGTGAGGATATTTAGACTGTTTATCAAGACAGAAATGTTGATTAAAAGAACGATTTTTTTTGCCGTTTAAGTTGTGTGGGAACGCGAGAAACTCCCATCATGGCTGTGCTTTTTTGCCCACAGACAGATCATTTATCTCTATTTTTTTTTCTCCCTTTGGCTGGTGATTCAATTGACCGCGAAAAATAAATATGACAAAAATAATCTTTGGATATCAAATACGCATCAACTCAAAAGCCACCCTCGCATCCAAAATAAGTCAACTCTATGAGGAAAATGTCTGTTATCTGAAGCACAGCCGTGGCTGTCGAAGGTGATTACAATAATTCGATTTGAAACATATACATATGAGTATACAGTATTTACATATACTCTGGATGCAGCTTATGTAAATTTGGCTTAAATATAATAACAACAATACTATGCTGTGATACAATGTTATCATTCCTTTACAACACGCACGCAGGCATCGACACACGCTCTCCCACAAACGCACTACAAATGGACGCTTCCAACTACAGGTTTAGTGTCTCGAGCTAATCTCATTGTTATTGTTCTGAATGGTTAAAGGGCTTGGGATACAAATGCCAGTTTATGCAAGGAAGAGTAAACAGCTAATTCCTCCCTTTGCTGGCCACGAACGCAAAACCGAAACAAGCTATTCAAGTTCTTGAAAAGTCAAATCAGTGTAAAAAATATAAAGTACCTGCATAAGTAATGCATGACATGAAGGCTCCAGGAGCCACCTGACAAAAGAGCCATTTCTTTCACAAGGAACTGAGAGAAACATCCACAACAAAGGGAAAGAAAAGAACATATACATATATATATTCATATTTATAAAATCAAACCAAAAAAGAAGAGAATGTTTTTCAAGCCAGTTAAATGCACCAATTGTTTTCTGGAACCAGGAGAGACCAGTAAAAGCTCCAACCGGGCCGCGTCGGTTTTGTCCGCTCCTGCCCTCCTCAGTGCTAGCATTCCGAAGGGCGTGTTCAGGGATTGTTCAGGACGGGCAGGGGGTTCAGCCGACGGCCTTGTGCTTTCCTCCGCAGCAGCCGCAGGCCACGCCGCAACGGTGGCACACGTGCAGCGGCGGGTAGCAGCACAGACAGGGCGCCAGCACCGACAGACCCAGCAGGGCCGTCCAGCGAAGGCAGAAACGTTCCTCGCTGGTGTCGCACGAGCACGGGTCCGAGTAGTCGCCTTCCGGGTCGGACATGCAGTGGTAGAGCATGCTGTCGGCGCACCACATGAAGCTGACCCGGTGGATGCAGGTCCGGATGGGGTCGGGAGCGTCGTGGCACTGTCCGCGTCGGTTCTCCTCGTGGTTGAACATGTCCCGGCAGTAGACGCAACGTGATCGCTCTCCGTCCTCTTTCCTTCGCTTGCCCTTGAGCTTGAACGCCCGAGGCTGGGTGGCCACCACTTCGCCGCCGCCGCCACCGCAATGGCTCTTGAGGTCGCACTGGCTGAAGTCGGAGCTGGGCACGTATGGGTAGTTGTAGTCGTGCTTTAAGGGTTCGTTCTTAGCGATGTGAACGTATGAGTCCGAGTCCTCAGGCTGGATGAACTTGTCTGGTACGGAGGCGTATCGGTAGTCCTCATAGCCTGTGATCAGCCAGCGCTCCCGGGGGTTGATTCGGACGATCTCCTCTTCTTCAAAGGGGAAGGGGTTCCTGGAGAACTTCTAAAAGGCAAGAAGAATACAAACGCATAAAAGAGATGACTGCACCCGTAGGATCGTAGGATTCTTTTTTTTTGCTCCTCACAATATTGCATCCTCTCACTTATTTGAAAATGTAATTTACATGTTCCAAGTTCTTTTATCTGTTACTTTATCTGGTGTTTCAGTTTCATTGTCCAACACCTGTATTTGTTGTGTATATTATATGTAGACTTTTTGTACCTTACAATTTGTATTTTGAATAAAATGTGACTTGACTTATGTTTCTTGTTTCTCAATGACACGGTTTTTACCAGTGGAGACATATTTTGAGGTATATCAAATCCCGTCATGTTGATGTTGTGAGGAACTTTGTGAAAACAGCCTTTGTAAATTTGACTTTTATCATCTCATTATATTCTTAAACCCTGACTTCACATAATGTATCATAGTTATTTTGTTTTATTCAATAAATATGAATGTAAGTTATCTTTCTGACTTTGACTTGGCTGAATTGTTGAATTTGTGTGTAAAAAAGATCACACTTCTTTTATAATTAATTATATATAAGATTAAAATAATATATACATACACACTATCGTTCGAAAGTTTGGGGTCGTTAGAACCCCAACTTTGTGTTTTAAAGGAGTCTCTTATGCTTAACAAGGCTGCATTTATTTGATCAAAAATACAGTAAAAACAGTACCATTGTGACATTTTATTCAAATTTTAAATAACTATTTTTTTTATTTTAATATATTGTAAAATTTAATGTATCCCTGAGATGGGAGAGCTGAATTTTCAGCATCATTACTCCAGTCTTTAGTGTCACATGATCCTTCAGAAATCATTCTAATATTATGAATTTTGAAAGTTGTGATGCTTAAAATTTTTGTGGAAACTGATATATATTTCTGTTCAAAAGAACAGCAATATTTTATATTTGAAATAGAACTATTCTGAAACACTATGAATAATTGCAGAATAAAAGTTTTTTTTTTAATGTAGACACTAAACTTTTTAATAGCAGTGTATACAAGTATCCCTGATCTAGATGATGTATTAATATTCATTCTTTCATGCGAGGATTTAGTAGGCTCCAGTTTCTACATATTATTCCACATGACGCACCTGATCCAAGCTGTAGCGCTCAGGCGGCCGGTACTGCAGAATGCAGCGATGCGGGTGAGGCTCGTAGAAGGTGGAGGTGGCCACTAGTTGTGTAGTATGCTCCTTCTTTTGAGATGAGTTTGAGGAGCTGTCGGTGGCAGTCTGAAGAACAAAAGAAAAAAAAAACACACAAACTCAGTCTCAAACGACCTAGAGACATTTGAAAATGAAAAACATCATCTCCAGAGAAACATCAGGACGAAAAAACAAGAGCTGAACAGTACACGTACTGTCCAGGAAAATGCAGTCAGTCTTGTCAAAAAGACAAGAAGACAACCTCGATCACAGACAGGTGTTTTGCAGAGTAAATGCAGATTTCCATGACATCATGCACAAGTGGCATTGATTCACAGCTAAACATTAATACACCACACACACACACACACTCACGTCCATATACTGCACATAAACACACATGCACAAGTCAGTGCAGTCAATCCAACGTGACGTGGCTCAACTTCATTGTGCAATTAAACAAAAAAAAAAAAATCAGGCCTCAGGCCGCAGGATCTGTAAAAACCTCTGAAGTCTCCCTGTTATTAGAGGAACTTAAAATGATTCCAGTATGCTGGGATATAGGCCATCACACACAAAACCAACAGCTCTGGTCCGTAACATCACCAGAGAGACCTCACCGCTTGTTCTATGTACCAAAATCAAGGTATTCTCTCCTTAACAAGGTTAAAAAACAAAAAAGTAATTCTGAAGTGCACCACTGTGTTTAATGTATTTTGCATTAATTAAATTATACCAAATAAAAAGGCAGCTTTGAACATCGACAGTGGTCGAGCAGTAGGAAAAGGAGTGTAGATTTGCTCTATCATTGCCAGGTAGGAGTGAAACTGAGACTTTGAAACAGCCTGTCAGAAGAGGTCAATGGAAACGGCCACATGTCTACTTCAAACTTATGAGCAGAAATGCAGGATTGGAGCTCTTTGTTTGGATGAGCTCCAGTGAAAAGTTTCCAGCCTGGTCGTTAAACACAAAACATTAGAATGGTGCAGACAGACAGCTGCCTGCGGAGGTGGACTGAATCGACAGACAGAACGACAGACAGAGAGGCAGGCAAGCAGGGCGGCTGGGCGGATGGGAAGTGATTAGTGGCTGAGAGTCTGGACGTGATCCTTCCTTTGGCTGAACCGGATGCCTTCAACAACCACCTGCCAGGTGGAGTGCGAACACACACACACACACACACACACACTTTGAGTTTTAAAAAGATATATGTGGTTAGAAGAGCGTATGTCAAAATATTGTTAAAAGAAGCTAGTTGGCATAAAGAGTGAGAAACAAACAGAAAAAAAACAACTTTTTTTGTTGTTGTCTGTTAATTTTAGCAGATGTATGCATTTCAAATTTAAAGTCTTTCCCTTCCGGGAAAATGGAACAAAAATCTTGATGATTTATCTTGGACGAATGCAGTCTCTAATAAAATGCCCTCCAGAATAAGAATGAGAAAGTAAAACCTACTTCATTGGAAATTATACATCGCCGGCAAATTCTCAATATGAGTCAAGTTAAACAATTACGTAGTTCTGGCATGAAACTCTCGATGGAGCAGGCTGATTTGGTAGCGATCACGTCATTAACTACATAGCACTGATTTGTTGCTGTTGCATCAGCAGCCAATGAGCTGCGGCTCAACATTCAAACAAATACCGGTAATGTTGCTGTTAGCAGTCTCCACCCTCCACCTTCCCCAGCTCCACCTGTATAGATCTGCTACAGGGTTTATTCATATATGTTACATATGCAACAGCAGCGTAGCAGATATATTCTGCCAAGACTAAATACATTAACATTGCCATATCCATTACCATGCCAGTCTCCTGAGAGTTGTCATGACAGAATTATGATTATGAAAAAAACATATCCCATGGCAATTAAAAGTGAGGAAGATCTGCTCCCAATGGGAGTAACTGAAAGTGAAAGAATTTTTTTTTTTCATATAAAATATGCCAAATAAATATGAGAACGATAAGGAAATAGGCAAACAAGTATGCACTGGGCGACCCCTAACAGGAGCATCTGAAAGTGAGAGAGATTTTATTTTATTTGCATTCATCCATTTTCCAAACCGCTATGTAGGGGTGCAGAAACGCTGGAGCCTATCCCAGCATATCGGGCTGTAGGCAGGGAAACATCCTGGGCAGATGGTAAGTCCATCAAAGTGCTTTTATTTTAATGTCTTTTGAGTAGTCTATGTTTAGTTTTTTTGTTGAAAAATAATAAATAATAAAAAAAAACTGTTATCACCTGCTTTTGACTACCAACAGCATCATTTCAGGGCTGCAACGTAACTAAAACTCTACAGGTCATTAAAAAGGGATGCGCTCTATGATACGTCTTGTCTAAACTCTCTATTTTTTTTTTTTGGAACTATGTCAACACAGGAAAGAAAACTGTGTTCATCAAGCCATTCAGGGGTCTGTAGAATCACTGGGATCGTATAATGCCGTGCCACTCAAGCTGAGTTTTTCCATGTTTGAGACTAAACTCCAGCTGGGCGAGAGGAACAAGGAGTCTCCGGTGGCTGGCTGTGTCCCTGCACCTTGGTTCTCTCTGTCCCAGGCCATCCTGGCCGGGCCTTGGTTTCCCCTTCGTGTTCATACAAAGACCTCAGAACTGCTGGCCAAAAATAATACAGGCGTCCCTCAAATCACTGCCAAGAGAGCCTGAGCTGACATGATTTAAAAATACGTTTAGGAGGATAGCTGGGGCCGGACAGCTGGAGATAATTAAAAACACAGACCATTTCAGATGTTTACACTGCAGGTCTAAAAAACACTGGTCCAAAGTCCTCAAGCAGTATCAGGCCAACATATATATAAAAACTAGTGAGTTGCCTTGCTGTCTACTGCATACATAGCTGCAGCTGTCTTCTAAGGCAGCATCCTAACCTAGATGGAACCTAAAGATCCAGGTATACTGCATTTTCCACCTTCTGCTTGGCCTAGCAAACAATAAGTGCAAGTCCTTCAAAAAACACACCACTGACCGTGAGAGCGGACAACGTAGTGTACCTTTTGAGCTCTCAATTAGTCACACATGCACTGTTGTTTTGCACACAAGTCACAAAAAAAAAATTGAGCTGCACACGGATGGTCTGCACGACAAAAATAGCTAGTTTAGAATGCTCTCGATAGGAAACTGTTTCTTTTTCGTTCTTCGTTTATGGGTAAATAGAAGTTCAAAATACCTGAGCTGCTGAGAGCGCCGTTTCGTTGAATATGGAAATATGTGACGTGTGCTTTCCTCTCAATAACAAAATAAACAAACATCAAAAATGACAGCGGTGAGAATACAGCAGTTAAGAAAGCATCTGATAACAGTTTTGGGGATATATTGGCACCAGCTCTACAATTCAATACTCCATTCAAGTCACGACACATTATTTATATAGCATGTTATACATTAGATTGCTATGAGGCGAGCAGCTTTACAGTATTAAACATGAAAAACAGTGTCAGTGTTGCTTTTGATTACGTTTAAAAATTCAATCTCTATTATAAAAGCAGCAGTCTTAGCCTGGACATGTTCATGTTTTTACTTGCAGACGTTTGCCCTCGCCAGACTGAACAAAAGAAATTAACTGGAGAAGATTTCCACGCCAAAGGGGGTGCACCACAGAGCACACCAGCTTATCGCCATGGACCAATTGTATCTTTTCGGACAAACTATTCTTGCTTTTGCAAGAAGTTTCCCACCCCTCACAAGCTTTTTTAGGCTGGTTTTTGTATAAAATGACGTTACACCTACGGCTTCCCTCGACTTAAGATTTTTCTAGTCAACTAGTAGTCATGCATTTAAGCATTTAGTTGACTATTCGCATGTTTATATTAATAAACCATATAAATTATAATAATGAGCCTTTAATAGACTAATAGACCATAGACTAACCAGCTTTCAAACACACGCATAAAGCTTGCAGCAGCGCACCAACAAACGTAAGGATCAGGCCTGGGCCATGAATATTCATGATGCTGTAGGCCATATTTGAGGTCGATGAATGATGAATGATAGGCAACTGTTTATATTTCCAGACATTAATCGATCTGTCCATCATACAGACGCCGCAATTTTTTTCTGCGACTAACTGACTAATACAAATTTTGGTCGACTACGCCTCTTCTTGTCGACTAACGGTTAGTCGACTATCAGAGGGCAGCCCTAGTTACACCATCTGATGTTACATGAAGTATATTGTGGGCTTTAGTCCATTCACTCCAAACTTACCTTCATACCTGGATTTTGTTTTCCCTTAATAATAACAACCTTCATTTAAAAACTGCATTTTGTGTTTACTTGTGTTATCTCTGACTAAGATTTAAATTTGTTTGATGATCTGAAACATTTAAGTATGACAAACATGCAAAAATATAAGAAATAAGGAAGGGGGCAAACACTTTTTCACACCACTTTATATATTACGTAAGACATTTTGTTTGCTTCGTCTGCCATCTCAGACTTTTTTCCCTTGACAACGCAATGCATTATGGGATTACCTGTGAAATGCAGCGTTAAAATTGAGCCAAAACTAGGTATCTTAGTTGGCAACATAATCATGCAGCCTACCTTTTCAAAGTTTTCATGACAGAAATACATCTAAAATGCCTAAAATTCTGCCTATGTAGGAAGCGCACTAGATTTTGGAACAGAAATGAAGAACAAAAAATAGCACACTAAAGTAAATCACTAACCCCCAACACAAAATCAGCCGTCTTATCGAAAAGCTCTAAAGTGTGTGGCGTAGCGCAGATAACAAGAGAGTTCAAAGGCACATGTGGCCCAACTCTGATTCAAAGGAATACCTTCCCAGCAGCAGAGCCGATGCCGGCCCGTTAATGACGCGCAATCAGTGGCGCAGTGGGGGAGGGAGGAAAGATAATGAGGGGGGAGGGGGGAGCAAAACTGAAGGGGAACTGAAGTCTTTTGGGTAATTTCACAAATAGGCCCTCCTTCATTAAGTCTGGGGCTGGCCACCCTGTGGCACGAAACTACACCAGACCAATCCTAACTGGGCCCGCAGAACTGTCTGAGCAATAAACTGGCTATAACCGGACATAGCTTAATGTGGCCCCACAGGACTTACTGAGAGAGAGCCAGCACGAAGAGCACAAAAAATAGAAGCAGTGGTCAAAAACAGGCCCATACATAGACCAAAACTGAGTACAGAGGCCAGGAACAATAATGTAAGCCTTTAAAAACATATGGGAAGGACCAAATACTACATTCAATAACAAAAGTGGAATTTGAGGCAGTATCAATACAGAAGCAATAATTGCTAAGGTTATAAGAGAGTTTTTAGCATGTTGCTATCTGGTTACTAGGGTTTTCTGAGTTGTTGCAAAACTACTCCCAAGTGTGTATGACTTGGGTCCCCAACTCTGCTCCTGGAGATCTACCTACTTGCAGAGTCTAGATCCACCCCTAATCCATGAATCCTGTCTGTAATTATCAAGTGCTCCTGAAGATCATAATTAGCTGCTTCAGTTGTGTTCGATTAGGGTTGGAGTTGAACTTTGCAGGAAGGTAGATCTCCAGGAACAGAATTGGGCACCCCTTGCCCTGATTCCACCTGGTATTTAGATGCTTCCTGGTCTATCAGATCACCAGTGGATGATGCTAAATACAGGTATAAACAGGATGTAAAGCATTTTGAGCTTGTCCACTTTCGACCACTTCCAGAGGTAGTAGAAAACTCATGCGGTTGAATGTGTTCAAACAGCCACAAAAGACCACCTACTCACCGCCAACTGACTCAATACACAAACATTACGAGAAGTGCGCTAGCCAGACAGGATTTAAAGGTTGTCGGCTGAAGAGCCAAGTTTGGTTTCAAGATGAAAAACATACCAAGCACAATGTTCTCTCACCATTCCTGATTTTTAACATGCACTCGCCACATTCAGCGTGGTCTTGCAGCTGTCAGAGCAGAAACGAAAGCTTATGCTCTCCGTTTATATGTAAATTGCGCAAGCTTATTTTGTCTATTAGTTCAAAAGATCTGAAAAAAAAACCCATTCATTTACCTGCCCATAGACCCTCCCCTCGAAGAAATCAGGATAGAAGTGGTTGCAAGTGGACAAAAGAGATTGATTAAAATACCAGGTGTAAACAGGTATGTGTCTCCCTCATCCACTTGTGATCCGATCGACCAAAACGCATCTTAGTACCAGGTGAAAACAGGGACAAGATACTCTGGTCTCTAAGGTCGCTCAGGTACTCCAACATGTACATCGGTTTACTACGTGAATGCTAGGATCTGTGTACAGCGGGCGTGACATAAATTTCATTATCACGTCCAGCCTGAGTGCCTCCAGCCAGACTTTTCTAACCGTTAGACTTTTCTAACATTGCGGCTTGAATTTTTTCGTACCATTGTGTTTGTTCTGAAGGTGGCAGCACTGGTTCGGGTCGCTGTTGAACAGTCAAATTTTAAACAGATGAGATGGAGCAAAAACAATAAACTGCTGGACACCACGAACAAAAGATGCCTGAGCTGATGAACGCTTGTGCAAAGAGGTTCAGACACCCTCAACTCTATCTAAATAAGTACAAAGATATTTGAATCGGTCATAACTCTGGAGAGAAATAGCGCAATAGTTGACAAGGATGACTCTGCCTTTTGACCACGTATGCTTGTTTTCTAGCATGCTATGACATGGAGTATACTTTGAAAGTCTATGCGGTTTGACCATATGCATATGCTAACCATTTGCATCGAAATTGAAGAGTACTTTGGGTTTAGTGACAGATTCTTCTAATAGCCGTTTATCTGGCCAGAGGAAAATGTCTTGAGCTGCTGCATGCCTTATAGGTTAGCAGTTAACATTGTAGGTCTGAACATAGTTGGATTTGCTGTGCATCAAAAGCTTTCCTGCTGCTCAGGTCAACTGCAAGCAATCAGATTTGATCGCACCAAATGCCCACCATTGCTAAACGTGTGTGCGGTCAGCGTGTGCTGAACGTGCATGACTGATGCTATCTGGAAAGCGTTTTATATTCTGTATAGAACTCCAAACCACTGACAACAAGGTTTTTTATGGGGTTTTCAGCTCTAATTCCTCAATAAGACAATCCAGGGAGTGAAAAATGTGCTGGAACTAATTGAGTTCCAAGGCGAATTGCCTGTAATTAGCCACCTTGAGTCTGAGGCAGGCGGCCCGGAGGTTGGAAGGGCAACGGTACCTTTTCCACTGCTGTGATTAGTGCTTAGAGCCTTTAGGTACACATACTCCACATGCAGATGCCCAATGCTGCTAAGGACCGGAGAGGATAACGGAATAAAGGTTCTCTACCTCTTGCATAAAGAAGCATTGATTCTTTCCACCTCATTTTTTCCCCCCCTCTTCCCAGAACTGTTAGTCTTCCACATCCCACTTCCTCTGAGCATCCTCCAGGGCCCTGGCTGTGAGCTCTCTATACAGCAAAGCCTTATCCTGCCTGACTGCAGAACAGGAAGTTGTTTTTTGTCATTTATATATTTCCTCCAAACACACACACACTACACATCCCAAATTGTCAGAAACTCTACCTTACTCTAAAGTATAAAGAGTGTATTCATGCAATATGCAAATCAGATACATACCTGAAACAAGGAAAATTATACTAAGCACAACTTAGAAATTGATCAACTAAATATTACATGTCACCATACTTTAAGTCAAAATACATCTTTATGAGCAGACTCAATCTGTTATACATATCTCCTTTATGCTCTACAGTAGAAAGCCAGTGTTGTCTTAGTATCATTGATATAGTATTTTACTTTTTGCTAATATTTTGAATTAATATTGTGTGATTTCATTTCAGGTTTAGAAATTTTTCGGTAATTTTTAAGTTTTTGTTTTTAAATATGTCTATATAGTTTTTATTAAGTTTACTGAGGGTGCTTTCACTTGCATTTTTGATGTGCACCCATGTTCGATTCACATCAGAGTTTGGTTTGTTTGGATGATGTGAACGCTGTTCTTTGAACTCGGTTGCGCAACCACGAACCGTCCCCGAGTTTGCCAAAAAACATTGGTCTGGGATCTGGTTCATGCTAACTTCTTATAAGGACACAATCGTATTAATTTGATAAAACTGCATTTGTGTGTGTTCTCACTCACTTTCCTGACAAGCGTGAGCGACGCACCGCAAGCAGAGAAAATGCATATCTTATTTCTGCCTGCCTTCAGCAGAAATGGACTCCTGGCTCAGCTGGGACTCGAAATGCAGACCTTCTTCGTAGACAAACTCGAGTAAACCTAATCTGAAAGTTTAAAATAGTATAAAAAGTTTTATTCTGCTAATTTACATTTTAGCATGATGCATTGTTAGCATGTTGTGGCAGGTTACTTGCCATAATCTAGTGTGTGTTTACATTTAAAATGATTGACAGTTAGAAGAGTCTTTGGCCATTTGAGCAGTCCGTCAAAAGAAATCTATGGGATTTTTTGCCTCTTTGAAAGTCTACTACTGGATGTTGGACCAGTTTTTTATTTACTTTTAAGGAAATGCAAATACATTAGTATGCTGTCTTTCTCAAGCATGCATAATAAAATAAATAAATAAATAGAAATGAGTTTAAAAATAATAATTTATTTGAAACCATTAACCATGATAGTGTAAATATTTAAAGAAAAAAAAAAAGATATTTGTTTTAAGCCAATTCAGTGCAAATATGTATTGGGTGAAAATGACATTTCTGATCCGTTCTAGATTGAGGTGCTGTGAGCGCAAGCATCCCAAAACCAATGCGTCTCAGAGCACATAAAAGACACACCCTGCTAAATGCCGGCATTCAGAGACGCAGAGCGAGACCTTTCCCTGATCTGAATGAGCTAAAACGAGCTGAGGTTAAGTATAGGTTAGCTCACGAGGAACCATCAGGAGGAATGTACATCCCAGCAGAGAAACAACTCCCCTCGACATAATCGCCCCGAGCTGTAAATCCAGACCCGCATTTCTGCTGTCTGCGGCCACTTGCCTCACACGGCAATATATGGAAAGGTCATCAACACCAGCCCCCAACCCAACAACTGCGCCAACGACCTCACGTGGAAGTGTGCGTCCGCTCGCTTCCGACAGCCGCAGAATGTGTGTGTCCTGCAAAACAGGTAGCTTTTAAAAAGAACAGGCAGTAAATCTCGTTCTGTTTTCCGAACGGAGGGACGGACGCGCCTAACAGCACAAGAAGAGCATAAATTCCAGGACGGGAAGAAGCGTTGGATTAAGTTTCCTTTCAAGCTCGGGGTCCTTGGCTTAGCAGTCTACCCTTTTGGCCTGAAAGCGAGACAGACAGCGAGTGAAAGAGGAGCCATGAGGCTTCCCCTGTGCGTGCCCCCCTCCTTCCACCCAGGGCGGCAGTAAATCAGGATGGCAGTTAGCTAGGAAGCAGCTGCTAATGATAGTTTTACTGGGGAGAGCAGGAAGTCATCTCCTGACCCCGCCTGCTGCTCCTGGTCTCCTGTGACTGTGACAAAAGGACAGTAAGTGGGCAAAAGCCAAGCGTCGGAACAGCCTACTCAGAAATCGCCACAGGAAACCTGCCTGCGCTGCTATCACATCCACCATCTTCAAAAAACAAAGGCCCGTCTCTTCCACAGTGGGAAAAAATATCACAAGGACTTTTCTGGGACGCTTCACACACACTCAAAGCTGAAGGGAAGAGGAAACGTACATGTCCTTAGTGCACAATAGAGAGGAACGATCCGATCGCACCACCGATATGTTTGGAACACGTCAAGAACACGTCTGGCTCATACAGAGCCACGTACATGACGTGAGGTGAAGAAAACACGATATCATGTCCGTGAACTAAGAGTTCATTCCCACGACAGATTAATTCATTCTCTCAATTTAGTTCAACCATGGCCACGTTTTATTAATTCATTCGCTCGTTTTAGTTGTAATAATTCGCTCCCTCAATTTGTTCAATCATAAATTTAACTAAATTAAAGCAAGGGAGCAAATTAGTACATTCTGCCCACAATTTGAATAAATTAAAAAATGTTGCTACAAATTAATAAATTGAGTCTTTTGTGGGGCTTTGTGCGGTTTCACTCCAAAATCAAAAGAAATTTTATTTAGCTGAAAGAGAAGGAAGCCTGAAAATCATTACATTTTTTATGATCTATGCATCAGTTTAACAGAAGTAATAAAGTCAGTCATTTTTTTGGTCCTTTCTTCTTTGAATTTTCAGTCTACATCATTGTCTTCTGTCTATCAGAATAATTCATAGTGTCATCGCGTTTGTGATCAGATGTACGGCTGTATCAGTGTCCTTATTTGCATATATATATATATATATATATATATATATATATATATATATATATAGTCAGGGTTGGGGAGTAACGGAATACAAGTAACTTAGTTACGTATTTAAAATACAAAATTTGAGTAACTGTATTTCATTACAGTTACATTTTAAATAGGTGGTAATCAGATTACAGTTACATCTGAAAAGTATTTTAGATTACCAAAGTGATTACTTTCAATTTTAATGTCATTTAAACAGCAATTGGTGATTCTCTGACTCTGACAGTCTGAAAAAGCGGAGTTAATTTTCATGTTTTCGACTGTTTTCATGTTTTGTGATAGTTGTTTGTGAGTCATTTTATAATTCACTCGTCACTGCAACTTTTCTCACAATTTGTTTTTTTCCCTCACAATTGTGAGTTTGCATTTCACAATTCTGACTTCTTTTTCTCACAATTGCGAGATTTAAACTCACAATTGCAAGTTATAAAGTCATAATTGGGAGATATAAACTTGCAATACTGACTTTTTCTTGCAATTGTGAATGTAGTATGTGAGTTAAATGTCATAATTCTGACTTTATTCTGAGTTTATATCTCATATTTTTGACTTTTCTCAATATTGTGATTTTATATCTCATAATTCGGACTTTTCTCAATATTGTGAGTTTATATCTCATAATTCTGACTTTATAACTCGCAATTGCAACTTTATATCACGCAATTCTGAGGGAAAAAGTCAGAATTGTGAGATAAAAACTTACAATGACCTTTTTTGTGTTTGTTCCACACTTATTAGTATTCCAAAGTATTCTAAAGTATTTAGATTAAGTTACTAAACTTGAGTAATGTAACGAAATACGTTACAAATTACTTTTTAAAGCATGTATTTTGTAATCTGTAGTGAAATACATTTTAAAAGTAACCTACCCAGCCCTGGATATATTTCATTTGAAGAAGACATGATGAAATATGTGTGCATACACGGAGCTGGTTCAAGTTTGGAGCAGGAGAGTAGTGCTGGGCGGTTTGACCAGAAATCGGTATCACAGTTTTTTTTTTTTTAAGATTCTGGCGGTTTCAGGTTTTTTTATTCACTGGACCTTTATTTTGACATATTTTACTGTCAGGAGTACAGGTAATATTTATTATTTATAAAATTGCAAGGACAAATAAAAATTAATTAGAAATGTAATCAAATTATTTTAATTAAATTAATAATAATAATAATAATAAGTAGGCTACATTTTACCTGTGCAATTTCTGTCATTTCAAATAAAGACCTTTGAGTTTGTGTGTTTTAATAAACTGTTATTATTATTATTATTATTATTATTATTATCTCTATTAATCAAAGCATGCTCTGTTGTACCATAGTAATATTTATGTTATTCCAAGTTATTTTTATTTTGACATGGTAGAGAAGACCTTTGACTTCCTGTGTATACGATACGACAAATGTCAATAATTTTATCAAATTAAACATACATTAGTGTACGAAGGGTATACAGTTAATAGAAGTCTGCTCTCTATACACTCTACACCATTGATTAGATACAGCAGCTGTTTCAGCTACGCACCAGTATGGCGATTTTTGAAAAACACATATCGGTCTCGAAATTGAAACCGGTTTACCGCACAACACTACAGGAAAGAATATGAAATTTGTCCATAATAACACACTTGCTGTGGTCCAGATATGAACTGTTAATGTGCTGTTAAACTCATCATGGCATTCGGCGCAGAAACCGCTCGCATGCACGCACGTTGCTCGTGTTGTTACATATTAAATGCTAATTGTCATATTTTTATGTGTTGGTAGTCAAACTCCAGCTCTGACCGCATTATGGGGAAAATGCAAACAACACTTTATGTTACTGTACTGAGGAAACTTATCAGACATGTGTCCGCTGAAGAGGCAGAGGTGAATTCTCCGCTGTAATGCAATCTCATGCATAATACAGTGCAGTGATTGGATTAAAACAGTTCATTCTCATGAATAATGCGGAAAAAAACGATGACGCAGATGCGTACTCTCCCGCTACAGCTCTGAATTAACGCACATACCTTACTTTTCATGACTAAGATTAAAATTTTTTTTTAAAAATCACCACCTTTCCCTTAATAATAAATACAATGAGTGCTATTGTTGTTTTCATTGATGTGCAACCTGTTAACATCTCAAAAAAACGTGTTAGGGTTTCATGACCTTTTAAATAATCGTTATACAACAAAGGCTCTTACTGTGAACACATCATCATCTCCAAGTTCAGCCTCATTTTGGAGTGTTGAAGAGGAAGTTGTGGAACCTAAAATAAAACACACAAACAGGAGACATGAGCCGACAGACCTTCACATATCCTGTCGGTTAATGGTGGTATTTGAGGTTGGAGAGAGACAGAAACTGACAAGAAGACAGTGAAAGATTGATTGATGGATGAAACACAACTCCAGCCAGATGTCCTGAAGCATATCACTGACACCTAATGTATAGCCTCTCTACACTTAAAGTAGGAGGTTGCAGTTAATTCAAAGTCTTGCAGGACATTTAAAACTATGCTACAAGTATTTGTATTTGTTCTAAACAAAAACGCAATATTCTTCTGAAATGGTAATTTGGTAGTATGCTGTTGTGAACAAGTTGTTTTGCTAGCTAACACAACTGTGGTCTTAGACTTCATACTCACTACTACTGGTGTAGATGCAGCATCACGCACACAAATGTTTTTATTTATCGATGCAATTTGGATACACCATATCCACTGACGCATTTGCCACATTTGTGGGTAACGCATTCATTCATAGTAACTTGAGTTACGCAATCAGTTACTTTCTAACACATTACTCTTTCAACTTACAACAAAATATCTGTTACTATTTCACATTTATTGACTGACAGCTCATGTCCCCATGTTGAGAGAAATAAGAGCATTCTTCAAAATGAATAAAAACAGTGAAATCTCAGAATTTTACGGTGACATGTAATAATTAACTATATTAGATTACACAAATATACTTTATGTATTTAATCTCACTTTATTAACCAATGTATTTGCTCCTGACCTTCAATGGTATTATTAAACCATACTAATGAGCAAAAGTCACTTTAGATTAGATTTAGAAATAAGAGTGTCTAACTTTATTTCCGGCATCCTATTCTTCTGCAATACAGAATAGCAGCACAGCTGACAAATTTGCCTGAGCAGCGCCCTCTACTGTTTAGGCGTAAATATGCATTTCCTTCAGCCTGCGGCTTTTTCATTTCATTTTTGGTGTGAAAGGGTCTTAACATTTGCCAAAAAAAAACTTTTTTTGTTAATATTAAAAAATATTTCATTAAAAGTAACTAAGTAGTATGAAATAGTTACTTTTTTGGTGAGTAACGAAATTTTACAATGGATTACTTTTAAAAGTAACTTTCCCAAACACCGTTTCTCACCCATGATTATTTTATTCCATAACCAAAAGTGTTTAATAAAAAGAGTGAAACTGAAATAAAGCGAATAGTCAGCAGGTCATATGATCTCAACATGGCTGCCACCATGCCTCTCTTATATGATTAGAGTCTTCAATTTTTGTGAAAAAAAGAACTTAACATTTGTTTGTGAATAAAACTTATTAAAACTTATTAAAACTTTTCTTAAAAGAAAAAAATATTTAGTGCACTTTTAAGCCTGGACACGTGTAAAGTTTTTCTACTCTCAATGTTCTCACCCTCCGTTATGTCCTCCAAGGCTTTCCGCACACCTCTGTCAAAGGCACGGGCATCGGCGGGGCTCTGGAAAGTCAAGCCGCATTTTTTGTTTTCGACCTTCCAGTGGTGAAATGTGGGTGTGGCCTTCGTGTAGATCAGATCCTTCCTCACGAAACATTCCAAAATCACCTGCCAGCCAAAACAAGTGAGACATATCTGAGACTGAGCCCACAGGCTTCTGCTGCTGCTGCACTGCTAGAGGTCATTGCCTGAGAAAAGTCTTGCAAATCACATAACAAATGGATTTGTAACCAGATTTGTCTTGGAAAAGAACCCAGCATGCAAAACTCCCCAAGTTGTAAATCAGCTTGATTTCCTAGAAGCCCCTGGGGAGGAAGACTATGAATATTCGTGCCACACCTGCTTGTCTTTGAGGCGCTCGCCATGGATGAGGAAGTCGCTGTGGCCGGTCAGCTCAGCAGGCATCACCTTACAGACGCCCACCCTGCTGAGGCCCCCACCTTCCTGTGCCAGCCATCCCCCACTCGAGTCATCTCGGGTCATGACCACCGCTTTGACGCGCACAATGTAACTGTCACTGAGAAAGAGAAAGAAAGAGAAAGTTTAATTTTGAATGACACATGAATAGGACATAATCCAAATTAGGGATTATCTAATATTTGCAAAAAATTACACTGTGAAAATCATGATTTTGATGCTATTTATGCTTGTCTCTTTTAATATTGACTTTGATTTAAATTTTAGTAGCATAAATGGTAAAGCAGCATTAAAGTTAGATTCATTGTGAATCAATTTCGATTCAAAACTCAAAAACGGAATGATTTGTGTATGTTGTCAAATATTCACGGTAGTCCCCATGTGGCATTAAATGTTGTAGTACACATATATTCTGGAAAATATTGTCTTTATGGATTACATATCATTCCTCTTTATGTTCATTAAATTTTAACTTGGTTTTTAGTGTTTTCTATGTTAATATATTTTAAAATGTAATTTATTCCAGTGACGGTAAAGCTGAATTTTCAACATCTTCGGTGTCACACGATCCTTCAAAAATCATTGTAAAATATGTTTCTTTTGTGCTAAATAAACATTTGTTATTATCAAAGTTGAAAGAAGCTGTTCTGCTTAATATGGTTGTGGAAAATGTGATACTTATTTCTCAGGATTCTTTGATGAATTGAAAATTCAAAAGCAATAATTTGAAACTGAAATCTTTTGTAACATCCTGCACAGTTTTTACTGTTTTACTGAATACTTTTATCCAATTTCATGCTTCTTTGCTGAATAAAACTTTTGAATGGTAGTGTAATTTCAATAAATAAACTAATTTACGGATTTCATCATTAAAACTAATTTTAATTTTAAAATATTTTATTTTAGCCATATCCAAGCCCAGCCATACTCTAAATCCAGCTGTGTATTTTCCGTTCATCTGCGACTTTACACAATCATGCCAGAATAAACTGGTAGACACGATTACCCAGTAGAAATTTGTCATTTTGGACAATCATCTGTCTCGCGGTTACGCTATAGGTTGCTATTCTGCGCGGACACGAAAGCTTATCATTTGCATGAGTTTTTAAGCATTGTGGTTTAAATACAAGTGATTTTAAACCGTTAAAGTGCAACTGACCCTTCGCAAACAGTTTGATTGACAGGCGATCAAACCAATCATAACCCGATTCCGCCATTTTATCCGACAAAGCAGTCAGGGGAGTTAGTAGATTAACGTTGGTGAACTTGAGCTTGAAAAATTGTGTGTACTCACGTCTTTCCGCGCTTGAAACAACATTCCTTCTGATGTTCATTCATGTTTATTTGATGCTATAAATGAACTAGTATGAAGAGATGATTGGTCAGATTGCCTGTCAATCAAACTGTTTGCGAAGGGTCTATTGGACTTGAACAGTTAAATAATACCAGTAACCATGTATTTGCAAGTAAACAGAACTATTTATGTCTTATGGTGCAGTTGAGAAAGACAAGGCTTGAGTGTAATGGATCAGTGCAGTCAGTCTTAAAGGCACAGTATCCAAATTTACCTGCTATCATTATTAATGCTAATCAAACATCAAAAAAGAGAGAATCTCTCATGGCTTGCTTTTGTATCTTTAATAAGAATAAATGTGTATTTAATTTACACAGTAAAGACTATGCATTGTTTTTTTTTTCTTTATACATTTTATGAAGCATTTCTAGTGCTTGACGTTTTTCAGGTACATTTATTTCTTCTGTGTCTTTATTCTATTGTAGTTTTTCTTTGCTCATTCTTTATCATTGTTAACTTGTGAGAGTTTTTTTTAGGTTAGTATTAATTTTTTTATTCGAAAATAGTGATAAGAATTCTGAAATTTTTGATATCATGAAAACCATATTTAAAGCAAAAATAACTATATTGTGATACAATACAAGGCGGCCTGTTAGTATGAAATTCACAGTGTTACACATTTCCAGAGGACAAGGTGCCAAAATTAAAACCAAAAAAAAAAAAAAGTCATCCCAAGAGGCATCTGCACTCATACTTGGTTCAGAGCCTGAGCCAGGTATACTTTCAAACTAACTCAACCGTTCTTCCCCTGTAATGCCGTGAAAGCCAGCAGTCAGCCTTATATGGTAACCTGAGCTGTCGTGTTCAATAATTAACCAGAGAAGGAGAGCGGACGGGTGAGGAGGTGAGGGCACGTCTCAAGACCAGAGAGCAACTAAATCAATAGACTGAGCCAGAGGAAGGAAACGGCCGCATGTACGTGTGAACGCTCACAATCTACATTGAGACCTCAAATGTCTGATTCACAAATAACCAGGAGGAAAGAAAATAAACTTTTGAATGTTTCAGTTGTTTCCCACAAGATAGTAGTGAGATTAAATGGAGAGCAAATGAAGTTTTCTCAAATACTTCAAATAGGAAATCCCTAATAATCTCACGTGTCTGCTCTAGAATTTCAGAAGATGTCTCAACAATGTCTCAAGCTGTGCTCAGACAGATACTATATAAGCAGGAAGAAATGACTGGGAGAAACCACAACACTCAATATAGTAAAGGAAGTCCTGCCTATCAGCTTTTTTGGTAAAGACGACATGCGCTTCAGCAGGACCCGAAAAATATGCCAGCAAAAGAATAAAAAAATTTTTATCAGATAATGTTGGTGATTTGTCATGTTATTGAATCACAGGATTAGCCAAAACAAAAGTTTGGAATAATGGAACACCAAGATGGCATTTATTTAATCAGAAATACAGTAAAAACAGTAATTGGAAATATTACAATTTAAAATAACAGCTTTCTATCCGTTTTAAAAAGTAGTTTATTCATTGAGTTTTCAGCATCATTACTCCAGTTTTCAGTGTCACATGATCCTTCAGAAATCATTCTAATATACTGATTTGGTGACTAATTATTAATAATGGTTCTTATTATTATCATCAATCATATCAATTTTTACTGCTTATTATTTTTGTGGAAAAAATAATACATTTCTTTACAGAATTCTTTGACGAATAGAAAGTTTGAACAGCATATGAAAAGAACAGAACAACTATTTTAAATAAAAATGCTTTGTAAAATTAAATGTTAAAATGTCACTTTTGGTCAACTTAATGCTTCCTTAAATCAAAGTATTAACTGCTTTTTTAGATATTTTTTTTAATCTTATTTACACCAAACTTTCGAATGAATGTGTAATTGCGCTACTTAGTTACTTTTAATGCAAAGTAATGTGCTACATTACTTTTGCATTACTTTTTCTGGGTTGGGATTACTTGTTTATTTGTTTTTTAATAACAACAAAAAAGTTCTACTTTTGGCCATAAAGGCCATTTCACAGAAGTGAAATAAGTAAAAATGTGATGTTCATCTAAAGTCACTTTTGCTTATTAGTATTGCTGAATCAGATCACCGAAGGTCAGCAGCAAAGACATTGGGTAATAAAGTGAGATTAAATACATATTTAATTTAATATATTTAATTGTTGCAGGTTTGTGCGATATTCTGAGATTGCATTTCACTGTTTTATTCATTTTGAGGAATACTGATTCTGTTTTTGTGCAAGTGAGTTGAGTAAATGCTTACTTTTAGTCTAGAACTACAATAACCATCATGTTAGATAGATATTAACTATAATATTAACTACTACATTAACACAGCGCACACAACACCTCTCAACAGCTGTCAGTCAATACATGGGAAAACAGTAACTTGAGAAACTTATTTGAAAAAGTAACTTAGATATTTTGTTGTAAATTTAAAAGTAATGCATTACATTACTCGTTACTTGAAAAAGTAATCCGATTACGTAACTCAAGTTACTTGTAATGCATTACCCCAACACTGGTTATAAGCGTTTATATTTTACACCTATCTGGATGGTTTTTGTAGGACATTGCGTGTCTCGTCATATCCGAAAATAGAGCAAAGTTGCTCGGGCTACTTTGACGTGAATGCGACAGAGCTCGTAATAAAACAAGAATCAACATTGGCTTGGCTTTCAGAGATGGCAGAAGAAAGTGACCCGGAGATCATGGTGTTTTTATTGCTCAAGAGGTGAGTAAGGTATATTATTAAACAGATAAATTCCCATTTGTAGCTTTCTAACAGAGTTCACTGTAAAGCATTATCTGTTGTTAAACCACTGTGCTAGAATTCAGTTGAAGAAAGTTCTGTCTATTAATGAGTAAAGCTACAGTAACATCGTCAGCTAGAGATCCTTTCCATCTAAACTGGTTACATCTCTTACGTTAAGCTATTACTGTAGAAGACCAACTGACTCATTTGAATTTATGCCTTTTAGGAAACTAGACCAACCTTTGAACAATAAAATGTTCCTCTGGAATGTGAAGTCTCTTTGAAGAGCATAGAACAATCTGGGAAGATTCTGTCTAATGAAAGAGAATACAACAGGATCTACAAAACACAGAGTCGTGGCACAGACCGCAGCAGCCATATGAGCGGGTATTACGATCATCCATTTGTAATTATTATAAACAGTGACTGGCCCAGGGCCTACGTAGATGTGGCTCCTCTAGTGGAAAGAAATAGAGAAATGCTGTCTGTGGGATTAGAATTAATGAGGGAGGAAGTCCTGTGGGAGCAGCACCGTCTAATGTACTTACACTTAGAGAGCCAGGCCAGGGGATTGTCTCTATGCCAGAGTCATTCAATATCAGCAGCTAATTAAAATCAAATCAAATGTAACTCCTCATAAAACTAGGTGTTTTTCATAATTGAACGAGCGGAGGGCTGGTGATTCCCCTCTAAGCTGCAGCTGTCGGTGTGTTTCACACCACACGTCCTTCATGTCCTGATGGGTGTCTGGGGTACTGGGGTCCAAAAGGTGTGTGTGTGTGTGTATATATATATATATATATACAATAGGTATTTATTATGTTTATATTTTAGTATTATATATATATATACTATTATAGTATTCATGGTTATTTTGAATTAGCTGGTTTATTTGTATATTTTCAGCTAAATTTTAATTTCACTTTAAGTTTGTTATGTGCTTTTGTCATTTTTATTAGTTTAAAAAATCTATTTAGATTTTTTCAAATAGTCATTTTATTAATAATAAACTTATTTAATTCACTTAGTTGCCAAGGCAAAATTTATAATCATTTTTGTTTTATTTTAAGTTTTTAATCTAATATTTATATTTTATTTTAGCTGCATTTATATTACTGATTTGTAACAGTTTAGTTATTAGTTAGTATATTAAATTAAGCTTTTTATGACAACTAAGCACATTCTCCCTTATTATTGTAATGCAAAAAAAAAAAAATCTGTAAAAATGATTATATTAAAGTTATTTTTTATTGGGGGCTTAATTCACATGGCAATAATGACAGTAATCGTAGTGGTCCTTAAATTTTTTTTTTAAGAAAAATACAATTTATATATAATTTTGAGGATGAAATGAGACCTTTAAATGTTGCGAAATGTACTAATTAAATTTAGCAAAATTACATATTTTGCACAATATTTAATAAACTCAGAAAAAAAAAGTTCATTATCAAGGCTGTTGGTTTTGAAGCAAACATTAAGGGAAACTAACATGTCTGTTACGCAAAAATGCCTAATTGACAATATCAGTCAATTATTTCACGGGTTTGATTCAAAGCAATGCTGATTTTACCGTTAAGCTCTCTCACGACGGATCTAAAAGAGGACGCATGATAAAACCTGGATGTTAAATGCAGAAAGGCGAGTGAAAATGTCACTGAAGTATGTGTGAGTGTTTATGTCTGTGTGTGTGAGAGAGTGAGTCATTCTATCCATCTGTGATGTGGAAATTTACAAAAAACCGCACCCCTTTACCCTCCGGTGAGTGCAGGAGGGCATAAGAGGGTAACGGGGTGAGATATAGATTACAAATTGGAAGAACATATAGGACTTGTCAATCTGAACGAGTTCACTCATTTTATGCTAAAGCATTAGCTCTTAAAACACTGAAATTGTCTCTTATTAGTCACTGAATGTAACGTCTGATTAAAATTAGAGACTGCTGTTTCCTTCCTGTGTGATGTCATTGCTGCTTCCTGTTGTTTATCTCCTTTGTCCTTCCAAGGACATTTAAAACAGAAGACTTACGTTTTTACACAAATCTTAATATTTTAGAATTCTTTGCATAACATATCCTTTATTTGATACAGACAAACAAAGACATCAAAATCACACTATAATATACTGAACAAAGTCTCGGAGCAATAAAATATTCCTGTACTGTTTGAGCAATGGATTTTCGTTCACTATCCAGTAGTTCATGAACACTGTATAATGATGTTTCTTTTAAGACCCTTTTAACAGGCGGATTTGCCTTTCTGTGTGAGGAACCAAATTTAGGAATATAGTTCCTCACACAAAGCTTGACTTTAGGAGTGTTTTAGGTTTTCTTGAATACAAAAGATCTATGTGAAGATTGAAAACTTCTCCTTTTGTGCTCCAGGGAAAAATAACAGCACTTTTATTCAACCTTGGCTCATTAGAAAAACTCCGAAAACCTATTCAAGTTCACTGCAGTTTCCAGCTAAAATGAACTCTAGTGGCAGCAAAAAAGAACTATGACATCACTTTGTAGGCCAATCAGCAGTTAGCATCACAATGCTTCCCTAGACAAAAACCCAATAGGATTTTCACATAGGTTTTTGGATTGTCACAAAAAAATAAACGTTGTGATCAACAAAAGATTATGACACTTACACGTATCATCCATTAAGACAATTTTCACAGATGAACACAACTTTTATGAATTTTCAAGCAAAAAGCTAACGGAGGGCAATAGGTGAACCACACCACGGTCGCCCGATTTCAACGTCATGCTTCCGACAACTCTTTCAGTCTTTATCTAAAAACATTTTCCCTGAAAGTTTGATTTAGAGTAGTTTGTAAGAGCGCAGTTATAAGCATAACCATTCTGTAAAAGTGGATTGAGCGTACCTGTTTGCCGTGATGATGTTTAATGTTTGATGTCGGATTTAGACATTGTTACCAACCGTCATTTTTAAGACATGTAACAGCTTTAAAAAAAATAACGACATATTTTATGTCGGAGAATAAAACGTGAAAGTGTCTTGAGCTTGTGTTCACCACGGACTTTATTTCAGCCATTTAGCCAAAACCCATCGACTTTGGGGCGATGGAACCGGAAGTGCTAAAATGCTAACTCGATTCCGAGTTTTGGCCTACAAAAATGCGTCATAGTTCCACCACTCTATATCAACGACTCCTAGCCCATTTCACACAAACTATGATTACAGGGGCAGATTATCGATTACAAAAGAATTATTTTTCCTCGGTTCCACAATATGACCTCAAAACGAATACATTTGCCTCACATAATCAGCTCTCGTCTTCCCTCCGCTTTGCAGCATTGTCAGCATTCAAACAGCCCGCCTCGTCCGCATATACAACCGTCAGCACGGTAACACTCTCTCCAGTATGATATATTCCCATTTATCGTCGATCTGTAGATAAAGTGCTGTGGATGTGTATAAAATGACTTTATTTTGCAGGAGTTTAGTGCTGTTTCTAAACGATGTCGTACTCTCTACCGGGTGTCTGTTACATACACATAGGCTAATTATTTACATTCACGTATGCATATAAAAATTGTTGAGTGTATCTTACAAGAATACAAATAGCAATTTGTTTTTATCAACATGTTTAAATTTGATAAAAATGACTTTTTGCTGCTGAATTACACTCTATATATATATATATATATAAATATATATATATATATATTTGTCATAGCTTATGATTATATATTTTTATCAGTATGTTGACCATTAGTTCATTCACACCTTTTCTGTGATTGGCCAGTTTATTGTGAATTAATTTGTTATTTACTGAATTGAAGACACTTCTTTAATATTTAAAGGTTTTAACTGTAATCTTACGCTGCAAAATGATAACTTACAAAGGATTAAATTCATCACAATTATTTAATGAATGAAAATGGAAGTCCTAAAATAGACAATTAATTGCCAAAGCCTTAAAACTGGCAATTAATTGGCATAACCGCATTAATTAATTAATTAATAAATTTCGTAATCGTGACAGCCTTACTTTTGATGCATACAACGCAATAAAATGTTCACGTTCATTTGTTTCAGATATTCACATAATGCCATTCACTGGACATTTCACTTTATAAGTGTTGTGAAAGTGCAAGAAGCAAAGAATTATAATTTTGCAGAAAGGTCACCACAGACATGTTTTTTCCAACGAGCCTGGGGTGGGTTTGGAACAATATGAGGGTGAGTAAATGACGACAAAAATTTCATTCCGGATGAAGGATGTTATCAGACTGTTTTTTTCCGAGTAATAACTAGCCAATGAAACAAAACAAAACAAAACAACAAAGAAGAAAACCACACACCTTTATAGTCACAACAAAATTTCCATGACAGTGGAAACGCAAAATATAACCATGCGTGCTTCAAATGCTTCCGCAATCTTTTCATCTTTTCCAAGTAAATAAATGAGAATATTTAGCATGTCTCTTTAGCATGCTGGGACATCTACCATCTGGCTTCTCGGGGGGAAAAAATAGGGTCATAGAATTACAGGCATTTAACAGACATAATGTGAAGCGTGCGCGTACACACACGCACACACACACACAACAGAATGTACGAAGGCGGCGAAAGCCACGACTCCCTCTGCTCACTGCCATCCCAGGCTGGAAGGTGTCTCAGTGCGGCCTCTCTCCCATCTGTGCGGCAGTGGGCGTCAGGCCAGCGTCACACCCCACCGTAACCGGCCAAGAAACAACTCAACACAGGTGACACTCCACATCAACCGCAACGCAACCATCCTTCTGGTTCCATCTCCGTTCAAATGTGTCACATGTGCGCGTTCAATTGTTAGGCTCTTTTAAAAGGAATCATAATGGAAAAATGAATAATAAATGGTGACACTTCATTTTACACTGTCCTTGTAACACATGTAGTAGTTACTAAAGTAATAACTATGAATTATGCATAATTGCATGCAAACCAAACCTAATCCTAACCTTATAGTAGTTAATTAACATGGTTACACTTTATTTTACAGTGCTGTAGTTACATTGTAATTACTCAAATTTAACTACATGTTACAGTTACAGTTAGGGTTTGATTTAGGGTTAGTTACTTGTAAATATCTACTATATGTAGTACTATGGCACTGTAAAATAAAGTGTTACCATTAATATTACTAAATAAAGTGTAACCAAATAAATAGGAAAAGCAACAACCCCCATCTGCTTTCGTCCTGCACTCACCCATGAACACAAGTGTCCGTCTTGTTTTGACTAACAACAAAAAAAGACTGTTTTTTGGAAGTGAAGATGTGTGTAGTACAATCAAGGAAAACTCACACGGTAGCATGGCAAAATAAAGGTACAGTGAAAAACTGTTTCATCAACACTGATATTTATCATTTGCATTGCTAGACCTTATTTGGGGTTCCTGTTTTCAAAGATTATCAGAGAATAATATCTTAAAGGGTAAGTTCACCCAAAAAAATTTATATTCTGTCAACATTTTCTCACACTCATGTTGTTCCAAACCCATAAGACTTTCGTTTATCTTCGAAACACGAATGAAGAGATTTTTAATGAAACCTGACTTCATTTTCAAACTTCATTTGTTCTTGAGGAAACTCAAACATGCTTGAGTGACATGCAACAACAAATCTCTTCGGTTCTTGTGCATATCTGATGTTAATAAATGTGCAAAAAATTAAATCTGTTCATCATATAATGCCATTATGTCCCTCAAAAGACTTCTCTTGATTGATATGGATGAGCCTAACTGATTTACAACTTTTTGAAGCACCTGTGTTTCGATTGCACTGACTTTCAAAACAGTTTCAGGAATCTTTCTCTTAAAAATACCTTCATTTGTGTTTTGAAGAAGAACTCTTATGGCTTTGGAATGACATGAGGATGAATAAATGATGACAGAAGTTTCTTTTTTCAGAGAACTAGCCATTTAAATTTCATTCTGTTCCTCAAACAAAACTATCAGATTACTTCCGAAAACTTGGATTATAGTGCAAATGGATCACTTTTATGGTGTCTTTTGTCCTTTTTAGAGCTTGACGGCCACCGGTCACTGTATGCTTTCATTGTTCCACAAAAGAAAGAAATCCATACAAGGTCACTCAATACCTGAGTGTGAGTAAATGATGACAGCATTTTCATTTTTACAGTGAAGTAACATTTTAAATGATCATTTAACAAAACAAATGGTCTTACATGGATTTTATTTAACCTCACAAGATTCCCCAGGTTTTCCACACAATGATCCCATCTTCCATTGCGTGGATAAAGTCTACCATTGCAGGTAGACTTGCCCCAAACGCACTTGTTTAATGGTCAGTCCGGTCAGGCACTTCAAACATAAGCTGCGTTTGCACCGCAGAAACTTTCCCCAGGGACTTTAGGGTGATACTTGGTGTGTTTTGAGTGCAGGAACCAAGGTCTAAATGAAGTTCTGGGTAAAAATCCCCCCCTCAGAAAGTCCCTGCTCACGATTTTCAAAATGTTCACTGACTTGAACATGCTGATTGGTTGAGTTCACGCACATTTTATTCAACCACCGTTTTTAAAAGTCTGAGAGCTATTCAAATCAGCATTGGAGTTTAAAAATTACGACCCGTGGACCGACGACGAGGTTCAGGCTTTATTAAGCTTATATGCGGAGGATGAAATCCAACGGGAATTGGAAAGTCGTGCACAGTCCTACGTCACCGGATCTTCACAGTACTTTAGACCGCGATGGAAACGCAGACAGTGGGACAAATTGTTCCGGGTAATTTCGGTGAAAACGTGGCTATAGTTTTAACTAATTCCATAGACATTTCACCTTAAGATGGAGGTTAGAAAAGGACAAACCAATCTTTGACAGAAAACAACACAAAGTACAAATATATTTCCAAGCTACACATATTAAAAGGTCATAGAAAGCCATTGGGATTGTTTAGGTGCTCTCCAAAGGGCCAGAAAAAACACCCACTCAGGGGATCCTAGAAGATAAAAGGTTAACAAGTACCAGTTTACAGAAGTAACAATGACAAAACTTTTTGCAGAATTTCTATGGCTGGGTGTTTTAGTGTACGTGCAGCTTGGCAGGCCACAGAGGAACTGGGGTGAAGTCAGGAGAGAGTGACGGATAGACAAATGTCTCACCATAGTTTAGTCTATTTGATTACAATCAGGGGCACCGCCGTTACAATAGGGCACAATGGTGTCCGTACAATGTCGAATTGTCCACGTCCTCTGGGCTTTAAATGATATGTCGCCACCTCTTCCCAGAGTCTCAATGAGATCAACAATGGACGACTCAGGGATTTATGAAAGCATGGCACCGAATTAATTCAATCAGCAATCTTCTCCTGTGAGGCTGCCAAATATAGGGTGGTCGTATCCTCGTGAGGTGCAAGGAACATTATTCCCAAATATTCCCAAATTAGCAGAGACTGATGAAGGGTACTACCCATCCAAAAAGCTTGTGCTTCTGAGAATGTTTATTACTCAGACGACTCTTACAATTTATACTTGTTTAACCATTAACCATTTGTTTAATCAAACAAATCAGACAAAAGAGGATCCAAAAACTGTGCATACAATTACACAATTTCTGTGTTTATTTTAGGCCTGCTGGAAATTTGCCATTTAGCTACTGTGCATTTCAAGACTGACCATCATAAACACAGACCTTTTGTCAGCCATTTCTATTTCTCAGTTAATAACGTGGAAAAACTAACTGCACATTCTATATTAATGTGCCAAACCTAAACAGCATAGAGTGAAAAACATTACTTGGTGGAAGAATAGGCCTAGATTATTTACATTATTATTATAATCATTCATTAAATATTGTATTAATATATTAAACTACTTATTGAACATTGGTGTCTCTAATTATATTGTGTATATATAAAAAAATAAGCCACTCAAAGGCTGTGTGTAACAGTGATTTTACCAGCATTTACCCCTTACCCATGTTAAAAATCAGGCTTAAGGACCGTTCACAACAAAGACGATAGCTATAAAAATAACAATAAAGTTCTAAAATTATTCTCAATATTAAAGAATAGCAGAGTCCACACCACATCTATAATGATAACGGCACAGAGAAACGATTCATTTTCGGAACGATTTTATCCAGCTGACGAACGATAAAAACAGTGACAGCCAATCAGAATCCATCCTGCTGTAACAAGCTCGAGCATTTGAAGACAAGCACGCTCTTAGAAAAAAGCTGATGTAGTCGCACATATAGTTATGTTTATTGTTATCGTTCTTGGTGTGAACAGGCCTGTAATGGTTTATTATTTAACAGACAAAATATATTGTGTCGTAATATCAAACGTTCTTCAGCCTGTGACTGACACTGCTGGTGAGGGACAAAAATTGATTCACAAATGCATCACGATTCTCTTTCAAATCATCCTATATTGATTCACAAACAAATTTAATTTAAATTTTAAATGCATTCTTAATATTTCTGGGTATTAGAAAGCTTAGGGATGTACTGATATGAACTTCCTGGCTGATACGATAACCGATAATTCTTCATAATTGAAAGCCCATAACCGATATATTGGCAGATCATTTTTTTAATATAATTTTTGAGAGCCTGATTACAAAAACAAGCCGTGTCCCAAGCACACAATTATAATGTTCTCATTATAAATTTATTTAGCTGATATGACAGACTTACATTACGTTGTGCTTAACTGGATTTTCCGTGTTGAAGTGATTTCAATAATATTTCAAGCAATTCAAACCATCGTGGTGGACAATGCGCATCTTAAGCGTCTGAGCTGTAGAAAATAATCCATTATTTATCGGCTTTATATATGAGTCAAATTTTCTTATCGGGTTGATAATGCTAACATTAAAAATGAACATATAGCGGCCGATACCGATACGGTGGCCGATATATCGTGCGTCCCTAGTTAGGATAAAACATTTCAGATACAAATAAATGGCATACATTCGTACAATGTTGCAAAATCGCTACAGCATCATCATAAAGAAAACACTGAACACATTATACACGAACCACAAGCAGGAAATAATTCATCACAAGAAAATCGCTTCAAAAGTTGACAATGCTCATAAACAATCCACATTAGCGTCCAAGTTTAAGGCGGCTCTGATGCGGCATTTCATCTACCCGGAGCGAAAGCCGCAGAGCTGCCTCTGATTTTATTATAGCCGCTCATTCTATTCCTATTGCCCAGTCAGTGCAGACATATTTTAGTATGACATCGAATCTTTACACAGAGTTATCAGCTCACCGCAAATTTGCATCCCTGCAGTGTTGCTGAAAAACCAAGATGTATTGAGAATGTGATCAAAATCATGTGGACGCCACATGGACCCAACAACCGCCACCTTTGCAATCCAAAGCAGCACCTTGTGTTTTGAACCTGCAAAGATACGGCAGCACTGACAGACAAACACAGAGCAGAACGGCAACAGAACAATCTGGAAAAACCTGCCTGGACCGGGCTTACCGGCTGTTCTCCGTCATCTCTGCGTATCTAGCGGCAGCGTTCACGGCATCGGCGGGACGAGCGTCTCCCGGGCGCGCTCAGAAGGACGGAGACCGAGCATGTCTGCGTCCAGAAAGCAGGGAGAAAGCTCCAGCCTCCTCTTCACACACTGTATGATTCAGTCTCCTTGACAAACACTCAGAGTGCTGGAGTATGAGTCATCCGCAAGCAGCCATTTCTGCCTTGAGCCGGCGGCCTACAGCACAGCTTTTTCTCTCTCGCAGTCTAACGTGCAGAGAATATAATCTCCGAGCGGCGTAAGCTCCAACTCGCCTACACCTCCAGCTAAAGCTACGACCAACAACACCCACACATGCACAGGGTGTGGGCTCAACCGAACATGAACCAGTGCAGTTAGTTACTGTGCCCCTCTACATCAAACAACACACCTACACGCACGCAACGCACACGAGAGCTGACTTGGAGCCTATATGCTGTGTAAACACCTACATCTTAAACATCAATCATTGGTGTGAACAGGAGAGCTGGTTCTGGTCGTTTGAGTAGTAAAGAAAAGAGAGTATGATGATGGCCGTCAATAGGGAAAGATGCTTTCTGAAGGCAGATGGTCTAGTTTTGGCATCTGCTAGCAGAGGCTAAACCTCGACCCACTGGTTTCTCCATTGGAGGCCTTTCGAAAGTAGACATTTTTTTTTTCAGATTAAACATGTTTTTGCAAACAACTTAAGCACCAAAAATATGTAATTTACTTCCAGGGGCTCCTGCACCATCTGAGCAACTACAGATGAATGGGATAGTTCAACTAAGCATTTACTCCACTGGAAGTCACCAAAATTGTTCTTCAAAATGTCTTTGTGTTCTGCAGAAGAAAGTCATACAGGTTTAAAATAACATGAGGGTGAGTAAATGATGACAGCATTTCTATTTTTGGTGATTTTAGGGGTGTAACGATACCCTCCAGTCACGATTCGATACACATCATAATACTGAAATCACAATACGATATTTTTGGGATACACCAAGACATATGGTAAAAGGATAGCAAAAAAATTACAGTTGAAATTTAAAATGCTAAATGTTGGTATTACATTAGGAGTGGAAATGAACAGGCTTGGAGTTGGTGCTGGAAACCCAAAGCACAGGACAGTGGTGACAACAGAATAAAAATATTCGTAATTCTAAGACTGAAACAGATTTATTTTACATGAATATGTTTGCACTCTGTCACTGACTAGATATGTAAAACAATCTAGGCCACTTTTTACTGCTAATATAAGACATTTGGCATTATCACGACCCATAAATATTCCCCCATTTATATTCAGTTTAATGTAGTACTGACACTAAAACTCTGTAAACTTGAATTTTTTCTCAGTAACTTTCATTCTGGGTGAACTATGGACAACACATATTGTCACTATTGTTGCACTTTTGTATTGCGATATATTGTGACATGATATATTGTTAAACCCCTAATATATATATATATATATATATATATATATATATATATATATATATATATATAAAATGGTATAACACTGCATTTTATATGTACAGATCCATGTGGAATCTCAAATATGAAATGAAACAACTTGGTTCCAGTGAAAGAATGCTCCACTCCAGCCAGTTTTGCAAGGTACTGTTGTTATTTGATCAACACTTATCATACGTTTTAGATGCTTAAACAACATACTTGAAACTGCTGATAAAATTCCATGTTTCTGATATAGTCAGAGTTTACTGGTGAGGGAGGAATAATCCAGTCAGAGCCATTTTATTTAAAATATATGCCAGTAATGATCCGGTCTTCTTTTCACTACTATTATTCCATTGGATGACTTTCTTTGAATTATACAAAAAAAAAAACTAAACATTTTGGTAGGTAAACACTGATCAACGCACACATCAGTTATGGTAAACAGAAGCTCGGAATCTTTTCACTTGACGTGCGAGAACCAACGAGGTTCATTCTCGTGTGTTACGCAACATTTTTGAGGTTTGTTCAAGCAAGTTTGGTTGAGCTTCAGTTTATGTTTACATGTGAAAAAAAGCCTAAATTCAATCTGTTCATCATATAAAGTGATCGAGTCTCTTCAGAAAATTTGGACCACTCAATTCATATGGATTACTTTTACGATCTCTTTATGAGCTTTTTGAAGCATCAAAGTGTCAGTTGTAGCTGTCTACGGAGAAACAGAAAGCTCTCAGATTTCATTAAAAATATCTTCACTTGTGTTCTGAAGACGAATGAAAGGTTTGGAATGACATGATGGTGAGTAAATGATGACAGAATTTTCCTTTTTGGGTGAACTAACCCATTAAGAGTCATAGACTTTGTCATTGCATCCTGGAAGACAGTGAAGAACCGCCCACTGTTCAACTCCGAAGCAATTTGGTGCCTGGATTTTTTTCTCCCTTTGCATCTTTGCTGATGTAAAGAAGAAAAAACACTTGCAGGCACCAAATTGCATCATAGTTCTGTACAAGAGCAGAATGTGGACAGGAATACAGGACGCCCTCGCTTATTCAGTCCAGTGGTGCAGCGGACATTCGGTAGACATGTGGACACATGACATTTATCACATGAGTGTTGCAACACTCAGTTCAGTCAGTAGAGCTCTTACCCTCTCTCTCTCTCTCTCTCTCTCTCTCTCTCTCTCTCTCGGGCAAACACGTGAATTCTGGAGGATGGGACACAATCATGTAGCCACTCTATCAGCTACAGTGTGCTCTGCTTATGAATATCATAATTCCAGCTCAATTTCCCCAACTTAATATTGGAAAAAAAATGGTAAAATAAAATGAATCAAAAGGGTTTACCTGAAAGTCATTCCAGGCCATACGTTACAGTGATTTTACCAGGTGTGGGAGTGTGCATAAGCCCTACCTTATGTGGCTTATTGCTTTTATAAAATGGTGACACTCATCCTTACCTGAATGGTTTCATTTTTTAAAGGCACCCTGAAATCAAAATTTACCGTAGTTACATGATTAATACATGTTCCTGGTTTAATTTTGCGACAGAAAAACTCCAAATATTTTCACTGTAAAGAGAAAAAATTTGATTTAGGGGTGTGCGATATTGATAGAAAATGATATCTGGATATTTTCTAAGATTTTTCCGATAACGATGATCAGACGGTATTTTGCATCATTCAAAAATGTTTTATTTGTTGCGTGTGTGTTTCTGCTGCTGACGCGCCGTGTTCGGCTGACTCCTGAAGCTGTTCGTTATCCTCATATTAGGGCTGCACGATTTATCGCGTATAAATCGCACGCGATTTGGAGGCTTCGATTATTTAATGCTGGAAAGATGTTTTTGCTTTTTCAAATGTACATTATAAGTGACTCAAACTCGCAGTGCTTTCAGATGGATCAGCACTTGGAGCCGTACATTGACAAGCTTCTTCGCAGTTTCTTCACTCATTTTAACTTCTGTCAAACGCCACACCCTGAACATGCGCACGCAGTAGTACTTAGTACATTCTTATCTACATCACGCAGTGAATTCGTCAACACTTCATGCAGCATTTTGATTGGTTTCTAAAAATGAGTGAAATACTCGATAATATGATTTGATATTAGAGCTGCAACTAACGATTATTTTTTCTGTATTTCACGCACGCTGAAATTCTGAATTTCACAAGACCTCACAAGACCTCATTTCACGCACGCCGACGTATTTTCGTAGTCGACGTAATCGATGACGTTGACGCGTTGTTGCAGCACTATTTGGCATATTGTTAAAACATGAATTACGATATTATCGCACACGATATAGCACACCTCTAATTTGATTATGAGCAAACATGAATAGTTTTCAGTGACCAATGACTCGAAGGAGCCACCATATGACGCTTTTTAATGTTTTCCTTTAGTGTGCAATGTATCTTTTTGTGCATGTTTAACATCTGCAAAGATACAAAGCTCCCACAAAAGAGATTTATTCTAACAGAGAACACTACTACATAAAGTTGTTACTGTGAAGAAGACGAATTACATAGTTATAACATCATATCTGAAAGGTCAGAGAGTTAAAAAATAAAAAACATGTGAAACCACTGTGAAATGTTCTGCTCAAGTCATGCTTGGTTCTAATCAATCTACATTTTCATAAACTGACTTGGGCTCGAACTTATACGGTAAAACCAACACCGTTATTAACCATTAGTGGCACATGCTTGAGGTGTTTGGCCAATCACAATTCACTGGGCCAGCTGGCCAATCAGAGCACTCTGGGCATTCAATCAGAGCGTTTCAGACAGATTGGGAATAGAGGTGCTGCAATAACGTGCAGTATCTAAGCATGTTAACCTATTATATTATACCACCCAATAAACAAAATAGTGACCTTTTAAATTAGCATCATACGGCCCCTTTAAATTTAAAGACCCCCTGTGGTGAAAATAAAGTTTTTAATTTTGTTTATATGTTTAAGTGCTATTAAACATGTCAGCTGAGTATTTTCTCGTTAAAACTGCTGTGATCAAAAGACCGTTTCAAAAACGCGGTTTGAAATCGCTAGTGTTTCTGACGTCGTAAACTACCTTGTAGCCAATCACGTCAAAGTGCGGCTGGGCTTTAGCATATCATTAACTATGACAGATCTAAAGCAGGGGAGTCTTAAGGGAAGCCAAGTTATACCTATATATTTTTCTGTTGTTATGAAAAATTGGGTAGATTTAGCATTATAGCAGGTGTATGATGTATATTACGATGTTATGATGAACTATGAGCCTTTCTCCACTGGCGTTCTAAATTGTTCAAAGGAACGTTTCTAAGGATGCTGATTTTTAGAAGGCAGACTGAGACGGTGAACGAGAACATGGTTTGTGTAACATTGGCAACACATTATTAGCTGTTTGATAACATAGTCAAGCAAAAGGCTAATCGTATTAATTACCGTTATATGTGTCCGATGTTGTAAAGCGCTACACCACTGTGCAGCATTTACCTCAGTAAGTTGACAGTAGAGGTGGGCTAATTTGCAAATTAATAGATTTGCATATAATAAACAAAGCAAGGGTGTAGAGTTACATTCAAACTATTTTTAAGGCATTCCACAGGAAAAAAAAACATTTAAATATGTCATTTTGGCGATGAGTTTTAAGGGACAACTGGGGCACTTTAAGTCTGTTCCTCACACAAAGAGCTCAGGTTCATGTCGCTCAACCACCCCCCACCCCCACTAAATGAGAAATCTGGCACGGGGCACACACATAAAAAGAAACCAAAAAAAATCCCTGGGTAAGTAATGAAAAACCAATATATAAATGTGGGGCAGAGTGGTTTCCGCCCCTTTTGGCAGGTGGGTTAAACAGTTGCACCAAACCTGATAAGGGCAGAGTGTTACTTCCTTAGATAAGGTCTGTGTAACCCTGCCTGGCCCTACTCATAGCCAACTACAAAAGACAGAGAAGGGGAAACACAAGACTCTCGTTTTTAAAGCAAGTCTATGTTGTATACATCAGGAATTACAATGAATGAACTTTAATGTTGAAAAGGTATTACACTATATCAAATGACAATGTGCTAATTCTGTGCTCGCGGCACAGAAACTACATGCTTAAGTATATTATCACTAATGTAAATATGTATAAGTTCGAAATGTTTATCCAACTACTAGATTCATGACTGGTTCATTGTCGTGAACTGATATTGATCCATGTGTCAAAAGCAGAACTATTATCAGCTTGACAAGGTGTCTAAAAAACAAAGCTCATGGAGTGAGATGCTGAAAAAAGACAGCCATATTTATACTATACAGTTTTACAGATTTTACTTTTATTCAGCAAGGACGTATTAAATGTATCAAAAGTAACAGTAAAGACATTTCCAATAAAAGCTGTTCTTCTGAACTTTATATTCATCAAAGAATCCTGAAAAAAAATGCATGATGGTTTCGACAAACATATTAACCCACATTGATAGTAATAAGAAATGTTTCTTGAGCAGCAAATCAGCATATTAGAATGATTTCTGAAGGATCATGTGACACTGAAGATTGCTGAAAAGTCGACTTTGATCACAGGAATAAATTACGTTATTAAAATTAAAATATATTCATTTTAAATTGTAATAATGTTTCACAATATTACTGTTTGTAGTTTATTTCGATCAAATAAATGCAGCTTTGGTGAGCATAAGAAAAAATCATAAAGTTTTACAGTAAGAGCGTAGACAACTCCGACCTATCATAGATGGAATGTAAGAATGTGTCTGTATTTAAACATCCAGTTTAAAACACATGTGCCACGTTCTTAGAAATGTACCCTTCATTCATGTTTCCTTACCCTTCATTTGAAACACCTTTACACCATTTTGAACAAAAGTTTTGATTAGCAATGTCAAGTGGTATAACTGTCAAGCATGTGGTATGCAAACCACATACTTGACAATAAAATAGCATACCTTATCAGTTGAATGTAGTAAGTGCACATTTTAATTGTTTTGAAAACGTTCTATATCATAATGCAAGTAAAAACAATTTTACAAACATCATTAACTTTTAATGGTTATACCATTTGACAACCTTAAATAACCTTTATTACAAGGACTGATATCTTAAAACTAATTAAAACATTGCTGTAGAGGGTATATCAAGGTCTTTAGTGTGGAAAAAAGACTGAATTACATTTGCAATGTATTTTTGCATTTTCATACACACAAAAAAACTTGACATCTGAAGCATATGAAGCAGAATAAAGTGCAATTCAGCCATAGATCTGTGTCATATCAACTACATCCTCAACCTGAGAAGGGGGAAAACCAACCCTAGAGGCCAGAAAGGAAACAAAGAGCGCTAAATAATGGTGGCAAGTAATACCAAAGCTATTATTCACGTCCAGGTGTCCCGTTGCATTCGATATTCAATTCGGTCTGAATCCAGATTTAGGAGTTAACAAACTTGGAGCAGTCGGGCTAAGACTGGGCTCTGACATTTGGCCGCTTCTATCTGCTGGCTTGGGAACGTGTTGGCAAAAGTCTCCTCGTTATCCGTCGGCTTACTATTGAATGGACGGTCACTGGGCTGTGGAAGGACGCTGAATAAAAGAACTTGTACAGTTGACTGGACTTCCAGTGGACACATGCGCATTTCCATATGAGAGCGCTGAAATTCACAAGACCTCATTTGGCTCTGCAATGCTTTTCGGGTTAGGGGTGGGGGCGGTGGGGTGGGCTGATTGAATGAAAAAGAACAACAGGTTCAATAAAGCGCAGATAATGGCTTCCTGTCTGGGCCGTGACAGAAGAGCTATCTGTGCTCCCTTCTCAGCAGGACAGGAGAGGGGTGAGAAGTTGACAACGCTTTCATTTTCCAGAGGACTGGGAGCTATGTTTGGACAGGCTGCTTTACAACAGCAGAGTGGCCTTCACAAATAAACCATCACATTTTACTACTTGGCTTGACCAAGAAAACATTTAAGGAAACAATCAAATAAAAAATTAACAGCCTGGAAGATTGGGCAGGAGCGTTTGGCCCTTGCGTCTTTTCCACAGGATGTAAAACACATTCATAAGAAGCGCAGGGCGTCTGATAATGGGGAACAAGAAAAGCACTTCTTGAACTCTGAAATGGAAATCTGTCCGACGAAACGGCAACTGTAAATCTTTAGTTTACCTTATTTCCATGATATTTTGATAATTCTATTTAAATGCACATAGGGCTGCAATGTGATTTTTATAACATGTTAAATACTAAACATGTTAAATTTCAAAAATGAAAATTATCCCTTGATATACTCACCCAAGTCATCCTAGCTACTTTCTTTCAGACGAAAACAATCGGAGATATAGAATAAAAATATAAATAGTTAAAACTTTATTAACTATAATAGCTTTTGATAGACGGCCGTACGCATCAATTTGCGGCGGAAGAGCAACCTCTGACCCAATGCATAACATAATGACGATAGAGCCAAACAAAACACCGGTCACAAAGTAGATCATTTTTAAAGAGGATTTTGATATAAGAGAAGAGGAGCTTAAGTTTGTTGCCCAGCCCTATTTGTTTAAAGAGTCGTCTAAGTTTGCGCTACCCCTACATCCTGCACCATACATCGCGTCACGGGTTACTCATTTGGCGAGTTGCGCAGTATTCGTACGATCGTCCGCCGGAAGCTAGTTAATTGAATTTATAAAGTTTTAAATATGGATATTTTCCTTCAAAAGGACTTTATCAACCCTCTGGATTACTTTTACCGGTATGGATTACTTTTTTTATAATGGATGGACGCATTTTTTGGGGCTTCAAAATCAGTCAGAATTTAATTTTTGGGTGAACTATCCCTTTAAGTGTGTAAAATCAATTTAAATTACATTGAAATATATTTAAAAATTGATAATTATATAATCTACATACATTTTACATACATTATAATCTACACGTATTCCTGCGTTTGCCTTGTCGATCATCTGGCAAACAACATTGGACAAACAAACCTGCTAAAACTTTGACTTTTTGTAAGTATTAAAACAAGTTAATTTGCTATATTTTTAGATTTCGATAATTCCGATATATCGTGCAGCCATAATATTTACTAAGGGAACCATTATCTTTATTACTGTGTTGTTGCTCAATCAAATATTTAGAGTCTTAAGGAGAAAAAAGCTCACTTAACTTGCAGCATGTGAAGCACATCCTTGCCAGCTTCAATATTCATTTATAGGTTACATAACCAGAGTATGACTCTTACTAAGGAAGGACCCAACTACAGTGCATTTCTTGGACCTTGACTTGTGTTAACTCGTCTCTTTATTATTATTATTATTACCTCGTAATTGTAATGTAATTAATGTAGTGCAGGATGTGGAAAATGTGAGTGTGAATGTGACCTTAAAAACCAGGTTTCAAACACAATGACAATCAACAGGAATGTTTAAGCACTTTTGTTGCATTCAAACAAAACATTTTCTCACAGGATACGAATCAAAAGCTCACCCCAAGTACATCAGCATCCCATTAAAGATAAACTAACATAAATACACTTCAGGTCACAGTAGCATAAGAGTCAATCCTCGGTTTATTACACTTCAAAAAACACAACCCGATCAGAATATAAGCAGATTTAAGTAAAGCTCTCTTTCCAGACAAAAGCCAGGGCAAGCAATACAGTTCAACATCCTCTTAAAGGGAATTAAATGGCTAACATTACCAATATTAAATCAAATGAATAGAAAGAGAGACATAAGGCTCTAAAACTGCTGAGTTTGCTCGTGTAACATTGAGGACTCATCATTTTAAGACATTTCGGTTAATTATTGCTGCAGATCAAGGGAGCATGTCAAAAATATCAGACAGGCTAGAAAAAGAAGTGATTTTTATTTTCTAAAATATTATTTAAAAAAAAAAATAGATATATATATTTACTAGCAATATTGAAATTTAGACCATGTAAGAAAGAATATGCATTGAAGAAGAACCATAAGGATAATCATACACCGACATACACAAAGTAATACTTTTATTTCCAGCACAGAGTCTGTGTCGAGGCTGTTCGTATGAGTCAGAGTGAAAATGAGGATCTGAAATCGATTTTTCCTGCACAGGGCAGGGGATTGGGAATGGTTGGGGACCGGGTGACCTTTTCTGAAAGTCATTTTGCACTGTTTTCTTCTATACTATTTACAGGCAGAGTCAAATGTTAGTTTGGGAACATTATTACTGAGATCAATACGATTGATATGACTGTGTTTGTGTGTGTGAGTGCTGTATCACACTCATCCTATTGGGTAACAAGCTGTCCCGAAATAACATGGTCAACGAGTATATAATGTGCAACCTTACAAACATTTACCATGGTAACCATAGTTACTGGAATCACTGTGACTGCTAAATCAAATTTACATTTTACAGTGTCCTTGTTACATGTAATTACAACAGTAAATGACTTCAGCTACACTTTATTTTAAGGTGTCTTTGTTACACTGTGATTATACATTTAAGTACTGAGTAATATTATGTAACTACATGTACTTACTATAGGTTTAGGTTTGGTTTGCATGTAATTATTTATCATTCATAGTTATTACGACAGTAACTATATGTAACAATGACACTAAAATAAAGTGTTACCATGATTTCTAACCCTATAGTAATGGTTTTAATTAATATCATTACTTAAATATATAAATACGCTGTAAAAAGGACCTTTAAAATGAAGTGTAACCAATAATTGCTCGGTATAATGAAAAGTATAGTAGGGTGAGATAGGGACGGGTTTATGTGTGGGTTAGGTTATGGGTTAACAGTGTAAATTTAGATGCAATTTTAATGAGGTACAAGGTAAAAACATGTACGTACACAATAAGTGCACTGTATCAAGTTATTGTTAGTACATATAAAGTCATTCCTATTGTAGCAACATTAACTATGATTACCAGTAACTTGTATAACCTGACCTTAACTACTAATGTAAGCAAATTTAGTTTTAAACCGCACAATATTAATGAAAGTCAATAAACTCGTTATAAACATCTATTTTTCGTCATTTTTTAGTAGTAAAAAGCCCTGAAATAACCATGGCATGTTGGAGGAAATTGAATAAATGTGCAGCATAATGTGTAATAACTTAATAGACAGTAATTAAGAAGTCAGTTTGGTGTTCATTTGTAACTCAACTTTTAGTCCAGCGTGTTTATTATTTGCAAGCACGTTTTAAACGTATTTTCGACCGCGGTTTATCTCTGAGGCGATCGCTGCAGTCATGAATGGAGCGGGCTGAAGGTTACAGCTTTTATGAATGAGCGCAAACAACAACTCCTCTGCCCTTCGCCCTTCCGTTTGACAAGCACTGGCAGACTGACTCCAATTCATCCGTGAGGCCACTATTGTTAACGTGTGACAGCAATTCAGTCACGGAAGGGCAGGATATTAGGAAATACAGCCGAAGACATGACAAATAATACGTGGCCTATTATCGTCGAGTCGCTGCAAAACAAATAAATAAAAAAATGTCAGCCAAGCGTGATTAAAGAAGCTCTAGCGTGTCATGTTATTCAGCTAATCGAGGTAAATGAGTTAAAATAGTTGTTTACAGGCCCAGTTTCACTGACTGAACACGTCTCACACATATAACGCGTTGTCAGCGAGCCAACGAAGTCAAACGGTGTTTTTATGAATGAAGCACTGTATGCAAATGAGAACGCGCCTGAGGGGAAAACAAATGGCGGATATATCCGAGCAGACTTTCCAGAATATAAAACCATTCGGTTTTTAAGACTAGTCAGTATTTAAGCAAGCGCAATTGTTCAAAAAACAAACAAACAAAATGGCTCTAGGCGGCGTGTGGCGCGCAAACACGCAGGAATGTTCAAGGAAGGGCCTTTAAAACATCAAATCCCTTTACAAAATATTTCCGATCCACCCCTACTCCATCTTCCCCCCTCCCTCCCTCCTTCAGACTATCAGTGGGAGAGGGCCCGATCCCCCCGTCCACTGACAATACCACTCAACATTTCAACCAAAAATAGTTTACCAAACTTTTCCAGCACCATCTTCAGACGTACTTCAACCGTAAAAGACGTGACATGAGAACAGACGTCCAGAACAAAGACAAACCCTAAGGGGGAAAAAAAGACATTTCTTTCCAGGTACTTACTCGTTTGGGTGTGTTTCTTCAATCATTTTTCTCGTTTCACCTACAAAAAAATCCCACAACGGGTGCACACTGTTCGTTCGTCATTTTGATGCCGCTCTTTTCCCAAATAATCCCTCACATTTCGCTCGTCTTCTCGTTGCTCTCTCTTCTCTCCTCGTCTCCGTCTTGATGGGTTTTTCGTTTCTTTCTCTTTTTTTTCTCACTGGATCTAACCAGTTGCTGATGAAAACCTTGGAGGATCTTGGAACTGAAGAGACCTGAATCAGATCCCGCGAATAATTTTCCACAGTTTGAGTGCTTGAGTGTATCTCCGAAAATCCCTTAGATGAAATGTGCGTTGATGTTGCTGAGGGTGGCCCCAACGAGCCCCATCTCTGATTACTCCATGTTGGATTATTGTGCAGCAACAGCGCGAGCCCAGCGCGAGCAGCAGCAGCGCGCGGGGGGAGGGAGGAAGAGAGGGCGGAAGCGATGACGTCACACTGCAGGCCGAATGCCTTTTAAATCAGTGGGAATCGTTTTACAGATCGTATTGTTTGGAAGAACGTCTGACTGAAGCTGGTCAAGATTGCAGACAATTTACAGAAATGTCACGCATATGGCTAAATCTCACATTCATATTAAGAAACCGAGCTTTATTTAAACTCTTTAACAAAACGACATGACACTCTAACAGTGAAATAAGAAGTTTATCGCCCTGATGTATGTTTGATATCTTTTTCACATTCATGCACTCATGGTTTCATGTCTATTGCACATATTTGTTGCATGCAGAGTTGGGATACTTTTCAAACGTATTCTGTTACATTTAAAAAGTATTCAAAAGCACAACAATGTGAAAGTAATGTAATTCCTTCAAGGTCACATATGTAAATAAAGTCAAATAAAAAGTGATATAAATTTAATAAAAACTAGGCTGTTAAATCGTGTCTCGTTTCACCAGCTAGAGAGTTACACAGCTCCATATACTCCATACATGATTTTGCAGTACAAATGTGCTAAATAAAAAAGTTAATTTATCATTAAAGTGTTAGTTCACCTAAAAATGAAAATTGTGTCATTAATTCCTCTCCCTCATGTCGTTCTACACCCGTAAGACCTTCGTTCATCTTCACAACACAAATGAAGATATTTTTGATGAAATCTGATGGTTCAGTGAGTCTCTATTGCCAGCAAGATAATGAACACTTTCAGATGAACAGAGAGATACTAAAACAGATCATGTGAGTACAGTGGTTCAACTGTAATATTATAAAGCGATGAGAATACTTTTTGTGCGCCAAATAATCAAAATAACGACTTTTCAACAATATCTAGTGATGGATGATTTCAAAACAAATGAATCTTTTGTCTTGAATCAGTGGTTCGGAGCACCAAAGTCACGTGATTTCAGAAAAGAGGCTTCGTTATGTCATAAGTGCTTCGCAATTTCAATACTTCACGTGATTTGGCAGTTTGATGCGCGCTCCGAATCACTGATTCGAAACAAAAGATTTGTATCTGAATGAGTTAATTACCTTGCTGGCAATAAAGACTCACTAAACCATCGGATGTCATCAAAAATATCTTAATTTGTGTTCTGAAGATGAACGAAGGTCTTACGGGTGTAGAACGACATGAGGGGGAGAAATAAATTTCAATTTGGGTGAACTAACCCTTTAATCAGCTTGAAACAAAGACTAGTTTCATTGATTTTATAGAAAACTATCAGATGGTGACGTCACACTTTTTTTTGACTTGTGACTTGTGACTTTAGATTTGTGTGAATTTTATTTTGATTTGGTAAATTCCATCTGAAAAGATATTTGGCAAATCTAAATTCGGTTTTAATGTTTTTATAACTTTTTATTAAGGATTAGGAATTGGAAATATGTTCATTTCACTCGTATTTTTTCTTTGATATTATTTAACTGGAATTGTAACTCCAGTAAATTATGTACCTTGATATGGATGTCCTTACATTATTAAAATTAATAAAAACAGTGTAACAAATAATAAAAAAACATGTCTTTTGGTGTTTCTTTTAGTGAATGCATATAAATATCACTGAACCATCTTCAAATAAGCCATGCACATCAAAAACTTACATAAACAGGTTATTATCCATGACTTCTATAGCAAAAATGCACTTTTTTTCATGTTTTTTGTTTTGTTCACCTCATGCGAGCAGTGATGTACAACATTACACAACAACAAAGGCTTTTTAAGTGCTACTTTAGTGCACCACTTCCTTCAAAAAGTGTAATCAGGGTCAAAGGTGGACAGCACAGACTCCTTATCTGTGTAACTTCTGACTCGGAGGGAAAGCTGAGGATTAGACGTGCTTTGATCAAGGGACCAGCGAGGTATTTTGAGAACTGAGGGGAACGTTCACCAGTGACAGTCCAAATTCCTCATTGATCGCTCGAAATCAGGGCTCCCTCAGAAGCATTCCTCATTAAATCAGTTTACTACACAATGACTTCTGGTGAGAGCCCCCAGTATTGTTCTATAACACTTGCAAATCTCCACAAAGTATCTCAGATGCCATAAAGTAATCAGGAAGGTGCTTTTTCAGGCTATATAAACTCGGGTAAGCTTCGAACACTGGACAATAGTTAACTACCCTGGTTATCACAATCAACAACTAGAGTGATTTCAGACATATACTTTAAGATAAGAACACCACTGTGATGCACCATCCCATGATCATGTGACATGATCATCCAGATTTTACTCATTGGCAGCTAGGGCAAATGTTTGATCATGGAAAACATTTACAGAAAGTTAAAGGTACACTATGTAATTTTTGGCCCTCTAGTGGTTAAAAACTGCATTTCATGGAAGAATATCGTTTTGGTTGAGCTTGACTGTGTGGAATATGATCCTTCACAATAAATAATGCTTTAACTCTGTTGGAGTGTTGACAATTCATCTGTTCAATAAAATACCTGTTAAATAACAATAATAATAAAAAACGACATCTCCACATCCCTTTGACAGCATTTCAAATCCCTCAGGTCTTTCCATCTAGCCTATGTTCAAACTACAGTTAAATGTGGCCAAAATCTGATTTTCTTTTTTCCCCTGTGACAGTGTGAACAGTACAAACTCCATGGAATCTGATCTTTTCAGTTCTGATTTGTGCCACTTCCATTTGTGGTACTAAATCCAATACAGGTCAAATGTTTTGTAATGCGACCGCAGTACAGCCTTATCGGAATTCATGAGATTTTTACATCACTCGAGATCAACATTAAAAATAAGCTTTTTTAACGCTATTCGAGCATAAGAAACGGCATTTATCGTACAGTGCTGCTGATTTTAAATATTATTTAATTGTGAGTTTGTCAAGCAGTTTGCTTTAATGTGCAAACTTTAAACCGTGTAAAACCGAGCGACAACTGTGTTTACTTCCGTATGACAGCGCTCCGTGTGTGTTGCAAAGTTCCCATAGAATTGGGATACTTTTAACGCAGGTTGGTTTGCAACTCTGTGGGTTGAAGTGACCGCACTATGCGATACCCCGGAACGCGATTTTTACCGGGATACCCCACAGAATGCGATTAGGCTAGTTTTGAGAAGCAATTGACCCTTCACAAAGACCAGGCCCCTTTAGCTACTATTGCTTTATCCGACAAGCCATGCTGTTCTCATGCCACACATCACGTTCTCACGAAGTGAAAAATACAACCTGGAGCAAAGAGGACTGTATGAAACAGTTTCATATTTAATATATCGTAGTTTTTTAAAGAAATTTAAACAAAAAAATAGCGTATAGTGCGTCTTTAATGTGTCGTGACAGATCGCTGTAGCTTCTTCAAGCGGCTTGTGAACCGATCATCTCTTCATACTAGTTCATTTATAGCATCAAATAAACATGAATGAACATCAGAAGGAATGTTGTTTCAAACGCGGAAAGACGTGAGTACACACAATTTTTCAAGTTCAAGTTCACCAACGTTAATCTACTAACTTCCCTGACTGCTTTGTAGGACAAAATGGCGGATTCGGGTTATGATTGGTTTGATTGCCTGTCAATCAAACTGTTTGCGAAGGGTCAATTGCACTTTAACGGTTTAAAATCACTTGTATTTAAACCGCAATGAAAAACCAATGTTGATTCTCATTTTATTACAAGCTCCATCGCATTCCCTTTTTGCCAGCAGACTCTCCTCTGTTCGGCGTTGGTTTAAAACGGGCGATTCCCCGGTTTCTCGCTTGCTCCCACACCATACATGCGTAAAAAAAGAACTCACAGGTGAGTGATAAACAGGACTGGGTAGGTTACTTTTAAAATGTATTTCACTACAGATTACAAAATACATGCTTTAAAAAGTAATTTGTAACGTATTTCGTTACATTACTCAAGTTTAGTAACTTAATCTAAATACTTTAGAATACTTTGGATTACTAATAAGTGTGACAAACACAAAAAAGATAATTGCAAGTTTTTATCTCACAATTCTGACTTTTTCCCTCAGAATTGCGTGATATCAAGTTGCAATTGTGAGTTATAAAGTCAGAATTATGAGATATAAACTCGCAATATTGAGAAAAGTCAGAATTATGAGATATAAACTCGCAATATTGAGAAAAGTCAAAATTATGAGATATAAACTGACAATATTGAGAAAAGTCAGAATTATTAGATATAAACTCACATACTAAATTCACAATTTCAAGAAAATTGCAAGTATTATAATATTATAATTATATAAGTATTGCAAGTTTATATCTCTCAATTCTGACTGTATAACTTGCGATTGTGAGTTTAAATCTTGCAAATCTGAGAAAAAAGAAGTCAGAATTGTGAAATGCAAACTCACAATTGTGATGGAAAAAATAAATTGTGAGATAAAAAATTGCAATGACCTTTTTTATAATTTTAAAATGACTCACAAACAACTATCCCAAAACACGAAAACAGTCGTGGATCATCCAGTAATGACAGGACAGTAAAGTTGACAGTTGACAGTAATTTCTTTTTATGAATTCAGTCATTTTGTCTTGTTCAGGAGAGTACTAAATAAAAATAACAAAATGTTTTGTTAAAATGACATTAAAATTCAAAGTAATCACTTTGGTAATCTAAAATACTTTTCAGATGTAACTGTAATCTGATTACCACCCATTTAAAATGTAACTGTAATGAAATAGTTACTCAAATTTTGTATTTTAAATACGTAATTAAGTTACTTGCATTTTGTTACTCCCCAACCCTGGTGATATATGTACGCAATTTCCCACGAAAAACCATCCCGTCAGGTCTAAAACAAAGACCTACAATAGGCTTACCATAGTGAATCAGGGTACGACAAATACATGTGTTGGATGAAGGACTGATGATATATTATATGATGGTGACTTATTATTTACATTTTGTAAATTGTGAACAAAACAAAAGTACATATTGTGTCTTTCAATTGTCCTCTTTTTGAATCGTCAACTGGTGTAAAAAAAAAAAGAACAAATCACGGCAGAAAAAACATGTAAACCACATTATTTATTTAAATCAACATTAGGCAGTTACACTATGATTCAAATAAAAAAAAAAAGATGGGGAAAAAAGATCCAGTTATATAAATTGTGATTGGCACTGGACAAGAATATATTTAAAATAATATTGGTCTCTAATATATGCATGAGACGATGAGGCAGAACACTGTGATGAATATCAATATTATCCACAACTGATTTATTCTCTAACCTCACTTTCTTAAAAATAGCATCCCAGATCATCAATTTAGATGATCAATAAATTGAAGCAACCGTCTGATACTGCAGAATATTTCTTTATTATTTTATTCTATGCCAGACAAGTGAAAGAAGAAGAAAAAAAAACAATGGATAACCAAGAGAATAAAAACCCCTTTTCTTAATATATAAATTTGATATATATAAGCAACATAAAAATTCCGTTGCAAATGTTGAATGCATGTTGAAGTGTGCTTAAACCATTTTTAAAGGCAGACATAGCACAAGTCTGGTCCACCTGATAAATACATTAGCAAAAAAATCCTGCAGACTCTCAGTTCAATCTCTCAAAACGCTAAAAGCTTTAAAAAAAAAAAAAAAAAAAAAAAAAAAAAAATCCAACACTGGAGTCCCTCTTGTTACTCTGGACAAACACAACACATTAACAGGGAAACAGGACAGAATGGACAGACGAACAGCAGAAAGGCTAAAGCTAAAAGACCACACTGGAATCAAAATTACCGCAATAAGTTTTGGTTGCTCGGTTGTCGTAACACTGGCAGAGAACAGCCATTTCCTCTGTAAAAAAAAAAACGCATTTTATTTCTGCCTTTACATTTCACACGGACAACACATTTGTCTCTCTGTCACCGGACTGACATACTGAACAACACACAGGATTCATTACAGCTTTTATTAGTCTTTGCAGTAATACAGAAGTGATGATGGTGTCTGTCATAAACATTTGTAAGCTTTTGTGTCACATATTGCTATTGCTCATCACCGATTGGGTCATTCCTGTCATGCAGTACTTGCTCACTTCAACGAATATGCTTGTGTTGTAGTTTAAGGAATGGTTTCTGTAAAAGAGTTTAGAAACATGTTCTAGCTAAGATCACATTTAAAAATAAAACATTTAGATAAATGAACAAGATGCCTAATTGGATGGAAATTAAAACCTAAAGCTGACACTTCAAAGTCATTGTTTTATGATTCTTTCATAATTTTATCAAACAGCTGAAGTGTTTAAGTAACACAATCTAACAAATCATCACAAAATTCATTGCTATTACTTAAAGATGCTTGTGCTGTTGTTTTCCCATCAAAAATAACATCACTTCCTGGAGGAGGACGGCAGTAAGGAATGATATTGATGATACAGGAAAAATAAACTTCAAAATATTCAATTAAATGGTATTCTTCCCAAAAAACATGTTTGGTTTAAAACATTTAATTATAGAAAAAATAAACAATATTTCATGTTAGAAGTGCAGCGCTCTGGTACAAGTTTTAAAAATCGTTTAAAACCCTAAAATTCAATATATTAAGACATTTACAGATTTTTATAATTTGTCATTTAAAATTCAAAGATTTGAGGTTAGTAAGAATGTTTAATTTTTGTATTTTTGAAAGAAATTAACACTTTAAGCAATGAAGCATTAAAGTGACCAAAAGTGACAGTAAAGACAGGAAATTCGATTTCAAATAACTGCCGTTTAAACCTTCTTCTCAAAGAATCCTGAAAAAATGCATTATGGTTCCCACAAAAATAGGAAGCAGCACAACTGATTTCAACATTGATAATAGGAAGAAATGATTCATATTCTTATATTAGAATGATTTCTGAAGGATTCAATTTATCATGTGACACTGAAGACTGGAGTAATGATGCTGAAAATTCAGCTTTGCATCACATGATAAATTACATTTTAAAATATATTAGAATTCGATTAAATTGTACAATGTTTACTGTATTTTTGATCAAATAAATGCCAGTTAAGAGACTTCTTTCAAAAACATAAAAAGACCTTACCGACCGCAAACTTTTGAACGGAACTCTATATAGAATATTATTGAATAAGTAAAGTATTCTATATTATATGATGAAGGACAAGAACACGTACTGCAAAGCAGGAATGACCTGATCGCCACTCGTACATCAGAGCAGTGACAGAGGACGGAATAAAACACATGATACAAAACCTCCCCAGTACCCTTCATAATTCAAACCCATAAAGAAACACCTGATGACATGATTCACTGGCTGAACAAAGTAGATTGTTGATGTAAAATAGATCGACTGACAGATGCAGCGGTCGTTTTCTTCGAGAACCGCGTCCGCGTTTATCTGACGGTGACGCCGAGCTTCTCCAGAACGCGCACACCCTTTTCCTGATACTCTTCCCGCGTCAGCCAGAAGTTGTCCTTGTCTTTCATGATGTCAGCCAGCACTGCCCCACCCAGAAACACCATGTGCTTGCGGCGGGGAGGGTCCTCGATTCGGATCTTGAATTTCTATGGGGGTATTAAATAGACAGCGTGACGAGAATTTCAGGGGAGTGGAATAGTACGGACACTGACCCACATACCAGAAAATGGTTTGAATGGATCTCTTTAATACATATAAAAAGCACACTGTCCGGTTGGGAATCGAGCGGCAAACCCAAATGGGAGAATAATGAGGTGTACAGTGTATGTGGAGCCGTTCTGTGTTCATCCGCTCTCAGACTATAAACAGGTGACTGAAAGGGTCTCATGGAGGCCTTCATGTAAAGTAGATTGCTTTTTAATTTGCCCTAAACACAGTTTGGGGATAGGCAGACAGACACGTCGCTCAGCCGTATCGGGCATGCCATCTGAAATTGATCATCTATATATAGCGGCCTGACATGCGGCCCACTCCGAGGCTCCCCAAAATGCTTTTCCAGGCCAATGGCCAGGTTTTAAATGAGATGGAGCTCAGCTGGGCAGTCTGCGTGACACCGGGGCGCTCTCACACCGTTTACCCGCACGGGAGCAGGTGATGCAGCCCCACCTGCTGGTGCACAGGAGGCATTACGACACGTGTGTTTTTAAAAAGTTGAAATACTTTCTTCTTAACCCCATAAAGTCTACTGTATCATATTTGATAAGCAAATGTCTAAGACCTCTAAATTATCAACATGATCAAAACTTTGCTGAAAATTTGGTTGTGGACAATCTACTTCATGCCGTCATCTGACATCTGAGGTTGTTAGTATGATTGTACGTCACTCTTCAGCTCGTGGAAAGTTTGCTGATTTTTATAAAAGTAAACATGAAAATATTTTTATAAATATTAGTAATATTTTAAGATGACTATATACTGAAGCAATAAGGTTTACTTGATTATCCGTCCATTGGTTTTCATCCATCAGGCTTTTGAGGAATGTTTTTTGATAAAGAGGAGGTAGTCATGGCCTAATGGTTAGAGAGTCCGACTGGTAACTGGTAAGGTTGCGGGTTCGATTCTCAATACCAGCAGGAAATGACTTGAGCAAGGCACCTAACCCACAATCACTCCCTCGGTGCTCCAGGTGTGTGCGTCCACGACTCACTGCTCCTAATGTGTCTGCAATAACTTGGATGGCTTAAATACTGAGGACAAATTCTATGGGGTTACCATACTTGGGCTTCAGATGTCACTTTCACTAACAAAACTAGCATTTCAAAACTTACTTGGAGATATTTATAGCCAAGCAGTCTGCTGGATTGTTATAAATATCAGAATTTTATCTCACTTTCTGGCCATAGAAATACCAGCAACTACATCAAATTGCATATTTTTGCTCAGTTTGGGTCTTTGAATAAAATCTAAGTGTTTTTCCCTATTCAATTATGAGCAAGATATCCTCCAGCCTTACTTAAAACTGTCAAAGCTGTTAAAACTATTAAATTGTTGGGCTCATGTTTGACGGTTGTCACATTTACACATGCATTGATTGGGCAAACTTACCGAGAGCTTGTCAACATCACCCTTCAGTACCCGCTCAAGATAAAGCTGTTTAAGTTCCCTCTCTAGTCGAGAGGGCAGACCAGGGTACATGGTGGATCCTCCCGACAGAACAATGTGCTTATAGAACTCAGCCCTGAGGAAGAGAGAGGGAGAGAGAGAAGGGAAGCAGAGGAGGGGAGGGTGGGCAGATAAAAACATACAGTGAGGTTCATTGATACTGGAGGGAAAAAGGGTGAAGTTACCAAAATGACAGGATGACAAAGTGTTCATCTTTAGATTACCATGTTGCATGGTTTGTTTATTTTAGTGTCACATAATGAGACATAACTTGGTGTATGTTGGAGGGACGATCCCATCAGCAACTGTAGGAAGTGCTGGTGGTGCGGAAGTAGAGCTCACCTGGTGTCAATGTCTGCCGCTTGAATGGTGTTGAAGAGAAGTTCGGCCACTCCGGCCCCTTCCACATTAATGAGATGGGGCTGGAACAGAGCTTCAGGGGCCTCAAACCTCTCTCCTCCTACCTTAATAACACGGCCATCAGGGAGCTGGACACACAGAATAAAGAACAGTTTAGAGTGTTTTAATTTATTGAACATTCAAATGGTGTATTCCCCAGACTCATACAGGTCTAAAATAACATGAGGGTGAGAAAATGATGAAATTCTTTTTTAACTATCCCTTTAAAAAGGTACAATGTGTACTTTTCCGCCACTAGAGGTCGCTTATTCAAAACAAAGGCGTGGGCTTGATGACTCCTTGATTTCGTGGAATCATGAGAGGTGTGGTCTTCTACAGCCGGTGGAAAAGAATCCGACAGGACTCGGGCAGAAATCATGTTCATGGATGAGCTAATGTATTAAAGATTTACTAACATTACTGTAGTATGAAGCAGGGGGTGAAGCTGAACAAGGCCACTGGAGCGATTCCTAATGAGAGACGAGCTCGACACACGTCTCGAGAACAGTGGAACTTTTATTATGCCGCAGATGACCACTTACGCTACTTCCGGTCATGAGTATGTGGGGTAAAGCAGCACAGTTTTATCTTATTAGATACATTTGTGTGTTGAAAGTGGTTATAATGCCACTCTGTGTTCACTCGGCGGCTACTATGAGACACTTGTTGCACACTGCAGTAAGATAGATCAATATTCGGCATGGTAAAACACGGTACTCAAGAAAACAAGATTTAAACAATAAGACTTAAAGTTAAAGTGTTGAGCTATATAACAAGATTAGTTTTCTGTCGATGAATGTATCAAACAGTTGCCCACCTGTCTAATAAAACACATAATATATTATAGAGTCTTTGGTGTTTCCATGGTTTCTACAAAATAAAACCGGAAATCGAGGGTAGCGCGGGTATGATGTCATTGATAGGAGACACACGGACACGGTCTGTGTCCTGGATAAAATTGCTTATTTCTCTTAAATTGCTTATAACATAAAATATAACACCGTTATAGTGGTTTTTGGATGTTTTAATCCAAAAATCTTACATATTGTGCCTTTAATTTTTAAAAGAAATTGTCTACAGAGCCTTTTAAAAGGTACTACGGTTATCTAATTTGTGACTTGCATTATTAAATTGTCTCCAGTGGCGAGTATTTATGAGAAGTAACCTGGATGATAAATGCGAAGGTATATAGCCGCTCCTCATGTCAACATTCAGGTACTTTCTTATCACACGCCTCATTGCTTCAAATTGGCCTTGATCATGAGATCTTCCTGTTAGCGTGAACAAAGTCTCAGGTCTGAAGGGTAACCCACAGCCGAGCCTAACTGTGATGACTAATGAGAAAATGGCGACAGTGTGCGTGGGAGTACATAAAGAGCCCATTGAGGACTGTCCAGAGGTCGGAAATGCAGAGCTTCCCAGCTGGGGAAGGATTGTGGCCACGCAGGAAATGATGTTACATGCTGGTTAAGCAACTTCAACACCACACAGCCTTCCTTGTTTCAAAGCTCGTTCTTTTGATTCTCTCTTTTTTTTTTTAATGCCCTCTAAAAGAAGTTCGGAAATGAAATCAAAAGAAAAACACCACACCCATACCTACAAACTCAAAGAAAAAAAGAACTCTGCCCAGCTTGTGTGTCCAGTAAAACTCTGACCAACTTGTCAGCAACTGTTGCCCCCTTGAGGCCACTCTGCTTAATTACACATCCAGCAGCCAATCAGGATCCAGCAGTGCGTGGCGTCTCACAGACAGGATGTCAAAGTGTAGACTGAAGAATTTCCCTGCTGCTAAATCCAATCCAAAGAGCATATTACCATGGAAACGCATAACACTTATGTGTCCCAGTGGGAAATCTGTGAAACCACATACTAAAAAACCCAGCCAGAAAAACTTCTGCCTCACAAACTGTAACATTTGAACTGTAACTTTCGAACATCTCAGCAAGAAGGATACTTTCACCCGGCAGGCTGTTAACACCTTTTTAGAATGCAACCTTGCTTTAAAACGGTTCATGAAATTCTTCCCAGAGTCACATAAAACTGACCGTGTAGGACTCCACCAATACGGTGGTCTCCAGGGCGAGCTTCTGTTCTTGCTCGATGTTGTATCCCACGTAGCAGAGCTTCTCCTTCATCATGCGCACCGTCTCGAAGTCTGCCGAATGGTTGAAGGCGTAACCTCGCAGCAAGAGCAACTGTGTGATGGCAAAAAAACAAACATACAAGTCGGAATATAAGTCAAGTTTTTTTTAAAATCATCTGATGAGTCTTGCAACTTATATTCCAAAACAGGGCACTGAACCGGGATCAAGGAATGAAAGAAATTTTAACAGGAACAAACAAAAACTAAATCAAATTGAATCACTCTGAACAGAAAATCTTATTTGAAATGAACTTTAACTGATTAATAATGTTATTTTATCTTTCCGTTTAATATTTTAATTTAGCAGTCAAACAATCATGAATTCAAATACACAAATGTGATGTTGACGTGCTCAGTAGTCAAGTCATCATAGGTAAGCCGCCATGGCAATGCGCTGGCATTAGCTTTTGGATCTCAAAGAGTTTTTCCGAGGACGTGTCACCAACCGCTAAAGCGTTACATTTAAGTGAAAATGAATGGCAGGTAATACCCAGCATGGTGTTTTGAAACTAGTGAAAATTGCAGGTTAGTGTAGAACCACTACTATTCAGGACATTTTTTAAATAATTAAAAACCATGTTGTGAAAGTTAATATTGTGGCTTTTTTATGGTCAGACACTTGCATGTGTCATAATATTAACATTTGACCAAATTCAAGATCAAATGGAGTTTTTCCACCAGCAAATGTGGATTAATTTGAGTTTTGTCTGTCATTAGAACGGCCGCCTCTGAGGCAGTATGCATCACATTGCGTTTTCATTAACTTACGGTTACAAAGTGTATTGTAGCTACATGTGGGCGCTCTGTTTTTCCTGTGGTTTAATGCATTTGGCTAAAATCTTGTGTTATAAAAGATGAAGTGCTATGCACAGGCTATATTGGCTATGACTAGTCAGGAAATACCAGATTAAGACTCTTTTCTGCTCCTCAAATACATAAAATATTAGCCTTTACAAACATTTGATTAAAGAAAATGTTGTACTTATTCAAACAAAGAGTCCTTTATTTACCCTTGCACTGCAAAGAAGCAGAGACCATCTCTAAATGTGTGCAGCCTTCATTCACGACTGAGGCAGGCGGAACTGCTGTGTGAGGTTTTGCCGACTTTTTGAGGATTCACTTATGAGGTTAAGTCGCAAACTCTTTTAGTACAAAGTTCTATTCAAGTTCTTGTTTAAAGTAAAGTCAAAAAAAAGTTAAAACAATAAGGTTAATAACTGGTATTTCTTATCAAACAGTTTTGAAAAAAAAAAAAATTATGATTCTGCTTGGAGTGAACCGTGTTTAAGACCTGTTCCAATATGACTAATATAATGGAATTAAAAAGGTGCACTATGTAGTTTGTCCGCTAGAGGTCGCCTATTCAAAACAAAGGCGTAGCTTGATGACACCAAGTTTGAGCGCAGAATCTTGGGACATGTAGTCTTCAACTCACAGCCAGTGGAAAAGAATCAGGATGGGACTCAGAAATCATGCGATCATGAGACGAGATTATTAATGTTACTGTAGTATGAAGCAGAGCTGAATGAGGCCGCTGGAGCGATTGTTAATGAGAGACTAACGCAACACATGCCTCGCGGGCAGTGGCACTTTTATTAAGCTACAGTCGCAGGCGCTGCTTCCGCTTTTCTGATCAAGAGTATGAGGTAGCGCAGCTGTGGGTTTTTTACGCAGCTGTTGTTGATTTACAAATAGTTGGAAACATGTACTCAACTGAACAAAATATATATCACTAGCCTAGTGGTGTTTGGATATTTCACAGCAAAAATTTGCTTTTTAAATTATAATCACAATACAGAGTGTGGGCTGTTGAAAAAATGTGTTTTCTATTCCAGTGCACTGATTTTCCATTGAAAACACAGACAGACGTGTTTGACTGCTATGCTCGATTCTCGCCTATTTTGCAGCTTCTTGCACATGACACAGCATTTTAAAAACGCAGCTCTCAAGTTAAAAACAAGTTAAATGACTTCTCTATACCTTGCTTAACTATCATTCCACTACCCTGTCTCCCAATTTTAAACAAAAACATGCCCCGTTTGATTGGCCCCTATGAACGAATAACATAAAATGTTATTAGGGAAATTTAGGGTATCATGGAACATCTAAACTCTTACATGTTAAAGGAGGAAGTGAAATTAGATACTTTATATGCTTCAGTATCTTGGTTAAAATAATGTTAAGAGAAATATTTCATACCTTAATAAGATAGCGTGTGATGTCTCGTCCCGCAATGTCCAATCTCCTTGTAAGATGGGGCAGAGAGAAGCCCTCATACACGGGACAAATGTGAGTTACGCCATCGCCCGAATCCACCACCACCCCTGTCAAAAGTCCTGGGTGTAGCACAACACACAAGTATTAACAGAATATCCGAAATAAGTGATGCACTGATGAAAATAAAATGTTTGCCAATTCAACATTGAGCAATAATGTTATGTACATGGTTAAAACCGCTCACAGGATAACTCACCTTGAGCATAAAGTGTTAGCACAGCCTGGATGGCGATGTAAACACCTGCAAACTGGTATGTCTCAAACATGACCTAAAGCACAGAGGAAAAAAAAAAAATTAAAGAAAATGACAAATGAAAAAAAAAAAATATTCATATAGTCATTATATGTAAATAAATAGAATAATTAAGTGCAGTAAACCATAAAACTATGCATTTATGATAATGATAATAAATGAAAATAATGATGAATATAATACAACAGACCTTTTTTTTTTTTTTTTTACAGCTAAAATAACTGGAAGCAACTGACATTGGAAGCCTAAGCAAGTCACATGTGAGTAAAACTGTCCTCTTATTGGTCAGTGTCCTCAGAGTTGGCCAACATACCACCCATCATGGGTGGTATATTTTATATTTTATATGCAATATATTTTTAACATAAGATTGTTATTTAAAATCAAATAATCTGATGTTTTTTCCAGCTGCAGACGGACAGGGTGAATGGTGAATGTAACAGGACGAAGAAGCAGAACTCAGAGCATCACCCCGCCGCTCTAATGACAGGCACTGGGATGAGAGGACAGTTGGAGCTAATTATACGTGCTGATGAACTGACTGTGCTGCTGCTAGTCTCCATAAAACCAGCACATTAAAGAAAAACTTCTACCCACTATTTAGAAATTACATGGTTAAACAATGCATATTAGAAGTCATGAGAGAGTATTTAGTATTTGAAATGTTGCAGGGAAAAAAAAATAGACAAAAGCCTTTTTTCACACCATGTCTGATGTGACATAAAAACTTAACATAAAATACACTCTTGTTCAAAAGTTTAGGGTCAGGAGGATAGTTTCGATGTTTTCAAATGAAGTCTCTTCTGCTCGCCAAGGCAGCATTTATTTGATCAATACACAGTAAAACCATAATATTGTGAAATATTACTACAATTTAAAATAACCATTTACTATTAGAATATTTTCAAATGTAATTTATTCCTAAATTACTTAACTTCAAAAGAACAGTTTTATTTGAAATAGCAGTGTAACAATGTAAAAGTCTTTACTGTTCAAAAGTTTTAATTTTAAGTGAAAGTTGTGTATATTCAAAATTTAAGGCATCAAAACTCTCCAAACTACTGGGAGGCCAGGCCAAATGATCTTTTCAGCATTTAATGTAGACGTTTTGATATGAAGTGAAATTTTGATATGAAATGAAAATATGACATTTTTACTGTAATAAGAAACTTACGAAAATTACCATTACGAACAAGAAATGCAGCAATATAATAACTCAGATTTGGGGGGTGGACAGGCTTAAATATGGCTTGGAAAGATTCACACGAATGGTCTGATTACACACCTCTATGATCTTCTCGCGGTTCTTGGTCGGGTTCATGGGAGGTTCTGTGAGGAGGATCTTGCAGTTGCGAGAGTTGATGTTGAGCTTCTCCGGGCCAAAGGTGTAATCCCACAAGTGCTTCATATCATCCCAGTTCCTGACGATGCCGTTCTCCATTGGATAGTTCACCTCCAGCATTGAGCGCAGTTCACTAGCTTCATCTCCTACCATCAGATCCTGAGTAAAAATAAGTCAAAGGTGAGAAAAACCATCTTGGCTCATAGCCATGATGACGAAACCAGAGGTCAGTGATATGGTATTTCTCAAAAGCGCTTCAATGAGGCAGCTCAGCATCAACATTTCCACAACAGACGCACGACAGCAGGAATCTCATGTCCCACAGCTGATCCACTGGTGCAGTTAGGGATGAGTCATAAGGAAGCCTCCGTTACGGCTCATGGCGAGCTCAAGCACAGTAAACACGGCCACTGAGATGAGATGGGCATACGGACAGATGCTGCACTCGTTCACTTGAACCAACATGCGCAGAACAGCAGATCTCCATGCACAACAACATGTTAGTAGTTTTCACTGACCACCCTTTACCCCAGATACACCCTCACGCGTTTAGAACTGGTTTTTAATACCAAAGACGATAACTATAAAGTTTAAAGGATCAGCTCACTTCAGAATTAAAATTTCCTGAAAATTTACAATAAATTAGCATATTCATGGTTCCGTATACATGAAATGAATCAAGGGTGTAGAGTTACACTGAAGCCATTTTAAAGCATGAAGATTTTTTTTCCACAGGAACAGCATTTAAATGTTATTTTGGTGATCAAAGATGAGTTAAGGGATAAAGTTATTGACTACAGGGAGACTTTATCTAATGCTAACTAATGAAACATTACAGAAAATGTTACCGGTATCTTTAGTAAACTGTTCTTGGTGTGAATGCACCTCTATTAGCTATGCCGTTACACAACAATCATTTTGCAAACCCGATTCAGATTTTTATCTAAAACTGTGGAGGACGGGTTCTATGGTCAGAACCAGAGCTTTCCCAATTCGATCTTTTTTTTTTCCCTCGTCTGCGAACACACAAAACCACTGAAACTGACTATATGACCAATACCTATATGATACAATTTTTTTACATATAGAGCTAAACGTGTCTCCATGTGGATGGGCTCTTTGTTTAAACCCATAACCTTTAAGGCTGGAATACACTTCACGACTTTTAAAATCTGAACAGATTTCAAAACACTGCACTTGCCTACTTTGCAATATGTTACAGCAAAAAAACAGTGTCTCAACTCCAGTCCTCGGAACGTACATGCCAGAATGTTTAGATGTCTCACTGATTAAAACAATTGATTTAACTCTTAGTGTGTTGAGTAGGGAGACATCGAACACATTCTGGGAGGTGGATCCCGAAGACTGGAGTTGAGAAACGCCTAACTAAACGACTGAGCACACATCGCCAGAATGTTTTCTAAAATAGGCTATATACAAATCAACACTCTACATCCATTACCATTGGCTAGTAATTTTTTTAGTTTACTCGACAGACAGACAGATAGATAGACAGATAGACAGATAGATAGACAGATAGACAGATAGACAGATAGACAGATAGACAGATAGATAGACAGATAGACAGATAGACAGATAGACAGATAGATAGATAGATAGATAGATAGATAGATAGATAGATAGATAGATAGATAGATAGATAGATAGATAGACAGACACTTTGGTAACAGAGATGCTTGCCTGAGAAAGCATGAATGCTGAATGAATCACTGAATGTTAATTTTATGGATTATCACGCCGTGCACGAGTACAGTGTGTTCTTTGGCACTGGTACAGGATGTGTCTGGTAGTGGCATGTGTTTTCAATGGAGCCCTGCTGTCCTTAAATTTCATCTGTCTGACTAACTTCCTGGGTACAGCACACCTTCAGGAACATTTTGTTTATCTGAAAAGGCATATTCAGGGTTGTCTAGAAGTGTTCGAAAAGGAGCTCTACGTGTGAAACAACATCGTGTGAACACAGCTACCAAAGCATCTTTTTTGAGATATCAGAATCTATTTAGAGCTTGTTGGTTTTCTTCTAGTTCCTCAAACATTCTACAGGCCAGAGGACATTGAACAGACAGACAGGACGATGGGCAGCTACATAAAGTGCAGAGACATCAACATTTCCCTCCATCTTGAGGCCGACTTCTGCAAAATCTATTTCGGACCGGAGGAGGAAATTAAGCTTTAATGTCTGATGGGGATCTGAAGAGTTGCCAAGTTCTGTGAAAGACATTTGCAGCTTTGAAACAGAATACAAAGTGCAGCAAAAGAGCACTGAACTTAAGCAATGCATTGTGGCAATTCAGATAAAACAACACATAAACTGAACAAAAAATAAAACTAAGATTAGAAGTAAGGCTACGCGATACACCTAATACCCCAAATATATTTTGCAATCATATAAACTTCGATAAAATAAGCTGAATTCGAGTTGATTTGTCTGAAACTGCCAGTTAACACTGCATGATTTTAGCCCTGATTTTCAAGTGGCGACAGATTTTCTTCAGAACATCTGTTAAGGGAACATAGTGAGTATCGATGTTCCCTTGCTTTCACGGTGCATTGTGGGACTTAGGGAGCGATCGTTTCAGTTCACCAGAAGGGTGCTGCCATTGATACAGCCCTCAAAATGGCCGACTCCCTGATCAGTACCCTGACTAACATTCTTGTGGTCATTTACTGGACAGCATGCCTTGATTATTCTTTAACTACATTTATACTGCATTTCTTGCATTAAATATTTTGAATTCAGCTAATAGCTGTTTGGTTGAAAAGATGGTTCCTGTTACTGGCGAGAGAGAGAAAAAAAAACACAATCATCCTTTTAAGCCATTTCAAATCAAATACATAAACAGGACTAGTTATAGAGATGTACTCTTTTGTCTATATATCACCCAGCCCTGGTTATAAGGAATGACAAACTCTTCACAATAATTCAAATTATATATATATATATATATATATATATATATATATATATATATATATATATATATATATATATATATATATATATATATATATATATATATATATATAAAATAAAAGATCAGTAAATCCGCAAAACCACAGATATACTGCACGGTGCAACACACTCTCCTCAGCAGGCGATAAGTGTTAGTGCACACGTCACGCTGCACTTACCATTTTTTTGTTATTCTACTTCACCATGTGAAGAACAGGGAAGGAGTATAAGTATTAAAAAAAGAGGGTAAAACAGGAGAGAGAAGCCTTTCTTTAAAACAACTAAGCAAGACAAGTTTTGAACATTACTTTTGAGAGTTTTGATATACACAGTATTCTCTAACAAACTCCAAATTGATCATCTGACCAGGCAGGAAGTAGAGAGGGAGAGTGGACCTCACCTTAATCTCAATGTTTCCCACTTTAGCTGTGGATCGGATGATGGGCCTGCCCACCAATGCTGGGAAGATGTGCTCTGGGAAGTTGGATCCGGCATAGCCACACTTGACAAACTAAAGGATTAGATAGAGATAGAGACAGAGAGAATAAAATTGCAATAAAAAAATATTATTACCATTGTCACCACAATATTTGACAAACAAGTTGTCGTCATTACCAGACAAAAGTATCAATTTCACAGAGATTGCACTCCCAAATAGCAATTTCTAGGTCATGAAATATTCCACAGATGAGCATAATCAGAAAAACATTTATTTGTATAGAATTTGTCCCAAATTTCCAATGAGCAAAGGCCTGGAAATCACAATTTTAAAAATTACCTGATATTTGGCTTTTAATGGCTTTTAGAATGTCATGTTTTACAAAATACTACAACAGATTATGACATACTTTTGTGGGCCAATCAGGAAGTTTGCATCATACTGAATAGTAGGTTAACTTAAGCAATCTTTGTTGCATTATAATCCAAAAGTGAAAGTTCAAATATGGGAAAAAACACTTAGTGTTTTTTGCCCAAAGTTTGCATGTCTGTACCTCAAAGTATTAATATCCTTTTATATTATGGTTCTTAAACACTTATTTTAGTATCTTAATTTTTAAGGCTCAACAAGGTTCATTTTCAGAAATATTGTGATGTCAGTGTGGCTCCATGAGTATGAGATTTTACATATTTTCAGAGGTCAAAAACCAAATGTGGGTCATTTTGAATGCAGTTGATACTATTATTTTAAAGAGGAATATCTGAAGAAAAAAAGAATGTTGAAAGTAGATATGTCTTGGGGGGGTTTTTTTTCAGATAAATTGTATAGAACATACCGGTCTGAGTGCCATAAATATTCTTTTTCTAAAGTTTGCATGCCTGTAACTCTAGGACCCGGTTTAACAGACAGGGCTAAGATTAAGCCAGAATTAGGCCTTAGTTCAATGAAGGTGGTTAAGTAGCTTTTATAAACCTACCCAAGAAAACAAACAATACTGGTGTGAACCTTAAGAGAAAAAACAAGTGGCACTGACATATTTTAGTATGTCATTGCAAGTTGCTTTCAGTCAAACCTCAAGCATTGTCTGTGAAAACAGGGGTAGAAGTATCACAGATATCTTAATATCCTTACATTCTCATTCTTAAACTTTTCTTTTGTAATCTTCCATTTTAAGGCCCTATGTGGTTAAATCCCATAGATCTCAATGCGGCTTTATGTTCAAAATCAAATTGTTGAATTTTACTCATTTCAGTAGTTTAAAACCAAACTGTGGGTAACTTTTGAAACAGCCGATACTTACTGTGTTTAAAGAGGAATGTCTTAAGAACAAACACGATACTGAAATACTGAAACTAGATAAGTATCTTGCTTCCCTTTATCAAAACAACTGAATACAATATACCTCTCAGGAGTGCCAAAAATGACATTTTTCCGAAGTTTTCTTACGGAATCTTTATGGTCCGTTTATGGTTCAATCCCAGAGCTATTGGGATGTCAATGCAGTAACATGTAGTTACAATATTGCGATTTTGAAATCTTGGAAGCTTCAAAAATTGTTAAAATGGACAAAATCCCATCTTCAAAATATCCCTAAAACTGATTCCAATATAGATTCTTATAAATACACTTTTGAGAGTAGGTTTGACCATTTCAGTGTATTTTGGAACTTAGAGAGGTGTGTTCAATGCAATTTTTTTGCTAGAGGGAAACAAGATACACTTTTAGTTTAAACATTAGGCAATTTATTCTTTAGACATTTTCTTTAATCACAATAAGTATCAGCCGTTTAAAAAGTTACCCACATTTGTTTTCTGACCATTGAAAACGGATAAAATTCAACAATTAGAATATGGAGCTGCACTGAGATCCCCGTATCTATGGGACTGAACCATATAGGACCTTTAAAATTAAGATTACAAAAGAAGAGTTTATAAAGAATGAGAATCAAGAAGGATATAGAGATATCTTTAATATTTTTAGTGACAGGCACACAAACTTTATTTATTGCACTAAGACGTATGTTCTGTGCAATTGTGTTGGCAGGAAAAAAAAAAAGACACATTTCTAGTTCTCTTCAGATATTCCTCTTTAAAAGAAATGTATGCAAAGTGACCCACATTTGGTTTTTGGCCACTGAAAATGTTTACAATTTACCGATTTATTTACGGAGCCGAATTAAGATCTCCAGATCTCTGGGATTGAACCATTGAGGGGATTTAAAAGATACCAAAAGAAATGTTTGTTAAGAACCAGAATCTAAAAGGATATTAAGATATCTTTACTGCTTAATTTACAGGCATGCAAACTTTGGGCAAAAAACACTAGAAGTGCTTTTTTCCATTTTTGAACTGTCAAAGTTGGAAACAAAGATTGCTAATGTCAACAGATTTTCCTAATAAACCTACCAAAAATAAGTGTGTAAAAATAAAACAATGACGCTGCTGTCTATCTAAAGTCATTTTTACACCCCTGTAATTTGGCTCCAAATCTCAGGTGAAAGTTGTCATTTTGACCCCCTTCCACAAAATAGTGGATTACTCAGTAAATATACATCTGTGACATTTAATATTTAGTTTTCTTTTTCATTTATGTTTGTCTTTCATCAGAAAAAATATTAACAATATCAAACGTCACCACCGTTGTTTCCGACAACCCTTTCAATCTTCATTTCAAATCTAGAAGTTAGAATACTTTACAAGAGTGCGATTATAAACCAACAGAGCGATGCTGTAAAGAGGACTAGTAAGTTTTCGTGTTTGATGTGATGACGTTTAACGTCCTGACATCCTCTGTAGTCTCAACCTCCTTTCTCGAAACAAAATGCATTGGGATGTATTTTATGTAGCAGAATAAAATGTAAAAATATCTTGAACTTGTGTTCACCACAATCCAAAAACCCATTAAAAACTCATGATGGATGGAAAGCGAAAGTTCAAAAATGCAACCTCGTTTCCAGGTTTTAGGACAATCTCCTGTTGCTCTCTATAGTTAATGCAGGATTATGATGATCTGTACATTTATATAGATGTGTTATATGTGAATAAAAGCCTAAATTAAATCTGTTTATCAAAAAAAGCGATCTCTTCAGAAAATTTGGACTCAACGACTCAATTCACGTGGAATAGTTTTACGATCTCTTTATGAACTTTTTGAAGCGCCAAAGTGTCGTGTAGCTGTCAACAGAGGGCCAGAAACTGCTCAGATTTCATCAAAAATATCTTGCAGATGAACGAAAGTCTTACTGGTTTGGAACGACATGAGGGTGGGTAATTAAAAAAACCGTAGTACCGTAACCGCCAAAAAATATTCAGATTGTTTGGAGCAGACACCATCATTTCCTGATGGTATCCGCTCTGTGAATAATCACCAACAAATATGTTTGCACAGGTCTGGGTATGTTACTTTTAAAATGTATTTCACTACAGATTACAAAATACATGCTTTAAAAAGTAACTTGTAACGTATTTCGTTACATTACTCAAGTTTAGTAACTTAATCTAAATACTTTAGAATACTTTGGAATACTAATAAGTGTGGAACAAACACAAAAAAGGTCATAGTTTTTATCTCACAATTCTGACTTTTTCCCTCAGAATTGTGTGATTTAAAGTTGCAATTGCGAGTTATAAAGTCAGAATTATGAGATATAAACTCGCAATATTAAGAAAAATCAGAAATATGAGATATAAACTCACATACTAAATTCACAATTGCAAGAAAAAAAAGTCAGTATGCAAGTTCATATCTCCCAATTCTGACTTTATAACTTGCGATTGTGAGTTTAAATCTCGCAATTCTGAGAAAAAGAAGTAATAATTGTGAAATGCAAACTCACAATCGTGAGGGAAAAAAACAAATTGTGAGAAAAAGTTGCAGTGACGAGTGAATCATAAAATGACTCTCAAACAACTATCACAAAACATGAAAACAGTCGTGGATCATCAGGTCATGACAGGACAGTTCAGTTGACAGTTGGGTAATTTTTTTAGAACTTCAGTCATTTTGTCTTGTTCAGGACAGTACTAAATAAAAACAACATTTTTATGTTCCCTCTTAAAAGTATTAAAATGTTGATGAAACTTAACTCCGCTTTTTCAGACTGTCAGAGTCAGAGAATCACCAATTACTGTTTAAATGACATTAAAATTCAAAGTAATCACTTTGGTAATCTAAAATACTTTTCAGATGTAACTGTAATCTGATTACCACCCATTTAAAATGTAACTGTAATGAAATACAGTTACTCAAATTTTGTATTTTAAATACGTAACTAAGTTATTTCGTTACCCCCCAACCCTGTGTTTACATTAAACTCATGTCATATTAACATTATTCCAAAAATGGTCTCATTTGTTGGTCAACCAATACTGCTTTCTCTGTGCATGCTGTGGTTTTAACAGGTGACATCACTTCCTTCTGACTCATGGCTGTCTCTGTTTCACAGGCCGTCCTGACCCAACCACTTCTTGTATTTACTTGAAAATCCACGACTGAAATCATCCTTGATCACATTAGCTGCAGTCACATTTCACTTCGTGCCTTCTGCCAACATTGACGCCAGGATGTTTGATCTCTCCCCCAAATTTCAGAGCAAATTATATCAGACATCAATTCTATTTTGATGTCTTATTTTTATGATCCACCACAGATCTTCCGCAACATGAGCTAAACTCGATTTACACCGAAACTAATTCTAAAGGCGCGAGGGGAAGTAACATCACCAAGTGCTTGCAATATGCAAAACGCTTTCAAAGCAAGTGGATGACCCATTCACAGTGGATGGGAACAGCATAGATTAACTGTAGCCATAGAAACGCAAAATTAATCTCGATAATGTATTATGATAGCAATGACTGGAGCAAGCTAGCAGGCTGAGATAACGCTGCTAGCTGCAGGATTGAACCCTCAGGGTTTTGGTCAAGCAACCGACCCACAAATGAAATGATTATATGTATGCCACTGTGTTTATATTATAATATAGCGATATATCTGGATAATACACCCAAATCACGTCACATTTTCACAGCAACTGTGCTACTAGCATCTAATGCAGACTGTGTAATATGCTGGTTTTAAATATGAGAAATTAAGAACATAAATCACTTCATTGTCTGATAACACCGAGAATATGAGGGCATGAGAGAATGCAGCTGTCAGACATTCCTTATAGCTGCGCTAAGCTTTCGTGACTTCCTGTTAGGGGTCTGTCTGCCTCACGTCTCATTTAACTTTAGTCAAAAGCTAAACGAGCCAAAAACATAAATGTTAGGTGTTAGAGTTGCGAACGTACCCCTGTTCCGTTATCACAAACCACCACTTTTCTTCCTTGGCTGTCCATCTTTCAAAGCTCCGGAGCCGTCAGAGGCAGCCGAACTTTCTAAACGAACTGCTTCACGCACTCAGCAGCAGCTGGTTTCACTTCCTGTTCCAGACACTCGCGCGAGCAAATCAGCCTTTTTTTAATGCCCCGCCTCCTGCGTCCCGATTGGCTAGTAAGACTTTCAAAGCGGTCTACGATTGGACAGATGAGATGTCATTCATGTAGCCTTAACCGTTGTAAACATATTTTCTACCGCTCGATATACGGTATGTAACATAATTTCTCACTTTTTAATCAATTCTGCCTTTACTTTATAATAATTGATAACTTCTACTCTAATACCACACACACATTGTATTATTTAAGAACATATAGTAGACATTAGTAGACATTTATTATCTCAAATTGGCACAAATGACAATTGAGCGCAAACAGTATTTATTAAAAGAACAGTATTTCATGTAAACAAGACCAGTTTAACCCAAATGTTATATGGTCAAGGAAGGTACTTAGCTCTCAACATAAATTTAAATGTTTGTATTAAATAATAATTATTTTCGTAAAATATTTTATTAATTAATTTAGATTTTACCCCAGCTGTATGTTCAAACTATATTAAACTTTAAATTATCAATACATCAGATAATGCTACGGGTCAAGGGTGAAACGCTGTGGAGAGATGATCTGATAATCTAGCCCCTTTTTGTTTTTAAATAATTCTATTAATAATAATTAAAAACAAGGATAACAAATAATTGCTTATAAATTAAGTATAAATGAAAAGTGAATAAAATGTAAACAAGACGTTGATTTAAATGAACTTTTGATTTCAATTTATTTATTTTTTATATATATATATATATATATATATATATATATATATATATATATATATATAAAAGTATATTATTATACGGTGCTTTTTGTGTGGTGAGGTCGGAACACTTCCTCGTGTTCCTAGTTTCCAGTCGGAATGTGACACTCTTTCATTAACAGAACATCAACATGGCAGCTGTTCTATCGCCGAGACCGTGCGATAGCAATCCTGCGACTCCTGGGACACAGTCTGTGAAGGTTTGTGGGTGTTTACGGTTACATCTTGTTGCACAGACTGCAGTTATAACATTGTAGAATACAATGCGCACATCTATGCTTTTACTACGTCCATAAAAAAGTGAATGTGAGCCACAGCCGCCTTTGTTTATTTACTATTAGCTTGCTAGCCGAGGCAGCTAAAGACATAGATGCTGCTCAGAGTAATACATTTAAAAGAAATGAAAACACATGACAGGACCGTTCTTATTTAGATGGTTTTGTACAGTCATTGATAGTTTGTTAAGGCCATATAGGATGATTTAATGGGTTTTATATCTAGGTAGCGCTTTTAAACGTATCATCTCTCAATCACAGTGAGGGATTTTGAAATTTCCTTGACAGAATCTTATTTATGACTCTTCAAACAGGATGACATTGAGGAGAATTCCAGTGATGGTAGCCAAGCCCCCAAGAGACGCAGGATGGGCTCAGGGGACAGTTCCCGGAGCTGTGACACATCCAACCTTGAGCTGGGGTGAGCAGCACATCTGACACACACAATCACAGGTGTTTTTATTAAGCCCGGCTGATCTGTAGATTCCAGTTAAAGGTGCACTGTGTAGTTTTTCATCCACTAGAGGTCGCCTATTCAAAACTAAGGCGTAGCTTGATTACGCCAAGTTCAGTCCCTCCAGAAAAACGCAGATTTTTTTTGTGATTGTTGTGGGCAAAAATCCTTGATTTTGCGGCACGTTTTCTTAAAAAATACGATGGAATATGCGGGATGTTTTTGCAATTTTATACGATGAAATTGCGGGAACTTGCAAAAACTGCAGTTTGACGTAAAAGAGGGAAAAAAAGGTGATTCCCCAACACCCTGTTCTCACTAGATACTACCTTCATGTTAAGAGTCATTTCTTATTACTTCCTGTGATAATGAAGGTCTGAAATAAATCAGAATGAGAACTTCAATATTCAGTGATTTAGTAGCTTGATCAACACATGAATCAAACTTACAAAACATTGAGTCAAACAAGTTCTGTCGCTTTACAAAAGGAATATTCAACAACTTCTGTACAAATGAATAAATAAAATATAAAAAAATAAAATGTGTGCTTCCTGTTTTACAGAGGTTGCTATACAAAACACACATCTTCTGTTAAATTAAGTGCTTCCAATGCACAAAGTGCAATCTCTTACTGCAACGTAAATTATTTTACATACTACTAATATACTTACAACTGTAAGGTTTTGGTTCTGTTCTGCAACAAAAAAGTGCAATCTTACAACTGTAAAGTTGCATCAACTTCTGAATGAAACTACAGCAGTCCACTGTGAAAATGAAAACTATAACTGCGTAGAATCTAACACTAATAATTTGCCCCCACTGTCATGTAACACCAGGAAACTGCTTCGCGCTGTCTTTTGCGCTTATTTTTTTTTTGGCAAATGAGAATGATTTGCGAAACGAAAATACAGGGATTATGAAATCATGCTAGCCTCGCATATTTTGCTTGCTGAAATCTGCAATTTATACGGCGAAAATGCAGCGTATTTGAAAAAATGCGACCCCGCATAAATATGTGGACTTTGGCTGATTATGCATGAAATCAAGCGATCATATAATCGCGTTTTTCTGGAGAGACTTATCCTTTTGTTTTTTTGTTTGTTTGTTTTTTTTATCCTTATGATTTACAAATAGTTGGAAACATTTGGGATATTGTAAGTATTCAACTTAACAAAATATATAACACTGGCCTAGTTTTATTTTGTTTTATTATTTTAATTAACTTAATTTATTTTAGCACAGGTTTTGTTTCTTTTTGGAAGCGATTGATCGTAGGCCTTATGCACCTCAGTGTTTGAGTGAATTCACCTAAAACAAAACAGAGGTGTGTAAACACAGATCAGTGAGGCCTGTGATCAATCAGTTCCCAAAAAAATAAAATAAAGATACAAATCCTATGTTACAATAAATTAAAAAAGTTAACGACAAGTTCAGTATTTGGCCAGAACATACCGTAGCGAGAGATTTATAAGGAATTTTTGGTAAACCATGAAACTATATTTTATTTTTTTTAATTATTAAAATATATTCCTTCACCCTGACAATGCGATTATTTAGCTCATATTTTATATATGTGTGCTCTAGTATTTCCATGAAGCTGCAGCTGTTTGTGGCTTTATTGGCTGGCCAAAGCACATTTTTACTCACTATTCAGGCCCAGTGTTATTTGTCTGTGTATTGAGCCTGGCTATTTCATTACAGACCAACATACTTCCCTGCTGAAAATCTGACAGAATACAAATGGCCTCCGGATGACACAGGGGAATATTATATGTTACAAGAACAAGTGAGCGAGTACTTGGGAGTCACGTCATTCAAACGGAAATATCCAGGTACGGGCAACAAGCTTCTGTTAGTAGGGAAGATTGAATTGAATGGTTTTCATGTTATCAGTCAAATTTTGGTTTTATTTTCAGTTTCAGTTACTGATGATAGAGATGAAGTTTTGTATTTTGTATTTTTCCAACTTAATACCAGATATGGAAAGAAGAGACCTGTCTCACAAAGAAAAACTTTATCTGAGAGAGCAAAATGTCATTACGGAAACACAGTGTACACTGGGTAAGATTTTAATCATTCACACATTCTTGTTTCCATTTTTATTTTTTATCTTGAATTAGCTTATCAGAAAAAAAATATTATTCTTACCCTGAAAATATTTGATTGAATGTCAATACACAGTAGTTTACTTTTTCAACACAGTGATTTAAGTCATAATTTGCTCCACAGCTTTTCAGCCTTGACGTGTAGCTTACAGTAGTAGAATTAATAATGGTGCACTTCCCAGCCAAAAAAAAAAGTCATTGTTTGGATTTTTGGTCAAGATCTTGTATTGACAATGCAAGAGGTGATCACTCTGTAAATTTTTGGACACAGAGGTGCCAATTCATGTGTGAAAATGATTCTTCATGCTTCCACCTGACCATTCTTTCACAATTTGAGCCTGATGAATCTTGTCATCCTAGAATATGGCCATGATGTGTATTCCAACATGGTTGTTTGGGTCATTGATGAATAAGGTTTTTAAAAATGTAAAAAAAAAAACTTTAATTTTGAAGTTTAATTAAGTGTTAAAAATGAGATTATGTGTCTCTTATTATCAATTAACACTGCTTTTGTCATTTTAACGAGATGGACAGTTTGTCACCAAAAAAATAATTTGGTTTAATCAAAATTTCGGTTTTACCAAATTACTCTTTTGCTTACACCAAATGACAATATTAATAATGCTAACAGGCTGATATCTAGCAAGTTAGCTAGTTGGCAAGTGGACAATCAAACATTTTATATTTAGTTTTATATAATTTTTATAAGTTTTTTAAATATTACAACATTTTCCATGTTCTATAGAAGTTGTACCGAATGACCTGATGTTTCAGGACATGTGCATAAACAAGTGAAAACAGGAATTTTTCAAATAGTTAAGAGAGTTAGTTAGTTTGCTTCACAAACGTGTTTTTTTGCAGGTGTCTGAATATCATCACATCCTGTCACATGATATTCACTGCATGACTTGATCCAAAATGGTCCCTTTATATTGGTTACTCCAAATGACATCAATGAAATTCATTTTTCCGGACATTCTTTATCATAACAAAGCAACAACTTCTACACATAGTTTTAATGCCATTTTGCATGTTGATATATAATGTTATAAAATCATGCCAGAATAAAAAAAATATATATACTTTTATTACATTTTAAGATATTTTATACACAAATGAAATGGCGGTATTGGCCTTTGGACGGTTAAACCGGATGACCTTTTGGCACTTCAAAATCTTTAAAATACCTTTTATATGTAGCAAAATATAATTAAAACCTCTTGGATTCAATAAAAGAGATCTAGTTACTTTAAGAGTACTACCTTACTTTGGATGTCATATCTTTGTTTTTTTATTATTATTATTAAGGCCTTTGGACAAAAAAATGAGAAATGAAAAAATTTAAGAAATGAAAAGCTGCACACTCCATCAGTTAGGGTTATAACTGAATAACTGTTACCAAAGAGATAACATGCTAGAAACATAATAATCACTGCAGATCCAGTCATAGACTCTTAAGCATTTGCCAAGCCAAATCTAAACAGTGACTTTTTTTTTTTTTCTGTGTAGTAATAAGTTCAATGTATCAGCCTAGTCTAAGGCTGAGTGCAAGAAACTTTATTGACATTCTTTCTTCCCCAGGTCTCACTGCTTTGCGCAGCGATGAAGTTATTGATTTGATGATTAAGGAGTACCCAGCCAAACACGCCGAGTACTCGGTCATACTGCAGGAGCGAGAGCGGCAGAGGATAACTAAGGAGTACTCTGTGAGCACTCTTAGTGCAGTGAGTAGCGCACTTTTATTTATTACATAAATTAGATGGTACTCTTACAGGGCTGGACGATGTGACCTAAAATCAAAATCTCAATTAACTGAACATTTTACCTCGATTACGGTTAATGAACAATTCTTTTTTTCCCCTCATAGTTTACTGACAAAGTTTATGCTGTAAATATGCTCGACTATTAAAGATGGGATATTTTTCCTAATGAAAGAGTGCTCTGACATAACAGCTCACTTTCAGCAGTTATTTTATCTATGGTTCCTAACATTTCTTACATATTTCTGTTTGTGGTAAATCATGTACAGATAAATTATCACAGTACCAGTACATTTATTTGAATGCTTTAATGATAGCGAGTGTGTAAATCAGTCATACTTACTGAGGGTGCGTTCACACTTGTAATTCGGTTGGTTTGGTTTGTTTGCTCTGGACCAAAAACAAAAACAATACATATTGTCCTGGTCCGCTTAGCGTTCACACAGGCATTTTTAATAGCGAATCTAAAGTTACCGAACCAAAGGCATAGGGATACGGTCACAATCTGATTGGACGGCTTTTATGACGTATATTACACGACGGAGCTCGCTTACCGAACATTCAAAACAATGCTGTGTGCTGGATTAAACACCATCATTTTATGCGTGTACATATGGTTTATTTTTATCAGCTGAGAACTCACGAAGAGCTCATAAAATGTTCAAAACATTCAAAACAGCACGGACCAAATATTGATGAGGCACTTCACCTCCTCGTTGCTCCACGTTTGCCCTCGACTCATTTTGGATACACCAATCTTTCCGGGTTGTCAAATCAGCTGACTTGTAACGTCGCATCTTGTGACATCACGTCCTGTTTTTGGTTTGTTTACATGTCTTTGGTCCGTGTTGCGTTCATATATCAATCGAACCGCACCAGAGTTCGCTTGGAAGCGGACCGAGACCCATCTTTTTAGCGGTCTCGGTCCGCTTGTTTGGTGCGCATCAGGGTTCGGATGGCGTTCACATATGTTCAAACGAACCGCACTAACTGAACAATCGCACCACGGTTCGTTTTAATCGAACCAAACATGACAAGTGTGAAGTCACTATTAATTGCCAACGAGTTTCTGCGCTCCTCTCTGTGCATGATGTGCAGCTACTGTCTGTGTTAAGTGTGCCACAATGTCCACAATCTGTTAGCTCAATATAATAATACACATCTGATGTGTATTAAAATCCCTTTAATGTTTAAACTGGTAAGCCTTAAAATGCATACAATTGACAAAGTTTAGTGAAGATGCAAATGACTCGATCTCACTTCGGGGCTCACGGGACTGTGTGTGTTGACTCAGCATTTGAGTTTGCCTCCGTGTTGCTTCCACGCCGCTGACTGGACTGGGCAGAGTCACGTGACTACACATGCTGTAGTATGTTTTTAAGGGGAACGCATTAATAGGATTAAAAAACCGAAGTGACCAACATGGGAAAATTACGTTGTTTAGAGGTTCTGAATTTCTGTTTCGATTACTTTTTGATTAATCATCCAGCCCTATACTTTTACTCTTAATATGTAGATTATATGTGACTCTTAAATTTATTTATTATTAAGAATTAATACTTTTTTTTTAGCAAAGATGCATTAAAGTGATCAAAAGTGACATTAAAGACATATAAAAAAAAGCTATTTCAATGGGCTACTACTGAGTTTTGTTTTCAAATAGTATGGCTCGCTGGCTTCTGGTTATGCACATTTGACTAAACGGCACTTAAAATGAGTGTCTGCAAGAAGATTTAAAAACCTGGACATTTTCATGGACAGGAGGAGAGATACTCTGAATAAAAACAGAATGAACCTTTATTTATTTATTGTGTATTAAATGTTTTAATCACTCAATTTTTTTTCCTTTGACAATCATTTAATTCTACATGTTTATGGCAAAATTCTTAATTCATAATATTCATAGTAGTAGTGCTGTCAATGCGTTACTGTTTAAGACTAATTAAATATTTTAAACAGTATTACATTTCTTCAAGGCAAGTTGCACATTCATTCAAACCACTTTAAATGACTGGAGTAAAAATCGCACAACAAGCAACACACAAGTAAATCCTGTTTTCCAGTCAAATTCATTTATAAATGGAAACTCAACAGTCATGAAATATGGTCAGTATGTGAAAAATACTGTTAATGAGAACCAAAACTACACTGCTGCAGGTTAGCAGGAAAATATTTTGTAGTTATTCACAATGCACATTTGGAAAAGAAAATAAATTTATAGGAAGTTTATCAGGTTCTGTATAATTCATGTTAATGCAAAGAACACGATTCATTGTTTTAATCAACTGACAACTGGCACAAATGACAAAGGAGTCACGAGGAAATGAGAGCACAAACAGTATTTATTAAAAGAACACTTTCATATAAACAATAAGACAGTTTAACCCAAATGGTTTATTACTAAAACCTATTAATAATCTGTGTTCTTATGAGTAACTTTCTGTATGTAGGTGCACTGAAAGCTGTTAATGGAAATGCCTGAGCCGTAATAAGTGTAATGCAGAAGTTATGCAAGTAGTCCATTTTTTACTTTGGTTTGTTCATAAAAGAATCCCGATATCCTGAAATATCACAATTTCCACAAATATATTATGCACCACAACTGATATTGAATTGATAATTGTAGAAAATGTTTCTTGAACAAATCACCATATTAGAATGATTTCTGAAGGATCATGTGACACTGAAGACTGGAGTAATGATGCTGAAAATTCAGCTTTACAGGAATAAATAACATTTTAAAATATATTCATATTTCAATATTTTGCAAGAATACTTTTTTTTTGTTTTTGATTTTAAAAAAAAGTTAGCTTTGGTGAGGAGCTTTCAAAAACTGGTATATCCTTGTTTGCAGGAATAATCATGTAATAATGAAGTCTGTGAGTGCTAACGGTCTGATTATTTTTTTTTTCTTTTTTAGCAAATGCAGCAACAGAATCCTCAAAAAGTTGAAGCCAGTAAAGTGCCAGAGTACATAAAGAAAGCAGCTAAAAAAGCTGCTGAATTCAACAGTAATTTCAACCGAGAGCGGATGGAAGAGAGAAGGGCTTATTTTGACCTTCAAACACATGTAAGATGTGCTCATGTTCTTTTTATAATTTGATTTGTGTACTGTAGTGTGTAAAATTAATGTATATACACAAATGGAAGGATCCAGCAATTACCTAACAATATTCTTTGTTGCATGTAACTCCACTTTTAGACATTACACTCGCAAACTTCCCTAAGTAAGCACTCTCCCCCCACCCCAGGGAATCCCCATCACCATTGTGAAGAGTACATCAAGTGGACGAGGGAAACTTATTTAGACGGACTCTCGACTCCCTAAATTTTGGCTGAAGGGAGCAAGTCTGCTTGATATGATCACTTCAGGCAGTTTTTCTCCTTTTTTTGTTTTATTAACATTAATGACACTGAGAGAAGCAGGTATATTATGCTGCTGTCACTTTAAGACCTAATGCACGGATCCAATATACTACTACGCATCCGTTTTATTTCTTAACTGTTTACATTCACTTAAGACGTAACCGACTGTGTTTACAAGGATACTTGCTGAGACAGGCATTTTAACATAATTTTGAGTGTGTGTGCGTGTCCATTCAAGCACAAAAAGATGCGAGAGAGAGAACTCAATTCGATATTCACTTGCTGTCTGAGACGCAGCTCTGTTAGGGGTGTGCGATAATATCGTAATTGATGTTTTAACGATATGCCAAATCATATTATCGAGTATTTCACTCATTTTTAGAAAGCAATCTAAATGCTGCATGAAGTGTTGACGAATTCACTGCGTAATGTAGCTAAGTATATATGAAGTACTACTGCGTGCGCATGTTCAGGGTGTGGCTTTTGACAGAAGTTAACATGAGTGAAGAAACTGCGAAGAAGCTTGTCAATGTACGGCTCCAAGTGCTGATGCATCTGGAAGCATTGCGAGTTTGAGTCACTTATAATGTACATTTGAAAAAGCAACGCGTCAAGCATTTATTAACATCTTGTCCGATAAAAGACAACATTTAATAACATGTTTTTACTCAATTCACTTCATAACGACAGTTGAGCTTCTGTGAGATGTGGCTTCTTACAGAGAATAAGGCAGTCGTGTGTTTATTAGTCATGTTTAATCAATCAAAGTGTTTCAATCTTCTGTTTATTCAGCTACAGCGATATGCGTGTTATCTTCTGCTGCAGGGCTTAATTTGAGTTTCTGCACGAGCGCCCTCTGGCTTTCAGATGGAGAAGCATTTACTACTGATGACAGAGCCGTACAGCTCCGACAAGCTGCGCATTAAATAATCGCAGCCTTTGCCCTAATATGAAGGTTATGAAAAGCTTCAGGAGTCATCTGAACACGGCGCGTCTTCACAAAGACGCAGCAAAATCAAAAACACGCGCAACAAACATGGCCGAATCATTTAGCAAGAAAGTTCCTTACGACAGAAAAAGCGACAGATGGATAGATATAACAAACGCTGTCACCAATTACATTGCCAAATAAAACATTGGTTACACTTTACACATTGTTACATTTTGTTACATATATTTACTGTAGTAATAACTAGAAATTATGCATAATTACATGCAATTAACCTTAAACCAAACCTCATCCTAACCCTATATTAAGTACATGTAGTTAATTGTCATTACTCAGTACTTAAATGTATAATTACAGTGTAATACTGACACCTTAAAATAAAGTGTAACCAAAACATTTTTGAATGATGCAAAATATTGTCTGATTGTTGTCGGAAAAATCTTAGAAAATATCGATAATTTTTTGTCAATTTCGGACACCCCTAAGCTCCGTGTGTGCGCTCGAGTTCCGAATCGAGTTCTTTCACATCATCTTGCATTTGAATGGTTTAAAATCGATTGAATGTTTACATTTACAGGACTTTAAAACATGTGCAAGTGATGAACTCTCACTCTATGATGTTTTTATTTATTTATTTATTTCAAAAAGGGACAGTGTACATTAATCAACATTCATGAATGTAAATGTACCCAAATTAGCCCACAGACTAGTTTTCATTGGTAGTCCCTTTTCCAGATGTTATTAGGCATAAAAACTAACGACAAGAAAAGAAACAAAATAGAAAAAATAACATCATAATACAAATAAAAAATGATAAACAATGCTCTAAAATACAATTTAGCTATGCATTATTCAAATTAACAATATTTAAAATATAAATAATAATGGGTAAAACATTAATGTTCACATCGTTGATTATGAAGAAGCCATTTCTTAAAATTATACTTAAATGAGCTAAACGATATGAATTCTCTTAACTGACTACGGTACACAATTCCACTGATGTGATGCTCTGAATGAAAAAACATAAACTTTGCAGATAATTTGTGAATCTAATCTATGATCTGTTACACCCCTACAGAAACCCCTGGGGTCTGCGTACAATAACCTAGCAACACCATAGCAATGACTCTGAACACCTATAACAACTTATTTGGTTCACTCTTTCTTTTTTACCTGTAGATTATTCAGGTACCTCAAGGAAAATACAAAGTCCTCCCTCCAGAAAGAACCAAGACCGGTCCATACCCAGTTGCACTCATTCCTGGGCAGTTCCAAGAGTTCTACAAAAGGTGAATCGCTGCATCTTTATTGCAAAATCTTGCTGGGTTTCTGATTTATCTGTAAAGATTTACTGTAGTCTCCATTGTACTTGTAGGAAAAACTGGAATGTTGTCCTAAAATATGGCCACTATTCAGCTTTTTGACTGAGCTTTTCTTGCCTCATTCACGTTTGAAGGTACTCTCCAAATGAGCTTCGCTACTTGCCATTGAACACTGCTCTATTTGAGCCTCCGTTGGACCCAGAGCTGCCTGCCCTTGACAGTGATGGTGACTCTGATGATGGTGAAGATGGAAAAGATGATGGAAAAAAACATAAAGGTTCCTCTGTAAGTTGTTTTCTTGTGACTGTTTGTGACTTTAAATGCACACCTGATTTGGTTATTGTTAACCCATTGCGGTCAACAAACGTGCCAACATTTTTTGGCATATTTTTTGCTGATAACAGTGAAAAGAAATACCATCATTATTGGTCAAAGATATCATTCGGAGCTGTAAAGGGTCCATTTTTATTTGTGTACACTCATAATAATGACAACGCTGCTTTTTAACAAACGGGGTGTGCTTTTTGCCATCTCAGTCTCCTTTAATTTTTTTTTTCTGAAACGTGTGAAAAATGAACCGAAACTCAACATATTGTACGGAAAGTATTCAGACCCCCTTAAATTTTTCACTCTGTTATATTGCAGCCATTTGCTAAAATCAATCAAGTTAATTTTTTTCCCACATACACACAGCACCCCATATTAACAGAAAAACACAGAATTCTTGACATTTTTGCAGATTTATTTAAAAAGAAAAACTGAAACATCACATGGTCCTAAGTATTCAGAACTTTTGCTGTGACACTCATATATTTAACTCAGGTGCTGTCCATTTCTTCTGATCATCCCTGAGATGGTTCTACACCTTCATTTGACTCCAGCTGTGTTTGATTATACTGATTGGACTTGATTAGGAAAGCCACACACCTGTCTATATAAGACCTTACAGCTTGCAGTGCATGTCAGAGCAAATGAGAATCATGAGGTCAAAGGAACTGCCTGAAGAGCTCAGAGACAGAATTGTGGCAAGGCACAGATCTGGTCACAGTTACAAAAAATTTCTGCTGCACTTAAGGTTCCTAAGAGCACAGTGGCCTCCATAATCCTTAAATGGAAGACGTTTGGGATGACCAGAACCCTTCCTAGAGCTTTCGGGGGAGAAGAGCCTTGGTGCGAGAGGTAAAGAAGAACCCAAAGATCACTGTGGATGAGCTCCAGAGATGCAGTCTGGAGATGAGAGAAAGTTGTAGAAAGTCAACCATCACTGCAGCCCTCCACCAGTCGGGGCTTTATGGCAGAGTGGCCCGACGGAAGCCTCTCCTCAGTGCAAGACACATGAAAGCCCGCATGGAGTTTGTTAAAAAAAAAAAAAAACACCTGAAGGACTCCAAGATGGTGAGAAATAAGATTCTCTGGTCTGATGAGACCAAGATAGAACTTTTTGGGCTTAATTCTAAGCGGTATGTGTGGAGAAAACCAGGCACTGCTCATCACCTGTCCGATACAGTCCCAACAGTGAAGCATGGTGGTGGCAGCATCATGCTGTGGGGGTATTTTCAGCTGCAGGGACAGGACGACTGGTTGCAATCGAGGGAAAGATGAATGCGGCCAAGTACAGGGATATCCTGAACGAAAACCTTCTCCAGAGTGCTCAGGGCCTCAGACTGGGCCGGAGGTTTACCTTCCAACAAGACAATGATCCTAAGCACACAGCTAAAATAATGAAGGAATGGCTTCACAACAACTCCGTGACTGTTCTTGAATGGCCCAGCCAGAGCCCCGACTTAAACCCAATTGAGCATCTCTGGAGAGACCTAAAAATGGCTGTCCACCAACGTTCACCATTACCAAGACTCAAAAGGATGCTTCTACTAAATACTGAGCAAAGGGTCTGAATACTTAGGACCATGTGATATTTCAGTTTTTCTTTTTTAATAAATCTGCAAAAATGTCAAGAATTCTGTGTTTTTCTGTCAATATGGGGTGCTGTGTGTACATTACTGAGGGAAAAAATGAGCTTAAATGATTTTAGCAAATGGCTGCAATATAAAAAGAGTGAAAAATTTAAGGGGGTCTGAATACTTTCCGTACCCACTGTACTTTCCAGAAAGACATGAGAAACATGTCTATAGAAAGCTTTAAATGTGTACTTTTAAATGAACCAATTGAAACCGAAAACAAATATTCTCTGATTATGTATTCTGTATTAAATCAACGAGAGGTATAATCTTTCCTGACTGAGCTCATTATCTGTAATGTGGTCCTAATATACTGTGGATATTTATACTGTAATCGTCCACTTGAGCCACGCGAACCTGTAAACGCCCCCATCACCTGGATAAACAAAGCATCAAGCTTCATCAGGTTACTCTACTTTTCATCTTTTTTGGAAGACGCGCTATGAGGAATAAACCTTGAATTTGAAGAAGAATGCAATGCGACGCGCGGCTTGATCCAGCGAGGATATCATTTACCGACGAGTAAGTCATTCATTTTTTTTTTCATTCGTTTTTTTTACGTAGTTGGGCTTTTTACAAACTATATTGCCAGACTAAAATGTGTGAAATCGAGTGATAAATGTTGCAATATTTAATTTATAAGCAGATCAGCAACATTTCATTGCGTGTAAATGTTGTTTGACACAAGTATATTTTTATGCTCACATAATATAAAAGATGATATAAAAGTATTATGAGCATTTATACTTTAACATTATGAATGTTACAGTCTAAGAACATTTAGACCAGTGTTTACTGTGAAACAATGTGTTCAGGATCAGGAATATCTGATCACTTAAATGTTTATTATGTTTTAAACTATAATTTATTTTCTTTTTTTGTACTGTATGATTATACAAGCAGAGCATATATGTGTCATCACCTACAAATGACTTTTAGGCTATTTTTTATGCAGTATTAATAGGCTATTAGTGTTTTTTAATGTATTATAGTTGCTTTTGACATCATGCTAACAGTTGTTTGCTTTTATTTCTTTTCTTTTTTATAGACGGTGGTCAGATACCTGCCCCACAGATGAGTCCTGCTGATTCAAACCTTTAGGAGTGTCTTCAAACTGTTTGTCTCTGAGAGTGCTGTACCATCAGCAAGCTGGTCAACTACATTGGACTGATATTCTACATAATCATGGTAAAATAATCTCCATCACTGACTGATGTTGGGTCAGTTTTTTGTATTATGTTCAGTGCATGGCAAAAGAAGCTGCAGACACAATGGAAATGCCAGGTATGGTTTGCTTGGTTCTGCAGTTGAACAGGAACTGTTTTCTGGAATGGCACAAAGATGCGCAACTGTTAAAGTGTCTGTGTTTAGGTCAGTGTGCTCAATGTGCCTTTGACCTTCATTATGTATATTTTGGTTGTTGTGCACCATGTTGAAAATAAAATATAAAACAACTTCTCACATTCTTTTGTTTCCCTCAGTCTCATTCACTTTAATAGGCCCATTGTATGGGACTTTGTATGGTATGGTATGGTATTTGTTTGAATCTTTGTCTCCACAGGTGTGAATCACAACAATATTCATGGCCATTTGAAATTAAGCATAAACGGACAACGTTGACCGTATTGTCTAAAATGCAACACAATATTAACTTCTTGTTTATTGAACTGTTGTATAAAATCAATCACATTTTAAATCGTGCAGATATTCTGGAAAAACAACACTCTTTTTTATGAGCGATATTGCTAAACTATATCGTATGATATAAATATGACGTACAGGTCTGGGCTGGGGTGGGGTGCATTACAATAGGGCTGTCGTGGTAAAAAATTTCCCTTGCTTGAGTGCCACATTATCGCAATATGCGATGTTAAAGGGATCGTTCATCCTAAAATGAAAATTATCCCATGATTTACTCACCCTCAAAGGTTACGCTTCTGCAGGAACTTTGTGTATGGGCCTCTGCTGGAAGCCGTTTATAAAGTTATACATATGGATATTTTTCTTACAAAAACCCATAGTTTCGCTTCAGAAGGCTTGCATTAACCCCCTGTTGCTGTATGGATTATATTTATGATTGATGGATGCACACACTTTTTTTTTTGGGCATCAAAATCTCACGCCCCCTTTATTACCATAATAAAGCTTGGAAGATCGAGAATATCATTTAATATAACTCCATTTGTGTTCGTCTGAGAGAAGGTAGTCATGTACACCTCTATGATTGCTTGAGTGAATCATGGGATCATTTTCCTTTTTGGGTGAACTATCCCTTTAACGCCATTATTATTGTTATTATGCTATGCAAATTAGCTTTTAGGGCTATTATATTTTCTATCGGTTCTGATTTTCTCACTGGAAGAGGCGTGCTGATATCAGAAGCACTGGCACGTCTCTGTGCGCGCCAGCTGTCAGTCAGTGGCAGCAAGTGACCGTTTTTATGATTGAGTCATCATTAAACTGTTCATAATACACAATCGCAGATTCATTTATGAACCGGTCACCTGGGTAACGATAAAGCTGATGTTTAACTTCATAGAAATCAATACATTGAACAGTGCTGATGCCAGTCATGGGAAAGCCCCTTAAACTTAAACAAATATTTATATATAGGGCTGCCCTTAACTAAAGATTTTTCTAGTCGACTAATCATGCGTTTATGATAATAAACTATATAAATCATAATAATGAGCATTTAATTGCCTATGTATAATACATAGCCTAATGAGATGCATAAAGCTTGCAGCAGCGCATTGGCAATCGTAATGATTATAAAAGTGGTGTGAAAAACCACAAAAGGAGACTGAACGTTTTAACTACTTGGTAAACTTAACTTCATTTAATAAACTATTGTTTTGTGTGTTTTCGGGTGCAGATATTTCACATGGATCACATAATATGAGAATATTTGTTTTAGATTAGAATCGGTTCATTTAAAAGTAGACCTTTCAAGTTTTGTATAGATAAATTTCTCATATCTGGGAGGCAAGTATATGCCTAGTTTTGGTTCATTTTTGTGAGGCGATCAAGTTCACTTGAGATGGAAATGGTTTTCATTATTTTACAAAAAAGCACAACGTTTTGTTTTTGTGAGTTTACAGTAATAATAGCAAACCATTTTCCCAGTTTTGAATGTGTGATTATTCTTATCTGTATGACCAAAAATGACAGAGTATATTGTTAAATGCAAATGATCGCACCGTGTCATGCAGTAAGTACACACAAACTTGGATATGCACCAAATTATCGCGCACATTTATCAAGGTTAACTTTAGAGCGAACAGACTTGTAAAGTAGCAACTTCTGAATTCGGACACTTGTTATCGATTCCTGTGTGCGCATTTTAATGTGATTTTAAACCATTCAAGTGCAAGAAGTTTAGTTACACTGAATTCAGTTGAGTTCTCTTTAGTCTTTTTGCCCTTGAATGGACAAATACACAAAATTGTCAGAATAAATGTCACTGATCTTGACTAAATTAAGTTAGGATTAATCTAAATTTTTTATTTATAAAAAGAGCATTTCATACAACTTTGTTCAGTTGTATTTATTTATGCTATTGCTGATTTTTCTCATTTTATTACTGACTGTTTAATTGTCTTTAGACTTACTAACATATATTTTAAACATTATTAGTTGCTTTTGCTGACATTTTTGTTAAAACCATAGACAAAGTTGTATGTGTAAATGTTCTTTAGGCTGTTGATTTTTGTTCATGGTATTCAGCTGTAACTAAATGTTTTGCAAAAAGATGGTAGATAAATGTTAAAAATCTAAATGTTTGACTTTTGTGATTTGTATTTAAGTCAAGTCAAGTCAAGTCATCTTTATTTATATAGCGCTTTTTACAATGCAAATTGTGGCAAAGCAGCTTTACATTAATAAGAAAATGGTGTCATTGTGCAGCTTATTATATATATTATTGATTCATTCCGTTGCAAAGATCAATAGTTATTAGTCTAGGTAATTTAGGTATAGCAGCACTGGAGAAAGCAGTGACGTAATCGTCCGGCTCAGATCAGTTCGCATACAACGGCGCCAATGCAGGCATATCAAAAACACTGCTGAATATCAAGCAAGTGTCCCCAACTTAAGCAAGCCAAAGGCAACAGCGGCAAGGAACCAAAACTCCAACAAATGGAGAAAAAAACCTTGGGAGAAACCAGGCTTAGTTGGGGGGCCAGTTCTCCTCTGGCCAACAGTGAACACTTGTCCGATACTCAGGCAGAGTTACAGGTCATTAAACTGATTTGGAATCGCAACAGTCAAAATATTTAATCTAGTTCCATCTAATTTAAGATCTTTTTGATCACGCCGATATGGGACGGTTTGTTGGGATATGTGCCGCTGGCTGATGAGTCGGTAAGGTCTTCACAAAGGATGAGCTCGTTCACACGGTCTCCGCCGACACCACAGGGCCACACTGCTGCCGCACACAGGCACAGGTTCCCCGTCCGACCCGGACACAGCCCGGATCCAGCCAATCATGTTAATTGGTAAACCTCGGGATAAGCAGAGAGACAAAAAATTAGCGTAGACGCCATTCTTCTTCCGATGTAACGAGTACATCTGGTGTTATAGGAAGTGTTCCCGGTTCCGGCTGACCTGATCTATGCAGCCTAACAATCCTTTAACGGATATGAGGACAAGAGTTTATAGTGCGTCATGTGTATGCCAGGTTAAATAGATGCGTTTTTAGTCTAGATTTAAACTGACAAAGTGTGTCTGCTTCCCGAACAATGCTAGGAAGATTGTTCCAGAGTTTAGGTGCCAAATAGGAAAAGGATCTACCGCCCGCGGTTGATTTTGATATTCTAGGTATTAACAACTGGCCAGAATTCTGAGATCGTAATAGACGCGAAGGACTATAATGCATTAAAAGCTCACTCAGGTACTGGGGAGCTAAGCCATTTAGTGCTTTGTAAGTAATTAGCAAGATTTTAAAATCTATACGATGTTTAATAGGGAGCCAGTGCAGTTTTGACAGAACCGGACTAATATGTTCATACTTCCTGGTTCTAGTAAGGACTCTAGCAGCTGCGTTATTTAATTAATTAATTAATTTTTTACCTTATTGGAATCGAAACATTCTGACTTTGCTTTGGGCCCCCAAAATGGTAAACCTGCCCCTGCACAAGCTCCGCTCCCCTGTCTGCCTGAGCCTCCGTCATCCCATCTGCTCTCTGTGCCTGACGCAGCCTGATAGGCTAAAATGTTGTATTTATATGTAAACATGCATGTAAACGCAACAGGCAATATATCGCTTCACCAAAACTTATTGCGGTCATGTCCATGTATCATTAGATAAGTCCTACGTTAAAAACCGTAATTAATCTTAATGAGTAGTTTTTTTTGTTTGTTTTTTTATATAATCGCCAAATGTCCCCACAATGCAAGTAAAACCAGTAAATCTTGACATTGTGGCAACCTTTTGTTGGTCCCCATGAAGAAACAAGCTTATAAATCATACAGTGGCAAAAACATAGTTATTAAATTCTATGGAATAACATGCGCAGATGACCAGGAAAGAGTATTAAGAAAGAAAATTGTCAACTTGCAACACATTTTACCTACACAGTCCAGTATATTTCTGATTGAAGAGATATTTAAAAAAAAACCTAGAGAGAAAAAAATCTAGACTCCAATCACCAAAAGCTGTGATCAATGTCGTTATTGTTAGCATTTTTGATAATTGAAATAATGCTGATATGAAATATAAAAAATTCAATTAAAAAAACCCTAAAACTTAAATGAAAATTAGAAAAGTTGCCTCGGCAGCTAACCAAAATAAGTTTAGTAGTAAATTTACTAAAACAAAATCTAAAATAATTATGTTATAAATGATAAATGATATAAAAAGATATAAAAATGTATTGAACAAATAACAATGACAAAATCTCATAACAAAATGGCTGAAATTACTTACTAAAATTATTGCTGAATTAGTGTTAATTTCTTTCAAAACAATAAATATATAATCGAATAAAGCACACAACAAAATGGCTAAAATTACTGAAAATATAGAAATGGAAAAAAATTGTAGTAAATACTATAATGGTCTATATAAATAGGAAATATATGAAAGGTGACCTCATCCAAAAAGGGACTTTTTTCACAATTGAATAACTTGCGTCAATGAATCGTGAACAATAGGAAGTGTTAAACAAAGTGAGTCAATTTTTATTTCCCATTGACTTGCAGGACAGTTCATCAGGAAACACTTCAGATGGAGACAGCCAAGACAGCGTAATTCAATCCAAAGTCAAGAGCAAAGACCGACCCGGCACCCAGGGCAAAGACGCCACTCCCCGCTCCATCCAACACAAATCTGTCCCTGGGTACAAGGTAGAAGAAAAAAGCCCCTGATCTTTTTTTTTTTTTTTTTTAAATAACCCAACACCTCTCTTCTCCCCTTTTCGCCACCCCTCTTTTCCAGCACTTTCAGCAGAGAAGTCCTCTTTCTTCTGACTTGATCATCAGTACCTTGTCCAAAACACTCTCATGCACTCACTCAATCACACCTGCACTCAGACACACTCTCCCTGGTGGTCATAGATTGGGACTGCACGTGTCAATGGAACTTCTTTTCCTTTTTAAGTGTGGCACTCATTTTTTCAGTGCCAGGAAACCCAGTGACACTTCCTGTGTTCTGCACAGACCTTTTGAGCAATAACATTTTTGTGTGGTACTGCTGTTAGTTTAGGGCTTTTTTTTTTTTTTTTTTTGCTGTGATGCCTTTGTGAAGGTAAATACCCTTATAAAGTGAACAGTACTTCATATAGCTTAAAATACCTCTATTTATCTATCAATATTTATCTATCTACCTGCCTGTCAGTTATACTGGAGGGCATGTGAGCAGTTTCCTTTGGCTGCTAAACTCTGAAAAGTGTTAATCCATAGATATAAAACAGTTGAAGAAATATTAAGAGTGCACTCAGTAAAGTTATGAATATATAATGGAAAAAAAACAGATTTGAATAGCACTTTTGGATGAGGACTCCAATCATATGTCAAGTTATTATTTTGAGATCACATGGTAGCTGTGTGTTGTAACCTAACCAAGTTACTAATAATAATAACGAAAATAGCAATAATAACAAACATGTTTCAAAATCCTCTACGTGTTTTTAAAGCTCTTTTCCATTAGCTGTACTTCATAGTGACCTTGGCTGTTACGCTCCAAAAAGGAAGAAAATTATTTAAATTCAAAAATAAAATAAATTTTTTTAATTTTTAAAATAATTATTTGTGAGTTTTCTTTTTTTCTTTCTTTATTTTTTTTGTGAAACTCCTAACATATATTTTGGATCTCATTTCATTGTTGTGAAATCACTTTTGTTTATCATAATCTGTTTTTATCTGTAAATGCAAAAAAAAAAAAATCTAACCCCGTATTAAAGTCACCAAAAAAGAACCATGCAAAGTTATCATATGACTACAGAAGAAATGTAGCTATTCCAACTATCATAAAATTTTTTCTTTTGCTAATCATAAAAGAATATATTTTGAAGATTGTTGGTAACCAAACAGTTTTGGTTACCATTGACATCTATTGTATGGATAAAAAAAGTGACATTTCTTAAAATATTGTATTTAATTTTCCACAGAATGTCACAAGTTTGAAATGACATTTTTCATTTTTTGGTGTATATTGAGCCAGTGAAACGTAAACTTACTGAGTGCACTTTTAAACGTAGCTTTATTTATCATTTATTTGTCATGCTAGCGATGCATTACACTCTTTCAGGCATGAAATGGTTATCAAACTATTGTTTGGTATAACATTGTTGAAGTCGGTGTTTTTTTATACTGACTCTATGGGCACCTTAAATATGCTTGATTATAAGTGTTTACTTTGATTTATTTTGTTTAAATTGTGTAAGGTTTTTTTTTCTTTCTTGTCAAAATGCTTGCCGGATCAACAAAAGGTTTACCTTAACACATTATCCACAATGACAGATTACTACATTTCACTCTTTTTGTACAAAACTAAATTTATACAAAGTATAAACAGTAACTGGGCAGTGTTATAATACAATATATATTTTAATACCTTGCCCACATATGCTTGCATTTTAAGCTACATTTCGGCATATATATTTATATTTGTGCAATAGGTGCGTTTGTTTTGTTTTTTAAATATGATATTTTTCTTGTGGAAAAAAAAAGTTTGCATATCTTATTGGACAGTTTAAAGCAATTTTCGCATTACACCCCAGCTAAAGCCTGGGAAGTATGAGCAGTGTAAGCTATTCTCTGAATAGCATACTACTCGGAGTATGCATAAAATGTAGAATAAACTGCTACATTTGTCAGAGTAGTCTGCCGGTATACTACAGTTCATACTTAATCCCACAATGCAGTGCAATCTAGCTGACCTTCCATTTTCAGTGAATACCAGAATTAAATGCAACTGGATTTTATTTTTTTTTTTAAATGGAATTTTAAAAACCATTTTATTTGCAATGAAAACATGCAACACAAGGAAGTCATGTGACTGCAATGTAGCATACTACTTATCAAAAGTTTTTTCTTTGTTTGAATAATGCATACTGTTTCACAGAAGAATAGGCAGCTTGCAGTGTATACTACATAATATATTTAGTAAACGGCAAGTATATCATTCTGATGAGCCCCAGTTTATAAGTTTTTATCTCTTAAACATTAGATTTTCAGGATTAAAGGCCTATTCACACTAAGAATAACAATAAAAACAACTCTAGAGATAATTATATTAGCATCAATGTTTATTATGAGCATTCTGCTCTTTAAAACCACCCTCAAGCTCTTTAAAGCAGGGTGAACTCTGATTGGCTGCCAGTGTCATTTATCAGACGGAATTTTTTTTCCTAAAAATGATTCCAACAATATTCTTATTGGTGCGCACTTCAGTATTCTCATAGAATTCAAACAATTATTAAAACTTTATCACCTTTGGTGTGAATGGCGCTCCAAAGAATGTTACTTTCTTTAGTAGTTCATAAGTTAGGTTTATATAGATTTTTGTATTGTGTCGATAAATGGTTGACGTAAGAGAGGCTGCCATAAATGTGTTTTGGAAATTTGAAAATATTGGTTACACTTTAAACAAAATGATCATATTAATCTAATTTGAATGTCACATTTTCGTCATGAATCACTGCAGTACATAAGACCGCCTTCATGTATTAAAACACGGTAGGTACAGCTTCTGTTGATCCTCACTGTAATTGTTGTTGGCTTGTTTATTTCCATCTCTCTTTTATTCAATGTCTCAAGTCTTGTTAAAAGTGTTTGTAGTTAAACAACATTGAATGTTCTTATTCCTGTTGTGAAATTTATTTTTTTGATGTAATAACTCTTAGTTCAGCTATTACTGTCCAACTGTGACAGAATGAAGGCTTTTGTCCTTCCGTTAACATAACTGTGAGCTTCACTAACATCTAAATGTGTCTAACCTGTAGCTTGGCCTGCCTCTTTCGTTTTCTTCCCCCCACAATGTTGTCACTGCTCTTTTCAGTTTAATGGTTTTTATGGTAGGGCCTTTGACATGTCCATATTTAGAGTAACCTTTTGAATAAAGAGGTTTTAAAGAAATTAGACTGTAGAGAGATTTCTTAATGGCTGTGAGCACTGAATGAAAGTGTCAAGTCTGCGTTTTTATAAGTAGCACAAGAACATTGTGTATTTTGGGTGTTATGACCTTTTTATACATTCATGTTATTCTTTACAGTTTGCTTTTGCTACTGCGTATTTGCTTATTGGGTTGAAATGCCAATCTTGGTATTAACTATTCATAATAAAGCAAATATATACAGTGGTGTGAAAAAGTGTTTGCCCCCTTCCTGATTTCTTTTTTTTTTTTTTTTTTGCATGTTTGTCACACTTAAATATTTCAGATCATCAATAGTTTTTAAATGAAGGTTGTTGTTATTATTAAGGGAAAACAAAATCCAAACCTACATGGCCCTGTGTGAAAAAGTGATTGCCCCCTAAACCTAATAACTTGTTGGGCCACCCTTAGCAGCAACAACTGCAATAAAGCGTTTGCAATAACTTGCAATGAGTCTTTTACAGCACGGTGGAAGAATTTTGGCCCGCTCATCTTTGCTGAATTGTTGTAATTCAGCCAGATTGGAGGGTTTTTCGAGCATGAACTGCCTTCTTAAGGTCATTCCAGAGCATCTCAATAGGATTCAGATCAGGATTTTGACTAGGCCACTCCAAAGTCTTCATTTTGTTTTTCTTCAGTCATTCAGAGGTGGACTTGCTGGTGTGTTTTGGATCATTGAACCCAAGTTTGTTTCAGCTTGAGGTCACGAACAGATGGCCGGACATTCTCCTTCAGCATTTTTTGGTAGACCGCAGAATTCATGGTTCCATTTATCACAACAAGTCTTCCAGGTCTTGAAGCAGCAAAACAGCCACTGACCATCATGCTACCATCACCATGTTTTAATGTTTGTCTGATGTTCTTTTTCTGAAATGTGGTGTTACTTTTACGCCAGATGTAATGGGACACACACCTTTCAGAAGTTCAACTTTTGTCTTGTCAGTCCACAGAGTATTTTCCCAAAAGTCTTGGGGGATCATCAAGTTTTCTGGCAAAATGAGACGAGCCTTAATGTTCTTTTTGCTCATCAGTGGTTTTTGTCTTGGAAGGCCATTTTTGCCCAGTCTCTTTCTTATGATGGAGTCATGAACACTGACCTTAACTGAGGCAAGTGACGCCTGCAGTTCTTTGGATGTTGTTGTGGGGTCTTTTGGGACCTCATGGATGAGTCGTAACTGCGGAAGGTTCACCATTTGTGGATATTGGCTCTCACTGTGGTTCGTAGGTTTGGATTTCCATTAATAACAACCTTCATTTTGTGTTTACTTGAGTTATCTTTGACTAAGATTTAAATTTGTTTGATCTGAAACATTTAAGTGTGACAAACATGCAAAAAAATAAATCAGGAAGAGGGCGAACACTTTTCCACACCACTGTATGTAATAGTTTAAAGGTGCAATAGGTGATTTGGGAAATGCTAACGTTAACCTGCTAGCATTGAAAGTATGCGATGCAAATCGCTGTCCAAAGCCACACCTCCTCCAAAACACAAACACTCGCACACACAGCTGCTCTGAGCAAAGCGTCAAGAGACAGCGTTAGGGGCCGTTCACACATCGCGCCTAAAAAAGCGTGGAAAGCGCCGCCACGTCGCTTCCTCCTGCTTTTGCAAGCGTTCGGGAACTTGCGCTTCTGTAGCGTCTGTCGTTGCTATGCAACCATGAACAGCTTTCTCCACGAAGAGCTTTTAAGAAAAATTGGCCCAAGCATCACCAAACAGAGCTCTGCCTTTGTCTGAGGTAATTAGGCTACCATTAGGGTAAGGGAAAGGGTTGATTGGATGGTTCTTGTCACATGACCTGCGGTGCGCTTGCGGCATTCTGAAAAGTTGATATGTTCATCTCGCCACGGCACAGGCGCGCCTGGAAACGAGCGCACCGCACCACATGCTTCCATTTTGCGCACGCTTGCCGCTCGCCTACATAGGAAATAATGAATATGCGCGCGCAAAAGACACGATTTGTGAACGGCCCCTTAAACTGCCTCATGTCTCAAAACACATAACAACAATACAATAATAATGAACGTAAACAACTGCTTGTACCTGACGGCTGCCGATTCATTGGTTGACATGAAAGCGCATAATTGCGAGTCTGCGGACATGAACCGTATGTATAAATTACGAAGGATGAAACGCGCTGATGACGTATATATGATATCTGTTCAAACAGGGTACGCAGGGGTATGTAAAAACATACGTTCACAGGCAGGTAGGACATCGTATTTTTTCTTTTGGACTGAATATAATAATTGGATGAACATTTTAGGGTCCTGCCCCTTCCACAGATGACATACATTTATAAAATATATTTAGTCCGTTTAACTTCAGGATATGAGGAGATGTTCAACCAGTATAACAAAAATGTTTCTGTAGAGAATCACCTATTGCACCTCTAATGTTTTGTAGCTTCCTCTACTTTTTCCTCTGTTCTCATTTTGAATACCACAATATTTTATGCATTGATAAAATGTTTTCCATTATTTTTTTTTTTTATTATTTTGTTTAGCATTTACTGAAACAATCTTTCAAATGGTCTCATTGTATGCCAGTCTTGATATCCTGTGAATTATTATATACACTACCATTCAAAAGTTTGAGGTCAATAAGATTTTTAATGTTTTTGAAGTGTCTTCTGCTCACCAAGGCTGCATTTATTTGATCAAAAATACAGTAAAACACTATTGTTGTTCCATATTCTTACTGTTCCATAATATTTTGATATGTACAATTGAAGAGAACTGGTTCTCTTTTTTTCTTTTTTGCATTTTCAGCATCATTATTCCAGTCTTCAGCAAATCAGCATATTAGAATGATTTCTGAAGATCATGTGACACTGCTCAAGAAACATTTCTTATCAATGTTGAGCTGCTTTATATTTTTGTGGAAAATGAGTGATGCAATCTTGAACTAGAAAGTTCAAAAGAAAAGCATTTATTTGAAATAATAGAAATTGTTTGTTGCACTATAAACATCTTTAATCTCGCTTTTGAACAATTTAATGCACCCTTGCTGAATAAAAGTGTTACCGACCACAAACGTTTGAACGGTAGTGTATGTTTTATCCTGATTTGTTTGGAACACAGATGTTGATCTTTTTTGTCTTTGTTGCTCATGTATTTTCATATTGTTTGCTTCTTAAAATTTTAAATATTTGGCAATTTCAATTCATTTTAAGATCCTACACCCAGAATTTTTGCTAATTTTGCTAATCGTAATGGTTTTGGTTCAAGCGTAATGTCACATGGTATGTATGACCTTCATGGCGTTTATAGCATTACTCTGCCCTTGCAGCCTAAGGTCATTCCCAATGCTATATGTGGCATATGCCAGAAGGGTAAGGAGGCCAACAAGAAAGGCAAACCAGAGGCTCTCATCCACTGCTCACAGTGCCAAAACAGTGGTAAGTCAAAACTATCTCTTCCTGTTGTAGTGTCTGTTTAAACAAGAGCAATGAAACACAAAAATCAAGTGGAGATGTTTAACTTCTAGTAATATGTTCTGTCTGCCACACTGCTAGTGTTTATTCCTCATCTAAAACTGTCACCTGGAGGCCGCAGGGTCCCGGTCTCCATTGTCTTCTTGATGATTAAAGATGCTGTGTTAAGATAACTGGAGTATCATCAAGTGTCAGCATCCTGTTGAAATAAACCTGTTCGGTTTGTAGCATTGCGAGAGTAGCAGAGATGATGTGGAGCCTCGCTTTGTGTTCAGGTCACCCGTCCTGCTTGGATATGAGTGTGGATTTGGTGTCCCAGATCAAGATGTATCCCTGGCAGTGCATGGAATGTAAGACCTGCACCGTTTGCGAGCAGCCGCACCACGAGGAGGAGATGATGTTCTGTGACAAGTGTGATCGAGGCTACCATACCTTCTGTGTGGGCATGGACTCCATTCCCACTGGTGAGTCTTCTCCTATGTGCATGCATTTATATGACACAATATTGAGATGATGTAATGCTGAATTCGAACGGAACTAATGTTCTCCTCACAAACATTTTTTCTACCCGATAGAAGCCTGTTGTCAACAGTTAAAAATAGGCTTTGGTTACAGCACACACATGATCAAAGATTTTGTGCATGTTTTTGTCAATCAATCAAATAAATTTAACCCTGAACCTCAAAACCAGTCTCGCGTCGCACGGGTATATTTGTAGCCAGAGCCAACAATACATTTTATGGGTCAAAATTACAGATTTTTCTTTTATATTACGTAAAGATCATGTTCCATTTAAGATATTTTGTGAATATCTTACTGTAAATATATCAAATGTATTTTTGTGAGTGGATATGCGTTGTTAAAGACTTCATTTAGAACACTTTAATGGCGATTTTTCGAATTTTTTATTTTATTTATTTTTTTTTTTTTTTGCACCCTCAGATTTTCAAATAGTTGTATCTTGACCAATTATTGTCCTATCCCAACAAACCATACATCAATGGAGAGCTTATTTATTCAGCTTTCAGATGATGTATAATTATCAGTTTCAAAAATGTACCCTTGTGACTGGTTTTGTGGTCCAAGGTCACAAATAAAAAAATTTTCCTGTAATTTACAAAGCAAAATTAAGTACAGATTCCCTAATAAAATATTACTCCAGTAAAAGTATTAAGTACTACTATTGAAGAAAAACGCAATAACTTGTTAAACAATGCGATATTCGATATGTGATACATTATTGCTTTAAGTGTGTAGCTTAAAGTAGTTTCTTCTCTCTCTCTCTCTCTCTCTCTCTCTCTCTCTCTCTCTCTCTCTCTCTCTCTCTCTCTCTCTCTCTCTCTCTCTCTCTCTCTCTCTCTCTCTCTCTCTCTCTCTCTCTCTCTCTCTCTCTCTCTCTCTCTGTCTGTCTCTCTGTCTCTGTCTCTGTCTGTCTCTCAGGTTGCTGGGTCTGTGATTTATGTAACAAAGAGATACCTACACCTCAGAAGAAGGGAACAATAAAAACACCAAAAAAAGCTAAATGAGTTCCAAAAAGATGACCAACTTTTGATATTAATTTTTTATTTTTCTATTATTTGAATGACTAGTCCATATGTTTGGCATGTTGCATTAATTTTTTTTTTACATTTTGTAGCTGTTTTTTTTAATACAATTGTTTCCACTGTAGATGATGTTTTTGTATTCTTTACAATAAAGTACAAAACCAATTTTTGTGTGTGTGTCTTATTGCTTTTGTTTTGGTCATTTTTGATTGGTCTTAAACATTGCTCACTCCAGTGTTTAATCATTCACACTCATTCAGACTTGAAACGTCCTGATGCAGTAATTATGCAGGGACTGGTGTGTGTTTAGCAGGGGTTTTTTAACCACACCATAATGGAACAAGTCAGTCGTCTCAACTTTCCCTGACTAGTGAATGGGAGTATTTTTGTGTTGTATTGTGCTGTGTAGCAGATGCCACGTGGAGGTCAATAGTAAAACAGCAGGTAACAGAGGTGTGTGTGTGTGTGACTGCTGCTCTGCCACCTGATATGTGTGTTTGCAGCACAATAAACATGCCAACCTGCTCTTTGGAAAAGAGACACTTGTGAAAGCCTCGTTATAAAGGATCCAGCCTTCCATTGAGTAGTCCGGGTGTGTTTTGACCGAGCCACAGGTGATGTCTGGCTGTTTGGAGCTTGTGTTGTGTAATTGGATCTAGTCAGCGTCAGGTAACTATTCAAAAGCTCCCTTTGGATGAAAACGATACGCCAGCCTTAAAGAAAAATAGACGTATGCAACCAGGGCTTAGTAGTGTATGCAGTCTTTGGCTCTTCTGATCTATTATAATCAAATCAATGTTTTATAGACAAAGTTTAAACTTAAACTGAGCATGCATCTAATAATAATTACAGTTATAATAGTGTAACCCTTCTGCACGGATCTCGAACCCCGGCCTTCCGGCATAGGAGTCTGACGTGCTAACAAGGAGGCTAAAAGCTATAATATTTAGCATGACCTTTGATACACTACCCACATTTAAAGTATATAAAAGCTGTAATATTGTGAAACATCACAATTTTATCATATATTTTAAAATATTAATGATCATTGTGATGGTGAAATGGCCATTAGCCACTCAGTCTTCAGTGTCACATGACCCTTCTGAAATCATTCTAATATGCTAATTTTCTGCACAATAATGTTGATAACGGTTGTGTGTGATCAAATTTAGAAAAATAAGGTTTTAATAGTAATATAATAAAGCTAGCCCGACTATTTTTAAGTGTTTTGCTAGTTTTAGTGGTGTGGAGCATCACATTATTGACGTTTGACAGCCAACAAACTTCCATTTCGTTTATACGTTCATTAAAATAAATTCCACTTCGTTAGGTGGACCTATTTTATCTGATGCCATGGCATTCAGACGTTTTACTGGTTTCTTAAGTTTACGCTTTTTTGACGAATCTGTGGTAGGGTTTCAGACAGCAGTCACAGTAATGAAGATTTGCGCTCAGAATAGTTAGGAGGACTATTTTAATGTTTAAACGCAAAATGATCGACATGTTAAGAAAAGTAGCGGCCACTTTAAAGGTGAGGTAACGGGTATATCAGTTATAAAGCTTTAAAACGTTAGAAGAGTCCATTCAAGTTTACTCTAATAATTTTCCAATCATGAATGAATGAGATGAATGTGTGTTCAGACACCTTTGAAAACCACACGAGGGCGCAGTTACTCCGTTTTCATGTTTCCCTCAGTAATAAAGCGGGAAAATTGGCTCCTTTAAGGTTTACTGCACATTTATGTCCCCATTAAAAATGACAGTGTTTGTTTCTGAAGGCACACCAACTCATTTTGGGTGTACAGTCTCCCTTATCTGGCCCATATAGTTCAGGTCGTGGAGCTGATGAGATGAATCTGATGTGTTTGATTAGGAGGAGTTTGAAAATGTGTAGTGATGGTGGGAAACACAGAAACCCGCCATTGTTCTCACATTTACATTTAATCATTTAGCAGACGCTTTTATCCAAAGCGACTCATAAGTGAGGCAATTAGGGGTTTCGTGCCTCACTCAAGGGCACCTTAGTCGTGGTATTGAAGGTGGAGAGAGTTAGGGTTATTTTATTCAGTTTATTCACAATCCCCACTTTCAATTCCTACAGGCATGGGAATCGAACCAGCAACCTTCAGGTTAAAAGCCCTCAACTTTAGGCCACTTTATTTCTCTTTATTTCTTTAATTTGATCACAATAATGTTAACAGAGAGATGCATTTTAAATCATTTTTTAGTTTGAGTGGATGTTGCCACGTTTGCTTTTTTGGCAGGCATTTAACAACTTTAAGAAATAATCCAGGTATTTCTTCATTTTTTTTACATGAAGCTTCATGGAAAACATGTTTTAATTGGTAATTAATTTTTTTCTGATGTCCTCAAATTCATTTTCTCTTTTGGATGAAACGGGAAGTGGCATCATTTCTACACGATTACAAGAGCACAAGCAATTTTTTTGTGTTTTTGTGGGTTTTTTCCCCCTCAATCTAAACATCTTGTACTATTTGATTAGATAAAATTACAGGAATCTTTCAGAAGATTATATACAAAATATCAAAATGAACGTCAGGCTTGTGTAGTCCTTTTACGTAAATGAGCAATGGATAACTCTATTTTCAGCATAATAAAATATTTTTGTGTCATAATCAAGGTACAATTTGTGTGAGTGATTTGTGTGATATATATAAGGAGTCACAGAGTTTCAAATGTGAGGTCTGATGACAGGAACAACCCTCTGGCAAACTTTTACATAAATCTGCTTCACAAATAGAGCTCTGTAACCCTCCATCAGTGGGTTTATAAGTAATTTTGGCTTTAGGGACAGCCGAATAATGTAAAGCCATCAGTCAAGAATGATATCCTGTGGTCAAATATATTGTAATTGCAACAAATTCAACGGCAGATCAAATGCCCAAATACGTTTGTAATGCATTATTATAGGTAATAATGCTACTTAGCATTACAATATTATGCTGTGCCCATGCATAGAAATATGAATAAACCTCCAACCCTAAGTATAAAAAATTTTGGCCAGCAAGTAACCACCTAGAAATTGTATAACAATGTGCTAAAACCGTTCAGGACATGCAGTATAACATGTAATGATGATGATGATGGTAATAGCAACAAGGATTTGTGGTGTATCGTTTAATTGATACTCGATGGACTTCTGAATTGTGTGTGTTGTAATCCAGAGCTGTACAGACCTGTAGGAGATCTTTACTTATTTATTGTGACGTATCTGAGTGAAACAGATTATTGAAGAGAAAAATGTAGCACTCTTTAGCATATTTTTAAATAAATAAGTAATATACACTAAAGTTTGGACACTGCATATTATTTACAGTGAAATGAAAGTATATTGGTTTAAATGTATATTAAATGCAATTAGTGGAATTTCAGAGTGTATTCTTTTAACGTGCCTATGTAAAACTTAAGTGCATTTTTATATGTAATTTCAATTACTTCTATTGTAATCTTTTGTTTGAAATATGGTTGAAGTGCCGAATGTACGAACAAGTATTTATGGTAAACTAAAATTTAATGTCATGCCTATGGTATTTCATGTATTTAAATATTACACTTTTGGAATGATGAAGTTGCAGTTTTTAAAATATTTTAACTTTAAATGTAATAAATACTACAGTTAAAATTATAATCAAGTACTTTACGTGTGTTTAGTTGTCAACACATCAAAATAAGTGTGATCATTTAAAATGTAAATACAAAACAGCATACATTGGAGAGAAATGTCATTTCAGTGGAAGATCGAGTTCTGACATTTTGATAAAAAAAATTACAAGGTCAAAAGAAAGAAAGAAAAAACAAACATATACATGGATGAATTGTTCACAATAACATCTATAACAGGGATGGGCAACTTCGGTCCAGGAGGGCCATTGTCCTGCAGAGTTTAAAGGATTAGTTCACTTTCAAATGTAAATTATCCCAAGCCATCCTAGGTGTATATGACCTTTTTTTCTTTCTGACAAAAAACACAAATGGAGAAATATTAATAAATATCCTGAGCTTTATAATGGCAGTGAAGTGGGATCGACGAGTATGAGTTGAAGGCTTCCATCAACATCCATCAATCATAGATGTACTACACACGGCTCTGGAGGGTTAATAAATGCTTTCTGAAGCGAAAAAAAAAGTATGAAGTAAAATTTCTTCCGTCAGACCCCCTTCCATATTCAAGCTACAATGAAAGTGTAAACTAGCATCGCATCAGGTACACTTTTTCAGTAAGTTGAATTGGGAAGGTGTAGGATGTAGCTTAAGTGTTTTGAACTGCAAGAGTTTTAAACTTTCTTCGTATGTTGAATACGGAAGCTAGATATTTTACTTCACAACTTGTTAAATATGGATAATTTTTTTACACAAGTGCATCGCTTCACTTCAGAAGGCCTTTATTAACCCCCCGGAGCAGTGCGGAGTACATTTATGATGGATGGATGTGGAGTCATGAGCTCATAGTGACCCCCGTTCACTGTCATTATAAAGCTCAGATGCATCAGGAAATTTATTAATATATCTCTGATTGTGTTCATCTGAAAGAACAAAGTCATATTTACCTAGGATGGCTTGAGGGTGAATAAAGCTTGGGCTAATTTTCATTTGAAAGTGAATTAATCCTTTAACTCCAACCCTGATAAAAATTAATAAATAAAACTCACCTGCCTGTAACTTTCTAGAGCTGCACAAATATGAATAAATTAAGAATCGTGATTCTCCCACAAACAAAATAACATGTCATTTACTAGAGGTTTGGACAAAATCTTAATTGCTGCCGTCTATTTAAAAAAAAATTTAATTAATTTAAATTACTTAAAAAAAAATATTTGAATGAATGATTCAATGACTCACTCAGAAAAGGTGTGTGTGACTTGAAGCAGTGCTGTACAGACCAATCGGTGTATGACATCAAAGTACCACGAGAGCAATTCGAAAGCATATGGAGCCATCTGCTCCCTGATCACTGTGCAGCGCAGCTTCAAGTCGAACACACCTAAAGACTTCACTTGTTTCATTACTGGATGAATCAGCATTTTTAAACAAATCTCTTGAATGAACAATTCAATGACAAATACATTTTTCAACAGTTACTTGTCGCCACCTATTGTAACGATGTAATTGATACAATATTCATTTGAAGCGTCAAGTTTCTTTCAAAAGGTGATTTAGGGTGCGTTCACATTTATCATGTTTGGTTCGATTAAAACGAACCCTGGTGCGATCGCTCAGTTAGTGCGGTTCGTTTGAACATATGTGAACACTGCCATCCGAACCCTGGTGCGCACCAAACAAGCGGACCGAGACCGCTAAAAAGAAGGGTCTCGGTCCGCTTCCAAACGAACTTTGGTGCGGTTCGATTGATATATGAACGCAACACGGACCAAAGACATGTAAACAAACCAAAAACAGGACGTAATGTCACAAGATGTGACGCTACCTGTCAGCTGATTTGACGACGCGGAATGATCGGTGTATCCAAAATGAGTAGAGGGAGCAGCGAGGACCTGTTCGTGAGTTCTCAGCTGGTAAAAATAAAGCATATATACACACATAAAATGATGGCGTTTAATCCAGCTCACAGCATTGTTTTGAATGTTCGGTAAGTGAGCTCTGTCGCGAAATATACGTCATAAAAGCCAACTGTAACACAGTTCTTAAGAACGGGAAGAAGGAGGCGGGAACCGGCGAATGTTCAACAATAAAACGAAAGTAAAAGGGCGGCCACAAACATAATTAAACAAAGTCCAGGCCTGGTCCTGTGTGGAGTACATTTATGATGGATGGATCTCATGATGGATGGAGTTCTTAAGAACTGTGTTACATTGGTGCCGAAACCCGGGAGGAAGGAGGGATATGCTGCCGAAAAGCCCTCGCTGCTGAGGGGGATCACGGTACTGAGGAGGTCGGGCAGCGCAGGAGCGTGAAGACCGCGAGTGGCTGCCCAAGGCGGTGGTGCTGGAGTGAGCTCTCCGTCCCACCTGTTGCTCAGTCAGAGAAGGAAGGAGACGGAAGCACAAAGACGAGAGAGGGGAGAGAGGAAAAAAAAAAATTTCTTGGCCGGTTCCCGGACACACTGCCGCTCGGTCCTCAGCCAGCCGAGAGGCTCTTCCTCACGGTGCTATGCGATGGCACTGGACGCTCGGTGGATGCCCCGATCCTCCTCCGCCCCCTGGCGGCCGGCGATGGCTCCTCCGGCTGAGGGCAGCCGGCAGCGAGTCCCCCGTTCCCTGCTCCTCCCCATCACGGCGCAAGGCAGCAGGCTCCGGCCCCTGGTGAACGGCGGTGACTCTTCCGCTCCCTCCTGGACGGCAGCCACCCCACCTCGTCCCAGGGGCATGGCAGCGAGCTCTCCGTCCCACCTGTTGCTCAGCCGCTTTCTCGTCCTTCACTATCATCGCTCCTCTTTTATGCTTCCGGAGCTGCTCCATGAGAGATACGAGACCGGTGTGCCGCACAGCTGACACTCATTATCACTCGCGTCACCGCCCCGTGCCATTCCCTCACGGCTCTCGCCCACCCTGCTCGTCACACCTACCAATCACGTTGTGTCCGAATCCCTATGCCTTTGCTTTGGTAACTTTAGGTTCGCTGTTAAAAATGCCAGTGTGAGCACTAAGTGGACCAGGACTATATGTTTTGTTTTTGTTTTTTGGTCCAGACCAAACAAATCAAACCACAAGTTTGAACGCACCCTTAGTCTATATTGGTCGCTACCATAGACAGTAATGTTTATATGAGAACCATTATCCCAGTACTTCTGTGATCATGTGAACTATTGTAAGACAGATATAATGATACTATGTAGTTGAAAAGGCTCAGCAGCAGCGCCATCGCAGATCTGAATGTTCCTGTGGGATCAGACTTGTAAAAGGTTTAATAGACAGAGCTGCATCACTGTCATTTAAGAATAAGTTTGCATGGGTGTTTGAATCGAGATTGCAATCTTTTAACGATTAATCATGCAACTCTACTTAGGAATCCTTAAAACATTCGCTGTGTTTCCATCCAAACATGAAGTGAATCTTTTCAAAAATCACAAAAAAAGAGAAACAGACAAATGCGAATTATGTACGTTTCCAAGTTGTTCAAACGTATGATGGTGGCATTGGTAACCTGGTAAGGGTTCGTGAAGGGTTCGCCCAAACATTTATGAATAAGAAAATAATAAACAAGAAGTGTCTGAACTCTTCTCGACTTTACACACACATCTAAGAGGAAAAGCCAGAAAAACAGTACAAAAAGCCCGCATGACCCTATCCACGGCAAGTCCGGAGGGGAAAATGCATTGCACACACAAAAAGAGCCAGAACATCCCAAATGAAGAGTCAAACAGAGTCAAACATAAAGTTTTCCGTGGGTTTAATGTTTGCTACGTCAAAAATGCATTTCCATCTCACACTATTCACATTAACTCTTTTTCCGTGCAAGTCAAAAACCACCTCAAGTGAGCATAACAACTTTTTTTGCAAATTAAGGCATTTTTATTGAAATTTGGTGTTTCCATCACTTGTTTGTGATGCGATACTTCAAAATGCACGTAAAAACAAGGTGATGGAAACATAGCTATTGATTAGCTTGTTCAGGTGTGTTTCAACTCTGCAGGACAGTGGCCCTCCAGGACCGAAGTTATATAACATAGCAATAGTGAATTTCCATTTAATGCTGACTTTAAAGAACACAACACTTTGGGTTACTCACCTTCTTGTACAACTGTGCGATCTGTGTCCAAACAAATGATTGGTTGTTGTATTGCCATATAGAATCAATATTTAAACAGCTAACCACATGGAATAGAAACCCCCATTACAAGGCTTAAATGAAAAGTTTTTCTACTCCTTGCATTCTGAGTGGACGAGCGGGTAACAAATACCCCCATAGCCTACTTTCCCCCGTTTTCTGTTTTCATGCCACTAAAACTACTGCAACCACAAGACAGCAGTGAAGCCACGGAGAAACTCATTCATATTTGAGCAGCGGCCTCGACGCTTGAGCACCTGCCTCACACCTGTTGCCCCGTCACAATAGAAATGGCTCGCTCTCTTTGCTTTCGGGACGTTGAAACTGAGGTCAGTTTATGCTGTTAAAAGCTGACACCAAGATGAACAAGCTAGTTATCCTCAGTTGTTGATAGAATTGAATAAAGGCTATTTTTTAGTTCTATATACATTTGGACTCTAACAATAATGAAGAGCAAACCCTCAAGGGAGCAATATTGTTCGGTGAGGAGTGATGCTGCAGTTGTTCCGTGGATGAGATGGAACACTGGCTGTTGCCTTAGGCCAAAACAGGGACTTGGAGATGTTGAACCTCAATTGGAAAAAATTGCTACAGATGCTCACTCTAATAGGATGGCCAGTGGCCACTGACTGTCCAAGGCTCCATTCCAACATCTAGCAAGCTCCCAGCATTCTAAATCCCAAAGTATACTTTATTTTTTTACATTGTATGCACAGTTGTATGCACAGCCTTTCAAAGTATACTCCATTTGATATGTATGCATATACAGGGGCTCGACGCATTTGCATTACGAAAACTTTCACGCCTTCTCTTTAGCAAATTGTGAAGATATTTACACATCTTTATCGTTATCGTTACACATCTTACTTTCTAACCTCCTCGCACAATCTCATCCACGTAACCATTCGTGGTTTCTGTCTCTTCCACGTTTTTCTTTGACTACCTTGTGAATCAACAGCCCTGGGTCACTGTTGCCACCCTGTGGACAAACTAATTAGCACAAAAAAATTCAAAGTACGCATGGTTAGAAAAATCATGTTGCACGCATACTGTTCTGATGATGAAATTTGTGTCGCGCGCTGTGCGCGGACCCTAGTGTATGCTAAGGAAGTGAAGTAGTATACTTTGGGCTTAAGGTGTCGTTAGTGTGCTCCTTACACAAAGACTGTTCCAAAAGATAGGTAAGATACCATTTTGGTCAGATACCAAGACAGCATGTATCATTTGCAGGGAAGGCAATACCAGAATGCACTGCAACAAGCTCAGTGAAAAGAAATCCAATATGGCGGATGCAGCGAGAGTGATTCTGATAATAAATAAAGGCACAATTCATTCAATGCTGAAAATTAGCAATCAGTGTAGTTCAGAAATAATGTATACTTAATATACACAGGCTTGCTGTGTATTTTTGCTTATAAAGTGTAACTGTTGGGTTCCAACAGAAAAAGTCCCATTCATTTTCTCCATAGGGAACTGATTTTGAACGATAACTTACTGTGAGTTATGAAGCTGTTTATCGATAGTATTTGCTTCTATTAAAGCCATTATTCCACATTACTTTAAAATAACCCTGTTTAACAGAGTAACCCCTGATGAATTTTATCAGAATTTTATGCTGATGAAACATTACACATGAATCTGCAGCGAAATCTCCACCAAACAATCTGCCGACTCCCATGAAGCGCTGTGAATGACATGAAGCTTTCAAACTTCTTGAATATCTGTGGCTGTGGCTGAAATCACCCCCTATACCCTCATTCACTATTCCCCACATCAGTCCAGTAATATAGTTCACTGAGGGAGTGAGTGGATTCAGAGATCGAGTGCTCCTGAAGGGCTGCCACTTTTGCATAGTTTGTGCTTGCTGTTTAATAATCATTTGAAAATTAGCAAACTGGCAGATCCAGTATTAATGAAAAGATTTATCTTGAACTCGGTCATGGAAACCAGCGTGTATAAACCTTAATTAATCAATTCAATCAATTAAAAATGAATTTATACCTGTATGATATTACGATGAACCAGTGGTTTGGAAAATTGATGGATGGATGATTCAGCTGCAGGAAACATCTGGTGTGACGTGGGATTTCTTTCAGGCACGTGACTCTCACAGTGCATTATGGGTATTCTCTAGCAATTGAGCGTACATCGGTTTTACACTCGTTATTGCAGTGCATTGTGGGATTGAATGAGTGCACTCGTAACATCCACTATGTTATCGGACACCACTACAAATAGCTGTCACCTCAAATAGTGCCATATTTAAGCATCAGAATGGAGAAGAAAGGTGATTTAAGTGATTTTGAACGTGGCATTGTTGTTGGTGCCAGACGGGCAGGTCTGAGTATTTCAGAAACTGCTGATCTACTGGGATTTTCAAGCACAACTATCTCTAGGGTTTACAGAGAATGGTCAGAAGAGGAGAAAAGATCCAGTGAGCAGCAGTTCTGTGAGCGAAAATGCCTTGTTTATGCCAGAGGTCAGAGGAGAATGACCAGACTGGTTCAACCTGATAGAATGGCACCAATAACTCAAATAACCACTCGTTGCAGCCATTCTATGCAGAAGAGCATCTCTGAATTCACATAAGCAGATGGGCTACAGCAGCAGACGACACACCAGTGCCACTCCAGTCAGCTAAGAACAGGAAACTGAGGCTACAATTGATTTACCCTTCGCCGGCAGTTTGATTGACAGGTGATCTGACCAATCATGACCCCGAATCCACCATTTTGTCCGACAAAGCAGTCAGGATAGATTAATGTTGGTGAACTTGAACTTGAAAATTGTGTGTACTCACATCTTTCCGCGCTTGAAACAACATTCCTTCTGATGTTCATTCATGTTTATTTGATGCTATAAATGAACTAGTATGAAGAGATGATCGGTTCACAAGCCGCTTGAAGGAGCTACAGCGATCTGTTACGACACATTAAAGACACACTACACGCTATTTATTGTTTAAACTTCTTTAAAAAACTACGATATATTAAATATGAAACTCTTTCATACGTTGTCCGTGTCCTCTTTGCTCCAGGATGTATTTTTCCCTCCGTTAGAACATGATGTGTGGCGTGAGAGCGCATGGGTTGTCGGTTCAAAGCTCAAATCATCTCAAACTGGTTTCTTGAACATGACTGAGTTCACTAAACTCAAATGGCCTCCACAGTCAGCAGATCTCAGTCCAATAGAGCAGCTTTGGGATGTGCTGGAGCGGGAGATTCTCATTATGGACAAATCTGCGTGATGCTATCATGTCAATATGGACCAAAATCTCTGAGGAATGTTCCCAGAATCTTGTTGAGTCTATGACATGAAGAATTGAAGGAGTTCTGAAAGAGTGCAACACGGTACTAGCAAGGTGTACCTATAGTGGCCGGTGAGTGTACGCGTAATTTGCAGGGGGGTTTTTTAATGAATTTCCAATGACAACATAAATATGATAGATCAATATTTATCTCTCATATTTAAGTTGTCATTGCCAAAGCTTCATAGGATTGTAGTTCTTTTCTTCATTAAAGCAGTTACGTACACCGTCTTCTACATTTGTCTTTTTGTCTGATTTTTAAATACTTTTTTTCTTAAAACAAAGTTTGTAAAGTTGTGATTCATGTTGTAGCTGGTTGGTTTGGTTCATGGCTTATGTCGCTTTTGGAACAGAGCCCAAATTATGCCTGACTTTGATTTTGGGTGTTGAACCAACATATGGATATACTTTTTGGAACTCTACTGCCAAGTTTATCCTTTAGGATACAAAGTTTGACATAGTAATATCATATCTCATTTAATCTTCCCTAAAAGGTATGGATTCATACACCTCACAGTTCTTAACTTAACGTCACAGCCTAACAGGTCTGTGCCCTGTGAGTGAAGACAACATATGGACAATGCCCTCCCTTCCTGTTTCAAGGGAATGTTGTTCTGGCTGGGTGGACTCCTGGGAAGGGGAGCGTTACCTTTGACCTCTGGGAGAACTCATTTACTCTGACCCACAGTGAGAAGATGATGGGATCTGCAGAAAAGGATGCAGCTAACCAGCTGTCTCTGGCAACACACCGTAGTACTATAGGAGGCCAGTGATGGAACGTTCCCCCTTCTGAGAGGAGCAAAAGAGCCACATCCATTATCACCGATCCTACTTTTATCCCATACCATTATACACTGTGATTCCCTACAAAAGCTTGGTTATTGATAGGTTCGGCTCTAAAGGAAACATCTGAAGAGCTGCAGGAAACTTTACGATGAAAAATTGGACCTTTCTGTTATTACGAATACTTGTCATGTTTGGGGCCTAAGATTGGGTGGAAATTTAAATTAAAAAAAAATAATAATAAAATTTTTTTAATCAGGTTATTGTTAGTTACCTTACCATACAGTACAACATTTTATGTTTTAAGATGGCATTTTATGTAATTTTACAGTAAAATACTGTAAAATGGATGGTTTTTGAAATATGAATTGACATAATTTACAGTTTAAATCTCGTATATACACTACCGTTTGAAAGTTTGTGGTCTCTTATGCTCATATATGTTAAAATGTAATTTATTCCTGTGATTACACCATTGTCACATGATCTTCAGAAATCATTCTAATATGCCAATTTGCTGCTCAAGAAACATTTCTGATTACTATAAGAAATTATGTTGAAAACAATCTTTTTGTGGAAGCCATATATTTTATTAGGATTCTTTGATAAAAAGAAAGTTCAAAAGATCAGCATTATGAAATAGAAATGTTCTGTTACATTATAAATGCCTGTCACTTCTGATCAATTTAATGTGTCCTTGCTTTATAAAAATATGAACTCAAATTAAATTGCTTATAATTAAATCTTATTGACCCCAAACTTTTAAATACTGTGTGTGTATACTGTATCTTTGTACCTTCTTAACAGTAAAAGTACATTCCCAGAAGTCCCTGAATGACACATCACATACGATTATACTTAATTAGTATTTATATCTTTGGATTATATATAAATATTACTTTCATTTTCATTGATTTCATTTAATTTTCAGCATATATATTTTTCATTACTTTGATATAAAATCACTCATGATAGAAGATTTTGGTCCTGTTTGGACGACTCTTCCATCAGTGTGTCTTTTCATACATTTGATGCATCTGATATGGCTTTTAATGAGGTAATGTTACACCCGTATGCTCTTGCCTCAGTGTTTTACTGCTGCCTTTTGCTCGGGCATGACAGCTGTGGGACTGACATCACTTCCCAGCTCTTAATGTGGTGAAGATGTAATTCAAGTAGCCAGTATTTACAGACTCAGGCACATCTTCCTGACCCATCACACATCCTGAGAGATTTCACCCTGCCTGATGTGTCAATAGGAAAAGGTGTTTGTAGAAATTTGAACTGTTTATGTAGAGTTGTGCCAAAATGGCCCTCTTGCTCAAATGATATTGTTTGTCATGATTTATAAAAGTGCGTCTTTGGCAGACATTGCAGGAATAATAAATATTCACTGAAAACACTGCAAAGTAAATATTTAAAAGATACAACATAACCTTACATGGCATCTTTGAGGGGGGTTTTGAAAAGCAAATTGTACGGGAAGCACTCTTGAGAAGAAACTCCAACATGACATTTTAGTTACATTGCTTGGATAATAAAATCCTAAAATTGTGACTTTTATGTGAAATGAATTTCTACACTGTTCCTCTGGTACGTCCTTGAATTTCAAAAATACATTTGAGCAAGGTCCGTTCAAACCAAGAACCATAATTATAAAGATAACCATTATCGTTCTGTTTATTCTAAGCACACGTTGAGGTTTTGTCGTCTGCCACTTTAAATGTTCAAGCTCTTTAAAGCAGGATTCTGATTGGCTGTGAATGTTTTATCGTTCACCAGCTAGATAAATCGTTCTGAAAGCGATTCCAACAATACCATGTCTCTGTGCCGTTATCGTTAAGGTTGTGGTGAAGTCTCGGCTATTCTTTTACATTTAAAGCGAATTTTAGAGCTATATCTTTATCGTTGTCATTATAGTTAGCGTCATTGGTGTGAGCGGGCCTTAAGAAAGAAAGAATAACCTGGAAACATTCAGGTGAAAACACCGAACCTCAGCACAAAAGCTCAGTGCAAATGTCACTTCACAATTTCTTCACTGGGTTCAGATTGAACAGAGAGCAAATGTTTATATGTTGGTTTTCATTTCATTGAAACACCTAATGTGATCACACAAATGGCCTGGCACAATTATCCACAGTTTGATTGACAGGCAATCTAACCAATGATAATGCCGAATCCGCCATCTTATCCGACAAAACCGTCAGGGAGTAGCCTATAGTAGATTAACGTTGGTTAACTTGAAATATTGTGCGTACTCACGTCTTTACGCGGTTGAAACAACATTCCTTCTGATGTTCATTCACGTTTATTTGATGCTATAAATGAACTAGTATGAAGAGATGATCTAATAATCTGCCTCAACACATTAAGGAGCCACTGTACGGTATTTAGTGTTTAAACTGCTTTAAAAAATCACAATATTTTAAATATGAAACTGTTTCATACGTTGTCAGTGTCCTCTTTGCTCTGAGATGTATTTTTCACTGCGGGAGAACATGGGTTGTTTTGCGAAGGGTCAATTATTAGTCTTTTTTTTTCTTTTTCTTTTTTTTTGCGACCTGTGAATTGTAGTCGTGGCCTAATGGTGAGGGAGTTGGACTTGAAATCTGAAGGTTGCTGGTTCGATTCCCACACCGACAGGAATTGAAGGTGGGGATTGTGAATGAACAGCACTCTGTCCAGGACCATGACTAAGGTGCTTCCATGACTTGTAAGTCCCTTTGGATAAAAGCATCTGCTAAGTAATTAAATGAATCATTATTACACTGATCATCAATCATCATTTAAGCATGTTATATGTTTGGCAACTCTACTTTTAACCCAAAAAGATGTAGTGTGTAGCTTTTAATTTCTTAAACAACCATGTTGGAAGATGCATTATGGCCATATTCCAGGATGGCAATGCCAAGATTCATCAGGGTTAAAATTATGAAAGAATGGTTCACAACTTTTATTTCTATCAAGAGGTGCATCAATTTTTGGCCAAGATCCATATGAATTGAGCGGTTTAGTACAAAATTTCTGGACAGACTTGATCGCTTTATGTTATGAACAGATTTAATGCAGGCTTTTATTCACATATAAACATAAACTAAACTGAACCTGATTGATATGTGAGAACAAACCTTTTATGGAAGCTCAAACACACAAAAATGAACCTTATTGGTTCTCACACGTCAAGCAAACACGCTTCAGCTTCCGTTTTCCACAACTGATGAGTTTTTATATGTGTATAAAAACCTAAATTCAATCTGTTCATCATATGAAGTGATTGTGAAAATTGCAGAAAATTTCAACTAAACCGCTAAATTCATATGAATTAGATTTACGATCTCTTTATGATCTTTTTGAAGCATCAAAGTGGTGGTTGAGTGGACTGTCAATGGAGGGACAGAAAGCTCAGATTTCATCAAAGAGATTTGTGTTCCAAAGATGAATGAAAGTCTTACAGGTGTGGAATGACACAACGGGTGAGTAATTAATGACAGCATTTTCACTTTTGAGTGAACTATCCCTTTAAGTGGCTTATAACTGTGATCTCATAATAACTCTTTTGTTTTTGAATAAGTCCTACTTGACAAGTATGTATTCATCCTCTTTAGCCACATTTGCCTTTTTCTAACTTTCACACTCATATTTTTTCAGCTCCTCTCTTCTGAATAATTCCACTCAGTCTGCAAACCTCAGCAAGTATCTAAAGACAAGCAGCAAACACTTGCCAAAGAAAACACTTAGTCAATTTAGTGCAATTATCCAATTCACCAATTCAAACGGCAATCCATCTTTATCAATCACAGGTGTCAGACATAACAGACTAATACACACTGTTTTCTCAGAAATGTTTCAACCTTTTGATTTCAAGAACCACACAGGTAAGAATGTAAGGGTCAACCTAGGGTGCATGAATGAAATAGCAAATTACGGTATTATACTATTTTTTTTACAATAGGTACTATATGTTTACACAAATATATAACTATATTGTGAATTTCCCCTTGTGAAAAAGAAGTACACTTTAGCATACTTTTAAAAAGTGTATACCCTACTTGTTACAGAAAGAATACACTCAAGCACACAAGGAACGTAATATTTTCGAACACTTAATTGCTTAATTAATGTTATTTACAATCAAATGAAAATGTATTATAATTTAAATTTATATTAAAAGTAGTTTAAGTAGTCATTTCATAATTACTTCCATTGCCTTTGAAATATGGAATCGGTTCATGTTCATGGATGCGATTATTAACGTTACTGTAGTATGAAGCAGAGCAGGAGCGAGTGTTGTGGAGCTGAACGACGCCGCTGGAGCGACTGATAATGAGAGACGATCGCGACACACGCCTCCTGAGCAGCGGGACTTTTATTATGCCACAGTCGCTGCCTCAGCTTCTTCCGGTCAACGTGGAGTAAAGCAGTTCTGTTTATCATATTAGATACATTTATGTGTTGAAAGCTGTTATAATGCTAATGCTGCTATGATACACTTGTTGCACACTGCAGTAAGCCAGATCGATGGTCAAACATGGTACTCGCTGTCAATCAAGAAAACAAGATTTAAACAATAAGACTTAAAGTGTTGAGTATATAATATAACATGATTAGTTTTCTGTCGATGAATGTATCAAACAGTTGCTCACCTGTCTAATAAAACACATAATATATTAAAGTGTCTTTGGTGTTTCCATGGTTTCTACAAAATAAAACTGGAAATCGAGGGTAGCGCGGGTATGATGTCATTGATAGGCGACGAATGGACACAGTCCGTGTCCTGCTTAAAATTGCTTACTTCTCTGAATTGAAACATTCTTGGAAACATTTGGGATAATATAAGTACACAAATCAACAATATATATAATATTTTTCTAGTGATTTTGGATATTTTAACCCAAACATCTTACATATTGTGCCTTTAAGTGGCCTTTTATTTCATTTTTCAGTTTTTTTAAAATGCACTTTTATGATTTGAAGTACTCAACAAGTTCACAATCAATAAAATTAAGCTTCTTTTTCCCAGAGATCAGCACAGATAGATAGATAGATAGATAGATAGATAGATAGATAGATAGACAGACAGATAGACAGATAGATAGATAGATAGATAGATAGATAGATAGATAGATAGATAGATAGATGATAGATAGATAGATAGATAGATAGATAGATAGATAGATAGATAGATAGATAGATAGATAGATAGATAGATAGATAGATAGATAGATAGATAGATAGATTCATTATTTCTCATATTATGAGAACTGATTCATCAAGTTCATAATGAACTCAGAAACACGAGCCATCTAATCCCCGGCACATTTACAAAGGGCTGCCAAACAGGCAGGCTCCCAGGCCACTGCATGGATTGTGAGGGGCCATAGACAAGAGCTGGAGACCCACTGGGAGGAGAGAAAACATTCGCTGGCCCTGTCTGACACCAGGGGTTAGGAGGTCAACCTCAGCCACTGTAGGCAGCTTAGAAGAGAGGCCGTCCCTTCTCCCCCCAGCACCATCATTTTGAAGAGCAGGCAGCTGGCAGGTGTCAGGAGTTACAAAGGGCCATCTGTGCACGGAGAACTGTCCCCACCATTCCCTCGCCGGCTACTTCATTAAACTTTACACTTTATAAACCCAGTGAGCTGGCTCGATCTAACTGACCAGAGTGTGGGACATATTCCAAAAGATCTTATCCCCAGCATGCCCCACTTTGTCAGTCACTCACAAAGCATTTTTGTACTTTTTGTCGACAACTGCAACCTAGTTCTAGTAATTATGTATATATTAGGGCTGTCAATTTAACATGTTAATTTAGCACAATTAATTTGAAAAAATTATACCTGTAAATAAATTAACAGTATTTGATAATTAGAAAAAAGCATGAAGGTCCACCCCTAAAGCAGATCATATGAAAACATATAAATGAGATTGTATGAATTAATATTAATTACCCACCAATTCGCCAAAATGTAAAATAGTTACAAATTACCATAAGACTGTGTTGATTCAGCCCATTCCTGCTACTCCGAGAAACATTGCACCACAACCAACTTCATTTACAGACTGCAGGCAGCACAGAATGTGTAAGGACATTCAAACAGGTGCTTCCTTTTTCCCCTAAAAACTGTACAAATCATATTGTATGAATTTATACTAAATGGAAATATGTGCAAAGTTCCAGATTGCAAAGTTTAGGTTTCATATAAACAGACGTTGAATCTGAGATTCAATCGGATTGACAAAAATTAGTCTTTCATTGGATTATCGCTGTTAAGCCTGTTGCGGATGGGGAACTTGCGCCTGTGCGCGGCAGCGGCGTGTCGGCGGAGACTGTCAACTAGCTCATTCCTTGTGAAGGCCTTACCGACACAGCAGCCAGTGGCACAGATCACCAGCAAACCGTCCCATACCGGCATGATGAAAAAGATCTTAAACTAGATGGAACTGGATTAAATATTTTGACTGTTGCGATCCCAAATCGGATTTATGACCTGTAACTCTGCCTGAATATCAAGCAAGTGTTCACTGTTGGCCAGAGGAGAACTGGCCCCCCGACTAAGCCTGGTTTCTCCCAAGGTTTTGTTCTCCATTTGTTGGAGTTTTGGTTCCTTGCCGCTGTTGCCTTTGGCTTGCTTAAGGCACACTTGGGGACACTTGCTTGATATTCAGCAGTGTTTTTGATATGCCTGCATTGGCGTCGTTGTATGCGAACTGAGCTGAGCCGGATGATTACGTCACTGTTTTCTGCAGTGCTGATAGACATAAATTAACGAGATTAATAACTATTGATCTTTGTAGCGGAATGAATCAATACAAATATATAGAATAAGGTGGAAAATGACACCGTTTTCTTTGGGAAAAAATTATTTGCCAATTATTACTGTAAAGCTGCTTTGCCACAATTTGCATTGTAAAAAGCGCAATATAAGTAAAGGTGACTTGAGCTGACTTGACAATAAAACAGCACCCCAGTGTGTTCATTTTTTTTACTTGCGGACTGAACAGAAGAAATGAACTGTAAAAGATTTCCATGTAAAAAAATGCGGAGCCTCAGAGCCACACCCACAGTAATCTCCATGGATCAATGGTAGTTTGAAGGTGTCTTTCACGGAATGTTCATTATTGTAATGATCATCAGCTATAACCACAAGAGGGCACTTCAGCCTGGACTTTCACTCACACACATGCACATTCACTCCCGGACTTCACTTCCCACAATGCACTACACACCTACTCACTCACACCTGCGCACTACATTTCCCAGAAGCCTTGTCCCCTGTCACTGATCACCCCAGACAGCTGTAGCACATTATCCGTCATTATTTAAGCACCATTCACACACACACAAACCGCGAAGTCTGGATTTGGTAATTATGTCATTTCTGAGCATTTATTCCAGTGTCTTGTTTTCCTGGTCCTGTTTTCTGCCTGTCTGTTCTGGTTACTGATTGTTCGCTCCCTTACCTTGTTGGATTTACTGCTCTGATCACTGGATTGTTGTTTGCCTGCTGACTGCCTCGACCTACCCGCCTGTTTACTGTTTACAACTCTGCCTTATCTCTGATATTCCTGTTTGCCGCTGTTTGACCCTGCCTGTTACGACCATTCTGTGCTTTAATAAAGCCTGCAATTGGATCCCATTCCACTGACTCGCCCCTCATTACAATTATCAAACTGTTTCGAACTATGGAAATGAACTTCAAGCAAACTTTTTGTCCAGATTTTGTTCCAAATGACATCACACCAGTTCGTTCTTATTTTGTATAAGTGTATCATGGCCTTAATGCATTACAAGTTATGTGCATTATGTAATCAGATTACTTTTTGATGTAACGAGTATTACTTTCTGAATTCACATTTGAGTTACTTTAAAAAAAACTAAACTTTTCAGTTTAATTAATTTGCTTGCACAGTTTTTAAACTACTGAATTAAAATTCTCTTCTTGATAACGTAGTCATATCATAAACAGCTCGAGGGGTCAGGAAATATTCAGAATATAGTAAATGGTCAGAATATAATAATCTTCTAAATGTTTTTGAAAGAAAATAAAGGCGTATTTTAGGCTACGTTGGTGAATGCATTACTGCGGTAAACACTTGCAAAAAAGAGCTTTTGTAAGATCTGGAGGAGATGTAGGTTCAGCCAAGTAAGAAAAAGTTATGCAAAAGTAATGTAACTCATTACTTTCCATAAAAAGTCACTAAGTAACATAATTAGTTACTTTTTTAGGGAGTAACAATAATGTAACACATTACTTTTAAAGGGAACTTTTCCCAACTCTGTTCATTTTTTAACATTTTCTTTTTATATTTGTCATCAAAGATAGCAGTTATGCTCTTGATAGCCCTGGTGACATTGCTGTGCCTTTCTCTAGTCTAGTTCAACATGGAACAAACATTCCTAATCACATGGAAATTTCATTTTGGTTGATCTCAGTTGGATTGATTGAGGTGTTTACATCATGACGGCTTTTCATTTCGATTGAAATAGTTTAAGAACCACTTACGTACAATACTTTACGTATGTTAAAAATTAACATCCATTTTCAGTAACATTTTTACAGTTTTGCTTACAATTGACCCTTTGCAAACAGTTTGATTGACAGGCGATCTAACCAATCATAACCCCGAAACCATTTTGTCCGACAAAGCAGTAAGGGTAGTTAGTAAATTAACGTTGGTGAACTTGAACTTAAAAAATTGTGTGTACTCACATCTTTCCGCGCTTGAAACAACATTCCTTCTGATGTTCATTCATGTTTATTTGATGCTATAAATGAACTAGTATGAAGAGATGATCGCTTCACGAGCTGTTTGAAGGAGCTACAGCGATCTGTCACCACACATTAAAGAGACACTAGACGCTATTTATTGTTTAAACTTCTTTAAAAAACTACGATATATTAAATATGATACTCTTTCATACGTTGTCAGTGTCCTCTTTGCTCTGCGATGTATTTTTCACTGTGTGAGAACATGATGTGTACCATGAGAGCGCATGGCTCGTTGGACATAGCAACAGTAACTAAAGGGGGCGGATCTTTGCGAAGGGTCTAAGTATTAGATTATGGCAAAAAATAATGTAAATGTAAAAATATTGAATATGAGCATAAATATCCAATATTGGCCAATATATGTCTCATTTTTCGACAGCACTAGTATTGTTGTGAATAAATGGACTGTTTACCTATCTACACACAACCAAGAAATCCATGTCGGATTGATCACTCAATCGGACTGAAAAGCCGTCATGATGTAAACACCTCAATCAATCCAACTGAGATCAACCGAAATGAAATTTCCATGTAATTAGGAATGTTTACATGCACTATAATTTATAACTACCAAGGTACAGTAATAATGTCACTGCAAAAAATACTGTTACAGACTTTTTAAGCTACCTTTTTCTTTCTTTTTTTCCTTTTTTTTCTTTTTTTTGAGGAGGGTGTTGAAACAGTTAAAAACAAGCCTGGATGGAAAGGGTGGTCTCAGGATATGAGAGGGAAATGGCCACAGTAAGGAAAAGGCTCATTCTTTGCATTGTCAAATAGGAAATGGGCAAAGATTCCAAGGAAACTGTCTTGTTCCTGACTAATAATTTGGGCAGACCCTCCTGTGATGGTGAAAATCCATGCACATCTTTGAGAGGTGACTGCTCTTGGTGTGTTAGTGTGCATTTTAAAATGGCCATTTTAGCAGCTTACAGGATGCAATGGCTTTCTAGGAATCTGCCTCGGTGACCTACTGATTATCTGATCGATTAAGCTCTGTTTCTTGCAGTTTAAAGTGGATTTCCTAATTTGACCTACTTTGTATCGCTTTATCCTTTTTATGTTTTAGCAGCATTTTTAAGCATTCATTCAGCTTTTTGCAATGGATACAAAAGAAGAAGAAAAAAAACCAATTAACTGAGGTATAGACCTGACCCTGTAACTGAGATCGTAAACTCATTCATAATGTGCTTCCTCTCAGTAGAGTCTCAGTCAGAGATCTTGGAACAGTCTTGTTTGTCCCAGAGTTCGGTGATAGTGGGAGAGTTCCTGTAGAATTCCTTGTTATCAAAGTAACTGTAGCATACTTTAGTTTATTAAAAAAGCAGTAGTAATTGAGCACTAAAATGCAGTATGGAACAGTGTTTGCAATCTATTGTGAATAGCGCAGCCTGTTCACTTACTGCACTGAAAAATATATATATATTTTCTTTAAATGCTTTTGGTAAATGATTTTGGAAACTCATCAGAGGAATGTGACAAATGCTACTGACACACAACACTGATTCTATACTTCATTCTTCCTCACTAGAGCTGAGTAGCCATGCAGACACTATTACTGTTAAACAAGAAATAATACTTTAGAAATAATACTTTAAAGGGATATGTTTAAGTGCAAACTCAAGGTAAGCTGCAGCTAAGCGTTGTTATATGCTGTAAATGTTTAATTCAATTAGATGAGCTTGAGAGTACTTTTTGACCCACGTAGGACTTAAGTACATCTTTATATGTTATTTCATGATTAAATATACAAACAAAAATACTTTAATGTTATTTAAATTGGAATGTGTATGTCATGTATTTAAATATATATTTGTAATTACACATTTGGAATGATGAAGTTGCAATTTAGAACATTTATTAAAATATATTAACATATTACAGTTAACGTTTTAATCAATTACTTTACAAATGCTTCAGTATGTTAGTAAGACAACTCATCAAGTATAGCCTACTTCTTCAAAGCACAACAAAAGATTATTAAAACATGATTTAAAGTCTATTTTAAAGGGGTTATATGTAGGAATTTCCATCACTTTTTTTATCGCCAATGTGTGAACAGCTTGTAATTAAACTTAAAAAAGGGACTTGTCTATGAAAGTCTAGACTGATAGCCTAGACAGATTTTTATGTGAAGGACATTTTTGCTGGAAAAATCAAATGGATGTGAAATTTACACACGCTCCCGAGAGCCTCTCTTCTGGTCTATAACACATGAAATCAATGCTTATGCTGCTCAGGATAATGTCGAAAGAGCAATTCTGTATTTTAATGTCAATGTGTCATGCAAAGGGATTCATTCAAACTATAGTCTCACATAGTCTATAGTCTCAAATATAAGTGTAATTTTAACTGCCTCATCAGTCATCATGATGCCGGAGAATTGCAGAGCTGGTGTAAATAATTCACATCGCTATGATCAGATGCTTTCTCAACTGCTGATATTTTTGTTGTGTTTATTTTGTTATTGAGAGGAAAGCGTGTGACACACATTTATATTGTGTTTATGATGTTCGTTAAAAGTATATCTTCGACATCTTTTTATTTATAAGCCACCAACAAAAAAGAATTTCATTGTGAGTATATCTGGGCCAATCACGTTCAGTCTCTTGTGAAGAGACTTTAGATCTAATATTGTCACATGGAATCGATATTGATGCCATTGAAATTCTGCAGCAGAGTGATGACGTCTCAGATCATTATCTAGTCTCATGCATGCTACATTTAACCAAGGCTGCAAAACCGCCTCTCTGCCACAAATATGGTAGAACCATCACTTCTACCACTAAAGATTGCTTTATAAATAATCTTCCTGATCAGTTTCATCATCTTAGCAAATCAGATAGCTTAGAAGAACTCGATGTTGCAACAGAAACTATTGACGCTCTCTTTTTCAACACTCTAGACTCTGTCGCTCCTTTGCACTTAAAAAAGATTGAGGATATTAGTCCAACGCCATGGTATAACAAGCACACTCGGGCCCTTAAGAGAGCAGCAAGAAAAATGGAGCACAGCTGGAAGAAATCAAAACTAGAAGTTTTTCGTATTTCATGGAGAGAGAGAATGATTGAGCACAAAAAAACGCTAGATCTGCTTATTTTTCAAATCTTTTAGAAGAAAATAAACACAACCCTAAGTATTTATTTGATACAGTGGCTAAATTAACGAGAAATACAGCTTCAACTTCTGATATTTCCAAACAGCACAGCAGTAATGACTTTATGAACTTCTTTACTAGCAAGATTGACAATATTAGAGAGAAAATTATAGCCATGCAACTGTCTACTACAGTATCACATCATTTACATTTGCATTTAATCATTGACAGTGCATTACAGTATCCCTGAGGAAAAATTCCATTCATTCGCTGCTATAGGAGAGGAAGAATTGTCTAAACTTATTAAATCATCGAAATCAACAAAATGTATGTTTGACCCTATTCCGACTAAGCTATTGAAAGAGATGTTTCCAGAGGACATAGATCCTCTTCTTAATATAACGAATTCAATTTATCACTAGGTTATGTTCTGAAAACTATTATCAAACCTCTTATTAAAAAATCATAACTTTATCCTAGAGAATTACTCACTTACAGGCCGATCTACAATCTACCTTTTCTGTCAAAAATACTAGAAAAGGCAGTATCATCTCAACTGTGTTCCTACTTGGAAAGAAATGGTATCTGTGAGGATTTCCAGTCAGGATTTAGACCGTACCATAGTACTGAGAATGCTTTCATTAGAGTTACAAAAGATTTGGTCATCATCAGATCGTGGTTGTATCTCTCTATTAGTGTTACTAGACCTCAGTGCTGCTTTTGACACTATCGACCACAATGTTCTTTTGAATAGACTCAAATTATGTTGGCCAACAGTGAACACTTGCTTGATATTCAGGCAGAGGAGAACTGGCTCCCCGACTGGTTTCTCCTAAGGTTTTATCCATTTTGTTGGAGTTTTGATTCCTTGCCGCTGTTGCCTTTGGCTTGCTTGGTTGGGGACACTTGCTTGATATTCAGCAGTGTTTTGGTATGCCTGCATTGGTGCCGTTGTATGCGAACTGAGCTGAGCTGGACGATTACATCACTGTTTTCTCCAGTGCTGATAGACATAAATTAACTAGACTAATAACTATTGATCTTTGCAGCGGAATGAATCAATACAAATATATAGAATAAGCTGGAAAATGACACCATTTTCTTTGGGAGCTGCTGTGCATCCAAAAATTATTAGCCAATTATTACTGTAAAGCTGCTTTGACACAATTTGCATTGTAAAAAGCACTATATAAGTGACTTGACTTGTGTGTTATGTTTGCAAGCATGATTAAGCTGTTGGCTGCATTTCATTTAACAGTCAATGGTGTAACATGGCATGGGTTTCTGAATTCTACACATATATACCCCTTAAAAGTGAAACTTTTAATTTGACATTATTACAAAAGTGCACTTTTAAAAGTGTACTTAAAGGGGGTCTATTATGCCCCTTTTACAAGATGTAATGTAAGTCTCTGGTGTCCAGAATGTGTCTGTGAAGTTTCAGCTCAAAATACCACACAGATCATTTATTATAGTGTTTCAAATTTTGCCCTGTTTGGGTGTGAGCAAAAACATGCATTTTTGTGTGTGTCCCTTTAAATGCAAATGATCTGCTGCTTCCACCCCCTTTCCAGAAGAGAGTGGAGCTTTAACAGTTCGTGCTTCGGTTGCTCAACAACAACAAAGCAGGAGAATGTCATGCAGATGTAGTGGGACGTACGGTGTGCGCGCATTGGCTTATTAAATTTCTATGAAGGTGTGAGTTGTCCAATCATATATTTGCACGGATGTATAAAAAGGGATTTGGAAGGCACTGTGAGGCGTTGGAGCGCCGCTTGTGCGTCACTGCCTGAGGCCCGCCCATTCCGGTTTGTGGTTGTCCCAGCTCATAGTTTTCCGACGTGCAAATGACCGTGTTGGTTGGTGGCTGCCTTCATCGTGCTGCAGGTGTAATTCTGTGCCTGTTCGCCGAGTGAGTTAAGTTACCGGATGTGTGATCGCGTCAACACCAAGGAGAAATAGTTTCTGATGCTCCGGGCACTCAGTACAGCCTGCGGGGCAACGAACTTTGATGCTGCTGCTTTGTTGCGCGTTGTTGACAACCGATCTTCGGCGTGTAGTCACGCTGTGGGCCGGCCTCTCCCGGTTTGATTGTTTACCCGGGGTGCCTGGATCCGTGGATTTGTGTATCCTTGCTTTGTCTTGTCTTTGTGGTGTATTTATTGTTCATTTGTTTATTAGTGTGTATATTTTCGGTTGATTTATTCCTGTTTTTTTTGTCATTATTTGTGGTTTATTTGGCTAACGCTTTTGTTACATTCTGTGTTGATTTTACTTGGTGTATTTGTTGTTCGGTTGGATGGATGAGGAGCTTTTCTCCGTTCCCATGAGAGGTGTATTTTGACTCTGTAACAGCAGCCTCAATTCTGGGTTATGTCCAAATGAGAATTCGACTGACAACCTCATAACCATTCAAGTTTCTATTGCTTGTATAATCTTTAATAGTTATTTTTTTGTCATTGTTATCTTGTTTGGAGATTACGTTTGTTAACTTTCCTTTCGTTATAGGACCTGAGGCTGCAGGCAGGCCGCTAGTTGGCCTTCGTGTGCGGTGGTGGGATTGTCACGGAGTGCAGTGCATTTACGTGTGATCTGAGTGCGTGTGTGGTGTGAAGTGAGACTTGTGCACTTGGTGGTAAGAGCTTTACGACATAGTAGCTTGGTGCTCATTAAACTAGTCCCTTGCCATAGGTAAGCCTCAGGTTCCTTTTTTTGTTTATTGTATTTCCTTTTTTTGTTTATTGTATTTCCTTTTTTTGTTTATTGTATTTCCTTTTTTTGTTTATTGTATTTCTTTTTTTTGTTTATTGTATTTCCTTTTTTTGTTTATTGTATTTCCTTTTTTTGTTTATTGTATTTCCTTTTTTTGTTTATTGTATTTCTTTTTTTTGTTTATTGTATTTCCTTTTTTTTGTTTATTGTATTTCCTTTTTTGTTTATTTGGTCCCAACCTGACCCCCAGTTTTAAAGAGTTTTACGACCTGTGCTTGATGACTGTCAATAAAATTTTGTACTTTGGTATCCCTGTCTCAGCCCTCTTCCTGAAATAACGTTCCTGTGTGCTCTCTTGGAGCTTTCATTTATATTAAGTTTTCCCTGCTTTGCAGGGTGGCGTAGTCAGCTGCAAGTGTCCCTTTCCGAGTACCGTCCCGCCACACAGACAAAATGAGGATTGTCAGTAAAGGTGTTTAGTCGGAGTCGACACTGAGGGAGAGACTCAGGAAGAAGTTACAAATAAGAATGAAACTGGACGTTTCTGAAAGTTTAGTGGATAAATTTATGTAGTTCATGTGGAGTTGATTCAACTCATCACTAGCATGTGCCGTCATATTAATATTTTGTGCAAATCTAGCGTTAAATTGACCCTCATTTGTGAAGCAGTCCGGCGTAAAATGACGGCATTAACAACACTCTTCCTCTTCTCACAAGCAACCCAACATGACCCTGCCCCCTTTGTTGCTATTTTATGTTGTTTATGTTTTCATGTTGTTTTATGTAAATTTTAGGGTTAGTGATGTCAAGAGCCCAGGAAGAAGCTCATTGTAGTCCCTGTCAGCCGTTTGTTGTCATCCTTAAACAGTTTCTGTAAAAGAAAATATCCCCATTTGAATTAAACTTTGAGCACCGTAACTTTGCAAATGTTGTTTATGATCAAACAGCAACATTACACACTAACTAAAGCTAAAAAAGTGAAATCACCTAAAAATCACCCATTTAAGTGTAGCCTGTTGAAAATATAGTCAGGAAAGTGTGATCTCTTTAAGCACACTTAAGTGACCTTTTATTTCATTAATATATTATCTGCAAGTACAGTTTTTTTAAACTAATACTTAATTTGAACTATATTCAAGAGAATTAAGTGCACTTCTTTTTCACAAATGAGTAGCATCTGTGTTTTTAAGTAGGACATACTTAAGTACTGAAACTGTTGAAATACTTGTAATTTTAATAGAAGTATGAATCACTTTAGTGAAAACAAGTTTTGTGACAAAGTACCCCAATATGCTTGAAATATTGCATTCTGGCGACCACAGAAGATGTTTTTTACTGTACATTTAACATCAGTTTTGACTCGTTTTGGTTCTGTAAGAAAAATAAGCAGTTTCTTGACATTAATATTATGTTTAAAACTTAATTTATTTATTTGGTATTTTTAACAACTTCACAGCAAAAGTTCCACAATAATATAACTAATCTTGAGCAAGCAGAAATCTTCCCTAACAAATCACACATTTTGCTCTTTGTTCAGTAGACTTTTCTGATTTTAAGCTCTTACTCAGTCATTTAGGATAATTCTTTTCTCTTCCCAGCCCCCCATTTCTTTCCTTTTTTTTTTCTCTCTTCTTTTTTTGACATTGCTGACAATTCTGGCACACACTGCTGGCATAGTTAGTTCCACCCTGCTGTGAAGTAAGCCTGCTGAACACTACCAGCAGCGAGACCTCTAAAAGTCCTGATACCGTTTCAGCTCCTCTTTCATTGTTTTCAGATTTGAAGTCACGGTTTGGCTCATTGAAATGATTTTCTGATTCAAAAACAGTCGTTTCAGACCATTTCAGCAACAACAGGACAAAAAATAATGATGTCATTAAAGCAAATAAAAATCAATCAACATACAAAAGTGAAAGGTAAACACTCTCTACATTGTGTCAGGTTCAATCAGACAGTTTATGGCTGTGCTTCTGTTTACTTTAGCGTTTCTTTTTCCCCTTCCCTGTGCAGTAGATAGAGGGCGGATACTGGCAAGGGCTTCCTCTAGGTCCTGATGCACTTCCTCAGTAAAAAACTTTTCGCCAGACCTCATCAGGGTGAACAATATCAGAAGCATTCCACTGGAACAAATGTACACAGAGAGAGAGAGAGAGAGAGAGAGAGAGAGAGAGAGAGAGAGAGAAAGAGTGAGAGAGAGAGGTGCTGGATTTGAGAAGTGTCAGTCAGTATAATAAAATGTGTTTTTTATAGTTGTGTAGAGCAGATATTCCCACATTTTCCCCTGATATTTTCACAATTTCAATCATTTAACAACACGTTCACATGTTCTCAGTTGTCTAATGTCAGTTAATGTTTACAAGACATGCACACTGTAAAAAAGAATTGTTGGTTTAACTTAAAAAAATCAATTACATGGTAACCTTAAAACTTTGAGTTCATTGAAATTAAAAATTTGAGTTAATGCAATGAAGGCGATTGGTTTAATCAACAGACACTCAAAATATTAAGTTATCGGAACCACATTAATTATTTAAGTTGATTTGACAGAAGAAAAAATGTTGTGATAACATTGATACAGTGCAGGTAAACAAATCAAATATTTACTCTTATTTTGGTAAGTGTTTTGATTTAAAAATTTCCATTGCTTCCAAGTTCAACCATCTCTTTATCCTCATTTTACATTTCCAATACTGTAATTTTCGTGCTATATTACAGTACAAATAAGCTTGTTAAAGTATAATTATTTAGCATAAATTATAATATTTTTGTAATTCTTATTCTCAGTGATGATTTCCATAACTGTCATTTTTAATTACTTTTTTATTTATATCAATGTAACTGAAAGTATTTATTCATTATTTATTAAAATATTTTTTATCTTTTGCTTTTGGTGTGAAATGCTGCCTGAACATGTTCTTAACAGGTTTTGCGAGATTTGCTCATAAATCTATTTAACACACATTTTGAAGTGTTTCTTTTGGAACACTTTGTTTCGCTGCTGCCCTCGGCTCAATTGCTGCCTGCCTGTTAGTGATGGTCAGTAGCCAAAGAAAATATGCTAAACCGAAATAGTGAGTGGGCAAGTGGAAAATGAAGGACACACATAAAAGGGGGACCCTGCTTATGCCCGTCGGTGACAATGCTGCAACCCAAGTGGAAAGAGCCACAAAATCGATGACGCCCGCTACAGTGTGAGCTGCCATGCGTGCAAAGAGTGAAAAAGTAAGTGCGTATGACTTGCGCTGAAAAACCGTGTGTGTGACGTTCCGTGAATAGAGTCCTCTGGCTGTCTGAGTATAGGAGGAAATGCAAGTCCGAGTGACTGGTGTTATTGATTCCAGTCAACAAATGAGTCCATGTAATCCGTCTGCCTTTGTTCCGTTCACTTGGCCGAGCGCTCTCATTAGCCCCCTGTGAACGGTCAACCTGTCAGCAGGTCGGCTCTCCAACCGAATGACCTCTGACTCCGGCTCATTCTTGGACAAATTAAATCTCACAAATGACAAATCCGGGCATGCAGCGCTCCCTGTGCCGCAGACTCGCTCCAACTCCTGTGCCCATTAGGCAGGGCAGGCAGAAACCCCCTGTCAGTGGCACTCGCTGGACCTCTGAGAGCGTTAACGTTCATCCCCCCTGACAGCGAACAGAGGTCTCAGAGAACAAACGCCTGGGCTCGGGAACGTGGCGGCCTGATCTGCTCTGACAGTGTTGCTTTGTGACGGGACTTAGAGCAAGTGCGCTCTGTTTGTTTTTGGCCTGGTGGAGAATGTCACTGCAGAGAGAATGTCGCAAAACAAAAGGCGCCCTGACATTGGTGAACGCTTGCTGCTTTTGCGGCATGTTCCTTGCTCTGTAAACTTTTACTATTACTGCTGCCAATATAGAACTGATGTGCATAATTTTCATTTTTTAATGAACTAACCCTTTAATTTGTCCCACACAAACCTCAAAATCAAGCAGCTTGTTGAGAAGAGATGTGCTATTTCTTAGGGCTTTCACACTTGAATTAGTTAGCCCTTGGTCAATATAAGCCCTGGGTAAACAGAATCCTGGGTTTTCTTGTTTTGCACTTCACATTGCTTATAATTAACCTGGGGTTAACAATTAATCCTGGGAATTCATGAGAGGACGTTTCACTCTGCATGTTCCTAAACCCAGGGTTAATGTACTTATTTGTATTTTTGCAGTGTTAGTGTCATTGACTGGACAAAAACGCATCCTCATATTACATTTTGCCGACAGTACTATCAAGTTTTTTACCTAAATGGACTGAAAGGTAAGAATGAAATAGTCTCTTCTTTATACCTATTAACACGTTTTTTTGTAAACCCATTTTGAAACTACTGTTTATACAACATGCAGTGTGTCTATGACTGTTCAAAGCTGACCATGGTGTGAAATGTTCCCTTACCCGGGGTTAAAAGCGGGGTATAGAACAATGAAAACCTGTGGTTAAGCACAGTGTGAAAAGCCCCTAAGACTTTGAGTTGGGTTCTTTTCCTAATATCCCTAGCAACTGCACAGCAACCCCCTGGCAACCACCCACAACACTGTTGTCACTGGGCGAGTTTTGCACCAGCAAGCACTGTAGTATTACCTTCAGAAAATATAACTCTTCTCTATCATAATGCTATTTTAACAGAAGTAAAATTTAAAAAGATGACTTACTTTGTGTTTGGGTGTAAAATGACGATCTTCTAATCCATAAACAAATCAATCGCTTTGTTTTTACTCTGTTTCTGGGACTCCAGGGAGGAAACAGGCAGAGTTTCCTGCAGCAGTAACACTGGTCGTCTGCTATCACTTCTCAGCATAACCCATCTTAATCAGCAACTCTCTGTTATTCTACCACAAGAGGAAGCATTGCTGTTTGCCTGGAAGGTTGTTCTATCACCCGTCAAGGGGTGGAACACTTCAATATGAAACATTAGAATTAGAATGGTCAAATATATATATATATATATATATATATACATATGTATGTATGTATGTATTTTCGGTTACACTTTATTTTAAGGTGTTACAGTGTTATTATATAAGTAATAACAATTAACTACATGTACTTACTGTAGGGTTAGGATTAGGGTTTGGTTTAGGGTTAGTCACATGTAATTATGAATAATTTATAGTTATTACTACAGTAATAACATGTAATATGTGTAACGAAGACACTGTAAAATAAAGTGTTACCATATATTCTTTATTACTTTGGGATTTTAAGAACATACTCATACTTTGAAATGACAAAAAGTTTCAAATAAAGTTCATAGTTTTAAGAAATAGTTTTAACATTAAAGAAGTGTGAACTCGCAAGTACGATGTCGAACACTGTAATATGCTCTGGCCCCCTCCATGTTCGCCGGAGTACTTAGCAGACTTTCATCTCATAATGGCTGGCTGTCTAAGTGATGACCGCAGAATAATGTAGGGTTCATAGACAATTGGAGAAGTTTTTGGGGCAGACCTGACCAGTTGAAAAGAGATGGTATTCATCCCTCCTGGGGTGGTGCTGCTCTTCTCTCTAGTAATATGGCATATAGTCTTAGAGTTGGCACTTGACTAACTGGGGCCAAGGTCAGTAAGCAGACAAACTAGCTAAACCGACCATCTGCTAACATCCTCGCGACACAGAAGTCAGATAAATCCCAACACATAGAGGAGATTCTTTCACCCACAACACTGTTGTCACTGGGCAAGTTTTGCACGAGCAAGCACTATCAAGCAAGCACTATCTCTATCATAATGCTATTTTAACAGAAGTAATATTTAAAAAGATAACTTACTTTGTGTTTGGGTGTAAAATGATGATCTTCTAATCCATACACAAATCAATCGCTTTGTTTTTACTCTGTTTCTGGGACCCCAGGGAGGAAACAGGCAGAGTTTCCTGCAGCAGTAATCATCTAGATATCATCATATAAAGGTTGTGTCAGTTCCCCAAACTAGGAAATAAAACTTCCAAACCAATTTAAGGTAAAAATTTAATTGATGTTCAACAAATAAAAAACAGACTTAATATAGATGAACACATGTCAAAGCTTGGTTTCTATTAGATCCCTTTCTACTTTTTGCATATTATATGATCACAGATCATAACCTAGATGTGCTGTGTTTGGCTAAAACGAGACGATTACATTCCTTTAAATGAGCGTACCCCTCAAAGTTACTGTTTTAAACATGAGCTTTGTCCAAAAGGCAAAGGGGGGGTTGTTGCTGTAATTTACTCAGAAGTCTATTCCTTCAAAGTGATGATGCTTTATATAACCTTAGCGATGCAAGTTCTTTGTTTGCGCAAAAAAAAACATAATTTACCACTTTATTTTCAAAATAATATTATCCAAAGCATGTTAATGCAACAATGTCACCTCTCGAGTGAACACTCATGTGTTGAGGTGCGAATCTGAACAATTTCTAATTATTTCTAGCAGCAGGTGTGTGATTATCAGCATTTTAATTTCAAATACAGCTCATCCAATGAATAATGATTTGAATTATTTAGATATTGAAATTAATTGAAACTAAATATCTAAATTATTTAGTTAATTGGAATTTATCAAATTGTTCAAATCTGAACTTCCGAACAGTGACAGTGAACACACCGACAGTGTGTGTTTTTATCTCTTTAAAACTTTCCTCTGAGAAGTCAGGTGACAAATTGTTTGTGTAATATCAATCCTGCATTATGAATTCTTGGAAGTCTATACATCTTAGGTGTTTGGTTTCAACATTACACTCGTGCTAAACATGAAGATATAAAACTCTTGGGGAACAACTGTAAATATATGTCATTGTTTTAATGTGTTTGTGTCTCGTCTAAAGTCTATGTTTTCACAATGAAGTCTGTAGGGAGGAGTAGAGATTGGGCCCTGCCCCCCTTTCGTTCTTCTGTCTCCCTCTGAGCGGCCTCCTCTCATTCTATTCATATTTAGATGAAAGCAGGCCTTCTCTGTCTGCTTATTTACATACTCGAGAAGTGAGAGTGCTAAGAGCTGCCATCACTGTTGGGGAGGGGGTTGAGGATGAGAAAATGCCAGCACAGGCCAGCAGTTACCAGGGCAAGGACGGTGCAATGCTAGTCATCCCATTATTGGGCGGTGCTCACCATCTGTTCGCTGCGGTGCTGGAGCAGCCTGTAGACCCGTGAGTCGGACTGAAGAGTAGGCAGTCTGGAGCCAAAGGTCTCCGCTTGTTCTTTCACTGATCGCATACTAACACTTACACAGAGGCTGGGATACCTGGGGACAAGGGGAAACGCCCATGAGCAAACCTGTGTCTTTATAAAGCTGAGTTAAGGCTGTGCCTGCTGGAAATTTAGTGCAAAGATGCAATGGCGCATAAGTTTAGCCGGACTAAACAATCCCAGCTTTTACTCACCTCAGGCCCTAGTATCAAAAAATGCAGTTGCAATTGCTGTGTAAATGCATTAGCAGCACTGTGTAAATGCATTAGCATAGCATGTTGCTATGCTAACAGCATGATACTCTGATTAGTAAAAAAATACAACATCCATAAATATTAGGTAAAATAGTACAATTTAAATGTGATTAGATTGATTAGAACTATTTCTGACTGACCAATCAGAATCAATTATTCCACAGAGCTGTGTAATATTTATATATATATATATGTGTGTGTGTGTGTGTGTGTGTGTGTGTGTGTTTGTATGTGTGTGTAACTCACAACTAAGTAATTAATTACTTTTCCCTTGCAAAAATTTAATTACCGTTTCTCAACCGTTTATCAAAATGTAATTTCTAATGTTAAAATGCATTGTTGAATGTAACATTCTCTCCCTCTCCTAGTTTTATATTATATTTATATTTAAATTTTTATATTTATATTATATTTATATATCATTTCATATGATTTATTTGAAAGAATTAAAAGCAGTTTCATGTCTATCTTTGTATTGTTCATCTGGTCGAGGTTGACTTAGAAAGTAATTAGTAATAAGTAATCCAATACTTTTTAGAGAGAGTAAAGATATTTACAATGTTGCAAAATATTTTCATTTAAAATAAATGCTGTTCTTTTGAGCTTTCTATTCAACAAAGATTCCTGAAAAAAATCTGTAACGTTCAATAATCAGAAATGTTTATTAGAAATTTAGAATGATTTCTGATGGATCATGTGACACTGAAAACTGGAGTAATGATGCTGAAAATTCAGCTTTGTCATCGCAAGAATAAATGACATTTTAAAATATATTAAATTATTAAAATATTAATAATATCTGTATTTTTGATTAAATAAATGCAATCTTGGTGAGCAGAAGAAAAAAAACGACCCCAAACTTTTTTTATTTATTTATAATTTTATTTATAAAATTTATTTATTTTTAATAATATTTTTAAATTACCATTGATTGTTTATTTCACCATCTTGGATGAATTTTTCACTGATCACTGCATTGTGGGAGTGCCATCCTTATGCAGAACATGTGAAAGAAAGTATCTTTATTTTGATAAATGAACTTACTTAAATTTTACTGCGCAGATTATACATAACAAGACGCCAACCTCAAAAAACAACATTTTATTTGTATTCATTTTGCCTAAACTTGAGTTTTGTTGACCCCCCCCCCCCCCCCCACACACACACACACCATCCCACACCCATCATCCTCGTGTTATGGCTTCAGTCCACTCAAATATTTATTCATAAGCACAAAAAGAATTCAAACAAAGTCTGTGTAAAGAGGATCACAGTGAGATGTTGCTATAAGACCATTTTCTGTAAACACAAAGCTTCCACCCATTTCATCCAAGTGTTGTGCAAGAGCCTGTTAGCTGGCTTCCCTCCTTTGTCCCTGGGTCTAAAGAATTGTCATTCATTGTCCTGAAAGTTACAAACCTCAACTTTCCCCATCTGGCATTGGAAATGATTATCATGTGAAGAGAGCAGAGCATTCAGTGTTTGTGGTCATTAATCAGGCGTCAGTCCACTTGTCCATTCCCACATATCACACTTGATGCTGTCTCAAAAGAGTCGTGCACTGCTACTCCCCTCTCAACAGCCAATCAGAAGCCACGGATGGACTGACACTTATTGGGAGTTGAAAAGCCAGATTGCTTCAGTCGTACAGTAGACTTTCTGTGTTTCCATGTCACTTGGATGCCATCGGTTGAGCTTTGAGAGTTATTCGTTGATTGAAGTCACTTTAAGTCATTATGCTGTGACCTTCACAGGTCACTGATGGATCTTCATATTCAAGACCAGCAGCTGCTTATGACTCTAGAGTTTGGTTCACGCAGGCCAAATGTCAACATATAACAGCCATAAAGAATAAATAGCTATTAACTCTTTGTGACAACTACATTTCACATGCTGCTAATTTGCATTTGTTGGTGTCTCGGAGTCTTTTCTACATGACTTTTGTGCTCTTTTGGAACAATGCATATCACAAATGCATATTTATATTTTCTGCACTGGTGGACTTATTGAAGTGCTCTTCTTAAAGTCATTATTGGGTAGGTTCACCTGTATTTTTTTTCTTGATCCATGAAAATGTTTTGAAAAGAGATATCACCAAGTCCAATTTAACATCACCTGGGATTAGATGGAGTTAAGCATCAATTTCTCTCTTCCTGTTTAACATACTGTTGTACTTTGTTTAGCCAATATTTAACCAATCTTTGGTTGTGAATTTGACATCTGTTTTTTTCCATTCAATTTTGATTTAATTTTAGAGGGTTACAATAACTACTACTAATAAAAAAAAAGTTGCACTACACATTCACAACTCCTCAAAAAGAACAAAAACATTATAAACACCAACATGGAACACAAGAACAGTCAAAACATCATTGGATTGGTGAATGGATGGATGGATGAATGCATGGATGAATGGATGGATTGGTAAATGGATGGATGGACAGATGCATGGATGAATGGATGGATTGGTGAATGGATGGATGGATTGCTGAATGGAAGAATGGATGGATGAAAGGAAGGATTGGTGGATGGATGGATGGATGGATGGATGAATGTATTGGTGGGGGGATGGATGTACGGATAAAGGATTGGTGGATGGATGGATAGATTGGTGAATGGATGGATGGGTGGATGGATGAATTGGTGAATGGAAGGATGGATAGATGGATGGATGGATTGGTGAATGGACTGATGGATGAAAGGAAGAATTGGTGGATGGATGGATGGATGATGAAGGATTGGTGGATGGATGGATGGGTGGGTGGATGGATGTATGACTGTATGGATGGATGTATGGATGAAGCATTGGTGGATGGATGGATGGATGGATGGATGGAAGGATGAAGCATTGGTGGATGGATGGATGGATGGGTGGATGAATGATGAAAGATTGGTGGATGGATGGATGGGTGGGTGGATGGATGTATGACTGTATGGATGAAGCATTGGTGGATGGATGGATGGAAGGATGAAGCATTGGTGGATGGATGGATGGATGGATGGATGGGTGGGTGGATGGATGTATGACTGTATGGATGAAGCATTGGTGGATGGATGGATGGAAGGATGAAGCATTGGTGGATGGATGGATGGATGGATGGGTGGGTGGATGGATGTATGACTGTATGGATGGATGTATGGATGATGAAGGATTGGTGGATGGATGGATGGATGTAAGGAAGGATGAAGGGTTGGTGGATGGATGGATAGCATTAACTATCAACATAATCCACTAATTTTTGACATAGACAAAGTGTCAGAATTTGTTTAGTTTAAAACAATATTTTTCGTAATATTTAGCTTGAAATAAGCTTATGAGATTTTCATCATATAAAAAAAAAATCTGCTTTGTTTTCTTTTTATAATGTAGTGCAATGACATTGAGACATTTTTAAGTGTCCAACTACTTGTTGTTTCCACCGTATGACCCCAAATATATGCTTGCGTCACTGTCAAGACAACAGAAGTTTAACGTCTTGGTGCTCTGAGATGATCACAAAGAACTTTTAGAAGACTCCGAAACAATTATAAGTACACAAACATCAATCCCCACACAATTTACTGCTGTCTCTCTTTTATAGCAGAAACTCCTCTGCTATTATTTGGGTGCGTGTTCCGTTCGCCCCCTACTCTAATTCTTTTTTACGCTGGGCTCGGGGATGTGTGCTCGGCTCATCCTGACTGAATGCTAGCTTTAGAGGCATCTGTCGCTTATAGTCTTCACAACATCTGCTGCTATTGCTCCTCTTTCCCAGCATGCCATGGGATATGGTTTCTCCCAAAGGTGGCTTTTGTATGCACCATTGTGAATTCAATCATTGTCTTCTTCGGGCAGTTCCCACGATGCAGAGGAAGTTATTGCCATGCCTACAGACCTGTTGCCACACAGCAACTGTCAGAAGCTACCATCTTATCATAGAGGCCCGATCTGTTTTTCAATATTATCATAATATAACCATTTTTGATGCCGTAGAATTAATGCGAAGCTGTCTAATAGAGTGAAATAATGATTAAATAATGATTAAATGCAGTGGAATTGGACTGTAATGTCTGGTATACACATTGTTATTATTTTTGTCTTATGCCCTCAGCATCGTGTATTTTGTTCTATGACGACACTTCCTTGAGTCCCTTATTAGAAAGAGGAGCACTGGAGGCTAAACGGCACTTTGACCTTTATCTTCTGACAATGTCCACAATGCCCCAGTCACCATGGGACTGGATGTGAAGACACTGCAGATGTTAATAATAAACTTTGCTGATAATAAACTTCATGAACACTGGTCCCTCTATAAGAGATTATGAAGACTTTATTAAAAGTATTGCCAAACCACTTCAATAAATAAATAAAATGGATGTAAAAATGTATGAAAAAAACCTGTCAAGAGTTTGGAATAATTACGCTTTTTGAAGGAAGTCTCTAAAGCTGCATTTATTTGATCACAAGTAAAAAATATTAAAATTTAAATAAACTTTTTTCTATTTTAATGTATTTCGAAATATAATTTATTCCTTTGATCAAAGCTGAATTTTCTGCATCATTAGTCCAGTCTTCAGTGTCACACGATCCTTCAGAAATCATTCTGAAATGTGGATTTGCTTCAAGAAACATTTCTTATGTTGAAAGCACTGTTTGCTGCTTAGTATTTTTGTAGAAACCATGATGTATTTTTTGCAGCATTCTTCAATGAATAGCATTTTTTTTTCATTATAAATGTCTTTACTGTCGCTTTTGATCCATTTAATGTGCCTTAACTTTCTGAATAAAAGTATTATCCCCAAACTTTTAAATGGTAGTGTATCACGGTTTTCACAAATATATTTTCAGCATAATAAGAAATGTTTCTGAGTATTAGAATGAAGAAACGTTGGTAGTTATTTATTTAGTCTAGTAATTATCGGAAAGTGACTGCTTTCAAAACGTGAAGCGAACTCATTCTCGGCTGCTTTCTTCTTCAGCTGTGACAAGCATAGGTCCTTCTGTGAGTTTTAAAAACAAAGACGCCACCCTCTCCAGATCAGTGGCTTTATTTTGGAACAGGGTTCACATCAGTCAAGAGGTCTTTAGGTCCCTCATCGAGAGCGAGAGTGATTGATGATCTCCAGGGCCTGAGGTGCACTGTCTTCTCCTGGCTGGGTGGTCTGGTCTCTCGTGGGCAATGTCAAGGAGCACTTTTGGGACAGAATGGAGAAGGTTAGGAAGTGTTCTCTGAACCTACCTGTGTAGCGTTTAACATAAACAAATCCTTTCGTCAAATTTGAAAATAATAAAACATTGTGTGGCCTGTAAAAACACCCCAAAAGGTTTGAACATTTGAAATAGTTCTGCTGTCCATTTGGCTAAACGTGTGTCAATGGATAAGTCAGATGCTGTGTTGGTCAGAGACCTCCTGATGTCATCAATGGGACCGCCACATGTTTGAAGTGAACGCATTCCTAAAGATTTTCAAGCTTGGAGTGACTCGGACACATGCAATGAGGAATTTGATTATTTCAATTTTCTGAACGTTATAAGAGTCAATACATTCATTAGCTAATTGTGCTCTTTATCCTACCATATACATACCATGTTTGACAGAATATAGCCTACTATTTGATGGTAGAAATTCGTCAGTGGGGAATGTGATGTGTAAATACAGAGTACACTGTAAAAAAATGACTGTGATTTTAACGGTAAAAAAACAGTTAATTGGTTTACAGAAACTTTACATACTATATACGGAGAATAACTGTAAAAGATCTAACGGTACATTTAATGTCATTTTATGGTAAAATACCATTAAGTTTTTGGAAGTGAAATACAAGTCATTGTATGATTTATAGTGAAAAAATGTAAAAAACAAAAAACAAAAAACAAAAAAAAATAGATATTAGTACTTCAATATGTTTGGTAAATTAACATTATATCAGTTACTAAAATATATTTTTATTACCGCAAATTTAACATTTTTAACAGTATGTAAAATAAACAGTTATTTTATTTTATGGTTTTGAACTGTAAAATAGACAGCTGGCCCGTAAAACCTAAAAGATTGCTACCGTAAATTTTTTTACCGTAAATTTTGATGTGTCCCAAACAAGTCAAGATATAAGGAACTTGCTATTAAGGCATGTTGTTAAGGTTAATGTTACATCAAATTGACACTGTTAACTTTTAATGCATCTTCCTGGACTCATTTTGTATGATTTATTGGTACATTCAAGGCTTCATATTCATCAACACCCTTGTGAAAAAGAAGTAGCCTAAACTTTATATTTTTAAAAAGAGTGCTTATTGTATAGATAATATATTTTAATATACTTCTGTGCAAACTCAATGTAATGTTTTCGGACACTGAATGTTAAATGGAATTAAATGAAAATGTATTCTAGTTTAAATTTATATTAAATTAAGTTAACTTTAGAGTAGGGCTGGAGGACATTTCTATATATGTAATTTCATAATTCTATTGATTCAATAGAATTAGGCACACTCTTTTTCATCAGGGCATGATCAGCTTTACTTCTGAAATGATTTTCAAGATCATTTTATGAACCACTCAGTTCCCTAAGAAAGGATGATATTTACAGTATATATTTGAAACATATTGATATATGGCTTAACAAATCAGATTTTAACTGTATTTAAAAGTTAGAATCTGTTTTATAATGTTTAATTTCATTGAATTATTTTGAACTAAAATTTGAAGCTGATCTGTCATTAATTTGTAATGATTAACCATTATATTTTCGTTTTTGTCCATCAAGTTCCAAATAAAATGAGAAAATCATGTATGAAGGAAGATGTAGAAGGAAGACCAAGTGCGTATTGTTTGAAAAATATTTAATTCATTAGATTATGCAAACAATATGCTTTACCACATGATTATTTAATAAAGAAATCTTTTTTTATTGAATCCAGTAAAAAATACCATGAGATACACCAACCGTGATATAAAATTAAAATGTATATACATCAAGGTTGTTTATTAGATGGCAACACACCATTACAAGCAAAATTCTGTATGTTATGTGCCATGTTTCCATTCACCTATTTTTATGCGCATTTTGAAAAAAAAATACGGTGATGGAAACACCAAGATGCACATAAATTCGAAAAATGCACATAAAAAACCTATGCTCAATTGGAGTAGATATATTGTTTATCTGATGAGAAGACATGCACATAAACTATGGAAACTTATTTATTGAATAAATCCATCGATGCGCGACAAAAAAACAGTGGATGTGACAGGATAACTGGACAAACCCTCGGACTGTAACAGTCTCTGATCTGTTTAATGTTGGTTTCATTTTAATTCTGTTTGCTGTTTAGGTTTGTTCGAGTTCTGTTTGTTAGTTAGTTTCCCAAGTTACACATTACTTCACCTGTTTCTTGTTCTGTTAATTACCATTCCCTGTGTATTTAATCCCTAAGTTCTATAAGTTCATTGTGAAGTGTTTTTTTATATTGTTTGTTGTTGCAACTCAAATAGCACCTCAAATGTTGGTTCGATCATTCTGAAACCAGAACCCGAACTCAAGATAACATGACAGCGTTTATAGCTCTCCGTCTGCATGCTCACAAATCAAAGAACTATGGTGTCTTTCTTGAATGCACCAATTTTCCAAGAAGTGGTGATTTTGTGAACACATGGGATTTGCAAATGTTTTATACGACGTTCCAATTTTGCGCATAAGCAAAATTCGCAAATTGGAAAAATAGCTACTGATAGTAGAGGATGAAAGTCCGGTCCCAGAGGTCCGTTTTACTGATATTCTGTGTACCAACAGCGGCTCTTCCACCCACTGACTTCTTTTTGTTTGCTCTCAGTCTCAATTCCCCTGGATGAAACAGTTTTGTTCCCTGAAACTTCCCTTGCAGGACTCTGAATCGTTTCTCTACCAAAACAAATGAGATCTAAGGGCCCAGGTTGCAACAGTTGAAAGGGGACGGCTCTGCATTGTGAGGACTGACAGGTGACCACTACGCCTGAACAAAGGTTGGGTCATCGCTGTGGCGAAATCCCTTTACTGATGCTCATGTTCCCCTCTCACCACAATCTGTCAAAATTTAACTTGCCATTGAAGGGATTGGCAGCAGAAAATAGCTTTATAGGGACTACGCCAAGCAGAAGTAAGGTTGCGCATACAGGCCGATTCCGAGGCATGTCGTACACTACTATCACTCATCTCTTCCCAGAACAAAGAAGAAAGACGGCGAATATACGACAGAAAGAGGGGCTATAATCTGTGACGAGATCTGCCCGTGAAGTGGAAACACTTAAACAACCAAGCTCAGCTGAAATTCTTCTCTTGTCATGTAAATGTACTTCACCATGAAACGTCTTGTGCCGTCATGGTAGCGTCATGCAAATAAAAGACATAATAACCTGAAGCGAACAAAGCTTCTGTTAAACAGCACATGGAAACCCTATAATATATAGCTTGAAACAGAAACACAAGCCAACAAATAAATGAAGAAAAAAGAGTGAAAAATCATGATCAACTTGACTAGTACTTTGTCTTCACTAAGAGCAAACATTCTGGGTTACAAATGAATAGCATACAGTTATAACTCGTATGCTATAAGGAGACTGTGAAAATAAAGTGTTCTGCAAAATTCAAATTCTGCATAATGTGTCAGTCCGGATTAACTCTTTCCCTCCCATTGAGGGAATTTTCTGGCAATCCGTGTTTTCACTGTTATACGGTAGGGGGCGCTATTACATATCTCCGGATCAAAACACAGGCAAAAAAAGAAGCAGAAACAAAAGACAAAAGCATTGCTTATGTGCAGGGTTGGGGAGTAGTAACGAAATACAAGTAACTTAGTTACGTATTTAAAATACGAAATTTGAGTAACTGTATTTCATTACAGTTACATTTTAAATGTGTGGTAATCAGATTACAGTTACATCTGAAAAGTATTTTAGATTACCAAAGTGATTACTTTGAATTTTAATGTCATTTAAACAGCAATTGGTGATTCTCTGACTCTGACAGTCTGAAAAAGAGTTAAGTTTCATCAACATTTTAATACTTTTAAGAGGGATCATAATTTTTTTTTTTATTTAGTTCTGTCCTGAACAAGACGAAATGACTGAATTTATATAAAAAATTGCCCAACTGTCAACTGAACTGTCCTGTCATGACCTGATGATCCACGACTGTTTTCATGTTTTGTGATAGTTGTTTGTGAGTCATTTTATAATTCACTCGTCACTGCAACTTTTTCTCACAATTAGTTTTTTCCCCTCAGAATTGTGAGTTTGTATTTCACAATTCTGACTTCTTTTTCTCAGAATTGCGAGATTTAAACTCACAATCGCAAGTTATAAAGTCAGAATTGTGAGATATAAACTTGCAATACTGACTTTTTTTCTTGCACTTGTGAATTTAGTATTTGATTTTATATATCATAATTTTGACTTTTCTCAATATTGTGAGTTTATCATAATTTTGACTTTTCTCAATATTGCGAGTTTGTCATAATTTTGACTTTTTTCAATATTGTGAGTTTATATCTCATAATTCTTACTTTATAACTCACAATTGCAACTTTATATCACACAATTGTGAGATAAAAACTTGCAATTACCTTTTTTGTGTTTGTTCCACACTTATTAGTATTCCAAAGTATTCTAAAGTATTTAGATTAAGTTACTAAACTTGAGTAATGTAACTAAATACGTTATAAATTACTTTTTAAAGCATGTATTTTGTATTTTGCAATCTGTAGTGAAATACATTTTAAAAGTAACCTACCCAGCCCTGTAGCTTGAATCTCAATTTAAGTGCTGATAAAAAAGAAAGAAAGAATGAAGCTAGAATAAAATGATTTTTTTTTTTTTTGTTTTTAAAGTTCTTTCTTTTGATTTATTACATGTTCAGATATTCAAACAAGTAAAATATTCAGGGGGCCATAACAGTTTTGTGAAAATGCTGGGAGTGACTCGCAACTTTTGCTTAAAAAATGCTGGTGGGGAAAGAGTTATACTTAGATATACTTGACCAATGAGATTTCACTGTGAGCGGAGCTATTCAGTGTAACACCTGGTTAGAATGCAGTATGAGTTTTACCACATCTAGACCTTCACATTTTATCATTAACATCAAAAATTTTTTTTAAAAAAGTTTTTTTTTTAAATTTTGTTATAGGGTTAGTTCACCCAAAAAGGAAAATTGTTTCATTAATTCCACACCCTCATGTGGTTCTACACCCGTAAGACCTTCGTTCATCTTCAGAACACAAATGAAGATATTTTTGATGAAATCTGATGGTTCAGTGAGTCTCTATTGACAGCAAGATAATTAACTCTTTCAGATGCCCAGAGAGATACTAAAACACTGCTTTGAAGCTTTACGAATCTTTTGTTTCGAATCAGTGGTTCGGAGCGCCAAAGTCATTTGATTTCAGTAAACGACGCTTCATTATGTCATAAGTGTCTCGAAATTTCAATCACGTGTCACGTGATTTTGGCAGGTTGATGCGTGAACCGAACCACTGATTTGAAACAAAAGATTCGTAAAGCTTCGAAGCAGTGTTTTGAAATTGGCCATCACTAGATATTGATGAAAAGTCAGATTTTTTTTGCCACAAAAAAGTATTTTCATCACTTTATAATATTACGGTTGAACCACTGTACTCACATGACCTGTTTTAAATGTTTTAGCATCTTTTTTTGGGCATCTGAAAGTGTTCATTATCTTGCTGGCAATAGAGACTCACTGAACCATCGGATTTCATCAAAAATATCTTCATTTGTGTTCTGAAGATGAACGAAAGTCTTACAGGTGTAGAACAACATGAGCGTGAGGAATTAATGACAGAAATTTCATTTTTGGGTGAACTAACCCTTTAATAATGTCACATATCTACAGATCTCTAAGAGTACAGCAACCTGGACAACACCAACATTTGGATGCTGTTTTTTACTAAGTCACAGTTATTAACATTGTAAATCTTTTCATTTCATTTTCATTGTTATGCTTAGTGTTATACTGGGCATTACCTTTCAGAAAACTAGTTGAAGCTGCTGCATGAGCGTTTCTAGCTCAGGGAGTGACTGCAAATTTGAAATCTTTCTGTTCTGACCACCATAATCAATCTATTAATATTTTTTTCCTTTTTGTTTCCTTTAGAAATGCTTTCTTTTGCTCTTTGAGCAAATGGAAACGCTATATATATATATATATATATATATATATATATATATATATATATATATATATGTGTGTGTGCTGTAGTTTCCATTCACCACAACAATGGCAACTTCTGCTTCCCCAGAAATGTGAAAAGGGTCAATTGCATCACATCTTTCGGTCTTGATTAAATGAGACAAATGAGGAACAAAATATGGAATTGTTCTGCCGTGGACAACAGCGAACTGTGTACAAAATTACCGTATATGTTGGAGTAATGCATAAACTTGCAACTTGCATTCATATTTAAACATTTTCACTCTGAGCCTGATGAGACTAAGAATATTGTGAATGTTCTTTTTTGTTTTAAAATAAGATTATAGCATAAGTTTTTTTTTTAATGAATCAAACACCAAACACAGTGTTGAAAACACGCACAACTGAAAAAGATCTAATAGAAGATATTTGCCGCAGTGCGTCAGGCCTACACTGAATGAAGAAACAAAAGAACTGCTTTAGGCCTGTCTCCTGATATTTTCCAACTCAGCGAAATCCTATTGTGCGAGTGAAAAAAGTTAAGTTAAAAGCTTAGCGTGGTATGTGAAAGCAACTGTCCAACAGTTGGCTAATACCAGTGAATACTTTTCACTGTATCCTCCCTGAACCCACAACCAAAGACTCTACAAGTTCTACAGAGCTCAAGTCACTTCTAGCTTTTACAGTTATTGATCTAAAGGACGTATTAATTAACTATTTTCCATATTGAAATTACTTGAACAATCGTAATTAACCTTTTGTAAATACCATCACCTGCTATATATCAGACATTTATTGATTTATATGATCCACGAAGTTGAAATTACAGCACAGTATGAGCTGACAGAAGTTACATGGGTTTCTGTTGAAAGATGATTGTGCGATGATCTCTTTTAAAAGCCTAAATGTGCTCTTATGCTGTGAATACCCATAAAATGCCATTACTTAAATACAATAAAGATGAAAAATCCTATCACCAGTAATGCTATTCAGCTGACTGCTCAAATAAGTGAGCGCAAGTTAACCCTTAAATATATGGAAATGCTTGCAGATTGTTTTGAATTGTAAAAAAGAAAGTACTGCATGTTTAATTTATATTAAGATGCTAAGTAAGTGTTCCTGTTCTCCATCTGCTCTATATAAGTCACTTAATGTGTTTGGCTACAGCTTTGACACAAAATGTTCCACCAAACAGAAACCATTTGCAAAAAGTGGTTTTGATGTTTTTGTCAAAGAGCTCTTGCATCCCAAAAATATCCTGCCATCAAGATCGAGGCTGTAATTTGTGTGTTTTTGTCTTACTTAGTGAGGTAAAAGGGGAAAACATTTTCACATTTGTCCCCTAAATCTGGGAAAATGAACAAAAAATGACTCAAAGATCATAGCAAACAGTTCATTAACTCAGTAATACCTGACCAACTTCGTGATATTTCATACAGGATTTATTTGGAAAAATATTACGGTGATTTTTTTTCATGGGCAACAGTCATAAAAACAATTCCTGTAATTCTGACAGCGTGTTTAAATACATTTACATCAGAAAAGTCACATCGACCCGAAGTGCCTTATTTACAATAGACAAATTTGCAAAATGAAAAAGATTTTAAATTACATCAAACTTCACACACACGAAAAAAGAAAGCACAAACACATCGATCACAAATAACATTTAAATAAAAGAAATACAAGCTTTCAAAAACCAAAACAGTAACAAACATATCTGATGGCAGTGTTTTTCCTCTACTGATCTATGAAATGATCAGAGAACTTCCAGATACACACTGCAGTCAGTGCATATGCATACACAGTATTCGATTCAAATGTGTGTTAAATACATTAAAATACAACCCATCATAGTGCAATGAGGTAAAACCGTCCCTACAGGAAGTGCAGCGAGTCCACTTGGCACGTTCCTGGGAAACAAACTTTGAGAGTCCGAGCCAGTATGGCCCAACGTCCTTTCCTGCAGTCACTGTGTTTACTTCAGTTGAGAACCAGCTCATTCTGAATATCACCTTCAACATAAGTTTCACAGCAGCAGTCACATGAAGGAAACCTTCCCTCTGGTTTGAGCAGCATTACTGGAGTAAAACCTCCTGTAGAACAAGATGAGCTACAGCTCCGTTGTGGCGTTACACCTGGAAAAAGAGGAAATGGCATGAATTGAGTGTTCAAAAATCCACATCTGCAGACTAACGTCTCAAACTAAAGAATGCTTCTGGACTTACCTCGGTTGCAATAATACATTCATCCTTCTCTTCTGATAAAACAAAGACTGACTGGTACTTTGTGTCTTTGCACAACGATTCTGTACGTTTCCTCTCTGAAGAATCACTGAAAATGAAAAGAACCGACTTTAGTATTGCATAACAACACCCCGTCTGTAGTTAACCAAAATCCCCAGGCAACGATATTTACCTCTTTAAATGATTTCTGTGTTTCTCCTCCGAGTCGGAATCGAAAGCCTCGCACTTTGTCGCTTCGCTCTTCTCAGAGTCCTCCTTCCCCAAGTCCTCCTGCTTTAGCTCGTGAACAAGATTGTAATCCACTAGAGAGTAACGAGATTTGAATCCGTTTTTTTCTCCGCCTGTGGCGTCGCTCTGAAAGTCCACTTTCTTGTTGATGTTCTTTACTTGCGTGGTTCCGATGACGCTTACGGACAAGTCCTTGTCTCGGCTGCAGTTGTTGGTCAGGTTGTTCATGGTCTCGATTTCGCTATGGCTATCGACTTGCTGGCTCCTCTGCTGCAGCTTAAGACGGATGTAGACGACCAAGACGGCGCCGCCGATCAGGACTAAAAGCACTAAAATAATCCCAGCGCAAACCGCCATCCAAGGAAAGGCACTATCGTCCTCGGCGTAAGAGTACCTTTTGTCGGCTCCTTCAACAACGACTTGCCCCTGTGGGTTCTCTGGGAGCAAGAACTGACAGTTGCGTCCTCCGTAACCCGGGATGCAAGCGCACACATAGCGTCCGTCCCTCTCGTGACAAGTGGCACCGTTGTGGCAAGGGTTGTGGACGCACTTGTTGACCGCAGAGGTGCAGTTCTTGCCGGTGTATCCTGGTGGACAGGTGCAGGTGTAGTCGTTGAGTCCGTCTTGGCACGTGCCGCCATTCTGACAGGGATAGGCCGCACACTCATCAATGTTGTCTTCACAGTGCGTTCCGGTGAAGCCCTCGGGACACTGACAAAGATAGGAGTCCACAAGATCTAGACATTGGGCCCCTACAGAAGAAGTAAGACAGATGACATGAGACAACTCATTCTAATCTGCATTTCAGAGATTAGAATGGGAGCATTCAATGTACCGTTCGAGCAAGGGTTGGAGCTGCAGTGATCAATCTTCTTTTCACAGTTGAAACCGGCGTGGCCCGTCGGGCACTGACAGAAGTATCCACCATCAGGGTTGTCAGCGCAGCGTCCACCGTTAAAGCAGGGGCCGTCGGCGCAAGTCATGGCGCTCAGCTCGCAGTTTCTTCCATAGAAACCAGGAGGACATGTGCAGCTGTAGGTGTTTTCAAGATCCTGCGAAATCCAAGGAACGATTGACAAGATGTTAGGACATTGAACAAAACTCAAGTCCTACAACACAGAAACAGACTCATAAACTCACAGTGCAACTTCCTCCATTTCTGCACGGGCTGCCAGAGCATTCGTTGACCTCAATCTCACAGCTGTCTCCAGTGAAGCCAGGTCTGCACGAGCAGGTGTAGCTTCCCTGTCCAGTGTTGGTGCAAGTGGCCCCATTCTGGCACGGTTTGTGATGTGTGCAGTAATTAAGATCTGCGACACAAAATTAAGCATGTAGGTTAGTCTCTTCTGCCGCGTCCAGAGTCAACTCTAAACCAACAACTTGATCAACTACTCAAAAGGCTCACCTTGGTTACAGAAGAGGCCTCCCCAACCCTCTTGGCAGTTGCATTGCCATGGCTGTTGGCAGGTGCCATGCAAGCAGCCCGGATAGCGGATGCAGTCGTCACAGTACTTTCCACTAAATCCCACTCTGCATCTAAAAACACCACAGAGGAGCAGTTAGTACGCTGTTAACTTCTGCAGCAATGAAGGTTGAGCGTTAAAAATCTCCATCGCACTTACTTGCATTCGCCAGGTTTGTCGCAAAACCCGTGGTCCTCGTCGCATCCCGGAAGACAGATTGCTATAAAGAGAAATATTACATTTATTACTACTAGTTCCTTTCTGACAGACACAATTATTATTCTGGCATAGTTTTACCAAGCTGCTCAGCCGGTACTTTGTGGGTAACAAAAAAAAAAAAAAAAAAAAAAAGTTCTCCTCACTACCATTGGAAGGACACTCTGGTTAACACAGTTGCACTCATACAAAAGCTTCCTAAACAAAAGCCCCTTTTTTCTCTAACTGTGGGTCAGAAGTCCCCTTTTTCACTCTGTTCATCCAACCCCCTCCCCATAATGTCCCAGAGTCGGCGCAGATAAGGGTGGACAGCTGGTGTACATGGTGCCAGTGCAGGACAGCTGCTCTATTGTCTACCTTCACTCTGCAGCTGCCCCCTTCCAACAATACCTCACCGCTCTGAGCCAATCAGCGCCGAGCGCTCTGCCAAGTAACCAATCAGGCGTTACATTTAATCTATGGCACGCGTGCCATTATTTGGCCAACGTCCCTCATTTGAATCACACAAACGCCTGTTGCAACCATAGCGACGAAGTTTGTTGTTGTTGTTTCTCTCGCCGTTTATACTCACGTTCAGTGCAGTACTGTCCTTTCCATCCGGAGTTGCAGATGATTTCTCCGCGCTCTCCGCAGGTAAAGTGGCCGAAAGTGTCGTCGCGGGGGCGGCAGAAGACGGAGCAGCCCTCGCCGTAGTAATGCTCGTCACAAACGAATCTGTACGAGTACTTCAGCTCTGTCCTCCCACCAACCTGTAGATCTTGGGACCACTCATCGCCCACGGTTAGATGCCTCTGGGTGGTCATACGACTGATGAGACGTTCAGGGTTTTCTGTGGACGTTTACATTTTAGCGTTAGGACGGTCAAGGATGAATGAATGCGTCATTTCTATTAAACGCGTTTCGCGTTACCTGTCGACAGATCATCGTTGGAATCGGTGTGCAACGCCTCGATAATCAGAGAAAAGGTTCCCTGAAACATAGAAAAGGACGTGTTAATGTAGACTGAATTCGCATTCCTCCACACTTGATTTACATATAACGGAAGATGTGAATGGCTTGAGGTGTGATCGCACTGGGGATTCAAGCTTCATTTTTCCGATTTCACACTTACTTACAGCAGTAAAATGAAGGAATTTCACACTGAGCTGACAATTATATTTCAACCCAGGGGATGCGATTTTTCCCACCCCACCAACACCGCTAAAGCGTCTAAATACCCACATCCTGAGTCATTATTGTGGCTTTTTATATGCAATAATCCACATCAAAACATAAAGCAGCCTAAAGTAAACAAAAATGAAACTCACCGGCCATGTGAATCCAAAAGAGAACTGAACGGGGTTGGTGAACGAGCTGTCAGGAAAGCTCTCGGGAACTTGGAAGGAGTTTGACCCGAGCACCGGGGTAACGGCGCCGCCGTACGTGCACGGAGGATCCGGAGAGACATTGGCTTGGTAATGTTTCAGGCAAATCCTAAAAAAGGTTTTGCATTCACACTGCTGAGCCTCTGGCGCGGATCCTTTGCAGCAGTTTGCGTTGCCTGTCACCCCTTTCTTGTTAAGAAACTCTTGCAACTTTAACTCGAAAACCCCCGAACAAAACCCCTGAAAAAGAAATTGAATTAGAATCGGTTACTAAAAGTTGCCATCATAATGTGAGCTCATTGCTCTCGTACAGTGAATCAGACGTTACCTGGCTTATCACGACACACAGCAAAGCCGCTATCATAAGTCGTCCCATGGTGGAGATGATCTGAACTTTGTTGTTGCGCTTCCACGGGCCAGGCGATTGTATGAGACCGTGTCTCAATAAATCATTGAGACTCAAAGTTCTCCACTCAGTGGGAGGTTGATGCTCTGTTCACTTTATCTGCTCATGCAAGCCCATTAAAGTCCCCCTTGAAATAAAATCAAGCAATTAAATCCCAAATACGAATATGAAAACAGGAATGAACAGGAAATTCCCACAGAAGACGAATACTCCAAGTTGTCAAAAGTTTGCAGTCCACTTGCGGTTGGTTTAGGAAGCAGAAAACCCAGGAACAGGGTTATCTACGCGTGTTTCGCTTTTTTCTTTCCCGTTTATACAATAGGCGAGGAAATGATCCAAACTACCGATCCAAACTTTCCTCCCGTACTCTTGTTTCCATGTGAGAGACTGACTGGATTGTGCGTGTATAATGTCGCAGTCCTCCTGCAGCCGGTTATATACAGGCAGCGACTGCTAGGGTAATGAGATGCAAATGAGCTACTCCCCAATCTGGCTCTGGTTGTCACAAAGGGACACTTTTCAATCCACACCATCCCCAACCCCCCAAGAAAAGAAAAAAAAATCGGCAAATGGTCACTGAGCTGTAAAATGTGCAACTCTTTGCCACTGGGAGAGAGAGAGAGAGAGAGAGAGAAATCTAATTTACATACAGGAAAATAAGCAACCTTGAGAATCCTGTACATCCCACTCTGACCTAAAACCACAAATTACATCACACATTGCAGGAATGTCGCATTCCTGAAAACGGGACAAAATACAGCGGGATTTATGGCGTTGTTCATTGCAATACTGATAACTCTGTCAATGTATATTAGCTTGCATGGGTTTTGTGGTGCTAACTTTGATTAAATTAGCTAAAAGGTCAGTGTATAATGTTCATATTTGAGCTAGTAAAAGATTCTTATTGTGAAATGTTCTAATAATGACAAATGCGAAAGCAAAAAACATCATTTGAACTATATTTTACCATGGCTTGTTATCATTTTCTAATTTTCTCCCTAAATTGAGGCGATATTTGTTTGTTAAGGTTAACCATAGCAATTCTCTTCCGTTCACATGACTAAAAATTCGTCGAAGTAGACGCTCCTCGCGCAATCAGGTCATGTGAAGTGAACGTTTATGAATCTTCTTTGCCTTTTTTTGTTGTTGTTTTTTAAACAACTCTCCATTGGTTTGAGTTTTGGTGACTCTATAAGTTCAGAGTTTGCGTCTCTAAGCTGGATTGTAAACGCCGAACTGGTGTGTGTCGTTCGCGTGGCTGTCATTAAGGCACTTTGTTATTGTGTGAGGGAAGAATAAGTTTTTTCTCTCTCTCTGTGCTCTCAGCTGTATGGTAATTCACACAGCACCTGCTCCCCTCACAATGTCGCGGGGAGAAAGAGCTCCCCTCTCTACACGTCATCCCCGACAAAAGTACCTCGCAGCTTCTGTTGTTTTGGTGTTTTATCAATTATTTTGCGTTTAATTTGACGAGGATGTGTTCTCTTAATCGTTCGTATTGTTAAACGAAGCAAGCTCGCGCCCTTTTCGCGCCGTCTCGTGAGCGTTTGCGTGTGTGCGAGGGTGGTCTTCATTAGTGCGTTAATTAAAAGCGCTCGCGAATCCAGGGGAATGCGCAATTACGCGTTGTAGGGAGCCAGATCAAGACGAAAAAGTTGCGTTTGCTGCTGTTATCGCGCGACAGGTGTCATAGCAACAGCTAGCTACCGAACCGCTGGCCGTAAATAAGCGCGGAACCGTGTCACGCAGCTATCATCGCACTATTCTTTGGCCTGACGTTGCACACATTTCCCGATTAGCCCAGCAAAGCGTCGCTGAAAAGCATGTTGAAAACCCTCAGATTTATGCCCACTTCGCTTATTCTTTTCAAGCATAATTTATGCCACGCGATTCTGTCCTGGTTAAATCAAGCAGAAAGCTCCTTTCTCGCATCCCTCCTCTTTTCTGAAGGTGGACTATGGGGAGACTGTTTAACTTAAGTGTTTCTATAGGGGGCTGTTGTACTTTAACTCCTGCCCACCAGTAGCTGCGACAAACAAAGCCGGGACTCGAGCTCTGACTCTTCATCTTTAATTTTCATTGATTCTGAATACAAGGGGAGCCCTCGGGGACTCTCTCTGAAGACGCGGACAGCCCCCCAAGCCAACCATCTGCTCCCAACCAAATGGCGTTTTTTCACATCACAACTGCATGTCTCTACTGCCTCTCTGGGCAGTGCGCGCGCACGCGAAATGAGACTGGAAGCATGCTGAAGGAGCAGCCGCACATGAATGCCGCTGCTGGGCCATATGGTTAGGGAAGCTGCAGTGAGTGGCCGTGGGAACGCAGGCAGTAACGGCTTGTGGGAGAGTGTCTGCAGATCCGTCAAATTAAGTAGAGCGCAAAAGTTTCTCAGTGATTTTTTTCTTTCTGAATGAGGCGATGAGAGTGTGAATACGTTTTAACCTGATTTTGTCTTCAGGAAAAGGACAATGCAATATAGTAATAGTAGATTCGCCCATCATGACGCAGCAAGGACGTGCACTGATTAAAATGACAAAGGATGTGTCGCGTGGCTCGGGTGGCGCGCTCATAATGACCAAAAGCAACAGCAAGCGAGAAGAAAAACAATAAAACGCACACAGTGAATCAACTGCATCCGGTCTTGGAAGTTTTTTTTTTTTTTTTGGAAATTACTTTATTCAAGTTCTACAGTGAATTGTTCTACAGGACTGTCGCGTGCCGTCGTCCTTTAGGGAACATCTGCCCCTTTCCCTGGGGTGGTTTTGTTTATGTGAGAAACTTTAGTTTAAAGAGGAAGAAAAATCAATAATTCACTCGACACAGAAAAACTTGTGCTGCTCACTGTATTCCTGCGTCTGCCAGATGTGACGACACATCTGTTATCTCTAATAAATCTGCATTGTTTCATATTATGAATGTCAGTATGTACTTCATTGTAGATTTTTTCCCCCTCTTTCTATCAGTTTATGAAACTCCTACAAATAACAGGCCTGCTAATTTAGTGCTGTTTTTTTTAAAGTTATCCTTATTCTTAATTTTGGATAGTGTCCATACATTCATTCATGGCTTACATATTTTTGTATTTAAAATATCTATTTTGCCTACTACATATGGGGAGAGATGGACCCCTACCTGGGGTAGGAAATTACAGCATATTTACATGTTTATTTGCACATATTTTAATTAAACATGTGTCATAATAGAAACACCATGAAATCTAATTGGATGATTGCACTCTGTTACCTATAGGTTTTAATGAAAGTGAAGATGTCTGACGTCTAAGTCATGAAAAAATATTTAATAATAACTCAATTTTTACAATAAGTATTACATTTAAAGATAATATTAAAGGGTTAGTTCACCTAAAAATGAAAATTCTGTCATTAATTCCTCCCCCTCATGTCGTTCTACACCCGTAAGACCTTCGTTCATCTTCACAACACAAATTAAGATATTTTTGATGAAATCCGATGGTTTAGTGAGTCTCTATTGCCAACAACTTTCAGATGCCCAGAAAGATACTAAAATTAAAACAGTTCATGTGAGTACAGTGGTTCAACCTTAATATTATAAAGTGACGAGAATACTTTTTGTGTGCCAAAATAACAACTTTATTCAACAATATCTAGTGATGGCCGATTTCAAAACACTGCTTCATGAAGCTTTACGAATCTTTTGTTTCGAATCAGTGGTTCAGTGCGTCAAAGTCATTTGATTTCAGTAAACAAAGCTTTGTTGCATCATAAGTGTTTCGCAATTTCAATATTCACATGTTTTTGGCAGTTTGATACGCGAAGCAAACTACTGATTTGAAACAAAAGATTGGTAAAGCTTCATGAAGCAGTGTTTTGAAATCGGCCATCACTAGATATTGTTGAATAAAGTTGTTATTTTGGCACACAAAAAGTATTCTCGTCTCTTTATAATATTAAGGTTGAACCACTGTACTCACATGATCTGTTTTAAATATGTTTTAGCTTCTTTTTTGGGCATCTGAAAGTGTCAATTATCTTGCTGTCAATAGAGACTCACTGAACCATCAGATTTCATCAAAAATATCTTAATTTGTGTTCTGAAGATGAACGAAGGTCTTACGGGTGTAGAACGACATGGGGGGGGGGGTAAAGAACAGAAAGTTCATTTTTGGGTGAACTAACCCTTTAACACAAGTAATGGGGTTCATCTTACCACAAGGATATAATTTTAGCATTTACTGCAAAATAAAAACTTTTACTTCACTGATTAAAAAATAAACACAAAAAACTTCAACATTATGTCATAGATCACTTTTTTCTTTATTAGATCAATTAACCTCAAAACTGTTTCGGCTGACATGTTGATATTCAGATTAAATGATTCAATAAAAATAGCGGAGCCTTTCCACAAAAGTGCTGAGATGATTTTGTCCCATCTGTGGTTAAGAGGAAAACTAACCCCTAATTTTTTAAAAACAAACACAGTTCTTATATTAAAACTAAACATCTTACTTTTATCTAAAAGAAGTGGTATTTTGTCAAATTTGTTACTGACCGGAGTATTCTGTGAGGCATTAATCATTTCTAATCGATGTTTTGGCAGTGGTATTCTTTTTTATTTAGACTCATTATAAAGGAGTGTGCTGATTGGCTGCTGAGATCGTCGCGGCGGAACAGGAAGTGAGCGCACCACTGTAAACACTGCAGCCGCTGCAGCGCATGTAGCAGCCGTTCGCCAGGGAGCGTTTAACGGCGAGTTTTCTCTAGAATTCTAGTCAAATTATGCGTGCAGCGAATAGTGAGTCAGCTTTTGTTTCTTTAGCAGCATCGGGTTAAATATCTGTAACATTAAGTGATTAAAAAAATACTAGTTGTCCATATTCTTACTGGCTACGACGCAGCATCAATGGTGAAGTTCCAGCATTCACACACAGGTGGTCACAGTAAATGGTTTCTTGAAAAGGCTCATTCAAATTATCTGATGTTTCTCAGGAGTCAAAGTGATTATAATGAGTGAGGGGAAAATAAGAATGCTTATAGGAGATAATAAACGGCTTAAACTGTCCGCAGTTTCCTGATTGCTGAGATGTGGGACATAACAGCACATGATGTGTTGTCAGTCAATATGAATGGACGTTAATGTACTCAATCGTTTCTAGTCAGGCGAAATGTCTTGTGTTGATTAAATAAACATATACATGTATTAAATTCATTAGCTATTTTATATTTTGATTTAGGTACTAATGGGACCCACTTAAAACAGTGAAATAGGCTATTTAAAAATCCTCTAAACCTATAAGTAAAAAAATGTTATTGTTTGTCATAGCAGGTGAAATATGGAAAGGACCTTCTGGATGAAGACAGACTTATTTATTTATGAATAATTTCATAAATACCTGACCATTTGAAGCACTAAATCTAGTAATGCTTCTTTAAAAATTCATATGTACACTTATGTTCAGAAGATTGGGATCAGTAATATTTTTAATATTTTTAAAAGGAGTCTCTTAGGCTCACCAAGGCTGCATTTATTTGATTAAAGATGCACACACACACTGTAATATTGTGAAATATTATTACAATTTAAATGAACTCTTTTCTATGTGAATATATTTTAAAATGTAATTTATTCCTGTGATGCAAAGCGGAATTTCCAGCATCATTACTCTAGTCTTCAGTGTCACATGATCTTCAGAAATCAGTCTAATATGCTGATTTTCTGCTCAAGAAACATTATCATTATCGATGTTGAAAACAGTTGTGTAGAATTTTCAGGATTGTTTGATGAATATAAAATTCAAAAGAGCAATATTTATTTGAAACAGAATCTTTTGTAACATTATAAATGTCTTTACTGTCACTTTTAATCAATTTAATGTATCCTTGCGGAATAAAAGTATTAATTTCTTCAATTTCTTTAAAAAAACCCCCCCAAAAAATAAATTCTTACTAACCCCAAACTTTTGAACGGTAGTGTGTAATGATAAAAAGAAAGCTTTTTATTTCAAATAAATGTTGATCTTATGAACTTCCTATTCGTCAAAGAATCCTGAAAAAAATGTACACAACTATTTTCAATATTGATAATAATAAATGTTTCTTGAGCAGCAAATCAGTATATAAGAATGATTTCTGAAGGACCATGTGACACTGAAATTCAGCTTTGATCACAGCAATAAATTACATTTTAACATGTATTCAAATAGAAAACAGTTATTTTAAATTATAATAATATTTCACAATATTACTCTTCTTTTTTTAAAATCAATTAAATGCAGCCTTGGTGACTTCTTTTAAAAACAGTAAAAATCTTACCAATCCCAAATTTTTGAACGGCAGTGCATATTTTATGTCTAAAGTATTTAAAGTACATTGTCATAGCTTTGATTAAAAAAAATAGAGAAAATCTAACAAAAGGGTCCATTAATGTTCATGTACTCTCATTTCGTTTTAGGCGCATGACCTTGCAGATGACCTTTTTACGCCGTTGAACATGGGTGTGAAGGGATTACAGTACTTTATGGAGACATGTTGTCCAGACACTTGTGTGCCAGTGGACCTGAAACAGATGGCATTGAATCACCTCAAATCCCATCCGGACAGCGCTGCCACGATAGTAGTGGACGGAATGGCCTGTTTAAGGTACTGGTATCGCTGTCAAGCTTGGGTCTATGGTGGCCAGTGGCAAGAGTATATGCATATCCTTCAAGGCTTTGTCGATGCGTTCACTGCTGCAGGAATACGGTTAGTCTTTTTCTTCGACGGAACCGTCGAGGAACAAAAGAGGGCAGAATGGGTGAAGAGGCGTCTGAGAGTCAACCAAGACATAGCAAGAATATTTCAACACATTAAGACTCACGGTCAGCAGCCAAACAGCAGAGACCTTTTCTGCCTTCCCTCTGGACTCGCAACCTTCTCCAGATTTGGCCTCAAAAGCCTCGGCCAAGAAACGAGATGCTCGGTCCAAGAAGGAGATTATGAGATTTCCGACTATGCTTTGTCTCACAACTGCATGGGCATCCTCGGTCAAGATACAGACTTTGTTATCTACAACACGGTCCCATACCTGTCCATCAGTAAACTCAATTTAAACAGTATGACAACAGTGCTGTTCTCCAGAGAGAGGTTATGCCAAGTTTTGAAGCTGCATATGACTGACCTTCCTCTCTTGTCCTGTCTGTTGGGTAATGACATAGTGCCAGAGCAGCAAATGCAGCGTCTTCGAAACAGTGCTTTGGCGTCATATCGAAAGAGAAACAAGCAAGTTCAGGGAGACAAGGTCTACGCTGTTGCAGAGTTCATTGCCGTTCATCATCCCAGTCACTCACTGTCTTGTGCTGAAGCAGAGGAAGAAGCGTTAGAAAAAGGAATACATATATATTTACTTCCAGGGCAAATGTCCCCTTGGTTAAAGTGCAGCCGTCCCTTTCCTGAGTCTGTGAGTTTGATGGACAAGTATGTACCTGGTGAAATATTACAGGTAAGAAGGATAAATGCACAGTGGGGTCTAAATGTTTGAGACCATGCTGAAAATATGGGATTCAAAATCTAATTTAAACATGCAAATAAACAAAGTTTTATTTGATTTTTTTTAACCCTAATAATATGATTTGTAAAATTACAATTATAAACACTAGAAGCAGCATGGTTTTGTTTCTATTCTCACTCAAGTGGTTTCATGTTGCAGGCAGCGATAGAGAAGCACACGCGGGCAGAGTGTTTCCTGATCTATAATGTGTTATATGATGGAGTTGTGGATTGCAGTAACTCATTGGAAGATGAGGAAGAGGTGGAGTTACCGCCGCAGGCCATCTTATATCTGCCTGTCCGAGAACGTATCTATGGCCTGTTACTGCCAGTGCAGCCAGGTGCGTTTATGGAAAATGTAATGTTTTATGTTGCTTTTCTGTTTTGCTGCATGCAAATATGAGGAGGAAGCCAACTAAATGTAGGAGAGCATTTTCAATAACACCGTCTCATGATTGGTACTAGGGATGTGCCCAAAGGACATCAAAGCTATCAATATTCTTGGTGTTGAAATCGCTTTTGAATGCACGCTCGCTTTTTACTTTCGCTTTCTAATTTGCGATCACGCATACTCTGTGTATAGGGGGCGGCGGTACTGATCGCACATTTTACAAGATATTTGTCAGTGACGCTCAGGATCTGTCGAGCTCCTCTGACATAATCCTGTCAGTCATCTCTCCTTACGATCTTCACGTGATAAGTGAAATATGATGTACTGTAATGTAACCGACTACTTCAGCAAGCCAAACCATGTCCCTTCAGTGGCTCCGTAGAATGCGTTAATCATTTTCCGTGCCTTTCCGAATTCGGAAATAGGTTTCAGGCACATCCCTAATTGGTCCCATCATGTAATGTCAATTTCTCCATTATAAACAAAAATGGTTCCCACCAGTGTTTGTTGTTGTAAAAATGGTTTTGTTAATTGAAATAAAGCTGTAAAATATAAATATTAAATGAAAAGCTTAGATGAAAAACCTTTTCAACCAACTGATATAAAATAAGTTGAAGTTGAAGTACTAAAATGACTAAATCTAAAACTGAAATAAAATTATTTTAAGTTTTTTCAAGATGTAATGTAAGTCTCTGGTGTCCCCAGAGTGTGCATGTAAAGTTTTAGCTCAAAATACGCCACAGATCATTTTTTATAGCATGTTAAAATTGACACTTTTTGGGGGTGAGCAAAAGCGCACCGTTTCTGTGTTTCCCTTTAAATGCAAATGAGCTGTTGCTCCCGGCCCCCTTCAGGAGGAGGGTGGAGCTTCAAGAGCTCATGGCATACCGGCAACAACAAAACAGGACAGTCTCATGCACTGAAAATGTCAGAAACTGTCAGTAGCGGTGTTCAGCCTTAAATGTTTCAGAATCAACCTTTGTGAAAATCCAGCATTGAAAAGACCCTTGTTTGTGAAGCAGTCCAGCGCAAAATGATTGACGCAAATGTATAAGACTGAGATGGTGGGAATCTATGGAGACTCCTATGTGTATTGGTAAGTCCCAAAACACAACACTTGTAATGCCTCTTTGGCGCAGACATTGCACAACTCCAGCTGCTACAGTGAGGATACCAAAATGGCGGACTCTGTGTTTCTCACTCAGGGCTGTGTCTATGCTAATAGGGCAGATTGTCACCCGTTGGGGGCGGGGCTTCTCCCTACGCTAACGTCATCGTAGGGGGGAATCTGAATCAGTTCAGTTGAAGAGACTGCGTTTGATTTATGGGAATTATAAAAATTATACGCTGGTTGTTCTCACAAACTGCGAACACACACTGGTGTTCAAACACCTTATAAAAGTGAATTTTGCATAATAGGCTAATAAAAATGACAGTCACATGGCAAAATTACAAAAAACGTAAGCTATAATTAAAATGAAAAATAAAACTTAAAATATAAAAATAAAAGCTCATTCAAAATATAAATAATACAACAGTTTATAATAATACTAAAAGTATATAAATAATAATAAATAATATCAATAATACTAAAAAAACACTGGTTCTCATGGTCATGGAAAACTTGGAAACATAAGGGAATTAAAAAATTGACTTCTAAGCTTGAAAAAGTTTAATTGTTTAGAAGGTATGGAAATTTAATTGAGAAATTTACATGGCAAATAAAATTAGTTGTAATTATGTTTGACTAGTATGTTTATGTTTTTCCTTTGTTAACATCTAGGTGTTTTGCTGAGGTATAGAAATATAGATTGTTCTCTTACTCTGTTGTTTACAGAAAATAGATCTCCGTTGCTCTATAAGACTCTGGGAATGGTCTCATTTCTGTCCAATATTTGTGGTGTGGGCAAATATGTGGTGAATGTGCTTTTGAAAAGAAAGGCCAGACCGAAGGGGACAAAACATATCAGATTTCAAACTCTGAGGACTACACTGTAATTTTGGAAAGGCTCTGTCAGTCATATTATTTCATAACTTACAAGCTGATTGCACAAATTCTCTTTGTGTGGACTTTAAGATGTTTTTCAAGATGCTTTTTTCTTGCATTACTTTTGCTCTCAATTTACTTTTCTCCCTTTTTTATAGATTGTTCCGGTCACACTGTGTTAGTCAAGGAATGGTTCGTCTTCCCAGGAAATCCACTTAAGGAGCCTACCAGAGTCACTCCAAAACCCCTCAACAATATAAGTACATAATGTTTCACATATTTGCTCATCGTAATGAAGTGCATCACAAAGAGTACAGCAAATGTGCTAAGCTACACTATCTCATCTGATGCTGCGAAGTAGTCCTGTGATAATCTCAAGAGATCTAAGTTCTGTTGTTAGTGTACATAATTCTCTTTGTTTGCTCTTTTGTGTTTCCTCATATCAGTGATTACACGACACAGATGCTTTGTGATTAAAAAGAAAAAGCCCATCTAGTTTGATCAGGGCATTTCGCTGCTGAGATTCTGAAGTGTGCGTTCAATGGACACTTTACTATCCCATGAGTCCATGGGAGAGGAGTTGTGAATGAAAGTGAAGCGACGCAACTGATTTCCGTAGGTCACATGACAATAGCCCCTTTCACACACAGTCTTTACTGGTAAATTACCAGTAAATTGCCAGTAAGAGATCATGTGTGAACAGGACCTTTACAAATTAAACGGTAAATCGGTTCTGGCAATTCACCAGTAAGGGAAGTTGAACATGACCAGTAAATTACCGGTGTGATGCTGTTTGTGAACGCAAAATGAAGATGATCGGTATGAGCATGTGCGAAGTCAGAAAGCTCGGACGTAGGAAGACTGCTTTGGGCCAATCATAAAATACTTATAGAGATGACGTGATTTCTCTGCGCTGTTTAATAGTTTTAAATAGTTCTTTTAAGTATGCGGTAGATGGACATCTTTGTCCGTTGCACCACGTCTCACAGCTTTTTCAGCGTGTCGTGCTCAAGACCCTGCCTTCTTTTCCATTCATCAGCGGTGCAGCTCTGCCGTTGGATACTATTATGCACGTCTCCTGTTTTTAAGAGCAAAAACGCATTCTGTTTGATCACGCCCCGCCTGTCACTCAGACATCAAAAAATGTTGTCAAATTGAACAGATAGTGAAATTAAATCGCTTTTCCTCATGCGGGCGCAGCGTTCACAGATCATTTCCGATGACTGACACCACAGAGTTTACCAGTATTGTGGTGCAGATGTGTGAATGGTTTCTCACCAGTAAAAAGCCAGAATGCCGTTGCTTGTGTGAACAGCATATTTGTGTATTTACCGGTAAAGCCAATCTGGTAATTTTACGGTAATTTACTGGGATTGCTGTGTGAAAGGGGCTAATGACAACATGACAAATGTAGTACGTCCAAATTTCATTTCATATACAGAACAGACTACTTTTTTTTAAGTAAGTGAAGTAAGTTTCAAACAAAATGTAGTACCTACTATATCGTATGCCATTTCGGATGCAGCAAGTGACATTTCTTGAAAATAAAGTTTTAGTTACGCTCAGCTAATATCTGTCAGTTAGAGTTGTGAGTGCAATCATTTTTCAATGACCTCAAATGATTGTAAAAATCATAGTCCAAATATACAGGAACCCCTTTTATTATAACAGTTGTTTAATCATTAATTTGCTTGGTAGCACTTTATTTTACAGTCCTGTTCCGCATGTACATACTATGTACTTATTATAGAAATTACAATAAGGTACTAACCATGAACCTACCCCTAAACCTAACCTACACTCTCTTGGGTAAGTAGGTACATTGTAAGTACACGTACTGTAAATTAAAGTATTTACTCTCATAAACACCAACCACCACAAGTTAAATTTGCGGTCAATTTGTGATCAACAGAAGAGTCCCCTGATCTGATGGCTCTGTGGTTTAGGACAGACCCAGAGGTGAAAACAGTCCAGGCATCAACATTCCTGGATGTCTTTGGCCTGTATGAGTTTACTGAAGAGCTGAAGCAGTTTGACAGCCCTTTGATTGCTGTGATTTGTCTTGTAACCTACATTGCCATTCAGGTGTGTTTAACTTTTCATCGTTGATGCCATGGACCACTGAGGTTTTCGCTTGAATGTAAACAAATGGCTTTGTTCTGGTCCATTCAAGCCACGTACGCTCTGTTAGCCTTTATTTTTTAATGATGTGGACTCATTGCATGTCAAAAGAGTTCACCGGTGTCTCTTCAACACTGTTTATTGTGTGTAGCCCTTATCAGACAGCTCTGATACCCTTGCATTGTGTATAGATGTGTGTGTGGTGACGCTTGATGCTTGTTGTGTATACTTAAAAAACACTGTTTGCTCTTGGATCTAGGCGAGACAGCTTTCTCTGGAAGACGTAGATGCATATCTAAGCCAAGCTGTTTGTATCAGATTCAAATCCTTCACAGAAATGCAACAGCTCAGGGTGAGTCATTTGAGCCACCTCTGCCTCTCTGAAAACATAGTTTTTACACATGCTCACCCATTTTAAACTGGGCTTGGTTTTGAGTCTTTTACAAAACTACTGTGGTCATGCTTGTTATGTTGTAACATAGCTAAAAATGACTGGCCGATTTCGCATTTGGTTCGAATACTAGGTTCAAACCTATAAGTGAGGCAGTAGCAGAAGCAGTTGTTCAGGGATATTTCACCATCGAAATCCATTAGAAATCACAAAAATCTGTAATTTTGTGTAATGGCAAAAGATTTCCATAGATTTTACTGCATTCGCCATGTTGACCAACAAAAAGGTGCTTGGTTTGAAAGTGATTTCTTTGAAAGTGGCCCTGTTTACATCTGGAATTCAGATGTGTTTTAATCAATCGGATCACAAGTAGACAAGGCAGACACATTCCTGTTTACACCTGGTGTTTTAATACTTCTCTTTTGCCACTTTCAAACACTTCTGTCCTGATTTCTTCGAGGGGAGGGTCTATGGACGGGTAAATGTATGGCCTTTTTCAGACTGGACGAAATAAGCTCATGCAATTTACATATGAACGTGCCCGGAGACGACGGAGAAACAAGACAAAAGCCGCAAGACTACGGCAAACGCTGCGAGTGTGTGTTAGAAATCAGGAATGGTGGGAGAACATTGTGCTTGGTATGTTTTTCATCTTCAAATCAGACTTGGGTCTTCAGCCGACAAAGTTTAAATCCCATCTGGCTAGGGCGCTTCCCATAATGCTCACGTCTTTTGTGGCTGTTTGAACAGATTCGACCACATGAGTGTTTACTCTACGAAAGCAATGTGGTCTAATGCTTCTAGAAGTAGTTGAAATTGGACAACCTCAAACAGTTTTAGACCCCGCTTACACCTGTATTTAGCGTCGTCAGTGATCGGATCGACCAAAACGCATCTTAATACCAGCTGTAAACAGGGTGTATGTGAGCTGCGCTTTATTCATCGCCACACTATTGACAATAGACATTTTTTTTAGCCTGCAAAATTTTGCTAATGTTGACAACATATTCTCATCGAAAGAAGTGCTAACAATAGACCTTAGTCAGGGTAGCTTTGAGGGACAGAAGTACAGTGCGTTCGATGGAATTGTTCAGCTAACGTCTTTCCAAAAAAAAAAAAAATACTTTTAGGTGACAAAAACTCCATAAAGCAGTTTTTGTTGTGAGTTGTGAAAATTTTAAATTGTGATCTAGGACCTTTATACATTTCTTGCTATTGTAAAGAATGCAAGTCTATCCCTCACAATCGCCACATCCATATGGTGTCTAACCTGACTAGGGACTATACCAAATTTCAAACAACGTCCAAAATTGTGCATGCTACAACAGGAAGGAAATTATGAAAGAGTGAAAGCGTAGAAGGAAAATAGATTTATTTTTGAATAAGAATCGGCATCAGCAGAATGCAGTTAAGAGTTTTTCATTTCTTGAAAACTGCGAGAGATTTGGCTGTCCAGGTAGGATTGGGAAGATCATTCCACCAGGGGAATTCCAAAGGCAGTTTACCTGAAAATGAAAATGATTTATTAATTATTTTTTTCCTATTTATTAAATTAGCATTAGAAGCCATTGAGTTTCATTGTATGGACAAAAAAAAAAGCATTGAGACATTTTTTCAAAGAAAGAAAGTCATACAGACTTGGAAAAACATGAAGGTGATAAGATAATGACAGAATATTAAACTTTGAGTGACTGTACTTTCAACATCAGGACATTAAAGGGTTAGTTCACACAAACATTAAAATTGCGTCATTATTTACTCACCCTCATGAGTTTCTAACCCGCAAGACTTTCATTCATCTTTGGAAGACAAATTAAGATATTTCTGATGAAATCTGGGAATTTTCTGTCCCTCCACTGACAGCTACGCAATTGACACTTTGACGGTTCGAAAAGTTCATAAAGAGAATGTAAAACTAATCCATATAAATTGAGCGGTTTAGTCCAAATTTTCTGAAGAGACTCTTTTTATGATGAACAGATATAATTTTAGGCATTTATTCATGGATAAGTATTGATCAGTGAACATAAACAGAAGCTCAACCGAACTTGAATGACGCGTGAAAGCAAAGCTCTTCCGGAAGATCAAACAAGAACGAACAACATTGATTCTCGCACGCCACCAAACATGCTTGAGCCTCCGTTTACCTCAACTGATGTGTGAGTTGATGAATGTTTATATGTGAATAGAACCCTAAATTAAATCTTTTCATCATATAAAGCGATCGTATCTTTTCAGAAAATTTGGACTAAACCACTGGATTAGTTTTCCTTCTCTTTATGAACCTTTTGAAACATCAAAGTTTCAATTGATGGCTGTCTATGGAAGGAGAGAAAGCTCTCAGATTTCATCAAAAAGATCTTCATTTGCGTTCCAAAGATGAATGAAAGTGTTACGGGTTTGGAACGACACGAGGGGGAGTAATTAATGACAGAATTTTGATTTCTGGTTGAACTAACCCTTTAAGCCGTGGTTTTATGTAAGCTATCAAGTGTTGTTGACCACGTAGATCACATTAGTTAGCTAAAGTAGATGACAAACACTGTGCTTCCTTGTCAGATCGGCACAGCAACATGGAGTAGCAACAAATCACTTTTCTTGAGAGATGTATCAGATTCTTTTGCTATTTGGAAAAAAAAAATGGGGAAAGAGACCGGAGGGATAATTTCTGGTTGCTTTGCGACATTCCTCCCAAAAACTACTCTAATTGTGGGCTGAACCTGAGAGTGATGCTCTGGTGACGGGCTCCTCGACGTCCCCGCCGGCGACCACAGGGCTATTTCAGCTCCCACCCTAATTTAAGCCTCCTATGCGTGCTATTTCAGACTCAGCCGCCAAGGGCGGCCTGTGGTTTTGCAGTGCTTGGATTGAGAGCCCTCCCCACAGCACAGATAATGGATGATAGAGGGACAAATTAGAGCCTCTTGGGAGATATCCTGGAAGCCAACTCCTAATTTACAGATCCTCCTGTGTCTACGGCTGTCCTCTTTGCGTCTGGTGTGAATCCCTCCAGTCTGTTGTATTCAGATGCTGATGCATATCTCGCCCTTCACTCGTGAAAAGTCAAGCTGTTGACAATACAAATGAACTGTTAAGTTGTATTTATATTTTTACAGATTTTATGTTTATTTACTTTTGCTAATGTGGTTCCCAAGCAAAGAATTTCAATCACATCTGTAGACAATGACTGACTCTGTGTCTTTTATGGCTGTAATGGCTGTTTATTGTGAACTTGGCTGCAGTATTTATTTATATATGGTCCCGCATGTTTACGTTTTGGTTCAAGTGAACTGATATGGCTCGGTTTATGTTGCCCACAATATGTTGGGCAATGAATGATAGCGTTGAGGGATTGTGTGTTTAGAAGGCGCACACGGCAACAGGTGTCGGATTGCTGGCTGACCCAGAGACGCGTGTGTGCTCAAGGCGCAGTGGCGACAGCCTGCCGCTGGCCAGATGAAAGTGTGTAAAGCTCTCCTGCCTCCCATGTGCCATGGGGTGGTGGGAGCACCTGTTACACGCGCCATTGTTGTCTCCCATCGGGAGTTACACTGTCACATCTGCCTGAAATGTGAAAAGGGGTGGGGTCGGGTGGGGGGTATTAGGGTATTAGGAGGCAGAAGAGCCAGACAGATGGCAAGAGAGTCTCCGGGGGCTGCCTGATTATCCCCGTCTAATCAGTTTCCCCTTGTGTTGCTTTGTCATAGTAAGGGAATGTAAATGCAAGCTAAGGATGCCACTACACAGCATCTGTAAGGGATGAGAATCATAAGGAATTTAGCGATATATATATTCCACCTTAAAAGTGCTAGAAGCACATTATAAAGTACTTGAAGCACACACACACACACACACACACACACATATATATATATATATATATATATATATATATATATATAATTCAGCAAAGATGCATTAAATTGACTTTTGTTTCAAAAGATTTCTAAATAAAATACAGTAAATGCTGTTTTTCTATTAATCAAAGAATCCTAAAAAAGTATCACAGGTTCCACAACCATTAAGCAGCACAACTGTTTTCATTGTTTCATTGATGATATTAAGAAATGTTTCTGGAGCAGCAAATCAGCATATTAGAATGATCTCTGAAGAATCATGTGACCCTGAAGACTGATATTCAAATAGAAAACAGTAATTTTAAATTGTAATATTTCAAATACTGGTGAGCATCTATCAACCCCAAACTTTTAAACAGTAGCGCTATATATATTTTTGTCATTTATTACAGAAGTACTGAGTGAATGAGTCATTAGACTGATTTAAACAGACCATTTATGAATTTGAGACCGATTTGAGAGTCTTTTTGATCAGTTAAACTGGTTCAAGAACCAATTCAGAAACACTTGAGGCAAATGATGTTCATGGCATTCAGTTCCATTAACGGTTCCGCACAACAAACACACATAGTAGTCCAACTTGTGAACGAATGACTCCTTTTTAAGGAGTCAAAAAAGATGCTCAAGTCAAAGTTACGATTAAAAAACAACTTTTGCGTTGTGCTTGTGGCAAGCAGAGTCTGTTGCATTGGTGGATGAATGCAGCCATTCAAAAACCATTTACGGAATCAAATCATTATTTTTTTAAAGAACTGATTCTTGACTCCCAACCCTTTACAAGCCTGGGTTCAGATACAGCCCACCATGTTTATTTAGTAAATCTAAAACTGAAAGTTCATTCAAATACCACACAAGATTCCGACTCAGACAAGCCTTGTCTTGTCATGTATTAATGTTTACAGTGCTAACATTGAGCAGATGTTCATTAAGGTATGGCACAGGTGCGGAGCTTGATCACAAGCCTGTAGTTTGCCATTAATGTTGAGCCTGTTGTCCGCAGGGGGTCCAGCGGTCCTTCAGGCATCTGGAGCAGCTCTCATTGTTCCCTTCTGAAATGCTTGCAGAGCAGCTGCTGTTCTGGTTTGTTGTCCCACTCTATACCTTTACAGCAGCAGGGTGGCATCAGCTTTGTCCCGAGGCCTATTGACTTCCACGCTGAGCAATTAGTGGCTTTAAAGGTGCTAAGACTTTTACGTGTCTTTTTAAGCAGTTTAATCAAAGCCGGTCTACTTCATCCCACTCTCTAAACCTTATGCATAACAGTGAATGTGATTAAATGCTCTCATTTCACTGAAGAGGCATGGTTTCAAAGAGGAAGTCAGGCCAGAGTAAACAGCGTAATATTTCAAACGACGGCCTGGCTCTCAATCTGTGCGCCTGGAAGGCGCGGGCAGTGGGTTGCTGCTGTCACTTCGGCTTTATCTCCAGCCTCCCTTTTGTTTGCTTTAGTCTAAGCTGTGTTTGAGAGCAGAGCAGGTGGCAAGCCAATTTTACATTTTCGTGTCACGGAAGCTAATCAGCCCCTCTCTTATCTCCTGTGGGTGGGGGACCAGGTGACCAGCGGACAGTTTGTTGGGGGGGTGGGGGACCCTTTGTAAACATCCCCTTATCCACACGGCCACTTCAGGTGAGCTCTATGGGGTCACACCCTGCCTCCTTCCAGCCTGAGTTGAAAGACACAATAGGTAATAACAGCATGATGAATTTGAAACCAAGCTACTGTAAAAGTGCTGTCATTTAAAGGAACAGCTCAACCAAAAATAAACATTCATAGTTTTCAACCTGTATGACTTTATTTCGTTCGTTAAACACAAAAGGAAAAGTTTAGCAAAATGTTCCTGGGATGGCTTGGAATGCATGATTTTGGATGGGGGGAATCTAATAACAATTTTTTAAAAATTCCAGGTTTGCTGTGCTTGTTTGTTGGGCTATGCAATTTCACCAAAAGTTTGTGATTAGATATCAGTATGGCTATAAAATAATAATAATTATTATTATTATAAATAAAAATGTAAAAATCACTGTAAATTAAAAAACGAATATAATGAGTAAAATAATACAATTTTATTTTGTACTACAACTGTCTTAGTTTCCTGATTTTCAAACATTAAGCCATCAAACTTTTATTTTGTCAGAAAACTGCAGGCAGATTCTCTTTTGTTAATAAGCGCTTCTCATTGCAAGTTTGGGAAGATGTCTAGCGCATGTTGCGTTCCCAAATGCACATTATACGTGACCAAAACTCAAAGCAGATGCAGAGTTCGTGTGGAGCAGCATCTGCTGGTGGATCATGAGCTGCTCACGTGTAAGAACACAGTGCCATTCTTCACTCTGAAACGTGCATACGTTCACTTAATTAAATCATAGCCTTTTTAAAATATTTTGACTGTTGCGATTCCAAATCGGACTTATGACCTGTAACTCTGCCTGAGTATCAGACAAGTGTTCACTGTTGGCCAGAGGAGAACTGGTCCCCGACTAAGCCTGGTTTCTCCCAAGGTTTTTTTCTCCATTTTGTTGGAGTTTTGGTTCCTTGCCGCTGTTGCCTTTGACTTGCTTAAGTTGGGGACACTTGCTTGATATTCAGCAGTGTTTTTGATATGCCTGCATTGGCACCGTTGTATGTGAACTGACCTCAGCTGGACGATTACGTCACTGTTTTCTCCAGTGCTGATATACATAAATGAACTAGACTAATAACTATTGATATTTGCAACGGAATGAATCAATAATATATAGAATAAGCTGCACAATGACACTATTTTCTTTGGGAGCTGCTGTGCAGCCAAAATTATTTGCCAAATTATTAATGTAAAGCTGCTTTGCCACAATTTGCATTGTAAAAAGCGCAATATAAATAAAGGTGACTTGACTTGACTTTGCGATTTAAGTCATATCATTATTCCAGTTTTATTTTTGATTAATCCTGCAGCCCTGGGAATGGCTAACAAACACTGTCAATAAGAAGTATTATGGATGCGTAAAAAGTTATCCATTATTTGTATGATTTTAATGAATTTAGAAAATCTCTTTCTTTCTTCTTTTTATGCAAGTTGCGGTTGGTTACAAGACTTGTGCCAACAAATATTGTTTATTGTGTCCAACATGCTGACATATTTGCATGCACACTAACCTGAATTAAATTTGTGGCTTGCAGTGGAAGGTTTTACAGATGCCTACATTTTGGTTTAATTCTCACACAAAGATATTGTATGACTTCTCAAAACATAGTTTTTACATTTGTTAAGTTGCAGTCACATTAGCGAAATTGTTCTTGCAAAAAGGTCCATTGTCAATAGTGTAGCGATGCATGAAGCACAGATTACTCAGAAGTCACTTTCAAACCAAGCAGATTTCTATTAGGGGGCTTTCAGACTTGACACGTTTGTTGTGGTACGAGTCCATACTAGCGTTGTCAAAAGTATCGACCAGTACCAGTACTGTCTATTTACAACATGTTTTTGAAGTGTTGTTCATTGTAGCTGATCCCAGACATATCTGATGAGCGTGTGAACACAAAGGCCAATCAGAGGCGTTTACAAATCCGCTCAACAGCACTGAAAGAGTCACATTTGTAAAATTTCAGTACCTACTTTGTATCGCGGTCTGTACTTTTGATAACACTAGTCCATGTGTGTCTGGCAGATTTTCGTTCATCCTACATCATCACAAACGTGCATTGTTCTTGTTTATTTGTATAGCACTATTAAAACAACCTGGGTTGAACCAAAGTGCTTTATATATAAAATCTGAATTAAGGACATATTGTCCAACATATAAACATATAAAACACAACATTTAACCATTATACGCTACCAATATGAAATGATCTTTCAGCAAATTCTTAAAATAGAGCAACAGTTCCAGTGCAACCAAACTCCTTCAGGTAGTCTTGGGTTGCATACCCAGGTCCGCATGACAGCTTTCACATTTCCAATTTTTCTTGTGAACCGTGCCCCATTTTGAACTAAGCTGCTAGTGTGAAAGCAGCCTTAGTCAACACCCATAGAATGTCTCCACTTCTTTCCACTGCAGAAAAATGAAACCAAAATGTCCCAGAAATGGCCACATTTGCGCTAATTATTAATTATTATTATTAAATATTTAATTATTAATTCGGAGTCTGAGTCTGCACAGTAATGATCCGCTCATTCTCCCGCAGACTCAATCGCACGCACAGCTGTGAATCATGATGTTACTCCCCATTTTTATAGCATCAAATAACTAACTAAAATCAGCATGATTTTAACTACCTAAAATGACCGAAACCATCAAAATGATTTTTGATTAATTTTTTTAGTTTGGCTCACGTCCCATGTGATTACATGGAGAGGGCGGGGTTTATAGTGCAGCCAGCCCTCAAAAATGTTTTGGCTTCACTTTTCAGGAGGTGTGCAGCAGACTTGGTCAACACAGCGAGTTTGCGTGACCAACTTCTACCTGAACGAAAACCAGTTATTTTTGCACTCACCCAAATTCCCGATTGCACTGATTCCTATTGAAATGGCTGGATTTTGTTTGCTTATTTTTGCAGAGCAACGGTAAATTTGACCGCTCCTTTGCAAACGATTGTGTTTTTGTACTTAATGTCTTATACCATGCTATAATCCCTCCACCATGCAGACCCCTGTTGTAGACCCTAGGGCCGTCCAGCTCGGCTCTCTCTTTGTGCGTGGTCTGACCTACCTCATCGCAGCCAACAGTGCATGTGGTTTCCCTTTCCCAATGGGTGAGCTCATGCCATGGAAGACCTTTGACGGGCTGCTTTTCCATTCAAAGTATCTGCAAGCCCACTCAGGATGTCCAAAAGAGGAGCTTCTCGAAGGCAATGTAAGTACAGGAAAATGCCATTGGCCCTGTTTACATTTGGTATTAACATCCGGCTTGGATGATCCGATCACAAGTGGTCAGTTGAGATAGATACTTAAATTTTAATCTCACCACAAACGTGACATTTCAAAGCCACACGTAACCAGCCAGATGGAATCCTTGTTTTAGCAAAATGGTTGAATGACAGGTGAGTGGGCGGCCTTTTATGCATCTGAAAGGATCGGTGCAGTGCGGTCTCATCTTCGAATGTGGATCACAGAATGTTTTTAGCTCTGACAACTTGTGATCAGATCACCAGAGACTTAATATCAGATGTAAACAGGTCCTAGCATGATCCTTTTAAAAAAGAAAAGTGGAATATGCAGCTCTGCCGAAGCCTATTGACATGTTGACAATCAGGACAAATGAAAATCAGTTCATTGTATGGCCCACACATATTTTGTTTGTTTAACTTTTGTTTACATGTCTTTGGTTTACTGCAAAACAATTACAGAATCTCTTTTGTTTTTGATTGCTGTAATGTTTTTTCCGGAGCCAAGGGACCAAAACGTCTAAATAATTTTTTAACCCACACATATAAACATGGGTTTGTAATTATAAATGCAGTCAGGAACTGGCTCAGACTGTGCATGGTCACAGAGGTCACGGAGGTCTCCGTAGTTAAGGCTACTTAATATAAAGTGGAACCAAATATCTAATTTGTCAATTATCTTTTAGCCTTCCTGGATGTCTTTGTTCCTGTCCATCAGAGAGCTGGTGCTGGGAGCCTGCAGGAGGCGCGGGACCCCCGTCTACAGCCGACCGCGCAGACTTCAGCACAGAGATGGTGAGGATCACTCTAAATTTCCTTTATTTTTCTTATCCGTCACTTTACCTGATAGAAATGAATTTTCAGGGACGTGTGTGGTGTTCCACAAAATGGATTTAAATAAAGCAGATTGTTGTAATGCAGCTGAGAGTACTCAGATTAGCCAGATTAACTTTGAATTTTTGAATGAAATTTGATTTCTGTGGGCATCTTTGGAGCTTTTTGCAGGCACAGATTTTTTGTGGATCTGGTTGTGACTCAAACAAATGGAACACACGCTGAGACGTCCAGGTTACTTGCACATAAACAGTACCCAGCAGTCTTCATAACACCCTCCATCTGGTCTGTGACCGTGGAAACAATCTGTTTGGCACACTATTTTAGATCGAAGGGATGCTTTGTCATAACAAGAATAATTCTGGGTTACTTTTTATAGGTAGCGTTCTATATTAAGTAACATAACAAGACAACAAAATTATAACGTGGTGGCTGTTACAAACTCCTTGAGCCCCTTTTGCATTTTACCACCATCCAGAGTTTTGTGGTTCTGTCCTAAGATTAAAAGAAACCTTATGGTGAAATTGTCTCCATCTGGTTTCCCTCTTGATGTCGACCAGCTCATGAACTGCTCATGTTTTGTCTTAGAGGCAAATAGACTGTTTTTTGTCATCAGATATTTTAGTCCGATTACGGCAGACTGGCCATGTTTTGAATCTCAAGGTTTATCCTGTTAGATTGATGTTCTTTTGTTTGTACATGTTTTTGGTCGTCTGGAATTCCAGCTAGTTTATTTCGTCTTTTGCTGTTCTTAGAGCATTCTGTTGTGCACAACATGTTTTGTAACTTGATAATGTTCTGAAAAATCAACCGGGGGATTTTATAAAGAAATGTTTGTTGGCCCTTTCCATGAATACAGTGTTAATATTAATTAAGATTTTTCTTACATAAACTTGGGTAAAAGAATTAAAAGGGTAAAATTTTTTGGTAACAAGTGACGTGTGTTATATGGAAGCTTGTTTCTGCCACAGAATAAACAATTGAAAAGATAATTGCGTCTTTATATCTCATAATTCTGACTTTTTTTCTAGTAATTGCAAGTTTATATCTCACAATTTTGACTTTATAACACGAAATTGGCTCTTCGCAAAGACCCGCCCACTTTAGTTACTGTTGCTTTGTTCAACAAGTCATGCGCTCTCACGCCACACATCATCTTCTCACAGTGAAAAATGCATCCCGGAGCAAAGAGGACACTGACAACGTGTTGATAGACAAGACAGAGCAGGTTACTTTTGATATGAAACAGTTTCATATTTAAAATATCGCAATTTTAAACAATAAATAGCGTATAGTGTCTCTTTAATGTGTCATGACAGATCGCTGTAGCTCCTTCAAGCGGCTCGTGAACCGATCATCTCTTCATACTAGTTCATTTATAGCATCAAATAAACATGAATGAACATCAGAAGGAATGTTGTTTCAAGCACGGAAAGACGTGAGTACACACAATTTTTCAAGTTCAAGTTCACCAATGTTAATCTACTGACTCCCCTGACTGCTTTGTCAGACAAAATGGCGGATTCTGGGTTATGATTGGTCAGATCGCCTGTCAATCATACTGTTTGTGAAGGGTCAATTGCGATTTTATATCACTCTATTCTGACGTTATAACTCGCAATTGCAAGTTTGTATCACACAGTTCTAAGAAAAAAGTCAGAATAGTGAGATTGAGAGAAAAAGTCGCAATTACCTTTTTTTTATTATTCAGTGGCAGAAACAATGTTGTTCTTTTAACAAAAAAATACCAAAAAACATTAAATTTCTCAAATGCTTAAAAGAAAAAAAAAAAAAAAAAAGCAACGGAACACCAAAGTCTACAGAAAAAAAATCCTATCATCCCACAATTGCCCTGAAAACTGAAACAAGTTAATATTTCATTCTGGTGATTCTGACGGTTTGTCGTCTACTCTCGTTTCTTTTCGACTTCTAAACTCCATCTCTGTTCCCCGATGTTAATTCACCCCATTATTTCTCTGCCACTAAGAGGATTGTTTTGAATCTCAGATGGTCTAAAGTGTCAATTGCAAGATGCTGTCGGGCTAGACGTATAAAAAGTCTGGTTTTAATTTATGTGCGTTCGAGACAGTAATCATTGCCTCAATCTTTTGGGAACGTGGTGGTGAAGTTCAGGCTTCAGAATTGTACGTTTTATGTTTCCAGTGATGCTCCACTGCAAATACTAATTGTGAGAGAGTCAAACCTTCAATTAAACTGCATTTAAATGCCTCTTTTATTTCCTCAGCAAGGCCTGTGGAGGTTGATGATCTGCGTGGAGAGAGAAGACCCCAGCTCCATCATACCACACAGCACGAGTTCAGACAGCAGCCCACAGCTTCCACACACTACCAGCAAGGTATGGCAGTACACGGGGCAAACACTTGCACTAGCATAAACAGAATTAAGGCTTATAAGAACAAAGCTGTTTTTGTAGAAATGTTTTTAATATTTAGAAGTTAATTTGGTATTAAAGATAATAAATAATAAGTGTAATGTCTTCCATAGGCGATAGACCAAGACCAAGACATCCAAAGAGAGGACGGTATCAGCTTGCACCTAGGTGAGCTTCATCACAACTCAAGATGTATCGTGTGAACTATCTGTCCATCTGTGTGTCTGTCAATCTGCAATGATAACTGAGATTACTTTTCTTTGTTTTGTTATAGATGGCCCAAGTCTCAAAACTAAGCAACATAGACTGATGAAAACTAAATTACTTTTGTGGAAACAATTGTCACCCACAGAACAAAGCACTAATGAACTGCATTCTCATGTGTGAATGTTCATGGCCTTGTTCTTGGATGCCTTCGTTTAGATTTTGCTGTTGTTTTTTTTTTTTTTTACTTCAGATAATTAGTGACAGACGTCTTTGCAGTATCAATGAATCACTCAAAAACATGAAATTGTACTTGAATGTACAGTTTTACCAGTCAGATAAGGATAACCCTCCCATTCTGTGTTCAGTGATATCCTGAAAAGCCCTCAGAATTATATCTTTTAGTGAGATTACAGTCTTTTTTTCTTTCCATGTGGATGATATGAATCAGTGACCAAAATGGAAGCTTCCTAAATTTTGTGCCAAACCCATTCATTCAGCTCAGACCCTAATTAGTCTCAGATGATCTCTTACCTTTCAAATGCTGATCTGATGTTGACTCCAGTTGTTTGCAGTTAAAAATATTTTTTTACCTCCCTCAACACATTTAGATTCTAGATATTCAAGCAGCCATTTTTTGAAAAATTGTTAATTATAAAGTGTGTCATAGCACTGAATGTCGCGGTTAATGTGATCCGAAGCAGCCGGATGGAGAGATGTTTGGACAGAATTGTGGTTCTGGCATATCATGACCAAAATGTTCCCACTTCAACCTCATATTTTGATGATATTCTGTTTCATGTCATCATGTCTTGCATAAACGTTTTCGGTTTGTTCATGCACTATTTTATGTCATGGAAAAGTATTACATGTTCGAATTTGAATATATTGTAAATGTTGATATATATCTTTTATGTCAAAGAATTTTCGGCATCATTGCTCCAGTCTTCAGTGTCACATGATATTCTAATCCATTCTAATATGCTGATTTACTATTCAGAAAACATCCTAAAATGACTTATCAATGTTGAAAACCGTTTTTGATACACAACGATACACTACCATTCAAAAATGTGAGGTAAGTAGGATTAAAAAAGAAAAAGAAATTAAGAATTTTATTCATCAAGGATGCATTAAATTGTTTAAATGTGGAAGTAAAGACAATTTCTATTTGAAATAAATGCTGTTCTTTTGAACATTCTATTTATCAAAGATTCCTGAAAAAAAATCATCACGGTTTCCACAAAAATATCAAGCAGCAAAATTTTATTTATTTATTGGGCTCCAATAATAATTGATAATAATAACTGAGCTCCAAATCCGCATATGAGAATTACCTGTAACATTGAAATGTATAGAAATGATAACTTCTTTCAAAAACATTAAAACTCTTAATTATTCCAAAGTTTTGATTGGTAGTGTAAAATTGTGATACTGATTTATTGATCTGATTATGATGAAACGCATGTCCCAGTACAAAAATTCTCTGAATGAATTTATTACCATACAGATAATGAACTCTTTTTGGTTTGTTTCTCTCTTTCCCCGTAACGTTGTGAGTCAGTCCCTCTGCTAGATATTGTTAAACACCTCAGAGCGGAAATAGGATATGGAGAAAGTTCCATAGCTTAAGTGGTCAAAGCACAGCTCTTCCCCTTATCAACAGAAAATGAAAACCACAGGAATGAAAAACAGTACTAGACAAACACGTGACTTAGCTAGAGCATATATGCACAGCAGGAAATGAAGGCGACAGATTTATTCATGCAAAAACAAGAGCAGATTGACGAACCTTTGGCAATTGAAAAGACTCAAGTGTTTGAAATCGACAGTAGGGGACCATTGAGAATTGAAAACCATGAAATTGTCATTGCCGTCCATTTGGAAATCACATAGGAGTCTGAAAGGAAGAGAACAATGGAACTGAAATATTGCTCTGGGAAATATGAAATATGAACAGTAACTGATCGGAATAGTGCGAAATTATGTAGTTAAAGGGTAAGTTCACCAAAAAAAAGAAATTTCTGTCATTAATCACCCTCATGTTGTTCTATACCCGTCAGACCTTTGTTCATCTTCGGGACACAAATTAAGATATTTTTAATGAAATCCGAGACGTATATGATGTATATATAATCAACACTTTCAAGGACCAGAAAGGAACTAAAGACATCGTTCAAACAAGTCAACGTGACTGCAGTGATTCATCCTTAATTTTATGAAGTGACGAAAATACATTTTGTGCACAAAACAAAACAAAAATAACGACTTTATTATTCAGCAGTATCTTCTTTTCCCTGTCATTATCCTCACACAGTTACCGCAGTAAGCACACTGAAGGCTTCCATGTTTGTGTCTGAATGCCGGCTCAGTATTGGCTGACCACGTGACCAGCACGACGCATGCGTGTGATGCTGACGCAGGAGCCGGCCAATAATGAGACGGCGTTCTGACGGAGAACCTAGAAGCGCTGGATGTAAAAAACGTATGTGAATGTCACACAAGAGAAGATATTGTTGAATAAAGTTATTTTTTTGTTTTTGTGCACAAAAAGTATTTGCGTTGGTTCATAAAATTAATGTTGAATCACTGCAGTCACATGGACTATTCTAACGATGTCTTTAGTACTTTTCTGGACCTTAAAAGTGGTGATTATATTGCTGTCTACGAACGAGTCATATACCTCTTGGACCCTCTTTGGAGCAAGGACAAATTTACAATAGCTATGTTTCCATCCAGCTATTTTGGGATATCACATTTAAAGATGCTGAATGGAAATGCAAAACTGCACAGAAATTCTAAAAATGCACATAAAAACATTATGCACTTAATTGAGGGAGATCATTTTTTCAGGAAGTTATTTTCTCTTGAACACATGGGATGGAAAAGTTGCTTTATTCAAAAATGTTTTATGCGAATTTCCGATTTTGCGCACAATTTAAATTCACAACTTTGGATGGAAACTAGGCTTGCTGCGATAGTCTGTGTTACCAGTGTTCAGCCTCAATGCTGGTTACTTCACTTGCCTGCCACCCGCCGCCATCGCTTTGAATTGTTTTTGTTTTTTTTTTTGTTTTTTTTTGTGATAAAAATCATTGTTCAGTTAGGGAACAGACACTACAAATAAAACCTGATAGTGTCTGCTCAATTCAGAACAGTCGTCGCATAGACCAGCAGCAGGAGTCAGATTTCATGTATCACGAGTGTGAGGAGCTGACTGTCAAGACAATGGCTGAAGAATTGGTTTTCAAAGCGAAATATAAAAGCAACTATTTTGGGAATATTTTGGATTTTAACCGAATGCTAGTAGGGAACCTGCAAAGGATTAGTTTTTGTTTTTCTAGTTGTGATTTTCATTCAGAATATTAATAAAGCCACAATTCAATCAATTTCCGCCACCGAATTGGCGCTAATTCGAAAGCGGAAGTAAATTGTGCACGGCCACATAACACTGCGTGTCCATTGGAGTGGAGAAGCAGAGCAAGCGTTTTCAGTTCAATTAATTGAAAACGCTTGCTCTGCTCCTCACCGTTATGAAAGCCTGTGCGGCCGTACTTTCGCTTTCAAATTAGCAATTTAAAAGCTAGGTGCAAAAGAGGGTTAATGTAGCTAATGTAGTCGGGCCTAATGGTGAGGGAGTCGGGCTTGTAATCTGAAGGTTCCCGGTTCGATTCCCACGCCGGCAGGAATTGAAAGTGGGGATTGTGAATGAACAGCACTCTCTCCACCTTTGATACCATGACTAAAGTGCCCTTGAACAAGGCACCTAACCCCTAATTGCTCCCCTTGTAAGTCGCTTTGGATAAAAGCGTCTGCTAAATGATGAAAAAAAATAAATAAATAATGTAAACATTTGAAACCTTTTCCAAGTCCATCCATACAGTTCTAAAATAAAGCATATAGAGTATACAAAGAGTGTTAAAGACTTTCAATAGCAACAGAGCACAAGTCAAACCAACATTATAAACTTCTATACAAATTTGGCTGAGTTTTTTTGTCGTTATTTTTTTTCGATGGCTCTTGTTGAATAGGTTTATATGTTATAACTAAACATCAGTTTTCTTTACGGAGAAAATGAGTATTAATTTTTTTTTCTCCGGAACCCAACAGTTGTGCTTCAGTGGAAAGGGCTGGGATGTTTCTTATGCAAATGTAACATTGAATGAAGTTATTTTTAAGTGTACAGAATCATTTCCTGTGCAGCGTTTTGCTTTGATTCTAAATCTGTTTGCTCAGCCTGCCCCGTGCCGGGTGCCGATTGTGTATCCAGCCCTTTTTTAAACTAAATAAATAAAACCACTAGATTAGCAACACTACAACACATTGTCCTTTTCATCTCTTTAATTATAGTATGTCTGAATGTGTGCACTAATGGTAAATATAGCCTCTATTCTCATGGCAGTGTGGTCACAGCTCAGCGGGCTGACGCTGGAGTTAGCGTGAGGGTGATTCGCTGCCGGCCCGTTGAGGGTGGGCGGCAGTCGCCTCTGCAGCCTCAGTGGGGAGCAGAGCATTTGTTCTGCAGCAGGCGCTATAGGGTGGAGGTGGGGACACACGCTGCCACAAGAAGCCAGACTTTGGCACGCTGTCATCACTGTTTCCTTCACAGGGCACGAGAGACGGAGGGAGGGAAGGCAGGCATGATGGAGCCAACAATTATCTCGTGCTCCGTCCCTCGCATATTCTTTTTCTCCTTGTGAAATTTGAAAAAAAAATTGAGGGCAGGGGGGGCTGCTCTTTTGAGTCTGGGGTCTCTATTGGGGAAATACTTCTCAGCTATGATGGAGAAGAGAGATTGTGGGCATTTTTTAGTCCCCCCAAAAAAACAGCAGCCACAGCAACAATATACTTCCTGTGACCTATAAAGTTCTGGTCTTTCAGGACGTTCTGTTCTGGTCGATTCTGCTCAGTGTGTGAATAATAAAATGACTTGGTCAACACTTTTTTTTTAAAGGAGTTTCTATAGGTACTTTTTATGCCTCAATCTTTTGTTTTGATGTCTTTTGCACACTTAGCCAAACGTCAACTGTCTTAAAAACATTTTTTGGTTATGTACTTGTAATCATAATAAAGTAATAGATAATAGGACTTATGCTTTTTGGTGATACCATTTGGAACTTATCCTAACATAAACCACTTGCGAATTGAATTGTTGTATTCCAACCCTCTCAGATGATCAGAATGTAAGTTTATTTGTCTGATTGGTTACTTTAATAATGTTATATAATGTTATTGGAACGTGAAATGAAGTTAAAGCCTCAGAAAGAGTTCAACACAACTTTAATAACGAAATAATCTACAAAAACCCTTCACGGACGACTGCCTGGTCCTCTATCCTTTTATCCTTCCAGATCTCCGTTGTATGACTCGAAATCGGTGTGGCACACAGATGATGCTCATTAACACTCGCACCACCGGCCTCGCTCCGTTCTCATGGCTCTCGCCTCACCCTGCTTTCCAAATACCCCCATCGCCCTTCGCAGGCTGAGGGTCACCCTTGACACTGCACTCTACGCTCACACTGTCATGGCGGCCACAGCACCTGGGGCCAAAGACAGACAAAGCGAGAGAACAGGAGATGGAAGGATGAGGAGGGACAGAGGGGAGAGAGGAAAAAAATTCTTGGTCCTGTTTTCCAACCACAATGCCGCTCGGTCCTCAACTAGCGGAGAGGCCCCTCGCGGTGCAATGCAGTGGGACTGAACGCTCCTCTGTGGATGGCTTTCTACTCTTCCGCCCCCTGAGGGACGATAATGGCTCCTGTGGCTACGGGGTGCCAGTCAGCAAGCCCCCCATTCCCTTGCTCTGCCTGCTCCTCCCCAGGTTTGGCGAAGGGAGGCGACTCCTCCATCCCCTCATGCATGGTAGCCACCCCTTGCTGACCCAGGCGGATCACCGCGAGCTTCCGTCCCAGCCATAGTTCCACCGCATAAACTAAAAACACCAACGTAAAGTATTACCACTCCTCCTTTAATCCTTCTGGAGCTCCTTCACGGGACTTGAGACCGGTGTGGCACACAGGTGACTCTCATTAACACTCACACCACCGGCCTCGCTCAATTCCCACGGCTCTTGGCCTAGTCCTGCTTGCCACAGAATGCTCGTCAACTTACACTACCATTCAAAAGTACTATCTTATGCTGACCATGCCTGCATTATTTTATCAAAAATAAAATAATATTGTGAAATTTTAAACATTAGTATTATTACAGTGTGAAATAACTGTATTTAAAAAAGTAATTTATTCCTGTAATGAATTTTCAGCATCATAAGTCTAGTTTTCAGTATCACTTGATTCAGAAATCATTCCATAATGCTGATTTGCTGCTCAAGTAACATATCTTATTATTATCAGTGTTGAAAACAGTTGTGCAGCTTAACGTTTTTGGAAACTGGTACTTTTTTCAGTATTCTTTTGATAAATAGAAAGTTCAATTGAATTGCATTTATTTGAAATAGACATTTTTGTAACAATGTAAAAGTCCTTTCTGACACTTGCTACATAAAGTTTCTTTAAAAGAAATAAACTCTTAGTGAAAATTAGTGTATACCAAGTGTAAGTACTTTTTATGACACCCTAAATCTTTTCCTAAATATTTTAACTCAAAGTTTAATTGGGGGAGCCAGAGCCCCCCATACCAAAGCTGATGTGTTTCATGATAATAATGCAATTCCACACCACGAGAACATGTTTGCTTGATGGTGGTGGTAATGATGATGATTATAGATTGTTGGATCTGTTTTCAGAAATGACCACCCTCCCGCGACTTGACTTTTGGTTGAGTCAAAACACAAAGTCTTTCCATAGTTAAAAATGACCCTCTGTCACTGTCTCGGAAAACCTGTAATTGCTTCCTGACCAAAGTAAAAATGTCCGTCTAATATGACAGCAGCATCAGATAGTGTGTTATGATTAACTGTGGGGATTTATCTCTCTTCTGAGACCACTGCTTAAAATGCACAAAATGGCTTTGCATGATTCTAAAAATACTGAAGTGTACAGAATACATATTTAGCCACTGATATTTACGGAAGATGCTATGAATAGAGAACTGTAAAACTCAGGAACTGGCCGTAATTGTATGTGGACTCACACCAAGAGTCAAACCAACAAAAGAAAAATAGACAACTACAGAAAAAAAAAACGCCTTGGGTTAGATTTTTTTTTTTGGGACCAGGGATGTGCGATTCTCATGACTAATGCTTACAAACTTTCTTAGAATTTTGTTTCTTTGCTGGTGTTTCTGATATAGACATGCCAGTGTAGAGAATATGGGAGTAAAAAAAATTTCTTCAGACCTCTTTAAATTCTCTTTAACATGGATGTTGCAGAATTCTTTGAAACTATTTCATTGGATTCATTGTTTTGACCAAATAAACCTTCTTTGTTTGAAAGTGACTTCTGTGTGAGTTGGGCTTCATCGCTACACTGGTGATACTAGAAAGTGGGCTTTTTTTTTTGCCCGGACATATCATAAAAATCTGACTTTTTCCGTGTTTAAGTGCTATAATCGTGTCCCCGGTGCATCTACCAACCCAAAACGTGAAAAAGGACATCTCAGTATCTTTGTTTTGGCAAGCCTTTCTCTGCAAGCATGTGAAAAAACAAGCCGCTCAGATTTCTCTCCCCTTGTGATGTATGAAGGGGATCTTATTATAATATTCCCTCCACTTAATATGCACGTTTCCACCCACGGCGCCGCCAAACGGTGTACCAGTTCTAACGCCGTGGCAAAAGGTCAAGCAAAGTATGCTAACCGCTCTATCGATGGCTGCACAGATGAGCACAGAACACTATTTAGAGTTTCGTTAGCTTGGATAGCCCTGACCCTGGCAGAAAAAGGAACGTTTCTGTCTGAGCGATATTTTGGAAAAAAATATTAGACCATTCTCAGACCAGATTAGACCATTTGATAGCAATCATAAACGTTAGCCTGGTGTGTATGGCTCTGTTTAGCAAACAGGTATGCTATGTATAGTGGGCATCCATATGGGTTTTGCACAAAAGATTAACGTGATGGCACGTGCTAGTCTATGAGTTGAATCAACGCCACAACAACTTTATTCACTAAACGTTCAGAAACGTCCAGTATCAGTTTCAACTCCGGTTTGAACAATGTAAGGCTGAACACCTTTACTGACAATCCTCATTTTGGCTGCGTGAGATTCTCCAGCTTTGTTGTTGTTGAGCAACTGAAGCGCGAGCTGTTAATGCTCCGCCCCCTTCTGGAAAGGGGGCCAGGAGCAGCGGCTCATTTACATTTAAAGGGACACACACAAAAACTGCATGTTTTTGCTCACACCAATAGGGGAAAATTTGACAAGCTATAATAAATGATCTGTGGGGGATTTTGAGATGAAACTTCACAGACACATTCTGGACACCAGAGACTTACATTACATCTTGTGAAAAGGGGCATAACAGTCTCAGTTGAGTGCAATTTTGTTAATTTGTCCTTTTGGACTGAGACATTTTTAGACATTTCTATTGAAACAGTCCTCATGTAATTTATTGAATTAAAAAGGAAAAATACTTCTTAAGGCCCGTTCACACTAAGGATGATGACTATAAAGGTAGTTCTAAAAATTGTTCTAAATGTAAAAGAATAGTTTAGAGTCAACACCACAACTATAACGATAATGGCAGAGAGAAACTGAATCATTAGAATCACTTTCAGAACGTTTTTTTCAAACTGGTTAACGATAAAAACATTGACAGCCAATCAGAACCCAGAGCTCATGCATTTAATGCGGAAGATGACAAAACTGCAGCGTGGGCTAAGATCGCCATCGTCCACTGCTGTGGACCCTAATCTTTAAAGTCATCGTTCTTGGTGTGAAGAGGCCTTATTATTACCTCTAATTCTAAGATGCATATAATTCTAGATTCAATGACACATTTTGAATCTGAACTCCAATGAGATTTCAGAGATTCTGCTAAATGTGTTCCAACATAATAATAACAGCACACAAGTTTGAAACAATTTGAAAGGGACAGTTCACCCAAAAATTAAATCTATGTTCTCATTTACCTTCATGCTGTTCCAAACTTGCATGACTTAAAACGAACAAGAAGACATTTTGTCAAATGTAGGCTACCAGTGTTTTTTTCCATTTTGTTTTGTTCTTTTGTCTCTAAAATGGCAGTTTGTGCAACTGCAACTGCAACTTTTTGGCTACCAACATTCTTCAAAATATCTTTTTTTCTGTGTTCATACAGAAGAAAGGAATACAGGAATGGAACGACATGAAGGTAAGTGAATGGTGACCATTTTCATTTTTAGCTGTTTTATCCATTTTAGGGTCAGATTAGATATCATATTGACCTTAAAGTTTGGGGTTTGTTTGGATGCTTCATTTTGACCTGTTGCTATCTGTGGATGCTTGTCAAGTCATGACATGTAAACCATCCCCACCTCCTCAGAAGTGGCATAAAATCTCTCAAGGGGAACAAGAGAGCTGTATATCAGTCATTGTGAACAGCGCGGCCCTCCTCTGTCCCAGAGCCCCATGTGAAATACGGCCCTTCCGCCTAGCTTGGTTAAGTAAAGTGTGTGGAGAAATGCGAGGGACTCTTAGTAATTTGCCTTTAAAGAGATTTTGCGCTGCTATTCACCGCTTCGGGGTAATCTCTCTTTGTGATACGTAACAATGCGGTGCCAAATGAGGAGGAAATGTCAGGTTATGTTTCAGAGCCGGCCTCCTTCCCACCCTCCATCTGTAGTAATGGCCTCTGCTCATTGGAACATATGTTGCCTGTTGCACACACACCATCTGTTCTCTTCGACTGATGAAGTGATCCTGTTGCCACGGCGATCGGACCATTCAGTGAACGGACCCTGGAAAGAGTTTCCTTTTTTTCCTCTTCATGTGTGTGCAGAGGAACTCGTCTCACAACAAGGTCATGTAAAGGTTTGTTGTTGTTGACCTGTGTGTTCTGCACCAATGGAACTGACCCCACTTGAATCAGTGACGACTGCGAGCAGCACTTGAGGCAACCAAACAAACGTCCTCGTCACAGGTTTAGATTTTGCAAAAGACTTTTTGTGATTGAGTAAAATGATTTTGTTTCTTGTGTAATGTTGCGGTGATGTCATGTGGGAATTTTGAGATGTCGCAGAGATTCTGTTGCAGAAGTTCATGTCCTCAGACTAATTTTTTTATTACAGTAAAATACTTATGGGACACTTAAAAAAATCACAATTGTCATTAGTTACTCATCCTCATATTCTAACTTTGGAGAATAACGAAAGTGCGCCAGCACTGATATGATCAATCTGTCATGGCAGCATGTGTTAGATTCAACTCTGTTTTTTAAGCCAGTTTCATATAATTTAAGTTGAAATTACTTGTACAGCAAATTTGATTGTAATTAAAAATGTAAAGCAGCAACTGAACTTTTTAAGTTGAAATGGCTGGAAATATTTAACTGCAAATATAATAATTATATGAATGTTGAGGTACCTCATTAAATTTAACTCTTGAGTCATTTAAGTCCTTACATGACAATTGTGTATAATGAAAAGTTAAAACTTTTTTTTTTTTTTTTTAAATGGCCAGGTTTAATTTATAATTATGAATCCAACAAACATTTGCTTGTTGAAAATCGTAATTTCTCATAAGTAAATTATCTTGTTGAGCACTAAAACAATTGTACATGAATGTTGCAAAATCAAAACATTTGATGTTTGTACAAATTTGACGCACACATGAGCATTTTTACTAGTCGTAAACTCCAACATAAATAAATTGTATGCTTTTAACAATGTATTCAGTAATGTGATTCAAGGAAGAATTGTTTTGAATAATTTTCAGTTATATAAACCAATGTGAAGACTAAATACATTTTAATGAATTAAACAGTAATTGAAATGGGTGCACTGTAAAAACTGACCCTGATTTTAACGGTAAAAGACTGTAAAAATGCTACGGTGAAAAACAGTTAATTGGTTTACAGAAAGTTTCCGTATTATATACAGTGAATAACTTTAACAGATCTAACGGTACATTTAATGTCATTTTATAAATACCGTTAAATTTACAGTTTTTGAAGTGAAAAATAACAAGTCATTGTATAATTTACAGTGAAAACCCATAAATTGACTTTCCCACAATTGCGTAACCTTTCACATTTGATGCATTTTCATTGAAATAATTTTCTTCTTAGTTTGTTCTAATCAGTTATGTAAATTAGGGTTTTATGTTACATCTAATGTTGTTAAATTAATGTTTATTGCATTTTTTTAAATGACATGGAAAAGCTGTTTGTGATGAGTTTTGATTCATCATGTGACTCTCATCACCACTGTGATTGGTGGTTGTCAGTGTATTACAAAGATACAAACCATATTTTTTTACCATAAATTTAACAGAATTCATTTACTGTATGTAAAATAAGCTGTTATGAACTGTAATTATTACAATATAAACCTTTAAATTATACGGGTTTGAGCTGCAAAATGTTGCTACCATATTTTTTACAGTAAAATTCTGGCAACCACAGCTGCCGTTTTTTTACCATAAATTTTACGGGGATTTTTTTTACAGTGTGTACTAAATACAATCCAACTCTTAATGCCATGTCAATTACATTTTTTCACATATTTAATGTCAAGTTTAAGGGAAAATATCAATTTACTACTATGAATCTTCACATTCTCAAGCAGTCCAATGCAACTGATTTCCTACATAATAATTGTTTTGTAGTTTTGTCACAACATCCCATGCTCAGTTTCTTCCCGGCATAATAATTTCACCTCACATCGATGTTTCGTGTCCATTTATTCACTTATTTGCTAAATAACAGTGGCTTTTTTGGGGATAATGACTGGCTGACAGTGCAGGATCCTGCCAACAGTCAATCGGTCCTCAAAGAACTTCTCGTTGAAGATGTTCGTCAGAGCGTTCAGCATCTGTTGTGTTACTGATTGAATTTTATGACCTCACTTTGTACTCCGTGAATCCCAGGTGCACAGACCAACGGCCTACCATTGTAAAGAAAGCTGCATGAGGGGCTCTTTGTAATGCTACTGTCTACAGCACAGACGCTGACGGTGTCTGATGACGCTACGCACAACCGCCAGCACCCTACACAAAAGAGCCGAGAAAGAAGTCAGCAAGCTCTGAAACAGAACCTCAGTGACTTTCTGCTGCTTTACAACTCAACTGTATCTAACTGATAATACCTGAACAGCAGCAGGAGGCTCAGGCGCGCACAAGTACGCAGGAGGACCTGTTAGCCATATGTCAGCCTTCAACCATAAAGTGCGATACTAAAGCTGTACGAGCCTACTGGGAAAAGTTTTCAAAGGTTTATCAGTATAATCAGGACTCAACGGCTCAACAGCAACGGTCTCTGAAATGGAAAACTGAGACTGTAAACAAGTACTCTATTTTTGTTGCATTAAACAAAACTCATTTATCCAGTAATAGGGAACATGCTAACTGAAGACAGCTGTCATGTTTCCATCCAAAGTTGTGAATTTAACTTCTGTACACACTTGGAAAATACAACAAAACGTTTGCGAATGAAGCACTGTTTCCATCCCATGTGTTTTAAAGAAAACAAAATCCTCACTTCCTGGGAAATTGGCACAAAATATCTGTAATAAAAATGGAAGTTGCTGTAAAAGTGGTACAGCCACTGTGGCTCTACATTTTAAATGATGAAACGCAATAAACGCTGTCAAGTTATCTTGTGTTCAGATGCCTGGTGTTTGTGACACGCTTCTGGGAGGGAATTAAACCCAATCATTCTGAGGACAGACTTTGGCTCAGGCATTTCAGAATGATCGAACCAGCATTTGAGATGCTGTGTGATGCGATAAAATTAGGATAGGGAAATATATATATATATATGCTGTATGTATGTATGTATGTAGATAAAAATTAACAATGAAAATGTTAATAACCAAAAAACTGTCCAATTCTGTCCGAATTCAATGATACGATGTCCTACTTGCCTGTCAGCATATGTATTTCCATTTCCACAGGCATCACACGTCATCAGTGTGTTCCATAAGGCTTTGCAGAGTTGTAGACAGACGTTTGCCACAGAGCGCCAGAAACAAACAGCAGCTGCCTTTTACAGTTCCTACTGAACCAAATTTACAAGCTTTTGCTGCGTTCATGCGATGTTGTAACCATAATTACAAGATGGCAACCTGTGACGTTCTACCCGGAGCCATTCGCGCCCTCAGACTCGGATTTATGCGTTTCTGTGTCAATACTATCAACACGGAAATAAATCTGCAGCAGTCAGTTGGTACAAGCTCTGTAAGTTGTTTATGTGTATTATTAATGTATTATGTGTTTTTTAGACATGAGGTAATTCAATTCATCTCTCATCTCATGACGCTTAGTCTCAGACGTCACGATAGCTAGCTAGCTGTCCTACCTTTAAAGAAAGTGTATTAAATTACAATAGATTTGTTTACATGCAACCAAATAATCCATTAGTAATCTGACTGAAAGTTTAGGGTTCATATAAACTGAAATTTCAGAATTAGTAAATATTGCATGTAAACATACCAGATGTTGCTTAACTTTCACCAGAAAATCTACTGTATATAATATGTTTGTACATATATATATATATATATATATATATATAAAATACAATATTGTTGAAAAATGCAACATTTTTCAACAGTTACTTAAGAAAGTGAAAATGTTACATTTTCTAGACTCCTTACATGAAAACTAAAATGTTTCAAGCATTCTTTTGCTAATTATGGCCTACAGCTAAAAAAAAAAAAAAATCACATCTCAAAATATTATAATATTTAATTTCAAGTTCCATTAAATTACCATACTCAGGGTATGGGTCTAGGTCAATAATTTCAACAGCAGTCATGGGGAAGTCTTCAGACTTGATGGTTGTCCAGAAGACGATCATCAAGACCCTCTACAATGAGGGTAAGCCACAGAAGGTCATTGCTGAAAGGGCTGTTCGCAGAGTGCGGTGTCAAAGCATATTTATGGGAAGTTGACTGGAAGGAAAAAGTGTGGTAGGAAAAGGTGTACAAGTAAAAGGGATGACTAGGCTTGATAAGATTGTCAAGCGAAGCCGATTTAAGTACTTAGGAGAGCTTCAAAAAGGAATGGACTGAAGCTGGAGTCAGTGCATCAAGAGCCACCACACACAGACGTCTTCAGGAAATGGGCTACAACTGTCGCATTCCAAGTACCAAGTCACTTCTGAACCAAAGACAACGTCAGCAGCATCTTACCTGGGCTAAGGTGAAAAACAACTGGACTGTGGCTCAGTGGTCCAAAATGCTCTTTTCAGATGAAAGTATATTTTGCATTTCATTTGGAAATCAAGGTCCCAGAGTCTGGAGAAAGAGTAGAGAGGCAAAGAATCCAACTTGCTTGAAGTCCAGTGAGAAATTTCCTCAGTCAGTGATGATTTGGGGTATCATGTCTTCTGCTGGTGTTGGTCCACTGTGTTTCATCAAGTCCAGACTCAACGCAGTTGTCAACCAAGAGATTTTAGAGTACTTCATGCTTCCATCTGCTGACAAGCTTTATGGAGATGCTGATTTCCTTTTCCAGCAGGACTTAGCACCTGTGCCAAAAGTACTACAAACTGGTTTTCCTGTCATTACTGTGCTTGACTGGCCAGCCAACTCGCCTGACCTGGACCCCTTAGAAAATCTATGGGATATTGTCAAGAGGAAGATGAGAAACACCCGACCCAAAAATACAGATGAGCTGAAGGCTGCTATCAAAGCAAGCTGGGCTTCAATAACGCCACAGCAGTGCCACAGGCTGATCGCCTCAATGCCATGCCGCAATGATGCAGTAATTCGTGCCAAAAAAGCACCAACCAAGTATTAAGAGCAAGAATGAACAAACTTTTCAGAAATTGAATTTATTTTGTATTGTAAATCCTTTTTTGATTTATCTTAGCAAATATTCTAATAATTTGATACAGATTTTTTTATTTTTATGAACTGCAAACTGTAATCATCAAAATGAAAACAAAAAAGTTAGTGTGAATATTTTACTTTATCTAATAAATCTAGAATATATTTAAGTTTTACTGTTTGAATTAAATTACAGAAAAAAATAACTTTTACATGATATTCTATTTTTTTGAGATGCACCTGTATATATATATATATATATATATATATATATATATATATATATATAAACATTCTATAAATGCTGTAAATCAGGCAGTCGCCAGTTAAGAGGGGGATGTATTGAGCGAGTGGAAGCAGAGAGGGAAGGGTGGCCACTTCCTGTCTGCTCTCTCATATTGTGCCACAGTGGAAAGCTCAGTAGAGAATGACAGATTTAAAAAAATATACTAGTAGTGTCAATTTATGTCAAATAGGTGTTAGCCTTAACTAACAGTGATGTGAGTGCTTTATGAACATATGAAAAATAAGAACGGTGATTGATCAGTTTACATGTCAATCAAATGGTCATTTCCTCTCTAAACGGGCATCACTTGGAATAAGCCAAGAACAAGTCAAAAGTCACAAGAGACTTTTTTTTAAAGGTAAAAGTACATGTCAAACTGAGTTCCTTAAACAACCCATGAGCATCTCATTACAAGTTCTTCATTTAGACCAAAATCTAGATGTCTGCTGTTGCAGTTAGCACTCATGCTACAGACGTGCAGAGGAATGGACCTCATGCAGGAGGGACGGGTTCAGTTTCTTGTCAATTATTTCATTGGTAACATTGAAAATCTGGGGTATTTTAGAAACACACTTGTTTGCTTGCTAACTTCAGTAGTGTTGATAACAAGTGTGAAAAAAGACATGCGCATAATTGTATTGAAAATGCGCTAATATTTTAAGGTTAAATGGTCCTGAAAATAGTCACACTTGTATTTTTCACAGTCAAAAATGACCGCATTAGAAATGAATGGGAGACAAATTTCATCTATTAGAAATGTTTGGCACTGTGCACAAACAAATTCTTACTGAAAGTTTTTTTTTTTTTTTTTTTTTTGAGATAACCTCAAATTTGGAAAATTGTTTAGAGTTTGTGACTTTCCTTTTCTCACAGTTTTAGAGTAATATGTGTTTTGGAAAAGATATATTTCATAAAAAAAATTAAAATGGTATTTTCATAATATTATAATAAAATAAACTTTTTCAAGTTTACTTTTTTAAACTTTTTTTTCACTTCAGCAATAATCTGTCAAGTGTTGTATTTAAAAAGAGACCAAATTTAAGTCAAGATTTATGACAGTGTAAGTTAGAAATTTCATTTTCAGGTCTATGCTCAGAGAGTGAATAAATGGATTATAACTACTGCATAAATATGCAATGTAAAAAATTACTGTGATTTTAATGGTAAAACACTGTAAAAATGCTTTGGTTTACAGAAAGTTTCTGTACTATATATGGTCAATAAATGTAATAGATCTAACAGTACATTTAATATCATTTTACGGTAAAATACAGTTAAATTTAGTTTTTGAAGTGAAAAATAACAAGTCAGTGTATAATTTACAGTGAAAAACTGTAAATTGACATTCACACAATTCCCTACGTGACACTTCACATTTGATGTATTTTCGCTGTTTCTTCTTAGTTTTTTCTAATCAGTTATGTAAATTAGGGTTTTATGTTACATGTAATGTTGTTAAATTACTGTTTATTGCATTTTGTAAATGTCATGTGTGTTACCATGATGGTGTTTAGTGTTTGTGTGAATGACACTGTGTGCACCTTTTACATATTAGTATTGTCTTTCTCAGCCTTCGGAAAAAGCTGCTTGTGATGAGCTTTGATTCATCATGTGACTCTCATCACCACTGTGATTGGTGGTTGTCAGTTTATTACAAAGGTAAAAAACAGATATTAGTACTTCTATTAGTACTTTTTTATTTACAGTGAACTGTATTATTAAAATTATTACAATATAAACCTTTAAATTATATGGTTTTGAACTGTAAAATAGACAGCTGTCCCGTAAAACCTAAAAAGTTGCTACCGTATTTTTTACGGTAAAGTTCTGGCAACCACAGCTGCCAGTTTTTTTACAGTAAATTTTATGGGTTTTTTTTACAGTGTAATTAAAAAATAGCACCAGAGGGTTAAAGTAAGTTTTTAATGCTCTTTTGTCATGCTTTAAAGTACTTATTTTGACTAATATACTAAAGCACTTGTAAATACTTGATCATAATTGTAACTGTAGTGTTACTTGATTTAACATTTAAAGTTAATATATTTTAAATGTACTAAATTGCAACTTCATCATTATATATGTGCAATTACACATATATTTACATAACAAACTATTGCAATAGAAATGACATTAAAGTTTACAATAAATGTTTGTCAGTACATTCGGCAGTACACATAAACCACATTTCAAAGACAATAGAAGAAATAATGAAATTAGATAAAAAGGGATCTTACTTAAGTGGGTCAGCGAAGAAAAAAAACTAATATATTTTCATTTAATTTTACGTCCAATGAAACCTTACATTCAGTTCAGTACAAACTCAAGTATATTATTTTAAAGTATATTAATGAGTACTCTTTTCAAAGAAGTGTACTAATTTTTCACAAGAGAATTTCTTGAGGTTTTATTTTTGTTTTAGTCAGAGATATTAAATTATTATAATAAAATATTATTATTAATGTGGATCATGTGCATAGTTCCCTTGAATTCCTGAGAATCAGTCCCACATGTTCAGTCAACTGGAAACATGATGCACAGACAGTAGTAGCGCATGACAGCTCTGCTTTAATACTCCAGCATTTCTCTCTCTCTTTCTCTCTCTTGGTTTTTCTTTTTCCCTTCAGGAAAACAATCTTACTGCTGCACACATGCATCCCCAGACAAACTAAGTATTAAATTTAGCTCAGTTGTGATTTACTGGAGCCTGTTCGTCCAGTCGTTGCTGGAAAACCTCATCTCACAAAACAAAAGAAGGAGAACAAAACCCCACAGATTGCATGCGGTGGTCAACCCCTCCCCAGCATCCACCAGCAAACACATCTAAACCAGCTTTATTTTCCCCCCACATTTGAGCAACTTTGTTGGTGATGAGTCAAATATATTTCAATGTGAGACCAATGGCGCAATAAAGGACAATAAAAGAGGACAAAGCACTGCAGAGCCTTGGACAACCTCTTATTATCGTTTCTTTTCAGCAACACCCCTCTTGACATTTGGGGAGCTTTGTTCCTAAAGACTCTGGAACAGGCTCAAACCCTGTTGCTTTAAATAAGCATTACTGTTTAAAGATCGTTTCTTGCAGAAAATTGTTTACTTAGCAGCTCTGTTTTATAAACAGGCACTAGCTGTTTTCTGCTTTTCCATCGAACTTTGATATGAATGTCAGAGCATGGGTGTAGGAACTATATATATATACACATACATACTATATATAACACATACATATATGCCTCATTAGTAAGGGTGTAACGATACACAAAACTCATGGTTCGGTACGTACATCGGTTTTGAAGTCACAGTTCGGTAAGGGATTGGTGCAGCAGGTATATAGGGATAAAAAATATAAAAAATATATACATAAAATTGCTTTTTTAAATTAAACAGTGGTTTACTGAACAAAATGTGTATTTGTTTTTAAATATATTAAATTAAATTATAACTATAAGTTTCTTAAGGATAAAAAAAATATCTCTGCTAAAGCTATAAACTATGTAGAGAGCCCTACTTGTACATTACATTGCTACTATAATATAAAGGTTAACTGAGCCCAAAGTAATTTGCCTAAATTCAATTGCTATTTATTTTTATGCTATATATTATTCAACACTCAAATAACAAATTGTATGCAAACATGTAAGCTGCAGTTTTTCCATCAACTTCTAAATCTAATTATAAAATTGTTTTACACCAATTCGTTGTTGAAATATAATCTTTTAGTGGCTGTCATTTTCACAACAGATTTATTTAAACATGGGCTACATTAAATAATCAAGACATCACAAACAGGTTAAGTTAAATATAATGAATATATAGGCTAATACAGTGCATATATTAAGCGAAAGAGTTCATTTCTCTGGCGAACTAACAAACTGTGAACATGGAATGGCTTTTCTGAGGTAAATGCTACGTCATAGTTTGTGACGTCTTCCCGCCGTTGAAACACGATTGAGCGATTACACGAGATATGACCGTTTCAGTAAGTTGTACTGTCTCTTTCACATGCCTTCATACGTTCATTCATGTTTATTGTGTAACTGGTATTAAAGAGGAAGAGATGATCGCGTTCACACGCGCTGCCGGTGGTTGAACTGAGGCGGTTATACAGCGGTCTGTCACGCCACACCAAAGCGCGCCAAAACGGCATTTTCTGTTTAAATTTCGTGAATTCGTGGACAGAATTTGAAGGATGACACTTTGTTTCCTATCGAAAGTAACAAAACGCAGAGCTTATTTCGATTATTGGTGGTTAGGCTACAATGTTGCAATGTAATGAGTGCACTGTACAGAAAGCCCTGTACGACACGGTTCGTTATGAATACGTGTACCTTTACACCCCTACTCTAGTGTCTGTTTGGGCTGCCATACGCAAGTCGTCCGCCATATTGGAATGGTTATTTACCATTTATAGTTATTTACATGTATGAATTGGTTTTCACAGCATTCAGTTTATCTTTAACTCTTTCCCCGCCAGAGTTTTTGAAAAAAAGTTAACAGCCAGCCCCAGCATTTTTGATCATTTTCACAAAAGTTTCATGACTCCCAGAATATTTTGTCGAATGAATATCTGAACATGCAAACTATCAAAAGAAAGAACAGAGCCTCTTCTTTTAAATAAATAAAAAACATGTTATTATAGCTTCATGCATTCTTTTTTTTTTTATCAACACTTGAATTTAAGTTTTATCAAAAAAAAAGCAATATTTTCAGCAAAAAGCTGAGAAAATCACGTTTATGTCTAGGACTAGGATTCTGAACGATGATCAAAACATAGATGGAGTAGATCGAGTCCATCAGCACCCTCAAAGCTTCACAGTCCTATACTTTCTCCTGGGTCGACGTTTAATTTGGTAACGTTTTTAAGTTAAGATTTATATGATGTTTAATGTTTGATGATCATGTTATTTTACATGTGCATTAGCAATACTTTAATTGCCTGTTTCTGCTTCTTCTTTTCCTGTGTTTTAAAACAGAGATTCTGTACTCTTTCAAAATCTTTCCCCCTACCGAATAACAGTGAAAACACGGAAAGCTGGAAAATTCTGTCAATTGCTGGGAAGCGTTGTCTGACAGAAATTGACAGAAATTATGCAAGGAAAGAGTTACTGTGATAATTTGGCATATTGACTTCTACATAAAAACACAAACCAGCACATTCTCACCTCTGAAAGCTCAGTGGTTTTTACAGCTATAGGCTGCACAATGCTGTGACGTTTTCAATAAAAATGTTAGTGTGAGTGATGAACAGCAATCACATTAACCGTTGCAAGAAGGCAGACACGTCGACGGGTCTGAAGCTGGTGAATGTGCCATCTGTTGCCTCACTGCTTTATCAGGCAATGACTTTGCAGGAAACTTTTGCACATGAAGATACCTCAAGATACTGATTTCGGACAGACTTCTGAGGCTGAGCAACGGTTTAAAGATCTACAAATAAGGCTGCATTTACATCACATGGTTCAAGTGACCCAAATCCGATTTTTTCCTCTCATGTGGCACAGATCGGATATGACCCACGAACGTGTAAGCAGGAAAAAAACACGTTCCGATATTCTCAGATCAGTCTCTGGCCTCATTCATATGTGGAAATCAGTCTGATATGAATATGTGCATTTGCGTCTGCTATGTAAGCGGACAGATCGGATATTGTCAATGTGAGTTGTACGTTATTGAAAAAGCAACCGTGGTGAATAACGTCAACTCAGGTGGATGCCACCTGTGATCACATGACACTTTTCAATGGTGCGGTGGAGGGCGAAGGCTCAACCCAATGTTTTGCTGACCTTTAAAGATGGTGTGGAAAGCAAAAGCTTGTATTATAATTTTTTCTTTGTCCATTGCAAATCGCTCCGTTTTTACTTCCTTTTCAGCCTAAGCTTTTCCGGGTCAGTATGTCTACCTTGGGTTGTTTTGCCAAATGTATAGTGTAAATGATATGCATCACTTTTAAAAGGAGATGTAAGCTGGTGTTCATAAAAATTGGATATAGTCAACAAATCGGAACTGGACATCAAGACCTGCAGTGTAAATGCGGCCAAAATAACATCAAAAGTGGAAAATGTTGGTCAAAAACACACAAACAGACGACCAACTGCAACTTTCACACACCATCTTTATTTTTTAACTCCACTGTCACAGAATGAAACACACCTGGATTGTGGGATCTCAAAGGCAGTGAAGGATACATTTATGCTGCCTTCAAAAATCCATGAAGGTCTCTCAGGAGACAGGAAGTGAAGCTAACATTGGATTCGGACGTGCCATTTGCGCATCATCATTGTCGTGAATTCTAGCGATGCAATGTTGTGAGAACATGAACAAAGTGCTGCATCGTCACGAAAGTTTAAGCTTTGCCAACTGAAATATTCAAGAGCAACAAGATGTGAAAGGGAACTCAATTCATTACTCGCTGTGTGGGAAGTTTTCTGTGGCAAACATCCGAAGCACTCACATCTCAGACATCACACGAATACTGAACTGAACTCGCTTTCATGTCTTCTTGCGCTTGAAAATGCCTCATCGTATCATCGTAAACAAGTCTGTTCTTTCTTAAGTGAACATAGACAGTTGAGAAAGAAAGTGTATCAGTATACTGGATCCGTGCATAAGCTCTTAAAATGACAGCAGGCGAATATATTCCTGTTTCATTAATGTTTATCAAACAACGAAAGACAAAGAAAAGTCACTCAGCGCTCTTGACTGAATAACTTCTGTAAAGCAATAATCTATGTTTAATTTATACAGTGAAGGCTATGCAGTGTTGTTTTACATTAGATTTCTTTATTAAATTTCTGTACTTGAAAATTGTGAATGTAAAATTTTGGTCTCTAAACTACCTGTTTTTTCATGGCTGATAAAAAGTATTTATGGCAGGTAAATTTTCTTAGGTCTTAGGTCAAAAAGTAGACCCTGTATTTTACACAACCTGTAAGATTTTCTTTTTTCTTATTTATTTTTTGGTCCATAAAAATAAAAGTCTATGTGTTTTGTTCAAGCAATACATCTGCATTTCTTTCTTTTTTTTGCAGTTTTAGAACCACATCATGAGTAAATAAAATTTTGGGGTGAACTGTCCCTTTAAAGTCTTTGTTTTATATGGCCGGGTTACAATTTCTTTCTGCAACATATAGCCAAACAAAACAAAGATCTTAAAATATAATGCGTATTTTGAAAGAAAACTACGTAAATAAAGTAAATAAATAGAAATATATGATCATTATAATGATATATGATTATTTCTTTATACATATGACTATAGTGAAATAAAATATAATGCTCATTTCGAATAAATTAACAAATAAATAATGGAAATACATTGCAGAAACCAGGGTAGGGTGAGTTTAGACATTTGTAATAGCGAGGGTGACATGTTATAGTGACTGCTGTGCTCATGTATGCGATTATGAACATTTCAGTTTCCCACGCAATGTTACCGGCTTGAATGAGGGAAGTAGATATGCAAATGTTGTCAAGACAGTCTTGGTTTTCCAAATTCTTTCTCTTGTCTGATATGTGCAGAGCAAGCAGAAATGATTTCATACTTATAAACATTCTGAACGCTTTCACTCAGGCAAAGGTCAGTAAACTCGATAAAACACAAAACTTACAAAACATTCTAACTGAGACTAGGAATGTGACCTCTCTTCTACCCTGAAGCCCCAATTACCCATAATGACATAGGGCGAATGATAAAATCCTGGTGCTTTCATCTGCCAAAGATTTATGCAATTCAAAATAGGAATTGGTGGTCTTTTCCCTCAATCGTTACCCCTTATTATGTTTCTCGCAAGTATGTTTTGGGCCGATAGGAAATGCGGCGCGTTCATTGCGACATCTGGAGTGCGCCAGAACCGTCGCGGGTCCGACGAGCCCTGTGATCATTTAGCAGGAGCTGCGAGACGGACCCTCAGTTGCACATGGCTTTGTAGTTGGCGCAGGAGTCACCCCCTCCTGGGCCGCGTCGTGATCGTACCGGTCGAGTTCAATAACTGCAAATTACGTGTGTGTTTTAAAAGCCAGCGGGATGAACGGGCTTACTAATACTCCAAACTTGTTTTTCCCACCCTATGCCTCCCCAACCCCATGACCCCCGTTGGAAATTTCTCACTTAGCTGCGAATGCTCTAATTCCACACAGATGGCAGCTTGAACAGCCACGCTCTTCCTGTGATGTTATGTCAATCACATGCATGAAGGCCGGGGTTAAAGCTCCAGAGCAGGGGTCACGTTCCACGTCTGTTCCTCGGTGACCCCTCGGCCGGTCTCTGAAGACGTGGGATGCGCTCTCAGGTGATGCGTCCATTATGATAATTCACGGTGGAAGTCATGGCTGTTTTTCCTCAGAGGTGCCCTTTGATCCTGCGCTGGGTTGCGGTGAATAGCTTTGATGGCACATTAGCATCGTCCATGATTCAGTCTCTACGGCTTGAATAGAAAGTGTTACCTTGATCCTAAATGGACGTCGGTGTGGATAGTGAGAGGTGTGAGTGCAGGCAAGAGTTTCCTCTCTCTTCCTTCAACAGTCATGCTAATTTCAGTTGCACATTTTTGGCCCACAATGCAATGGCCGACACCTCTCTCTGGAGATCGGCCGTTGACCCATCACTTCAAAAGAACCAGCACTTACATATAGCTACACTACCGGTCAAGTTTTCTTTTTTAGGTCACCACGATTAGTTGGAAAGAAATCAATACTTTTATTCAGTAAGGATGAATTAAATTAATCAAAAGTGACCTTAAATACTTTTGCATTGCTGTTCTTTTAAACTGCACATTTTCACGTTTCTTTGGTGAATTAACAATGGTTTCAAGCATAACTCTTTTGAACATTGATAATAATCAGAAAGTTTTCTTGAGCATGGAGAATCATTTTGACGCATGAATTGGCACCTCTGAGTCGTGACTTTAACCTCAGTGTAAGTGTTTGTGCTGGAGGAGACTTTACAGAGTGCTCACCTCTTGCATTGTCAATACAAGATCTTGACCAAAAACTGATGCACCTCTGAATGGAAATAACATCACAACGTTTATTTCTATCAAAAGATGCCAATTCATGTGTCAAAATGATTCTTTATGCTCTCTGAACCATTTTTTCACAATTTTAACCCTGATGAATATTGGCATTGTCATGCAGGAATATGGCCATGATTCCTACATGGTTGTTTAAGACATGAAAAGCAACACACTCCATCTTTTAGGGTTAAAAGAACTGTTTCCAACTTATAAAACATGCTAGAAACATAATAATCACTGTAATAATGATCCTATTAAAATAGGCAAAAACTTTTTTTTTTTTTAACAGTTGTTAGACTTATTTCAAACTCCTCTTAAATTAGAACAAAATTGTGACTTTTGCACTCCAAATTAAAATTAATTAAAAACATATTTTGGTAACACTTAAGGTTCATTAGCTAACAACATTAGTTAACATGGACTAATAATAAACTGTTGAAATTAACATTAACAAAGATTAAGTGCATTTACTAATACATTATTAAAATCGTGTTAACATTAGTTAATGCACTGTGAACTAACATGAACAAACAATGAACAACTGTATTTTCATTAACGTTAACGAAGATTAGTAAATACAGTAACAAATGTATTGCTCATGGTTAGATCATGTTAGTTAATACATTAACTAATGTTTAACTAATGAACCTTATTGTAAAGTGTTACCATCTTTTTAATGCTATAAAATCATACTGACAGGCAGGAGTAAATTTTATAAGAAAGTTAAATTTTAACAAAAAGGTTGAACTGTCTTCCCAGGACATTTTTTAATGTCAGATCGGGGCAATTTGTTTTTTATATGTTATATTTTATTTATTCATATCTGTTGACCAAAAAATGGTTTGATATTTTTGTATATTGCCTTTTTTTATTTTATATTATTTATTTTATTTTTGTTAAATTTCAATGGAGGTGATAGTGGTAATTTATATACCATTTCTATATATATATATATTATATATATATATATAATAATGTAATCTTATATTCAAATAAAATTCTCATGAATATTGAAGATTTTTTTTTGCATCATAGTGGTTCTTCTGTAGTTCATGTACAATTAGAATTTCTCAATTTTTAATAAAAAGGTAAATGCATTAGTTATAACATGGTAATAACGTAGTAACATCCAAAACGTTGACATTTTTGTGCATTTATGCATCAATGAGAAGTTTCGAATGTTTTATAAGCTCATATTTCACCGGGTCAAACTGCCCCAGGAATGCAAAAAGTCAGCAGCTTTTGAATGTTTTAGAAAGGATAACAGCAGGTTCCAGACATCTTACCCCATAAAATGTGACAACATTCCCCAAAACATCAATGTATGTTAAATGAACTGTATCTTTGTTTCTATGAAATAATAGTGGAAATGAAAGTAGCTTTTAGTGCTCAAGACTTGACTCAAGACGTAATTCCTCTAAATCCTTTCATAAAACATGTGAAGAGGAAGGATTAGAGGGCTGCACTTTACACCAATCATTTGACCCAGGAAGAGGTGCTGATTTTCCATGCTGTGACCCAGGATGTTCTGATCTTTTACAGAGTATAACTGTCTCAGAGGGGTTAAAATATTGGAACCAGGTTAGACCCGCCACATTCCCTTCCCGAGTGCAATAACTCACGAGCGAGCGAGACGAGCCCTGCTGGATCAGGATAATGTGGGTAATTGAGCAGTAAAATAGACTCCCTGCTCCGCAGACAGGTAAGTGACATGATGCCGCTGGCTTTGATAAGTGACACAGCTTCCTCTTCACAGAAGTGTGTCAAACAGTGGTTTGAATGAAGGCCTGGTCATTCACTTTTCCCAGAGAGGCGCTTCAGGCCTATGTGTTGTTCTGCAAGTCTTCCTAATACAGACTCTATTTAAACAGACAGGTGATGATAGAAGCGCAGCAGCCGAAAGGGTTTTGAGAGTTGTGTTTTCTTTTGTTCTCTTATCATGACAATTCTGCTCATTTAGCAACAAGACGCCACCATAGAAACTGAGCACAAACTCTTAAAAATAAAGGTTCCAAAACGGTTCTTAAAAGAACCATTTCTTTCTAAGTGTGAAGAACATTTTAATAATCTAAAGATCATTTTCCACTTGCGGAACGGAAAGGTTCCATGGATGTCATGGAACCATCAAAGCCTATAAAGAACCATTATTTTTAGAAGTGCAGGCCTGGAAATCAGGCAAGACAATGTTGGTTAATCTCACTAAAATTATGTCCAGGTTACATTTCACATTTATATTGGTAACATTTTATTTTACAGTGTCCTTGTTACACATGTTACAGGGGGTTACTAACTGTTAAATTTGCACAATTGCATACAACTACTAAGTAAATGTAGTTATTGAATATTACTCAGCACTTAAATGTATAATTACACTGTAACAAGGACACCTTCAAATAAAGTGTAGCCAAAATATTATATTTTATGACAGAAAAATAAAGCATATTTAAGTCCAAAAAATACATTATTCTTATTTCCCAAAAAATATATTGCTATATATTATTTGTTAAAGATGCACTATGTAGTTTTTCGTCCACTAGAGGTCGCATATCCAAAACAAAGTCATAGCTTGATGACGCCAGGTTTGAGCGTGGAATCTTGGGACATGTAGTCTTCACCAGAGTCGGGATGAGACTCGGACAGAAATCATGTTGACGGATGAGATTATTAACGTTACTGTAGTATGAAGCGGAGCAGGAGCGAGTGTTGTGGAGCTGAACGAGACGCTGGAACGATTGATAATGAGAGAAGAACACAACACACGCCTCGAGAGCAGCGGGACTTTTATTATGACACAGTCAACGCTTCCGCTTTTCCGGTCATAAGTATGAGGTAGCACAACTTTGTTTATCATATTCAATATATTTGACTGTGTTGAAAGTGGTGTTACAATGTTACTCTGTGCTTTCGCTCGCCGGCTGCTGTGAGACCCTACAGTAAGATAGATCAATATTACAATATCATATTAAATGCAGGATGGCTTGTGTTGATAAATGGTATGCAATTAATTTTAAAACTTATTGTATGATGGAGAAAATCTGATTATGCTATGTTAGCTACTTGACAAAAGTGTTTTTCTCTGAGGCATGGTAAAGCATGGTACTCGCAAAAAATAAAATAAAAAAATTAGATTTAAACAATAAGACTAAACGTTTTGAGCTATATTACAATAATTATTTTTCTGTTTATAAATGTATCAATACAAATGTTCCCTTGTCTGTGTTCCCACATGTAATATATATTAAAGCATCTTTGGTGTTTCCATAGTTTCTACAAATAAAACCGGAAACTGAGGCTAACGCGGATATGACGCCATTTACAGGCGACTCCCTCACACGTCCCAGATCCTTGGTTAAAATTGAGATTTCCTCATGATTTACAAACAGTTGGAAACATTTAGGATATTGTAAGTACTCAACTGAACAAAATATATAACATTCATATATATTATACATATATATACACACACACACACACACACACATATATATACATATATATATAGTAATATCTGTATGTGCATCACAAATAATACAGCGCAGTAGAACACATTCATAAAATACAAACACTGTAATCCAAATGTTTCTACACTGATTATTGCTTATGTATGAAAATAATGCAACAACGACAAAAGATTAATGGTCCTAAAAGCAGACTTCGTTTCCTTAAAGCAAAATATAATTTCCGGTTCATTTATTTTTATCTGTGGGCTGAAAGCTGACCTGATTTTGGTGGGTCTGACCCGTGTGTTTGGGATGCTGGAGGGTTTAGTTGTGTAAATGTTCCCAGAGCCCCTGCTGCCCATAAGGTGTGAATGAGCTCCATTCTCACCTCAGTCTCTTCTCACACACAAATGGCCGTCACCTCACAGAGCCTTGGGAAAGAGCCACGGATCGACTGTACAGACAGGAACCCGCCACAATCCCGCTCTCAATAACATGACATTTCATTTTCTTCACACAACCCTGAGTATAGCATCAAACAGCTAATGACGGCTAGCGTCTTCCCTCAATATCACAGGTAACACAAAATAGTATTGTGTGGAACCATGAAAGATTGCGGTTACTCTTTATTTGAAGGTGCCTGTGTTATAGTGTAATTACACATTTAAGTATTGTGTAGTAATAATTAACTACATGTACTTACTATAGAATTAGGATTAGGGTTGGGGTTTGGTTTAGGGTTAGTTGCATGTAATTATGCATAATTCGTAGTTATTACTATAGTAACTGCATGTAACATATGTAACAAGGACACTGTAAAATAAAGTATTACCCAGATTGCTATAACAGTGAACTAGCTCATACAGCCGGTTCATTTTCCCTTGTTCACTGGGAATCTAACGTAAATGAACCAGTTCAAGGTAATGTTCAATAACTCATTTGCATTCATTCATTTCCAGTTGATGTTGATTTTTTTTGCCTGTGTAATGTAACTGAACCAGTTTAAAGAAAAGATTAATTAATTAATTTGAGTGTTTGCATCATTTTTAGCAAAATATTTATGTTTTTTTAATTAAATTTAGCCTAAATTGAGATCTTTCTGAGTTTGTGGCAGGTAAATAAAATAAAAAAAACTATATTAATTAATAAAAATACTTTAAATCATCTGGTTTAGCTTAAAGAGTAGCGCTTGTTACATAGTGGAGTTACTTGTTACATGTACTTACTGTAACAGTAAATTATGCATTAATCATACATTAATTACAAGCAACTAACCCTAAACCCTATAAGGTACTTATTTGTGTATTTACACTGTAACAACATCACCTTAACGTTTTAAAATAACACTGAAATACTGATTACCATATTCATTTACACTGTAAAAAAAATTATTTTCATGATTTGTTATCACAACCTTTTTTTCTTTTGTCAAATCAACTTGTATATAATTAATGTGGTTCAGATGACTTAATATTTTGCGTTTCTGTTGATTAATCGCCCTCATTTTATTAACTCAAATTCTTAATTTCAATGAACTCAATTTTAAGGCAACTTACTTTAAGTTAAACCAACAATTCTTTTTTACAGTGTATGTGTATTTGCATAGTAAAGAATACCATTCTATTATACCATGGTACATGTTCAAAACAATAAAAGTACTATTAGAATATGACAGCTCAGCTCTTTTAAAGGAAATTTGCATCATTCATTTATTCATTTACACTAAACGCTTTTTTTTTTTTTAATTTGTGAACATGTGAAAAATTATGTGAATTATGTGAAACCAGAAACAAGGGTAGTCGTGGTAGTCGTGTGGGTAGTCGGGCCTAATGGTGAGGGAGTCGGGCTTGTAACCTGAAGGTTGCTGGGTCGATTCCCATGCCGGCAGGAATTGAAGGTGGGGATTGTGAATGAACAGCACTCTCTCCACCTTCGATGACTAAGATGCCCGAGGCACGAAACCCATAATTGCTCCCCTTGTAAGTCGCTTTGGATAAAAGCGTCTGCCAAATGAATAAATGTAAATGTAACAAGAAGACCCATCATGACAAGTCGTAACCATTTTATGTTCTTGGCGAATCTCTAACTAATCTCATCCTCATTTAGGAGCTGATATTCATACTTTCATGACATCCACGTTTTCTAAAAACCGCACATAACCGCTTAAATCACATCGTACAAATTCATAAGGCCACCTCGTAAAATACATCCGTTTCCTCACGAGATTGGGTTGGAAAACCTGATGACTTTTAAACTTCAACTGTCAGAGGTCCGCAATAAACAAATGACTGAAATGAGGCCTGGCAGGCCTGTCCGAGCTGATAGCGCAGTCTGAGATGCTGTCAGAGAGGAAGCACTAGCACACAGATATCTCACGTCACACGATTAGCGGCCGCTTTTAGAAACGGACCATCCTGACTCCTCTGCTCCACCTATTCCCTCCCTGATAATTCTGTCACTCAGACAGCTGCAGTAAGGTGATGTTTTAGGGAGCACTAATAATGAGCTAATAATTAGCCATGTAACTGGATGATAAGACAGCGGAAGCTGACGGCGAGAAGAAGAGCAGAGATGTTTTCCTAACAGGCTCTTTTGTGTCTCACAATCCCCTGCTGGGCCATATCACTCTCTCTCTCTCTCTCTCTCTAAATAGAAATACGGAGAGATTTTTCTTCTGTTATTATTTCTGTTATATATTATTATTTTATCGTTTTTATTTTTGATATTTTATCAGAATTATCATTAGAATCACTCGACTTTGATAAATAAAATAATATTGAATTATTACCATAGTCATGTGCCATTGTATTTACATGATAATATAAGGTACTCCAAGTAATATTATAGTATAGTATATAGTACTTTAATAAAAAGATTACAACGGTAATATTTTGAAAAGAATACTCTCATACATGTACTTTCATACACCAAGAAATTCAAAGAAACCATGGTAAATGTCCAAAAAGATCTGATATCACCATTCTGCCAAAAACATGGTATTACTATAGTATGCTATGGTACACGTTAAAAAAAAAAAATAGTAATTTCATATATATCAAAGCACTGAACGATTGCATATTTGTACTATGTACAATGGTATTGTCAAAGAATACCGTGGTTTTACAGTAGTGCATGTGGAAAAAACGTGGTAATACCATGGTACTGAATGATAACTATATTCATATATCATGATAATTACACGGCATTGTGAAAAATACCATGATATGTGTTCAAAAAACATGGTATTACCATGATAGCCTCATATACCATGGTACTGAACAGTTACATATTCATTTATTTAAATGACATAATGTACATGGTAATGTCAAAGAATACCATAGTATTACAATAACGCATGTGCAAAAACATGGTAATACCATGCTACTGAATCATTACTCATATTTCATGCCATTTACATTTGCATATTGTAAAGAATACCATGGTACAGTTACTGACCAATTTCATATTCATACAATGGTATTTACATGATATTGTCAAAGAATACCATAATATTACAAGGGTGCGTGAGCAAAAACCATGGGACTGAATGGTTACTATATTTATATACCACGGTATGTACATGGTACTCCAAAAATACCATGATGTGTGTCCAAAAAACATGGTATGACCATGGTAAACTCATATATATATACACTATAGTACTGAACAATTGTATATTCATATTTATACATTTACTATTGCAAAGAATGTGCATGTCCATGGAAATATCATGGTACTGAATAATTGCACAGTCACATTATGGTTGGTATTCACATATTTTGTATTTACATATTGCATGTGCATTAACATGGTAATACCATGGTATACCTTGAAGTCACATAATTTCTATGACCTTAATTTCACAAACATACTGCAGATGGTTTTCTATTGCGTCTTTTGGAAAGTATGTTTGGGGTTTTGAAAGGTTTTACTTTTTTCCCAACAAAGGAAGTTGATTGTTGTATTATTGATGTGCGTTTGTTAACTTGGACTTGGTTAGAGTGTGCTAACCTAATGAGTGATTCCATCTGCCTTTTACTAACACACCAGCTACTTTGAATTCAGTGCAGCACTTCATGACAACAAAACCGGTCTTGGCCATTTTGTGATCTGATTGAATTATATCTCTTTCCCACAAGCTGGTGTCTGCTTTCTCCCCTTGACACCCCTCCCCACACCACGCTGTGGGAAAAGAAAGCCATCCTGATTGCAGTGTATAGCCTGCATTGTAACAGGTAATTCAATTTTACACCATAGCCGGCGGCTGCATAATGCAAAGGCTGACGGCATGTAAAGACACGGAGAGGGCTTCACTAAACAGCCCTTCATGGCTCATGTATCTTTGTGCGTGTGTAAAGTCATGTGGATGAGGGGATGAATGGGCCGAATCAATGAGAGCAGCAAGTCTGTTGTGTTAAAAGGCCACGTCTGACATCATGCGCCCTCTATTGGTGGCGTGGACCTCGACACAAACTGCTTTGTCACCTCAAATCTGATCAGAAGTTTTTGGTGGAAAAAGACCGAGCCTGCCATTACCCCAAGCCGAAACCGCTATGAAAAGAACAACGTATTTTAAGCAGGGTTGTTGTTAAGGCTGACTTAAGACAAGCCATCCGGTCCAAGATCAGTAATAGAGAAACAAACAGCAACAAAACATTGGTAGTGTCTTTCTAGAGAATGTTATTGTGAAATTCATTGTGGTTTATGAGGTAAAAGGAGCTGTAGAAATCATATTTATGGTACTTTATAATAAGTATTTTGGTCTTGTTTTCCAGTAAAATATCTAAGTGTCCTTAAAACGAGATATTTTTATTTGAGAAAGAAAATTGTTTGAGATATTATATCTAATAGCATTTGAAGATAATACATGTATCCCCTCTCATAATATAATAAAATATATAAATTAAGTTCAAGTTTATTTTATTATTATTTTCCTGGAAACTTGTGTTTCTCTTTATATATATATATATATATATTGTTGAAAAGTTGTTATTTAGTTTTTTTGGCACAAAAAGTATTCTCGTCTCTTTATAATATTAAGGTTGAACCACTGTACTCACATGAACTGTTTTAAATATGTTTTAGTATCTTTCTATTCATCTGAAAGTGTTCATTATCTTGCTGTCAATAGAGACTCACTGAACCATCAGATTTCATCAAAAATATCTTCATTTGTGTTCTGAAGATGAACGAAGGTCTTACGGGTGTAGAACGACATGAGGGAGAGAAATTAATGACACAATTTTCATTTTTAGGTGAACTAACCCTTTAAGTAGGCTAAATGTTTCTTGTTTTAAAGATTTTACTAGAAAATAAAACAAAAATACCGGATTTCACAGTGTATGTACAATATTTCACTGATAATTATTTTTTAAGTAATATCAGTCATCCTGAGACAACACAACTAGTCACTAACAGTCAGAGGATGTAAGATTGATGTCAGCAGTTTATGATCATTCTCATCCTATCGTTGAATCCTTTACATTTATCTTCTTTGTGCTGCTAGAATTTAGCAGTAAAAATTTCCAGTAGTCTAAAAAAAATTCTAGAATCATCACTAGGTGAAACGCACTTATTATGGCTTTTACAAAGTTGCTGAATAAACAGATCAAGTTTGTGGGCCAAATGACAGGCAGAGGAACCTCTGACCAAAGACAGTTTTCAGATGAATACAATATAAATTTTTTGGGTCAGCTCATGAAGATGAGGTACTATAGAAAAATTACTTATTTTCTGGCATTCTTATGTGTCTTCGTCAGGGGTTATAAACCAAGACTACAATTTGTGTGCTCCAAAATATCCTGTAATTAAGTGAACTTGTTGGCTCAGAACAAGCAGTAAGATGTTATGAGAGTATAAAGTTGTTGGTCAGACTCTGTGCGCTCCAACACCGTCATCATCACACATCAACCCAATTACTGTCATTACCGTATTCATGTCAGAAAATAACCAAGACTTGAGGGAGAAACGCCACTGAATGTGACAAAAATACCCCAGATATTTCAAATGTGAAGGCAGAAAAGGCTCTGTATTCTTCTCTCATCCTTTTTCACATTTGATATGTTTCTGAATGTTCTATTCTAGTCTGTCTTTGGGTCCAGTTCTTTAGACACCAGTGTTTTAAATAAATGAATAAGTTAACAAATAAGCAAAAAGTGGTAACACTTTACAATAAGTTCTCTTTATTAACATTAGTTAACATGAACTAACTATGAGTAATGTAATTTTTACATAATTTATTAACCTTGTTGATGTTAATGAAAATGTTGTCCATTGTTTTTTTCACACTTGTTCACAATGCATTAACTAATGTTACAATTTTTCTAAATAGCTCAATGGCTCAATTCTTGAATGAAACTTTTTTTTCCAAATCAATAAGTTCCAGTCGCTGAACAATTAGGGTATGTTTAAACAGCAACAAAGTACCAAAAATTGAAAGGTTGTATTTTTGCGTTTTTCACGTTCAGATGACAACATTGTCAAAACGATGGCCGTTCACACGGATCCTCGAAAAATGGCTAAAAACGCTGTATTATGCTGCCAGGCCAGTAGTTGGCGATGTCACTTTGTAAAGAAACACGAGGTGCCTATAGACTGAACACGTAATACACATGTGCATGTTGTTGTTTACTCTGAGATTATAACTGTAATGTTTTCAAAAATTTGCACTTTGAATCCCGTTTTCAAAAGTTTGGGTTTCAGGCCCCAAAACTGATTCTCGGTGAAACTATCAAACTATCAAACTCTTCACAACTTCTAAACATTCTTTCACATTTTTGTAGAAATGTGTTACATGTTAACTGAAAATTCACAGTTGCTTGTTCGTGGAAGAGCAATAGAAGGGATTGGAGGGATGGATGGATAGATGGATGGATAGAGGGATAGACAAACATAGATAGATAGATAGATAGATAGATAGATAGATAGATAGATAGATAGATAGATAGACAAAGATAGATAAAGATAGATAGATAGATAGATAGATAGATAGATAGATAGATAGATAGACGGACGGACAGATAGATAGATAGATAGATAGATAGAGGGATAGACAAACATAGATAGACAGACAGATAGATAGATAGATAGATAGATAGAGGGACAGACAGACAGATAGATAGATAGATAGAGGGATAGACAAACATAGATAGACAGACAGACAGACAGATAGATAGATAGATAGAGGGACAGACAGACAGATAGATAGATAGATAGAGGGATAGACAAACATAGATAGACAGACAGACAGACAGATAGATAGATAGATAGATAGATAGATAGAGGGATAGACAAACATAGATAGACAGACAGACAGACAGATAGATAGATAGATAGATAGATAGATAGAGGGACAGACAGACAGATAGATAGATAGACAGACAGATAGATAGATAGATAGAGGGATAGACAAACATAGATAGACAGACAGATAGATAGATAGATAGATAGATAGAGGGACAGACAGACAGATAGATAGATAGATAGAGGGATAGACAAACATAGATAGACAGACAGACAGACAGATAGATAGATAGATAGAGGGACAGACAGACAGATAGATAGATAGATAGAGGGATAGACAAACATAGATAGACAGACAGACAGACAGATAGATAGATAGATAGATAGATAGATAGATAGAGGGATAGACAAACATAGATAGACAGACAGACAGACAGATAGATAGATAGATAGATAGAGGGACAGACAGACAGATAGATAGATAGACAGACAGATAGATAGATAGATAGATAGAGGGATAGACAAACATAGATAGACAGACAGACAGACAGACAGATAGATAGATAGATAGATAGAGGGACAGACAGACAGATAGATAGATAGACAGATAGACAGATAGATAGATAGATAGATAGATAGAGAGATAGACAAACATAGACAGACAGACAGACAGACAGACAGACAGACAGACAGACAGACAGATAGACAGATAGATAGATAGATAGATAGATAGATAGATAGATAGATAGATAGATAGATAGATAGATGTGTCTAACATGTGTAAGTGTTTCTGGTTGTCGCTAAAAACCATAACTGTTGAAAATGTATTTGATGCAAATGACATTTTTATATGCCAAGAAAAAAAAACTGAAGTGAATTTGACAGACAGCGAGTGGCGCAGTAGCTGAGACAGCAGCGTGTCAACATGAACGCCTCGCTGCTCTGCTCTGTGTACTGAAGCTCTGATAACAGCAAACACACTGGTGCCATGTGCCATTAGAGCTGCAGTTTCACACTACACTGACACTCCTTCCCCCGCCACCCCTGTGTGGAGACTCTTTAATCATCAGGTCAGCTGCCGACTGAGTCTCTTTAATAAGCCGGGGTGTTAAATAGAGATGACAAATAGGAAGTAGCTCAGTACAGATGCAGATGAGCACTACTGGATGACTCGAGCAGATCAAAGGATCTTCTGCAGGAGTTTGAATAGAATTAGCAAATAACTGTTACTATTGTTTAGGAGGCATTAACGGTTTGATGCTGGAAAGCCATATGTGAGCATGCCATGAGACTGCAATTCTATCCATCCATCCATTTATTGGAAATGGTAACTTAATACTATGTTTTGGGGCATTCATTGATATCATATTTAAAAAAAATCCTTACTGTTCTGGCGCCATAGTACAGTGATGGAATCAGATAGTAATACCGTGGTACTTTGAAATATACCATTGTATTGAAATTATTTACATGCTATTTATATGGTGCTCCATGGTATTTCCAAAACTTAAATTTCCAAGAAATACTTTTTGTGACTTTTGCATTCAATGCTATGGTGTATATATATATATATATATATCAGATTAGTATTACTATGATATTACCATCTCATATCATCACTGTATATGTATAGTTTTCATATTTCTGTGGTGTACTTTGCATTGGTGTGACTGTTTTGAGAGGTAATACCTAATTTGTATGGGTTAAATCAGGTAGAAATCACACTTAAAGTATTGCAGATTAGCACTTTTTACAGTGTATAGATCAAAGTACCGTGGTAAATCCATCTCAAACTGATACTGTACCATGGCAACACCTTTTTTTGCATTGGATGGTTATTTCTTTCTTATACATTTTATTAACTCATATTTCTGCAAAAAAAAGGAGAGCAAAAAAACAGAATGGGGAAAAATTAAGCATTATTGCGTTTTCAACAAAGAGTTTAGGGGAATAGATCCTAGTCCTGTCCAAACGTAATGTGTGTCAAACAGCGTGATAAAATCTCAAGAATAGTGAGAGCTCCGAATATTTGACTGTTGAAGTTCATTATTCAGACCATCCTAACCACTTCATCCCAAACCCCGAAGAACTAATTTAATATCAACACATTGTGAAGCGTGAGACGCCCTTGAATAGTAAAAGGAAGATGGATGGATTTTATTTGATTTATTTCTAAATCCTTTGGGGTCCTTTAGACCAGCCGTTCTCAAGTGGTGAAAAGATGGGTAGCAGGTCTGTCCCGAAAGGGTCGTGGATACACTGAAAATAAGGGAAACGGCCATGTCATTTATTTAAAGTGCAGTTTTATATTGGTCGAATTGAAAATCCTGGCTTTGTTCAGTTTGTCTAAAAGCAAATAACGCTCTCCATATAAACAATTAAAGGTTTTGTTTTAGTTGTGTTTTCACTTGAAACCTTAGTGTTGATGTGTAGAAATAAAATGTTTCTAGTTTTAGTGAAAATTCTACTTTCATAACAGCCTTTAGTTATTTTAGTTTTTTGTTTATTGTGAAATCAAGTCCTACCAAAAATTATATAATGACCTATATTAAGAAACATTTAGGTTTGTTTTTAAAGAAATTATACTGATTAAGGATATAGTCTATATAATAAATAATCTTTTTACTTTGTAAGAATATTTTTGTCTTTAGGAAAATAATTTGATTAATAATGACTAAAAATGTTAACCTTTGAGTAGTTTGACAAAAAAAAAAAGCTAAAAATAAAAGGAATGCCTATTAGATGTCAATGTTTAAATATTTTTGTTGTTCATCAACGCACGTGAATGGCTGTGCTTCCAGTCAAGCTCTTCTATAATCGGTCATGTCATGTCAAGTCAGATGCTAACATGGACAGGATGACCATGTTTCCCTCGTTCTCAAAAACCAAGAACAAAACTAAGATAAAAGAAAATCCAACCCAAACAGCAGAAGGAAACCCCACAAAACAATAACAGGAATGGAAATGAGAAAAAGACTTCTCACAGAAGCCTCAGACCTTGTGTTCATGTCCCTCCCCCTCTTTTAATCATTCCTGTCGCCTCTGGTGTTTCCCAGGCTGAAGATAGTGGGCCACAGGCCAACGATTCATATCTCCACAGTCATAGATAGTGTGTGATTCAAACATATTAATGCTGGAAATGTATCAAAAACTGCCAGAAAAGGCTAAATGTTGGTGCTAGACAGTATTGGGGAAAGTTACTTTTAAAAGTAATTCGTTGCAATATTGCGTTACTCCCAAAAAAAGTAACTAACTGTGCTACTTAGTTACTTTTTATGGAAAGTATTGTGTTACATTACTTTTACGTTATTCTTTCCAACCTGGCCTGGGCTTGCTTGATTGTTTTTTTAATAACAAAAAAAAGTTCTATTTTGTCTAAAGCAGTTCTTCCCAAACTGTGGGCCATAGCTAGTCCAAATCAATATATTAAAATAATTAAAATATTCCAATTGTTCTAAAATTAGATTTTTTTGAAAGTATGTAAGGTTAGTGTTATGGATTTAAATATATTTGTAAAGAATTTTGACATCATAATTCACATGAAATTCTTACAAACTTGTTAATAAATGTATTTGTTGGTAAATGTCGTTATATATTTTTTAACGCCGGGGTCGTGGAGCTTTTGCGGTGTTTTTGGGGGGCCTTACCCCTCTTAAGTTTGGGAAGCTCTGGTCTAAAGTAAATTCCCTTTCATACCAAAAGTGAAATGAATAAGCCTCAGACTAAAGGAAACGCAAATTCACATCTGTACAGTAGAGGGCGCAGCTCTGACAAACGTTTCAGCGGTGCTGCCTTTCTGGATCACAGAAGAATGAAGAAAGTTTGAAAAAGTCATACAGATATTTTGTTGTAAATTTAAAAGTAATGCGTTACTTTACTAGTTACATGAAAAAAGTAATCTGATTATGAGTTATTTGTAATGCATTTCCCCCAACACTGGTGCTGGAATTTTGGAAAAAGGAGCTGGAGATGCTGATGGTGCCTGTGACAGATGGTGTAGTTCAGGAATGTTGGTAAACAGCACTTTCACCGGCTCCTTTTCCCACAGTAACACAAACTGGAGGTGAGAAAGATAATTTATTGCGACTAAAGTCCCAGTCTCCATTCTGGCTAAGGAAACCCGGTTCATATAAACTGCACTCGCTCCGGCCCATATGGTGCTCACACCTCTTGAGCGTTCTGCTGAGAAAGTCACTCATTTGGCACATTTTAGCAAAACAATGACACTTGGTAAGAACAAATACAGCTGAGGACAGGCCCATCAGCAAGTGTCAGGCCTAGACAGAATCTGCTGTCCGTTTCTGCCCCACACATTTATTCAACATAGGCTCTTAGGAAAAACATGCCCGCACACGACATGCAAGAAAAAAAAAAGTAAATCGTGCGCACGATTTAGCCTACTATTTTTTTCCTGCATGTCATGTGCGGGGCTCCGTGCTTTCAAAAATTTCAAATTCTCCAACAACATTTATTTATTTTCACATATTATTATTATTACAGGAGCAGATTGATTAAAGACTTTTTTCGTGGTCTTCCACATTATATATGAACTCAAAACACTGTCACCATAGTGCATGATTTGAAAACTAATACATTTTGATGTTTGCATCACATCAGCTTCATAAGATTGGCTTTGAGTGCTATTAGAATGGATTATGAAGATGAAAGTGCTAAAATACTTTGTCATATCATTGCTGTTTGTTTGAGAGTCCTCACAGCAAAAGTTTGTGGGCAGTACTATCTTTTCTAACTGACCAATGGCAGATGATGGAAATGTTTGGGGAAAAAAGTCATTATTTGTATTATTTTATTATTATATGTGGTGCTGATAGTGCCACTGAAATGACCAATCTGATCTAATGAGTTTTATGAGTAGTGAATATCACATGAAATCGTACAATTTAATTTATAGGCAAACTTATGATTTTTAGAAAAACATGAAGCATAAAGATCCACCCCTACATCTAACCACTAGTGTGGCGTAAGCAGATTTTGCCAAATGTATGAATAAGATTGTACAAATTCAAACATATTTGCCACCAATTTGCCAAAATGCAAAATAGTTACGAATTGCAATGAGAGTTTGTTGGAGATGGCACACTTTAAACATAGTAAAATGAGTAAAACAGAGCTGAAATTAGTATAAATTTATTCAAACTAGGCTCATGGGGGCTCAAAGTAGTAAATCAAACAGCCTTTTGTAAACCTTTTCACATGTAAATGTATTTACATGTGATTTTTTCCCTTTTTTTATAAACTTACAAAGATTTCAAACAAACTTCTTTCATGTTGTCATTGTTTGTCAGGGCTGGGTAGGTTACTTTTAAAATGTATTTCACTACAGATTACAAAATACATGCTTTAAAAAGTAATTCGTAACGTATTTCGTTACATTACTCAAGTTTAGTAACGTAATCTAAATACTTTAGAATACTTTGGAATACTAATAAGTGTGGAACAAACACAAAAAAGGAAATTGCGAGTTTTTATCTCACAATTCTGACTTTTTCCCTCAGAATTGCGTGATATAAAGTTGCAATTGCGAGTTATAAAGTCAAAATTATGAGATATAAACTCGCAATATTGAGAAAAGTCAGAATTATGAGATATAAACTCACAATATTGAGGAAAGTCAGAATTATGAGATATAAACTCACATACTAAATTCACAATTGCAAGAAATAAAGTCAGTATTTCAAGTTTATATCTCCCAATTCCGACTTTATAATTTGCAAATGTGAGTTTAAATATCGCAATTCTGAGAAAAAGAAGTCAGAATTGTGAAATGCAAACTCACAATTGTGATGGAAAAAACAAATTGTGAGAAAAAGTTGCAGTGACGAGTGAATTATAAAATGACTCACAAAACATGAAAACAGTCGTGGATCATCAGGTCATGACAGGACAGTTCAGTTGACAGTTGGGCAATTTTTTTTTTTTTAAATTCAGTCATTTTGTCTTGTTCAGGACAGAACTAAATAAAAATAACAACATTTCTATGATCCCTCTTAAAAGTATTAAAATGTTGATGAAACTTCACTCCGCTTTTTCAGACTGTCAGAGTCAGAGAATCACCAATTGCTGTTTAAATGACATTAAAATTCAAAGTAATCACTTTGGTAACCTAAAACACTTTTCAGATGTAACTGTAATCTGATTACCACCCATTTAAAATGTAACTGTAATGAAATACAGTTACTCAAACTTTGTATTTTAAATACGCAACTAAGTTACTTGTATTTCGTTACTCCCCAACCCGTGTTTGTAGAATTTTGAGGAAAATAATTAATTTAATTCCTTTTGAAATAAGGCTGTAATATAGCAAAATGTGGAAAAAGTGAAGTGCTGTGAATGCTTTCTGGATGCACTGTACATCTGTACAGTGTATATAGTGTATTTGTACAGTGTACTGTACAAATAGGTAGGGGTAGTTGTGAGAGCAGATGCGTCATAAATTAATACTTATACGATAATCTAATAAGAAAGCCCTGTAAGCAAAGTTTGTGTCGAGCTATTCGTTAGTCTGAGAAAGAGATGACATGTCGTTTCAATAAACACGTTAAGAATTAGCTTGTTTGGTTGCTGAAAACATTGCTCAAAAATAAACACATTTACTGAAGTACTTTGTAAATAAGCATGCATGAAGCTGGGTAGAATTTGAAGAACTTTGTGAATGACAAGCAGAATTGTAAAGGTTATATTGCCTGCGGAACATTCTTGAGCGGACAGCAAGAGACGGTCGTGTCACGGGTTAATCCCTCTGAAGAATCACCGCATGAAACACCCTTCTATGGAAGAGCGCTATCAGTTATTTGCATTATCATTGGGTCTTGTTCCACAAAGTGGGCAAATTCTGGTAGATAATTATTGTGTGGGTATGACGAGGACAAACCATGCGTTTTAAACCCTAATCACATGGGTGTTAGAGAAAGCAGCAGATATGTTCTATAAAAGTGAGAGCAACTGTCATCCAATAGGAGAGAGCAGTGATAACTGAAGCGCTCCTGAGAGGAAGGACACTAAACAAAGCACAGGTGTCCAGCTGATTGCTGTCCAGTCGATGAGTGTGACGGTGACATGTTTAGCAACCACACATATCAACATACAGAGGTATGAAAATAGCTGCATCTGATGCATGTTCATGCATAGACACGTTAGTCGCCTTTCAGAGTCAGGACTGATGGCACCTGCAGACTTTACAAAATGAAAATATTTAATAATACATGCTTTGGCTTGGAGATGTTAAGAACCATTTGAATGACGTAAGGTTAAATTCTGTAGATTTAATGTGATCAAGTGTTTAGCTTAAGCAAAAATCTCATGGTTTGTGGTTTCCTCCACAATTTAAATCTTCAAAGTATTGAAACACAATCAGGATTAATGTACTAGCGGACTAATTTTACTCCCATGGGAATGCTAGTGATAAGCTCATCAGTTTCATTGTTTCCGGCCCAAACAAGAATAATTTGAGCAGTACAGTCACGAATTGTAAGTATAATCGTAAATAATAAAACGAGTTGGAAAGCTACTTCGAAACTTTAACATACTACAAGCTGCTTAAAAAGTTGCTTTACCAGTTTGTAAATTACAGTTTTTAATTGTAATATTTACAGTTTGTTTAAATTATTACTGTATAGAATTATTCTGGCTTTTTTTGCGTATTGTTCAAGTTTTTAAAGTAATTAACACTTTTATTAGGAAGCATTAAATTGATCAAAAGAGACAGTAAAGATATTAATAACGTTAGAAAAGATTTATATATTTTTTTAAAAATGCTGGGTTTTTTTTATTTATTCATCAAAGAAAAAAATCACGGTTTCAAAAAAATATTCAACATTGATAAGAAATGTTTCTTGAGCACCAGATCAGAATGTTAAAATTATTTCTGAAAGATCATGATGTTTCAAAAACATAAAAAAAAAGAAATCAACCCCCCCCCCCCCCGGTCTTTTGAATGGCAGTGAACATTGAAAATAGCTAAGAAGGAGTTCAAAATCTTATTAAATATGTAAATCAGATGTAATTTCTTTTTATAAGCATAGTTTCAAAATAAAACGACCCTCAATCAGTATTAAATTTGAACAGACACATTTAAAAGACTGAAAGACATAGGATCATTTTTGAAACGAACACTAAAATGAATCTTTGCAGCTTCGGTTTTCTCATCTGTGAAGTACAAAAGTTCAATATCAATAAAAAAAAAATGGCGTTTTCTCACGCTGAGCTACTGTCACTAATGACAAATAGCTAATTCGCTACTTTTAGCTAGTTACTCCCCACGATTGATAACGACTACTTGAAATCAGTTCTTTCGGCTGATTATACACTTAATGGTCCGAAGTACCTCCCTTGCATCTGGTCCAACAATGGCCAAACCCTGACTTTGTGTCTGCAGCATCTAGGTGCTTCGGCTCTGACAGCTCGGATGAAGCCGTTTTGAGCGTTCTCAGAATCATTAGCATTCTACCAATCAACTGAGGAGATGCTCCCACACCCCCAGAATCCCAGCGCACCCACAGACACACTGCCATATTGTGCGAAGGAGATCCATCATCATGTGGTAACGGGAATCCCTTAAAATACGCCTCATTCCCGCTCGCTCACAGACAGTACTGCATAGGAGGTGGGGGCGCTAGGGTCATACTGTCCTGGGAAAGTTAAGTTCTCCATTTAAATCAACAAACGATGTGGCCTTCTGCCGAGTATATGAATGTGCCCGGTGGCAGATGGCAGCGTTTCATACCCATAGACTCGAGCAAACCCTAATCCCCGGGGGATCGCGCATTCCCGGGTCATCAGTTGTTCACATCAAGGAGAAAAAAGGGGAGAGCGCGAGAGACAGAGAGGGGAATGCTAGTTCTCCCCCTCCCAAAGCCAACAAATACATTTCAGGCCACTTCAGTAGAGACGTAAGCCTGATTGGGTGTCTATCATCTCATTAGTCTGGAAAGCCTCATGAATAATGATGCCAGCTAATTATAAAAGACAGGCAGTGTGTGTTAGTAGAACTCGTGGCCTTCGTGCCACTCAAACATGGTTTAAGGAGCTCAGTAGGATCCCTCACTTTCTCCAACTCGTTTACTTGCCCGACTGTCATTAGTTTCTAAGATGCCTGCTGATTTTCTTCATTGTTTGTTTAGGTGGGTGAGTGCCGCACCAGTCCCACGCTCCAGCCATGTGCGTGTGTTTGTACATATCAGCTGCTGCTGGCCAAACAAAGAGGCTCATGTGACTCAGCAGTTGAGGGAATAATGTTCCTCCCCCCTCAGGCTCTTTTGCTGAGAGACTTTCTCACACCTCTCCATCTGGACGGGCTTCTTTCGAAACGTCAATCACAGCAGGGACTCCCATTTTTCAGCCAGCTTTGGGGGATGACCCTCTCTGGGAGATTTGGGGAAAAGTCAGAGAGATGATCGCGCAAAAGTCGGCTTAACCTCGCCTATGTGTGGAGAAGGTTCATAAAAGTCATTTGACTAAAGGAGCTGTCAATCCTTAGAAGTGACGTTCCGTTATATTGTGCTGTAAATAAAAAACAAACAAACAAAAAAACAAGTAAATGCACCTAGGTGTTCGGGTATCATTAAACCAGTCGGAATCATATAAAAAGTCATATTATTTAAAGCATAAACAATCCATTTCAAAATAACTCAATAATCAAATATGACTACTGTTTTTGTGTCTACTAGTGTCCAATCTAGGATTTTACAAGCATCAACGAGTGGAAATGAGCAGACGCCCTCTAGTGGTAATGCCATTGAAATGAGCGTGATGTTTTGTGTTTGAGCGCCCTCTGTCAATAATATCAGGAAGTGACACTTATGGGTCTCCTCTCCTCTCCCATAGCTGACTGTGAAGTACAATTATCCTGGCCAGTTGAATGAGAATGAAAGTATGACAAAGTCAGATGATAGATTATAAATGTAGAATTATAATCAAATAACATAACTAAAATAAAATACTTCCACAAATCATTACAAAATCATGCTTATTTTCTTCAAACTACAATACATTATTCATTCCAGGTTACTGTACTTTTGTATAAATATATATTGTTTTAATTTTCAAATTAAAAAAATCATTAAACCCTATAATTTTTTTTTTTATCATTGTCTTTTTTTTTTTTTTACACATAAACAGAAACATTAAAAAAAAGTTAAAAGATGTACAGTCAATAAGTGCTTTTAGATAAACTCCATGCTATTGGCCATTCTGAAAATGTAATTTTGTGGTTCAGTTCATACTTGCATAATAATCAAATAATCAAATATTATGATTTAACAAAAAGGTGTGCCCCAGGGTTCAACATTAGGACCGCTTCTCTTTTCTATTTATGTAAATAACTTACCATCATAACTCTATGCTCATGACACTGTCTATATACATTGAAATCTGGGGCTAGTTGCAAAAACATAGCCATTCAAAAACTAGTTCGACCAAGCAGTTAGCCGAGAAAAAAATCTGTCTTACTTTTCAGTATCAAATTAGATTAGTCTACATTTTAATGTAACAGACTTTAATATCTATATATATCTATATATATCTATAATAATACAGAAAATAAATTGCTCAATAAAAGTCCTATATTATGATTTTTGGTACCAGACAAAAACTCAAATCCAAAACTGGTACTTGTGTAGTAACATGCAATGACGCTACTCTATAAAATATAGAAATACAAAAATATCTCAGCATATGGCTAGATTCCAAACTTTCATTTAAATCACACATTGATCATGTTTTGCACAAAGTCAATCTTGGAATCTGTTTTACACTGATCTCAAAATTGACCATTGTGATTTTGTATATCAAACTGTGCAAACATCAGATCTTGCTGCTTTTTAGACTTTACAGATGTTGTCCTATGATGTCATTTTTTTATTCATCACTGTATATTGATGAACTTTAATGGTCATCTCTACATGTACATTCAATGGCTCCAATTTAAATTGAAATGCAATAATTTTTATTATACTATTTATTTACAACAGCATTTTGTAGCTTTTTCTTCAACTTATCAAGTAAGGCACTCAACTCAATTCAATGGGCAAAAGAGCGTTTATGTTTAAATATTGGAATAATTTTCCTTCTGATATCAATCATTTAGTGTTTAAGCTTTTCTCTTACTTTAAGGTGAACTGTTCATGTTATCAATGAGGCTGTTACTGTCTTATTTTTAATGTAAGAGTGTCTGCCATAAATGTGTGAGGCTTCCGGTGATATTCACTTCCAGTCATTTTAGCTGTATAAAAACAGTGTGTTATGCTGCTTTATATAGCAGATTTGATATAATATTATTTTATATTAATAAATTAATTAATATCTTCCTGATATTATTGACAGAGGGCGCTCAAGTGCTTTTAGATAAACTCCATGCTATCGGCAATTCTGAAAATGTAATTTTGTGGTTCAGTTCATACTTGCATAATAGAAAACATTGAGTAAATGGGAATAAATCAAATATTATGATTTAACAAAAAGGTGTGTTAACAACCGATCATCTCTTCACACTAGTTCATTTATAGCATCAAATAAACATGAATGAACATCAGAAGGAATGTTGTTTCAAGCGTGGAAAGACGTGAGGACACACAATTTTTGAAGTTTAAGTTCGCCGACGTTAATCTACTAACTCCCCTGACTGCTTTGTCAGACAAAATGGTGGATTCGGGGTTATGATTGGTCAGATCGCCTGTCAATCAAACTGCAGACAAAGGGTCGATTGAGAAGTCAACGCAGAGATACGGCCCAGGTAGCATATACTTAATTTTCTGCATTAATAATTAATTTTCCTTTAAGGAACTAGGTTAGGGTTAGGGTTAAACCAACCCCTAAATAAAAATAGCTATTATTTATAGTAAAACTTTACTTAAGCTTTCACCGTCATATTTACTGCAATGTCATATCCTATTAAACTTTTGAAATATCAAAGCGAGGTACATTACATTTACTATTTATTTATTATTTCTGCATTACATCTCCCATAATCCTCCAGACTCCCACCTGCACACACTTCGCCATAGAGATAATAAATACATAGACGCCCAGTTTGGCCGCTGGTTCGCACGTCAGCGGCGCCGCCATATTTGTAGGGGCAACTTGCCGTACATCTCATAAGTGACCTGAAGAAAAGATTCCTGACTATTTTGAGGTTTTAAAAACCGTCGCACAATCCAAACCACATATCGGGGAATTACCTTTCTCATGTAAGTCTGAACAGTTGTTTCTGGTTGTATTTAGTCATTATAACATTATTTTGACAGCTAGTTCACCACCAAAGTCAAACTATTAAAAGCTAACGTTATCTATGAAAACTGACCCTTTATAAGAAATAATAAAAAGTTTACATGATTTTTATGAAGTCTGAGAATATATTGTAGTTTATATCACTAACTCATCAAAATCGCAAGTGAGTCTTCCGTGCAATGAAGACTTTGACAGGAGAGCTCCAGTCAGAATTACAGACTCAAACTCGACTCATAGCAGAAGATAAGCGATTTGATTGGCTGTCATCTAATCGTGGCTCATTTATATTTTTACCCCAGTTTAGCCAGTGGAACCAGGACAACACAAACCTCAAGGAAGGCTAAAGAAAGCCAGTCAGTGGACTGTTCTCTCTATATTCAAGACCTCGTCTGCCTATTATTATGATAATATTATACGACTTATATTATTATATGATTGTACTATTCACAACTCATTTGCCGTTTTTATTTTATTGACTACTATTTTACAATATATTATATACTATCTGCTGTTTTATTCATAGTTATTATATTACTACAACATTATACTATATTTTACTGTATTTATACTCAATTGTATTTTTAGGCTATTTATAATAATAAATAAGCTAATAATAATAATAATAATATGCTATAGCATAAAACCACAGTATGCCACATGCTGTATACTGAACTATTACATCTGATCTTATATTACACTTATATTTCATATTGCACTGTAACTGTACTAAAAATATTCTACCGTTGTATCTTAATAGATCCAGTAAAACATTTAAGGATTGTCTAATTAGTACAAGCTGTGCTACTAATGTTGTCCACTAGAGGAAGCCTAAGCCCAATCCTTTTATATCTTGTTGCAATCGATTTGAATCAAAATAAATTCATTTAGTACATTTGAATAACTATGGTACAATAAACCTGAAATTAAATCTGTGAAATGCTTAGTTGCCAGATGGGTGAATATACTGCTGTCCATTCAAAATAAAGACAATTTTGTGTCTTTTTTTACTTTAATATAAAAGTTCTTTATTGTGACATTAATGAGTTATGAATAATAAAGCAAACATTTTTGTGTTAAACTGCAAGCATAAGGTTGGGAGGCAACACATATAGAAATAGAAAAATGAAAAGGGCCTTACAGTTTTTCTCAGTCGCTTTGGTACATTTCTCAGATCAGAATTGAAATTCTCAAAACTACCTGTTCAATCTTCACATCATTGTGTCACTTGTGCTCATCAAAAAAGCAGTTTCTCACTTCTTTGAACAAGTTGCAAATGCTTTAGTACATCTATGCAAATGATTATGTACAATTATCTGCCGTTTCCTACATTATCAATTGCTTATGTCATGTTGATCAAAATGTATTATATAGTTCACTGAGCAATAGTCTTACCCCTCAAAACGACCAGTCATTAGTTCATCGTATAAGTCATTAAATGCAAAATGGTTGAACAAGTTGTCATAATACATCAAGCATATTTCTATACAATTCCATTAGACGTTTTTCTAAATCTGTCCTGAATTATTAAATTGCTCCCAGGTGAATCTTGACTTTCTCTAACGAAGGTGCATCTCATGAATCTCATCAACTGGCAAGTATATATATAGCTGGAGCACAACACAATGTTACAATGACTGACAATGGAAGGATAAGGAAGAAGAATAGGAAGAGGAGTGAGGCTGCGTGGCAGAGGAGTTGGGAGGCAAGAGCATCTTGTCACCTTTTTAGACACTCTCTACAGAGATCTCATCCCTGAACAAGAGAGGGTCAGATTGGAGACGACCAGCCAAAGTGTGTGATAGTTTGAGACAATGTCCGTTTCCATTCCTCCAACATCATCAGGCAATGGTTTGCAGCCCACAACAGGATGCTGATGGAGTTCCTCTCACCCTACTCTCCATTCCTTAACCTCATTGACGAATTTTTCTCAGCATGGAGATGGACAGGATACGATCGCCAGCCACATACACAGATGACCCTTCTGGCGTGTGATGTCATCACAGCAGAGGCTGGATAAGACACTCTAAAAGATTCTTTCCACGCTGCATCGCAAGAGAAGATATTCGTTGTGATGTGGATGAGAACTTGAGGCCCAACAGACAGGAACGTTAGGAGGTGTAGGAAGACTGCACTGTCATTCCTACAGCACTGCATGTACAGTTTTCCCTGAGGAGAATGTCCTATGTTCATATTTCTACTTTTGTTTTTTTGTCTTTGTGCTATGCAGCGCTGTCTTTTCCTTTCTGTATCGTAATTAAAGTACAAAAAGTAAATGTGAATTTTGTTCAGTCTCTTGCAATCAAACTCCCACATACACTAAGGCATAAGGCGTAATTTCCACTGGGGACAGGGGGGACATGTCCCCCCCACTTTTCAAAATCCTGTTTGTGTCCCCCCCACTTTCAAATTCGTTTGTTATGATTTTTTTGACCGCGCTCCGTCATCGCCACGGAGCAGGACCGAGCCTGTGTCGATGCGCGCGTCCGCTTCCAGGAACGTCGCGTCACACGCATGCACAGTGTAAACACAAACAGACTGAAAGTACCGGTACTACTGAGCAGCTAGTATTGCAGTCAGTCATGAAACGCCAGCAACAGATGACTTTAATGTCTTCATGGATGAAAAAAAAGAAAGGAGATGTGAGTTGGTTGATTAGTAAATTAGCTCAGGTCAGGATAATTGTATTTTCTGTCTACAGCTGTTGATGCTAGCCTAACGCTGACTGACTAACGTTTACACACTGTTGCTAGGTAACGTTAACTTCACTTAGCTATACATTAATGTTGCATTCTGTGTAGTGTACCATGAAAAGCATTTTCTGTCAGCAATTAAATGTTTTTCTAAACTTGGGCTATTGTTGTTCACCTACAATATTTGTTAATCTAAACTGTAATTTAATTTTAAAATTAGCCTATTATTTAGCCTATAAAAAAATATCTGACGACATTCGGACTGCCAACACCTCTCACAGGAAGACGTAACTGTGTTTTCATTACTGAATGATTCAGCGTTTTGAACGAATCAGTTGAGTTAAAGATTTAATGACCCATTAATAAATAAATGCCTAATTCCTGAACGAATCGGCAGTTTGAACGAATCGTTTGAATAAATGACTCAATGACTGACTCACTAATTAAGACGGTCGCCTGCCGCCATCTACTGGCGTTTTAGTTTCGTGTTTAAAAGTATCATTATTTCTAATGTTTTATATTTGCACTTTCAAAAAATATTGTAAACAATCTCATAACATTATTTAATGCAGTTGTAAATTTTCAGTGTAAATTAGGCTATTTAAGTTGATTGGTAACATCCATATTGTCTTATTATTCTAATTTAATTTATTGATCAAATTTAAGAATTTAAAATGAAATATGAATTATATATTTAAAACAATTAGGGAAAATGTCCTTTATAAAGGTTAAAATTTCATAAATATGTAGATTTAAATATGTAAAAGCTGACTGAACACTGATGCGAGAATAAATAATATTTTCATGAAAAAAAATTATGGACAAGCTATTGTTTTACTTGGACCATTTTATACTTGTTTGAAAGACAAGCACATGAAAAGGCTTAATGTCAAGCCCTGAGTCAGCCTATTTTTATATAGAATTATGGTTATGTGGCGAGCCTGAGTATAGTTTTACACATCAGTCCAGTCTATTCTGTAAAGTTAGTGATGCGCAGAGTCAGTGTTTTTTGCACATTAATCTGAAAATAAATGTGGCACTCCCAGTTTTTCTGATGCACATCCAGAGACTTTTTTTTGGCTACGCTAGTTGACTCAATATGATCATAACTCAGTCATTTTCATATCAGAGCACAGATGAGGTGGAGCTGCTTCAGAACAGTGAGGGTGAGACAGGGAGAAGCAGTAGCAGCACAATATTGCAGGTAGGTTATGTGCTATATGAAAGGCCAGGTGAATTTGATTTGTTGGTGATAAAAGGGAAGAAGTGTACATGAATAAGTAGTGAATACAGTTTGAATATTATCAAATGAAATGTTCTTCTTGTAGGAGCCATAGTGTGTGTTTTTATTTGTTTAGAATATTTTGTCAGTATGGTCACATCATCACATGGGTGTGGTTTCATATTATTTAGCTGCTCACTTGTGTGTTGGGAGAGAAACAAAGTGTGGGGCCCTGATTTTTTTTTTGTTGACCGTTATAATATAGTTTCAGTTGTGATGAACTGTTGTTTATTTTTATTTGTGCCATGCTTTTATATCAGAGAGCAGATGAGGTGAAGTTGCTTAAAGACAGGGAGGGTGAGACAGGGAGAAGCAGCTCAGAGTTTCAGGTATGTGCTGTGTAAAGAGTCAGGTGATTTATTTTAATTATGTAATCTCAGAAACAGGCTAGCATATTTTCATATTTCATAGGAGAGACAGGGAGCAGGCGCAAGCGCAAGCGAAGAAGTGCAGGTAGGGAAGCAGGAAACCCAACCCAACCACGCTAACCCGAAGATCATTGTAGTGCAGCAGCTCACCAACAAAACGCTAAGGTTCCAAGAAAAGTGGTACCGTGAATTTCCTTGGCTCCATTACAGTCCAGGAGTCAATGGAATCCTATGTTTTTTCTGTGCTCAAGCTTTTGGGCATGAAAAATCTAATTTGGCCAAGAATGCAGATCCAACATTTTTCAAAACTGGTTTCCGAAACTGGAAAAAGGCAACTCAAAAATTTGCAGAACATGTCCAAAGCAATGCACACAAAGTTGCTGTCACTACCCACTGCCAAAAAACTAATCCAGTAGATGTCCAATTATCTTCAGCCAAATCTGCGCAGCAACAGGAATCAAGACGGTGTCTCGTGAAAATTGCGGGCTCCGTACAGCTCTTGGCATGCCAGGGAGCTGCTCTTAGGGGCCATGCAGCTGAAGAGGGTAACTTGAACCAGTTACTGAGAGTAAGATGTGAAGATGACCCTGGCTTAGATAAATGGCTGTCAACAAGAAAACATGATTACACATCCCCCAAAATTCAGAATGAAATTTTAAATCTATTTGCAAACAGCATAATTAGGGAAATCATTAGCTCAATTCACATGCTGCCTCTCCTCCAATATTCCATTATTATTGATGGAACACAAGACATTGAAGGAACTGAACAGGAAGCCATATGTGTCAGGTATGTAGACCATGATTTGGTCCCTCACGAGGTCTTCTTGGGGTTTTATGAAGTCTCATGCACAACTGGGGAAAACCTAGCAAAAGTTGCCACAGATGTGCTGTTGCGCTTGAATCTTCCGCTGTCTGGTCTGCGTGGACAAACATATGATGGAGCAGCGAACATGTCAGGCAACAGAAAGGGAGCACAGGCCAGGATAAGGGAGATGCAGCCACTGGCTTTGTATGTACACTGTGGCGCCCACTGTGCAAATCTGGTCACCCAGGCTGCTTGTACAGCGTCATCACTGACATCTGATGCCCTGGATTGGGTCCACAAGCTTGGCTGTCTGTACAAATTGTCAGGCAAATACAAAACAAAATTTATTAATATTGCAACTGCAGCATCAGGGACTGTTAGCAACCTGCAACCCTTGTGTCAAACAAGATGGACGACCAGGTCTCCAGCAATCTGGTGTGTGCTACGTCAGTACGAGAATGTGCTACTCAGCTTAGAGGACATGGCCCAAACAGATGCCTCAAACACTGGTGTGACAGCAAGAGGGCTGCTGGAGAGGTTTGGAAAAGGTACCACAGTTTTAGGGCTCATGATGGCCACTGAAGTAATCCAGGAATTGGAGTGCCTCAATTGCACACTGCAGAAGCGGACAGAAACAGTGTCTGGTATGCTCTCTGCTGCAGATTGTGTGAGGACCACTCTGAGGGCAAAGAGAACTGAGGAAAAGTTCCAGGAGATATACAGCCATGCAACAGAGATGATTACCAAGCTGAATATTGAGCCCATAACCATGCCCCACATCCGCCGTCCACCAAAACGCTTCATGGGCAATGTCACTACTGCACACACACCTACAACCCCAGAAGAACACTACAGAGCTGACTTCTTCAAGATGCTGGATACTGTGGACATCCAGCTGAATGAGAGGTTTGATCAGGGTAGTCTGAAAACACTGGCGAAGCTGGAGGAAGTCCTCCTAACTGGGGATGTAGACACCGCTGTGGTGGATCAGTATCCTGAATTAAACCAAAAATCGCTGAAGGTGCAGCTGAACATGTTTAAGCTTCAATACTCATACACAACCACTTCAGAGGCCGCAACTTTTCTGAGGAGTCAGTTGCCTGAAGTCCGTGGACTTTTTAACCAAGTAGAGGCACTTGTTCGACTACTTATGGTTGTTCCTACTGCCTCTGCTGAAGCAGAGAGGAGCTTCAGTGCTCTGAGGAGGTTGAAGACCTGGCTGAGAAGCACAATGTTGCAGATTCGCATTAACAATGTAGCAGTCTGTCACATTCACAAAGAAATACTGGATAAAGTCAGCAAGGAAAACATTTGCCAGGAGTTCATCATGGCGAATGAGTACAGGAAGCATGTGTTTGGTTCTTTCATGTGAGAAAAGGAGACAGGACAGTATAGAAGAGTGGATAGTTAGGATAAATGAGATTGAATGGATAGATGGAGGACAATGAAAAATGTTTTTTATATTTAAGTTAAATGTTTATTTTTATGTTTGTGAGATTGTTTTTCAATTTTGCATCTTGTGTACCAAATAATCTTGTGTACCTGCGGTTTGGTGGATGTGTCTCTGACAAACGTGAGATTTAACGTTTAGTTTGAAATAAAAGTTTGTTTAACAGTGGAAATTGAGTCTCACATTATTCATTTTATTCACACAAAACATGTTAACATTTTTAGTGAACATTTTTGACTTTATAAAATGATTCTCTCAAGTCTTGGTGATTGGCCCCTATTAAACAATAAATTAAGTAAGACATATTTTTCTTATGCACTTAGTTGCCTACAAATCTTTTTGGCAGAATTTAGTAATATAAATAACTTAATTATTTCCTTGATTTTGTATCACAATATTCCCTAAATGTATGTAAATACAAATGTCAAATCGAAATTGTCAAACCCATTTTGTGTCCCCCCCACTTCTCAAACCAAAGTTACACCCTTGCACTAAGGTGTAACCTTATTTACAATAATTGTAATCAAAACTGTAGCCATAGTTTACATCAGAGTACACTGTTATGTTGACAACATGACTAAGCAATTTGACTATCTTATCCGTACACAATGACTTGTCAATCTGATGGCACTGATATGTTCATTGACATAAAAACTTAGTTTTGAGAGATGAACTAAAGATTTTGAGCAAGTTATAAGCTTTTGCAGGTAATCCATTGTTGTGCTGTTTGTACAAATTGTTTTGAGAAATCCACATACTCATTTGCAAATTTCAATTCTGATCTGAGAAATGTACCAAAGCAACTGAGAAAAACTGTAATATAGACGTTTCCGATTAATACATTTTTGAGATGCAAATTATCTTCACAAACATTTGAAATTGTCCTGTGACATCCTGTGATGCGATTCAAGAGGAAAAGCTGTAGACATGAGGGACAAATCTAAAATGCCGTTGTTGAAGACAGAAAAAGACAATTCCAATTAAAATCGATGTGCGCATTTCATGTAAATTAAACTATATTACATTAGGGACGTCTGCACGATTTTTAAAAAATTGAAAAAAAAAATCTATGCTTAAGAAGCGTGAATTTTCACTATTGCTCAAGACAATGAATAATTTTCAAGTTCAAACTAGCGATATGCTGAGTAATTGGAGACAAAACCTTTTTCATGCTCCACGCAGATCATAAATCGTTGAAATCGGTAGAGAAATGTAAACTTTATTGCGCTTTTTGTCCAGCAAAGCCGAAGCTCCCCGTTTACTTACATTTGTTTTGAGGAGTCTTGCCCCGCACTACTGCAATATGGCGGACTCGTTAACGTATCGCAGCAACAGTCCAAAGCGGCCAATGGGGCGTCTTATGTCTATTACGTCTTATTATGTGGGTCACCTGTAACCCATCTAGCCTCTCATCAAGACAGCTACAAATGCACACTCCTCATATTACCTCATTGTCCTGTCTTGTTCAGACTATGTGGACTACTTGTCTGTGTTCTCTAGCGACTAACGCCAGTGTTTATGCTCCAACATTTTCCTCTTCTCCTGTGTTCTCCTGCCAGCTCCCTGCAGAGACTATTATCATTGTACTAACCGAATGCAACACAGCGTGTGCATCCATTCCCGTAAAACCATTCTTAATCCTTTATTTAATTTCTTTAAACGATCGAAACGATCCTTTGTTTTAATTCGAAATGATCGACAGACTCCGAGAGACATCAGTAATACCCACTTGCGATTTTTTTCAAAGCCTTGTCTTATTGAAAAAGGTGGTTGCTAAATGGGACTACAAAAAGTTGTCAGGGACATTAAACGTCATCATCACACTGAACATAAAGACTCATCTACTCCCTAGTTGGCTTTAACTTTTTTTGATTTATGCTTTTGCTAGTCTATTATGCTATATTATTTTAATATTCTTTAAAATATAATTTATTTCTGTGATGCAACTTTTTATTCATCAAAAGAATCCTGAAAAAAGTATCACAAGTTATGAAAAAAATATTAAGCAGCGCAACTGTTTCCAAAATAATAAATCAGCATATTAGAATGATCTCTGAAGGATCATGTGACAGAAGACTGGAGTAATGATACTGAAAATCATTCTACTTATACTTAAAATACTTTGCATCACAGACATAAATTATGTTTTGAAGTATATTAAAATAGTATTATTTTAAATCGTAATTTCACAATATATTCATCAAATAAGTGCAGGCTTGATGAGCATAAAAAACTTTTAATGCTGCATAATAATTATAAAAAATGATAAAGTCAATTTCACGTCGCCATTTCGCCAGCCTACACTTCACATAATTGGCCTGTAGGTGGCACACGAGCATCATTATCTATGATAGTTTCATCAAATAGTAAAACGGTGTATCAATATACATAAAAACAGGTGAATTTAACACTACTTACCATAAATGGTGCTTTTGTGCAATGCTTTGTTGTCATCCATTTAGTCAGCGATGCCATTTGTTTATAAAATGAGACAACTCGCAGAAATCGCTCCACAACTGAAGTTCGTCTGGTCATGTAATTTTCAACGGAAAATTCCCGCTCGAATTCACATTGTCCAATGAAATTTGAACTTCTTGTGCCAGATCACGATTGGTTGGTGTATTATTAATGACGAACGGGCATTGATTAATTATGTAATATTATAAAATATATAATATATGGATTTTTAATTAAATGGACAAGCTAGCTTTGAATGTTTATGGGATTTATTTATTTTTCTTAATACAGAAACGTTATAGGGCTCGAGACAGACTGTTGTGTCTAGAAGGGATACAGCTACGGCCGGAAGTGAGGCAAAACCTCAGGATAAATAACAATAAATTAAATGTGCTACTTATCAAATTGTGTTTTATTAACATCTACCCCTACCCCAGCCCTAAACCTACCCTTACAATACTGCAAATACAGTTATTAAATTAAATAAATATATATTAAATGACGCAAAATTGATGTGCGCATGCCCAGTGGCCGTAGCTGTATCCCTTCTAGTCTTTACCTGGAAAAACAGTCAGTCAATCAAAAAGCACGCAACCCATAGCAACGCGTTATGGCAACGCCTCAGACTGACGGATATGTAAAAATGAACAGGAATTCCCCGACTTTTTGAGCGATTCATTTCCATTGTGCACATTGTCATGTTAATTATATTTCAAATGCATTTTGTTTCATTGGCCACAATATTATCATTGCTATTTGTCTGAGAGGGGCACTTTTGGTTAAATTTGAAACAGGGCTCGAGCACTCTCCCCTGTGCACGTGCCTGATGTTGAAGAGATGTTGCTGCAAAATGAAGGAGACAGGTAACTGCAGCTTGGAGTAATGGGCGTGTCTAACGGTAGGGGGCGTGCCGAACGGTTTCTCATTGGTCACGAAAGTTGCCTGTTCCGCATAAAGGCGAGCTATACTCTTAAATCGCTATTGGCTTACAGAAAGCAATAAATCCAACATAATACTATACAGCCAAATTCCGTTCTTTTAATGTAAAAACAGCGTCAATGATCTTAAGAATATGACATTCAAGTTTTTAAAAATTACTTTCTAAAGTGCCTTCAGAACTTATGCATGGCGCGGATGATTGACGTCATGGGACTGTTTAGGTCTGTTATACACACACAGGTTTGTTTTGCTATCAAAGTGAGGACATTCTATAATGGATCTTATACTGTACAAACTGTACATTGTATCCCCCTACACAACCCCTGCTCCTAAACCTACCCATCACAGAAAACATTCTGCATTTTCACATTTTTAATAAAATATTGTTTCCTCATAAATCACAAAAACGCGCTCACACTCACTCTCACACACACGCACACACACACAAAACGCATCGTATTTTAGCTATCGTAATATACATATCTATGATAAATAAAGCATTAATCACATAGATAAACCTATAACTATCTATGACGAATCACACGCCACGTCTTACAGCCGCCAGGATTTTACGTAAATGTATGGTTACCGCTAATTGGCCAACACCAATAGTCTTTCACCAATGAGAAGCCGTTCGGCACGCCCCTACCGTTAGGCACGCCCATTACTCCAAGCTGCAGTTACCCATATTAGGAATGGATGGGAAGTTATTTTGATTAAAGATTACAACAATGGACTTCTAAAAAAAAAAAAGTAATTTATAATAACTACTGCAATATTCCATAAAATAAGAATGGTCAGTTTTGATTTCATGGTGACCTTATTGATGTAATCTGCATAAAGAGTGACTGAACGACATAAACGAATCTTTTGAGCCACCGATTCAGAAGACTCGAGTCACTACGATGAATCAATTTCCCCGCCACTATTTTTGTTTTAACCATGCGCATGCGCGAACTCACAATGAGCAGACTTCCTCTTCCGGTGTGCCTAAAGTCCGCCCTCTGTAAAATGGGTTTTCTGGTGGACTGTTGATTATGTTGACTCACACGTGTTAATAGCTTTTCTGTGTTTTAAAAGAGACTCTAATCGAATCAACATTTATCCCCCTTCGTGTTTAATGTGAGTTCTGTCAGTTTTCGACAGACTTATCTGGACTCTTCTCTCATCTGTGATTGTTCAATTAGAAACTCCAGCTGCATCACCAGTGTTAGCAGCCCGTCAGCTAACAGCAGTAGCAGGGTAACACACCGGTTTACTCTCATCTAAGGGTCACTGCACACTGAAATGTGACCAGTACCTAGTTTGCGCCGACGTATTACCTTCTTTGAAGTCAGCAAACCGGAATTGAACGGATTTCCTTTATAATTACGAGCTTTTCTTTCACTATACCTCATTACATACATCATGGGGGCTTACTTGTCTCAACCCAACACGGAGAAGAGCACAGGCAACGGCGGGAATAAGAAAATGACCTATGGGTTCGCGGCCATGCAGGGCTGGCGAGTGTCTATGGAGGTAAAACACACTTTTCACTCTGCTGCTGCTATGTGGACTGCTAATGATTGTTGAAAGGAAACCATATATTGGCCCGTACCCGGTGTAATTAAAACATACTGGATGTTTATCCTGTAAGTGATTCCTGTAGCTGTGTGCGTTAGTTGTGTAGTATGTGTTTTGTTGTCTGGCAGGAGTGACGTGCGCGGATTTTGGCGCCAGTGGGATCAGGGTAACTCCCGCCTCGAGCTCCTTTTTAACGGCTTGTTTTGTTTCCTAGGACGCGCACAACTGCATCCCGGAGTTGGATGATGAAACCGCTATGTTTGCGGTCTATGATGGTCATGGAGGTAAGCTGGGAACGTGTGTGAGAGCTTTTGAAGACATTTACTCGTCCTCAAAGTTGTTCTGCTGATGTTTTTTTTTTATTGGAACCACAAAGATTCTTCTTTCAATGCAGCTTTGGTCCTGTTTATAGTGATCGTGTCGTTCTAGCTCCGAAAAGCGCGCCGTACAAATAGTTTTGAGCAAGAAGAGTTGAAGGGATATCCCGGATGTGCTGCTCGCGAAATCTAATACTTCTACAGTAGGCGAAAAACAGAGTGTGACGCAAGTATGTCCGAATTCATAGTACTCGTAATTATAAACGAGTAGGTAAAATGTGTCTGGTGTCCTACTACTTGTGGCAAGAATTGAAGTATGCATAATACTACTGTTTACTATTCAATGAGGGTTTGTGAATGGCAGTGGAGATGCCAATGATGCTGGTAGGTCATGTGATATTGTGATATTGACAAAATGGCGAATGTAGCATGTCTGGATTACATTATACCACGAAACATTTATACTAATATATCCTCCCGACACTCAGCTATGGAGTTTTGGTCCTCTTATATTTCAGAGAATTTCTCTGAGACCTCACGTGTCAGTTTTAAGTTTGGTTGTCATGTAAAAAGCACATTCAGATCTTTTCATAGATCCCATATGTTTGGAAGTTTCACCATGACCATCCCCTCTCCTTGGTCTTTAAAAATGGCTGACATTAATTTAGTGATTAACTCCCTTATGGAAATATGAAACTTTGTAATTATTTAAATCGGATAAATTTTCAAATTGTTTGTCAAATCAACATCTCAGGAAAATGTTATGGGGTTTCAAATCAAAATACTGACTTTCTGTTACAAAAAAGGACACTGATTTCAAACATGTCAACTGTAGAGGACACCAGGGGCCTCCTTTATTAAAAAAAAGTACCGTAGATTCCATCCTAAAAGTGTACGTACGCACAAAAACTATATTCTGAGTATGCACAAGTTTTCAGATTTATAAAACCATACGTTTGCCAGAACCTGCACAAAAGTCCCTTTAGTTTTCACAAAAATCCCTTTAAATCCCAGTCAGCGGAAGATTGTCTGTACGTACATCTCCACCCTGTCTCCTCCCTGAAATCACCATATATGGAGATTACTATGCATAACCTCATCTGCATATCATTTCCATGCATATTCCATCCACGTGACTCCATTGTTAACACCGTCAAAAGTACAAGATGGAAGAATATTAGATATGGACTATAAATGCCATTTGTGCCATACACATTACATTGCTAAAAATCATCCAATACCCTTGTTCTAGAATAAATATATCAGAATATCCTAAAAACAAAATTGTAGCTTTAAAATACTTCTCAGAAAGTTTTTAGAATAGAGTTCATTCATTTCCACTGTCCAAATAGTATTTTAATTGTTTCAAAAATTAAAATCAAATTGAATTTATGCAGTTTTGCCAATAAGATGATAATATCTTTAGTATGTTTCGGCTATTTCAGTGGAAACAGATAGGACTCATTTATTGCAGTGTAAATACGATTGTCTGACAAAGTATTTTAAAAAGGAAACATACAAATCTTACTGTTTTCTTCAAGTTGCAACCTTCAAATACAGTGGTATTTTTCATAATTGTTTGAAGATGACTGTACAGACATCAACACCTCCTCCAGTTACGGTTGTACAGTGATATTATCATTGAACCTATTCAAACCGGACAAGCCGTTCGACCAACAAATCCAGTAGTGTCTTTCATAATATCAAAGTGTGCATCACTAATCATCGTTCTTGCTAAAAAATATTGTCATAACATGAGATCTGCAGTTTAGTTTAAAGAGGAATTATTGTGCTCCATTCACTCCTCACTGTCATTAAAACAGTGAAAAGGAAAACAGGAAAAGTATCTAAAGTAGCACATCCACGATCTAAATCCATATCATCTAAATCCAACATCTGTGTAATGACTTTAGGGCTTATCGCCATTAATAAAACTGGAATATTAATGTAAATGTGTATCAAAACGGAGTTTAAAATCCTTCTGTTTACTTCATTACTTTTCTCACTCTAGTAAAAGAGTTTGTACGCATGGGTCAGAGTTTGCGTGCAGGTGCGAAAATTTTCCTGTCAAGTTTGTTTTTATAAATCCCATCTTTTGCGTAGTAGGGCATGTTTTGTGTTTACGCAACGGTTAGAAATGAGGCCCCTGGTCTTAAAGCATGTTTATTAGGCGTTTTGGGAGAAACAAGTGAATAGGGAAAGAAATATGAAAATCTTGCCAATTATTACTCACTTTTTTCGTTACATATTGCCCCAAAGACACATTAATATATGCAAATTAGATGCAGTGTATAGATGCGCTGTATATAGTGGGAAAACAGTTTATTGCCATTTGACACACATATTACATAAAGCAAAATGGTATATCAAATCATTCAGTTATATCGTTCATAACAGTTAATTTTTGTACAAAGTTTGGTATTTAAAAAAAAAATCTTAATCTATAAATTTATTGGTGATTGATTAAAAGGAAATCAGGAGTGTACAGAGGACACAACATATGCTTTAAATATAGTTTTTCAAACTGTTACATTCCTTTTTTCTTTATGCTCTATACAATGTAATGACATGGAGAAAAAAGTAAATTAACTTTTTTTTTTTCCTCTGGTGGTCGTTAACTAATTACTGCATTCAAAATAAGTACATACTCGAGAGTACGTGATTTCGGATGCAGCCTTTGTTTAGCCAAAAAAGGAAAATTCTGTCGTTTACTCGCCATCATGTCGTTCCAAACCTGTTTGAATTTCTTACATGGAGCATTAGACATTGAGAAGTGTCTGTTCTCTTTGTCCTCACAATGGAAGTCAGTGGTCTGTTTTTTTTTTTGTGAACTATTCTTGAATAAGGAAGAAATGGCAAAGAATATTCTTGGATGAATTATCAATTTGATCATTTTTAGTGAGAATTTGTTACCGTTTCTCCAGGTGAAGAAGTGGCTTTGTATTGTTCTAAGTACCTACCTGACATCATTAAAGAGCAGAAGACGTATAAGGATGGAAAGCTGCAAAAGGTAACACTTGCTACACAGTTGCTGCACCCCTCACAGTTATCAATTTGCTTCTGGTATGATATTGCATATGCTCACAACTCTTTGGTGCAAAGAAAGTCTTGTTTTTGCTGGTATTTAAAGGCCAATTCACACCGCACCAACAAACGACAACAAACAAGTTGGCCGTTGGGTTTAGAATGTTATGAAAAATAACTGTCGTGTTCACACTGAACCGTCAAACAGTCAAACGAGTCACAGAGAGTCAAGTCTGACTGGGAAAAATTGAGATCGAACAGCTACATACGTGTAACCATGTTAATATTTTTAGGCAAGTTTATTAGATTAATAATATGGTATCATATATATTTTCATTGTTTCAAAGTATTGAGGAAAACATAAAAATACTAACCTGAAGTCTGAAGCTCTAGCCATCGATCTGATGACTTGTGTTGGGTTGTACAGCCTTCACCGGTTTTAAACTTCTTTTAGATCAAAGGCCTATACAACCATTTGTAGCTAAACAAGCCAAAACGAATTCATTTAAAACTAAACTTAGGTTAAACCTGCATTGCTCTCACGCTTATACCTCTGTCTTTCGGCAAGAATCCAAATATTTCCATTTCGCAAAGTATTTGGATGCTATTGGCTACTTATTATGTAAAGTCCTTCACGCGCGCGTTCCAGTATTGATAGAAAAAAATAATCCTCTTCACATGAGTAAAAATGGCATCCCCACAGAGGAGCAGATTCTGCTGAACGGATTACAACACAGACTATTTAAATTGAGTATTGTAACTTTTATATGTATTGACGGTTTTATTTTTACAATGACCAAACTGCGACGTCACGTTTGCAGTGCTTTGCTGTGTGCGTGATCACACCGCAGCCTTTGTTAGGGACTTGCCTCATCGTCACGGCAACGGTTTCGCGGTCATGTCAGATTACTTCAGAGTTTGTTGGAAAACCATACCACACTGATCAGACATAGCACGACCCAACAAACGCCGATTAAACGTTCAGTCGGGTGAAAAAAGACTCCAACTCCAACAGACGCCAACATGGGTATCACATCAATCCAACAAACTCCAACAGACGTGTTTGTTGGCGTTGGTTGATGCGGTGTGAATTGGCCTTAAGACATTGTTAGTTCAGATATGCAAATCCAGTAAATATGTGATTAAGTCTTTTTAAATGGCTCTGTTGTCTTCCATTGTCTCTCATGTGACTTTTCAGCATTTATATCATACCTGAAAATGTGTACAGTTGCTGACCTCATCATTGGTTGCCTTCATATTCCCAGGCTCTGGAAGATGCATTCCTGGCTATCGATGGCCGAATCACCACAGAGGAAGTCATCAAGGAACTTGTTCAGATAGCTGGACGTCCTCAGGAAGAAACAGAAAAAGTAGCAGATGAAGATGATGGTGGGTGTTAGGGTTGTACATATCGCATATTGATGTCATCAAAACTTTTCTTTCTTTTATGTACAGTACTGGTCAAAAGATTGGAAACATTACTATTTTGTTTTTTCAAGCCTGAATTAATTTGATCTAAAATACAGAAACGGTAATATTAAATAATAAAATTATGGTTTTCTATTTTAATATACTTTAAAATATTATTTATTTCTGATGCAAATCTGAATTTTCAGCATCAATACTCCAGTCTTCAGTGTCACATGATTGTTCAGAAATCATTCTAATATGCTGATTTATCAATGTTGGAAACGGTTGTGCTGCTTAATATTTTTTTATAACGTGACACTTAAAAAGAACAGCATTTATTTAAATTAAATCTTTTAATAAAATGCACTACTATTTCACCTTTATATTTTTGAACGTTTTATGAGATGGCAAGTGTATGCCAACTTGTGTCCCGCCAGGTAGATCAGCATGTTATTCAAATGTCCACATCTGCCACTCAAGACATCAGTTCTGACTGGATCTCTTCCCGTCTTGTTTTTAATTGACAAATGTCAATAGATTTTCATCATGGTTTTTGTCATTTAAAACTGACTTTTATTGAGTTAACTTCTCGTTTTTGTCAGTAAAAAAATGCTGTTGACCAAATTGACGAATTATTTGAAATGAACACTGATGCATGCACAGTTCAGCTACTACAAGTTAAAATAATAACTTCATCTTTCTTGTCAGTTGATAATGAAGAAGCAGCTCTGCTGCATGAAGAGGCCACCATGACAATCGAGGAGCTGCTTATCCGCTTCGGACAGAACCAAAACAAAAATGCCAAAAAGCAGTGTCCAGATGCCTCTAAAGAGTCTGAGGATGGAGAGAAGTCTCATGCTGCGAAGGGAATCAACGGTGAGACGGAATGTGGGGCTTCTGAGGCCGACAGCAATGGGAAGGAGAAGGCAGCTGCTGTCGGAGGTGTGGCTGAAGGCTCCAAGATGAGGGCCTGCAGGAGAGCGGCTGCTTCTGGTGGCGGTAGTGGCTCTGCTTCGGACGGATCCGGTGAGAAGTCTGGGTCAACTGGGGATGCTGGTCCTTCCTGCTCCTCCTCTGCAGCTCCTGCTCCTGGAAGTGCAAAGTCCAAGTTTTTTGAGGACAGTGAAGAGTCAGAGGAGGGAGAAGAAGAGGAAGGTAGTGAGGAAGAGGTGAGGGGACACATTTAACAGAGCTAGGTTTGTATAATGGCCAAGCATCCGGGTTACTAGCACTGCAGGCTCAATCCCAAATGGAGGTGATCTGGTAACTTGTTTGGTCAAGTTTATCTGTATGGCGCTTTTCGCAAAACATCGTTTCAAAGAAACTACTGAAAATCAATGGAATTTGTAAGTTTGGGACTTTACAAAAGTTCGCTTCATTATCTGTTATGATCAATAGGACTGCAGTGAGGAGGATGGTGAAAACAGCAGTGAGAACGAGGAAGAGGATGACACAGAAGAGGGGGAGGAAGAGGATACTGATGAAGAGGAGGAAATGTGCTTGCCAGGCATGGATGGAAAAGAGGAGGTTAGCATGTCACATGACCTCTGAGATGTGGTGTTTGTTCATCAATTTAAGCTTTTTCTGTTACGATTCCTCGATTTAAATTCGAACACTTTATAAAAAAAAAAAAAAAAACTAATTTACCCGTGTCGAGTAACCGGCAAAAGACCAGAACCGCGTTATTAGACCATTTTCTAAGAAGTTGATGAATATTAAATAAGTGAACATTTGAATTAAATGTCGTTTGGCTAAACAAAGATATTAAAGATTTGATTGTTGTAAAGTTGGCGCCCTCTGCAGGCAGTAGTTCTAATGCATAACGTACATAAGTTGATTGTTTATGAATATATAATGTATTTTAGCAGTGTTAAAAAACATGATTACTTGCTTCTGATACTTTATTTGAACCAAATATTATTGCATCATTGTTATTCATGTCTTTTAAGTAACTTTAAAGACTACTGTTTGCTCAGTTCTATTTTTATTACCACAAAAAAAATCCAATTACCAAAATAATGGTTATTGACAGCCCTAGTTCTGACCTCTTTCTACCCTGAATAGAAGTCCAAATGATGCCTTCATTTTGGATGGTAATTCAGTGAGTCCAGATCATGCCATCAGCTGTAGCAATCAATTTCTATTTCTAAAAATTAGAATTTTATTCCACAGTGGAAAAAAACATATTTTTATCAATTCTTTCCCACATGAATGATTTGAAAACATGAAATAAGCTGTGTAAGGAGTGATCACATGACCTCGTGACGTGCTCATATGCCTGTTTTTTATTTTCTTCTGTTCTGCAGCCAGGTTCAGACAGTGGCACCACAGCTGTAGTAGCTCTTATTCGTGGGAAGCAGCTCATTGTGGCCAACGCTGGCGATTCCAGGTGTGTGGTGTCTGAAAAGGGAAAGGCGGTGGATATGTCCTATGACCACAAACCAGAGGACGAGCTCGAGCTGACTAGAATAAAGAATGCTGGTGGGAAGGTGACGATGGACGGCCGTGTCAATGGAGGCCTGAACCTCTCCAGGGCTATTGGTAACTCTGCTCCTCACTGGCGTATTTATTTTTGAAAATGTTATTTTGCGTATTTCTTTTTTGATTGAGAACCGCTGAAAATGTTTTCTGCATCGCTCTAATGGTGGTTTTCTTGCAGGTGATCACTTTTATAAAAGAAACAAAGCTCTTCCCCCAGAGGAACAGATGATCTCTGCTCTGCCTGATGTCAAAGTGCTGACTCTCAATGAAGACCACGACTTTATGGTTATTGCCTGCGACGGCATCTGGTAAGTTCGGCAAAAAAAACCTCATAAATCATGTTTAGTTATTTTTCTTTTTTCATTTTTTTTCTTCTTTTTTTTTGTGTGGGGTTGGGGGGGGGGGCTTGATGTATTAAATATTCTCAATGCATGAACATGCTTTTGCAAGTTGTTAATTGAGTAATTATGATATTTGTGGTGATTTTGCTGATCTAACCTTAAAATATTATAAAAGTGTTTCAAGGTCTTCCTTTAACTTTTAACTACATTATGCGTTTAGTTCCTGGATAAATCTTTTGCATGTAATTGGCTATAGTGTAGGGCAATGGTATAAACTGTCATTGTGATATTTAATTTCTGCGTATGAATATTTCGGTATGAAAACACGATTCACCGGATGACTTGAATAGCTCTCTTTGGAAAGAATAAATCATTCCACAATCATTGGGGTTATTTATTTATTTTTTTAATAGGTGATTAAATACACAGAAAATGCGCAAATTAAAAGCATAGAAAATTTATAGAACAAAAATACAAATGAAATAAACGGTGCTTTATATTTTTTAGGTAAGTAACAGTATTCATGTACGAAAATTGAATAATCTAATGTAAAATAACAATGCATATAGGTCTGTTGCCAACCGGAGAGAAATGCAAGGTTTTTCGTAAGGTTATACCTTTCAATTTTACACACTGTGCATGTGTACTGAATATTAAGTTATTAATGATAACGTGTACAATGGTGATTTGTACAGAGGCATTGTAGATTTGCACTCAAGCCTAATGAGTGAATGTGAGAGATCGTCTGAGCGCTTGCGATTTACCTGCGTCTGTCCGTTTTGAACCGTGGTTTGTACAAATTAACAATCCCTATATTTGACACTGCACATCCTGCCATGTGACTATCTTGGATGCGCACATCGCGATATCGATGCTAAAACGATATCATGCAGCCCTACCATAGGAGCGGTTTTGCTTGTAATTGTTTAAAATCACTTAAATATATGTAAATATAGATACAGAAAAAGCAGAAACCATTGCGTCTTCTAGTTTATTCAGGTTCTCTGCTTTGATACCATTGTGCATAACATCTAGGTTTAATGTAGTGGGGTTATTTTAAAGTCACGTGTAATGCAGGTCCATGGATTTTGCTGTACTTTTGTACATGGCTCAGCCGTGAGGGGTTTTTTCTTGGGTGGTATTCAAATAAAAACTGTAATGAATGGCCAATAAATAGATTAAATTGTCTGTTTATGTTTGTCTTTGTGTTTAAAGGAATGTGATGAGCAGTCAGGAAGTAGTGGACTTTGTGAGTGAGAGATTGAAAACTGAGGCTGGTAAAAACAGACCCCTATCTGCTATTATTGAAGAGGTAAGTACTGGGAAAAATGTGTGACTAGGGATGTGCCCCAAACTGAATTAGGGAGGGAGATGACAGATTCTACAGAACCCCTAAAGGGACATAGTGAAGGAAAAATAAATAATGGTTTTTCCTGGGTCAAAAATGGCCATCGGTGCTGGCGGACGAACATCCACACACAGTACAAAGTACCCTACATGTGAACTGTGAGCCCAGTACTGACAATAAATCCAGAATTAATGCAAAGAAAATGTTTGTAATATGAACTCATCCCATTTATTCATGAAATAAAAAAAAATAATCTGGACAATGTGCTTATATATTTTATATTTAAAAATCTGTAAATTTAAATATAAAAAGTCGCTGAGTAACTGATTTGAAAAGTGAACATCAAAGTATCTTTTTTTTTTTTTTAATTTATTTATATTCCAAGACTTGATGCACAGATAGTTTGATATGCAGTATCAGGTTTTGTTCTGTTGCTATGGTTATCACTGTCAATTGGATTCAATCACGTATTTAAATACGGTTGTCCAAAAAAAAAAAAAAAAAATAAAAATATATATATATATATCAAATATAAAAAAAATGAGATTAGCCATTTGTAGGTCATTGAGAATTCACTCGTTTTTAAATTGTGGTCACAAATTCGAAATAAACTAAATTAATTTGTTCCTTATTTTTAGTAAATCATGGCCACATTGAACTAATTCTTTCTATTGTTTTTATTTTAACTATGTAAACATGGCCAGACATGTATTAAGTGTGATGAATATTTGAATTTATTTCAAGATGAAGTACTCGAATAATTACTTCAAAATATCTGATTCCTTTTTAATTTCAATTAATTGAAAAATACAAGGCTATGTGCCATTTATATTTGTTTTGCTGCAGTATTGAAAATTGTATCTCATTTCACCTGTAAAATATTTATTGCCTTATTACTGGAACCATGAAAAAAAAAACATAGTAAAAAGCCTCTTCTTTGCTGTGTAGCTGCTCGACCACTGCTTGGCACCAGACACCTCAGGGGACGGCACAGGATGTGACAACATGACCTGTATAATCATCACCTTCTCCCCGCACCTTGGGAGCAACATAGCTGAGAGCACCAAGAAGCGTAAACCAGAGGAAACCGCGGCGGAGGAAAACGGCAACGACAGCAAAAAATCCAAAACTGAATAGAAGTGCTGTCGTTGAATGTGCTGATTATTTTGAGGACACCTTTCCCTTTTGAATTCAGACCACTTGAAAAAAATTTTAAGAATAGCTCCCTGAGCAAGAGCGTTTAAGTTTTAAACTATTCAAAGACGCAAGCAACTAGAACTGTTAAACCAGACCATGTGTTTTTTTTTTTTTGTGATTTATTTAACATGCCCGTCAAAGTCTATAATTGCTAATGAAATGAACGGAGCAAGTATGGTAGCAGAGATGAAGACACGCGAGTCTGTGCACTCCTGATGTATTGGTCTCGTCCATCGTACCCTTGTTTATGTACATAGTGTTTTTCCAGTAACCGTCAACTTGATTTTTTTTTTCTTTTCTTTTTTTTCTTAGTGGTTCATTGTCTCAGTATTTGTGACCTTTTCTCTGGATACCAGTATGTAATTGATCAAATTTTTAAAAAAAAAATAACATTGAGATGCTGTGTTTTTTTTTTCGTGATGAAGCCATCGTCCAGACCAGGGATAAAATAATCCTGTAGAAATGTTCTGAGATGATGATTTACATTGACATTCCTTTCTCCCTTGTTTCATGCTTGCAAAGAACTTTGTTTGCAATGTCAATAATCCTAATGTCTGTAATAAATGGGCTTCTTTCCTTTTTAATCGGAAGGACTGAAGGATAACATTGGTAAATGTGAAAGAATTCAGTAAACTGCATTTATAGAGTGGAAGTCCTCACTGCAAAACAAGTTTCCTTTTTTTTTTTCATTGTCTTGAAGCATCCATCTAATTCATTAAGGTTTATATACAAGGTATTTTGGAATATATATTTTGGTACTTTTTCAGAACATCTGTGGGTTGTACAGGGAAACGAATAGTCATTGCTCAGAACTACAGCCTTTTCTGTATCAATAAACAAGTGGAGACAAGTACTGCAATGCTGTTTTTCTTGTGGGGAATTGGGGTTTGTTCAAGCAGAAAGGAAATTTTCTCTGTTTGACCCATATTTTAGTTCTTTGTAATCCGATCAGCAAAAACTGGGAAAAGTCATCTGAAGTTTAATTTAAATGTAAAAGCTGCAGTCATTATATTCCATTGTTTATATGGGCTGTTAACATGAGTGTGATATACTTCATCTTAAACCATTGTAAACAGTCTAATATTTGTATAATTATCAATATACATGGAACTTTTATGCTCATTTTAATTGAGAAACCACTGAATAGTTCTTTTAAAATAAAAATGAATGACCACCAGTCACAGCACCTAAAATATACACAACGTACCAATAAAATAAAATTAATGGACGTTTATGTTCATGTATTTGTGTGAATGTATACCATATGTTGATGCACTTTCAAAGTACTTATGATATTCTGGATAAATAGAACTAATTTTTCAATGGGTTTTCAAACTTTATGAACTGCTTTACGTATTTGAATTGTTCTGTTTGCATATATTACAGTAATGCCAAATATGTATAGCTTACAGTTTTGCGTACAGGAGACAATGTTGTTTTGGTTGTCAAGCTTTTCGAGTGAACACGTAATATGTATGCGCGTGAAGGCAACATTTTCACCAAATCACGTTCTTATAGTTTACACAGAGACGATGTTATTGATGCGGTTCTCATGTAAATGAACGGCTAGAACGCATAAAATGTTTCCCGTTTTATGTTGAAACGTGTATAAATGACCCCTTAGGACATTATTCAACTAAAACATTTAATCGTTTTCACGAATGGAATCGTTTTGACGTTGTCCCTGTACATGAAAAACAAAACACAAAAAAGGAAAAGCTTTTCCATTTTTAGTACATCGTCATGTAAACACTCAACGTAAATTACTGTAGGTTATGAAATGTTAGTTACTGTGATTCACCTGTGGTCACTGATATGACTCCAACTGGATAAAACCTATTGCAAAAATTACCCAGAGTGGTATTTAACAAATCATTTATAAGTCAGATTCTGTACATGTATTTTTGAGGTCAGTTGATATTGAAAAACAGATAAAGTACTTGTACAACTCCAGAAATATCATTCAGATTCTCTACGGATTTAAACAAAAACTGAAGAACAGATTGATTCTACTCTAAAATGTTATTGGTCATGTTAGTCAGGGTTTAGTTCAGCCAGACTTCATGAACTGTAAGCATCATTCACCACAGAGGAGCTCTTCTCAGCATCCCCTCCCAGCAATAGGACTCGGATGTCTAAAAGAAATGAAAGGTGAATAGAGATTTTAATCAATCTGAGATTGTATCGCACCTATATTAATGAGATTACGTTATTGATATCAATAAGTGTATAATCTGCAGTAATAGGTTAATTATCATGACATTTTACCTGCATTCGTTTGTGAAGAAATACCAGCTTTTGATTCAGTAACTCAATATCCTGCAATGAAAGGCATGAAGTTAATTAAAAAAGTAATCATTTTAAATGTTGGCTAGAGAGAAAGTATTGGCCAAAGGCCCGTTCAAAAAAGGACGACTATAACCGTGGGCGTCGGAACCATTGTATGTGGGTGGGACAAGACCCACCCACTTTTTAAGACCAATGATATTGGACCCACTCACTTTTACGGTGTATATAATAAAGGTTGTGAAATGATTGCCTAATATTAACTACTTTGGTGCTGTACGGATATATTGGACAAAGCCAAGATTACCGACCTTCTCATTTGAGCTGTCAGCGGTCAAACACAGCTCATTAATGTCAAAACGTTTGAAGCGACCAATCAAATCAAAGTAGGCGGGGCTTTATGTTCACAGACGCTGCGGAATGATGATCATGAATTCCAGCGCGACGCTTCAGTCATAAAGTGCGAGATAAATTCAACATTTTCTCTGCCGTTTTAAAATAGAAACATTAAACGACCAATAGAAATATTTAGGAATGCAAACTAATAAACCTTTAATTTCACAATTTTTATTTGAAATAAGGCTACATGATTCATTGTAATTCGTAACTGTCAATGTGACGAGATAAGAAATATTAACGAAACCGTTCAGCATAAGATTAATAATGAATGTGTATGCGATTGTGCAATTTGAAACAAGCCCGACAGATGAGAAGCATAGCAACGGAACAAATGAAGGAGATGCGCGGAAAGTAGTCTTTGTTAGAGCATTGAATTACAGTTACACTTAGACTATGCTGTTATATAGCCTACGCCAACAGTAGGGTGTCCAGATATCCCGTTTTTTTTTTTTTTTTTTTCGGGACAGTCCTGAAATTTCAGTTCTATATTTAGTGTCCCGACCTATTAAGGAAAAAATAATCATGTTTTGTCTCGTATTTCATCTTTCCTAAAATTTAAAATTTATTTACAATATTCTTTAATGGTCATTATTTTATCACGGGAGAACAGCCTAAAATCAAAGGTAGCCAAGCTCATCGTAGAGCAAAATTACCATCCAGTCTCAATTTGTTATCGATTATATTATAAATATATATATATATACATATATATATATATATATATATATATATATATATATATTAATAAAATATAAATTAATAATAAATAAATATATACATACACACGCACACACACACACAGTGGCGAGAACAAGTATTTGAAACGCTGCCGATTTTGCAGGTTTGCCCACTTACAAGGTTCTCTTCAACTGTGAGTGACGGAATCTAAAACAAAATTCCAGAAAATCACATTGTATGATTTTTAAACAATTCATTTGCATTTTATTGCATGACATAAGCATTTGATCACCTACCAACCAGTAAGAATTCCAGCTCTCACAGACCTGTTAGTTTTTCTTTAAGAAGCCTTCCTGTTCTCTACCCATTACCTGTATTAACTGCACCTGTTTTTGAACTCGTTACCTGTATAAAAGACACCTGTCCACACACTCAATCAAACAGACTCCAACCTCTCCACAGTGGCCAAGACCAGAGAGCTGTGTAAGGACATCAGGGATAAAATTATAGACCTGCACAAGGCTGGGATGGGCTACAGGACAATAGGCAAGCAGCTTGGTGAGAAGGCAACAACTGTTGACGCAATTATTAGAAAATGGAAGAAGTTCAAGATGACGGTCGATCTCCCTCGGTCTGGGGCACCATGCAAGATCTCACCTCGTGGGGCATCAATGATAATGAGGAAGGTGAGAGATCAGCCCAGAACTACACGGCAGGACCTGGTCAATGACCTGAAGAGAGCTGGGACCACAGTCTCAAAGAAAACCATTAGTAACACACTACGCCGTCATGGATTAAAATCCTGCAGAACACGCAAGGTCCCCCTGCTCAAGACAGCGCATGTCCAGGCCCGTCTGAAGTTTACCAATGACCTTCTGGATGATCCAGAGGAGGAATGGGAGAAGGTCATGTGGTCTGATGAGACAAAAATAGAGCTTTTTGGTCTAAACTCCACTCGCCATGTTTGAAGGAAGAAGGATGAGTCCATGTTGATCTCTGTAATTGCAAACAAAGGTTTCTGTACCAAATACTGAGTTCTGCTTTTCTAATGTATCAAATACTGATGTCATGCAATAAAATGCAAATGATTTACTTAAAAATCATACAATGTGATTTTCTGGATTTTTGTTTTAGATTCCATCATTCACAGTTGAAGAATACCTATGATAAAAATTACAGACTTCTACATATTTTGTAAGTAGGCAAACCTGCAAAATCGGCAGTGTATCAAATTAAACAACCACCAAATAGGTGGCGATGTGCACCAAGTAGGTTATGCAAATCGCCATTAAACAAAAGAAGAAGAAGGAAGTGGAATGGCGCGCTTTTTCTCAGCGTCTGTTTCCATGGTGAATCATCGATTCGTCGGTTGAGAATGTCTTGCATGTTAACCGGGAACATACTCTGGGTTAGCTGAACTTACTCTCAGATGCGTTTTTGGAACCAGCAACCCAGAGTTCAGGGTATATGTGACGATAAGTTAACCTTCCTTTCTGGAATACATCCCTGTTCACAAAGGACGATAACTATAACGACATAGTTCTAAAAATCGTTCTGAATATAAACGCATAACAGTCCAAACACTACAACAATAACGGCACAGAGATTGTTGGAATCACTTCCAGAATGATTTTTTTCCCAGCAGATGTGAGATAAAAACATCTGAATCCATCCTGCTTAAAGAGCACAAACATTTAAAGCGACAGACGACAAAACCGCAGCGCGCGCTTATAATAATAAACACGTTATCGTCCGCTGGGTTGGACTTTGTGTGAACGGGCCTTCAGGTATAGCATATATGCATGCATTTAAAATATACAGTCTCAATCTTCCTGGAAAACAGGAACAACAACAAAAATGATATACTGATCATGACTTACAGGCTTACATATATGATTTTTTGTCCAATCAAATTCCTCCACCTAATACAACATATCTAGTAGGCATAATAGTAAGTGGCAAATCATTCTATGGTATAGGCTAAAGCATCTTACACTTTCAAATGAGTGAGCAACATCCTGTTTCAATAGGAAATACATCAACACAAGAAAGAACGCCATTAGATATAACATACAAGGTCAGAAGTTCACCTTTGTCATCTTTTCATTGTGTTTTAGCTTGATTTGAGGCAACAGCTCTTCTAATCTTTCAATCTGAAATAGCAAGAGAAGTTATCATACTTTGAAAGGAAGATTTAAACAGTGAATGTGTTTTAAATAAGCAAGTTGGGTGTCAGCGACTCACCTGTTTCACAATGCTCTGCAGTCTCGACTTTAAGGTTTTATTAAAAACAGTCATGGGAATACTTCTGGGTCTTGGGTTGACTATATTCATAAGGAAAAAAGGACCTTTTTGGATAATGTAATAAAGCTTGTTATTTGTTATTAAAAAAGAGCCCTTGTCATACCATGCTGGTAGTTTTTAGCCACTTCAAGGACGTACGGCCTGGGTGCAAAGAATATGAACAAATTTAAAAGTAGTCAATGAAAATATAACAGGAGTCAATTATTCCTTACATATGAGTGTCAGTCTCAGCCAACAATAACGAAAGGAATCCAGTGTCTGAAATTATTCCACTTACGGTTAGCACACCTCAGAAGTTCAAGACATTTCTCCTATTTTTGGACTAATTTCTCACACATCTCATCGTTGCTCATTCCAAAACATCATTTCGAGCAGCATGTCGTTGCTGGTTATGTTTCTTTTGCGGTTGTAGGCTGTAGGACTTTTTGAAATAACTGAAATCGTTTAGCGAAGTGATATGGAATTGTAACGCGGCCAAGACCTGCCTGGAACTACTTTAGTCTTATGTTTCTTTGACAACAATTGCACGCCTTAGAACGCTCATTAACCAATCAGATTCAAGCATTCAACAGCCCCGTATTGTAAGGAATAATTGACGACAGGCCTTTGAATTATTAGAAAATATGCTAATAAAGGTTAGTCGTGGCCTAGTGGTGAGGGAGTCGGGTTCGATTCTGAAGGTTGCCGGTTCGATTCCCATGCCGGCAGGAATTGAAAGTGGGGATTGTGAATGAACAGCTCTCTCTCCACCTTCAATACCATGACTAAAGTGCCCTTGAGCAAGACACCTAACCTCTAATTGCTCCCCTTGTAAATCGCTTTGGATAAAAGCGTCTGCTAAATGATGAAAAATGTAAAAAAAAATAACGTGCGTTATTTTTTAATAATTCGACGGTCCGAGTCAATTACTCCACTTATACTACAGTTAGCACACCTCACGACACTATTCAGATGTTGTATTCCAAGACATTTGTCATTTTTTTGTCCTTGTGGGACTAATTTCTTACGCATTTCATCCCAATTGCTAATTCCAAAACGCCATTTCAGAACTAGTAAGCAAAACTATACAGGTATTAACGGAGTTGAGAGAGAGAAAGAGAGAGAATAAGCATATCTCTACTAATAGCGAAACTGTAAGTTTATCTACCTCAATAAGCACAGTTATTACCTCGCTGGTGAGAAATATCATGTAGCTTTTAAGTTGCTAAACTATTTTACCTATTAATTCGTCAGAGCAGCGCTGACAACACGTTTGAGTGTCGTGAGAGAGAGAACTGTGGAGAATATGGACTTTCAGGACAGTAAAACGTATCTTGTGGCAAAACCTATGACAACAACTTGTCTTTTTTATCCTATTGTTGACTATATTTATTTGCTTGGTCGGTGTCGTTGTGGGTTTTGTTTGTTTCTTTTGTGGTTGAATGAGATTTGAAATAACCGAAATCATTTGGCGAAGTGATATGGACATGTATTGCGGTCAAGACCTGCCTGGAACTACTTTAGCCGTGAGTTTCCGTCAACCAATCAGATTAAAGCATTCAACAGCCCCCCCCCCCCCCCCCCCGTAGTATAAATATGAATATGCTTTTAAGATTATGTAAGATTATTTAAAAAGACTTACATTTGCTTGCTATTTGGTTGCATGGAGCAGTTTAATGGAATTAGAGATCCTCGATTGTTTCGCATCTGAAAATTGATTTCAAATTATTTATTTATAAATATGGACCATATAGTAAAGGTTTCAATCACCACAGGAAGTTTGCGCATGTCAAAATACCTTGAGAGTAATCTGAGAAGTGTCCAGACTGAATGTATGAAGTAGTATCTGTGAGAGAGAACACCAATGTAATACATTTATTGAATCTCAATATCTAACCTAAGAACTGGTCAAAAACGCACTTGTCTTATGGTGGTTACTTTGGCCCCACTTGGAATGTGAACCTCCCGAAGGGCCGTGACCCTGTTATCTGCAAAATAGCTGGTTATGTCAGCACTCATATTACATATCTTTGCCATTTGCATATGATTTGCAGGTTAGCACAAAATTGTGCAACAATTTTTCAATGTCACAGTCAAAATTATGTCTTGTGCTGTCAGATGCACCTGTTGCTCTCTCTCATCGCAATACATTTTACAACAGTGGCCAAAAGGCAAAGCAAATTATTTCTAAGTAATTCAGTACATATTAAAAAAAAATGTTTTTATCCTATTGTAAAACTAATGAAGGTGAAAAAAAGGATCTACAGCAAACCTTTTAACGTTGCCATGGCAACCAGGATGCTACGCAGCTGACCACTGTTTAATTAAATGCAATTTGGACAGATTAATAATAATATTTAAAAAAAAAAAAAATAAATAAATTATACCAACCGTTGAGATCAAGCCTCTTGAGGGCAATCCAAATTGTACTACGAATATTTTCAGCGTTAATAATGGCCATTGGAGCGCCTGCATACACCAGCGTTAACCAGCAGTGTGAAGGCAGATATGAAAAGTGTAATATTTTCATAATAAAAGTTAAAATTATAGCAAAAAAAGTATTCATTTTTAATAATATCTTACCCATTACTACCACTCATATCGGGAGTCATAGAACAACTCAAATACAGCAAAACAGTACAGATGAACGCTAAAGATACATATTTATAATTTAGACATTATTTATGTATTAATGCGTTATGTTGATACAATATTATTTATGCTTTTAAGAGATTTGTTTCAGTGAAGTGATATTTAACATTACATTTATCCAAAGCGACTTACAAGTGAGGAAAACAAATAAGCGATTCTTCATGAAGAGGCAAATACACACAGGAATTGCTCACAACACAAGTTTCAGACATTGCTCAGAGTAACAAAAACTAGAGAAGGAAATTTGTTTGTGTTTTTTTCAAGTGCTCAGAATTAAACGTTTCATGTATTTATCCTAAAATAAAAGTTGTAGTTATTTATCTTGTTCATTAATGGCGAAATTAAACTTACAGTAAGCTACTTCAGTCGTTTTGCTATCTTTCTAAAAAAAAAAAAAAAAAAAAAAAAAAGTTACGCGCAGCTCAAGACTTTTAATTTGAAAACTTTTCCCAGCTTTACTGAAAGCGTTTCATCGTTTCTGCACTCACACGTCAGTGGCGTCGAGAACGCGCGTGTGTCTCGTGCACGTTATGAACTGCGCTTGCTTTGGGATGTTGTGAATAAATTCTTCGTTTGTTGGACCAGCGTTTATTTAGCCTTATGTTTTAGCGAACGTACCTGTGAAACAGAGAAAAAGTCGACACAACAACACAATGAATGAGCCCGAGGGACTGCGGTTCAGGAGGTTGAACAGACCTCAAATAATTACAGATGAAACCCATGAACCCCAGTACAAAGCCACTAGGTAAGACATATACCTACTTGGAAACATTTATATGCTCTTGATTAAATGTAATTAATGTGAATTGTGTCCTCCTCAAATAAATGTACCATGTTGTTGTTGTTGTTTGTGCGCTGCAGCACTTACAGTGGGAAGGTGTTTCGTGTGACATTACTCACACTGGTCGGTTTCCTGCTCTTCCCTCTGCTGGTGATCGTTTTCCTGTTCGAGTCTCCCATTCAACCAGAGGCGTTCAGGTGAGCTTTCTACTCTCACCTTAATCATCCAACGTACTGGCATTGAAGGGAAAACACAAGCCACACAGTATTTCAGACTTTCAGGGTCTCCTCTGTCATAGAAAACCTGCAAACATAAGTTTATATAACATTTTTGACCTGGAAAATTATAAACGACTGAATGGTTTTTAGAGTAATCCATGTACAATAGGATATTACCGCGCTGATGCAACAGTACGTGTGTGTAATGATGTGTAAGTGGATACAGAGAGGACTACAGATGGGACATTGTGTCGTACAGCATTGCTCAGATAGCATGAGTTATTGTCATTGTTTGTTGCTTAATGTCAGTTGTAAAGTTTATTAACTTCCTGCAAAATTCTATTGGCAAGCTGGAAATGTTGCAATCCAAAAGAAGCCCTGTTTCAAAAAGTGTATTGATTTTATTGTAAAAACCGTCATATGTTCAGTTTTAATGGTTAAAGGATTTCTTAACCCCAAAATGAAAATGTTATCTTTTAATCATCCCAATGTAATTCCAATTCCAATATAGCGTCTGCTTTCCGCATAACTAAAGCAGATGGTGATTTATACAGGTCAAAAAAATGTGTGATATAGCTTTTAAAAAAAATTCCCCATACATTAGAATGTGTCCGGTTTAATTTTAGATTTTTCTGAACAAAAAATAATGACTGTAATACATTTTTAGCATGATTTAAAAAACACCCACTGAAACGTCATTCAGTGTAACAATATTTATAAATGAAAAATCATGTGAGGCATATTTAAACAATGATGCGATGACGTATTAAAAGACTCTATTTAAGCATCACAGTGTTGCAGTCAAATACTAATTAATTGTAATTTTTAAATCTTTATACTTTGCCACTATCCTTCAAAACACTTGGTTTTACATATTTGTCAACAAAAAGTTTTTGTAAGGAAGTGAAAATCATTTAAAATATAACAAAAGTTAGTATGATCATATATTGTTTTATATATTTTAATAAGTACAGGTCAAAATAAGTGTATTGTTTAATTATTTCCGTTACACTGAATGACTATGGTTTGTTTCTCTGAATGACGTTTTACCAAAAAGGGAGATATTATTGTCATTGTTCCCATAATTGCAATGTTTTTGTTTTCATCACGGTGCTGAAAATGTTTTGATCAAAAATTTACTATTTCAAGAAGTATATTGTTTTTATTGTAAAAACTTCCTTTTAGATGTCATGTGTTCAGTTTTAATGGTTAAAGGATTTTTTAACCCCAAAATGATGTTATCTTTTAATTAGGGATGCATGATATGAAAAATTAATTAAGTCCTTCTCATTGCCGATACCGATAACCAATAAGTTCATATTTTTATATTATAATTTCATATAATCTGTAGTTTGTACACCCAGGAGAATAGAAAATCTAAGATGCACTGATGAAACTGATATTTTAGTAGCCCTGGCCTAACTATAATAAACATCAGTCCTGATTCTTCAAATGTTTTTATTTTTTGTGTAAGGCACCACGATACTTAGTAACAGGAAGGGTTTAACAGAACTATGACAGAACAAGGTTTATCTGCACTTAATTATATTCAAGCATTTCATGCATAACAAAGAAATGCATCTATTCGACCTTTAGTGCATGAGGATGAGGAAGGTATATAGACCAAGTCACATGTTTTTCACCTACATAAATAAAATGCATGAACATTTGTCAACCTCGGGAAAAAAAATTAACAACAAAAGTGCATCCTCAATAAAAGAGCATAGGGCATAGTTGAGATTTCTCTGAAATTATATAGTTTTTATGTAGTTCTCTTCACTATCAGTTCTCTTTTCTATCTCTGAAAAATGTTTTACAATTTTCAAATGCCTACAATGAGGACATTGACGCTCCGTGTTTAAGGCTTAGTGCTAGGAACTGCTGCCATGGCTGCTTTATATTCTTTTAATACAGCTTTGCCGCGATGACGACCTTTCGCATGAGATAGAAGATTTGTTGTGTTAAAACTTGATGCCCTTTTTCCTCCTCTCTGAATGCTTGCTAAACATGCTTTGCAAATAGCAATGGCATTGTCCTGAGAAAAAAAAAAAGCGAAGTGTTCACAGATAATGATGTAATGAGCGTGACACAGTTTTAAAGCTGCTGTCAATTGGAATCCGAAAGTGGATGAATCTCGGATAAATGAGACTGATGATTTACCAGCCAGCGTACTTTATCAGATCTAGTAATTGGGTTTCATTTATTTATATGAGCAATAAAAGTGATGTCATTTTCACCCATATCGGTCAATCATTTATTTGTCCGATAAATATTGTGCATCCCAGTGTAATGGTTTTTGCCATTTCTTCTTAGTCTTTCATTCAAAATATTCACAAAATAGTTAACCTTTACTTGAAGTTTATTTACACAAAATATAAATGTGGAATAAATGCAATAAATCTTTTTTTCCCAAATAAAATATGTGTGACGAAATGATTGGCACCCCTACAAATTGTACTGAGTAAATATCTTGCTAAAGTATATTCCCATTCATTACCTTTAGTAATCAGGAATAAGTGATAAGTCACGACTTCCTGTTTCACTGGGCTCTAAATATGAAGTGACACACAGGCCAAATTCCTGTAGGCATTGATCACTACAGGAAAGACCTGAGAATACAGTAATGACATCATGAACTAGCAAGTTTTATAAGGCTTTTCAGTCCACAAATCACCAACATTCACCTTGGATTTAATGTAATAATGGTAACTGTAACCATGGTATTGTGGCATAAATTGTGAAATGTTTTTACAACCAAAGGTTTGTACGTTTTCAGAGTGAAAATCGAGCACTTTGAGGACTTCTTAGTGCTTCACCCATCTTTCTCCAGCATTTCAAAGTTCCTCTAAATGTTATTTTTAATGGAGTGTCTATTTACACTAATTACAAATAGCATCCCTGGTTGGCAAACACTATTTACATTAGCTCCGCTGACCCATGTTTGTTTGGGCCATTGAAGAATTCGGACATCTTCATTGGTGAGGCAGTTGGGAGTGAGGCTCGCACTTCTGACTTTTAACGCGATCAACGTTTTTGCTAAACTCACAATAAAAATAAAAATATTGTGGAAAAAGTGGAAATACACTGCAATCGAGTGTTTAATAATATTAAAAGTGTTTATTTGGTAGGGTTAGGGGAGGGTTTTATTCTCCCAATAAAGCAGCATCCATTTAATAATTGTAATAACTATAATCATTCTATAATACACTCTATGATATTATTGCATCCTATTAATGAACGAAAATACTGAGGACCATGAGATCTGCCAATATCAAGTATAGATAGCATCTAATTACTATTTACTCTTATTGCAAAGAACTGATCATTTTACATGGTGTAAATAGCATCTATTGCTATTTGCACTTAGTGTAAATAGCCGCTGCCTATTTTTAATGTAATGACCAATTATTTGTTACTCCTTCAAAGATTGTCCCTATTTGTAAAACTAAAAGTTTCAAGATGCAGGAAGACTAACATTTGTTGGCAAGCAAACATTTACTGAAAAATGAAAGATGAAATTACCACTATAACCAGTTGATGGCAACAGATGAGCACTTATTGGTTTATTAGCCATTAGCCAGTTTGATACGCGAACCGAACCACTGATTCGAAACAAAAGATTCATGAAGCTTCGAAGTAGTATTTTGAAATCAGCCATTATTAGATATTGTTGAAAAGGCTTTGTTTTGGGGTTTTTTTTGTATTCTCGTCGCTTTATAATTTCAAGGTTGAACCACTGTACTCACATGAACTGTTTTAAATATGTAAATTATCTCGCTGTCAATAGAGACTCACTGAACCATCAGATTTCATCAAAAATATCTTAATTTGTGTTGCGGATATGAACGAAGGTCTTACGAGTGTAGAACGACATGAGGGGGAGGAATTAATGACAGAAATCTCATTTTTGAGTGAACTAACCCTTTAAGGATCTGGATGGAGGAATGTCTCAGATCTCTTGCCATGTATCCATTAACCTTATTACGTATTATAGGAGAAGATCCAGAGCTGTTATCTTGGCAAAGCGAGGTTTCACAAAGTATTAAATGAAGGGGTGTCAATAATTGTGGAATACATATATTTTAGAAAAAATTTGTTATTTTATGATAAGATCAATTGGCAACACTTTACAATAAGGTTCATTAGTGAATTACATTAGTGAACATGAACTAATAATGAACTGCACTTCTACAGCATTTATTAATCTTTGTTAATTTGAACATTTACTAATACATTATTAAAATCTTGTTGACATTAGTTAATGCACTGAACTAACATGAACAATGAACAACTGTATTTTCATTAACGTTAATGAAGATTAGTAAATACAGTAATTATTTATACATAATACAGTATTGCTCATGGTTAGTTCATGTTAGTTAATACATTAACTAATGTTTAACTAATGAACCTTATTGTAAAGTGTTACCGATCTATTTGACTTTAATTAAAGGTTTTTTTGTGGATATTTTGAATGAAAGACTGAGGAGATATGGAAAAAACTAACTTTTACATTTCCCAAGGGTCATTATTTGTTGCCCACTGTATATTAATGTTTTGAATAAGCTTTCATTTTTCTATTTTCAGTCACTTTAATTTTAGTTTAAGTGTTAGTAGTTTTTTTTTTTATGAGCTTTTTTCCATTTTATTATTTTTTTATATTTCTGTATATTTTCTATATAATTTTAGTACTTGCACTTAAACTTGTTTATTTCAGTTGGTTGCCAAGGTAGCATTCATAATTTTTGTTTTCATTTTATTTCAGCTTTATTTCAATAACTGAAAACCATTATTATTCTACATGTATAGTTGGCATGACGGGTGTCTAGTTTTTTTTTTTTAATTGAAGTGCCAACATTTGCGATCTGTTGTGGAGTCGAAGCTTATTTGCAAATAACGGCTTCTCCTCACACAAGGCTGACGTATGACTACAGAAGACCTGAAATATCGTGCATGAGTCATAATTGCATTCATGGTGTTTTTTTCTGGCCTTTCAATCTTGTCAATATAAACCAATCTCCTTTTGTGTGTCACAGAAGTAAAATAATATAGGTTTGGAATGATATGAATGGAAGCACATTTTTTATATTTTCATGAACTGTTCCTTTAATGCTGAATGGAAAGCTTCTTTAATCATTCTTTTACATCTGATCCAATATAGTCCTTTTGTTTCTGATCTAATCTGCTGTCACAATGTTCTTGAGTCAAGACAAAATCCAATATAAATATTCATCTTAAGCCAAGTCCCACCGTGCTTTCTCATTTCTCTTTTAGTTCTGACAATGGTTAATAATTGATGCCTCTGCATTTGATATGTAGGGCATTTCATCTCCTCCAGCGCTCTCACGAAAGAACGGCTTTCAGTTCAGTTCTTCTCAGCGTTTCTGAACATGAAACTTAACTAAAGCTCTTCTTTTTTTCCCCCCATCTTGTGTTTAATAATTAGTCTCAATGAACCGCCTCTGATGACTGGCTGTTACGAGCCCAACTTAAAACTCAGACAGGCAGAGCGACTGTTCGAGGAGCACCTCATCGGCCCAGAATCCCTTGCGAATATTGGAGGTCAGTATTTGCAAAGCAATGCAGTCAAAGGTTGACCTTTCACCCAGTTTGTCGCAACTGTTTGGCAGTGTGTGCACTGAGGGATAGACCGGTGTTACTGGCCAAAATAGATAAAAGTTGATTTGATCTGGAATGTGTTTTTGTATTGCCTGCTTGCATACTCTTACAATATTTAAGATATGAATTAATGTATATAAATCTTAATACTGATGTTAAGTCATTAAATATTTAAAAAATAATTTGCTTTAGTGACAGCATGTATTGCCTCTGAATCGTTCTTGTTTTGTAGATGTTTTTTACACTGGGACGGCTGATGGAAAGATAGTCAAAATCGAGGGAAGGAGCATTCATGTTTTAGCAACACTGGGCAAGCCACCATGTGGTAAGAAATCCAAAAATACTGGACTATTTCATCAAACACTGGTGATGTGGTATTTCAACATAAGTGACCTTGCCGTTTGAAATGCTCAGTTCATGGGTTTGTTGCGCAAGACTTGAATCTTTGTACATTTTTCAGTAACTTTTGGACATAACTAATAATGAACTGCACTTCTACAGCATTTATAAATCTGTATTAATGTTAATTTCAACATTTACTAATACATTATTAAAATCTTGTTAATATTAGTTAATGCTCTGTGAACTAACATGAACAAACAATGAAACAAACGTATTGCTCATGATTAGTTCATGTTAGGGGCTTTTCACATATCACGTCTTTTGCGCGCTCAGTTTCGTTATTTCAAATGTAGGCGCGCGGCAGGCTCGCTCATAATGAAAACGACGCGTTTTCTAGGTGCAGCGAGATGAAAAATTCTCAACTTTTCAGAATACCGCAAGTGCACCGCAGGTCATGTGACAAGAACCAACCAATCAGCTTCGCCATTTCTGTAACAAAACATCAAAAGCTCAGCCCAGCAGCTGATCAAAGCCGTACTGGGTGGTTTTTATATCTCATATCTCCATAAATATATCTTGTAGGAAAGCTAATGCAAGGGCAAGAAATCAATTTATAAGTAGTTGCCTAACGTAGCCACTTTACATGGCCGTGAGGGATAAACGTACATCTCTTCAGTGGGTTCGACTCTTATTTCATGCGTTTTTGGATTGTTCTCCTGACGAAACACTGCAAAATGTCTTTCGGAGAAATTTCAGCAGACAAAAAACTCCTGATAATAAGAGCTGTGGAAAATTATTAGGGATCTAGGAGCTTTTGACTGCGGATTCCATTGAAAAGGTCTATAGTGAACTCTTTTCCCAATTATGCCTACGCTGCGTAATCTTTTGTCATAAGTAATATTAGGTAAAAGTTAATACATAGATTAGTTAGTTATTATTTTATGCTAAATTAATGGTTATTATTTATTGGTAAATTAAGCACAGAATGAATCATCTATTTAGAAAATAAACAATGGATTAATCGATTGGAAAAATAATCTTCAGTTTTTCAGCCCTAGACTGTGATGTTGGTATCGTTGTAATGATAAAAGTGAAGTCATTACCTCGAACAGCAAATGTACGTTTAACAAACGACGAAAAGAAAAGCTTATGTCATCCTTGTTACGTGATTCGAACTCATCCATCGAACTACAGTCAACTACCTATCGCCACCACAATTCATGTTCAAAGAAGCTTTTCTGTAGCCTAATATTTCATGATGCCACTGAATGCACCCATGTTTACTTGTGCCTCACGCTCACGCGCTGCCAGCCTCATCTGTGCGAACAAACAAATGACCTAAATAAATAAGCCCTCCATTGAGCTGTTGTTACAGGATTTTTATTATTATTATTATTATTATTATTCACGCTGGTAATTTCAGTACATTTTCAATGTTCGTGCAAAACTCAAAATCACAAATTATCCTTTTCACTTCACATACGTGTTTCATCTACCTTTACTCACAGTAAGTGCCTTTCATAATGCTTACTATCAAACTTTTTATTTGCATATTTTCTCATTCAGTTTAACACATTTGTCGATTAGTCCAACTGATTTGAGTGGTTAATTATACTAATCAGTACATCTATAGATTTCTATATAGATTCTATAGAGCTGGTTTTTGATAAGCAAATATACAAAAATCTTGTTATAGTAGAGAGTGAGTCTGTGAACACAGGAAACCATTCATGACCGTGTAACCATTAGATTAGTCAGAGATGCATCAGGAGGGAGACCGATCAGGTTGGCTCAAAAATACAGGCCTTTTACACTACAGAACCCCATGTGATACTATCAACCGAGGCCTTACCCTGGTAAAGACTGCCAAAACACTGTAACTTACACTTCATCTAAAAAGGTCAGCTAGACTATAGATTATGGAAACCGTATTGACCGCATACTCTGTTCTAGCACGAAAACTCATGGCCATGTCATATGTTTATCACCTTTTGATAACACACTGGATAGATACTATTACAAACATTATACATTATATAATTTACGTGAGTAATGTAAATGTATTTTCCAATATGGCAACTGTAGCCAGTTTTACTGTAACATCTTTGAAATTTGTTTGTTTGTTATTGAATTAACTGATTTGTTCAAAGTACTAAATAAGGTATAAGATTATATAGTTGTGATTTATATATTTCGATAATCTTGAATTTTAAAACAATGACTATGTGGAAAGAAATGTGTCTGTAATGCGTCCTAATAAAATCAGGTATGTTATGGGTGTGACTAACTAAGCTCAATAAAGGGGCTTATTTATTTAGGTCATATGTTCGTTTACTGAAATCCTGAGTGAAGAGTATTACGTCACACAGTATTTGTGGGAGCAGTGTTTTGACAAGAATGTGTCAGTAAGCATTTTGTCTCCAACGTATTCACATGAGGCACAAGTTAACATGGGCATCATGAAACATTAGACTACAGAAAAGGTTATTTGAAGATCAAGATCCTTTCGTTAATTGTCGTGGTGTAATGGATCAATCGATAGTATGGTTTAGTATTTCTTTGTCCGTGATGTGTTGCATATAATATTCTTTCTCAGCCCTGAAACTGAAGCCATTTTCCGATTCCACATGTTTAAGTAATTATTTTAATATCATCGAAGTCTGACTAGTCAACTCATGGTTTAAATGAGCGACTACTTGTCGACTAGAAAAATCTTTAGTCAGAGGAAGCCCTATTGATACATTACATTAATGGATGTAAAGCGGACATGCATTAATATAATGTAACATTAAAGCCCTACAAAATCCTTAGTGTTTTATTACAATAGAAGAGGGTATTTTATCAGTGGATGTACTCCCACTGCCTGGCTGTGTTGTAAACTGCTGACTCTGTGGAAACATACATAAAATGTGCTTAGAATTTTAATTGACTAGCTCGAGCATTTTGTTCCATCAAACACGTCAAGTTTTTTATTAACAATAGAGCTATATAATAATATCGGTAACACTTTACAATAAGGTTCATTAGTTAAACATTAGTTAATGTATTAACTAACATGACGTAACCATGAACAATACATTTGTTACTGTATTTACTAATCTTTGTTAATGTTAGTTATTGAAAATACAGTTGTTCGTTGTTTGTTCATGTTGTTCACAGTGCATTAACTAATGTTAACAAGATATATTCACATTAACAAAGATTAATTAGTGCTGTAGAAGTGCAGTTCATTATTAGTTCATGTTAACTAATGAACCTTATTGTAAAGTGTTACCATAATTGAGTTATGTTATGGATATAGTTGAGATGATTCCAGTATCAAATACTATTATCATTAGTGTTAAATATCCATCAAGTCATTTTTTTCCCCTCATTCAAAGGCTCTCCTGAGCATGAACACAATTGTGGACGTCCTCTGGGAATCCGCGTGGGACCCAACGGCACCTTGTTTGTAACTGATGCTTATTTGGGACTGTTTGAAGTCAATCCTGTCACAGGTAAGGACAGTAAAAGTCAGTACTTATTTAAAGGGATAGCTCATGCAAAATTCACTCAACTGCATGTTGTTCCAAACCTGTATACTTTTTTTTTTTATTATTCCTCTCGGTAGAACACACAAGGAGGAATTGAGGCATCTTGACTCTAGTCCTCCAATAATAGTTCATAGTGTCCACTTCTGTCAAGCTCCTAAAAGAACTTTTTGACTTGTAGGTGAGGTAAATTCCCTGGTGAGCACAGGGAAGATGATTGGAGGTCGACGTCTGGGCTTCGTGAATGATCTGGATGTAACTCAGGATGGGAAAAAGGTGTACTTCACTGACTCCAGCAGCAGATGGCAGCGCAGGGACTTCATGCACCTGATCATGGAAGCCACAGCAGATGGACGGTAACTGGGACATGAAAAATTCAGGGGCACATCTGATTTTCAGTGCATTTCACGGGTTTTCACACTTTGCAGTGTTAATGATTGGAACATTGCACATAGTTTCGGAGTCACTGATTGTTTTTATAGGGAATGATGTTTTTGTACAGTGATTGATGTTGCTAATTTGGTTTTCCAGAGTGCTTGAATACGATATAGAGAGCAAGGAAGTTACGGTCATGATGGAGAACCTGAGGTTTCCTAACGGCATCCAACTCTTTCCTGATGAGGAGTCTGTCCTGGTGGCTGAAACCACAATGGCGAGAATAAGGAGGTGATACTCACTGTACTGTTTACATTCAGTTACTTTGGACGTTGAATGTTGATGATCTTCTATATTGTTTGAGTTTTTATATATATATATATATATATATATATATATATATATATATATATATATATATATATATACAGTACTGTGCAAAAGTTTTAGGCAGGTGTGAAAAAATGCTGTAAAGTAAGAATGCTTTCAAAAATAGACATGTTAATAGTTTATATTTATCAATTAACAAAATGCAAAGTGAGTGAACAGAAGAAAAATCTACATCAAATCAATATTTGGTGTGACCACCCTTTGCCTTCAAAACAGCATCAATTCTTCTAGGTACACTTGCACACAGTTTTTGAAGGAACTCGGCAGGTAGGTTGGCCCAAACATCTTGGAGAACTAACCACAGTTCCTCTGTGGATTTAGGCAGCCTCAGTTGCTTCTCTCTCTTCATGTAATCCCAGACAGACTCGATGATGTTGAGATCAGGGCTCTGTGGGGGCCATACCATCACTTCCAGGACTCCTTGTTCTTCTTTACACTGAAGATAGTTCTTAATGACTTTCGCTGTATGTTTGGGGTCGTTGTCATGCTGCAGAATAAATTTGGGGCCAATCAGATGCCTCCCTGATGGTATTGCATGATGGATAAGTATCTGCCTGTACTTCTCAGCATTGAGGATACCATTAATTCTGACCAAATCCCCAACTCCATTTGCAGAAATGCAGCCCCAAACTTGCAAGGAACCTCCACCATGCTTCACTGTTGCGTGCAGACACTCATTCGTGTACCGCTCTCCAGCCCTTCGGCGAACAAACTGCCTTCTGCTACAGCCAAATATTTCAAATTTTGACTCATCAGTCCAGAGCACCTGCTGCCATTTTTCTGCACCCCAGTTCCTGTGTTTTCGTGCATAGTTGAGTCGCTTGGCCTTGTTTCCACGTCGGAGGTATGGCTTTTTGGCCGCAAGTCTTCCATGAAGGCCACTTCTGACCAGACTTCTCCGGACAGTAGATGGGTGTACCAGGGTCCCACTGTTTTCTGCCAATTCTGAGCTAATGGCACTGCTCGACATCTTCCGATTGCGAAGGGAAGTAAGCATGATGTGTCTTTCATCTGCTGCAGTAAGTTTCCTTGGCCGACCACTGCGTCTACGGTCCTCAACGTTGCCTGTTTCTTTGTGCTTCTTCAAAAGAGCTTGGACAGCACATCTGGAAACCCCTGTCTGCCTTGAAATTTCTGCCTGGGAGAGACCTTGCTGATGCAGTATAACTACCTTGTGTCTTGTTGCTGTGCTCAGTCTTGCCATGGTGTATGACTTTTGACAGTAAACTGTCTTCAGCAACCTCACCTTGTTAGCTGAGTTTGGCTGTTCCTCACCCAGTTTTATTCCTCCTACACAGCTGTTTCTGTTTCAGTTAATGATTGTGTTTCAACCTACATATTGAATTGATGATCATTAGCACCTGTTTGGTATAATTGTTTAATCATACACCTAACTATATGCCTACAAAATCCCTGACTTTGTGCAAGTTTACCTTGAAGAATTGATGCTGTTTTGAAGGTAAAGGGTGGTCACACCAAATATGGATTTGATTTAGATTTTTCTTCTGTTCACTCACTTTGCATTTTGTTAATTGATAAATATAATCTATTACCAAGTTTATTTTTGAAAGCATTCTTACTTTACAGCATTTTTTCACACCTGCCTAAAACTTTTGCACAGTACTGTATATATATATATATATATATATATATATATATATAAAAATATATATTCTAATCAAAACCTGGGATGTTATTGTCCCAGAACAAGAGCTATGTTCATACATGTTCATTTTTATTATTTCTGTATATATACTGCACACTACCTTTCAAAAGTTTGGGGTCAGTAAGATTTTTTAAAAAGAAATGAATACTTTTATTTCGCAAGGATGCATTAATTTCAAAAACAAACAAAAGATTGCCATCTCAAATAATGATCAAGAATCCTGAAAATAATTCAAAAAAATGTAAGCAGCATAACTGTTTTTAACTATGATTATTATATTATTTTTGTTTATATATATATATATATATATATAATTATTTATTTATTTTAATGTATAATAATATATCATAGTTAAAAACAGTTTTGCTGATTATTTTATTTTTATATAAATAAATTAAATAGAAAAGTTATTTTAAATTATAATAATTAGGGTTGTCAAAATTAACGCATTTAACGCATCATCCATTTTTTCTTTGAATCCTTTGGTTAGCGCTACATTATATGATCATGATATCATTCATTCAAGTGTGTTTAAACCAATCAAGCATGATAAGATGCAAAAACCCTTAAATCTCTACAGATGTGTTGTCTGTTATAGGATTTGATCTTCGGGAGGCTTAGCCCGCAGTGAGAATCTGTAGCACCATCGCCTAGATGGTGTCTCTTTAAATCGGCCTCTTGTATATCAAAAATAGCCCACCGGTACTTACATTGGTAGAAAGTCAATACAAATTTCTTAAATGATATAATGATGATACCAGTCTTTCTCCAGTACACTTCAAATCAGTACACATGTAGGCTACTGTTTGACTAACAGAAAATTGTCATCATATCATTATTATTAACAAGCATCACAATTAACTAGCTAAAAAATTATGGACTCTGAGCTAAAAACTAAGATTTTTTTTTTAGATTAGGTATTTATGTGCCCTGCCAAAACATTCACTGACCTTGCCTAAATGAAGTTGAAGTTAAATAAAGTTGCTTTCATTGTTTTTGACCGTAACCTTACGAGACCAACATTTTAGATACCCGTGAAATTTCACAATTCTCCAGAAAAAAGATACAAATTAAACACTTTACAGTAGCCCTACCTGTGAAAACTGTATTACTGTATGAAGGAAATACACATAAAAACTACAGAAGTTTAGTTAAGAGCAGTGAGTGATTATCTCTTTTTCTTTTGGTGTTTGATTAACAATATTGAAACAGAAGGTATATGACGCTGCTGTAATGCACAGATCCTTTATAATGACACACATACAATATAACTGTTTGCTTTCAGTTAAGACTGTGAATGTGGATACTTGTCAAAACGGGCATTTTGGCATAATTTTGTGTGTATTTGCTCAAGAAGACGTGCAACATTACTCAGTACTCTCACATCTGAGAGGCTTCAGTCACGCTGTGAAAGACAACTCTCGCACAGTGATGGTCAGACCATTTCCGTGCGGGAGTTTTCCACGGGAGTTTTCTTTCACAGCATCTTGTGATTGAATGGCATAACATCACTTGAAATGTTTAAACTGACTTAAAAACACATGAAAACGATAAATTTTCTTAAGGAGGTAGTGCTAGCCTAATCATACAGAGAGGTGATTATAGTTTTAGGGGGGCTGAGACGACAGATGGGGGGCTAAAGCCCACCTAAAAACGGCCTAGAACCACCCTTGGTGACAAACACACGACTATGCACAGAAAGCCGCTTCAGACAACTTGCCGGCTGCATTGAGTTCTCTTTCATGCTTGAACGGACAAAAACACAAGTATGCCAAAATGCTCTCTTTATCGAGTGTCCTCGTAAATGACAGTAAAGAGTTGTGAGACAATAGGATGCGTGTTAGATCCGCGTCAGATCTTAAAGTGACAGCAGCCTAATAAACCTGCTGCTGTGATTTCTGTCATTGATTAACATAAAAGAACAAAGGACAGAGAAAATCACTCACTGCTCTTGACTGAATAACTTTCGTAGCTTTATTAAGGATTAATCTATGTGTAATTTATAATTTTTGCAGTGAAGACTGTGAAGTGTTTGATAGCTTTATTCAATTTCTGTACCTGTTAGATCAAATACTTAAAATATTCTGACGTTATTGTTTCTACATTAATTTTTACAATTTAAAAAAATATATCAACAATTTTAATGTTAGGTGCGATTAATCAGAGAAAAATGATTAAGTTGTTTTTTTTTTGTTTGTTTTTTTAATAGATTGACAGCACTTGTAATAATAGTTAGGGCTGCCCTCGACTAAAGATTTTTCTGGTCGATTAGTCGATCATTTTAAGTGATTAGTCAACTAATCGCACATTTATCGATAAAGCATATAGACCACAATGAATAGCCTTTAATGTCTACATAGCTTAATCAGCGTTCAAGCGCACCGGCAGAAGTTATGATTATGAGTGTGTCGGGGAAAAACGGCAAGAAGACTGCTTTACCATTTTAATAATCAATTGATAAAATAGTGTTTTCTACTGCAGTGAAGTTGATGATGGTGACTCGTCATTTCCGCAGAAGTGGACGCGCGTATATGCACGTTTCATACGGATTACACAACCGAAATGTTTGCCATTTCAGATGGTTCATTTATAAGTAGACATTTCACTTTCTATAGCTATATTTTTCATGTCTGTGAGGCACGTTTACGTGGAGTTTCGGTTCTTTTTTTTGCGCCCTTAGTTCACAGAGAGAACGGCAGAAAGCGCACCCTGTTTGCTTTCATTGTTTTACAAAAGCACAACACGTTTTTTTTGTTATTGTGAGCGCACTCAAATTAAATTAGACTCTTCACAGATTCAAGAGATGTATTCCTCTTATCTGTATGATGTGTATTTTAAGTGCAAGTGAACGCACCGGCGCCTCCATGTCAGCCGTCACGCTGTAATTCAGCTTTCACACTCCGCGCTTGAATAGCCCACGTTTTTCTAGGTTAGCCTTAAAAGCGAGCGGCCATGTAAAGTTGCTACTACTTGCATGTTTCATATGTTAAGCCATATTTGAGGTTGATGAGTGTTTGGATGTTCTGCCCGATGGACCAGCTGTTAACGCTCTGTCCATCACAGACTTGCCTGTGGATTTTTTTTTTTCTCTTGTGACTAAGCGACTAATAAACTTTTGGTCGACTAAGCCACTTCTCGTCGACTATTAGGGGGCAGCCCTAGTAATAATTTTTCACTTTACTGTTTTTACTGTATTTTTGATCAAATAAATGTAGCCTTTTTGAACGATAGTGTATTTCCATCCTTCATGGCAAGTTCCACATCTTTGACTTTAGAGATGCTCATGTTTGCTTTCTAATACAAATCCAACTAATAATTTGCTGTTCTGTGCTTCACTTTTCCATATAAAAACTCTGATGGTCCAGTGTAATTTTAAACGTGTTCCTACCTTTGGGCTGATTCATTATCAAGTCAGCCAGAACACATCAGTTCTCCCTGTCACTTTTTTATCGCCTCTCACAGCTGAATTCTTGAATTACGTAGTCCTCTTTCACTGCTACTTGATGTCTCATGTCTGCCAGAGGCACAGGCCGTTCTCCTTACCTGCATAAATGATGAGTGCATGCAGTTGCCAAGGCAACAGGCTCCATCATTAAGCTTCCTGTGTGTAGAGATGCATAGTGTTTCCACTTACTAAAACTAGTGTGGTCTCAGTGCTGCAAAAGGTTTAATATTAATGCACTTTAACCCTGTGATGATCTGGTTAAATCAGTAGAAGCAGTACTGGGTAAAAATGACTCACAGATTAACTGAGGTCATGTTAATTAAAAATGAGACATTAAAATACGTTGCCAAAAGATTTTGGATTTTTGGTTTGGTGCATTACCATAGATTGGAACCAGAATCCCTGATGTCGATAGTCTCAAAATGGCCAAACATCAGCTGACTTGTTTATCTGATGTATCGATGTGTCACTGCTCATGTTCATATGTTGAATGTTTACTTTGTTCTCTTCAGAGTTCATGTGTCTGGTCTCAATAAAGGAGGAATGGATACGTTTATAGACAACCTCCCAGGATTTCCTGACAACATTCGACGCAGTTCTTCAGGTGGATACTGGGTGGCCATGTCTGCTGTGCGACCCAACCCCGGCTTCTCTATGCTAGACTTCCTGTCTCAAAAACCCTGGATAAAGAAGCTCATATTTAAGGTAAGCTGCCATTTAAAAATAAAATAAAAATTTATATATTTTTTTTTTGTTTGTTTTTTAATAAAAAGAAATGTTTTCTTTTTTAAATGATGTATTTATTTATAATTATCTAATTATTTATAAAAAAATTTTAATTATAATAATTAATAAACATAAATAATGTATATGGCTGCATGATTATTCATATTTCAATCATGGTACCGATTTCTGCTTCTCTTGATTAATTCAAAATAATCCTTGCAATCTTTGCCACGCTGATTATTTGTCCTGAAAACGTTATTTAATTTAGACATTTCTGTTCTCTTGCTTTAGTAACGAGCCTCCACTATCGTTCCTGCTTGTTTTCTGTGCAGAACGTTTTACTTTTTACATAATCCTCTCAATCTGGCAGCTATGCACACGTTCTCTCCGAGTGCTGATGATCTGACAACACCAACAGACATATATTTATTTAGTTTAGATGTCCATTGTCAAATTCTGCTTGAATGAAAATGTCAAACTGGCAGTCTGTGTTCCTTCATGAGGCCGCCTGTGTGGCTTGCTGCTACTAAATCTGCAAGTGAACCTTCTCTGATGCATGATTCATTATGATTTTTGATCATATTCTTTGCGATCATGGGTGGTTGAATTGAATTGTAAATACAAAGTAAAAATTTAACAATTTGGAATTATTGGAATTAATATCAGGAATTTCATGTTTTAGCTTTTGAAAGGAGCTTCTTATGGTTTTGCCCATTTTCATAATGAAAAGCAGTTACGGCTATATTAAAAAAAAGACAACGAGTATTCTGTGAATCTGTGGTTCGTCTCAATTGCAACTGATTTGCTTCTCATAAAATATATAATGTTACGACAAATGACAAAGTACTGACCTAAATGATTACCAGAATATATATATATATATATATATATATATATATATATATATATATATATATATAAATAAAAAATCTCATATATATGAGAATTATCCTGATTATCCTTTTAACCATTATTGTGCAGCCCTATGTCTTTGTAATAAATCACTTTTCAAATTGACAAAGACATTTATAGCCATTTTTCAATTTTGCCTAAAATTGTAGTTTAATGTAACTGCAAAATAATAATCGCATTTCACAAATAAATAGACATGTATATGGTTAATGTTTATTTAAATACTTCAAAATTGACTTCAATGTAACAGAAAAATAATAAATAAATCACTTTTCAAATAGACATTTATACGGTAGATGTTTATTTAGATACTTTAAAATTGAGTTAAATGTAACGGCAAAATCAGCTTTTCAAATTGACAAATATATAGACGTTTTTTGCCATTTAAACATAGTGATATGACCAATAACCGTTTTTCTTAATGGAGAGCGCACCAGTTGAGTTCCAGGAGTAAAAACTCTTCATTTTCTCCATGGGGATTTTGAACGATAACTTATAAACCTTTAACGACAGATCTGCTGTGAGCTATAAGGTCGTTAATCCCTTGTATTTGCTTCTTTTGAAGCCATCAGCCTGTATCATTTCAACATTTTTAAAAAATAATCTTAACACAAGAATTCCTATTGAAAAACTACATTACCCATGATGCTGTGCAGATAATTACACCAGAGATTTGTAAAAAGCAACACGCCAAAAGAGCTCTTTAGCTCTGCCCGTATATTATATAATCAACATTTTTAATTGAGTAGTTTTATATTTCTCCATCATTTTTAATTTGATTATGCTTTTTGCAGTGCTTCATGGGATTGTAGTTCTTTCCCTCACTAAAGCCGTTTGTTCCTTTTTTTTGTATTTTTTTGTCCAGTTTTCGAAAAGTTTTTAAAAAGAATTTCTTTAATGAAGACTTTTTAAAAAAAATCCCTATGGGTTGTACAGCATGAATGTTGTGACAGTTGGTCGGTGTTGTATTTGTCGCACCCCTCCTCCACTCTGATTGGACGGCTGGTTAAAAAGTGACAGTGATGAGCGCAGCTTTTACTCAAATTTCAACATTCTTCAACTCAAGGCGACTGGTTAAAAACGCTGCGCGCTTGAGCACGAAAAAGACGCTCCGCACCTTGTTACGCTCCCGCCGTTTAAAAGTCGCAACGCTCCCATTGACAAACAACTTGGTGGACATTTTGATTGTAGTTTTTGTAAATGTGGTTTTACACATTCCTACTCAATATACATTTCTGAAATGGATCTGCTTTTCCATGTTTTGTGTGTTTTCAGCTCTTCAGTCAAGAGACTCTATTGAAGTTTGTGCCACGCTACAGCCTGGTGGTAGAGCTGCAGGACGGCGGGACGTGCGTGCGTAGCTTCCACGACCCACACGGCATGGTGGCGGCCTACATCAGCGAGGCACACGAGTACAACGGCTACCTGTACCTGGGCTCTTTCCGCTCCCCTTATCTGTGCAAGCTGGATCTGAGCAAAGTGTGAAGCATGCCGAAGAACACGTCACGATCCTAACAGATGCTCGGCTTGAGTCATTTCACCGTGGCTTCCAAACAAGCGGATTCCGAAGCAATTAACGTTGGCAGCGCATCAACAAGAACACTTATCAAATTCTTCCATATTACAGTCAACAAATGAACAAACACAGTCCCTTCACTTGATACCCCTTGTCTTTATTTAGGTCTGACAGATGCCTGTATTTTGTTCCATTAACCCGTGTGGATGACTTTCTTTTTTTAGAGATGTGGGGTGCATAAGATCTCTGGCAGCCTGTTTTTTTTTTTTAATCAAAATATGTGCCATTACTATTTTTATTTCTTCTCCCTTGTGACAGAAATTATGCCATTTCTGTACTTGTTTTATTTGCACCGACCGCCATCTGGTCCTTAAAATAGAGCTGTCAACTGTTTTTCTTAAAGGCGCTGTGATACAACTCAAGACTATAACTATAACAGCATAAGGATGTTGTTTGGGCAAAGTGAAAGGGTTTTTTCATTTCGTTATAAAATGAATATCCTGCAACATTCATAATTATTTCTGGTTTTAAGAATGTGTGAATGTTTTGGTTTATTTTTAATTAAGAGATTGAAGGTATTAATTTCTCATTTCGTTGTTATTTGTATATGTTGCTGAAATGAGAGCTGTGTCACTCTTGGCTGATAAATGCTGCTGGCTTTATAATATTTAGCACACCTTTACACAAGTATCTGTGTTTTTCATTCATACTTTATATGATGTCTATAATAATTATCAGCAATAATGTCATAACAGTGGTTCTCAACTGGTGAGTTATGGCTCATTTGATGGGACAATGGTTAAAAAACTATGCTAAATGGAAATAATAAATGAAATGAATCATATAATCTTGTAGAGTTGGGAAGGGTATATGGGTTGGGTATATTTGCTTAACTTTTTTTCTTTTTGCATTCCTGTAGTTTAAACACTATAGCATGATGTTAGTAACGCCAAGGTCATGGGTTTGATTCCCAGGGAATGCATGAACTGGGAATGGAGAGTGGAGATAACGCAAGACACTTTAGTCAGAAGCTTTAATCCAAAGTCTTGTTGACGTCTTGTTTTCTTTTTGTCGTCTTGTTTTCTTTTTGCATTCCTGTAGTTTAAACAGTATAGCATGATGTTCGTAACGCCAAGGTCATGGGTTCGATTCCCAGGGAATACATGAACTGGGAATGGAGAGTGGAGATAACGCAAGACACTTTAGTCAGAAGTTTTAATCCAAAGTCTTGTTGACGTCTTTTCTTTTTGCATTCCTGTAGTTTAAACAGTATAGCATGATGTTAGTAACGCCAAGGTCATGGGTTCGATTCCCAGGGAATACATGAACTGGGAATGGAGAGTAGCGATAACGCAAGACACTTTAGTCAAAAGTTTTAATCCAAAGTCTTGTTGACTTCTTTTCTTTTTGCATTCCTGTAGTTTAAACAGTATAGCATGATATTAGTAACGCCAAGGTCATGGGTTCGATTCCCAGGGAATGCATGAACTGGGAATGGAGAGTGGAGATAACGCAAGACACTTTAGTCAGAAGCTTTTATCCAAAGTCTTGTTGACTTCTTTTCTTTTTGCATTCCTGTAGTTTAAACAGTATAGCATGATATTAGTAACGCCAAGGTCATGGGTTCGATTCCCAGGGAATGCATGAACTGGGAATGGAGAGTGGAGATAACGCAAGACACTTTAGTCAGAAGCTTTTATCCAAAGTCTTGTTGAAGTCTTGTTTTCTTTTTGCATTCCTGTAGTTTAAACAGTATAGCATGATGTTAGTAACGCCAAGGTCATGGGTTCGATTCCCAGGGAATGCATGAACAGGGAATGGAGAGTGGAGATAACGCAAGACACTTTAGTCAGAAGTTTTAATCCAAAGTCTTGTTGACATCAAAGATTGTGTGGATACTCAAGCTGCACGATTAATCTTGAAAAGATCATGATTCAAACACCCATGCGATCTTATTGCCAAATCGTTGTCATTTAGGAAAATCTATTAATCACACTGGCTCATTCAAATCTGTGTCTGCGCCGCTCGTTATGTAGAGGTGTGAAACGGCTTCACAAACAGTGTTTTCAACCACACAGTATCATTATTTTTAGTCTTACAATAATTCAAATGATCACAGAAGTACTGGGATAGAAGTTTATAGTTCTGATAAACACTGGTCTACGGTTGCGATCAAAATGGCAAAAAACAACTTTTGAAAGTAACTTGACGCTTCAAATAAAGATTACAATTAGATTATTACAAGTGATCATTAAAAAAAATATTATTCAAAAGATTTGTTGATTCATCCAGTGAAGCAAGGGAAGTCTGAGGGAATCATTGAATGATTCATTCAGACCAAATTTTTAATTTTTTGTCAGAACCTGTAGTAAATTACTGCCTATTTTCACTGACAGTCCCAGACTACAAGGCATTTTTGAGCTATCTTAACTGAGAGCAAATCTTAAAATATGTCTGTCATTTTGTCTCAAGATGCATACCAGTAATGTTTTTTTTTCCTAAGCATATTTATAAAAGCTATTTAAATATCCTAATTTAACTATGGCCTATTCCTGGCTTTATCTAAGCCCTTTTTGTGGAACTGGGCCTTTGTGTTATATTGTTTAGTTGACTATTCAGAATTGTGACATGTAGCCTATTTAAAAAAAGAAAAAGAAAGAAGTGATTAATTTATCCAGAATCGTGCAGCTTTATGACAGCGGTTTAAATTGATGATGATAGTTGATTATCTCAGTGTGATAAGAATAGCTAGCCTATATATAAATATAACAAGTTTCATATAAAAAAAACAACATTTTGAACAAAAGCTAAGAAAAATCGCATTTTCGGATTCAGAATGGTTATGTAGATAGAGTCGAATAACAGCCCCACAGCTTGCACAGTCCTATACCTCATCCTGAGTCGACATTTCATTCTATAATGTTAGGCAGTTTTGATGTATATGCTGTTTAACATTGCTCATGTAAGCCATCACTTGTTTCTGCTGCTTCGCTTGTGTTTTGATCCAGATATTCTGTAGTATTTCAGAAGATGCATAATACCTCCCCCCTACCTTATAACAATGAAAACATGGGTTGCCGGAAAACCACATGGCCCAGTGGTGTAAGTGGGAATGAGGGAACCAAGGTTACATACGTAACTGAGATGTCATAAATGATGGAAATTCCGTCAATGCAAGGAAAGAGTTCAAATATATATATATATATTTATATAAAAAATATAATTTTCAAATGTAAATCAGTGATTGGTTTAATATAAACAAATATAATTTGTTTTTATGGACAATTTAAGGTCACTTTTGTATGATAATTGCTAGGTCGCCACTTCATGTCCACTGTAGAATCTGGGTTTAAAGCAAATTCAGTTGAGAACCACTGTCCTATTGGATGCTTGCACCCACCTAATGGGCATATGGAGTTATGACTATTGGACAAGTATGTCACATTTAGAAAAAAAACGATATAAATGAGTAGTCAAAAAAAAAAAATCAATGAAAAACATAGGGCCAGTTTGTTCCAGGGTGTTCTATAGGTGCGTAAAGCATATCAGAGGTGAAACCCACTGAATAATTCACACTCAAGAGTCAAGCTCAGCATTTGATGAACTGAAGGTCATTTGCACCTATAGAGACTGTACATTATAATCAATCACTACAAAGCACTATTAACTGCATCTTATTTTATTGGCATATTTATTAAATTAGCATGAAATTTCAGTTTTTACATTTTGATGAAAAAGGCATTTCAGAATTGATCTTTCGATCAATGATCAAGAATCAAGAATAAATGAAGAATGACACTTATAATATGTAGTCGACATCGTCTTCAACCATGGAATGGACCATATGTCAAAGTGACAGAGGAATGTCTACAATAGAAAGAAATATGAAAAATATGAGTGTTTATTTGCAACCTCAATATACAGTATTTTATAGATACATTTGTAGAGGGTTTTCAATGTAATGGAAAACATGGAAATATCAGGGAATTTTTTAATTGTGATTTGCAAGCCTGAAAAGTTAAAGTTGGAAAGTGAATATTTCTATAGCGATATGAAATACAGTGCTGCTTGAAAGTTTGTGAACCCTCTAGAATTTTCTATATTTCTGCAAAAATATGTCCCAAAGCATCATCAGATGTTCACAAAAGTCCTAAAAGTAGACAAAGAGAACCCAATCAAACAAATGCAACAAACATATTCTGTCAATTATTTATTGAGAAAAATGACCCATTATTATCCTGTGAGTGGCAAAGTATGTGAAGCTCTAGGATTAGCAGTTAATTTGAAGGTGAAATTAGGCTTCTTAGATGTTTTCACTCAATGGGATGATAATCGGGTATCAGTGTTGCCCTGTTTGATTTAAAGAACAGGGATCTAGCAAAGTCTGAACTTCACAGCATGTCTTAGAGGAAGTGTAATATAGCACAGACAAAGGAGATTGTTGTTGCTCATCAGACTGGAAAAGACTATAAAGCCAAAAAGAGTTTGGAATCAGACAGACTGTGTACAAATGGAGGAAATTGAAGACAATTGCTATCCTCCCCTGGAGTGGTCGACCAACAAAGCAAGACATATGATAGTCCCCGAAGTCACAAAGGATCCCAGGGTAACTTCTAAACAACTAAAGGTCCCTCTCACATTGGCAGATGTTAATGTTCATGAGTCCACCATCAGGAGAACACTGAAAAACCATGGTGTGCAAGCCACTACTCTCCAAAGTTCTTGCTAAAGATTCTAGCATTAGAACATTATCCCCTCTGTGAAATGCGGTGGTAGTATCATGGTTTGGGCCTGTTTCGGTGCATCTGGGCCAGGATGAATTGCCATCATTGGTGGAACAATGAATTCTGAATTACACCAGCATATTCTAAAAGGATAATGTCAGGACATCTGTCCGTGAACTGAAGCTCAAGAGAAAGTGGGTCACGCAGCAAGACAACGAGCCCAAGCACACAAGTCGTTCTACCAAAGTATGGTTAATGAAGGACAAAGTTAATGTTTTGGAATGGCCAAGTCATAGTCCAGACCTTAATCCAATTGAAATGTTGTGGAAGGACTTAAAGCAAGCAGTTCATGTGAGGAAACCCACCAACATCCCAGAGCTGCTCCGTACTGAGGAATGGACTAAAATTCCTTCAAGCCGTTGAGCAGGACTGATCACCAATTACCGGAAATGTTAAGTTGCTATTATTGCTTCACAAGAGGAACACACCAGATACTGAAAGCAAGAGTTTGTCACTCACAGATATGTAATAGTGCATAAATTCTCAATAAATAATTAAGTATATATTTGTGTAATTTGTTTGAATTGGGTTCTCTTCGTCTACTTTTAGGACTTTTGTGAACATCTGATGACGCTTTGAGTCATATTTTAGCGGAAATATAGAAAATGCTAAAGGGTTCACAAACTTTCAAGCAGCACTGTATATCGGGTCAGCAAGGTTGCTTTTTTTAATTTTGTTTATTCATCAAAGGCACATTAAATTGAGCAAAAGTGACAGTAAAGACATTAATGATGTTACAAAGGATTTCTTTTTCAAATAAATGCTTTTCCTTTGAACTTTCAATGAATCCTGAAAAAAATTTATTAGTTTCCACAAAAATATTAAGCAACACATTGATAATATTAATAATAATAATAATAATTTCTTGAGCAGCAAATCAGCGTATTAGAATGATTTCTGAAGGACACTGAAGACTTTCAGCTTTGCATCACAGAAATAAATTAAATTTTTAAATGTCCTAAAGCAGGAAACTTATTTTAAATCTGTTATAATATTTCAAAATATTACTGTTTTATGTTGTAATTTAATAAATGCCCCACAAGACACTTCTTGGCACAATATGTAAAATTTTCATATTAAAATATCCAAAAACCTCTTGCACATTGTTATACATTTCGTTCAGCTGTGTACATACATTCTCCTAAATGTTTCCAAGAATTTGTAAATTCAGAAATTCACAATCAGTTGTCACTTGCGCCTGTCAGTGACGTAATATCTGCGTTATCCCTGGTTTCCGCTTGTGCTGCACAGTAACCATGGCAACAGACGGAAGAGCTGCGTAACGTTTAACGGCGCGCTGCTGTTGTTTCGTTCAAACATAGACAATGGCAAGCAAACTTTGGGACAAGAGGAGAAATAAAACGAGGATCAATATCGGCGTGGCGTTTCAGAGATGGCGAAAGCTTCTCGACAAACTTCGACTCGACAGAGACGGCGCTCTTGCATGTTATTAGACAAGGTAAGCAAATGTAGGCTACATAAAACTAATCAATGTTATAAAGCTCAACACGACAAAATGTTAGAATATCATCAGTTTGATAATTTAATGTTGATCTAACTTACTGTTAAGTCTCATACAGCCAACAAACTAATACACTGAATAACTTTCCACACACTCAAATACAGTTTAGTATGATAGTGTAACGTTAGAGCAAGTGAAACAGCGCTGCGTTACCTCAGTTTTAATTCGTCAAATAAACTGACCTGTATGAGTAGAGTTTCAGCACTTATGAGTTGTTCGGTAGAATAAAATGTCCTCGTTTCTTTATATCCCCAGGACTTGCGTGTGACACTGATATCTGTCTCTCAGTCGCGCCCGCGCTTCTCGGCTTCATGTTAAAAACATGCATTCACTCATTCATAAACATTATTTCCCCATAAATATTATTAGATCCATCGGCATGACGACAAGTTCCATGTTCCACTCATTCCCTGCGTCATCAAACTACACCTATTTTGAAGAGTTTAGCGACACCTAATGGCGAATAAATACGGACTGTGACTTTAATTCAGAGCAAAAAAGCCATTTTAACTTCTTTAGTTCCATAGAAAACCCACACATACCTGCTGTAACACACTATCCGTCTGAAAGGGACAGTCGGTGAGATCATCGTCGTTGCCCTTCTTCCTACACACAGTCCGTGAGATCTCCACTTCCAGAACGTAGCGGATGCCTTTGACTACCTATAGCAGAACACAGACTGGATGACGTACGCATTACACTGCATATACACACACACACACACACACACTGAGACAAAGGGCATCTTGTACTGTACCTGTCTCTTTGCATCATCAACAGACGACGCTTTGAACAGGAAGGCATCGTTAGACTGATTATTAAATGTGTAGGTTCCGGTCAGGACGGCCTTCTGTACCCCAGTGTCATTCTTACTGACATTCTGCAGAGTTCCTGGGATTGGTCTTCTGACGACTGTGTGAACTTGAGCTTTCTCTGTAGTCAAAAAAAACTTACATTTGCCATTTTTCATGGATTGATACAGACAGCAAGGTATCAATGTTGAACAAAACAGATCTAAACAACTTTATCTACAAGAAAAACTAAAAAAAAAGCTCATGAAAATGTCTTACCAAGTGAGCATAAGCCTGCTAAGAAAAGCAAGACGAGAACCTGATAAAAGACCCTCATGTCTGTTGGAGCTCTCTCTATTCTACTCAGCAACTTCCTGTTCAGCAACACTTCAACCACCAGCCGTGTACTGCAGTCCTACAGAGAGCAGGCACATTTCCCATTGGTCAGGAGCATTGTTTCCTACATGGACTCCCATGTGACTCGAGAATGAGCGCAGGTGAAATCAGTCCACTGTTGATTACTGCTCAGTACAATATGATGTTCCTTTGTAGTTAAACATTGCAAGATTTAGCATATTTTCTGTTTAGTTTTGATTGTTCCGTGGATATGTAGTTGAGGATTTGCAGATATTTGTTTGATAATTATGAAACTTTGTATAGACCACCGAAATCAACAAGAACAAAGGACGGAATGCTTCCTCAAACTGACCCAAATAGGCTGTGTGTGTTGAAGTGCTTTGAGAGATGCAAGTGAACTCCTGTGGTTTCCTCCCACATCCGCTGATGACATTCAGTGATAAAACTACACAACTTGCTGAGAAGAGCAAAACGGTCTTAAAGTAGATTAAGAATGTGTGCTGATTTTTGTTAGGTCATAATGTTAACTGAATTATATTCTGAAACTGCATTTGCAACTCCTTTGAGGCAAGTTCACACATTTTGATAAAAGAAATTTTTAATAAATAATTTTTTTCCTGGAAAGTTGTGTACTGTAACACCAGCAATGTGTGTTAAAGTAAATAGGATCATATTTTAATAATAAACAGTGTACCACACAACATTTATACCATTTGAGAAAAAAAAAATCATGCTGTCATAATTATGACATAAATAGTTGATATTATGACATACTAAGAAATTATAAGATTAAAAGCATGAGAAAAAAATTATGCTTTGATAAATCAATTATGACATAAGTCAAAATTATGAGATGCAAAGTCATTGAGATAAATGGTCAGATTTATGCATGTCATAATTATAAGATATAGTTATTAGAAATTATGAAATAAAAAGTCAAAATTAAGAGAAAAGTTGCTGTCAGTAGATGTAATTCAGAAGGATATTTGCCATTTCTGACACATGAGAAGAAAATGCTTTGGTAAATCAGAATTATGACATAAAAAGTAATAACTCAAAATTACAAGTAAAATGTTATAATTATATAAAAATATAAGGATGAGATAAATCAACTATGACTTCAAAATTAAGACAAGTCATACTTAGATTAACAATATTAATATTAATGATCGCAAGGGAAATATTCTCTTATGCGTGTTCAATCTATGGCTCATACATGATTAATTTTGTTAATCTAATGAGTTACACAGATTTCCTTATATTTTCATATTCTTTAAACCATGAGAAAAATGAAATTTGATTGTTGACAGACATGTGAGCAACCATTGCACATATAGAACACAGATTTGTCTCTTATTGTTCATGATGTTTTCAAGAGTGTTGATGGTCTAAGAATGTGAAGTGATGAATTGAAGGTTTGCTGAAGACGGTTGCCCAATGGAAGTTAAGCCACGTATGTAACAGTCAGATCCTGATTGGTGAGCACGAAGAGGAAGTAGTGTTATCTGTTAGTTTTCTGGCTAAGTAAATGGGTTACCATTTACCTTATACGTTGCAAGGTTAGTAAATAGTTTCTCTCAGCAACGACTTGATAATAATGACTCTTCTGCCCTCAAGGTCAGTTAGCTGGGAAGTTAGGGGTTTAGACATCTCTAATTAATAATTATTTACACATGTTGAGTGGATCACTATTATGGAATGTCGATGGACTGGAATTTGTACTTATATGGTAAAAGGAACTAGGATGGCTTTATGATCATTTACTCATTTGTTTATCCAATCAATTTTGAAAGTCTTTGTTAGGCTGAAAAATGAATATGATTTTACTGGATAAATACTGTTTTGTTTGGAACTCGCTTTGTAGTTCTCTGAAGAGAGACTTCCCTGAATTTTGATTTTCAGTAAATTTGGTTTGATAATTTTACTATTGAGTGGCCTGACTTTAATCACACGGGTGAATTTCCACCACATGATGCCTATAGAAAATAAACAATGTACATACAGGAGGGAAAAAACATGCTTTGATAAATCATAATTATGACAAGTCGAAATTATATAGTCAATGAGATAAAGGGCCAGTTGTTACGAGACTGAGAAAAAGTTGACATTGACAAGCTAAAATTGAGATAAAACTTTATAATTATGGCGCTCTCTCATCATTTTGACTTAATGTCATAGTTAACAAAGAAGTCAGTAAATAAGATCAGATTTTAATATGATGCCTATAAAAATTAAACATACACACAATGTACTACATAACACACAAGACTGCTACTGTCAGTTGATGCAAGCATGTAATTGACCTGTAAGTAGTCCACGGTAGGCGAGTTTAGGTCAGAACCCATGTGCAGTTTATTGTCCATGAAACAAATCCAACATAAATCCAACATGGAACAGAAAAGAGTCTTTACATGGCTTGGCTTGGCTTGGCAAAAACAAAAACAAAACAGGAACAGCATAGACTCACCAAACAGTGTTACAAGGAATAAATCCACAATAATCAACAAGGAGCAAGGCAAACATGAGGGTCTAAATTCACAGACTAATTACAAACAATGAACACCTGAGAACAATGATAACATAAGATCACATGGCAGGATCACATGACAAACTGGGGAATCACATGACAGAAGGAGCACATGGATAAACAAACATGAAACATGGCAGTGACAACAAAATAAAAGACATGAAACATGAACACAAAACCAAAACCCTTCGCAGGCAGTTTGATTGACAGGCGATCTGACCAATCATAACCCTGAATCCGCCATTTTGTGTGTACTCACCTCTTTCCGCGCTTGAAACAACATTCCTTCTGATGTTCATACATGTTTATTTGATGCTATAAATGAACTAGTATGAAGAGATGATCGCTTCACGAGGAGCTACAGCGATCTGTCACGACACATTAAAGAGACATTATACGCTATTTATTGTTTAAACATCTTTAAAAAAAAATTAAAAACTTAAACTTCTTTAAAAAAAAAAAGAAATTTGAAACTTTATTTCATATCAAAAGTAACCTGCTCTGTCTTGTCTGTCGACGTGTTGTCAGTGTCCTCTTTGCTCCACGATGTATTTTTCACTGCATGAGAACATGATGTGTGGCACGAGAGCCAATGGCTTGTCGGGCATAGCAACAGTAACTAAAGGGGGCGGGTCTTTGTGAAGGGTCAATTCAGATTGTTATTTTCCTATGCAAGCATATTTCTACAACAGGGGGAAAAAAACTTCTTATGGGTGAGTCATTGAATCATTCATTCAAACGATTTGTTCAAAAAGCTGATTCAGAATCAAACAGACTGTGGGTAGCAACAAGTGAGTCGATTCATCAAATCATTCATTCAAATGGTTCGTTAAAAACACTCATTCATTCAGGAAAAATACCAGCATTACCATGTTGCTTGGAGGCACACGTTTGACTTTTGCTTGGTCGGGAACTGGTTTCTTTGGTAGAACAAAAATAGACAAGATAGCAATAAAAGCCTGACTGCATGTGTGATAGAGCCTGCTGTGCTCAGTCTACAGTTTAATGAACAACAAATTAATAGTGAGTAACTCATATTTTAGACACAACGTTGTGAGATACAAAGTTTTTCATGTTTTAGTATTTAGAAACACAATGTATTTTTATTCAGACATGGTTAATTTCTATGAATCGCAAAGCTATATTCACACCGTCAGTCCAAATCCAATTATTTGTGTATCTGACTGGAATCTGATCTAGATTATTGACTCTCCACACTTTGTATCGCAATTGTTCAGATCCAATTTGTGTCTGATGCCGCTCTTTCGTTTTCTGAAATATCTATATTGGTTTCTGTGGTGATGATGTTTGCATGTTTCTGCAGCAACTTTCAGAATGTTTCCTATTACATCTCACATTTTTATGTTTTACGTGGCATGAGAAAGTGACACAAACCATGCAAAATCCGATTAGAGTAGTCAGACTGAAAAAAATGTCCTGAATAGGACTTCAAACCACATATGAATGTTGCTCAAAAAGGTTTGTAAAAATTGCATCTCATGTTTTTTTGGAGGAGGTTTTGCCATCCACACTTGCTAAATATGATCGGATATGCACAAAAACTGAAGTCTGAATGAGGCTTTAGTTATGCACTTAATTACGGCCTGAAGGAGCTCCTTAAGGTTGTATTCACAGCCAGCAGATGGCGCTGTGTCGTCAGTCAGTGCAACATAAGTGCCTCCTGTTTTTTCAACTTGTATTGGATCCAAACGGACAAGAAGCCACTACTCTTTTCAGAATTCATCCTGCAATCACCAAAAACAATTTAGCTGTCTTTTCAGAAGTTCACAAGAGGAGAAATGTGGCGTCTTTTCTGCACGCTCTTCAGCTTCTCAGCTCGCAAAACTTCAAGGATGGTGCTCATATCAAGTGCTTACCCTTGTGCTGAGAACATGAAAAGGCTAGTTCTAGCCATGTCACATACTTCACACGTCTCAATCTAACTCTAAGAATTGCTTTTGCACTTAAAGAATTGAAGGCTATTTTTGCCTGAACAGAATGTTGATCCTCTTCAGATGACACAACTCTGAAATTATTCCTTGTCCTATGTTATTCTATCAATATGCAGACAATGCTCTGGCAATGCAGCCATTTTCTCTGTTTACACCAGGGCTGGACAACGTTTGTTTGTTTAAACATGAATCCAACTCAAGAGATAAAAACCTCATGTAGCCTAATGTTACATTCAGCATCCTTGTTATCTTTTGAATATGAAAGGAAGAAAATTTTCTCTCCCTTTCTTAAAGCAATCTTATTTTGAATAGTGTTGAATCTACAAAATGGTTTCAGACCTTGTTTCCTAATGTTGTACAAATGCTAAGGCATTGGTTCCCAAACTGGGGTACTGAGGTGACAGAGGGGGTACAAGAGTTTTGCCATTCATTTAATTCTAAGCCACCTTAAAATAACCTTAAAATGTATGTATTTCTAACAGGCAAAATGCTGCCATAGCCTGTATCTCAATGTGCATACTATCCATCATAAATAGTATGTGACATTAGTAATATTCAAGACTACTCAGGGCGGATAGAGTGGCTTGTATGCACATTGGGATACAAGGATAGTGTAAAAACAGGAACGTTGGCTGCATCCAAAAACAGACAATGACTTCGCAGGCAGCATGTATGATCTACAACAAAATAGTGCGAGCTTTAGTGATAACTAAATTAATATTTAATTACTACAATAGTAATTACTTGCTAGAAATGACATCAAAAGTGGGAAAAAAATAGTCAAAAACGTACATTTACACACAAACTGACCACCAACCGCAAATTTCAGACACCATCTTCGTTTTTTTAGCCCAACTGTCACAGAATGGAAAGCACAGAATTGTGGGATACTAGAGGCAGTGAGGATACATCTATGCTGCCTTCAAAAATCAATCAGATTAAGGTATTTCATGAGACAGGAAGTGAAGCTAACTTTGGATTCGGATGTGCCTTCCAAACTTGGGACATTAAAAAAATAATAGTTCCAATGAAAGCCACAGCAGGACTACAACATGCAGCGGTGTTTCGTTAGTAAATGAATCTGCGGCTTTGAATGAATCGGTAGAGTCGATGATTCAATGACCCATTCATAAATACAGCCAATGAATGAATGAATCAATCATTAAGACATTGACTTGCTGCCACCTACTGGCAGTTTTAGTTCAATATTTAAAAGTATCACTTCATTATTTACCATAATTTCATACTTTGCTATTGCACATTTTTTTATTTAAAACATTATCTCATATGTTATTTATGGCATAATGGCAGTGCGCCACTCTAAAAAGTTTGGGAACCACTGTCCCAAGGGATAACAGTATTCCACTTTATTATCCTGTTTTAATAGCCCCAGAACAAATGACTTATTTTCATGTCAGTGGTCATTTAAATCATCTGCGATAGACTATCCATTTTATAGCTTTCTTTCTGTTGTAATGTCAGATGTGTGGCATGAAAGCTCAGAAGAATGAGTGCTTCAAAGTCTTACTAAATCTAGCAAACACTTTGATTCCATACCAGTAAGATATGAGATCTTATTCTCTGTTCTGACCTGAGTGAGCTTTGTCTTTTTATATCAGTCTGTCTTCCTGCATGGCAACCACTTCGCAATGTCCTAGCAACCACCTTACCAATCACCTAGCACCTCTAACTAAATCACCCTGGCAACATCCGTGGAAACGCCTACTTGAGTCCAAATATCTAGAAAACCTTAGCAACCAACAAACAACAATGCCTTAACACCACCCTAGTAACCACCTAGCAACACCTAGAACACCCTTGCAACCATCTAGCACAGTATTTCTCAGCTGTAATTCTTCAAGAATATATATGTTTGTATGTTCTTATACAATATATTATTCAATTATTCAATATTCCCTTATTTAACCAAAATTTATTTATCTTAGTGCCCATATTATGCGGATTCATAATTGCTCATAATTTTATTTAAACTCTGTCTATTGTCAAAAATGAAATGCTTTCTAACCGATAAAACTTTAGAGATGGCCATCCATGCATTTATAACTTCTCGTTTAGATTACTGCAACTCTTTTGACCTTGTAACACCCTAGAAACCAGCAAGGTTTCTAACAATTGCCTAAAAAACAGCAAGAACACTCTAACAACGTAAAAACAACGTATTTGCAAGCAGCCATAACACCCTAGCAATAGCCGAACAACATCTTAGCAAGCACCTAAGCACCCAAGCTTACATTCAAACATGAAAGTTTTCAAAAAGCACAAGATATGCCTTATAGTAATAGCCTTCAATGCAACATTACGTTTGAAGGTTGAAGGCTTTGTCAGGATAGTGTTCAAACTTTACTTTTCTCATTTTTCCTCTTTTTTTAGGGGAGGTAATTTGTCACTGCATGTCAATAAACCTCAGTGCACTTCTAGAAACATGTTGTTCAGTGGAAATCGGACACCATATTGATTCCTGCAGTATGATGTATGACTAAGTTATTCTTAGAGATATACTGCATCATTAATCAGCATGATGTTGGGCGACGTTCCTCTTGCTGGCCGGTGACCTCTAGATTAATCTGTCCGCTAATGGATTCAACCTGGTGTGCAACAGGAAAACGATTGTCTGTGCCCTGCGGCCCATCTGGCTATCCAGAACAAGATGTGAGCATGTGCGTGTCTTCAGAAGTGTGACGGGAGGCGGGTGAACTACCTTTAGCGGGGTTATTCAGAGTGCCACCCTGTCATGGACTGCCAGCTGATGCGGCAGTCCGTTGGATTTTGAGAATTATTCCGTCAGATTAACCATTTGAAAGGGTATTGTGTGAGATTCTACAACATATACATCCATACGTTCATTTGGTTTCTGGAATATCATGTCCTTCCCCTGGTGGCAAGTGGAATTCCTGTCATGTGAAGACTTTTGAAGAAGATTATGGCGCTAACACACACACTCCTCTGTCCCAAATAGACCATTAATAGTCATCTGGGAAAAATCGCTTCTTTTCCCTATTCCCCGAGTCCCTTGTGGGAAAAGAAGTGTGCTTAATTGTATTGCATGTGGACTTGTAGTGTACTTAAAAAAAAAAAAAACTATACTTGCAGACAATATAATATTAAAGGCACAACATGTAGGCAACAATATTTGTTGACTTGTGTACTTACATTCTCCCAAATATTTCCAAGAATGTTTAAATCCAGAGAAATACGCAATTTTAACCAGGACATGTACCGTGTCTGTGGCCGCGTTACCCTTGATTTCTGGTTTTATTATGTAAAAACCAAAGACACTTTAATATATTGTGTGTTTTATTAGACAGGTGAGCAGCTGTTTGGATACAAAGAATTCATTTGCAAAAACCGATAAACGGCACTTAAAAAAAAAACAATGAACTGACTGCTGTGTGTTATTCTTCACATAAGAATAACACAGGTTCTGATGCCTAAACAAGTTTTGTCAGAAAAGCCAATATTGTCCATTGTCAAAGCATCGAGAGTTCACGTTTTACAGCAGAAACCGCCAAGCACCATGTGGTTTTTGAACAGAAACCGATAAGTCAGTTTTAGCGAATCAGCGTGAAGTATTCAGGTTGCAGTTATGCAGGTTTACTGCAACAGTGGAGCCATGAACTTCACATACTTTTAAATCCAGAGTTTAGTTCATCCTGGTAAGTGCTTATTGTCACAGTTGTGAACATGACAGCGTTCTTCTTCCACAAGGCAGGTTTGTCATCACAGCTTTTTTTTCCAGGCGGACCGTTAAAGAACGCAACTGTAATGAAAGGGGTGCGTGACAATGTGAGCGTAGATCCAAGTGCAGGCTCTAATTAATCAGGAGTTGTCACACGGGCAAAGGTCCAACAACAGCAGACAGGTATGGAGGAGGATAGACAGAATCGTGGTCAGGCAACAATGTCGAGGCAGGCAGCAAGATAACAGTCCAGTAAAACAAAGTCCAAAGGCAGGCAGATAACAATCATAAAAGGCAGAAAACAGACAGGATCACGACCGGAAGACAAGACAGGTATAAACGCTCAGAAATGATCACTAAAAGCAAATCAAGACCTCGCACTGGGTACTGAGCTGAGTGTCTCTTATATAGTCCAGATGATGAGCTTCAGCTGGTTGACGTAATCAGACCAAGGTCCGGGGCTTATGGGAAATGTAGTGTGAGTATGAGTGTGATAGTTCCTGTGTGATGCATTCTGGGAATTGGAGTCCGGTAGTGAGGCAACAGTTCATTGTGGAGTGCCCTCTAGTGGCTATTACGGGCACTCCAGCGGATAATCGTGACAGCGACACACATGTCTCCTGGACATCGTGTAGAATTCAACCAACAGGATGATGATTTCGAATTATGTTTTATAAAAAAAAGTTCAGGAGGAATACGTTCAAATGGTCTACAGTATATACTCTGCTCAATAGTGGCTCATGAAAACAACTGGTAATCTGACATTATTTTCTTTTTTATTTATTTATTATCAACTACTTAATTTTTGCGGATTTTGCCTTTTTATTATGATATGACAGTGAGTAGATAGGAAGCAAATTGGGCGGTGAGGGATTGGGTCACTCGAGCTGCTCACAAGGCTATCGGCACAGACGATGTCATCACGGATTAAAATCTATAAAACTAAATATTTAGTGCATTTATAAGGGGAAAAAGGCACCCAAACATCTATGGCCAATTGCCTCAATGGTATACGGTGTCTTTGGGTGTACCGCTGAGGCGGATTGCCGGCAACAACCATTTTAGGATTGTTTGTGATTTGGCTTTAGTGACCTAGGAGTCCTCTTGACTACTGCTAAGTTTTCACAGATTTAGGAGCTAGTGTTAGCACCGAAATGAGTCCTAAATTTAGGACTGACACACAAAGATTTTTTTTAGTTAAACGCATCTCCATGTGGACGGGCACAACTTACAGTGTTTAAAATTTAAACAATAATATATTTGTATCTAATTGTAAATGACATGCAATTAAGTTACTGAAAATATTACATTTAGTTTACATTTAAGTATATTATTTTTAAGTATATAATTTCCATAATAAGTACAATTTTTAAAAGTTTGCTAAAGTGTACATTTTCACAAGGGGAATCAAATTATCCAAAAAACATTCACAATTACCCATATTAAAACGGTAATTGTTATGTTGAGCAGGTAAACATTACAGGTTAATTCAGGTTAGATCATTTGCGTTTCAGTGTATTCATGTTGTTATTACACTTTTTACACATTCCTATTGTCATATGTTCCCTTAGTCTTTGTTGGACTTTTATGTTACTTCCTGTCCTCTGTGCTATGTTGTAGTCCTTTCTAGTTTTCCCTGTTGATTAGTCTCCCCAGGTGTGTCTTGTTAACTCCTTAACTTTTTAAGCTTGTGTATGTATAGTCCTTGTGTTTCTCTTGTGATTGGTTACTACATTCGAGCATTACATCTTGCCTCTAGGCAGTTGGACGAAATGATGAGTCTAAAAAAAAAGAGTCTTGTGGCAGTAATGACTGTCTCTGTTGGTTTACTGTGATATCGGAAGCCATAACTAAGAACCTTAACTGCAGATTGCAAAGATGTTTTTGCTTATGGATATGCTTTTATATAAAACTGCTAGGGAAACACATTTGGTCTTGATTTGGACTCAATTCAGGGGGAAAAATGCTTTTTGCAGCAGAAAGCAGCTGTGACATATTGTCCCTGCAGGAATATTTACAGAATGAATCAAATGGAACGTGACAATCATCGTATTCAGCACTTGATGCACATTGCCGACTTCGAGTATTGGAGTCCTCTGACTGAACTGAGATTAGATGCACTCTGAGCATGTCACTAAGAAGCAATCTCTATCTAGATCTTTCTACAAAAGAGGAAATGCATTTGAGCATGAAAGGTCTCATGTAATACTTGCCTCCTGCTGTAGTATTTCCTCTTTGAGAGATGGATGTTTGGCCTTTTCAAGGGTGAATGTGGCACTATACCATGTGACTGACTACAGATGTTTTATGATAATGCCACATCTTGTTGGTACATGTCTTCATGTGTAAAAAAAAAAAAAAAAAAGCTTATGTGATATGTTTAGTGCCTATAGGATTACATATATGAAAATTGTTTATATTTGACTTTATCTTAAAGGGTTAGTTCACCCAAAAATTTAAATTGTCTTTAGTTACTCACTCTTATGATGTTCCACACTCGTAAGCCTTTGTTCATCTTCAGAACACAAATGAATTTTTGTCTTTTTGATTAAATCTGAGAGATTTCAGTCCCTGCATGGACAGCTACACGACTACACAACTAGTTTGACACCTCAAAAAGTTCATAAAGCAGTTTGATTGACAGGCGGTCTAACCAATCACAACCCCGAATCCACCATTTTGTCTGACAAAGCAGTCAGGGGAGTTAGTAGATTAACGCTGATGAACTTGAACTTGAACAATTGTGTGTACTCACATCTTTCCACGCTTGAAACAACATTCCTTCTGATGTTCATTCATGTTTATTTGATGTCGGACATAGCAACAGTAACTAAAGGGGGTGGGTTTTTACAAATAGTCAGTTGAGTGGTTTAGGCCAAATGAATACATATAAACATTCATCAACGCACACATTAGTTGTGGGAAACAGAAGCTCAAGCATGTTCGCTTGATGTGCGAGAACCAATGAGGTTTATTCTCGTGCGTTACGAAGCACGATTGATCTTCAGTATTGAGGTTTGTTCTCGCGCGTCAAGCAGGTTCAGTTGAGCTTCTGTTTATGTTCACTGATCAGTGTTTAAATGTGATCCGTTGATTATATAAAGTGATTGTGTCTCTTCATAAAATCTGGACTAAACAACTCAATTCATATGGATTAATTTTACGATCTCTTTATGAACTTTTTGAAGCGTCAAAGTGGTAGTTGTGTGGCTGTCAATGGAGATAAAATATCTTAATTTGTGTTCTGAAGATGAACAAAGTCTTACGGGTTTGGAACGAGATGAGGGTGAATGAATGATTATAGAATTTTCATTTTTGGATTAACTATTCCTTTAAATCAATTTAAACTGACCATTTTCAACATATAACAGTACACAAAACTGATGGTTCGATACATATCACGGTTTTGAAGTAAGGCTTTGGTTCGGAACAGCACCATGATGAAAATTAAACATAAAATTGCTTTTTTTCCCCCTTCTTTTTTATTAAACAGTGAACAAATTGTGTCTCTGTCTTTAAATGATTCAATTATATTAAAAAGTTTCTTAAGAATAAAGAAAAATCTCTCTGCTAATGCTGTAAACTATATAGGGAGCTCTTACTTGCACGTTACTGTAATATTAAAGGTTACGATTAACAACAGAACTCAAAATATTAGCCTAAATTCAGCTGCCATTTGTTTTTAAACACAATAATCCACACAAATTGTATGCAAACATGTAAGCTGCACATAAGGCATCAACTACTAAATCTGATTAGGTCATGAAATTAAGTTTTTACTTCAATTTGTTGTTGAAATATAATCATTTAACACAGTGGCTGTCATTTTCATGTCAGATTTATTTAAACATGCATTAAATAATCAAGACATAACTAACAGGTTAAGTAAAATATAATGAATATACACTCACCTAAAGGATTATTAGAAACACCATACTAATACTGTGTTTGACCCCCTTTCGCCTTCAGAACTGCCTTAATTCTATGTGGCATTCAACATTTCAACAAGGTGCTGAAAGCATTCTTTAGAAATGTTGGCTCATATTGATAGGATAGCATCTTGCAGTTGATGGAGATTTGTGGGATGCATATCCAGGGCACGAAGCTCCCGTTCCACCACATCCCAAAGATGCTCTATTGGGTAGAGATCTGGTGACTGTGGGGGCCATTTCAGTACAGTGAACTCATTGTCATGTTCAAGAAACCAATTTGAAATGATTCGAGCTTTGTGACATGGAGCATTATCCTGCTGGAAGTAGCCATCAGAGGATGGGTACATGGTGGTCATAAAGGGACGGACATGGTCAGAAACAATGCTCAGGTAGGCCGTGGCATTTAAACGATGCCCAATTGGCACTAAGGGGCCTAAAGTGTGCCAAGAAAACACCCCCACACCATTACACCACCACCACCAGCCTGTACGGTGATAACAAGGCATGATGGATCCATGTTCTCATTCTCTTTACACCAAATTCTGACTCTACCATCTGAATGTCAACAGAAATTGAGATTCATCAGACCAGGCAACATTTTTCCAGTCTTCAACTGTCCAATTTTGGTGAACTCGTGCAAATTGTAGCCTCTTTTTCCTATTTGTAGTGGAGATGAGTGGTACCCGGTGGGGTCTTCTGCTGCTGTAGCTCATCCGCCTCAAGGTTGTGCATGTTGTGGCTTCACAAATGCTTTGCTGCAGACCTCGGTTGTAACGAGTGGTTATTTCAGTCAAAGTTGCTCTTCTATCAGCTTGAATCAGTCGGCCCATTCTCCTCTGACCTCTAGCATCAACAAGGCATTTTCGCCACAGGACTGCCGCATACCGGATGTTTTTCCCTTTTCACACCATTCTTTGTAAACCCTAGAAATGGTTGTGCGTGAAAATTCCAGTAACTGAGCAGATTGTGAAATACTCAGACCGGCCCGTCTGACACCAACAACCATGCCACGCTCAAAATTGCTTAAATCACCTTCTTTCCCAATCTGACATTCAGTTTGGAGTTCAGGAGATTGTCTTGACCAGGACCACACCCCTAAATTCATTGAAGCAACTGCCATGTGATTGGTTGATTAGATAATTGCATTAATGAGAAATTAAACAGGTGTTCCTAATAATCCTTTAGGTGAGTGTATAGGCTAATATAGTGAATATGTTTAGCAAAAGAGTTCATTTCTCTGGCGAACTAACAAGCTGTGGACTTAAATGAGTTAAATGTTACATGACACAGTCTTTACAAGCTGTTTTATTGACGTCTTTCTGCCGTTGAAACACTGATTACACGAGATATGATACATTTCAATAAGTTGTACTGTATCTTTCAATATACCTTCAGATGTTCATTCATGTTTATAGTGTAACTAGTATTAAAGAGGAAGGGATGATTGCGTCACTCACGCTCCACACTGCCACTTCAACTGAGGTGATCTGTCACGCCAAATCAAAGAGTCAAAATGGCATTTATTGTTGTTTGAATTTCAAACAACACTGTATTCTTCGTGTACACATAAGACACATAACGAAAATTCACGGGACGAATACGTGTACCTATATATATGGAGAGAGAAAAACATTACCTCACCATGGCTCTTCAGGATTGCCACATCTTCACAATGAACTTTATCCATTTTAGAACAAAAAAATGTAGATGTAAATTTCTCACACGTTTAAACAAGGACAGACTGCTCCACTGCGTAGAAGGTAACCTAGCAACAGTTCAGTGAGAAGTGATGCTGGATGAATGTTTTACAACAAATCCCAGGACGCTGGAGTCTGAGAGGCATCTAACTCAAAATCTAGACATCCACACTGATAATCTATTAAACTGAGATGACTTTTATGCACCTGGGTATATAATGAAAATCAGCGTCTGCGGCAGCTAGTGTATAACCTGAAGGAGACATTTCTCAAAGCCTTTGTTCTATTGTCATAGATTTTTATATTTCGCATTCTCTTTCAATGATAAAACTCATTTGTAGGCATCACTAATGTACGTTACTGGTTAAAAAGTTTGGAATAATCTCAGATAATGAAGACATATTCCAGGCAAGACTCCAGGTGAATTTCAAGAAACCTGTTGCGAACATGTGCTGAATCAGCCGTTGCCCTTTCATGCATCACTCCTCCAGCATTACGAGCTAATGATGTTCTGGTTAGATTGCCAAAGCAAAAGCACAGAAACCATTCCAACTGCCATTTATATGTTTGCGGCGTAATTGACCCTTCGCAAAACCCGCCCCCTGTTGCTATGCCCAACAAACCATGCGCTCTCACGCCACACATCATGTTCTCATGCAGTGAAAAATACATCACGGAGCAAAGAGGACCCTGATAACATATGAAACAGTTTCTTATTTAAAATATTGTTTTTTTTTAAAGAAGTTTAAACAATAAATAGCGTCTAGTGGCTCTTTAATGTGTGGTGACAGATCGCTGTAGCTCCTCGTGAAGCGATCATCTCTTCATACTAGTTCATTTATAGCATCAAATAAACATGAATGAACATCAGAAGGAATGTTGTTTCAAGTGCGGAAAGACGTGAATACACACAATTTATCAAGTTCAAGTTCACCAACGTTAATCTACTAACTCCCCCGACTGCTTTGTCGGACAAAATGGCGGATTCGGGGTTATGATTGGTCAGATCGCCTGTCAATCAAACTTTTTGCGAAGGGTGAATTGTTTTATAATTTTTGGAATTTCACTAGTATGCAGGAATCAAGTTTGAATATAGGACTGTTATGGACAGCTGACTCCTAAAGTTTTTGTTGTTCTTCATAATATTTTGTGCCAATCATGAAGTGGTTAGTTCACAGCAATGACAGAAATTACATTTTCCAATCATTTTAAATTGATTTTTACCTTTTATGGGCATTTTTACCTTTTACAAAGGGAATTTTTTCTTAATTAAATGTAACCTATATGCATCATCTTTTTCCAAATTCTTACATTTAAATTTAATCAATAAATTCAATTAGAATTCAATTATTCAAATAGATATTATAGGGAGGCTACCAATAAAATGAAATCAGTATCCACAATATCTATCTTTGAAATCCAGAGGAAACACTGAAGCTGCATCTGAAGTGGCATTTAGATGTATTTACACAGACTGTTTAATGCAGCTCAGAGGTGACATAACCTGCAGTTACAAATGTATAAATAACGTGTTTGTGTTTTAAAAGTAAAATGTTGTATATTGATCGATTACATTATTTCAAAATTGAAAAGATACTTGTAATATGAAACTAAAACCACCAGTTGTTGACGGCAAGTCACTCTTTATGAGTGAGTCATAGAGTTATTCATTCAACCAATTCACTCAAACTGCTGATTATTTCAGGAACTAAACATTTGACTTTCTTTAGCGCTATGTTTAACTCCACTTTTGCGAACCTCCCTAAGCACTTCCCTTCAGGGGAATCCCTGCCTCCATTTTGAAGTGGATGAGGGACGTTTGTTTGGACAGAACCTCAACTCCTCAATTTTGACAGAGGGAGCAAATCTACTGAATATATACACTTCCGGTAGATCCATAGACCACAATCCAACATGATTGGGACATCACAGCAGATTTACCCCCACCCCACACAACTCTAGAGTATGATATTGGAGTTATTCTAACATTTAAATACTTATAGTTATACTTATAGTACTTAAGCTGTTATAGTTTATTGTAGTACTGTTTTCGTTTTCGTAATATTTTTTATATTTTTCCTCTGCCTAAGCATACATACAGGCCTATAGAATGGTGAGTAAAACTCAACTTCGTAAGCAACCAATGAGTAGTCATTGAATCATTCATTCAACCGATTCATTCAAACGGCTGATTATTTCAAGAACAAAGCATTTGATTTTCTTAATGTGTGAATCATTGAATTGAACAGATTCTTTCAAAAGGACTGATTCATTCAGTAATGAAACACCGCTATGTGTTGCTCAGAGATGCAAAACAGTTCTGCTGTGGCTTTGTTTGAAACTTTTTTCATTAGCAAAATAGAGCAAAAACAATATGCAATATTGTGTCTAAAATGAAAGTCACTTAATATTAACTTCTTGTTTATTAAACTGCTGTATAAAATCAATATCACATTTACGATCGTACTGATTGATTTGGAAAAAAATGACTCTTCGTGTGACTGCTTAAACTATATCATAAACTAAGACTGCGTTCACACTGTCAGTCCAAATCCAATTATTTGTCTATCCCATTGGAATCTGATCTAAATTATTGACTGTCCACATTGTGTGTCGCCGATTTGTGTGTCCATGCCACTCTTTCATTTTCCTGAATATCTGCATTTGTTTCTTTGGCAATGACGTTGCATCGGTAGGTACGCCAAAAACAACAACATCAACCACAACATGGAGGGGTTTGCAATACAGATGTTGTCTTTTTTTCAACATGACATTGTGTAGCCATGCACTGGACTACCGCGTCTTCAGAGGCAGCGGCAGAAAAGAAGGAGGCTGGTATGAGCGTCTTTATTCCAGACTGTCGTCTCTGCCGGTCTCCAAACATTTTTCAGTTATATTGCTAAATATGATTGGATTTCAGTCGGATATACACAAAAATCAGATTTGGTCTGACATTTTATGCCTCATTTCCAACAAGCAGTACGGTTCAGTTCAGACCGGTACGCAATTTTTGCCGTTTCTATTGTCAGAAGTTGTGAATGGTACCCTAATTCTGAACTGTACCACTTTTTGGGACCCTTCCATTGGGGTGCCAAGCACAATAATCCTGTACTAAAGCATGGAGCTAGACTCACTGCAGAACATTGATTGGTTGACAGAGAATCGTCACTTTCTTGTGCTACAAGGGGAATGACAACACGAAGCAGCATTTTTTAATAAAGTTGAAGCACAAGTTTGTTTTTGTGACAAACAACCACATGCCGAGAAGCAAGAAGAAGATCTGATGTATGTCCTCCATTGTTGTTTACTGTCACTTTCTTCTTCACGCAAGAATGACATCAATCACTACTTTCTGGCATACACCGCCAGCAAGTAAGAGTACTGTTGGTTCTGGAAACGCAAACCAGATCAGACTTTACCGTGCCGAATCATACTGCAATTGTACCACTCAGTGGAAACGAAACGAGTGAATCACTCTAAATGCACATGTGTAGTCTAAGCTAAACCTAAAACTTTAATTCATGCAATGTATACGTTGACTCTCAAAGTGAGGGACATTCTTGATAATGTCAGATCACACGTCCTTAAAACAATAATTGCGATGCTATTGTAGATGATCAAAACTGCCTCCATTTCGCAGTACAATTTTATGCCCAAAACAAAAACGTGTGCCTGATTTCACTTCTTGTGGGCAGGGCCCATAATGCTGTTATACTCAATAAGTCCCATTAGAGAGTGTAAAGTGTTGCTTCCAAGACAATCCTTCCATGACTCCATTCCCTCTGCCCGGATTCAGTAGAATCATGGCAGAAACCAAAGCCAAGTGACATCAGGGGAAACAATCCACTGAGTGTACGCGTCAATCAATGTGCAATCTGAGGCTTGGACCATTTCTTCTCTCCTATGAATATGTCGTATTCTATGAATAACGCATAACAAGAGGGATCTCAAAGCAGGTAGGATCAGTGCTGTATTGGGTCCCTGATGTGATGCTCAGGAATAGCACTTGAGGCTAAAAATGGAACTTGAATTATGACATGTTTTTCCACCCTCTTTACTCATGGGTGATTAGTTACCAGAGCTGAAATAATTCCTGTAATTTGACTGATACCATGTACGGCAAAGAGGACACTGACAACGCGTCGACAGACAAGACAGAGCAGGTTACTTTTGATATGAAACAGTTTCATATTTAAAATATGAAGTTTAAAGTATAGTGTCTCTTTAATGTGTCGTGACAGATCAATCATGAACCGATCATCTCTTCATACTAGTTCATTTATAGCATCAAATAAACATGAATGAACATCAGAAGGAATGTTGTTTCAAGCGCGGAAAGACTCGAGTACACACAATTTTTCAAGTTCAAGTTCACCAACGTTAATCTACTAACTCCCCTGACAAAATGGCGGATTCAGGGTTATGATTGGTCAGATCGCCTGTCAATCAAACTGCCTGCGAAGGGTCAATTGATTGCTTTGTATATCCATTAATCAATGTTTATGTGAATAAAAGCCTGAATTAAATCTGTTCATCATATAAAGAGACGAATACTTGGATTAAACCGATTACATTAACGATATTTTGATGAACTTTATGAATCATTAAAGTGGTGTGATGGACTTTCAGTTGAGGGACAGAAATCACTCAGGTTTCATTATGAATATCTTCATTTATGTTTCGGCAATGAATGGAAGTCTATTGGTTTTGAAAGACATGATGGTGAGCAACTGACCCTTCACAGGCAGTTTGATTGACAGGCGATCTGACCAATCATAACCCTGAATCCGCCCTTTTATCCGACAAAGCGGTCAGGGGAGTCAGTAGATTAACGTTGGTGAACTTGAACTTGAATAATTGTGTGTACTCACGTCTTTCCACACTTGAAACAACATTCCTTCTGATGTTCATTCATGTTTATTTGATGCTATAAATGAACTAGTATGAAGAGATGATCGGTTCACGAGCCGCTTGAAGGAGCTACAGCGATCTGTCACCACACATTAAAGAGACACTAGACGCTATTTATTCTTTAAACTTCTTTAAAAAATGACAATATTTTAAATATGAAACTGTTTCATATCAAAAGTAACCTGCTCTGTCTTGTCTGTCGACGTGTTGTCAGTGTCCTCTTTGCTCTGCGATGTATTTTTCACCGTGTGAGAACATGATGTGTGGCGTGAGAACAGTAACTAAAGGGGGCGGGTCTTTGCGAAGGGTCAATCGATGACAGAATTTTCATTTTTGTGCGAAATAACCCAAAAAGAGAGAGAAAAGATGGTTTAAAATGGCATATAGAATATTAAATAAATTGTCTAATTTCTGAGCTTGCGTCTCTGAAACACAAGCTCTTATGGACTAAAGCTGCTGTTGTTATCTGTGAATGTAGGTCAGAACAAAATGCTTGTACTCTCATTCTCTTTGAGGCTTTGAGGAATTACAGTGTAGGCTCAACACCAAAGAGACACGCGGTATCTTGAGGCCCCCTCTTCTCCCAGTACCTCCCCCTCATATTCATTTTTTTTAACTTTCTCTATCCCATCTTTTGTTCTCTTCCACCCCCTAGTCACTGTATCCCTTCATACTCAGTTGCCATTTTTTTCCTAAGCACATCTGCTTTCAAAGTCAGTTGTCAAAGTGAAGGTCACCCCGCTGTCAGTTTTGATTGATTGTGGAGTCCTTTTGAGTGGAGATACATATGTATTAGAACAGATATGTGTGAGAAGCTCGTTTTAAAAAATCATTTGTTCTGACAGACCGCATTTCATCTCAGAAACTGTTAGCAGAGCAAGAATCTTTCCTTTCCAGCATGGAAATTCTTGCTGCTTGTCTTTTTGCTTTATAAATTTATGTTGCATAATTGATTTTTTCGCCCCCAACTACCCTACAGTGCAAGTAAAAAAACAAAATCATACACCATTTATCTACATAGGCACAAACGTGAGCCCCAACTGACTTGAGAAGCCGAGGCGTCCCGTCATACCTTCTGTGATGTTACATCCCGGTGCGTCCAGCATTTGCGTAATAATTAAAAGCCCATTGCTGGATGAGAATGATTTGCATTTGACTGCATTAGATGTCCTTTTAAAGGGTGATTTATTCTGTCTTTCTTCTTTTTAAATGAGCACGACCCCTCCGTCACTCTCTCAGTGGCTGTTTGTTGTTAGTGTGTGCATCATGGCGTCGCATTTTCTCAGTAAATCATCTCTTGTGCAGAAGAGCTGTCCTATAAATATAAATATTAAACATTAGATCTCTATCACATGGACTACTAGTGTTTGTATCTGATTTTGCTTCAAGAGTCATATTTTATGTTGGGATTCATATTTTATGCATGAACTGCAAAGACACAAAATGTAAACGTTTAACAGAACCACTGATTTAACGTGACTTCTTGACTTCTTGGTAAGCACCCGACTGTTTGTTTTATTATTTATGTTGGACAGAATTCATACTCTATGGGCATTTCGTCAACTACACTTTTGTGTGACGGGTTTGTTTTTATTAAAGCTGACTAAAACAAATTTCATTGTTCCTCTTTTTGCTATGTAAAGGTCACATTAAAGGTCACATTTTTTGATGGATTTTGTCGTTTATTGTATTAACCTTGTCAATGACCCAGACTTTGAAGAGTGCAATGATTTAAATATTCACAAAAATGGTACATTTTAGTATGTCTGTCGCTCATTTGTTTTTGTTTTTTTGCATCTCAACCTACAACTATGTTGCTAATAAAGGTTTTTCCAAAAGTATTTATTCTTGGTTACCAATTAGTGAAAAGCATGCTTGAGATAAAATATGGACACATTTTGTTTTTTGGGGTGAACTATTTCTAATATAAGTATGAAAATGTATATTTTAATTACACTGAATTGTACTCAGGATGGTTGAGATTGTATAGCTATTAAATTAGTCTTAACAGAACACAGGATTATTGTAGTTCTGAATAAAGAGTGAAAAGCGTATTAATCGCTTTTTTGTATTGCCAATGTGTGAACAGCTTATAACGAAACTTTCCCTGACTTCCAAAAGCCTGTTGATTGATTCTTATGTGATCAGTATGTTATGTGTTTTAACACACACTCCCTAGATTTACATTTATTCATTTGGCAGACACTTTTATCCAAAGCAACTTACAAGAGGAGAAATTCGGGGTTAGGTGTCTTGCTCAAGGGCACCTTAGTCATGGTATCGAAGCTGGAGAGAGAGCTGTTCATTCACAATCCCCACCTTCAATTCCTGACGGCGTGAGAATCAAACCAGCAACCTTCAGGTTACAAGCCCGACTTCCTCACCATTAGGCCACGACTACCCTAGACCCACTCTCCCGTTCTCTAGCGACAAAGTGTGCAACACTAGTATACTTCAGCTGTCATTTTCGTCATCAGGAGGGTCCGTAGACGTCCGCAGCCCAATTTTTGTGTTCGCACAGTGAGCACACAACAGCGGCCGATGCCGATTCTACACATTGAATCAGGCCAAAAAAAAAAAAAAAAAAATCGACTACAGCCGACGGTGCAGAACACAACGGGAAAATTTAGTCGGCTGATGCTTAAAAATGATCCGACGTTGCCCGACGGCCGGCTTGGTGTGTCCAGGGCTTAAAGAGTGATGCTTAAATAGCTTTTTGTTCACTTGATTTTCAATTACTATAAATATTTTTTTTCCTGAAAATTTACATTTAATAATAAAGTAATAAGCTCCAAGAAGCCGTGGTTTATGGTGGATTTATAACAGCTAAGGGGCATTGAAACCCCTGTTATATATCCACTGTAAACCACAGCTTCACGGGGCTTATTGCTTTTATTAAACGGTTACCACACAATACAAATATTAAAGACAAAAAAGATGTATCAATGCAACTTTCATGAAGTAAAATCACTACTGAAAAAAAAAAGTCCCTGACCGTGAACAGCAACAGAAGTTACATTTACTTTGTTACATTTTTTTGCCTCTAGATGGCAGCAAAGATTGTCTTTATGAGCGAGTCACTCAGTCGCAAAGACTTTTATATTGAAACTTGTTGTGAACATGGAACGCAAATGACAAATTCCTTGACTAGCGCTGTCAGTCAGCAGGGCACGGGAAAACCCATTAACTGTTAAAAGGACAAGATCGCAGCAAACATTCAAACAGATTTTTTTTTTATGAACATAGGACTGACCTGAAGAAAAATGCTAAATCTACATGCAATCTACAATACTCTTCCACATAGTAAGCTTCAATGAACAAACATTTTTATGTTGCTAAGACTGGTTGCTAAGGGTGTTGTGCAGTACACAGAACTGGGTGAAGCAGTCACATCAGTGTTTTATCGTGAATCTGGAATTATTTAAATAATAAATATTTATTAAATAATAATAAGTTATTTTTCGTGAAATTGCAGCAACACAAAGACACAGTGGTACAATATGTAATGAGGTCACCTGGTATGTTTGTAGAGTAATTTACAACGGCTTCGAACGCAGCTCAACCAATCAGAATTGTGGCCTAATGGTGAGGGAGTCGGGCTTGCAACCTGAAGGTTGCTGGTTCGATTCCCACACCGACAGGAATTGAAAGTGTGAATGAACAGCACTCTCTCCACCTTCAATACCACGACTAAGGTGCCCTTGAGCAAGGCATGAAACCCCTAATTGCTCCCCTTGTAATTCGCTTCGGATAAAAGCGTCTGCTAAATGATTAAAATGTAAATGATGCATGTTATTATCATTATATCTTTAACAACTTCTTGTTCACTGGTGTGTTTCCCAAAAGCATCATTAGCCAATTACGGTTCCAAGTTCCATTGATCTCTGTTGGGAAAGACGGAACTTGCGAACATAGTTGCTTTTGGGAAACACACCCCAGTTCTGTTTCGTACACACTGCATAGAATTTTTGCAAATAATGGTTGTCACTACCTGCATTTTCCAGGACTAAATTTGTTTGTAGAATTCACTCCTGTAAATGACTGAACTGTGTGTGGACAGAACAGGATTAAGCACTAAAAGGTGAACTGACACCTGAATTTATCTGCAGTGTGAACATGGCCATAGCCCCTTTAACGGGTTTTATTTTCTGAAATGCTACAGGGAAAAAAGTGACCATTATTGAAGAAACACCCTTATACTGATGAAACACAGTAATGCAAGCATCTTTTTCCTTGGTCAGGTTAACATAAAAAAACAATCCATCATGTTAGTACTGAGATTTTAGTATGATTGGCACTGACATACACGACAACCCTCATGAGCAACCCAGAGGCACAAATAAGTTTCTTCATCCAGGATGATGAGTGCTGATAGGTACTGTGCCTCAGCAGACAAGACAGTGAGTCAGGAGCATTTGGGTCTTCATTGTGATCTTCAGCTCAGGATTACTCATATGAATACTGAGATTGATGGAGTTCAAATTGTATCGGAACTATAGGGGGTCCCAGCAAGAGGGAAATAGACCCCTATAGGGTCTGAAAATCATCTAAAATAAAAAAAAAGTTTGCATATAATGTTGTAAGCCTATTCTTATTCACCATTACAAAAAAAAAGATTTTTGAGCCAAATGTATTATTAATGTTGCTTCCAAAAGACAAAAACTAATATTATTTTTACATTTGATACGATCACACACGAGTGATTAGCACATTCAGTTTGACTTATTGATTTATTTCACACAACAGTTCTTATTGAGAATTGAGTTTTAGGTGTTGATGTTTTATTGAATACAATAAAGTTTAAGGTCACTTTTATGGAGATCAGTGTTGGGCACTTGACTTTTGAACTGTGTGTTTCTAAAGCACGTTTGTTGTGGTGAAAGTGCAAGAGAAAAAATGATCAGATGAAGTTGGCAACTTATTGATGATATAATCATCATATAATAATCTCGGAGTATATTAGCTGTAATTTCACATTATTTGTCTTGTGATATTTTGGTATCAGTGTTATGACAAACAGATATTCTGATTTTTTTTTTAGTATATTTTCAGAATAGTCATGATTCATACGCCGATTCTGTGTCTTTACATGAATCTGTCTAAATATTCACAGCATAATGACTTCATAAAATCTTTCAAAATATCAAAACATTGATTTTATGTAGTAGGGCTACAACAAAACAACGTGAAATTAATAACTAACACAATATTAATTAATTTAATCGAAGATTAGACTTTGGATGAGATGAGGGATTCGGGCCACAAGATGATGACCAATAAATAGACAAAAACATCTGATCAGATTTAATGATATCAATGTTCAGAACAGTGCAAAGAATACAAAAACCTTTAGAAGCTCATATTAAACTTCAGCATCACACAACAGAGGTGAGTTAAATAGAGAGAGATTAAAAAGAGCCAATTTCAGCTCCACCTGGACAGAACCTACAGCTCTACCGTCCTGGAATCTCCCTGGAGGCTCCCTCATGTCTTCTCCCTCCTTCGATCCAGCGTGTCCTGGCCCTTCTGCAGGGGTTTCTGCCAAGTAAACATGCACACACTTGCATTACCGAAGCTCACAGGGGCCATCTTGTGCACCTGGCCCATCACGTTGACCAATAACAATATAATTAAAACAAGCATGTAACGATCATAAACGGAGGGAAAATAGTGGAGTAAAAGTACACATAAATCACTTAAAATGTACTCAAGTAAAAGTAAACAATTTTAGTACAATTTTCTGAAAAAAAAAAAAAACTGGTTGAAGTAAGTATTTGCAAGTCATTACTTCACACCCCTGTTTTTTTTTTTTTTTTTTTTTTTACACAAAAAAATGTTATATTGCCCTGTTTTTTTTTTCTGAATGATGATATGAATTACTATGGCAATTCTCGATGCAGCAGAATTGAAAACACTGCCTTAACTGTCTTTTTGTCTTTGAACTTCCGTTTTTGTGGTAGCTCTGATTTCACAGTTAACAAGTTTGGGAATGTTTTGAATTAAAAAAAAAAAAAAGGAAAATGAAATAAAACCAAGACATCAGTCAGACAGCACTTTGTTGCTTCGGTGAGTCACGTGACAAGCGTGACACGTCACCATGGAAATAATAATACATAAAAAACCAACCCCTTTTCACTTTACTCAGTATAAAGGAGCTAATAAAACTAATATCTATTTATATGCAGGGTTCAGGAGTAACGAAATACAAGTAACTTAGTTACGTATTCAAAATACAAAATACTGTATTTCATTACAGTTACATTTTAAATGGGTGGTAATCAGATTACAGTTACATCTGAAAAGTATTTTAGATTACCAAAGTGATTACTTTGAATTTTAATGTCATTTAAACAGCAATTGGTGATTCTCTGACTCTGACAGTCTGAAAAAGAGGAGTGAAGTTTCATGTTTTGTGATAGTTGTTTGTGAGTTATTTTATAATTCACTGGTCATTGCAACTTTTTCTCACAATTGAGAGTTCGGATTTCACAATTCTGACTTCTTTTTCTCAGAATTGATATTGCAATACTAACTTTTTTTCTTGCTATTGTGAATTTCATATGTGAGTTAAATGTCATAATTCTGACTTTTCTCAAAATTGTCAGTTTATATCTCATATTTTAGATTTTTCTCAATATTGCAATTTTATATCTCATAATTCGGACTTTTCTCAATATTGTGAGTTTATATCTCATAATTTTGACTTTATAACTCACAATTGCAACTTTATATCACACAATTCTGAGGGAAAAAGTCAGAATTATGAGATAAAAACATGCAATTACCTTTTTTGTGTTTGTCACACTTATTAGTATTCCAAAGTATTCTAAAGTATTTAGATTAAGTTACTAAACTTGAGTAATGTAACGAAAAACGTTACATTACTTTTTAAAGTATGTATTTTGTAATCTGTAGTGAAATACATTTTAAAAGTAACCTACCCAGCCCTGATTACATGTACCATTTATTAGCTTGAATAAGTTGGCAGTAATTTCTGTGCCACTAGCAGTACCATAAGAATTGCAAACTTGCGTCAGCTATAGCACTGGTTAATACAATGGTGTGAGTTTGCTGAGGGACTGTGTACTTCAATGACCAATGGAAGATTTAAAGAGTGTTCAGGAAACCTGTATGCCAACCATTATAACATCATTAAAAATCATTATATTTAAAATTAGTTTGGTCTCACTGGTGGTGATGCATAAATTACATGCTTCAAGTTAATTTAAGTTTTTTTTCTTCTTTTTTTTTGAGCTGTAACAGTACATCCCATACATTTTGCTGTAGTTGTATTTTACATTGGAAATACATTCTATGTATTGCATTTTATTTGAAATAAATACTAACGTCCATCCATCAGTGGCATGCAAGAGTGAAAAACAGCTGGTTCTGCAGAAGGGAAGGTTTTAGTCTCCAGGCTGTGTAAGGCCAGTGTTTGTGTGCAGGGGAAACTCAATCGCTGTTCATTTCTAATTAATGGCCCTGGAGGAAAGACTGCAGCAATGATTTCTTAGCCAGACGCTTCAACACAAGGCCTTGCCACTGTGATGAATGTGCCAACAGTTTTCATTTTTCATTTTTTCTCTGAGAAACTTATTTAGCTGTCTATTTTTTTTTTTTTTTTTGCTCAAATCACAGACATGATTGTTGAATTTTTTTCTGTAGTATACAGAGGTTGGATAGGCCAATTTTATAGAACAGATGTGGTGCAGAACATTCAGATTCATGGCTCTGTTCTAAATCCTAGTGAGCTGCCTACATGGGCACCACTTTAAGACATTGTATATGCAATCCTGAGGCTGTTCCAAAGGAATAACACAGCATTGCATGTATTCATCAATGAGTTATGAGCAAATCTAAGATGGTGGATGAAGTCATTCAAAAAAATTCAAAGCTGACTTTTTAAAATGTTTATGCTCGCTACTTATTATGCTTATGAACTTAACATGCAAATCCCATACACTGTTGAAATCAATTCAAGTCAAGTCTCTTGTGTACGTTGTGTGAGGAATACTATATGTATGTTTCTGCCCTTGTGATAAGAAGTACACTTTTAGCATACCTATTACAAAAATAATATACTTTAAAAGAATAAATTTATATTAAATGCAATTACTGTAATGGTCATGATTAGTTATAATAGTGTCATTGTCATGTTTAGTTAAGTTTGCCTGGTTTTCCCTGCCACTGATTGGCCTGAGTTCACGTTCATTATTTGTTACCATGGTTTCTGATTATTTACACACCTGTTCCCTGTTCCTTTGATTATCATCCTCTCTGTATAGGATACTTATGTTCATTGTTCCTCCTTAAAGTTATGTTAGATGTGTAATGTTCTATCGCTGTTTATTAAAGTCTCTTGGTTCATCGTCATTCTGCATCATGCATCTCTTTTAGATTCAATTACATGTGAACCTGTGACAGAAAGTGGAACCTACATTAGATTAAGCAGCAGAAGAAAAGTAAGATATGGATTTACCTGCTGTTTGTCTGCTTCTCTTTGTGCAGGGAGATTGACAGACTTATTAGTGAAGTTCGTCATCATGGTTTGGACCCCAGCCCACACGCTCGTCGCTGATGTGCGTAAAAGGAGCTGGGTCCCCACTGAATTAATATTGGATGAGCTGGATGATAGAACGTTTCATGGTCTATAGTCTCCTCTGGTCAGGCCCAGTCTCAAATTCTCTTCATCTCTGCCGTTTCCTCCCAGTCCCATGTTGACTCAGTCTCTGCTGGGTCAGGCCAATTCCAAGTCATATTCCTCACCAAGTCCAAGCCAAGTTCCAAATTGTCTTTTCTCTTCTGGTTCAGCCCAGTTCCAAGTCATCTTCCAAGCCAAGTTCCAAATTGTCTTTTCTCTTCTGGTTCAGCCCAGTTCCAAGTGGTCTTCATCTTTGCTGGTTCAGCTCAGTCCCAAGTGGTCTTACTCGCCACTGGTTCAGCCCAGTTCCAAGTCGTCTTCATCTTTGCTGGTTAAGCCCAGTCCCAAGTGGTCTTACTCGCCACTGGTTCAGTCCAGTTCCAAGTCGTCTCAGTCTATGCTGGTTAAGCCCAGTTCCAAGTCATCTTCCTCACCAACTCCAAGCCAAGTTCCAAGTCGTATTTTCTCTGCTGGTTCAGCCCAGTCTCAAGTTTTCTTCATCTTTGTTGGTTCAGCACAGTCCCAACTTATCATCCTCACCGCTGGTTTCATCCAGCACAAAGTCTCCTTCATCGTCCAGGACAAAGTCTCCTTCATCGCCAACGGGTCCATGCAAGCATCCCTCTCCCTCATCAGTCGAAGGCATCCAGTTCCTCTCAACAGGCTTCAAGCCCCTTGGCTCATCCTTCAGTGGTTCTGCCCTGCTGCTCGTTTCCACGCTGGGCATCCCAGTCATCAGCTCCGCATTGGTCTAAGGATTCCTCAGCACCACCTTAAGCCTTTGGCCTTTTCCTCAGCACCACCTTAAGCCCGGACACCACCTTGACCCCCCAACCCATCAGCTCCACTTTGGCTCAATGCTCACTTGGCTCCACCATGGTCTATCATCCCTCGGTCTACGTCTGACTCTCTCATCCCTTTGGCTGCACATTGGTCTTTCGTTGCTGTGGCTCTTCCTCAGATTTCCGGATCTCTCTGCGCCTCAAACCTACACCCCTCTGCCTCCACCGGGCTCTTCCTTCCCTCTTGTTCTAACATCATCCTCAGTCACACTGATTCGACCCAGGCCTGCCAAGGTCTGACTCCACCTTGGTCATGCCCACTTGTGGCTGAACTGTTGCCCTCCAGGCATTTCAATGTCTCCCTGGGTCTATGTCTCCTCTGTCTGTCTGGGTCTCCACTGATCATGTCTTCACCTCTTATCAGTCAGGTTTCTTGCTTCATCATGGCTCCTCTCATCGGTTCCGCTGTTCCGTCGGCTCCTCCCTCCATTGTCTATATTATTAATTTATTATTCATGAATTAATTAGTTCAACTTTAGAGTATTTTTGTCCACTTAAGTACATCTTTAAATGCAAATTCATAAATACTTTTATTGTCTTTGAAATATGGTTAAAGTGTCCTGTCAAGAATGTACTGACAAGAACTTTTTAAAAGTGTACCTAAGTGTTAAGAAGCAATCATGAAAGTGTACTCTCTTTCAGTACACTTAAGTGCCCCTTAATTTTATTAATATTATATATTATATTATCTGCAAGTTCCTTATAAATAAACTTTTAAGATTTGAAATACACTACAAGTGCACTTTCAACAGTAAATTATCCATTTACATAATGCAAACCTAAGCTTAACCCTATAGTTAGTACATGTTGTTAATTACTATTACTCAGTAGGGTAACATGGGGTAAGATGACCCCACACCAAAATTTTTTTTCGTGTCCATAGATGACACAAAATCTTTTTTGACTATGATGAGCAGGGCGGGTGAGAGCCGTGAGGGAATGGCGCGAGGCCGGTGACGCGAGTGATAATGAGCGTCAGCTGCACGCTGCACTGGTCTCGTATCTCTCACGGAGGAGCTCCAGAAGCATAAAAGAGGAGCGACAACAGTGAAGGACAAGAGAGGACCAGGCCTGGATTTTATGTTGTGTTTTTATTATGTTTGTATGGCATTTTACTTTCGTTTTGTTGTTTGTTTATTTATTTGATAATTAAAGTTACGTTGAATGTTCGACGGTTCCCACCTCCTTCTTCCTGTACTTATGAACATTGTTATATTGACATTTTGTGCTATAACAACTAAATTAGCAAATATTTCTATTTATTTGCTATAATAACACATTGGCTGATCATCATCATCCAGCACATGATAAACTTTTATCTAAATGTATTTAAAAGTAAATCCACATCTTCTTAAGGGGGGCATCTTCCCCTATGTTACCCTGCCTATTTGTATAATTACACTTTAACAAGGACCTTAAAATAAACTGTAACCCAATATTCTGAATAAATCTTATTCTATGGACATTATAGGCTATATACTGTAGAAATTGTAAGAGTAGTACATTTGTATGGTACGTAACCTGTCATTTATAGAACATATGTGGTAAAGAATGTCCTGCAAGCACTGCTATTGAAAAGGTCCAAAAATTTGACCAGCTTCATTGATATGCACCTCACATAATCCAAGAAGTACATGACTTATTTTCTCCAATAACACCCTCAGGTGAAATCTGTGTTTTTCCAACATTCAGGTGCTGATTTGAATAATAAATTCATTGTGGCACTGGACAGTCTGATAAGGCCACAAGTCATTTCAGTCTGCCAATTATGAGACTGAAAACCACAGTGTTTACAAATCTGCATCCACCCCCGAGCCATGCCGTACAACAGGTATTATGTTGCAACCTAATTATTTGGGTTGTATCGTAAGAGAGCTTAACTAAAACCCACAAATGCAGTAAACACATACACACCCCTCTAACGTTATTAAAGCTCTTGAGATCACATCTCAGCAAATGATCGTAAACATAGAACAACTGTGCATTAGGCTAATTGCGCTCTTACGCCCAGATGCCATTTAACCCTTTTAGCAGAATAGTAGTAGCAGTACAAATGCGGATGATTGTGCTATGAATAACAACCGCCCAACATTTGTTGTTTCACTGCGAATGATGGATGGGTGGATTATTGTAACATTTCACTTTTAAAAAGTAGCCTGAAAAACACAGGAAGGTAATTAATGTGCTGACAAAATTTGCAAAAACATCCAAATTGTGCCTTATTTACCTCTGAAAGTCTCTTATGCTCACCAAGGCTGCATTTATGTGATGAAAACTGTGAAATCTTATTACAATTTGAAATAACTTCTCTTTGAATATATTTTCAAATGTAATTTATTCTTGTGATGCAAATGCTGAATCAGCAAGGAGTAATTAAATTGATCAAAAATGACAGTTTATATGTATTAAGACATTTATAATGTTACAAAAGACTTCTATTTCAAATGAATTCAATAAACGCTTTCATTGTCACTTAGGAGCAATTTAATGCTTCCTTGCTGAAAATAGAATGTGCTTAAGAAGCAATTATTTGAACCATATTTTAAACCAGAAGATGCTGAACTGATCAAAAGCAGTATACCACACAGTCATATAATTACGTTTATTTGAGTTATAAGCCTGTGCTGTGCTTTCCTCCTCTGCTGGTGGAAAACTGCCCATCGAATGACTCATTTCATCTGCAGTAACAGATGCTGCTGCGAGTCAGCCCTTCAAATGAATCAAGCAACATGCTTCTAAAACTATGAACTGGGACCGCAAAACCCTAATATTTACCTAGATCATGCAAAGATCACATCGATTTAGTGAGTTTTTGGATTAATTGAATTACAAACACTGAATTGTTGCATAAACCCGCTTTAGTGATCTCTCATCCTGTCTTTCTTTCCGAGTACTTAATGCTAAGATCTTTACTAACCTTATAAAGACCTTATGATGCCTCTAAATGATCAATATGATCAAAATCATCTGATAGTTTATACTTTTTTAGCAAATAAAAGGTCTTTTAGTGTAATTATTAAAATGTCCCCCATCAGTTTGTGTTACACATGTCTTATAAAATCTTTTATGATTTTAATCAAATTTTATATTGTTAGTAATATTTCAAGATGATGTTCAACTCTCAATTATTATTGTATTACATTCCATAATCTGTTTTTGCCCACAATAAAATCTACAGAGTTTTGATCGTGAAACTATAGATTTAAATATCATCTTACTAATATATACTAATATAATAATATACATACATACATATATGTATGTATGTATGTATATATATATAACTAGTAATTATACTATAAATTTCACAGTTAATCTCCAAATGAATGTAGAAACGACATAAAGACAGAATGTTTTATCAGCTACTGATGTCTCAATGAAAATGAATTCATTAATTCAAAATAACATTTAATTTAAGTGAACTTTGAAAACAATCCTTATCCGAAAGTTATAGCCTAATTTATAGATTAATCCCTATTAAAGCTTCAAAAGTTCTTCAGTCAAAAGCAGTGAGTAATTTTCTCTGTAACCTTTGTCCTTTGATTATCTTCAATGACAGCTGTCACTTTAAGAGCCCACTTTCTCACAACTCTTTACTTTCGTTTAATACTCATTCAATGCTGCTCTTATGGGGATACTAGACAAAACTGACATTATTGTGTGTGTTATTGTTCATTCAGGAACGAAAGAAAACTCGAATCCGTTGTGTTGTCTGTGTGCAAGATACTGGCACCCGTCTTTCTGTGTGTCGTGTGTGTGTTTATAGATTAACGTTGGTGAACTTGAAATATTGTGTGTACTCACGTCTTTCCGCGCTTGAAACAACATTCCTTCTGATGTTCATTCATGTTTATTTGATGCTATAAATGAACTAGTATGAAGAGATGATCGCTTCACAAGCCGCTTGATGGAGCTACAGCGATCAAGAGACACTATGTTTCATATCAACTTTGTTTCATATCAAAAGTAACCTGCTCTGTCTTGTCTGTCGACGCGTTGTTAGTGTCCTCTTTGCTCCGCAATGTATTTTTCAGAGAACATGATGTGTGGCACGAGAGCGGCGTGGCTTGTATAACATAGCAACAGTAACTAAAAAGAGGCGGGTTTTTGCGAACGGTCAATTGGGCATCGTTTAAATGGATAGTTCACAAACCCGTAAGACTTAGGTTAATCTTCAGAACACAAATGAAGATTTTAAAGAAATCTGAGAGATTTTTGTCCCTCCATTGACATGACTTTGACGCTTCAAACAGTTTGTAAAGAGATCGTAAAATTAATCCATATGAATTGAACAGTTTAGTCCAAATTTACTGAAGAAACACGATCACTTTATATGATGAACGGATTGAATTTAGGCTTTTATTCACATTTAAACACTGATCAGTGAACATAAACAGAAGCTCAACTGAACCTGCTTGACGCGCGAGTACAAACCTCATTACTGAAGATCAATCGTGCTTCATAACGCACGAGAATGAACCTCACTGGTTCTCGCACATCAAGCGAACATGCTTGAGCTTCTGTTTCCCACAACTAATGTGTGTGTTGATGAATGTTTGTATGTGAATAAAAGCCTAAATTCAGTCTGTTCAGCGTATAAAGCGATCAGGTCTCTTCAGAAAATTTGGATTACTTTCATGATCTTTTCATGAACTTTTTGAAGCGTCAAATTGGCAGTTGCTTAGACTGTCAATGGAGGGACAATAATCGCTAAGATTTCATTGAGAAAGGTATTTTTTGTGTTCTGAAGATGAACAAAAGTCTTACGGGTTTGGAACAATACGAGAGTGAGTAATTAATGACAGAATTTTCATTTTTGGGTGAACTAACCCTTTAAGATAAATGTGGAAAATGTTATAGAAAAAACATTTCAGTTTTTATGAAGTGTTATTATCAGTGTTTTAAAGATAGTAGGAAAAATAAGAGCACATCGAGCAAAACATTCAACATCATGATCAAATATTGTACGAGTACAACACATTTTGGAGGTGGTTAAAAGATGACATAATTTTCTGGTAAACTCATCATTTAAGTTAAATTTACCTTAACTTCATGTAACTTTATCATAATATATAACCTATAATTGAACCTAACTCACTTTAACATAAATTAACATACATTCCAATCAGATGTCAATAATCAGAACCACAAATCATAAAATACTGTTCACAAAGTCAGTCTTATGGACAAATTCTTCTGCTGGTTCATCCACTCATGATTTCATGTTGTCAAGGAACTACTGTAACTATACATAACATAACATACTCACTATGGTACTGTAAACTCTTTAACAACTGTCACTTCAACTATTACATAAATCAATACAGAACTGAACTAATGTTGTGTTGTTCGGGATAATGCAGTGTACAAATGTGTTTTATTGGTGTTCTGTGAACATGTACATTTGTGAATGAGGACTGGTAATTTCATCTACAGCAGTTCTAGAAAAAGATTTGGAAAATGAGACACAAATCTGGGTTGTTATCTGCTCTTTTTTTTATTACACTTCATAATAAACATAAAAGACATTAACATAACATAAAAAGACGTTCCGAGATCAAATGGCCCAAATCAGATGAACACACTGGCACCATGTTTGAATGAAAAGACCACATTTAATTAGCATGAGCTTGCTGGCAAGAGGTGTTTCCCAAAGTATGGGAGAAAATTTGACAGCAGAGGTATTTACAGCTTCATAGGATTGACATGTATAAACTGAAAGCCTTAGGACTTAATTACAGAGTAGTTAATAGTGAATGTTACAGCCCCACAAAAATTACTTCACCCATACATTCCGAAAAAATTCCACACGCAGGCTTGAGCAACCCATCTATATGGCTTTATGTTCATTTTGTGTCTGTAATATCAAAAGAGTGTTGAAAATGCCCCTTCGTGTGTCACAGACCTTAAGATTCAATAGCTCTTAAAAAGGCTTGAAAGCACTGTGGCACTTCAGATAGATGCTTCACATAATCCAAAAAACATTTGAGAAAGTCACTGATTGTTCAAATACTGATTCAGATCTTGTTCGGATCTTTTGACAGGTTAGATCTGTATACCATATACTGTATTTGCGACAAACCAGTATTAAAGTCAAGATGAAATGCTGTTCATAGCCCGTTTTACTTTACAATTTTACTATAATCTGATTTCTAAGTGAAACAAAATTCAACAGGAAAAAAAAATGTAGGGATCTGGGAAGGGTTGCACCAGCCGTTTGTAAGATCTTGGAACGTAAAGTCCACACTAGAGGCTGAGTAACGTCTTGTTTACCGACCTGTCACATACTATTGTAACTTCCATTTTCAAAAGGAGGGAATGAGACATTGTGTCGATCTAGTGACACTAGGGGTCACCCTTGGGAGCCCCAAACACCTCTGATACTTCAGAAAAGGCCAATGAGAATTCCACTCCCCTGGACATATGGGTATAAAAAGAGATGGCTCGCTCCACTCATTCAGGTTTGTGCTAAGGAGCCAAAGCAGTGTCCTGGCTATTTCAGCAGGTAGTTCTGTGCTGTGGCAGAAGGGTTACATCTCGTTACCTCCATCGGGGAACGGAGTTTGCAATAGTAACCAGGACGTTCCCTCACTGAGGTATCCGTCACTCACTCAACATTATGTCGACGTAATGACACTAGGTGTCCCTATACTAAATGCCACAACCAGATGAACTGTTACAAGGTTTGGTGGTACAGATGTTGACAGGCTGCTGCGTGCCTGAACAAGAACAAGTGCAGTCAGGCCACATCGTAACCTTACCGATGCCCCATGAACTGTAAGTTGCTGTAGTCCTCTGTATCACATTCCCTTTTTTTTTTAACAAAAAAACTTACTGCAGAGCAGACCAGGAGTTTGCACTGGGCAAGTGTTCTTTTTCCTACGCAGACAAAAGCACACTGCAGAGACCACATCCTGCCCAAAGGGAGGTTACATCACATGGACGAAGTGTCTGTGAAGGGTTTTGCCTGAGAAGGGAGAAACTCACAGCCACAGTGACTAGAGGCAGAGTGAGGCTCTGCTCAGAGGAAGACCCAGGACTTACAGACAGGGCAAGCGAACAGTGGAAAATATTTCCTATGGGATTACCATTAGGGAATCAACACATATGGAGCACTAAGCACAAATGCACGCGCTCACCTGAAAAGGGGCATACCACGAGTAATGGGGTCTGGTAGCAATTGATGAGTGCTGGAGAATAGGAGGGACAAGAGGATGCAACACCCCTGATGGAGTGTGCACGCATTCCCAGGGGCACGGCACGCCCTGGGCTTAGCATGCCAAAGAAATGGCATTCACAATCTAGTGGGCGATCCTTCTGCTGTCCCCTGAGACACACACAAAGAGCTGCTCAGAGCATCTAAATCTTTCTTTCCAAATAATTGTGCAGGATGCACACTGGACACTGCAGTGATAAGGCTGTGTCTGCCCTGAACCCGAGGGAGCGCTTGCGAGGACACGTCACCTTCCTGCGGGAGGACCTCCATTGAGGGGGGCGGCCTCTGCGCTGGGCAGAGTGCGGGACCTCAGAGGCCTGTAGGTGGCAGCTAAGTCGTGCTGGGGCAAGATTTGTCTGGGGGTAGTCGTGGCCTAATGGTGAGAGAGTCGGGTTTGTAACCTGAAGGTTGCTGGTTTGATTCCCATGCTGGCAGGAATTGAAGGTGGGGATTGTGAATGAACAGCTCTCTCTCCACCTTCGAAACCATGACTAAGGTGCCCTTGAGCAAGGCACGAAATCCCTAATTGCTTCCCTTGTAAGTCGCTTTGGATAAAAGCATCTGCATTCAGACTGCATCTGTCTCCTTTTTCACTGCTGATAACTGTTGTGGGAAGACCTCAATAGTGTCTTCAAAAAGGCCAGCTTGAGGGATTGGAGTGCCGAGAAAGTACACTTTCTTGGCATCTTGCATCTTGGGAAGGTTAAGCCATCGTCCAACCCAGAGCCCGCTCAGTGACCTTCGCCGACTATAGGGCAAAATTGGTTGTCAAGTGTAGCTCCTGCATTTGGCCTGTCTAGCAACACTGTAAACCCTTGCCATTGTTCACAAGGTAAACTTAAAGGACCTGGAAGGGAGCCTCAGATGGTTCCTCCACGTGGCAACTCTCTTCAAGCACAGATGCACCGCAATCACATGCTCAGCCTGTGGAACCTCCGAGTACCCCACCACTGAGTGTAGTGAGGGAGGCAGAACCTGTGAAGCATGTTCTGGCAGTAAAAGGTGCCTTTTATGACTTTGTGATCTCCTGGAGCACTTCCGGGAAGAAAGGCACTGGAAACAAAAGCCCAGAAACTAATCATCCAACCGCGAACGCTCAAGACAGGGTGGAAGATTCCACGTCAGCCCAATATCCGTGGCCATCACACCAGATGGTGGGGGCCTAGGCGAGTCATCTGCTTCCAAAGGCAGAATTCAACCCTTCCGTGCTGCGATCGACAGTTCATCCTCTTCACGAGCCCTGAATGAGAAATTAAATTCACCCCGAGGTGAACTACCTAACTCATCCGTGAACTCAACTGGACGGAATGAGCATGCTGAGGAATGGGAGACCTGTGGGGATTCACCCAGTGGAAACACTTTCACTGCAATCCTCAGATCGCCCTCGGCGCTTGCCGCCTTGGCCTTGTGCACATCCGCTGCAATTCAATCAATCTGCTGTTTTATTCCGACTGTTACTCTTGGTCGGAGGCTTCCATAAATATTTCGTTTAGTTTCAACAAACAAAATCTATTTAGTACTGTGTAAGCTGTAACTTAGTGGCTAATTACATGTATTTAGGCTAAATTGTAACTTAGGTACAGCTGGTGCAACCTGCCCAATTTCATCTAGTGGGAATCTATTGGATTATCCAATGCTGTCTGATGACAAAAAGGAAAGTTGTTTCAGTTGTGGAGCAAATGATTAAATTTTAATGAATGACTTCTTTGGAAAAATTTGCACAATATTAGCAGGAACATGCATTAAGAAAGTAAATCAGGTCGCTTTGGATTTCATATTGACTTTAATTCGGCCAAAATCTTGTGTGTAGCATTAGATTTGCACTTGCACAAACGTCGAGCGCAAAAGTAAAAGTGGTGGCGGCACGGTCACATGAAAATGTAGAAAGGTGATCAGGACATTTACACAAACGATTATGTTCCTAATGAAATGGAAATGACTTTTAAAAGTGCAGGAGTGGAACACATTGCTGGTGAGTCCTATATTGTGGGCATTTTCTCAAAAAGCTGATCCCAAAGTGAACCAGTCTATATCTGACTGCTGAAAAGAAAGAGTGGTTTGGCCATGAGAAGGCTACAAGTGATTGTTTTTGGAGAGGTATGCGATAAGGGCCACGGCCACACCCACGTAGATGCCCGTCCCGATGGTGATGGACAGTACGGCGAGGAAGAGCGCTCGTCTGGAGCTGGAGCTGGCGTGGTGAAAGTCCCCTTTAGTCACCGCTTTGTTAGTCTGCATGAGGGAAGGAGAACAAAGACAAAAATAGCACATGTTGACATGTTTTGGAAAGGTTTGTAGTGTGAATGATCTATGATCACATAAGAGAGATTCAGAGAGAAAGAAAACAGAGAAATTATTAATTGGCCCTTCTCCAACAGCTGACTGACAGATCTGGTAAAGTGCATAAATAATAAGTGCTGCATGACTCAGAGCTCTCCTGCGGAGGCTCGCAGCCTTTGAAGTCCAGGAAACGTTGCCAAGATTAAGGACAGATATTTCTGATGAATTCATTTACATTAAACACCCCGCTGCCACGTTGTTTTCCTTCCCTGCTCACTTACAGATGTTCCTATCTGACCGCTCAGAGATATTTCGCCATCTATTACATTGATTTATTGCATAAAGGTTGTAACTGCATACAGAGAAAAGCTGGAGTGTCTGTCTGTAGGCTTGTGTCTTTCATCTTTGTCAACATCCATCAAACAGTTCGGCCCACAATAACCTGATGATGCTAATCAGGTCGTATTGAAATTGCCGATCATAATTCAGCTACTTGTGACCAACCGCATCCTGAGGTAGGAACAAAACGAAATCATTCTATTCCTGCTCAAATGTGCATTTCTTTTTGCTTGGATGATATCGGATGATATTGGATGATATGTGTCGGACTAGCAAAAATGAAAGTATGGTTAAGAAATAGAGATGAAACAATATGACAATTTCATATTACCATTATAGTGACCAAAATGATTACGGTTATTAATGTTATCACTGTATTGTTAAAATGTGTTAAAATTGTTCTGATCAGTTTAATCCATCCACGCTAGTGCTGGGCGGTATTACCGGTTCATACGGTAAACCGGTTTCAATTTCGAGACCGATATGTGTTTTTCAAAAATCGCCATACTTGTGCGTAGCTGAAACAGCTGCTGTATCTAATCACTGGTGTAGAGCAGAGCTTCCCAAACTTAAGAGGGGTAAGGCCCCCCAAAAACATTGCAAAAGCTCCACGACCCCGCCGTTAAAAAATATATACTGACATTTACCTACAAATACATTTATTAACAAGTTTGTAAGAGTGTCGTGTGAATTACGAGAACTATGATGTAAACAAATATATTTAAATCCATAACACTAACCTTACATACTTTCAAAAAAATCAAATTTTAGAACAATTGGAATATTTTAATTATTCTAATATATTGATTTGGACTACCCAATACCACTACGGCCCACCGGGGGGCCGCGGCCCACAGTTTGGGAAGCACTGGTGTAGAGTGTATAGAGAGCAGACTTCTATTAACTGTATACCCCTCTTACACTAATGGAAACAACTTTATAACACAACAATAAAGAACTAAAAAACTAACTTGCTTTAACACTGCTAATACCATATGATTTCCGCGCTGCAGAAAACGTGGATGAAATCACGGAATCCAGTCAAAATAATTTACTGTATGAAGCAGAACGTCATAGAATTTGGCAATTTTTAGATGAATAAATCAAAAGTAGGGCTGTACAATGATCGTATATCGATACGGACTAGTGTCTGTGAATATTAAAGCTAAAAAACTCTGCTATTGAAATCTTAAGACTGTATGAATGAGCGTCTTTTTCGTCTACCACTAACGCAACACACACTGAAGCTCAGTGACGCTGTCTCACTCACTACACGTGACCTTCATCTGCAGAGATGCTCGTAGAGTCACTTTATGAACATTTCACCGTTTAATTTGATGAAACTATCGACAGTTTTCATATCATATACACCGGAAGTCAAAGGTCTTTACGATCCAGTCAAAATAAAAGTTTGGTGTAACTTGAAATAACAGAAATATTACTATTGTACAATAGAATGTGCTTCGATTAATAGAGATAATAATAATAATAATACCGTTTATTAAAACGCACAAACTCAAAGGTCTTCATTGAAATTACAGAAATTATACAGTGGAAATTTAGCCAACTTATTATTATTATTATTATTATTATTAATTTAATTAAATAATTAAATTCATTTGATTACATTTTTAAACTAAATTGTTAGCTTTATGAACTGATTTGATTACATTTTGTAATACATTTTTATATGCCCTTACAATGTTTATATAATATATATTTCCTGTACTCCTGACAGTAAAATATGCCAAAATAAAGGTCCAGTGAAAAAACAAAAAATGTGATATACCGTCAAACCGCCAGAATCTTTAAAAAAAAAAAAAAAAAAAAAAAAAAAAAAAATGTGATACGGATTTTTGGTCAAACCGCCCAGGCACTAATCCACAACAAATTAAAGTAATTTCTATCAAAAAATAAATAAATAAATAAAATAAAAACTTTTAAACTGTTAACCCAAACGTCTGAACGGTAGTGTAAATATGCATAACAGAACTAATTTTCCTAATCAAATTGGAATGTGAATTTTCTTTCTTTTTTTTTTAAATAAGCATTTTCTTTGGAATAAGGTTCTTCTAATGCCTCTTGCACAAGGAATATGCGTTAAGAAAGTAAGTGTTCAGTTTTTCATGTCAACTACAAACCAAGACAATGTTTCTGAGCTAATACAGTAAAGGGAGAAGATAAGTGAAAGAGCAAAAGTAGTTGAGTAAATGTACTGGACAGGAACTGAGAAATTGTACTAGGAGCTCTTTACAAAGAATTCACAGGCATAATTAACCCATGAGACAGTTCCTCCCGTCTGGAAGATCCACTAGCTTCCTGTGAAAGTGGTCATTGACAGGGCAGCTGTAAAATTTATGCATTCTGCCTACTTCTGCTCCCCTTGACATTACTGCAAGATGTCAGCGCTCCCCACAGCATAGCAACATGCCGCAGACAGGCATGGGAGTATGTTAATGGCGTAGGAAAATAGCCAAAAAAGGAAATTAAAATATTGCTTAACTGAAGAGAAATTGCATAGTTTTCCAATATTTTCATGTTGCGTGACACTGACTGCTGTCCTTTACAAAGCTTTGCTACAAACTCTTGTAATAACTGGCAAAACATGAAGGTGATTTAATTTTGTGAGTGGATAATTTTTTTTGCAGTGTTCTTAAAAATTTAATCATTTTTAGATTTGTAATACATTTAAGCCTCTTATACATTTAACACCTGGCAACTTCGAATAACCCAAGTATTACATTTTGGCACATCCAACACCATCTGTGCTACGATTCTGATACCTCAAATTGTGTGCCATTACTTTTCTAAGCAATCAGAAATGATTTCTGCCTGGAGATTGACAAAACAGCCAAGAACAAATCCTGTACTTACACTGAAGGGGGGACCCAAGCCATATTTCGACACCAGGATCTCAATGAGACTTTGGTGTGAACTCTCTTGACTCTTTAGACCTGCAAGCAATCACCTAGTAACCACCAAAAACGCTGCACAGAAACTAATTTAAATCATTCAGAACACACCTCAACACTTACATAGCAACGGTTTCTTTACAAACACCACCATATTTTCATTTTAATTTTAAATATCATGCTATTTACCCTTCGCCGGCATTTTGATTGACAGGTGAACTGACCAATCATAACCCTGATTCCGCCATTTTGTCTGACAAAGCAGTCAGGGGAGTTAGTAGATTAAAGTTGGTGAACTTGAACTTGAAAAATTGTGTGTACTCACGTCTTTCCACGCTTGAAACAACATTCCTTCTGATGTTCATTCATGTTTATTTGTTCACGATCCGCTTGAAGGAGCTACAGCGATCTGTCACAACGCATTAAAGAGACACTATGCTATTTATTGTTTAAACTTCTTTGAAAAATACAATATTTTAAATATGAAACTGTTTCATATCAAAAGTAACCTGCTCTGTCTTGTCTGTCGACACGTTGTCAGTGTCCTCTTTGCTCCACAATGTATTTTTCACTGTGTGAGAACATGATGTGTGGCGTGAGACATAGCTTGTCGGACATAGCAACAGTAAATAAAGGGGGCGGGTCTTTGCAAAGGGTCAATGAAGTCATTTGAAAGCCACATTTCTAGCATATGTAAAACCGCACTCTTCCATCTTAAAAATACATCTAAACTACGACATATGCTTCAATGACAAATGCGGAACAGCTAGTTCATGCGTTCATGACCTCGAGACTAGATTACTGTAACGCTCTACTGGGTGGTTGCCCTGCTCGCTTGATAAACAAACTACAGCTGGTCAAAAAAGCAGCTGCTAGAGTCCTTACTAGAACCAGGAAGTATGACCATATTAGCCCGGTTCTGTCAACACTGCACTGGCTCCCTATTAAACATCCTATAGATTTTGAAATCTTGCTAATTACTTACAAAGCACTAAACAGCTTAGCTCCCCAGTACCTGAGTGAGCTCTTAATGCATTATAGTCCTTCGCGTCTATTACGATCTCAGAATTCTGGCCAGTTGTTAATACCTAGAATATCAAAATCAACCGCAGGCGGTAGATCCTTTTCCTATTTGGCACCTAAACTCTGGAACGATCTTCCTAGCATTGTTCGGGAAGCAGACACACTCTGTCAGTTTAAATCTAGACTAAAAACGCATCTATTTAACCTGGCATACACATGATGCACTATAAACTTTTGTCTTCATATCCGTTAAAGGACTGTTAGTCTGCATAGATCAGGTCAGCCGGAACCGGGAACACTTCCTATAACACCGGATGTACTCGTTACATCTGAAGAAGGATGGCGTCTACGCTCATTTTTGTCTCTCTGCTTATCCCGAGGTTTACCATTTAAAGTGATTGGCTGGATACGGGTGTCGGCGGAGACTGTCAACTGGCTCATCCCTGTGAGGGCCTTACCAACACATCAGCCAGTGGGACAGATCTCCAGCAAACTGTCCCATACCGGCGTGATGAAAAAGATCTTAAACTAGATGGAACTGGATTAAATATCTTGACTGCGATCCCAAATCGGACTTATGACCTGTAACTCTGCCTGAATATCAAGCAAGTGTTCACTGTTGGCCAGTGGAGAACTGGCCCCCCGACTAAGCCTGGTTTCTCCCAAGGTTTTTTTCTCCATTTTGTTGGAGTTTTGGTTCCTTGCCTTTGGCTTGCTTAAGTTGGGGACACTTGCTTGATATTCAGCAGTGTTTTTGATATGCCTGCATTGGCGCCGTTGTATGTGAACTGAGCTGAGCCGGACGATTACGTCACTGTTTTCTCCAGTGCTGATATACATAAATTAACTAGACTAATAACTACTGATCTTTGCAACAGAATGAATCGATAATATATAGAATAAGCTGCACAATGACACCATTTTCTTTGGGAGCTGCTGTGCAGCAAAAATTATTTGCCAAATTATTTGTAAAGCTGCTTTACCACAATTTGCATTGTAAAAGGATTAGGGTTATAAGTAAAAAATAAAAAATAAAGTATAAAGTGTATCGTTTCAGTAATAAGTATGCTTTGTACTTTTTCAGAAGTCTTCATGTTTCAATTTCATTTACAGTTTGTGCACAACAAGAGCCTCGTAATGTATAAATCAAAGCATGTTTAGTAGGGTTGAGTACACTTCATTCCTGTTTTTATTCATTCAGAATTCACTAAATCCATCACTGAAGACTTCATCTAATAAAACTGTCACTGACATTATCATGATGCATTGTTTGAAAAGCAAACAGCCCACTGGTGAGCTTTGAGCCCTCATTGGTACACATGAGCGTCTGGTACAGAGACTTCCCCTTGGGCTCGCAATACAAACGGAGTTAGCATGATTTTTGTAACGCATACTGTCAGGGCATAAATTTTAGCCCTACAGTCCAAGCAGCAAAGCAGTATGTCGTTATCTTCAGATCAGTTATTCATTTGTTTTATCTTAAATGTTCTTATGCCTCTGGAAATGTCACAGTTCACCAGCACAACCACTTTTACTCAGTGCCTTACAGGCTGTCCATTCGGTTTGCTCAGTGAGGCAAATGTTGGCAAAACTATATCAGTGACAATCTGAGGAAATTAATTTAAAATACATATTCAAAATACAATGTCTTTTAAATGTATAATGAATGCATTTACTAGTCAGCTGTAATCATGATGTTCTAGGTTCAATATAAGATATTATGGTAACACTTTACAATAAGGTTCATTAGTGAACTCCATTAGTGAACATGAACTAATAATGAACTGCACTTCTACAGCATTTATTAATCTTTGTTAATGTTCATTTCAACATTTACTTATACATCATTAAAATCTTGTTAACATTAGTTAATGCACTGTGAACTAACATGAACAACCAATGAACAACTGTATTTTCATTAACTAACGTTAACAAAGATTAGTAAAAACAGTAACAAATGTTTTGTGCATGGTTACTTCATGTTAGTTAATACATTAACTAATGTTTAGGTACCTTATTGTAAAGTGTTACTGATATTATGATAGCGTTTGTGGCATAATGTTAATTACCACAGAAAGGCATTCTGAAAAAAGAACGAAAAATTATATGTTTTTACAATAATGCACTTACTGTCACACACACTCAATTTTAGTTGTTCTTAGTTTCTGTTTTCATGGACTTTCAGTTTTTCATCCAGCCTGATCTCATAGTAAATGAGGTTTAAAAACTTTCAGACACAAAACATACATTTTTATACGATTAGAAAGGTGCCGAAACTTACAATATTGACTTATTTATAGCACTAAAGCATAAAAATACATACGTTTTTTTAAGCGAAAATTTTTAAATATTTATAAATCTTTCATTTCATAATAATATATGTATAATTTCCCTTTTATCGTTTTGTAGATAAATGTAAGATCCCTAAACCCCATCCCAAACCTAAGAATGCCCATTTTATACAGAATGTTAAAAGAATAAAACATGGAATGTGTATAAAATGACAATTTTAGTCAAAATATAACATTAAAACAGTATTTTGAGCCACTAATCCTACACTTACCCCTAAACCTAACCATAACCATCTCTTAAAACTACATACTGTTATAAATAAAAGTATAACAGACAAACAAGCGTAATCACAATAATGTATTAATAGTGAAAATGTGGTACCAAAAGTAGTTCAAGTGATGATGAGTTGCAGTCGCAGTCCTCTCTGGCGGTAATAGTTTTTTTTTATGGAGTAAAGAGCAGAATTTAAGTTATTAATACATGAAAATATGAATCCGGCTTCTCTACGTGAAGGCGCGCACTCATTTGAAACATCAATCCACTGAAACACGGCATGTCGCAATCTGTGACGAAGCAGTTGAGCGTTCAGTATCAGCGCCGTAAACCATGGCGTAACGCTTCTCGAGGACAACTTTTGCGCGAGCTTTGACTGTGACGGTTGCTGCTGAGAATGAAGATGAAGTTTGATGGATAAAGGGCTGAATTTGGATCTGTTCCTTACAAACATATGGATTCTAAAGATTTGGAGTACAGGGAACAAATAAAATGGATGTGATTTGTGAATTTATGTTGTGTTTTGTTGTATCTTATGTTTATATTGTCAGTCGCTGCATAAGAGAAAACACCTTCTGTGTCTCACAGCAAACAAACTAAATATTACAAAAATGGTTGAACAATTACAGAAATTTTATTCATTTTTAAGGTTTCAAAGTGTAGTCCTGTTTAGGATTATGTAATCCTCCGAAACGAGTTTGCAACGCAAGTCATGAACAGAAATGTTCTTTCATATCAAGTTGAGTAAAGGTATAATATATTATTGACAACAGATGCAAAACATTAATTTCACAGTTTTAATATTAATACATGGGAATTCATACACATTCACACTTCTCGATCTACGTTTTTTGCTGTTAATAGGCAAGTATTTTTACGTTTTAGTGCTATAAATACGTCAATATTGTACTTTTTGTAAGTAACACACTTTACATAAAAATACACGCATTCTTATGAGATCACGTTGTTTTATCAGTCGCATTTATTTCTTTGTCTTAGTTTCCAACCAGTCATCAGTCGACATGGACACTAATCTAATCATCACACCTTTTGTCTATATCATTTCACACTTTGCACCTGCATTTGGATTAAACCTTGTATTTATTGTTATTATTCTTCCGTTTTCTTCTTCATCTGATGACACTTACAATGGAAGTAAATCAGGCCAAATTTCTGGAGTGTTTAAAAGCAGAAATGTCATGCTTGCTTTTTTTTTTTGTTAAAGCACTAATATAAATTATTCAGTAAATACAAAAACAAATATCTGTTTATGAAGTCCTGGTTGTGCCTTGCCAACATATTTCTGGTGGCTGGAGTTTTTTCCGTCTGCTGTCCTTGAAAGTCACTAAATTTATGGTCATGACATGAATTGAAAGACTGGATATAACTTTACACAGACAAATTCAGCTATTTTATCATACTAACATGTACACTGCTTTATTTTTAACGTGAATTTTTGAAATATATGCATGAATAACTCATCATAAACACTGCAATATTATATAAGCTACATTTTGATTTCATGGGGACTTTAATGTTTATTGTCTGTCCTATTGTAAGTACTTGATGTAACTGTAATTTTGAATGTATTTTTGTGACTGTGACTGTGTTTACATTCAAAATCACGTAGGAGGAGCCTAAACATTCAGTTCTCATCATTACAAGCGTATATAAGCAGCAGCCACTGCATCATCCCAGCAACAATTCTAAACAAATCTAAAATCTGAACGTCTGACCAGTCGAATCCAGAAAAATCTCTTTATTGTTGAGCTTTATGTGTAATCACCAGAATTTTTAAGGCATACTTTGTCCAAATCAGTCATGCTGTATTTGAACTTTGATTTGCAAAGTAGTTCATGTGTTCTTCCTCCCCTGCTGATAATGTGCACAGTCAGTGTGCAAACATGATTATCAGCCTATTGTTCCGTTCAGATGAAGAACTGTACTTAGTAGCCTAATTACTGCTTCAATTTAGACATGCATAATTAATTACCATCAAATCAAAGTAAAGACTAATTAACAATAGAGCAATGATACAGAAGATAAAAAAGATAATTAAAAAGAAACTAAATGAGACACGGCAATCGCTCAGTCTGTCGTATCAGTGATTGTATCAAATCTTACTGTGCAGCAACAGCATGCAGTGATGTTCGGAAATGAGGAAGCAAAGTCCTCAGTTTTTTTGATGTTATATATATATATATATATATATATATATATATATATATATATATATATATATATATATATATATATATATATATATATATATAAAATATACACACACACACAAAAAAAACCATTATATCAGTCATCAAGCTCAGTAAACACTGGTCACAGACACAAAGGGATACCTTTAACTTTTTACCAAGCTGATTGTGATTGCTCGCTATAAAACCCGCCATAGTGATCATGTTTTCAGGCCATTCAAGTTTGATTTTAATGTGACATAAAAAGCAGAGATATCTAAGTGGCTGGGTTGTTTACTTACTTTTTAATTAGTCTTCCCGTTAATCTCATAATTAAACAAGAGGAGGGTTTTTTTCACAAAAACCAATCGTTTCCAATCATAGTGCATAGTGCGCTTTAGGGGGTCTGTTAAAACTCAATTGGTTCAGGGGAGGCAAGAGAGACACGGCCTCCTGCTGTAACTTTACATGCTGGTGTCACTGTTGGATAGTGTTACTTTAGAGAAACGAGTGATTTACACATTTATTACTCTCACATTTTGTAATATTTGCATTGTTTTATTATTGTAAAATGGATTTTCTCATCCATCCACTGCCTCCCTTGCCTCCCCGGAGGAAACACCCCTGCTGCGCAGAATATATTTCCTGCAATATTAATATGTGAAATTCTGCATAAGCATCAACTACAGCACAAATGCATATTGACTTGTGGAAGTGGGCTTATGTGAATCTCTGCGGTGATCCAAGCACAGAGCACCCACGGTGTTGCTGAAGAAATGAGAACCGTTTTGTTGAAGGCATCCACCCATTGTTAAATAAAGGTATTTTATTCAAAGCCTATGTTCTACAAGGCCCACACTCGCACTCTCTCTCTCGCCAAACCATTACATAAGGAGCTTATTGTGTTTGTGTTAGAACACGCTCTAAAAGCAATGAATCAGATTATATACACAAGCTTAGCAAAAACAGATTGTCACATAGTTCAGTTTCAGGACAGAATAGGAACAGCATTCACTGGCCTGCCCAGATTTCATAATTGCTCATGGTTTAAGGTCTAATAAGGACAATTCAACTGAAATTATAATTTGATCGTAATATATCTGATGAGACAGCGTTTACACGTGATGCATGAGCCGTGCTGGTAAATATGGATATTTGTAAGGAACATGATGCAGTCTAATGGCTACTACATATTCACAACCATAACAATTTAATTTATTTTCTATCTATTAAATATTGAAATTTAATAATATTCTCCCCCTTTTTAAATCATACTACTTATTGTTTAGCATGTCGTAAGGCCCAAATAAAATAATTAATAAATTATTAACAATATATACCTTTAAATTATACGGTTTTGAACTGTAAAATAGACAGCTGTCCCGTAAAACCTAAAACGTTGCTACCATATTTTTTACAGTAAAGTTCTGGCAACCACAGCTGCCAGTTTTTTACAGTAAATTTTACAGTGTACATTAAAATCAATTACAATTTTGTCCTAATATAAAATCATTTTAAAATTCAGAATTGATTACTTGCTTTGGTGAGAATCATGGAAATTTACATGGAGGCAATCACTGGGAAACTGAAATAGAAAACATAAAAGTGCATCCCCAATTCACAATGCAATTAGTAACCAGTGAATTAAAACCAAACCCACACATAACAATTATAATTTGTGCATTGTTTGGGAGCATGATCATTGAGGGGAAATGAACAGTAAATGGCAAATAAAAGATGTTTAAGGGTCTCTGAACAGAATAGAAACAGTCCCCCCAAATGAAAAAATTTGCATTAACTGTAAAAATATTTGGAGGATTATCAAAGAAAAAGCCTTGACATGTTTCTAAGAAATCTGCAACTTAGTCCAACAGTACTGTGACTTAAAACCTTCAAAGTTGCTGTATGTAATTTTTGCTGACCGTACTAAAGCATAAAAATACCATATGTTTGCAGAGATTTAGGAAACTTTCTAAGTTCAAATTGCAGTCATGGAAGCCAGCAAAAAAACAGTGTCAGAGATAGCAGATTCTACCCGGCCTAAAAAGCATCTGCAATAAAACATAGCAAACGTATACATTATAAGATCATCTTTCAGTGTAAGGCTCGTCGCTTTCCTTTGTCAACTGTGCTCGTTCCTGTTGTCCTCAATCTGGCAACCCATGTGAGCGTCAAGTCTGAGGAGGAGAGGGTGGGGGAAAAACTCTCTCCAATATTTTGAATTTGGACTGCAGTACCCATTTCAACCACTAGCTGTCAATTTTACTTCACCTTTAAGATTTATAGTTTTCAGCCAGACATTTTATTTAATTTGAAAGAAATGAACTACGTAAGACATTTAAGAACTATGAATTCATTAAACTTTTCAGTACATGCCTCCTTTTCATCTAAAAAATTATTTATATACCTAGTTCTGTCATGCAACTCTAGATGGCACAGGATGATGGGTCCTTAACACAAGCTGATGATATTTACAACTAACTACTTGGGACAAAATTATTTGCACTACAAACCAATGTTATGGCAATACATTAACTCTTTCCCAGCCAATGTTTTTTTTTTTTTTTTTAAAGTTGCCCGCCAGCATTTTCAACCATTTTCATGGCCCACACAATATTTTGTTGTATGAATATCTGAACATACAATATATAAAAGCAAAAAACAGAGCCTCTGCTTTTAAACAACAACAAAAAACCTCATTTTATTCTAGCTTCATGCATTCTTTTTTATCAACACTTGGAATGTGGGTAAGTTTGATAAAAAAAAAATCAGATTCAGAACGATGATTAAACCATAGACTGAGTAGATCGTGTCCATCAAAGCTTTACAGCCCTATACCTCTTAGTGAGTTCGACATTTAATTCGGTAATGTTAGGCAGTTTTCATTTATACGCTGTTGAATGTTTGATGATCACATGAGCTTACATGTGCGTAAGCAATGCTTCGTTTGTTTTTGCTTCTTCTTTTGATCCAGAGATTCTGTACACTTTAGAATGCAAAAGTCAGCTTCAGGAATTAAAAATGCCATACATTTTCTCTACAATAAAGTTGATTTTTAATAATTCTTTATAAACTTTTTAGACAGACCTACCTAATTTTAGCGTTATCTTTAAAAAAAAGCTAAAAAAAAAAAAAAAGCCAAATTCCAGGCAAACAACTACACTACCCATAATGCTGAAGAAAGTCCAATAATAATAATAACAAAAAACTGGTTGTTTGGTTCATAGTTTAGAAATAATGGCTGAAAAAGTGGATGCTCACTTTTGCGCTCTGTCACTAATGGAAAGCAGATGGTAAACAGAATGTTTTCAAAAGTGCTGTTTGTGTACATTTTCTACTGATCATGGTAATTTAAAAGCAAAGATATATCCACAGACGAGTTTACTTTCAGATTTAGGATTACAGAGCTGTATAATCTCAGTAAAGTATGGTATCCTCCACAATCTTGCACTCAGAACAACATCCAACATGGGACATTGTACCCTGCAAACTGTATTAAACACTACATTTTGGGTGTTTTTGCACAGTTATCTGATTTTCATAATTCCTTAAGTGAATTGAGAGCTAAAACATTACAGAAAGGGCATGAAAATAAAAGAACGCTATAAGTGGTCAAAATTCATTCTTATTTAATAAGACATGTAGTTGCGCCAAATGCTTTAGATGTCTGATTAAGTCTCTATGCAATTATACCAGCAGACAGCAATAACCTTTTTACAATGATGCTGCTGAAAGAGAATAGAAAAAAGAGCTGCTCAAAGAGACTGTTTTGGCCTCCCTCTAGGCACATCACGCCTGGTTCATTCACAAAGAATGTCCCACTGGCAGATGACTTTCACATCGCCCGTCCATTAGCTTCTCGCCGATCCCAGTGAGAAGATGAAAGGTCCTGGAGCAACACTAGATGTATAATACATGACCATTCAAACAGACCACATTACACTGAGCCTTAAACACACACACACAGAATTCTGAATTCTGAAAATAATGATGTTACATTTTAATTACTGTAAAAAGTGCGATTTAGATAATTTTCTTAAAGTACACCTGCAGTCTATAACAGAGAGAGAGAAAAAAAAAACGTAAAGGCGAGGCCAACGTTACTGTATATCTAATAACTTTATAGTAGATTTTAACTGAAAGCTTTTTCAGAATTGTTAGGTCAGGGTCAGTTGTAACATTTTAGACATTATTGTATACATTATACAATTTAAGTACATTATTAATTGGCTTTAAAGATGCAATATGTAGTTTTTCGTCCGCTAGAGGTCGCCTATTCAAAGTCGTAGCCTAATGATGCCAAGTTTGAGCGTGGAATCTTGGGACATGTGGTCTTCACCAGAATCGGGATGGGATTCGCAGAAATCATGTTCACGGATGAGATTATTAACGTTACTGTAGTATGAAGCGGAGCAGGAGCGAGTGTTGTGGAGCTGAACGAGACGCTGGAGCGATTGGAGACGAACGCGACACACGCCTTGAGAGCAGTGGAACTTTTATTATGCCACAGTCGCCGGTTCTGTTTATCATATTAGATACATTTGAGTGTGTTCGCTCGCTGGCTGCTGTGAGACACACTACAGTAAGATAGATCGATATTACAATATCATATTAAATGCAGGATGGCTTATGTTGATAAATGGCATGCAATTAATTTTAAAATGTATTGTATGGTGGAGAAAATTCTGTATTACTATTAGAATAAAGCTGCATTTGATTATGCTATGTTAGCTACTTGACAAAAGTGTTTTTCTCTGAGGCATGGTAAAGCACGGTACTCTCGGTAAATCAATTAAATTAGATTTAAACAATAAGACTAAAAGTGTTGAGCTATATTACAATAATTATTTTTCTGTTTATAAGGGTATCAAAACAAATGTTCCCTTGTCTGCGTTGCCACATGACAAGCGTCTTTGGTGTTTCCATGGTTTCCACAAAATAAAACCGATTGTAACGTGGATATGATATCGCCATTGACAGGCGACTCCCTCACACGTCCCGGATCCTTGGTTAAAATTGAGATTTTCTATAGTTGGAAACATTTGGGATATTGTAAGTACTCAACTGAACAAAATATATAACACTGGTCCAGTAGTTTTTGTTATTTTACAGCAAAAATTTTACACATTGGAGCTTTAACTGCTCTGATATTTTTGTACATTAGCACATACAGTGTGACAAAATGTGCTGTGTGGTAACAAAAGGTGTGTTAAACTTTTTTGGGTCCCACTTTATATTAGGTGACTATGTACTTACATGTAAAGTAATCATTTGATACAATGCACTTCTTGTGTACATACATGTTTTCTACATTTTACTTATATTTTTAAAATACCTGCATGTGATTACATCAGTAATTAATTTATGTTATAACATTTATAATTACACTGTTGACCCATTCCTTACACCTTAACCCACTCTTAAACCTACCCATACCACCAAACCTTACCAGTATCCAACCTCAACCAGCAATAGTGTTTTGCAATACAGTATGAACACAATAAGCACATTTTACTTATTTTTTGATGTAAGTACATAGTAGTTAAAGCCCACGTAATATAAAGTGGGACCCTTTTTTGTTTTAATGATCCTTTTGGGGGGAATAACAATGAAAATGTTTCTAAGTTTGTGTCTATACAGATTAGAGCTGCTATGTAATACATTTAAAAAAATCTTAAATATTTAGATTTTTTTTTTTCCAAATCGGTTTGAATGAATGATTCAATGGCTCGATCATAAATACTTGTTTCATTACAGGATGAATCAGTGTTTTTGAAGAAATCTCTTGAATGAATGATTCAATGACAAAAATATTTTTTTAAATTCACTTGTCTCCACCAACCTGTGTAGCGATATAATTAACCTTTCGCAAACAGTTTGATTGACAGGTGATCTGATCAATCATAACCCAGAATCCGCCATTTTATCCGACATAGCGGTCAGGGGAGTTAGTAGATTAACGTTTGTGAACTTGAACTTGAATAATTGTGTGTATTCACGTCTTTCCGCACTTGAAACAACATTCCTTCTGATGTTCATTCATGTTTATTTGATGCTATAAAGGAACTAGTATGAAGAGATGATCGGTTCACGAGCCGCTTGAAGGAGCTACAGCGATCTGTCACGACAAAATAAAGAGCCACTATACGCTATTCATTGTTTAAACTTCTTTAAAAAATTACAATATTTTAAATATGAAACTGTTTCATACGTTGTCAGTGTCCTCCACAATGTATTTTTCACTGCGTGAGAGCATGATGTGTGGTGTGAGAGCACATGGGTTGTTGGACATAGCAACAGGGGGCAGATTTTGCGAAGGGTCAGTTGATACAATCTTTATTTGAAGCGCCAAGCTACTTTTAAAAGATGATCCAAGTTGCTCCAAAAATATTTATTCTATATTCATCTGTAAACATCAGTGTATGTCTCCAAACTATATACTTTTATCCCAGTACTTCTGTGATAATTTGAATTATTATAAGACGGAAATAATGATACCATGTGGTTGAAAAGACCACTGTTTCTGAAGCGGTTTCATACCTATACACGACTGCTTTCTCTGGCTCAACAACGCAGATTTGAATGTTGCACTGTGATATAGCCGAATCGTTGTCAATCTAATCATTTAAATCGAGATCGCAATCTAATATGATTAATCATGCAGCTCTAATAATAATCACTTTCTAAAAAATATATTATAAATTATTAATGAACTGTTTTTATAACATGGAAATGTCATTGCACCCTGGATTTGTGAGGTTGTTTTCCCACATTAGAGTTTCATCTAAGGATTCTAGTGAGGAACTGGAGTTTGTGTTCTATCGATTGCTGAGTAATTGCTCAAAAGGACATCATTATTGAAGGTAAAGACTAAAATACACCAATTAAACGCTCTGCAGCTGAAGTCAGGTGCAAAACTTTGATTCATTTTGAATTTGTCTGAGATGTTGCACAACTCACAAGAAATTGCTCGTTCCATGACACATTTTCACACAAAACCCCAAAATAAATTCATTTATTTTAACCACCTGGATTAATATGTAGCTTTGGTATTCAACTATTCATATTATTTTAATGAATTTACAAAATTGAAGCATGATTTGTCTGAAATGTACTCACTACTAACATCCTCCTCTGTATAGCATCTTTTACACACATATTTATATATTTATTCAGATATCTCTACGTACAATCACATTTTGACAGCAATTTGTTGTGACATTTTTACATAATGTGAATCTGTTGATAGGGATTGTAGAAGGATTGCAGTGAAATGATTTTGGTGTAGGCTTAGATTTTAAGAACCAGGCTGAGAAAGGATTTCTATTTTTTTAGGCAGAGAATTAGAGAGCTGTGGGTGTTGAGTCGTGATGTATCGCATGAAAGAGAAAGGCAGAGAGAAACAGAGCAAAAGACAGAGAGAGATGGGGCCATAAACTGCTTTTAAAGTCAGCGTCACATATGAACACTGAAAGTTTAAACCCATAATGACATATTTCAGTCCAAAATCAAAACAAATTATGTTTTTCTTTTAGAAAATTAAGCCTGTCTGAGGACCTCTATTATACTTTTCAGATATTACCTTTCATGTAGTGTATAATATACATGTTTGTGAAAGTAAAAGGTCTGCAAAGTTTCAAAGATCAAAGTGCAGATAAATGGAGTTATTGTCTCCCAAAAGAAAGAACCGATTCTGAACTGCCTGAAACGAGTCATCAGTAATTCGTCTTACTTCCTACACAAACGATGATTCAATTGTGTTCCCTGGCTGTGTCCAAAATCACATACTCTCTTGAGTAGGCACTTAAAAAAGTATGTTCTATATAGTATCAATGTGTATATGAATGTAAACTGGACATACTACATTCTCCATGTTGTCCTTATCACGTGACCTACCAGCGTCAGTTGTGTCGCTTCACTGCCATTCACAAATCCTCTCCTGTGGCCTCATGGGATAGTAAAGTGTCTATTGTATGCACACTTCTAAATCTCGCCAGAAGTAGTAGGTCATCCGGGTACTTTTTACATACTCTTTTATGTATACTATGAATTAGGACTTACAGTACTTCTGGTGTCACATACTGTTTTTCGCCTACTATATCGTAGTAGCGATTTCAAATGCAGCCCCTGCCTTGTGTTTAAAGACTTTCAAGTTAAAGTGTTTTCTGTTTCTATTGTTTCTGTGTTCACTTCCTGTGTGCTTTGTACCTTGTTTCTATAGCTACCCTTGCTTGTCGCCATAGCAATTCTAGTTTCCATGACAATTAATCAACTTCATCTGCCCTGTGTTAGCCCTATGTTATCTTGTGTATTTAAACCCTAGTGTTTTCCCATGTTCTTGGTTCTGTTGTCCTTCCATTACACCTTTGTAACAAATTTGTAAAATTCCAGCCTACGGTTTTCATTGGCTGCCTGTGAACAATGTCTACTTTGACCCTCAAACACTGTAACTGTTAGTTATAGCTGAGGCCTGGGAGAGTTTGGGTCATGTTGTCAACATGTTTTCTGCTGCAAAAGCAAATCCACGTTCAGAAGGATGAGGCTGCAATTGATTAAGCAAAACCAATGCTATTGTTACTGTATCTAGAGCTGAGGAAGATCCGGAGCTGAAATTCACATATGGTAATGGGTGTTTCATTTCCGACACATGCTGGAAGCGGTAGACCAATCACAACAGACTGGGCCATCTGACCAATCAGAGCAGACCAGGCTCTTGGAAAGGAAGGATTTGTAGAGACTGAATGGTTGATTGAACTGTATCAAACACTGCGTGAAAATAAGTGATGTTGCAATAAAAAGTTCTGGCATTAAACTCTAGATGGAGCAGGCTGATAGGTCCTTAACTCAATTTGTGTCACATCATTATCTACATAGCATAGCTGATTGGTTGCTGTAGTTGTTGCAAACATTCAAATACTTGGCATTGTTTGCTGTCAGCAGTCTGCAGTGTGCTTTCAGAAACCCTCCACCTTCCCCAGCTCCACCTGTATAGATTTGCTATGGGGTTTATTTCATGTTTGTTATATGTCTGTGCAGTATGTCTCACATGCTCACAGCAATGTCTGTGAATGTATTTCTCAGTAGCAAGTCTCTGTACTAGCAATAATTGTAAGCAATAATTATTCTATCAATAATCTATTCCGCCAAGACCAAATACATTAACATTGCCACATCCATTACCATGCTAATCTCTCAGAGAGTTGTCATGAAATGTATATTATGAGTAAATTAAAGTGTTTCTTGACCTTGGATGCATGTAAACCCATTGTAGGAGAAACCAGAACAAAGTTAGGAACCTTTTAAATGCGCCACTTAAAATATTTTAACATTGTGACTGTCTTGAAAAAATGCAAAAACACAATTGTAATTCTAAATTATTTATACATCTTTCATAGTAATAGTTATACTGCTTTTTAATAGTCATAAAAAGAATGTCAAAAATGCAGATCTTTAAGGAAAATATCTTTTTTTCCCCTTTTCACTTTGGGGTGAAATGATTTTCACCCACAAACAAAGGGAGATGAACACTACCATATCTATGATTTTCCTGTTTTGAATGAATACTTTTAATAAGTGTTTAACAAGAAGGGGGAATGCGTGAAAATACCGCAATTACCACTTCTCTGTACTTTCCCTTCAGAGGCGAATGACCTCTCCCTCTCTCAGCACACTTTCTGTAAGCAATCTCTCTCCTCTCAAGAGCATTGCGGTAAGCTATAAATACATTTGACACTGCAGTATACTATAGTCACCTTTATGAAAAAATGTGGCAAACCCAGGGAATTCTCCATCTTCTGTCCTGCAGCACACATCAGACTACATGAACGGATATTTGTTTTCAAATGTTCAAAGTGTAACATATAACGCCTGGCTTTACCCTGCAGTGTGCGCTGTGAGTTTTGGAAATGTACTGTTTAGCTGCTAAACAGACTGCCCTAAGTCTTTGTTTCCAAAGCAAAGGAGCGACCAGCATAATAGGGGACAAATATGGTGAAAGTATCAATAAAACTGTAATCTGAAGAAGTTATAATAATTATATTATTATTATTCATCTGTGTTATTATTATTCTAATTATAATAATAATAATAATCTAATAATAATATATTAATAACACTGATAATAATAATAATTATAAGATTTCATTTAAATAAAAAGAAAGAAAGAAAGAAAGTACAGTGGATAGTAATAATAACAATAGTAATAACAATTGGAGCAATATTAATCATTTTCACCTGTGCTGTTGTTGTTATTATTATTATTCATCCTTTCATCCAACCATATATTATTATTATTATATCATATATTATTATTATCATATAAATACAAAAATGAAGTACAAAGGATGCAACAGTGTGAACTGCATTTTCTCAGGAAAAAAGCGCACAAAAAGCAATCTTACCTGGCTAACAATTTCTTCAAAAAAGTTGCACCATAAAATCCTTTAATAACCATTGTAAAACACCAAGAAAGATAACTATAACAAAATGACTATATTATAGCGTCCATACCAGTTTATTTTAAGCATGCACTGCTTTTGCAGTTTTGTCATCTGTCTCTTTAAATGCTCAAGATCTTTAAGGTCAGGTGGATTCTGATTGGCTGTCAATGCTTTCATCATTCATCAGCCAGGGGTAAAAAAATTATTCTGAAAGTGCTTCCAACGATATAGTTTCTCTGTGCCGTTATCGTTATAGTTGAGGTGTGGACTCTGCTTTTCTTTTATATTTAGATGATATTTAGTACTATGTCTTAATCGTTATCATTATAGTTATCGTGTTTGATGTGAACAGGCCTCAACTCATGGCCTCTTGTGGCTTTTTGCTTTATTATAAAACAGAACATTCATACTCTAAATTACGGTGTAAAATAGGCATTATTGTTACATGTGTTTCTGTTCTGGACTGTTTTGTTGTCATGTCTCACATGTGCTCTTTGTTTTGGTTTTTTCCTGTCACTCGTTTGTCATCATCATCATCATCATCAGCTGTGTCTTGTTAACTACCCTGTTTCTCCCATTGTTTGCACCTGTATATAACCCCTGTGTTTTCCCTCAGTCCTGGTCCGTTCTCGTTAGTGTAATGACGTGTTTTGTGTTCTCCCGTACTGCATCTTTATTAAAAGCACTTCATTATGTCTACTCCTTCGTCTCTGCGCCTTCCTAGATACACGTCACATAACAATTATACTGTACACACACTTGTGGCCACATATCAGTTGCAATATGTTGCTTAGAAATACAGGTTCTTTACTGGCATCTAAGAACCTTTAACATCCATGGAATATTTCCATTGCACAAAAGGTTTTTTATAGTGGAAAAAGGTTCAGTTTATTAAATTATTAAAATGATTTGATTATTATAATGTTCTTCACACTAAGAACATTTATTTATTTTAAGAGCTGTTCACTGAAAGGTTCTTTGTGTAGCCCAAAATGATGGTTCTTCTATGGCATTACTGAAAAAAAACCTTTTGGAGTGTATAGTAGGGCTAATTGACTACATTATTATTTTATTATTATTATTATTAATAATAATAATAATAATAATAATAATAAATGTAACTAATTCTTGGCATGTATGTTGGCATATTAGTTAGTTGTTGAGAGCTTCTCACCTCATGAGACAGGTAGAAAGCTGCAATTCCCAGGGGCCAGAAACAGCAGAGCATGGAGAAAACACTGAGGCCCAGGTGGTCCCTCGGAGGCATCAGGAGGAAATTGTCTTCACTCTCTGAGTCACTTGAGTACTCACTCTGCAGAAAACACAGAAAACACTAAATGAATCAGATGACGAAGAGGCTTTTCATCAAACTCTCTCCATTTCACATCTCTGTCCTTATTTTTAGAGAAAAAGAAAATTTTTAGACCAAAAAAGTGTAATAATAATGCTATAATATATACATACACACACACGTATATATATATATATATATATATATATATATATATATATATATATATATTATATATACACAGTGGGTACGGAAAGTATTCAGACCCCCTTAAATTTTTCACTCTTTGTTATATTGCAGCCATTTGCTAAAATCATTTAAGTTATTTTTTTTTCCTCATTAATGTACACACAGCACCCCATATTGACAGAAAAACACCCTTTTGATCTAATACAGCCATGAGTCTTTTAAGGAGGTCTGAATACTTTCCGTACCCACAGTATATAGGGCAGAGTGAACTGCTCCCACACAGTCTCAAGGAAGATGGGTCGATACTACATCAGCTAGACTATACTCACATAGGATTTACATGAATACAACTCTGCTTAATCCTTAAACCATTTTGTCCCCTAAATCCGATATGTGACATTTTAGATGCTACATTGACCTAAAGATCTTTTTTGGCTTTGTGTTTCGTGTGTTTTGTTTATTGGATTTTAGTTTGCATTTTACCCTGTTTCTGTTCCTGTTTCTTGTTCTGTGTGCCATTTATGTAGTCCTTTGTAGTTTTTATAGTTGATTAGTTCTGTGATCATAGAGTGTGGTCCTTACATGGGTGTTTTGTTGGTGTGCTCATGCTGGTTTCTCTGGTTTTCAAGTTCCTGTTTTTCTTTTGTTATTTATTGTCTATTCAATAAAATAACTGCATCTGGATCCAGCTAACCTTTGCTTTTGAGTTCACCAAACATTACAGAAGGCTAGACCAAATAATGGATCCAGTAATCCATTTAATTAGGCTCCGTCAAGGAACGTTTCCCTCGAGGACCACACCAGAGACTTTTTGACATTGTGTATCTTACAGACTTCCCATTGTGTATACTACAGACTCAATAATCATTTCCAATCTAAACTCATCTGTGATGGTCCTCGCGGGTTACTGTTGCTGTAAAAACATTATTTTGACATATTTTACATTACTGCGGCACCTCTCTTCTCAGTCTGCCAGTACCGCTATGTTTAGGTCCTGTCTCCATGAAGCCCATCCTTCAATGCACTGCAGTCTGGTGGTCTCAGTGCACTCAAGCCCCGTGGTCCCAGGTTCAGTGGTCACAGCACATTCAAGCCAGGTGGTCCCAGCATATCCAAGTCTGTTGCTCTAGAGTCTGGTGGTCTCAGCTAGTCCACGTCCGGTGGTCCCAGAGGTCGTACTGCTATTGGCTGCACTTCCTGAACTGGCAGAAGCCATCTTATGGGTTTAGGCCGCACACACACGTGTACAGCTCCTCTAATGGCGGCGTACGCTACTTTTCCTCCTGAGGTGGCTATGTCTGCTTGTAAACACTCGTCCTGTCTTGCAACAGCCAATGAAACTGTCACTGATCTCTCTGCCTGCCCTGACATGGCCAAGAAGGCTGCCTTTGAACTCTGTGCCTGCTCTGTCATGACCATGGAGGTCGTCCCTGAACTTCCTGCCTGCTCTGACACAACCTCAGAGATTATACATGAACTTTCCATCTGGCTTGACGTGACCACGGAGATCATCTATGAACTCTCTGCCTGTCTGGTAATGACCTAGGAAGCCGTCCTGGAACTCTGCTCTGACACAGTCAGGAGGCTGCCTATGAACTCTCTGCTTGTCCTGTATTGGCCAAGGAGGCCTTCTCCAAGCCCTCTGCAATGGCCATAAAGGCCATTTATAACCTCACTCTGCTCTCTATTACAGTTCTGCCAGCTCCGTCGTGGTGATCTTCAGCTCCGACAAGGGGATCTTCAGTCCTTTCAGTCCTGGATCCGGGCCGTGTCCGGGTCGGATGGGGGACCTGCACCTCTGCCCGGCAGCAACGTGGCCCTGGGGTGTCGGCGGAGACTGTGTGAACTAGCTCACCCTTTGTGAAGACCTTACCGACTCATCAGCCAGTGGCACATATCCCAACAAACCGTCCCATACCGACGTGATCAAAAAGATCTTAAACTAGATGGAACTGGATTAAATATTTTGACTGTTGCGATTCCAAATCGGTTTAATGACCTGTAACTCTGCCTGAGTATCAGACAAGTGTTCAGTGTTGGCCAGAGGAGAACTGGTCCCCGACTAAGCCTGGTTTCTCCCAAGGTTTTTTTCTCCATTTGTTGGAGTTTTGGTTCCTTGCCGCTGTTGCCTTTGGTTTGCTTAAGTTGGGGACACTTGCTTGATATTCAGCAGTGTTTTTGATATGCCTGCATTGGCGCCGTTGTATGCGAACTGAGCTGAGCCGGACGATTACGTCACTGTTTTCTCCAGTGCTGATATACATAAATTAACTAGACTAATAACTACTGATCTTTGCAATAGAATGAATCAATAATATATAGAATAAGCTGGACAATGACACCATTTTCTTTGGGAGCTGCTGTGCAGCCAAAATTATTTGCCAATTATTAATGTAAAGCTGCTTTGCCACAATTTGCTTTGTAAAAAGCGCTATATAAATAAAAAATAAAGGTCCTCTGCGATGGTGGCCTTCTGCTTCGCCATGGGACTCTGTTACATATTCCCTGGCTTTGAGTTTCATGTTTTTTGTTTATTGGACTTGTAGTTTGCATTTTTTTGTATTTTTGTAGTTCTATGTAGTTTTTCTACTTGATTCGTTTTGTGATCAGTCTTGTTTGCCTATTACCCCTTGTGTTCGAGTCTGGTCCTTACATGGGTGTTTTGTTTGTGTGCTTATTCTGTTTTCTCTGGTTTTCTAGTTTTAGTGTTTGTTTTGTTTTATTATTTATATTTATTATTATTTATTATTCAATAAAATAACTGCATTTAGATCCACCTAGAATTACACCAACAAAACAACCACAGCAAACCTGAAGCTTTTTTTATCACAATTTTTAATAAATACTGATTACAGTACCATAATATGATGTGATGTTTCCCCAAGAGGCCTACCTAATGAGAGTCATTCTGTAATGAATCCGTTCCGTTGTCCTCCATCCACCTGCCACCAGAGGTCGCCCGCTCATATCATGGACTCCATACACCACACTACATTTCCCATAAGTCCCTTACCCTCATGTTAATCATTGCCCAGCTGTAGCCAATTTATGTCCCTATTTAAGTTAACCCTCACACACTTGTGATTTGCGAAGTCTTGTTCCACTGTAACCGTTCTGAGTGTTATTCCTGTTTTTGCCTGTCTGATTTCTGATCCTGCCTGTTTTCTTGTTTTGCTGTTTATCCACCTGCCCTTTGACCTGTTTAGCTTGGATATTAACTACAAGTCTGCCTTTTCCCTGTTACTACGGTGTGCTGTTGAGTTGACCATTGCCTGTCTGACTACGTTTTAGAAATAAAGCTGCATTTGGATTTCAACCCGCTGACTCCGCGTTACACATTCGTTGCATGACTTTTTGAAGTCATTTTATGCAAAAAAATTTCGCACACAATACAAGCAGAATGACTCTTTCAAATTATATTATCAAAAGTCAAAATAATAATTAGCTATTTTCAAATAATTTTCGTGTGAAATGGTACCTTTTTTGTGAAATTCCTCCTATTCATTCTGACACACAAAAAGTTTTTTTTTTTGAGAAACACAATGCATGTTCCTTAACCCCAGTGAATTATCAGAAGCGTATTTATACCATAGTATCCATTTATTCACACAGAGACAATTCATATATAATAGTATATCATAATAGTATTAGCTAAAAGCTAAAACTATAGTCTCCAATATGAGGCAGGGTGTGGAAATTAAATGACAAATGGAATTTAATATTCCTTTGATTGCATGACCTAGGTACACCATATTTCTTATTATGCAAATATACCTAATGAAGAATGAACAGTTGCCAAGTTCCAGTCCAGCCTCATCGACAAACTTCAGTACACATCTTGCAAGATCTCATTTGCTCAAATTGGCTTTAGCTGTGAAGTGGCAAGTTGCTCTGATAACCTGGCACATCTTCTTCCAAACAGAATGTCATATGATGCAACGCGTGTGAGGACGTAATGGTGCAACAGATTGAGAAGTGTGTCTGCATAATAGGAATGTCAAGTGTTTCATTAATTTGATTCCAAATTGAATTTCAAAAAGGGCAGAGCATATTCTAAAGGTTGTGATTATGAAAGGAGGCGTGATAGAGTTCTCTCTGAAGGTAAGAAAGCAGCAGATTAAAAAAAACAGCTATAGGCTTGTGAAAGAAATGTTTTGAAATGTTGAAAGGGAAAGTGTTACATGAGTCATCGAGTGGCTGTGCATGCTGTCCTGTGCTGTATGATGTGATGGGGGTTTTTTTCAGGACAATGCAATCAGATTTTCATTCCCCACGTTTCACTGATTAATCTCTCCACAAATTACATTTTTGATTAGCCGATTATGGAATACCCAAAAGAGAAAGTGTGTCTGTTGAGGTTTATGCAGTTTACTCAGCTATAATTGAACTATCACAATATGCTGCAAGCAAAAGTCACATGCTGTGACTTTATTCCCTAAATATTCACATTCCATGAGAATTTTAAATGAAAGAGTCTGGTGTAAGTAAAATGTTCTATTAAAACATAAAAGGAATAGGCCACACTACAGACATAACAACTTTAAAGCAGGGATGCACGATATTTATCAGACCGATAAATTATCGGGCGATATGGGTGAAAATGACGTAATTTTTATTGCTCCGATAATTAAAAGAAATCCGATAACTAAAGTACGCTGGCTGGTAAATCAATCAGTCTAATTTATCCGAGATTCATCCACTTTCCGATAGCAATTGACTGCAGCTTTAAAACTGTGTCGCACTCATTACATCATTATCTGTGAACACTTCGCTTTTTTTTTTTCTCAGGACAATGCCATTGCTATTTGCAAAGCATGTTTAGCAAGGATTCAGAGAGGAGGAAAAAGGGCATCAAGTTTTAACACAACAAATCTTATATTTCACGTGAAAAGTCGTCATCGCAGCGAAGCTATATTAGGGGTCGTTCACATATTGCGTCTAAAAACGCGTGCAAAGCGCAGCTGCGCCATTTTCTCCTTCTTTCCAAAGCGTTTGTGCTCCCGTGGCGTCTGTTCATGGTTGCATAGCAACCACAGACGCAGTTTTTAGATGCGACAGATGCCCTATGCTCTTTTATTGTTAATTTTTTTTCCCGAGGTTGACAAATGTTCATGCATTTTATTTATACATGTGAAAAACATGTGACGTAGTCTATATACCTTCCTCATCCTCATGCACTAAAGGTCGAATAGATGCATTTCTTTGTTATGCATGAAATGCTTGAATATAATTTGTTGTTAAGTGCAGATAAACCTTGTTCTGTCATAGTTCTGTTAAACCCTTCCTGTTACTAAGTATCGTGGTGCCTTACACAAAAAATAAAACATTTGAAGAATCAGGACTGATGTTTATTATAGTTAGGCCAGGGCTACTAAAATATCAGTTTCATCAGTGCATCTTAGATTTTCTATTCTCCTGGGTGTACAAACTACAGATTATATGAAATTTATAATATAAAAATATGAACTTATTGGTTATCGGTATCTATATTGATATCGGCCATGAGGAGGACTTAATTATTGGTTATCGTATCGGTTAAAATTTTTCATATCGTGCATAACACACAATTTAAATTTAAAAAACACAAATTTAAACACAAAAATAATTTTTTCCAAAAATATCATTCCAAACCTCTACGCTGTTATTTTTCCATGGAAGACAAAGGGCAAATCTGTTTTTAATCTTCAAACAGTTCTTTTCCATACAATGACCATTAAAATTTTAATTAAATTATCATGTTATGATAAATGGACTTTATTAACGGGGACCTATGCCCTTTTACAAAGTCTTGATTTAGTTTTTGGGGTCTACTAGAAGAGGTTTTCACGCTTGAATGTTCAATGTACATTGAATGCAGCACCTCTCTTCTCAGTCTGTCAGTAATACTCTGTTTAGTTCCTGTCTTTGCAGACCCTTTTCATACTCAAACAGCAACATTACATACACACAATCTGAATTTTTTATTTTTAATCCGTTGACTACATGATCAGATGAGGCTTTTTTGGAGGTTACGTAATTGACAACAAAGTGAACTTGATGAGACACAGTCCACAACGCATCTGCACGTTTGGCTGTGCTCTGCAGTGCTCACTTGCGCAGGGCTCTGTGAAGCTGCACATCGGCCTCGGAACAGGTGGCGCTAACAGGCGGGCAGCAGCAGGAAACTGGCTGTCCAGACCAGCTCTCTTTACGCTTTCTGCACCCTTCTGATCAGCCACTCTCTCTCCCAGTCATCTGGCAAGAGCTCCAGACACATGCTCTCGCGAAGATCAGCAGCACCATATGACAAGATGGTGTTAAATTAGGGGCAAAGACAGAGCTCACACCTTCCTTATAGCGACAAAAGTATAATTCACATGGGTAAGGATTACAAACAAAACATTTGTGTGATGCATAAATTATTTGAAAAGACGGAAAATCCACTTTAGCTAACATCTGGCTCTGTTCCAAAACCTAGTGAGCTGCCTACGTAGGCAGTATTGTAAACCCTGGTTTATGTGTAAGGGTGTGCATGCAAAAAAGTAACGTAGACTATTATGTATTCACAGCACTTCTGGTTATGCGCATTGGCACCCCTCAAGCCTTTGTCCAAACTTCAAAGTTGGTGCTTCAATTCCTCTTACCTATCATTAAAAAAAAAACTCATTATCTCCCTTGCAAGCATTGGTATTTATCGGTCTCTGGGTATCGTCGGAGAGCCCACAATACGATGTAAACATGATACTAAAGCCAAGATATGATATTATTGCAATTTTAAACATTTTGCGACATGCTAAGTGTTGCGATAACATATTACGATATATTGTAATCTGTTACCTTTTCTCAACTGCAAATATCCCCAAAGGAAGTCCACACATATTTTTATCTAATAAAATAAAGTTCTCAGTCTGTTAATTTCACATCCATCTCCTTCATCTCTTCCTTGTTCAGTATTTTCCTTCCTTGTATTTTATGTACTATTAATTTATTTTATTAAATGTTTACACAATTCGATGTTTTCAAACTCAAGTCAATGCATTTGCTTTTACAATAACCTTACTAAAGCCTTTTTTGCTGTCGTAATTATGTAATTGATATAATGATTATAATTGCAAGTGAAAGTTTAGCTGCATCGCAGCATGCAGCTGGCTTGCATTTGCATGTTGAATTAAGACGTTTAATAACATGTAAACATGCATCAAGTGGTTAAAGCTGCAGTCTGTAAGTTTTGGCTCTTTGTCGCCATCTCTGTTTGAAACCTGCAATTGCAGTCATTTGCGGAATTATCATCATAACGTGCGTTGTGCATCAGCACGACTCCTCACTACTCAGCACGGATGAATCTAATGTTTGCTGCCAGTCAACACATCGGTGTGGATGTTGTGCTTCGAAAACACAGATTCTACGTCTTGGAAGTGTGACCAAAATAAGAATTTTCACTGGAAAATGTCATCAGAACATAATACGTCTGCCACTTTTGTTCTGACCAACTGAGAAAAAAAACATTAGGCCTAAAATAAATTGCACTGCCAATGGTGATTTAATCTAACGATCACTTAGCTAGGATTCCGTCAAAACGTGCAAATGATTATTATTGTTATACTTTGTTCTCAAATTGTTAATGGTAACAACATCAGCATCGCGTGACTATGTGTATTTAGTGTGTGTTAGCGTTACCTGAAGATATCAATTTCTGTTGCCACTCCGAAGTCCGACGACTTTTGATTTTGATTACAGGTGAATCTACAGTTCTTACTGATACTGATGATTGACATTTAGACCTTTCTGGATTACAATCCGCCATAAAAATGATGTTTAATTATTCCAGCTGCTGTGAGAAAAGGCTATAAATGATCTGTCACCTGCAGCATCCTCACATGATACAGCCACTAGCTGGGACTCTTTCTTTATGTAAACAGATGTGACATAATGACGCAAAGACGAACGGCTCCATGCTCGAATTTCCCACGGAAACCTACCAGTACCACTCATTATAAAACATTATTACAAGCTTACCGTTGTGAATCAGGATAAGGTAAGGAGATAGTTTTGAACACTGGCTGGTTATGTATTTGCTCAAAAATTGATTTTGGATCATTTTTAGCCATTAAAAAAGTTACGTTTTGCAGCTTTAAAGGGTTATTTCACCCCAAAATGAAAATTCTGTCATTAAATACTCACCCTCATGTCATTCCAAACCTAATCTAGTTAACATGCTTAGAACATGCATATGGGAACGCAACATGTGCCAACCATCTTCCCAAACTTGTAATGTAATGTCTTAGTTTTGGTTTCAGCTTATAAACTGGCTGCTGTCAACAAAAGAAAAGCTTTTAAGTTTTACTTCTTGGTTTAACATCTGAAAATGAAAAAAAACTAAATAATAGTATTGTAATTTTACAGTTGCACTGTAAAATAATACCATTTTTTACATTTATAGTGAAATATTGCAATATTCTTTGTTTTTATTTAGTGAGACAAATAATCCTAATAAAAAATCGTAATAATTATAAAAAAATATTATTATTATATTTAAATCAATATAAAATCACAAATGTTTTGGCCAAATTGTGCAGACTTACACAGCACAGCAAACATAACGCTTTTTTTTTAAATCACATTTTAACTCATAATCACGTTTTTTTTTCTGAAAAATCTCATTCGACATTTTCCCCCAAATCATGCAGCCCTACCACTGACTTTCATTGTAAAAAGAAAGGAAGTCATACAGATTTGGAACGACATGAGGGTGCGTAACTATATTTAAAAGTGTAATAGTGTGCAATCTCTCACCTCAAGTTCTTGAAATTCATCATCATCGTCATCTACATCATAGGAGAGTGTGTGGATCTTGGCGTCTTCCATGGAGAGATCCAGAAGCCTGCTGTCAGTGAACAAAATTCCATCTTTTGTGACAGCTGAGCCAGACGAGGCAGGGGTCATTTCCTCAATGAAGGTGGTCTCGCAGCAGTCCCCTCCCTCTCCCCATGCTCTCAACACGCTCTCAGGGTAGAGAATGAGGTTGGGCCTGTAGTAAGGGTCTATAGCCTGGGGAAGGGCGCTGGGGTTGAGCAACTGTGGGGGTCCTCTACCATCCGGTGTCCTATTTTTGTCCTTGGACACCACATGGCCCTGGTATTGAGGGGCAGAATAGACTGATACCAGTCCTTCCTTAGTCTCCACCATTAAGTTGTGGGTATTGATCAAACCATTACGTTTGCAACATTCATGTCCAAAGTCCGCACTCCCTGCTAATGGGGTTTTCCCTTGAGTAAGATGGTCTTTCTCTTCTGCCACCCCTGTTTCTAGTCGTGTTCGGGCCCCTTTCTCCATGCTGGTCTGTTGGTGTGGAGGAAGGCTTGCCTCATGAATGGCTTTGTGGAGGCATGAGGTTCAAGAGTCACTCCCCTTTCTCCTGCAAGAATCCACATCACCAATGGTTATAAAACTGTGATGGAAGAATTTAATGTTAGAGTTTAACAGAATAATAAATAATGGTGAATTCTCGCAAAACCCGCCATCATATTTCACCCCAGAATCATGAGAAAGCAAATTGTAATTATATTTTGCTCGTAAAAAATTAAGACTATTTCTATCATGAAAACTCTCTGAAGATTTTTAGCATAATAATGGATATGACAATGTTAATGTATTTGGTCTTGACGGAATAGATCTGTTACGCTGCTGCTGCAGTTGATTATTGCTGTTGTAGACTATTGCACAGAACAGGGACTTGCTACTGCCAATACAAACACCAATACGTTACATGTAAGATACTGCTCCTGCTCAAATTGCATATATAAAATTACCCTAGGTTTATACAGGTGGAGCTGGGGAAGGTGGAGGGTTTCGGGGGAACTGCTATAGTAAACGATATTCAGCTATTTGAATGTTGAGCAGCAAGCATCGTTGGCTGCAGATCAACAGGAACCAATCAGCTTGTGCAATGTAGTAAACAATGTAAATGTCATCCGGTTGCATTAAGGACCCAGTCTGCGTCATCTAGAGTTTCATGACAGAATTTGGTATTTATACACAATTAATTTAGCCGTTTTTTCGTGTACCTCCCCAATTCTCACTACATTAAATGCTTTGTATAATGAAAAATAATTTCTAATGACTGTCATATGTAAATAAAATATTTAAATTTATACAATTTCAACTCACCAAACATGTTTTGCAGCAAAACCTAGTATTTGTGAGATTCAAATGAATAATAATAAAAAAAAACTCTGAATTGAAATAGAATTATAGTGAAAATATTTAAGAACAAACTGAATATAATCTTTTTATAATAAATTTTTCAGATGAATACAGACCATGATGGTAGACAAATTTCTGATGTTCTCAGACTTATATAGTATTCAATACCAACTTTGTTTGTTTTTTGAACTCTCAAAAGATCCTTGTATTGTTGTTTCTCAGTCATTTGAATGTTGGTTGCTCTTAAAAATGCATAAAATGCATGTCTAGGCCATCAATTCGCAGAGCTCTGCACCAACGCATTATCTAAAACCCTACAGCCACGTTGCCGAATACACAAACTTTCTTTTCTGCTAAGTTCAGCAGTGTGCCGAATAAAAGCTGTGTCCATTGCTGGGGGCATCTAATGGGTGCACAGCATCCTAATCTGATTTAGAGTCTACTGCCATGAGCACAGAAAAATCCATCACACCATCAGCAGAGTCTTGTAAGCATTTAGATGCTTCGGTGGTACTGTAAAGTGTAGGAACCTGATCTCAGCACTTTGTCCCTCAAATCTGACACTGTTTACAGTGTTTTAGATATGCTAAAGAGCACTGAATATCCTCAAAGGAAACATGCATCAATTTAACAGGACTAGTGTGAAAACATCAATACCACAATAAAGACTCCAGGAATAAAACATTAAACACTAGTGATAGACCGGGCCATTTAATCGTACAATATTTGGCTGTTTTCAGACAAAAGTGTTTATCTCCCCACTTGTCAGTTCAAAATTCTGTTTGTGTCAAATGTGTTTGTGTACGACTCATTTGCTGATACTTAATTGTATTACTTATATTATATAGATATCGCCATCGTCACAGAAAATCCCACATAGGTTGACTACTGTATCAAATGCATAATTCAAACAAACCTTAGTCTGGTATAAGACTCTTAGAGTCGTAATTATAAAACCTTCTCAACAAAATTCACCAAGTAAATAAAAATGTCTTGTTGGTAAACAGAGAGCGGGTTTCTGAAAGGGAGTACTCCAGGTTTTGTAGGGTTGTGAATTGATTCCAAGAACAATTGATTGCTGATGGAGTTGGGTAATGAACATATTCCTCCAATTTAAAAAAAAAAAAGTGAATTTAAAACAACAGTTGGTTACACATATGATATAGTGTACAAAGGCACATTTGGTTTTATTTTCCTCTAAACCATTGGACAAAAACCTGCCACAGCACTTTCCAAAACATCCGCTTTTCAAGATACACGTGGAAATGTGGCTGATCCAAATTTGAATGAACCAAAGTTCATTCTGTGCTCATTTGAGCTAATATTTTATATTTTTAAAAATGTTGTAGATTTATGTAGCAAATGAGAATTGTTAAAATGATTTAATATATTTTGAGACAAAGGTCTTGTTAATAATTTTCAATAATAATAGTTTTGTTCAAGGTAATTAAAGCAACAGTTTTTCAATAACGTAAGAATATGTAAAATTATGGGATTTAGGGTAAAAGTGCACCAGCTGTTGGAGCGAAAGACACAATAATTAACATGATAATAAACAGCTGGCTGACTTTTCTATTTGTTAACATGACGTGGTTAAATCAGATGGTATATATATATATATATTAAGTTGGGTGTCCACCTTAAATATAATACCCATATTTATAATGAAACCATCATATTTAAAATGATGATATTAATCATATCATATAATAAAATATAATGTATTGTTACTACTGTAAATCCATATTAACTTATTTTGGGATCTCCATTGCTTTCAGAATCTTTAAGTGTTAAAATAATTATGTCTCTGTATTTTTAACATATATTTTAAAAAAAATTGTATTAACATTTTATTGACAGTATATGTATTGAAAAAATCTTTTATTTATCAAAATAAACATAAAATAGTACAAACGTTACTAAAGTGATTCTTTTAAACATGTAATAACTTAGACATTATTAAAAAAATTATTTTAGCTAAAGTATTTATATCAATACTGTGCGCCTTTTACCCTGTGTGTCTGTGGGGTCAAACCCCACCTCACCACCTCACACATTTATAAGAAACCACTTTTATTTTCACACAAAATATGTTGCTCCATCAATGTTCAATAAAAACAAAAAACATTTCTGCAATCATACCCTATGGGAGTAGTTAAAAACATTTTTCTTAAGGTGTGCCTTTAGCCCTGTTCTAAAAGGAATAATGTGAAATGGAATTTTTGTTTCCCTGCTTCGTTTAGATTAACGAACGGAAAATGAGATTTTGGCTCATTTCTCATTTTACCTTTGTGGTTTACAAATCGGTTATTGGCTTCGCTTTTTCATTCACACATGTGGGTGGTGTCTTCAGTACGGCCTTAAAGGGTTAATTCATCAAAAAATGATTAACCCTCATATTGTTCCAAACCAATAAGACTTTCGCTCATCTTCGGAACACTCTTTGGATCTTTTTGATGAAATCTGAGAGCTTTCTGTCCCTCCACTGACAGCCTACGCAACTACCACTTTCGAGCCCCAGAAAGGTAGTTAAGAAATCATTAAAGTAACCCATGTGACTCCAGTGGTTTGCACAAAAACACACAATTTACCACTTTAATTTACAAAATATTACTCTCCAAGATCTTCATTTGTGTTCCGAAGATGAACAAATGTCTTATGGGTGTGGAACGACATGAAAATGAGTAATTAATAACAGAATTTTCATTTTTGGCTGAACTACCACTTTAATTCTGTCAGGCACAAAATTACTGCTGCCTCTAACACTGACACAGTGTTTGGTGTAGTATTGATTATTTCTATATTTAAGAGCCAGGTATGATTTTCGTACATTAGAAGCGAAACGTCGCAGCCCAGCGATATATTTCTGCTTCATGTGTAGTTAACAGTAAGTGGTGGTTCCTATTATTATTAGTTAAACTCCACTGCGCCGTTGTACAGAATAACAGCACAAGGCTGTGATTATTCAGTGTGGCGTGTTTGGTTATTATTATTATTAGCACTCCCGCATTACAAAACTTTAAACCCAGTTTCTATAATGGAATGCTTGGTTCACTTTCATTAATACAGTTTGTTTGGATTTTAACTCTTATTTTTTCTCAAATAATTCAATTTCATAACCAAAACACGAATCTCAAGCAAATAAAAGCTCCAAGACAAGTCAGAACATTCAAAGCAGACAAAAACAGCTCTACGTCCAAGACCAAAAACCATGATTAGATGACTTAACATAACTGACCACGTAAATGCAAGTTGAATTATTGAAGGAGTATGATCCTCCTCCATCTCTCATTATGATTAATGACTGGAGCACATCAAAATATATGAGAGTATCTGCTCCAGTCATTAATCAATCAACCTGCGCATCAAGTGATCTCTGGTCCTATGCGTAAAATGCACCAGTGCACGAGAGATCAAGGGTGAATTGAGACAAACAACACACACGAGAAAGCTTTCTGTTGCCAGGCTTCAGAAAGCCTGTGATGCACTGATGTCATCTTGGTGCAATCATTCATTTGCTGTACAAGTTCGTGATCAGACTGGTAACTTACCTCACAAGGTGAGCTGGTATAGCAGTCAGTAAACGTTCGTCTGAACGACGAAAAATCTCCGGTGAAATGCTCGTGTATCCTTTCACAATGTTATTTTTGGAGCGGAGTGAGAAATAAAAGTCCAGAGTGTCCAGTTTTTGTCGAAAAGTCATCTATCAAGAATATCTGTGGGGGGAAAGATCACCAGCAAAAACCTTTCATACGAACACGATGTCGATTATACTGCATCTTGCCAGCCGTTTGAATACGACTGCGGTAAGACTAGATATAAAGCGAAACGACACGTTGAGATTGTTGATGTCAAAGCACTATAATGTACTTGCTTTCTCCTCATCTGCGGTCTTTATATGGATGAGCTCGAGTTCCCCTGGGTCCTAAAGATCGCCATGACATGAGGAGGACAGAGAGAAGCCTATAGGCAGGGCTGGGGAGTAACGACATACAAGTAAAGTATTTAAAATACAAAATTTGAGTAACTGTATTTCATTACAGTTACATTTTAAATGGGTGGTAATCAGATTACAGTTACATCTGAAAAGTATTTTAGATTACCAAAGTGATTACTTTGAATTTTAATGTCATTTAAACAGCAATTGGTGATTCTCTGACTCTGACAGTCTGAAAAAGTTTCATGTTTTCGACTGTTTTCATGTTTTGTGATAGTTGTTTGTGAGTCATTTTATAATTCACTCGTCACTTTTCTCACAACTTGTTTTTTCCCCTCACAATTGTGAGTTTGCATTTCACATTTCTGACTTCTTTTTCTCAGATTTGCGAGATTTAAACTCACAATTGCAAGTTATAAAGTCAGAATTGAGAGATATAAACTTGCAATACTATTGTGAATTTAGTATGTGAGTTTATATCTAATAATTTTGACTATTCTCAATATTGCGAGTTTATATCTCATAATTGTGACTTTATAACTCGCAATTGCAACTTTATATCACACTCTGAGGGGAAAAGTCAGAATTGTAAGATAAAAACTTGTTTGTTCCACACTTATTAGTATTCTAAAGTATTTAGATTAAGTTACTAAACTTGAGTAATGTAATGAAATACGTTACAAATTACTTGTTAAAGCATGTATTTTGTAATCTGTAGTGAAATACATTTTAAAAGTAACATACCCAGTCCTGCCTATAGGCTATTTATTTATTTAATTCAAATTTACACTTGGTAACATTTCTATTATATAGTTATATAATGAACATAGTAACAGCTACAGGGTGTTGTATTGGCCAGCAGTTGAGTGCCTATTCACAAGCAAGTCTTTAAACTATTTTATTAAAGGCACAATATGTAATTAAAATATCCAAAACCACTAGAACAATGTTTTTTGACTTGTGTACTTACATTATCCCAAATGCTTCTAAGAACGTTTAAATTCAGATAAGTAAGCAATTTTAACGTCGCCTATCAATGATACCGTACCCGCGTTACCCTCGATTTCCATGTAGAAACCATAAGCTGTGTCCGAAACCACTCCCTACCCACTATATAGTCCACTATATCGGGTGTCGGCCATTTTGTTGTGGTGTCCGAAATCTGAGTGAACGACTCCATTCCCTACATTCGTTCACTACTTTATACCCACAATTCTCTCTGATTTCGAGTGTACATTCAATGTACACTTGTTGAAGCACTATTTCCCAAAATCCAATGCGGAGAGGACTGAGAGCGCGTGTGAAAGAGTGGAATTGCGAGCGAGTGTAATCCAGAGATTACTTTACACGGTAATGAATTGCTGTAAAAATTACAGCATTATTTTACAGCCGCTGTCTGTTTTTTAATAATACAGCATATTGCTGTAAACTGCAATGCATTCTGGGGTCACGTGTTGGTTTCACTCAAATTTACAGAATATTGCTGTAAATTGACCCTTCATAATTTTAAAAAATACAGTTATTTACTGTAATCAGAGAACACAGGAAAATTCTGTAAATTAAATTACAGTAACACTACTGTAAAATTTACAGTAACTGGCTGGCAGCCCTGCTGCCAGTATTATACTGTAAAATGAACAATATTTTTTTAACAGTGTACAGCTTGCTTATTTCTGATTTAACATTTATTTCATGTTAGTTTAAGGTTTTACCTTTTTTAAAATTATTATTATTAATCATTACTTGAATAAAAACTACTAAAATATAGAGAGACATATTATTATATAGATGAATTTTAAAAGTAAAATTATATTAATTAGGTAAAAATAAATATATTAGTTTATATATTAGTTTATTATTATTATTATTTAATGTTACTAACAGCAAAGTGTTTTAATAATTTGTGGCATTGTTGTTAACACATTAAACTTTAAGAGATGATAATTTAGTGGATGATTTAAAAAATATTCGTTAATCATCTGTAGCGTAATCATAACTGTCACCTGAGGGCGCTCAATGACCACGTCATCTAAGAGCTAACGTTATTAAAAATAATAAATACATGAAATAATGTACACTTGTTAATGTGTGTTTATTTTTATTTGCAACTTTTTTTAATAGTATTTAATGATTATGAACACATTAATCATGACAAAGCAATTATACAGTCGAAGAAACTATGATTTGTATTGTTATTAACATTAATTTATAACGTAAGTCACATATAGGATAAAAGTAGTGGTATCATGTGGAAACCTCCCATGATTCCAAGAAATCAAGTCGTCATGAAGCTATGCCGTTGTTTTGAATAAGTGACCTCTAGTGGCAAAAAATTACACAGATTACACTTTAAGCAAAAATGGTGAACCAAAGGTGTTTTCCACCATAGCTGTTACATTACATTACATTAGGAATGGGCACATCGATACTGCAGTATCAATATATCGATAGCTTACTCACAAGCTACTTATTTGGTATTGATACTTTAAAAAAAAATCAATATTAAAATTATATTAATACAAAATTTGGATAACAGACAAACTCATATATAAATTGAGATGTAATGATATATGATACATGGTGGTATTTTAGTTTATTTTATTCATATTTATGTTACAATAATTTACTTTATTATTATTAAATCACAAGATTATTTTTACTTTTTTTATTTTTTATTATTGGTTCACACTTAAAAATAAATTCATTTGTGCTCCGAAGACGAACGAAGGTCTTACGGGTTTGGAACGACATGAGTGTGAGTAAATGATGAATTTTCATTTTTGGATGAACAAATTCCATAACACTGAGATCAAATTATATGTGCACATACAAACAAATAAATAAATAACAGAAATAAACATTTTATAGGGATATAATAATGTTATAGGGATAATATAATATAAAATCAAATGGAGCTGGAGTGATGTTTTTAAAAAAAAATCTATTTATAACAAAAAATTTAACTTCGTAGTCCAGTTATTTATTTTATCCAGCTGTGTGCCTCAATCCAGAAGGGCTGAGATTGAGAAATGGATTGCATATTTGGCATGTGTTTCAAAAACTATAGCCTACTTTAGTTTTAGTGTTTTGTTTTGTAGGGGTAGAGAATGAAAGCAAAGAATTAGCAGCAAAATATTGAGTAAGATAAGGAAATTTAATTCTTGGGTCTCTCACATTTCATAAAACTAAACTGGTCTACTGTAATATGGACCACTGCAGATTAGGTGTTGTTTTTGTTAACTTTATTCACAAACCAAACTGTCAATTGCAACAGTGCCATCTAGTGTTTAAAAACTACAAGACAAACTGGTAAACTGGGTTTGTCTATATATTTTCTCAGTAAAACATGTCCAGATCACTGTTTAGGATATATATATATATAAATATATATAGTTTATCATGAAATTTATGACAATTAAACACAAGTACCTCCAAGTTGTCATTACCATAATTGATAAATATTACAGTTTTTGTCTATATATTTTTATACAAACACCAGGCTAATATTTACAGTATAGGTACTGTATTATTAGTAATAAAGGTACATATAATTTTTTTTTTAATATTTACAAAAAGTAAAGTCTCTTGTATACACAGCATTATTATGCTCATTTTCAAGTTCCTAATTTTGTTTAGGAGGTCTACTAGAATAGGTTTACATAATTTAATGTTCAATAATAATAATTTTACATTGCTGCAGCACCTGTTTTCACCCTCTGTCTGAACACTGTTTTGGTTTCTATAAAACATGCCTTCCGAAAAGCCCAGTCTGCTCTGATTGGTCAGCAGCCTCTTGTCAGTTATTGGTCTATCGTTCACAGCGTGTCTGAAATGCAACACCCCTTACCCCAAAACCGTGTAAATGCAATAAAAACCAAGGCCAAACGCATATAAAACAACTTGTACAAATCAAGTGCAAATGTTTTATTGAAATTTTAATTTATTAAATGTAATTAAATCATCATATTCTACAGCTGTACATGTTTTTTGTTGTTGTTGTTTTTGTTGTTACAAATTGAGGTCACTATTCTCCCAAGATTCTGAATTAAATAACCAAAATAAAATGTAATTTCCTAGAGGTTCTTCTGACATGTTGTTAATCGCTGCAGTCTATTTAAAAAAAAATCGTTTTCAATAAATTATTCAATGACTCACTCATAAATATTTCATTTGTTTCATTATTAAATGAATCAGCATTTTTGAACGAATTTCTTGAATGAATGACTCAATGACGAATATATTTTTAACAGTCACTTGTTGCCACCTACTGGTGTAATGAATTGATACAATTATTTTTTGAAGTGCCAAGTTACTCTCAAACAGGGTTGGGCAGTAACGAAATACAAGTAACTTAGTTACGTTTTTGAAATACAAAATTTCATTACAGTTACATTTTAAATGGGTGGTAATCAGATTACAGTTACATCTGAAAAGTATTTTAGATTACCAAAGTGATTACTTTGAATTTTAATGTCATTTAAACAGCAATTGTTGATTCTCTGACTCTGACAGTCTGAAAAAGTGTTGTTAAGTTTCATCAACATTTTAATACTTTTAAGAGGATCATAAAAATGTTATTTTTATTTAGTTCTGTCCTGAACAAGACAAAATGATTGAATTTATAAAATAAATTGCCCAACTGTCAACTGAACTGTCCTGTCCTGACCTGATGATCCACGACTGTTTTCATGTTTTGTGATAGTTGTTTGTGAGTCATTTTATAATTCACTCGTCACTGCAACTTTTTCTCACAATTAGTTTTTTTCCATCACAATTGTTAGTATGCATTTCACCATTCTGACTTCTTTTTCTCAGAATTGCGAGATTTAAACTCACAATTTCAAGTTATAAAGTCAAAATTGGGAGATATAAACTTGCAATGATCTTTTTTGTGTTTGTTTCACACTTATTAGTATTCCAAAGTATTCTAAAGTATTTAGATTAAGTTACTAAACTTGAGTAATGTAACGAAATACGTTACAAATGACATTTTAAAGCATGTATTTTGTAATCTGTAGTGAAATACATTTTAAAAGTAACCTACCCAGCCCTGCTTGTACACATTACACACTATAAACAATTGCAAGTAGGCGGCGACAACTGTAACTCCTCCGTGCCAGCAGATGGCAGTAATGCGTTGCTGCACCCAGACGTTGGCGCATACGCGAGCTGAATTCATACCTGTTCCACAGGAAGTAGCGCTAGACTACACTTAACTATACAACAGGCAGCAAAAACGACTTCAGGCTGGGCAACGATACGCTACCACGGAGAAGAAAACTCCATCCACCCAGGGGGAAAGTCGAGAAGGAGGGGAGGCCCTGCAACACCGGAGGTGAGTCAAAGCGGAGTTTTGGAGCTAAGTGAGGGTTTTTATGTCTTTTTAACACAGAGGCCGCATTGACAGCTAGTTGCAACATATGTGCCTTGCTAGCGACGCGGCGCGACTAACTAGAACGTTCTAATGATAACGAACGTACGTGATTCTCGCTTCTTGTGCACGACACAGCTCTGTTGTTTATACGTGTTTCAGTTTGACGTGTCGCGTCACGTTGCCTACTTGCAGTGTTGATGTTAGCGCTAATGCGCACTTGTTCGGCTCAGCTCGTGGCTTTTACCGCATTACGGGAGAAAAAGCAGCGCGGCTTGAAGGGTTTAAACTACTTTAGATAAGCAAAGAGTAGGCCAAGTAGGCTGGTGTTAGTGAATCAAACCCTCATGAAGACGCCAGGCCCGTATGCCACTGTTTAGCTAGCGGGCTGACAGCAGCTGTGAGAAGTATTGGACATGTGACATGTAAACTGTGTAAATAAAACTTTGAACTTTGTTTGTGAGAATAACAGTTGATGTTTTGGTAACGATTAGCAAATTTTAGGGTGAAGAGGGTCTATGTAACACTTGTAGAAGTTTTTATATAGTGTGAACGTATTGCAGAAACATCCCAAACTCTTGGTTCTGTCTTGTGTCGCTTTCATTTTCAGGTCTAAAAGGGTTAGTTCAGCCTAAAATGAAATTTCTGTCTTTAATTCCTCACCCTCATGTCGTTCCAAACCAGGCTTTTCTTCATCTTCAGAAGATGTTTTTAATGAAATCTGAGATATTTCTGTCTGTCTGTTGACCGCCACACAACTACCTTTTTAATGCTTTCAAAAAATGTTCGTAAAGAGAAAGTAAAACTAATATAAAGCAATTGTATGTAGAAATGTCAGATGTCATTAAAAATATCTTCATTTGTGTTTTGAAGATGAAAGTCTTACGACATGAGGGCGAGTAAATGGTGACAGAATGATCATTTTTGGGTGACTTAAAGACTTGAACTTTTCAGGTCTTAAAGTGTTATAATTCTGTCGTCATTTACTCATGTCATTTCTAACTCTTGTTCATCTTTTGAAAAACAAATGAAAATATTTAAATGAAACCTGAGAGATTTCATTAAAAGTCCATCCCACTAAAATGAAAACTAGCGAACACTCGCTCATCGAGCAGTCGCGGTCGAGCTTCTGTTTGCCATCGATGTGTTTGTGCATTGATCAATGTTTAAATTTGAATAAAAACCTAAAATAGATCTGACCATCATATGAAGTGAGACTTGGATTTAATCCTTCTATCTTTTCCTTTCTTTTTCAATCTATTTTTGAATTTTTTGAAGCATCAAAGCAATTTGAGTAAATGGAGGGACAGAAATCTCTCAGATTTAAAAATATCTTCATTTGTGGTTCTAAGATGAACAAAAGTCTCATTGGTTTGTAACAACATGAGGGTGAGTAATTATGACAGAATTTTTGGGTGAAATATGGATAGGATGTTCATGTAATACAGTGATTTTATGTATGTTTTAAGTGCTCTTCATCATTTAGTTTGTACATGGCATAATAATAATTAGATATAGATATTAAATCTTCTTCTTTTTTATTCTCAGCTACCATGGTGGGTGAGCGCCGCAATGGCAACCTTCTGGTTCAGCTGGGCCCGAAGCTGCAGGCTTACCCAGAGGAGCTTATTCGTCAGAGGAGGACTCACGACGGCCAGACGGAGTATCTGATTCGCTGGAGCCTGCTCACTGTGGATGATAGCAGCAGTTCAGGCTGCAGCAATGAGGCGAGCGGCGGCGGCGGCAGTAGTTCCGGCGGTGGCGGCTCGAGTGGATCCACTTCAGGAGAAAGCAAGACTGAGAGCATCCTCATGTGGATGTCCACAGAAGACGTGTACGCCAACTGCCCCACTCTGCTTGGCAAGCGCAAGGCTGACTCCCAGAGGCCTCTGCTGGAGGAAGAGGAGCGGCCCAGCGGCCAGTTCCCCTCAGACGTCACCTTTGATGAAGGAGAACTGTTGGACATGAAAGACGACGTGAAGAATCTCGTCCGCCGTGCCCGGAAGCAAATGGCCAAGAACAGCGATTTTGGTATAAGCATCACGCACACCATCCACGTGCTGAGCGCCTACGCCAGTATCGGCTCTCTGGTAGGAGTCTTCAAGGAGACCGGTGCTCTCGACCTGCTCATGGAACTGCTCTGCAACAAGGAGCGACAGACGAGACGCAGCGCCGGCAAGATGTTGCGAGCCCTGGCTTCTCACGATGCGGGTAAGTCTTGCGTTCTTTATTTAACTCATAGAAGGAAACCGGGAGAAATATTGTGCCATGAATGAATGTTAAGGCTCGCCAATCCACAAAAAAAACATTAACCATGGATTTAAAGTAACTGTGACCTTGGTCGCAGAAATAGTCAATGTTTTTACATTATTCATTTCAGGGTTCATGGAAACTTTTGAGAGTGAAATTCAAGGACTTTTTAAAGTGCTTCACACTTTTCCCAACACTTCAAAGCTTTATTTTTATTTTTTTAATGTGATTTGTAAAAATTAAAGTTAAAAGATGAAGGAAAACTAATGCTTGGTGGCAAACAAACTTTTAATTGAAAAAAGACTTGAAATTACAACTACAACCAATGCATGGCAGCAGAGGCTTATTAGTTATTTCCACTCCCTAATAAATGGAAACATTGGAGTAAAGTTTTTCTCGTGAAAAACAAAAGCTTTTTTTTCAAATTGTGACTAATTACACAGAAAGCAAGTACAGACTGCTCCTTTGATAATCACTGAAGCTGTTGGTCAGTTCAGTATTTATATGGAGAAAATATTTTACTCATTAAATGTATGGTACAGTAAAATACACCATTCCACATAAAAATTAAGTTACTGTTGTTAAAGTTTTTAAATAATTTAGATTAAACAAAAAAGTTTATCTCCGTCTCAATTCAAGCTCAGTGCTTTACTGTTAAATTTCTAAGAAATAAACATGTAATAAAACTATAGTAATATGATAACACACTCTGTAGAAGTTAGTGGCACTGGTGCTACTGCTCTCCAATGTTAGTCTGGAGCCCTGGATTGTCATTATGTTTGGCAATCTCTAAATGGTCTCATGTCTGTTGGTTGTGATCCTTTTCTGCATCTGAGGAACCATATTGTAGTTGCTGTTTCCAGCGGTTTAAAGTAAAACTCTCACTTCCTAGGGTATTTCCCTTGAATGAAAAGTAAGTTTCATTAAACCACTGGTTGTACTGAATATTGTAAAATCTAAAAAGTTTAATCTTTATTTTAAATAGTCTAGGAATTAGGAATAACTCTCTCTTAATATTATACGTGCTTAATATTGCATTATTTGCTTAATATTGCGTTACAACCATTGCAATTCATCAGTAACAACCTTTAAATATTTTTTACATTTATTTTACAGGATGTAAAAACTAAGCAAGTGTGAATCTGTTCAATATTGACTTGAAGCAAACTCTATTCCAAAGACCATTGTTTTGTGAAAAGCGTTTCCTTGTCTAGTCTAATTTATTCAGAAAATTTGTTTCCATTGTAGCTTATATACATATATACATATGTATATATATTATTATATAAAATATTTGAACCAAACTAAAAACAAAGTTCTGAAGCTTCTGAAACTAAATCATTTATTTATGTTGTTAAAATCATTTGGCTATGTAATACCACTTATTCTTGTAGCATTTAAGGTCAAATAGGTTATTTTAAGCATGTAAAATTATAAGCGTATAAAAATTTTTTTGATTTCAAGAATATGACAAAAACAGGATATGAGGTCTTGCTCCTTGATTTTAATAATAATAATATAAGTATACAATTATTACACACTGAGTAAAATTGAAAGTGCATTCAGAGTGTTTAATATATACTTTCTTTAAATGGATTCATTTGACTTGTATTCCTTTTTTTTTCTTGTATAAATGCAAAACTGCCAAAACAAGGTGTCCTCTATGTTTGAGTCAAAGCCAAGAGGACAATCTGTTCTTTAGATCCTCTATACTTTGTCAAGTATTTTCGCTTTGCAAGTTTGATAGTTTTACACGCATGCTGTTCTCTCCCAGTCATGTGCGTATGGATTGTAGTGAATGGAGCACAAATGTGAACCCTTCAGTAAAGGCTCACTATTGACTTTAGACCACAACGCAAGTTTGAAGCCACAGCTTCCTGTCAGTGTGCTGTGAGATATTGGGTACTGTGAGTCATCAGTGACGGGCAGAGACGGTGGGCTGTGTCTCAGCGCTCTCAGCACTGGCTGTTGACAGTGTCTAAAAGGATCCTACAGGACTAGATTAGATAAAACTGTATGTTTTAGCATGGGTTCGGTTGAGCTCTTTTGTCATACTTAATAATTTTGAGAAAGCTTCTGTTTTAGAGCTTTGTCTTAAGTTGGAACAAAAAAAAGTGAGGCAAAGTCGGATGTTTCTTTTTCAAAGGGGAAATGTGGGAAAGGACCCCTTACGAGGAGGGGTTTTCCAGTTCCTGCTCCTCATTCTTTTCACTCTTATTCACAGGATATACTTACTCATCTCTAGTTCCTCTGATTAGGGTGAGGCATTTGTGTCATTCACTTCAGCATGAGGAGGAGACCACAGGCATGTGCCTCATGTCTCAAGTCGGGTTCACCCTGTACACGTGATCAGTAACACAATGTACATGAGATATTAGCTAGATTTGTTTGTGTATAATATTAATATTTGTAGAAAAAGTTCCCTCTGTGTATGTATTCCCTATTATATTTCCTGTCTGCCATTGGTTGGGAAAAAGCTAGTCCCACCCCAAAATCCAAGCCAGTGGTTGAGTCAGAATTTGGATTGCCAGACCTCTCAAACAAACAGAGCAATGTTTAGATAGTGCTGTGGTTTTTGCACATTTCAGTTTCCTTATAGATGATGCTGGATATTAGCGGAGAGTATTTTAACATCAAAATTAGTACGATTAGTGGCCCACATGTTATTTCTTGCACTTTTGTAAAATTAAGGAAGTGATCTTACTACAGTGTTCTGTGCTATACTAAAGCTTTGCACCCTTAAGCAGAACGTACATCAAGGTCCTTTGACTGGATGTTTTTGCTGAAAGGGGTTTGTGAGAATAGTGAAGAATCAGCACAATAGTTGCTGGTCAAGTCATTTTTTCTGTGGATGAGATGTGGATGTTTTCTGTTATTTGTCTTACTAATATGTTTTGTCATCTTATCTCTCTTTGATCCAGTTATTTTACACCAGTCAAACAATCAAATCTTGAAGAAATGTCAATATTTAGTATTCGACAAGACTATTCTTGTAACTATTTCGCACAACAGTGGTCAAATTTTATTATTATTATTATTTTTAATGGGGGATAAACAAATGACGGCAATGTACCCAATCTGATGTGGCATAACCATTTTTTCCAAACGCACTGATATTGCTTTCTTTGTTTTGGCACTTTATTCTCTTAATTTGCGATTTTATATTTGCAAAGTTTAAGTGAATTGTCTCTGGTTGTTACAGGCTTATGATTGTTCCATTAGGCTTACAATGGTGCATTAATATCCGTTGTTTTTGATTTGTTGTTGATTATTAGGGAGATCAATTATACTATAACCACAACAACAACCATAATAATACAAATACTATTATTACTATTATTATTTATTACTATTATTATTAAAAATAATAAATTCAGTAGTTAGTTATTAATACACTCTTTAAGAAACTCAATGGCCAAATTAAAACAGGATTAACATCATTCTGATATTAAATATACTCTAATGGATGTTCAGGAATTTGGTTCCCAGAGAATGCTTTAATTAATAAAATGTATTCCTGTAATGTTAGTTGTTTTGGATAAGAGTGCATGCCAGTTGTGTAATAAGAGTAAATGAAGACCGTAAAAAAGTAGAAAATACTGCATTGTTGATTAATATAATGTTGTTTGACTTTCAGGGAGTCGTGCCTATGTGCTCCTGTCCCTCAGCCAGCAGGATGGCATCGAGCAGCACATGGACTTTGATAACCGCTACACCCTACTGGAGCTTTTTGCAGAGACCACCTCTTCTGAGGAGCATGGCATCTCCTTTGAGGGCATCCATCTTCCCCAGGTGCTCATCTTCCTTTCCACTCTAGTCTGAAAATAAGTCCAAAACACAGTGAGATACCTCATTGTCTGCTGTCTACATAGGAAACTTCCTTCTAAGACGGCATCCTAACTGAAATTGGTTCATCATTGGTAGCAACTCGAAGTAGCGCTCCTTCCAAGTGCATGTGATGCAACGCACAGTTGATTGCAGTTTAATTGAACGTTGCTCTACTAACAGAATAAGCATAATGGTCTGATAAATAATACACGCCAAAATAAAATTAATTTTACAAAACAAGTTCCCTTTCGATACGGTTCACTAACATTGCCTCAGTAGCTGACATGTATGGGGAAAACTATTTTTCTCAGAATACTGAAGCCTAACTGTTTCATGTCGGTGCACCTGCACCTGCACAGACAAATGACTTTTCAGCCTGCCAAAACTGGCAGGGCCGACTGCCTATTTAAGTTACGCTGAAAGTCATTTTCGGCAGAATTTTTCTCCTTCATCGAGAAGATCATCTCCTCCGAAGAAGTAGATAGAAGCCTTTCTGCTTGCTATTGAAACATGCCTCAAGCAGCAGATTAACATCTCTTTAGCAACTGCAGCTGACTCTGCGCTGCTTCTTTGCTGGTATCCGCCAACTTTTCAAAGAGCAAATTTGAGCAATGTTTGTTGCCAAATGTCGTTCCACAGTTGTGGCTCATGAAGGGCCGTCCTGCTTACCTTGGATGAGTACACGGAGCATATCGCTTGCCTGGGCCGTGCTCGCGAGCATGAGTCTCTCACCGCTGCGCTCGCAGATCACTTTCTTTAAGGAAAACGATCCTGACTCATATGCTATCCCGTTCTCTTCCTCTCTCAAACCGAGATGGATTGTATCATTGCGTTGTTCCCCTGGAAGTCACCCCATTTGTATCACTTGGGGGTAGAACTGGGCTCAATATCCAGAAGGAAAGTAGTCAATTACGGACGTCTCAAGACGGTGTGGGGCGCCTAATGCAACGGCAGGCCAGCCTTCAGCTCCTGGATGGAACCAATGACGAACTGGCACATCAACTGCCTGGAAATCGTGACAGTACCACTGGCCGTAATGAGTACCCGTCAGACATCGGAGGGCACCATGTCCTGTCTGATCGGACAGCATAACAGTGGTAGCCTATATAAAACGCCATGGGGGTCTCGGATCTTGCCCGTTGAACAAGTTGGTGTGCCGCCTCCCTCTGTGGGCACAGTGCAATCTTCGCTCAGGCTCCATGAACATGAGAGCAGATATGCTGTCCTGGAATGAACTGCGCTTGCGGCATTCTGAAAAGTTGAGAATTTTTCATCTCTATGTGCCTGTAAAGTGCACCGCATCGCTTCCATTATAGCCTTCCTACCGCACGTCTACATTTGAAAGAATGAATTTGAGCGCATAAAAGACACGATATGTGTGCCCTAAACAGTCATTAATAAAAAAGAACAAATAATTAAACTAAAAGCAATAGCACAAATAAATAAATACAAAGGAACAAAGATACAAATGATGTCATCAGTGGTTTTAAGGTCTAACAGTAGTTTTCAGGTACATAAATTTAATAAAGTAATCAAATAAAATAAAGGTTAATCCTTATTAAACGTTATTCAGGTAAGAGTAGGGAGTGATTTCTCTTTTTTTTTTTGTAGTTTTCTCAACATTAAAACATAGACAGCTGCAGGAATAATAGGTTGCTGTCACTTTAAGACTAATGCACGGATGCAATAACGATACTCATGCATTCTTTCTTTACTGCTTACCATTACCTAGATACTCGCATTTATCATACTGGCATTTTGAGATGAATTTGAATTTGTCCATTTAGGCACAAGGATAGGTGAATGCATGCATTATATTAGCAGCTGTGAGCTCTTCGGCTAGGTGCACTTTAAACTTCTCACAAGTGAGCGTGAATTCTCTTTCACTTGAATGCTTAAATGGCAAGGCTTGAAAACGTGTGCAAATGATAAACTTTAGTGACCATGCATCTCTGGCCCAATTGGGACATGGACAGTTCCTTGAGCGGTCTGGAACGTCCTTCACGCTGAAAGGCGCACCTGCATCCGCCATGTTTAGCACTGAATGAATGACACTGTCCCCGCTGTATCATCATACAGGGTAAATAACAGGTCGACATCTAGTGGAGAAAACTAATTAATAGGATTAATGTCAATCCGATATAATGTTCAATGTTTGCAGAAATAACTTCGGGAAAAAATTGATTTATGGCTTTTGAGGATTAATATCAAATCGACCACATTTAAAAAAGCGATTAATTGAAAAATCGATTAATTTTTTTTAAATTAATAATTATTTTTTTTTTGCCCAGCCCTAGTTTGAGTATACTTAAAGTATATGTTTGATGGTTTAACTTTTGGGAATATAGAAATTAACACAGCCCTTCCTTATTTTTATTAGTAATTTGTTTTGGTAATAATATTAATAATTATTATTATTAATAATAATATTCATAATAGCTCAAACTAGCAAAGCAAACGTGATTCTTAATCACATTTTAAACAAATTTTATCTCTTTTTTTTTTTCCCCTCATATCATGCAGCCTTACTTGTGGCTCAATGACATGAATCTTTTTCTTTTCTTTCTTTTTGTCCAGATCTATATATTTAATTAAAAAATACATTTACATACATTAAATTTGTAGTTTTAAACATGTGCCAACGTATTAGAAATGTTTTTTGACAAATTAAAAAAAAAAAAATCAAATATGTATAGTATTTAAAAAAAAAAAAAAAAAAAGCTTCTGCTTTTTCCCTTTTTTTTTTTTTTTCAATTTCACCCCATCGAGGCCTTTCCCCCCATCATTATAATACAGGACATTTTTTACATTTTCAAAATTACATGAATTGAATGAATTGCGTTTTTTTTTTGTATTTTTAAAGAATTTTTTCTTTATCTTGAAAAGTCTTTAGTTTTCATTGACCCTATAGCAATGTTTGTGTAACAATGTACCAAATTTGGGTTTGTCTATTTTAGATTCCTGGTAAGCTGCTTTTCTCTCTGGTGAAGCGTTACTTGTGCGTCACATCATTGATGGACAAGCTCAACACGGCAGGGGTGGATTCCACCTACGAGCGTCAGGATGTTGGCCCCTCCTCCTCCACGGCCGCCTACCAGTCAGAACACGCACGTGTGCAGCGGGAGTTCGAGTTCACCATGGCCATGGCCAACCTCATCTCAGAGCTGGTGCGTGTCATGGGCTGGGACCGCAACAGACAGTTGCCCTTCACCTCCACGAGCACATGCAGAGGGTTGGAGGAAATAAATAATGAAATTCAGAAACACGCCGTCCGCTCCATCTTTCAGCCGCGCTTCTCCGCTTCGCCTTCCATCATGGTTGCTACAGCGATGGCTGCGGTCACGCCACCAAAGAAGAAGAAAACGACAAATGGTTTCAAGACACGTTCTGACTTCACTTCACGTTCAGCATATGTGGAGTATGTGCAGGACAATCTGAAGAGTGGCATGATGGTCCGTATGCTGGAGGACTATGAGGAGGTCAGTGCCGGGGATGAAGGAGAGTTTCGCTACAGTAATGATGGCTCACCACCGGTTCAGGTTAGTGCTGTGTGAAAACTCAATAACTCAAACACTTCATAGCTTATCCAGTGGATCCGTAAGTGTAGGTTATTTGTGGTTGCCAAGCAATGTCAAAGTTTTGCACCTTTTATATTAACTGAATCAAACTTTTTTTTTTTTTTTAGCTGTTGTTGTTGTTTTTACAATTTTGACAGCAAAATCTTTGTGGTTATATATTTGTTAGTTATTTGACTGATTTAAGATTCACTTAGAAATGTGCATTATAAGGGGCTGTTCACACATTACATGTTGTTGCATTCCACTGTGGTACTTTTCCATGCTGTTATCATGTGTTCTAGACCAGTGGTTCTCAACCCTTTTGAGCCAATGTCCCAGTCATTATCCAGGTCCTCCATCAAATAAAATGTAGGCTAATTGTTTTCCTTGAATATTGATATTGATCATTATTTTGTTTATTATAATTACAATTATCATTAAATATAAATAATAATAATCATTAAAAAAGCAAAACTGGACTGATGGAATATTATTATTGTTAAGGGCTGGGACAATACTGTCGATGCACTGCGATTCGTGAATCGTTTCTGATATTTTCCAGATGGATCGCAAATCGATTCTAAGCTTAGTTTTTCACAGCAGATGGCGCTCTAGGCTATTTTTAACCGCATGCTCAAATGCTCAAGAAGAAGACCACTCATGGGACACGTTTGGCTGAGTCTGACCATGTGTTTGCACCTCAGAATGCTTTAATGACGTGAGATTAATGTAAATAGCCCACTTCAAACTCCCTTGTAATTCACTTCAGCTTCTTCGAACTTTATGAATGACTATTTTATAGAAGGTTCAAGTAGCGCGTCTGGATTTGGAAGGAAGCAAAGTGTGTCTGTTTCTAAAGCACCCAGTGCCATCTGCTGTTAAACTAAGCTCAGAATCGATTCGAGAGAGAATCGCGATGCATACATTAAATATCAGAATCGATCCAGAACCATTTTCCGATTCAGAAATTATATATATGCTTGTTTAAACAAATAAAACCATTAAATTTAACATTCAAACTTTAATTAGGTTTTCACAAACGGCAGCCAATCGGCAAACAAATATGGAAATCCAATAGAAAACAAAACCAAGATCAGGATTTACCTTAAATATCTGTTTTGTTTGGTCTTTATCGTGTCTGGATGCTAGACACCAAGATGCTTTTGCAAGCAGTCCAGTTGTCAGGTTTTACACCCTTCTGTGTCTCTTTACAAAGGCCACTTTTGTCAGCCGCATACGTTTTGATGATGTCTCATTTCAGAAAAGCAACCGTTATAAAATTGACTTATTCCTTGTGAGTCATCCAGTCGTGCTACCAAAATATATCACCGCCCTGCCCAATGGGAAATCTCCTACCCCATCATTTACTCACCCTCAAGCCATCCTAGGTGTATATGATTTTCTTCTTTCAGACGGATACAATCGCAGTTATATTAATAATCACCCTGATGCTCCTAAACTTTAAATTGGCAGTGCACGGAAACCACCTGTTTGAAGTTCAAGAAAGTTCATCCATCTATCATAAACGTACTCCACATGGCTCCAGGTGGTAAATAAAGGCCTTCTGAAGTGAAGCACAAGCATATGCGTTTGTATAAGAAAAACATCCATATTTAACATGTTAAGTAAAGTAAAAATATACAGCTTTCACCCGACCGCCTTCCTTATTCAACTTACAAAGAAAGTGAAACACCTCTTGCAGTTCAAAACACTTACGCTCCATCCTACGCCTTCCGTACTCAATTTACAAAACAAATGTTCGAAAAAGTTTTTGGGTTAATGGGGTCATTTTAATTTTAAAGTGAACTAAACCTTTAATAACCTAAAGGGATAGGTTGCCCTAAAATGAATTTTAATAAATTACATACCCTGCTGTTGTTATAATGCTGTTTTACGTATTGTGGCCGACAAATGCAATTTCAGCTCCTGTCTACGACAAGAGAATGGCACGACGCAAAGGTAAAGTGATACTGATTGTAACCGATTATAATCAGTGGTCCATTTACTCTAAAGTCAGCGACAGTAAGTTGATGCCCCGTTTATGGCATACTCCATGCATTTGTCACTTCCGACAACAGGACAAATAAATTTGATACATTCGCTTTGCATCGAAGACCCTGACCGGTGTAGACACGGTTCTAGAATGTTGCAAAACATATTCATTTGCAAGTAGTTACAAGTTTCAGCTCCTTGTCATGAATCTCTCTAGGATCTAACTTGCTTACCCGAGCACTAGACAGATGTTTTTGTGTTTCAGCTTTTGCAGCGTCTCAAGTCCCATGTTTTTAAAGTGTCATGCACAAGTTTAAATAAATTAAAAAATAAATAAAATCTGCGTGACATTACTTTTTTTCATTCCACTGTTTGTCTCACATTTTTAAGATGCAAAAACTTGTTCTGATACAATGAGGAAGTGAGTTAAGTATTTGCCATATCATCAATTATCAAAATCCCTTTAAGGCAAGTCGTTTTACTCAACGGCCTTCTTTGAAACGCCTCTTGGGCAGCTATTTCAGTCATGCAAGTACATCTCTTCGAATGGGAAACAAATTCTCCAAAGCTGTCCACCGAGCTTACGATTAAATATCGTGTTTGAAATCACCAATGAAATCTGACCTGATCGTCTCTCAAAGTTTGTTTCTAAATGCTCAAATTGGGACAGTTTTTGCTCTCTTATTTAGAAGGTGGGACTCATTCCGCCATATTGTGCATTGGACTTTCTCCCATACATAGTAATATGAGTGCACCATCTTTGTATATCTAAAGTCTTTGCTAGTATTTAATCCACCCTGTATTAATGCTCAAACATCCACATTCATCTAGCTCAACCATTCAACCCTGCTACTGAAGTTAACGCAACTTGCTCAAAAAGCAGATGCTGTGGTCATTAGTTCAATTTCCAGTGAAAGTATGAGTTGCAAAACTGCAAACCTCATACAAAATGAATGGAAAAAAAACTTAACTTTGACCTTTGAGTTTGCCAATCGGCATTATCCAAAGTTGAAGCATTCATCAGCATTATCCGTTATGTAACATTTGCTTAAAAAGAAAAGCAATTCAGACCCTTTTTACGTCATTTAAATCCTGTCATATTTTGACTTTTGTAGGTGTACTGGAACTCCCTCTCCAGGACCTACTGGGTGCACTGGCATATGATTGAAATCCTGGGCAATGGCAGTGGAGGACAGGCTGAGAAAGAGACGCAGGAAAAGGCCTCGTCCCTCACAGAGACACTCAAACTCACTACTGGTAAGGCTACAGTCATGAAGGACTCTCACACTCTACTACATGTTTGTGTTCGCTTTATATGTGTGTCCATCACTTTATACGAGACCGCAGTGCTCTCTTCTGTGTTTGTGAACATGACAGTGAGTCAGACGTTCTTCTCAAAGCCCCCTGGTGGACTGTATTCATTGCCTTACCTGATGGAGGGCTCTCAGAATGACGCAGGTACCCTGAGCCGTGCTGAATGGTGGGAAGTGCTCTTTTTCATCAAAAAGTTGGAACCCAAGCAGCAGCAGGAGATCAACAACATCTTGCGACAGAGCCTTGATGAACCGGTAATCACCCCCTCCTCCACTCCGCTCTTCACACAGGGTCGAATAGGCTAGTTTTAAGGAGCTGTGAGTGTTTACGAGTGTTTTTTTTGTCTGTTGTGGTATTTATTCTCTGTAAGCCAACCTCATTTGATTTGTAAAAAAAATAATACAAAAACAATGATTATTTAAATTTATTCTAATATGTATCGTTTAGCAACAGCGTATTAAATTCATCAAAAGTGGCAGTAAAGACATTTATAATTCAAAGAAATGCTGTTCTTTTGATTCATCAATGAATCCTGAAAAAGTCTTCAACGTTGATAATGTTTCTTGAGCAGCAAATCGGCATAAAGTGATTTTGAATTATAATAGTCTTTACATTATTAGTGTTTTTACTGTGTTTTTGATTAAACAAATACAGCCTTTGTGAGCATAAGAGACTGTTTCCAACCATTACAAAATCTTACCAACCTTAAACTTTTGAACATATATACTGTATATGTTCAATATACAGTACTGCATAAATTAATGTTATTCATATTTTGCATTATATTGGCCATTGGCTACTCTGCTACCTAGATTTCACTATTATAATATACTATATTACTATTATAATATACATATAATATATACACACACATATACACACAAATAAATATATATACACATACATATATACATGCATCAAATAATTCCCTCTACTAAATAAGCTTGTTTCATGCTTTCTCTTGGTATCTGTTAGATGGTAGAGCTTGATGAATCGACTCTCATCCAGCTGTCCATCACTGGTGAGGTGGCGCGGAAAGTCCTCCACTACCTGAAACAGAATTTGCAAGCCTCCTGTCTGGGCGACCTGCTCTGCTCCCACACTTTCATCAAGCACTACCTGAGCTGTGGAGGTGCTGGCCTTGAGGATGAGGAAATGCTGATGGATAGCTCGCTTGGAGGACAAGGAGCTTCGTCGTCTTCGTCGCTATCTTCGGCCACAGCATCATCCTCCTCCTCAGCCTCTTCTTGCATCATGGGCTCTGTGTCCAAAAAAGCGAAGAAAGAGATCCCAGCAGACACGGGCAGCGAGACAGAAAGTGAACTACCCAGTGAAGATGACACCAAGTATCCTGATGACCTGGAGGAGAAGATGAAAGGTAAGTCTTTGTTTCAAGCCTTTTGTTGTTGCTTTATGGATGTGACTGTTGGTGGATCCTTTTCATTGTATAAATTAAATATTCAGTAATATATTAACTAACAGGACCTAAGTTTGAACAATACATTTGCTACAATAAGGTTCATTAGTTAACATGAACTACTAATGACCTACTGCATTTACTAATCTTCATTAACATTAGTTAATGAAAATACAGTAGTTCATTGTTTGTTCATGTTAGTTCACAGTGCAATAACTAATGTTAACAAGATTTTAATAATGTATTAGTAAATGTTGAAATTAACATTTACAAAGATTAATAAATGCTGTATAAGTGCAGTTCATTATTAGTTCATGTTAACTAATGTAGTTAACTAATGTTAACTAACGAACCTTATTGTAAAGTGTTACCGTAAAATGTTACCCAGTAATGCTTATTAAAACTACAAAAGTTATTTAGTCGAGTAGTGAATAATTTCTCTGTCTTTTGTTGATTGACTAACATTGATGACAGAGAATGCAGCAGGTTCATTAGGCTATAGTCACTTTAAGGGTGCGTTCACACTTGTAGTTTGTTTGGTCCGGACCAAAAACAAAAACAAAACATATAGTCCTGGTCCGCTTAGCGTTCACACTGGCATTTTTAACAGCAAACCATAGGCATAGAGATACGGTCACGGCCTGATTGGTCGGCTTTTATGACGTATATTACACGACAGGGCTCGCTTACCGAACATTCAGAACAACGCTGTGTGCTGGATTAAACGCCATCATTTTATGCGAGTACATATGCTTTATTTTTACCAGCTGAGAACTCACGAAAAGCTCATAAAATGTTCAAAACATTCAAAACAGCAGCAGGATTTCCTCCGTTCCAGAAACAAATATTGATGAGGCACTTCACCTCCTCGTTGCTCCACATTTGCCCTCGACTCATTTTGGATACACCGATCTTTCCACGTCGTCAAATCAGCTGACTTGTAGCGTCGCATCTTGTGACATCACGTCCTGTTTTTGGTTTGTTTACATGTCTTTGGTCCGTGTTGCGTTCATATATCAATCGAACCGCACCAGAGTTCGTTTGGAAGCGGACCGAGACCCATATTTTTAGCGGTCTCGGTCCGCTTGTTTGGTGCGCACCAGGGTTCAGATGGCAGCGTTCACATGTGTTCAAACGAACCGCACTAACTGAGCAATCGCACCAAACATGACAAGTGTGAACGCACCCTAAGACGAATGCACAGATCCAAAATATTTAAGCATGTTGTGCAATTTTCTCCCAGCAGTTTATGTTCACTTAAGACATAAGTGGGTGTTAATCATAAAGGCAATTTAATCATACAATAACTATTGTTTTGTATTAATAAGTGCAGCTGCAGGGCTGCCTTCAACTAAAAAATTTTGTAGTTGTTCATTTAAGCATTGTCAAGTAATCACACATGTATATTGATAAGCCTTATAAATCATAATAATGAGCCTTTAATAGGCTATATAACACAACCTAAGCAGCGCTCAAACAAACGCATAAAGCTTACCGACCTTATTTTATTATAGACAGTTTACTTGACTTTAATGGTGTTTAAAATATATATATTAAATATGTATGTAGATGTAGATTTTTTTTCATTTGTGTTTTTGGTTCTTGCATTCCATGCAAGTAGCCTGGCAAGTAAAAAAATGTAGGGGTTGATAATTAATTAATTTGTTTAATTTACACAGTGAAGATTCTTCAGTGTTATTTTACATTTGATTTTTACATTTGATTTGGCCCACCTGAAAAGCACTGTTTATTTCATTTGTAATTTGTGCTTTTGCTTGTAATTTGATTGTTTTTTCCTTATTTTACTACTGACTGTTGTCTTAATGTTTCAAATTTATATTAGTTAGGCAAGTAATTTTAGCTCTGTTATCGAAATTGAAATAGAGAATTGTGAATTTTCAGTGGTGTCAAATTTTGGTGTCATTTTGGTGTTTCATGAAAAAAAATATTTATGTCCTGGTAATTTTTCTTAAGTCTCTGTCCATTGACAGGTGTGGCAGTAGGTTAGTTTTAAACCCTGGTGGTAAAAAAAAACAAAAAAAAAACAACCACATCCAGTAGTGTTTCTTATCTGTGTCATCTAAGTTTGTCAAATGATTCATTGGGTATAAGTAGCTCAGAGCAAGTAGACGTATTTTTCTCCATCTAAGCAAGTGTTTTTTGTTGTGTTGCTGTTCACTGCAGTGTTCAACAGTCCGAAGGTGCAGGGTAAGAAGAACTGTCTAGAGAAGATGGGGGAGGTGGTGGACATCATGAAGAAGAGCAGCTCAGACTCTGGACTGCAGCTGGCTGGCATGAAAGTCATCAGTAAGATTCTAGAGGAGGAGGGACCTCAGGAGAGAAGCTCCCTCAGATCAGACTCGGCACAAACTATTCGGTGGGAGTTGCATACCACTACTCTCAGCTCTGTTATCGTGTTTATAATTTTTTTGACTGTAATTGAATGACTTTGCAGCTTAATTTAGACTTCATTAAAGATGCTAAGAGAACATTCTCTTTCTTACAGCACCTTATATTATATACAAAAAGAGACTGCAAAATTTTAAAGTGTCAAGAAACCTCCCTGGTTTTAGCCTGGTCGTTCACACCTCTGAGTTGGAATGGGCATGTAAAGCTGTGGAAAAGTGGCAGAGTAGTGGGTGGGAAAACAACCAATAAAACACAAATCTGCAACACACTCATCATACAGACACGTGAATATTAAAATGACCACAGTTCAGTTGAGGGCATATTGATGCATTTTAAAAATGTAACCCTAAATGACAACAAGCTCCCAAGAATGAGTGAGAAACGTGGATGAACATTTAAGAGGTTGAATAATATTTTCATAATGATTATGAGCACTACAGTCTCTGAACAAATGACACGTCAGTTTAACACACACACACAAAAAAAAAACCTTTTTTGTCCACTGTTCTGTCGTATTTTCGGTCTACATCAGTCTTCTGTGCATCAGAATAATTCCTCATGTCATCGCGTTCATGATCAGACTTACGGCTGTGTCAGTGTCCTTGTTTGCACATATATATTTAATTTGATGAACGTGTGATTAAATATATGCACATACACAGTACTGGTTCATGTTTAGAGCACTAGAGTATGTGAAATATGAACACGCTTACTCCAGTCCATATATGATCTTTGATCCACTTTGCGAGCGTTGTTAAATTCCGCGTTCTGCGCAGAAATGGCTCTCATGCGTGCTCCACATGTTGTTTGAATTCGCCGTAGTTTGAATGCGATCTCATGCGTAATACAACAGTGATTTGTTTAAAAGACTTGCAGAGAATGCAGAGAAGCACTCAGAAGCGGGTGATGTAAAATTGTGCCTCTCTAGCCCCAGCTGCCAATCACACATTCAGGAGGCAGCCTTCTACGTCAGATTGCGTGACGTTGCTTCGACTTTGCTTTTCAACCGGGAAGAATGAAAATTAACTAAAATAATCAATTTCCACTTGTTTAAATTTATGTGTGCTTTTAGTGTTTTCAGTGATGTCTAGCCTATACATATGTTAACATATCAAAAAATGTGTTTCGGGGTTTCATGACCCTTTAAAATAACTTCCTTTTCTTTTTCCAGTGACAAAATCTTAAAGATGTTGGTGGAGATGATTGGCAGTCAGTCCAAGCAGAACGCTGTCACTGCGCTGCTGCTGACCCGTAGTCTTATGCTGAAATACGAGTGGAGGGTCTCCTTCGCTACAGAGGGCGGCGTTAAAGCCATCCTGTGCTGCATGCAGGAGTATCCTACTTGTATACAGGTGCAGCAGATCGCACTGGCGGTGAGTGGGGATCCTCGCGACATGCTCTTATGCCTTTAAGGACATGAGTTATGTTCTGCCTGTGTCGAATTGTTCATGCATTCTTTTAGAACTGTGCATCATGACGACAATTAATTTATTTTAAAATACTGTTCATGAAAATATGATGATAATTCTTATGATTAATAATGCACCTTAATGTTTTTGAAAAACGTTGGCGTAGCGTAAGCTCAGGTGAGAATTGACGAACACAGAAGCACAGAGGATAGAGCAAAACAAAATACCTGTCATGAATTAGAAGTAAGAAATGTTTCCGTATCAGAGAAGAGGAGCTACGTCATACTTCGGGTCAAGGTTCACCCTACTGCCCGAACTCAACTCTCGATAATATAATGTGTAATAAAAAATGTGACTTAACTTTTTTATTTTTTTCTCTCAACAATGCAAATTTTGCATTGTTGTGACTTACAGTCAAGTCACCTTTATTTTATATGGTGCTTTTTACGATGGAAATTGTGTCAAAGCAGCTTTACAGTTATAACTGGCAAATAATATTTTGCTGCACAGCAGCTCTTAAAGAAAACGGTGTCATTGTCCAGCTTAAATATTAAGTCAGGTGTGAATCGGAGCCAGAATCATTACTTTCCTTATGATTCTCATATCTATTGATCAGAATCTTTAAATATGAATATACCTTTATGGATACAGAAGATTGAACCTTCAGAGAGCCTGACGAATGTGAATTTTTCTCTCCCAGACTCTGAAGGTCATCACAGGTGCCAGTAAACACGACCCCCGCAGTGTGGGTGCGTGTCTGCCGCTTTCTGAGTCTGGCACTCAGATGATGCTGGAAATTTTTGCAAGCATAGGCTCTGCTACACCGGAAGGCTCCAAAGGGCTCCTGTGTGCCATCCCTTCTGCCATTGACCTCATGCTCGGCACAGCGGGGTAAGCGGTTTGCAGTCTGTTTTAGATGTAGCATAATTGACTAAATTCACATTCATTTTTCTACTGTTATTTATGCAGTTGTGGTTTGTCTGTGCGGAACGGGCTGCTGGTCATCATCATGCTGATTTCCAGCCACAAGAGCCTGGCAGAGCAGCTAGTCGCCTGCAATGTCAGTGCAACGCTGAAGAAGTGCCTTTCTGCTCAGAATCATCACAGCATGCTGGCCATCATCGCCCTCAACCACATCTCCATGGTCCACAAACTGGAGAAAAAGGGTATCATCATGCATTATTGTAACTGCTTTCCAAATTTAATTGCTTTTAGATGCTTTTGAAAAATCCCAAACCCTGCTAACAAACTAATAATTACCATCGTAGCATAATTAACCAGGAACGTGGGAATGATTTGAACAGTGGGAGGTTAATGAAGGCAAAATACATAGTCGTCTCTAAAACAATGATTGCCACGGCCATGTAATAAGCAGTATGTTAATAAAATGATAAACATTCACTCTTGACTTGGGAAGCAGATCTTTGTAGGTTGAATTGCCTCGTTTAAAGTAACATGCAGCACTTTTTGCCTCTGTAGAGTCTCAAGAAGAGCATGACTTTAAGGACACAGAGCTAAAGATGTTGGTGGTGAGTCTGAAGGAAATGCCCGCCACCAAAGAGGTAATACTGACCCTGGAGCAGCTGCTGTGCGACGACGCCTCCCAACTGGAGGAAGAGAGAAACGAGGTAACTCGCAGCAGAGACACCTTTCAGGACCTCATCCGGCTCCTGGACCAGCACAGAGCGGATCGGGCTGTACAGCTTTCCATTCTTAGGTGAACCTTTGTCTTAAACATAATTAATTAATAGATAACAGACTTTAACCTATCTAACTCACTCACAAAAACATGGTTATGTTTGATTTTAAAAAATATTTTGCATTAAGAATAGGGTTGGTTATTGAGAACCAGTTCCAAATTTCTAAAAACCATTGTTTGGTGTGCGTGCATTTTAATGTTATGTTAAATTAAGTGCATTCAAGTGCAAGATGACGCAAAAGAGAACTCCTTCCGCCGCTGGCACGCCATTTTCAGTGTGCACACAAAAAAACGCCTTTACTGAATTTATATTTTTTTAAATATATCATGTCTTTTGCATTACTTTTCTGACATTGCAAAAATCTTAAAGGGTTAGTTCACCCAAAAAGGAAAATTCTGTCATTAATTACTCACCCTCATGTTGTTCTACAACCGTAAGACCCTCATTCATTTTCGGTTCATCTTGAGAACATGAAACCCCTTAATATTATAAAGCAACGAGAATACTTTTTGTGCACCAAAATAACGACTTTTCAACAATATGCAGTGATGGCTGATTTCAAAACACTGCTTCGAAGCTTTACGAATCTTTTATCAAAAATATCTTAATTTGCGTTCTCAAGATGTACGAAGGTCTAATGGGTGTAGAACGACATAAGGGTGTGTAATAAAAGACATAATTTTCGGTCCTGCAAAATAGGCTTCCTTTATTTTCATATAATTTTTTATTTTGATTACATCTTCATCGTTAAATTTTGTGTTTTGTCATGAAGAACATTGTTAGGGCACGAAACTGCTCTACTTTGTTGCCTATTTTGCAATTTATTTAAAGGAATAGTTCAAAATAAAAAAATACTAATAACCTTACTAACCTTGCCTATTCATTACATAATTACATGAAAAAGAAAACGGAGAGTAAATTAGAAAAGTAATTTTTTTTTAACATTTATATTTCTGTGTTCTGCACAAGAAAGTTGGAATGAAATGAGTCAAAAAATAAATGTTTGTATTCCATACTAAAAGTCTTGATTTTTACATTGTAGAGATGATGTTGCTTTATTTGCCAATGATAGCAACTTTTTTTATACTCAACAGGATTTTGAACAAGTTTTTGGATAACTACCAGGAGGATCTGTTGCCGTGGCATGAGAGTATTGAGCCTTGCCTGTCATCTATGACAGCCTTTGTCAGTGACAGAGAGGTACTTTTCTTCATTTAGCTATATAAGCGCTTAATTTCATTATGGTAGTATTTCATGACTCTTTATCCTCATTTAGGTCGTACAGCAGTTCATCCGCTTCTTGTATCGACTTGCATCTTTGAATAAAGACTATGCTGTTGTGATGTGTCGTCTGGGCACCAAAGAGGCTCTTCTCAAAGCCCTGGACAAACACAGCACCAGCCTCCTCATGGTCACGGAGCTGCGAGACCTGATCACTGACTGTGAGAAGTACGCCAGCCTCTACAAGAAAATGACCACCAGTGTGCTGGCGGGGTGTATACAGGTATAAAGTAGGCCTGTTCAAAAATAGATATTTGCCAAATTGAGTATTTGGTGAGATTCCTGAATAACCAGTCTACCAATTAGACGAAGGAAAATATAAAAATATAATTCCACTGGTTTCTGGTTTACCTGACCTTGAACAGACTTGATCCTTAGAAGGCGTTTACATAAACGGCATGTTATTAAATGGTCGATTCCAAAAACATTATGATGACATGCTTAATTGTTTGTTAGACTGTCAGTGTAAATAATAAGACATTTATTTGTTGTTCCTTTAATTGTGTACTCCATATCTTTATCTTCAGATGGTCCTTGGTCAGATTGAAGAGCATCGTCGTAGCCATCAGCCCATCAATATTCCCTTCTTTGACGTGTTCCTGCGAAACTTGTGCCAAGGTTTGTTCCTAAAACACTTACTGATGTAAAGTGTAGTCATTAAAGCAATAGTTGATAGTTATAGTTTCCAAAAATGGAAATCATTTATTCACTTATTTACTCACACTCATTATTTCAATTCTACACTGCAAAAGGTTTTGCCACAATCTCAACTGACTGGCTTCTCTCCTGTATGACTTCATATGAGTCTCTTCAGACCTTACTGTACATGATTTATGAGCTTCTACAACTATTGACCTCATAACTGAACTCCTTTCCACAAATTGATCATAGAAATAAAAACATGGATAAAAATGAATGTTTGTCCTAGTATTAAGTGCAACCATTATCAAAGTACTCTCTTAATGTTAAAAGAGCAAATGGAGACCAAATTTTACTTCAAGCATGATATAGAGCTTGAGAGAAGGTTATAACTATACAGCTCCGCTTAAGATAGTTTTCATAATGGGAGATGTTTGTATGCATCAGGGAGCTGCTTTCAAAATGCAGGGTATTGAAATCACGTTTGAATGTGCGCTCACTTTTTACTTTCGATTTCGCGATTACTCTGTCAATAGGGAGCACCGGTGCTGAGCGCGCATTCTACAAGATAAGACATTTGTCAGGTTTTTAGGCTTGTGCAACGAATCCTCCACTCATCTCATCAGTCATCTTGTCACGTACTCTTGTCACGTGATCGGCGCATATTCTATTCTAATTTCACCCTCACACCTCATGGCAAATTGCGAGACACCTTTTCACCTTGACGAGGAAATCACCTTGACCATTTTTTTTTTTTTCCTCGATAATCTGTTACACACGGATGTATATCACAATATGGAAGAAAATATCTGTTGATATTTCTTTTTATCATGAAGTTTTCTGAAATCAGAAGAAAGCTTTGTGAGAAATCACCATCCAAATTTTTCTATGGAAAAGAAAAGATCTGACATAGATTTTTATGAGTCCACGTCCCTACCAGAAGCCTGCAATCACTAAAGGAGCGAAGGCTCGTGGTACCATCACAGAGAGGCACAAAATCACTCTCCAGAACATTCTCGTCCACTGTTCCTTAATGATGGAATGATCTCTCCACCTTCATCTGGAATGCAGAATCCCTGGCAATATTCAAAAGGCCGATGAAAACTCATCTCGTTCGTGAGCGCTTAGCCCCATCCTAAATTTAAAAAAAAAAAAAAACTGTCCTATCCTTTCCTCTGATCCCTCCCTATTCTAGCTTATGAGCACTTCCTGTGTCTATTTGCCTCTTCATGATGAATCGCTTGTTGTATTCCTCACTTGTCAGTCGCTTTGTAATCTGACATTTTGCCTAGCATCTGTTTTTGGACATGCTAGAAGTTAAATAATTTTGAATGACATGATATTGTGGAAACAATGATTTTCTTGGCTGAATTTTTTGCATTTAAAAAGTCATGCTATGTTACTAGTTACCGTTTAGGTATAACTATCCCAATTTTCTGTGATTTAGTTGAATTTGTGTGATGTTTTCCAGGCTCCAGTGTGGAACTGAAAGAGGATAAATGCTGGGAGAAGGTGGAGGTCTCCTCTAATCACCATCGAGCTAACAAGCTGACAGACAAAAACCCTAAAACCTACTGGGAATCTAACGGCTGTACTGGCTCCCACTTTATCAACATTTACATGCATAAAGGGGTGGTCATCAGGTAAGCTGGCTTAGATACTCTTCATTTAAGTATCATTTTAATGTCAAAAATGCCACCAAAATTAAATTAATATGCCTGAAATTCAAGATAAAGAGGCAAAAAAAATTCCCTAAATGAGTTTTGTGTTAATAAAATAATATAACCAAGCAAGAGTGCTTTTTTCCCCCGAATATCAGCATGACTGCAAATATAATATTGATTTTACACAACAGTTCAATAAACAAGAAGTTAATAAGTGACTTACATCTGACAACAATATTGATAAAAAAAATTCTTTTTTGCCTAATTTGCAACAAAAATAGTTCCAAATAACCGTCTGGTGTTTTGTTTCTTAATGAATCTGAGTAAATGATTCAATGACACCTTCATAAAGACAGCCACTAGTTTCATTCCTGAATAAATCAGCTGTTTTTATTGCATTGGTTGAATGAATGATTCAGTGACTTTTTTATTTAAAATATTATATTCAAAACCTTAATTTCACAACATCAGTAATGCAATTGTAACAGCCCCATAGTGTCTTATACTAAATGAATTTGTTTAAATTTAAGTTTGACAAAAAGTGACACGTTTAATAAGGTGAAAGAAAATGTTGCCCTTTCAGTGGTTAAAGTTGCACCTAAAATCATTTTAAGGGGAAAAAAATTGCCCCTTGATGAGAACATTTAATTTCTGTCACTGCACCTGATGAAAATCCTTTTATCATTTTCTTCATTCACAGGCAATTGACTGTGCTTGTAGCCAGTGAGGACTCAAGTTACATGCCAGCTCGTATTGTAGTTCTAGGAGGAGATGATCCCACAAACATCAATACTGAAATCAACACTGTGAGAGAGCCCTTCTCATTCATCTTACAGAGGTGATGATTGCACTCTGCACATTAAGATGATACTTTTTTTGTGTGTTAAACAGGTAAATGTGGCACCATCTGCCAGCCATGTGGTTTTGCTGGAGAATATGACCCGTTTCTGGCCCATCATTCAGATCAGAGTCAAAAGATGTCAACAGGTCAGACATATTGAATAAAATGTGACTGAACTTGCCTCAAGTTCTACATAAAGCCTGAGATGCTCTTTATTCCGCATCCCTTACAAATTGTTTTCCTTCCTGTCAATAGGGTGGCATCGATACACGAGTGCATGGGTTTGAGGTTTTGGGGCCAAAGCCCACGTTCTGGCCGGTGTTTAAAGAGCAACTGTGTTGCCGTACCTATCTCTTCTATACTACAAAAGCTCACACCTGGTGCCAGGAGATCCTGGAGGACAAGAACCAGCTGCTGCAGCTTTTTAACAAGTGAGACCTTCTGCCATAGTTGTTATATATATATATATATATATATATATATATATATATATATATATATATATATATATATATATATATATATATATATATATAAATATATATATAAATATATATATAAATATATATATATATATATATATATATATATATATAAATATCAGGGTTCCAGACTGCGACTAAAATGGTCACATATGCGATCATTTTTTGACGATGTGCGAGTAAAAATTTTATGTGGTCGCATTTGTGCGAGTCCGTGATCAAGTTATTCGCGCGTGTGTAACAGAACGAGGTATCAGCAGCTGCTGCCGTCCGTAACGGTTTTGTTTCCAAAATGAACAAAATGTATATAATGAATGAGTACATCATGAATCCATTTTCCAAACCGTGCTTGTGTCTTATCCTGAATCACTACGGTGCGCCTATAATAAGTGTTTATATTCGGACTATTTCAGACCAGGCTCGGCTCCGCTGCGGAGTATCACAGTACCTGCGTGACTCGTCATAGACAAACAGAGAGAAGTAGTTCCGGCTACAATGTTCTTCCGCAAGACACATGCAGTTCTATTTATTAACCCTAGAGAGCGAACGTTCACGCGCACTGCATAATGATGACGAAACGCGCCAATTAGGAATTAAGCTTTATAAAAATGGAAAGGTCAATAGCTGAATACTTAAAAACAAAGATTGGAGGTCAAGGATGCTGGTGGAAAGGACGAGCCATGCATACAGACACATGATGATGAACACACAGGTAGAAAGGCATTAAGTCACTTCAACAGCAACGGCTCAGACCAGAGTTCCTAGGCCGCGAGAGAAAAATGTTTGGCTTGCGCTAATGTCAAAAAGTGTTGTCAAGATAATGTATATAAGCACGTCTCTGTCGCGAAAATTCAAACGTGGCATCATTGCTTAAATTGCGTAATCATCGGTTCATTGATAGCGCTCGCGCTCCGCCGGTGGTCACGCGCAGTTAGTCTGTCAGCGACTCAAAAACTGACTAGGGAAAATAGACTCAAATGTGAATGAACTGAAACTGTTTGGTTTATTTTGTCTGACCAACCACAACAAAGAAAGCAAGCAAACTGAATGGGAGAAAGTATAGTGTTTGCTTTTATATTATTAGTCACATAAAGGCAAACTAAAGTTGAATATTTTCTCATTTACCTTAAACATTCAGCAAATACACACCTATATTAAAACAAATCTATGAATATTTAATTAACATTTAATTTCACAGACCTTGCAGATTTATTCAAATACAAAAGTGAGATTTTCTGAAGTGTTTGTAACCCGCGTGAACGCGTGTATTCTGTGCGTGACAGTCGATCCGTGTGAAATTAACTCGGACTTCAGTTCAGCTTCACTGGAAACGCGATCGAAATATATATATTAGGTTTTATATATAATTATTATGGCTTTATATATATTCATTAATTTAATTTTCATACTTTTCATATTTCTAATTTTTTAAATATGAATTAAAATAAATGTAAATTATACATATACATATCAGATTTATATCGGTCATCAGCCACTGTGATTTAATATATTTAAGACCAAGAGGACTATTCATCAAGCATGCATTGATTAATCCGATGTTGTAGCAAAAAAAAGAAAAGAAAGTGCGACCAAATCATGTGCTGGTGCGACCAACTGAGAAAGTTGGAAGCACTAGTGCAACCAGTGGAAAAATTAGTCTGGAGCCCTGAATATATATATTTTTTTAGAGCAAATTTAAAAGGATGGAAGATGTTCTTTCTGCTGCGTTATATGAAAACCTCTGATATTTATGTGCATCTCTCTCTGGGCTTCAGGTTAAACAGTGCCCTGAAACATGAGCAGATGTTTGCTGACCGTTTCCTGCCTGACGCTGAAGCTGCAGAGGCTTTAGGCCGGACCTGCTGGGAAGCTCTCATCACTCCCATAGTACAGAGCATCACTATCTCAGGTAACTTCAGTTACCTGACCAAAGTCTGGTCTGATTTTCTTCTGGCCAAGTACCGCCCACTTAGGAAGAGAACATCTAATGCATTGGCTCTCTCCGGGGGGGCGCGAATAGGCTACAGGATGGGAGGAAAAAAAACTGAAATTTTATTTTATTTTTATCACTAAACTGCTGTCATAAAAAGTTATAGTTTTGTATATACATAACTCCTGAATAAAACATTTAATGTGTTTCGACTAATTTAAAAAAAAAAAAAAAAGTTTTGAACAAATTTGATTGGTTTGTCGATAGTGAGCGCAAATGCAGGTGATAAGCGGTTTTTATTAAGCGAGTCATTGAGTCGTTCATTCAAACGATTCGGGCCCAGCTTCCAAAAGGTTGAGAACCCCTGATCCAATGGATGTATAAAAAGTAGAGATGCACCAATATGAAAATTTTGTCCATTACCGATAATTATTTATATTTGAAAACCGAGAACCAATGTATTAGCCGATAAATCTAATTCTAAATTTTTATATAATTTTTGAGAGCCTGATAACAAAAACAAAAGTCTCACCATTAAAAGCCATGTCCCAAATCAAACATATACATTTAAAAATAATTTTTACACTCCTATGGCCAATTTTCTTTATCAAAAAAAACAACAAACAACATCTATTATGTTTTAACGTTCTAACATTTTATTACAATAATGTTCTTAGGTTATATAAGATGACTGTCCCAATCATAACCTATTAATGTGTATATATATATATATATATGTGTATATGTAATATATATTATACTTACTGTAGCACAAAAAAGGCTACAAGTGCACAAGCAAACTTGTCTTGAAGGTGTATCTCTGTTGTGGATGTGCTAAAACATGGGTGAACAAAGAATTCACAACATCCTTTCAGTATTTCAAGCAATTCAAAAGCATCATGGTGAACAGTGCGCATTAGCTTTAATATTTTGGGCAAATTTTCTTATCAGGCCGATAACGATAACATTTAAATGATCATATATCGGCCTGTGCTGATATGGTGGGCGATATATCGTGCATCCCTAATGAAAAAAGTGTCAAACCACTGTTTTTGTTTTATTTTTCCATACCGTTCAGGGAAGGATTCATGTGAAACGCATTATGCCACAATAATATACTGACGCTGGAAGTTATTCAAATAATGCCGTTAATCTCCTCAAAAGTGCTTGTATCAATCTGGTTTTGTGTGCAATAAAAACTGGCTTGTCAATGTTATTTTTTTCTTTTCAATTATGATTCGGATTAAAGGGGACCTGTTATGCCATTTTACAGAGTCTTGATTTTGTTCTTAGGGTCTACAAAATGTGTTTTTATGCTTGAATGTTCAAAAATATATATATTTTTCTTTTCACATATTTCACGTTATGTGCTTTCCAGACATTTTCCATGCTCAAAAGACAACAACATCACAAGAAAGTTGTAAATGTACATTTCTTATCATCTGCTTTATAACAGAGACTTCTACTCTCAGCCCTCTGTCTTGGTTGATGAATGAGTATTTGGAGAATGCTGAATCCTCCAAGAGGTGTAAGAGTTCAGCCTCCATCTTCAACTCCCGTGTGCGGCGTCTCACTCATTTGCTTGTTCATGTGGACACCAGCACAGTTGATACAGAAGAGCTCAAACCTCCCATCAAATCCAGTGAGTGGCTTCAAAATTAAAACAAAAACTACCATAGTTCCTTCTAGAGACTGGAGTGCCACTACTGTAGTTTACTTTAATGTGAACGAGACATATTTGTGTATTTGGTGGTCTTGTCTTGTAAGTCTTCTCTGGTAGTCCAGAGAACAGGTGTGATATTTTTTTAAATCACCTTCTGTGGATTGTGTTAAATGAAAGCTTCTGTATTTCAAGGTATTTTTCTTGTTTTCAGAAGGTATCAACAGAAGCAGAGATTTAAAGAGTAAGTAATAGTGTAGAAGCTAATATTGTTTTTTTCCCCCTTTGAGTTCATTTTATGTATTTTGCAGCACCCCATCAATCTGCTCAGCTCAACTTCAAACTAACCATGATAAAATGCATTATTTTTATTATTTTTATTGTTATTATTTATAAATTTATTTATTTTCATTCAGTTCTGCTGTCTTTTATATTTGTTTTTGTTTTTTAATTCCTCTGGCTTCCTATTGAATTGCTGGTAGAGCTGCACAATTTGTTAAAGAGAATCCACTGAAAATATTGTGATTCACAATTTGAACTGCAATATTAAAAACATCTCAAGATATGAAGAAAAAACGTGTTCAGATACTACAAATTAGCAATACCTTGTCAAAAATGTTTTGCCCACATTTTCCTGCTAGTCAATTACAAGAACTAAAGAGAACCCAATTCTCTTTGCATTCACATTAAAAACAAAACTTAATTGATCTCTCTCTTTAGTATTTAGTATTTTATTTTACAATGGAAAACCTTTTTTTTTTTTTTTAACCGAAATCCTTTTCCTATTTTTAGCTGACTGTTTTTAATGTTCTCGTCATTCCAAATCAAATACAGTCACCTCCTCTGTTTCTTCAGTCTAATGTCATTACATTTACATTAGATTTGTAGTTTTACAAGCAAACCAAATTTTCCTCCTCCCCAGTTAGATATGAAGCGAGCACATTTTGAGACCGTATCGTCAGGCTAAGAAAGGGTGTAGTAGACATGAACAAATGCCGCCCGTTCACTTTGAAGTACGCAGCAAATGCAAACTAAAGGTTTAATTAAACATCAGCCTTTTGCATTTTAATAATCACGCACCCATATTACGGTTTTAATCATTTCTTCAGTTCATTGTGCAGCCCTAATTTCTGGCAAATTGCATTTGCTAAGGTTTGGTTGATAACCATTTTATGTGTATGAACATGCTTTTGACATTTGCAGCAACTTGTCAAGAGTATTTATGTGCTTTCATTGTGTTACAGATGGTAAAGAGGGAAAGAATAAGGAAACGAATGCAGTAAGCTCATCTTCATCCTCTACCAAACCAAAAGTGAAGAATACTAGCAGCATCGCAGGCATTGCTCTGTGCTGGCAGGGTGTCGTTCAGCGACAGGTTAGACATTTATTTTAACTTTGGAGAAATGTGTTAAAACAATGGAGCTACTACACTTTTATTTGGTAGAAAGAATAATCTAATTAGTCGGAATACCTGGTCATGCAAGTGACTAATCCTGCAAAAATGTGTGGAATTTAGTAGAGCTGGGCTAATAAATTGATTCATCTTGATTTGTGGATCGATTCCGAGATTTCCGAAAGCAGCGCGATTCTTTCACGAATCAATTCAAGAGCGAGATGCATTTGGAAAATCTCAGAAGTGATCCGGAATCATTTCTTGATTCGCGGTGCATCGATTTATTGTCCCAGCCCTAGAATTTACTGCAGAACTCTACGGCACAAGTTACACATGCACATGTTTTTGGTTATTTGAATAAAAAGATGTTGATGACCATTTGTGTGTCTCAACCTTAAAATGAACTGTACTTAATGCAGATAATATCTATCATTTCCTATCATTTTCAGGTAAAGTCTTTCCTAGATTCGACATGCAGCCTCTCTGACTTCGTAGAGCGCTACAGAGGCATGTTCCTACGGCTAAAGAATGCGATGGAGGAACTTTTTGGCCAGCACACGGCCTTTGTGCTTGCGCTGCGCCAAGGCTTTTCTGCGGCCTTGCTCCAGCTCTCTATTCTCACCGCTATGCACGTGAGTCAACAGGGAATACTTGGGAGAATGTCATGAAACTTGTCATGAAATTTTGTTCGTTATTTTTTTTATATTAATATTTTATTTATTACATTTAATATTTTTTGGACCATTTAAGATGTTTGAAGAATTTAAACATAGTTTTTGTTTTATTTATTTAATAACTCGCTTGAAGGTAAGTGAACGGTTTGCGCAATACATCGACAAGATGATTCAGGAAAGTGGAGTGGACTCTGGGAATGTGGACACCTTGAACCAGCTACAGCAGTTCCTGGAGCCCATGCTGTTCCTTTCCGGTTTGGAGCTGGCCAACACCTTTGAGCATTTTTACAGGTGTGAGAACAGCTGCTTTTAACTAGAGCGGTATTGCTAAAACCGTTAACAAAATATTTTGCTACCTTTTTATAATTTTTGATGTATTAATGATTTTAATTATTAATCATTCAAACAGCCATTGTTGAATAGTAGGTTAAAAATCATGGCTCAAGAATATTTTTCTGGGAAAATGCAGGCTATTATTACAGTTCTGTTCACCCTGTTTTTCACGTTTCTTTCCTCTGTGTTTAGGTACTATCTGGGTGACCGGTTGTTGGGTCAGGGGAAGGTGTGGTTAGAGAGCGCCGTGGTTGAGCAGATCGGCACATGCTTTCCAAATCGGTTTCCACAGCAGATGCTGACCAACCTCAGTGAATCTGAAGAGCTTCAACAGGAGTTTCATCTTTACCGTCTACAGCAGCTGGACAAAAATCTGGAGGACTTTGAGGAGGTGACTAATAAAATCTTCTTACCTCTTTCCATTACATCTATACAGTTGCTATGGTGATTGATTTAAGTGTTAGCTTGATGCCAAGAGACTTTATGGCAGTATGTTTCCGCCATAAAATAAAGTGACTCTTTCTCACAATTCTGAATATTTTTCTCACAATTGTATGACACTTTTCTTACTTTTTTCTCAGATCTATGAGACTCACAGTGGTGAGTTATATAGTCCGAACTCGCAATTGAATTCAAAGACCTGTCCCTTTTTTTTACTGTTGTTACGTCCAACAAGCCATGCTGCACTTTTTGTAATTTTTAAACAATACTACCATTTTGGGGCTCTTTAATGCCGTGACAGATCGTTGTAGAGCCTCAGTGCATGTTGAGCCTCAGTTCCATGGTAGAAACAAGCTTTGACACCTTCTTCTAGAACAGTGCTTCTCAAACCTATCCTGGCGACCCCCCCCCCCCCCCACCACCACCACTGCACATTTTGCATGTCATTGAAGTCTTGCCGTCTCTACCTGAGCATGTGAGTGGAGCGGATCGATAATATTTCCTCCTGAAAGTTAAGAGCGAAAGAGAAGAAATTGAAAGGGAGTGTGGAGAAACTGAGTTTGCAAAGATTAATTTTTTTTTCAATTTCATCTGATGATTGTGATGTGGATATGTTTGCACGAGCTCTGCAATTCGGCACTATCCAGTCAAGTCATGTTTATTTATAACCTACTACTAATAAAATATTGCTTTAAAGCCACAAATAACTGTTATCTATTGGCCTACTGTAATTGAGACATTTATTGAAGCAATTCATTTCAAACTGAAAGACGTATAGTACAGAGAAATGTAATGTCAGAGTGGGATTTGAGCTGTTAGTCAGTGTGACCGTTTATCCTACACCTTTAACCCTTTTTATTATTCATGTTGGGTAAGGTTAGTCAAATCTGGTCTTAATTAATGCAAAATAAAATAACTTAAAATCATCTTAAGCCAAAAATCTTTTTAATCTAGCCATTAATCAGCAATTTTAGAGATGATGTTAAGCGTCCCTCGTTATGGTATCAGGTGTCCTTCATGTGTTATGCAGGCAGCATCTAAAACTTATTTTAGGTTAAGGGCCGGATGGGAAAAAACGTATCCATGTGTGGGCTGAATTACCTTACTGCGCTGTAAATTAGCGTACATTATTATCAACCATACAAACTGCTAGTTAATAAAGCTAGAAAAACACACTGCACTGTGAAAACTGCCTTTTTACTGTGGCTAGATATTTTTTATTTATCCAAAACTTTTCAGTTGAAATTAGAGGCAACACTGCATTTTAATCATGATGCAAACAAAGGTGTTACACAGCAGTTATTTTTTATTTAAAGTAGATTGTATAATTTCAAGATATAAAGCATAAACAGAATGGTCTGACTTTTGTTTTGTGAAATTATGATGTTAGAATACACCTGCACAAAACAAAATCAGTCTGTCGTCTGTGTTCTCTTCTTTGCCTCCGTCTTCAGCTTGTCCTGTCTCTGGCCATTAACATCCTATTTACAGACTTCGTAATATTCCCACACATGACATTTTGGGAAATGATTGCAAAGCAGTTTGTGTGCAAGTCCGGATTAGAGATCAGCCAAAATAAAACTTAAATCCGTTCTGATTTATGACAGTTCGACCACCGCATCTTTGTTTTCTGTTGTTGTCCTAATCATCCCCCGGGCCGGATTATACACCGTCGGTGACTGTTTGTTTGACACCATCTAGGGAATGCTTCACTCCTGAGGTCTTTTTATACTTCTTTCAAATTCCATTTCATCCATCAATTCCTCTTTCTTGTATGCTCCAATCTTCCTATTGTAGGAGAATCGGTCTCTGTAAATCCTGTTTAATCATCTAGAGATCCTTCCACTTTCTCCTACGCTGTTGTCGTCTTCTAACACTTTTCCTCTTCTTCACTGTTCACTTCATTTGTTTTACCTCTGCTGATTGTGATTTTAACACCTTCTATTCAACCCTGTGAACCCTCTCGTTAATCTTAAATGGTTAGTTCACCTAAAAATGGAAATTCTGTCATTAATTACTCACCCTCATGAAGGGTCACACACTTATGATGTTCCGAAGCCTCGTTTACTGAAATCGCGTGAGTTTGGCGCTCCGAACCACTGAATCGAAACAAAAGATTCGTAAAGCTTTGAAGCAGTGTTTTGAAATCGTCCATCACTAGATATTGTTGAAAAGTCGTTTTGTTTTTTTGGCGCACAAAAATTATTCTGGTCGCTTTATAATGTTAAGGTCGAACCACTGTACTCACATGAACAGATTTAAATACGTTTTAGTACCTCTCTGGGCATCTGAAAGTGTAATTACCTTGCTGGCAATAGAGACTCACTGAGCCAGAAATGACTCCCTGAGAAAGGGACCCGTGGGATCCCAATCACAATGCAGCTCTCTACTCTGCAGGACAGTGGCCCTCGGGACTGAAGTTGCCCATCCCTGTTCTAGAATTACTTGGTCCTTTTAAATGATAATAGTGCATTTTGTTGTTGATCATGTTTTGATCAGATGATGGATGAAGATGTGTCTGAACCCGAGGAAGAGAGTGACGTGAAAGTGTTGGTGTTGTCCCCACGTTGCTGGGTTGTGTCAGCTCCTTGCTACCTCGAGAACCCCAGCAAACACTTCCCTGCTCAACTCTGCAATTACCTGGCTGAATTCACAGAGTTTTACACCAACGGTTAGTTGAAATACCACTGTACTGATATGTAATCTCTTGCAATGCACATGATACAGTTGATGGGACATATTTAATCTGGTGATTCTGTTGAATGTTAATCTGTATGCGTATCTGTCCTGTAGGTCAGCGCATGTATAGCTTGACCCACAGTAAGCCACGCCGGCTGCAGTGGACGTGGCTCGGCCATGCAGAGCTTCAGTATGGCTCCTGCACTCTCTACGTCTCCACACTACAGATGTACATCCTGCTACAATTCAACCAACATGAGGTATTTTTTCAAGATCAATACAACCCTGGGCATGATTTTAATCTTAATTTGAACTAGCTTCAGAATTGTTCACTTCCTTCCTGTTCTGCAGGATGTGAGTGTGGAGATGCTGCAGCAGGCCACGGGTCTCTCCCCCACCATGCTGAGCCATGCCCTCAAACCCCTCACTGCAGAGAAGGGGGTTCTTACTCACACCGACTGTAGCCCGGACCCCATGAAAGGTGAGAACACCACCTCATTACAACAAAATGACACATCAAATAAAAACTTCCCTTGATTTTAAATTACGATTCTTAAATAATCAATCTTCATAAGCAATCAGTCTTCATTTTCTTGCTTAGGATACAACAGGGAAAATATTTTAAGAATCATACACCATCGATCAAAAGTTTAGAATTAATTATTTTAATTATTTTTTTGAAAAAATAAATTAAATGCATTTATTTGATTGATCAAAAATACTGTTAAAAAACAGTAATATTGTGAAATGGTATTACAGTTTAAATAACTGTTTTCTATTTTAATGCTTTTAAAAATATAATTTATTCCTGTGGTCAAAGTTGAATTTTCAGCAGTCGATTTGAAGCTCAGTAATAATAAATAATAAAAGTGTGGCTTTAAATCGGCATATTAGAATGATTTCTGAAGGATCATGTGACATTGAAGAGTAAAGTAATGGCTGCTGAAAATTCAGCTTTCTATAATAAAATAGAAAACATTATTTTAAATGGTATATAATCACATTAATATTATGGTTTTACTATATTTTTGATAAAACAAAATGCAGCTTTGGTGGACAAGACTTTTGTCAAAACTGTACCAAATTTTTGTTGTGTACTCTAAATGCATTTAAAAATGTGAAAATCTGAATCACTGAATTGAGTCATTCAGTTCAGAGTATTGAATTCTGAATTAAAACAGTGCTTTTGAATCAAATTAAAAAGAAAAAAATGCTGTGATGAACTTTTCAGGGGTCCTGAGATTGAACAAGAAGTCCCTCTCACAGAGCTCAGAGAGAAACGGTTACCATTTCCTGCTTCCCAAGCAGACATACCTGAATGTGGATGAAGATGCTGCGCTCACACTAGAGAGGAAGAGGAACTACGTCTACTGTCTCATTGTGCAGATCATGAAGAATGAGAAGGAGATGCATATTGACAATTTGGTGTTTAAGGTAAAGTATGGATCTGTAGAAGAGTGCATGACCTATAGTAGAGCCCTTTGAATTAAAAAAAAATAAATTTAACGATTTGTTAAAATACTCACAAACCTGTTAGGATCATTTCCAGATCAGTTCATCCCCAAATTAATAGATACTATGTTTTGCAAGAGAACTATTTTATTATTCTTGTCATCATTCTGTTAAAAAAAAAACATCATTCTGTGTGATATATGAAGTAAAAAGTAATATAAATAAACATCTCATTACTGTAATACAAAAAAAGCATACTGTTTAAATAGAAAAGTATTTAAATAATGATAGCAGTAAAAGCACTTTAACAAATGCTGGTTTAACTGATTTTTACACTAAAAAAATACACACAGTCATGGTCAGAGTTATTGGCACAGTCATGGTCATAAATAATTCTGACCGTGTATGTGTATATACAGTATCTCACCGAATTGAGTACACCCCTCACATTTTTGTAAATATTATATCTCTGTCTGTCTGTCTAATATATATATATATATATATATATATATATATATATATATATATATATATATATATATATATATATATATATATATATATATATATATATATATATATATATATATATATATATTTAGGCTCCAGACTAACTTTTCCACTGGTGCTACCAATTTTCTCAGTTGGTCGCACCAGCACATTATTATTTTTTTTTTGTTTGTTTTGTTTTGTTTTTTGCTACAGGAATTTTAATTAATCCATGTTTAATGAATAGTCGTCTTAATCTTAAATATATTAAATCACAGTGCCTGATGGCCGATATAAATCTGGTATATATGTATAATTCAGTGCTTCCCAAACTGTGGGCCGTAGCGGTATTCCAGGGGGGCCGTAGCTAGTCCAAATCAATATATTAAAATATTCCAATTGTTCTAAAATTAGATTTTTTTTGAAAGTATGTAAGGTTAGTGTTATGGATTTAAATATATTTGTAAAGAATGTTGACATCATAGTTCTCATAATTCACATGAAATTCTTACAAACTTGTTAATAAATGTATTTGTAGGTAAATGTCGGTATATATTTTTTTAACGGCAGGGTCATGGAGCTTTTGCAATGTTTTTGGGGGGCCTTACCCCTCTTAAGTTTGGGAAGCTCTGGTATAATTTATATTAATTTTAATTCATATTTAATAAATCAGAAATATGAAAAGTATGAAAATTAAATATAATATAATAAAATATTTTATATATTATAAATTAATTATTTTGATTCGCGTTTCGACACGGATCGACTGTCACGCACAGAATATACGCGTTCACGCGGGTTACAAACACTTCAGAAAATCTCACTGTTGTATTCGAATAAATCTGCAAGGTCAGTAAAATTAAATGTTAATTAGATATTCAGAGATTTGTTTTAATGATATAGATGTGTATTTGCTGAATGTTTAAGGTAAATGAGAAAATATTAGCCTTTAGTTTGCCTTTTTGTAACTAATAATATAAAAGCAAACACTATATTTTCTCACATACAGTTTACTTTCTTTCTTTGTTGTGGTTGGTCAAATTTTCAGTCCATTCACATTTGAGTCTATTTTTCCTAGTCAGTTTTTGAGTCGCTGACAGACCAAGTGTGCGTGACCACTGGCGCGGAGCGCGAGCATTTTCAATGCACCAGTGATTATGCAACAAAAGCAATGACGCTGCATTTGAATTTTCGCGACAGAGACGTGCTTATATACATTACCTTGACAACACTATTTGACATTAGCGCGGACCAAACATTCTCTCGCAGCCTATTGAGGAGCCCTGGTCTAAGCCACTGCTGTTGAAGTAACTTAATGCCTTTCCTGTGCTCTCATCATCAGTTGTCTGTATGCTGGCTCGTCCTTTCCACCAGCATCCTTGAACTCCAAACATTGTTTTTTTATTGTTATTATTATTCAACTATTAACCTTTTAATTTTTATATGGCTTAATTCCTAAATTTTATGAATTCCTAATTGGCGCGTTTCATCATCATTGTGCAATGCGCGTGTACGTTCGCTCTCTAGTGGTTAATAAATAGAACTGCATGTGTTTCGCGGAAGAACGTTGTAGCCGGAACTACTTCTCTCTGTTTGTCTATGACGAGTCACGTAAGTACTGTGATACTCCGCGGAGCCGAGCCAAGCCCGGTCTAAAATAGTCCGGATATAAACACTTATTATAGGCGTACCTTAGTGATTCAGGATAAAACAAAAACACGTTACGGAAAACAAAACAGTTACGGACGTTAGCAGCTATTGATACCTCGTTCTGTTACACACGTGTGAATAACATGATCATGCACTGCACAAATGCGACCACATAAAATTTTAACTCGTACATTCTCAAAAAAAGGTCGCACATGCCATTTTGGTCGCACTCTGGAACCATATATATATATATATATATATGTGTATGTTTATATGTGTGTACAATATATAATTGGTATTACAATATATAACATATTATAATATGTATATAAAATGTGTATTTATTTATATGTATATGTGTGTGTGTATTAGAGATGCACCGATGTATCGGACGCCAATATTTATCGGCACATTGTTGCTCAGTTTACAACCCTTGACATATGTTATAGCTGCAAAGGGCCGATATAACAAACCGATGGTTTATTAATTAACTACGTGAAGGCACTGAGCTGTATAATGTCTGTTCATAATCCTAACACTGCTGGCTGTGCTTTAAACTTAATCAATTAACAAAAGATCGCACACTATGCTTGACTAAATAACTTTTCTAACTTTCATAAATGCAGTGGACCCCATCCAAGTGATGGCAAAAACTTTTCTGATGTTTTAAGTTTATTGCTTCCGTTTTCACTCCCAAAAAAAAGAAAAATCACCATTTTAGCTAAAGAAAACACAGCACAAGAATTTTAAACTCTCTCCTTTGAATTATCATTATCAACATACGAATTACACAAAATACCTATTACAACTAACAGTCAAGGGTGCTTAATAAACTCGCAGACTTTAAATCCGCAAAATAACTACGAAGAACTTCGTGCTCTTCCTTTCATTACCCGTATCGCTCCGTAGACTAGAAGACCCGTCAAAATAAGAGCCCCGTCGTAGTAAAGGAGATGCAGATCTTATACATATTTTAAAATATTAAAATGTATTGAAAACAAATTATAAGATTAATCACAATAAGGAAGGATTAATATGTATTTAAATTATACAGTGAGGAATATGTAGTGTTATTTTACATTTGTTTACTTTATTTCTGTACCTGAAAACTGTTAAACCTACATAAAAAGCACTGCTTATTTCATATGTATCTTTGTTCTGTTGTATTTATGTAGAGCTGCTGAGTGTTAAATGGATCCAATCCATGTTCATTAGAATTTATTTGATGATGCAGCAATAAGCTAGCTAGTGTAGCTTAATGCATGTGTTTTTGAACTTTGCTGATTTAAAACATGATCAAAATATCTGTATTGAAATCGACCAATAATTATTTAATTAATTATCCCCCCCCCCCATTTTTATTAATTATATGTGATATTGTGATTATTGAAAAAAAAAAACCACACACGTAACTGAAGATGAGAGTTTTTGTGCTTTTTGCGTGTTTCTTGTGCTGTTGCAGGTGTTGGACAGGTGTCAGAAGCAGGAGGCGAGTCGGACTCGTGCCTCGGTTCGCTTCAGCTGCAGCACTACTGACGTGCTCTCCTGCATCATGCATGTCATCAACAAAGGCTACCTTCGACGCAACGAGGAAAGCCCACACATCGTGGAGTTCTTGATGGAAGACCCGTCCACACCTAGAAAGGGCCAGGCGCAGTTCTCCTTTAAGATCGATGGGAAAAAAAGCTCTGCAAGCAGCGGCGGCAGCAATGCCGACACCAGGTGTGCTGATGACCCTTAACCCTTGAACCCTAGACCCGCGTGCAAGAAAGGAGGCAAAGAACGTGGCTTTCACTGAAGTTTTTCCCTCCCCTCTCAGGGCTTTTCTTTTTCTGAAACGAGAGATGCGCTGATGTCAAACAGTCGCTCTCGTCGGGGCGAATAGCTTGTCTGTCCTGTTTCTTTTTTTTTGTTGTAAGCTCTTTAATTTCCTGTGTGTGCTGCTCCATTCCAAAACCTAGTGAGCTGCCTACCTAGACGCGCTCATGATGCTATTAGGAAGATACGCAGCATGAATAACACGTTTTGTCGTTAACTAACATCAACACTCTTGGAATGAGATGCGAGTCGAGTGTCCTATGCATAGAGCTGTTTGTGGGATATGTGGAGCTGCTGTGCATGTAGAGCATCCAAATCATTCAAGAGGTTTTGTGTGCCATAGAAGCTAGCTGCCTATGTCAGCAGTAGACGGCAAGGCAGCTCAATGGTTTTCGGAACAGTCTGTGTGTGAGGCAGGATTTTCACTTTGGCACAGGAAGTGGTTTGCTGCTTGTTTTTACTTTATCTGGTTGAACATCTGCAGTTGCACTAACTTTGACCTACGCAAGGACAGAGCTGGTCCATTCCTCATGGGTCTGTGTTAATATTGGCGTCAGCCAATGGAATGCCTTAAGAGATGCTCTTTTTCTTGTTGTTCATGGCACTAACATTTGTGATCATCAGTGGAATGAAATTCAGTCCCGTTATAAATTAAAGGCAGCTCACTGCCTGTGCCGTAGTTGAAGGGTTAGTTTAACTATTTAGTCATTTACTTACCCTCATTTTGTTCCAAACCCTTAAGACTTTCGTTTATCTTCGGAACACAAATGAAGCTGTTTAATATTGTCTCATCCTTTTTCGTCCCTTAATTGAAAGTTCACACAGCCAGAACTTTCATGCATTAAATAGGACAGAAAGACACCATAAGTGATGAGATGCTGATTTAATTTGCATATAGTCATTGACTAAATATCGGCAATTGCAGCTCAAACTGTACTCGAGTGACAACATACAAAAACCTCATTGGTTGTTGTGTGTCAAATAAGAGCGTTTTAACTTCCATTTAGCATATTCAGTGTGCTAATTAATTTTAATGTTTAAAGGCCTAATTTAAATCTGTTCTTGTGTTTTGAAGATGAACAACAGTCTTATCTGAGTGAGTAAATGATGACAGAACTTTAAGTTTTGGGTGAACTATCCCTTAAGGAGTCAGTCTACTAGGAAATTGTTATTTTTGTCCGCTTTTTAAAAATATAATTCTTATGTTTCTTCAGCACATAATTTTAGCATAGATATGCTAGACATGTTGAAAAAAGTGATTTAAGGCATTTGTTTAATACATAAAAAATAAAGACATTTTAAATTTTGAATCATGTTTGTTGCTCATTTATTCCATGTAAAAAGAAATGAATAATTTTATTTCAAGATTTAGCTGAATGATTTAGTGTTTTGTAATGTACACATTCATTCTTACGTAAAACTTTAGGTAACATTCTTCTTTATCCCTAAATTTAGTTAAATCTGATATATTTTTTTTTTACATTTATACTTTTATACATAGAAATAATTCTGTTGATACCTTATTAAAAACTGCTGTACATCAAGAAGTTAAAATCTATATTTGCTCAGGATAAATGTTCAATAAGTGTTGTAGTTTTATGTGGTAATATATGTTGAGGAGTAAGTCCACATGGAAAAGCACTGCAGAGTTCCACAGAATTGGAAGACTAGTCATTCTTTCAGCTACCAATGAAATTCTAGTACTACTAATTTCCATGTTATTCCATATTCTACTATTTAGTACCATTAGTTGTCAAAATCCATTCCACAGATTTTCCCATAAAATCAGCACTGCTAATGTAGAAAGGTCTCCAGATTCTGTCTGGGCCTGCTGTTAAGAATCAAAATGCTCTTCCCTGAGAAAGTCTGCAATGCTATATCCCATAAGTCCACATAATGACATTTTGTTTGTTTGTTTGTTTGTTTGTGTGTGTGTGTATATCTCCCTCTGCAGCCTGGGAGGCCTTATAGTTCCCCCGCAGCATACGGAGGACGGCGTGCTGGAGGCTGTGCTGTTCTCCATGGGTCGCACAATGACTCAAGAGGAGGTCAAGCAGCTGATGCAACGCACCGTTCAGCAGGTGGCGGGAACCCTGAGCCTGGATTTGGACCGGGCTGAGCACCTACTCATGCACTGCAAATGGAACGTGGACTTGTTGATCCAGCGGTACACTGACGACCCAGATGCCCTGGTCCTGGCTGCCGGCCTCAAGATCCGCAACCCCCAGCCGGCCCCGGGCCCCGTGGCCCAGTGTCCTGTGTGCCTTTCCCAGTCCAAAGAGAGTGACCCCCCTCCTATGCTCTGCTGCATGCATTACTGCTGCAGGGTGAGTGTGGGGTTAAAACCCTCTCAGATTACACTACTGTACAAAACTTTGGGGGAGTAAGATTTTTTTTATTTTTTATTATTTATTCTATTCTATTCAAATATGACCATAATCACATTTATAATGTTACAAAAAAATCAAATAAATAAATGCTTCCTTTATAATTCCTTTGTGTTCATGAAAAAAATTAATTTCAGTTTCCATAAAAATATTAAACAGCATAACTTATTCCAACGTTGATGATAAATATTTCTTAAGCAGTAAATCAGCATATGAGATTTCCGAAGGATCATCTGAGACTCAAGACTGGAGATGCTGAAAATTCAGCTTTGCGTCACAGGAAGAAATTGCATTTAAAATGTATTCAAATAAAAATAAGCTATTTTAAATTGTAATAATAATTCAGAATATTACGGTTATACTGTAATTTGATCAAATTAATGCAGCTTTGGTTTGCAGAAGAGACTTCTTTCAAAAACCATTAAAGAAATCTTACCAACCCCAAACTTTTGAATGATATGAAAAAAGCCATGTCTATATTTTATGTAAAGTTATGAAGCATGATTTTCTGGATCCAATTGCTTGTTAGTTGCAGGAAGTATTAGAGGGAGGCATATTCTCAATTTATGAAGCATTTGATTCTGTTGAGTGCAAGTGGATCACACACATTTTTGGTCCAATTTTTTGGGAGATACACTACCATATAGGTGACCAACTGCTAACATACAGACTAATTTCATTATTCAGTTTTGATTTCATTAATATGTCAGCAACACTCATATGTATTGGTTAGGGGTGTGACAAGACACAAGATTAAGTTCACGAGAACGAGAAATGACGAGATTTTTTACATCGCATTTTTAAGAAATCCTTAATGATGAAATACTTCACCATAAAATAGTCTGCTGATGCATTTGAAATGTTTCATCTAATCATCTTGTAATGAATATCATCAGGGAGTCGCTTTAAAAATGCAAGGTATTGAAATCACGTTTGAATGTGCGCCGCGCATACTCTGTGATTAGGTAGCTGTGGTGCTGAGCACGCATTCTACAAGATAAGACATTTGTCAGATGCTTAGGCTCTGTTGTGCAACGAATCCATCGCCATGGTCTCGTCAGTCATCTCGTCACTTACTCTCGTCACGTGATCGGGGATCTCTGATTCCTGCTGCACTACGTATGACTCTGCAGCTCGTGTTTGATGAGCTGGATGGGATTGAAGCGACCGTTATCCAACGGAATTAAAGGGCTTTTACTTCTATAAAAAGCAAAATGATAATGTAAACGCACATTCTATCCTAATTTCACCCTCACATTCTATCAGGAGACAGCTTTTCACCTCTGAGAAATCATCACGTTTTAAACTCGCGAGATCTCCTGGCACAAGATTTCGTCACACCCCATGTTTAAACGTTTATGCAACGCTATGCTGAACTGTGTATTTACTTTTGTCATGCCATTTATCTGTTTCCCATTAGTCCTGCTGGCAGGAGTACCTCACTGCTCGTATTGAACAGAATCTGGTCATGAACTGCGACTGTCCGATCACAGACTGTCGGGCTCAGCCAACCTCGAAGTTCTTCCACAACATCCTCACTGATAAGGACACCATTGCCAAAGTATGTCCAAGGTCAACACATACTCACTCAGTGGGTTGAGGGACCTGAGAATGAGTTTGTAACCTCTGCTTTCTCCTGCAGTATGACAGTGCCCTTCTGCGAGGCTTTGTGGAGTGCTGCTCCAACTTGACCTGGTGCACCAACCCTCAGGGCTGTGACCAGATCCTGTGCAAGGAGAACATTGGTAGCATGGGCACCTGCTCTAAGTGCTGCTGGTCTTCCTGTTTCAGCTGTAACTTCCCAGAGGTGACTTTCAAAGAGTGACTGATATAGAGAAACTTGTTGAGATCATGTGCAGGTCATAACTCTACACACTGCCGGTTAAGTTTGGAACATTTAAGATTTTTTTTGTTTTTGAAGGAAGTGTCTTCTGCTCACTAAGACTGCATTTATTTGATCAAAAAATACAGTAAAGGCAGTAACATTGTTAAATATTTTTAAAACTTTTCTATTTTCATATTTTTTAAAATGTAATTTATTCTTGCGATGCAAAGCTGAATTTTCAGCATCATTGCTCCAGTCTTCAGTGTCACATGAATAAATTATTATTATTATTTTAATAGAAATAATACATTATTGTTAGGGACGAAGCCCTGAAGTTTTCTTATTATTATTTTTCCCAAATGGGAGTCAATGGCAGCCCTATCAACAGAGCAAGAGAAAATGATGAAATTTGGCTCAGTTGTAGAGATGGTCATGAATAGTGACTGGACTGATTTTGGAGTCTCTAGAACCAACTCTATAGCGCCACCACCAGTTCAAAAATTCACTTTTCTAAAGGTTATAACTTTTGAACCCTTTGTTCTAGAAAAATGAAACATGCTGATTCCATTCAACTCTTTTATTAAGACTGCCCATTACAGTAGTGGCCATTTTGAAAAGTACATTATTCAGTTTTTTCACTACGCCTCCAAAATTTGTCCAGTTTTCTCCAAAATTTGATCAGATAGTCTTTGGACCGAGCTGCACAGAAATAACTGAACATATTTTTTTATTATTCATCTTTGTTCAAAAGTTATGTTGCGATCCTAATGAGGTCGACCCAAAATTGGTTGAGGCTGTATCTCCGCCACACTTTGAGCAATCGAAACAAAAATTGGTACTCTTCGTCACAACCATGATCTGAGGGTCCATGCCAAATTTGGGAACGGCGCCACCTACAAGTCATGAGATATGAAAAATGGCTGTTTTTGACTCATAACTTTCGAAAATCGTGATCTTGGTATCTATGGATTCGTTGTCATGGCGAATTCGAGGATACCAATTTTGCCAGGATCGGATGATCCTGTCGCCATTTTGAAATTTGTCATAAATTGCAATATCTTTTAAACAATTTGACACATCTTCATAAAAATTGGTTGGTTGACATCAGAATGTCCTGAAGATACCTCAGAAGTTTGAACACAGCGCCACCTGGTCCTCCAGAAATATAACGATTTTCGCAAAAGTGCTTTTGTCCAAATTTTGTTCTCTTTGTCATTTTGTTCACTGGTTTATGCTGATTCCGACGGTTTTCCTTTAATGTGACTGTCCGCCATATTGAAGCAAATGAAATACTGTTTTTTCGCTACTCCTCCTACAAATTTTACCTAATTTTGTCCAAATTCAGCTCAGATTGTCTTTGGACCGAGCCACAGAGAAATGACTGGAGGATTTTTGATAATCGCTATCGTTCCTGAGAAATATGGCTCCTGTATTTGTGTCCTTATTTTAGTTAGCCTAAATTTAGTTAGTATCCTAAATGGTTATTCTGTAAAAGTTGTTTCTGTTCCAGACAGAGTCTTTCTGAGAATTAAACAAACTGAACTTATTAAATATAACATGCGTTGCATTTTTATAACAAAAATCAGCATTTTGAGTTTATTCTCACTTAAACTCCTGAGCTTTGGCTGGTGGGTGAACCCGCCCAGTGACACAACGAGATGATTGGTAGGCACCTGATCCCGAGATTGTGGGTCCGAGTCCTGTGTGGGGGAACTTTATAAAATTGTGTGAGATGTTGTGTGATTTAAATTTCTTTATTATCCTGGTAAGCGTTGTACTAATCTTTATTCCTCTTGGATTAGACATAAGTGTGTTTTTGTTCATTCTGTGTTTGTTCTCATCTGAACTTCTACTCATTTTCAACTTCTACTCATGTTCACTGCATTCAATTCCTGCTGTTTTTGCTCTTCCTGCTTTGCTCTTGAAACTGCTTGCAGTTCTTGTTGTTGTTATTATTATTTTTTAAATATATTAAAAAAGAACTTTAAATTATAAACCTATTTCACAGTACTGCTTTTTTGCCTTATTTTTGATCAAATAAATGCAGCCTGTGTGAGCATAAGAGACTCAAAAATATATTAAAATCTTAATTGTTCCTAATTTTTCACCAGTAATGTTCAGAACCATTAAGATGTTTTGCATTGCATTGTCACAATAAAGCACATAATTACAAATTAATAATAGATCATGGTAATGTTTGTTTTACTGCCTTTTGTTCAGCTGATTTAAATAAAATATGTATTGTTGTATTTTGTACTGTATTTAGTACATTGTGATGTCATGGCTTTTACCACCTCTGTGAAAAAAAAAAATCACTCTCAAAAGCTTTGGTTTTGATGCCTAAAGATCGACTTTATTATCAGATGTAAATCCAAGTTGGTGAGCAGAGAAGCTCCAGAGTCTTGTCTTGACGGTCTTGTATACAGTTTTCCATGTACTCTGATCCAAGTCAATTCATTTTATGTATGCCACCATTGTTAACATTTGGCCCCAACCTATATTATGTGACTCAAGATCTCAGGATCTCAGTTCATCACATGATAATTCATATGATGGTAGAACAAAGAGTAATCAGTTCATCACATCATCACAAGATCATCTCATGGTTTTTATTAATGGAAACTCATTTTATGTGAGAAAATTCCATTCTCTTATAGGCCTCAACATAGATGCAGTTAAATATAGCTATAATGTGATATATATATATATATATATATATATATATATATATATATATATATATATATATATATATTAGTTTATATTTATTGATTAAAATACAGTTTAATAGAAATCTTCCACAGTAAATAATGGAAATTATGAGGCGGTTACACATGTATTGTAAGATACACTCAGTAAGCATTAAAAGTAAGCCATGGTTTTATGAAATGATTGAGATTAACACCTGTGCTTGTGCTGCATAATCTGTACTCATGCCTCCTCAATAATCTCTCTCGTCCAATCATCAGGCACACTACCCAGCCAGCTGCAGTCACATGTCTCAATGGATGGATGATGGAGGCTATTATGAGGGAATGAGTATGGAAGCACAGAGTAAACACCTGGCCAAACTTATATCCAAGCGATGCCCCAGCTGCCAGGCACAGATTGAGAAGAATGAGGGTTGCCTACAGTGAGTGTACATGCTTTAATAGGTTTCATCACTACCACTATGAAGATGTCTTAAGTTTTGTTTATAAAGAAATTATAATATCAGATAATGTGTATTGTTTATCTAGTTGTTATTTTTAAATTGAAGAACTATGCTACTGTTAACCTTACTACTAAATTTATTTGTTGTATCTATCTCTATGTAGTATGACATGTGCCAAATGTAATCATGGATTTTGCTGGAGATGTCTGAAGCCATGGAAGCCAACACATAAAGATTATTATAACTGCTCGGCCATGGTAAGTATCTTCAGACTGATTGCAATGGTCCCACTTTATATTATGTGGCCTTAACTGCTATGTACTTGCATGAAAAAATAAGTACAATGTACTTATTGTGTTCATATTGTATTGGCAAAACACTTTGGTGTTATGGGTAGGTTTAAGGGTGGTTTAAAGGTGTAAGGAAAGGGTCGACAGTATAATTATGAATGTAATTACATAAATTAATTACAGATGCAAGTACAATGTACAAACGTATGTAAACAATAAGGGCATTCTATGAAATTATTAATCATTAATAATTATTAATTATTAATGTAAGTACGTAGTAGTTAAGGCCACTTAACATATATATATATATATATATATATACACACACACACACACACACACACACATATATATATATATATATATATATATATATATATATATATATATATATATATATATATGTATATGTGTGTGTGTGTGTATATATGTATCTTTCAAAATAAAAGTCTTGCATCAGAAAAACATTTATAAATTACATTTTTTGCTGTTTCTTTTTTGACCAAACATTCCGCCACTCACTCAAAACATTCTTGTTACCCACTTTTGGATCGTGACAAACTGGTTGAAAATCACAGGCAAAAATAAAACAATTTTATTTTTACAATAAAAAAAAAAATCAAGTAGTGTTTCCCACAATTTTATTCACTAAATGAACACAAGGAAGAATGATTTTATGAATTTTAAATGCATAGTAATTAACAGCAATATTTACCTATTTTCCCTATATTTTAAAATTTAACACATGAAAAAGACTTGCATAAAGTTTTGTGCAGATTCATTTAAAACCGTTTATACCGATTTTCGGAAATCATTCATTAAACTTACCAACCCTAACAGCAATTTTGCCACCTATGTTTAAAATCAGACATTGATTTTAAATATTTGCTTATTGTAAATATTCAGACTTCTTGGCCCTGCCCTAAAAGTTCTCTGTATCTCTTAATATGCGATCACAGGTGAGTAAAGCTGCAAGGCAAGAGAAGAAGTTCCAAGACTACAATGAGAGATGCACATTTCATAACCAAGCCAAGGTTCGTTGGAGCCATTCATCACGTACATTTCAAACTTTTGAAATTCTATACAAATTTAATAAGTATCTGTTGCTTTCTTCAGGACTTTGCAATCAACCTGGAGAACAAGGTGTTTTCTATAAATGAAGCTTTACAGATGAAGTCTTTGACATTTGTGATTGACGCCTGCAAGATTCTTGCCCAAGCTCGAAAGGTGGGAATTTTAAATGGCTTTAGTTTTTTAGATTTTTGATTTTCAGTTGTTTTCTTTATCCTTATGGTTGTATTTGTGTAATTTGTCGTGTAGGTGCTGGCGTACTCGTGTGTATACAGCTATTACAACCAGGACACTGAGAAGATGGATGTGATGGAGCAACAGACAGAAGCCCTGGACCTTCATACTAACGCCCTGCAGATCCTGCTTGGTGGGTGTTAGTATAGTTAATTGACTGATTCTTGAGATGAGAGACAAAACATGTCCTACATACAAAGCCCTCTTTGTTAAAAAGAAATAAATTCATCAAAATAAAAATTCTTAGTTACATCTAAAGGAAATCTGGATACTCAGAGGACATTCATTAGTTTTATTTTTAAATAGTTTTGTTAGTATTATTGAAATACATGCTCTATACTTGGAAAATGCATGTAATTTAACCTGTCCTCAGCATGAGGTTACAATGTAAAATTACCAAAAAAGTGTTTAAAATGCAATAAATTCAAAAATATACATTTAAATTGAAAGACCGATCCGTAATATATCAAACAATACAAAAAGCCTGGAAAATTAAATTTATTTATTATATTGTGTCCTCACTTTGCCTGATTTATAAAAAGTCCTGACAGAGTTGATGCAATGTCATAATCATCTTTAACTCTGAGGAGCACATACTATTTCCTGCTCATTGTTTATCTCACAGTAGGACACAGTCCTCTAAGATTTATAGGTATTTTAATATTTTATACAAACAATGTTGAAGTCTCTGCAGTCACAGTTTTAACATGTCAACTCCGTCACCCGGGTGCAATAGTTTCTGTAAATAAATCTTGGCATTTTTGTTTTGTTTATTAATGCAGCTACAACTGAAAGAAAACAAAATTACTCCACTGTACAACATGTGGTTAAGGTGGGGAAAAAAAATCAATTTTGTCAACTCCATCAGACGTCGATTCTGTCAGGTTTTATGTTTGATGGTTGACAAGTGCTCTAAAAAAGTCTATATAGTGTGATTTAATGTTTTTTTGTTTGTTTGTTTTCTAACTTCTAAAAGTCCCTCATCTCAAGAATCAATCAATTATTAGTTTTTCATCAGCCTGCTCTAATTCAATTATGTTTCATAATTCTGATGCACTGGTTATATGATGATAAAATTGGTTGTGATTTTTGGTTTCAGAGGAGACTCTTCTGCAGTGCACTGATCTTGCATCCTGCGTCCGACTCCTAAAGCCTGAACACCTTAATACTGGCCTAGAGCTTATTCGCCGAATTCAGGAACGTCTTGTGGCCATCCTCCAGCACTCCACTCAGGTAAATCTACTTTACTATTCGAGATGAACTTGTTCATTAAAAGCCTTCAAAGCAACACATTTGACCATCCCCGATAAATGGTCTTTATTGGCAGGACTTCCGAGTAGGATATCAGTCCAAGACTGGGTCAGACCAGGAGACGGCACAGGCCTCTAATCTGGCTAACCACACAGACGCCAACAAAGAGTGAGCCAATACACATTCACAGAGAAACGCCTTTCATACAGGTGCTGGTCATATAATTAGAATATCATCAAAAAGTTGATTTATTTCACTAATTCCATTCAAAAAGTGAAACTTGTATATTATATTCATTCATTACACACAGACTGATATATTTCAAATGTTTATTTCTTTTCATTTTGATGATTATAACTCTTCTGCATTGTTGGGTCTGGCATATCGCATCTTCCTCTTCACAATACCCCATAGATTTTCTATGGGGTTAAGGTCAGGCGAGTTTGCTGGCCAATTAAGAACAGGGATACCATGGTCCTTAAACCAGGTACTGGTTGCTTTGGCACTGTGTGCAGGTGCCAAGTCCTGTTGGAAAATGAAATCTGCATCTCCATGAAGTTGGTGAGCAGCAGGAAACATGAAGTGCTCTAAAACTTCCTGGTATATGGCTGCGTTGACCTTGGACCTCAGAAAACACAGTGGACCAACACCAGCAGATGACATGGCACTCCAAACCATCACTGACTGTGGAAACTTTACACTGGACCTCAAGCAACGTGGATTGTGTGCCTCTCCTCTCTTCCTCCAGACTCTGGGACTCTGATTTCCAAAGGAAATGCAAAATTTACTTTCATCAGAGAACATAACTTTGGACCACTCAGCAGCAGTCCAGTCCTTTTTGTCTTTAGCCCAAGCGAGACGCTTCTGACGCTGTCTGTTGTTCAAGAGTGGCTTGACACAAGGAATGCGACAGCTGAAACCCATGTCTTGCATTCGTCTGTGCGTGGTGGTTCTTGAAGCACTGACTCCAGCTGCAGTCCACTCTTTGTGAATCTCCCCCACATTTTTGAATGGGTTTTGTTTCACAATCCTCTCCAGGGTGTGGTTATCCCTATTGCTTGTACACTTTTTTTCTACCACATCTTTTCCTTCCCTTCGCCTCTCTATTAAAGTGCTTGGACACAGAGCTCTGTTAACAGCCAGCCTCTTTTGCAATGACCTTTTGTGTCTTGCCCTCCTTGTGCAAGCTGTCAATGGTCGTCTTTTGGACAACTGTCAAGTCAGCAGTCTTCCCCATGATTGACCATTTAAAGGCCTTTGCAGGTGTTCTGAGTTAATTATCTGATTAGAGTGTGGCACCAGGTGTCTTCAATATTGAACCTTTTCACAATATTCTAATTTTCTGGGATACTGAATTTGGGATTTTCCTTAGTTGTCAGTTATAATCATCAAAATTAAAAGAAATAAACATTTGAAATATATCAGTCTGTGTGTAATGAATGCATATAATATACAAATTTCACTTATTGAATGGAATTAGTGAAATAAATCAACTTTTTGATGATATTCTAATTATATGACCAGCACCTGTACATACAGGTTCTTTAAATGTACAATATTTTCATGTACTTTTTTTTTAATTTCAGGTCCAAATCAGATGGAGGCTCTGAGTCCGCAGACTCTGACAACAACAACAACGAGGACCCCGGCGATGAAGCCGAGGAGGATGACGAGTATGACGATGAATACGTTCCAGAATGGCACGAGGACTACGATGAGGAAGACATAGATGACGACGACTTCTTTTCTGATGACGATGAATCTGAAAATTTAGAGAGGGACTTCAGCCCTTTTGACTAAATGACCCTGAGAGTGATACACAATGCTTACAGAATGCCTACTAATGTAAAAGTAGACACTATAAATACCACACCCATATAAGAAAGAAAAAAAGCGAATATTTGTTGTGGGAATCCAGAGTTTTGAGTAAGTTTCTCTGTAGTGTGGTCTTTGCTTTGCACTTAGCACCTACTTTGAGCCCTAGCATAAATTGGTTGTTACACCAAAAGTGGTATTTCACATTTATTTAGGTTTATGCTACAGTTTCTTTATCTTACAAAATTGTAAGTTCGTTCATGGCTGATGAGGGTACTCCATTAAGTTCAATGAAGGATCTTAATTATTGATGTTATATTGTAGAAGTGATATTTTTTTGAAACTGTTCATAGTTTTGTTAACAAATTACATTTTTTGGTAAAAAAAATTGAAAAGGGATGATAAGAAAGCAGATTTTTTTTTTATCTGGTCAAAGTTGTTGGCAATGTGTATTTACTTAGAATACCAAAACAAAACTTGCCTTTATTCTATTTTAAATTTCTTTAAATGCCTTCATATATGACATTAAGTTGGTTGGGCACCATTTGTATTTGGAAATATTTGCAAGGATTTTGAAAAGAGAAAAACATCAGCATCAATGTTTAAGGGTTGCATGAAAAATGACTAGTTTGTCAGACAGCAGTCCATGACAAGGATGGTGCTTTAACTACCTGCTGAATGTGTCAAGCACCGGAACCCTACAAACTCAATTTCCTTTAGCCTGTTTCATTAAGATGCAGTAATGGCAATAAATATTTAAAAGTATTGTAGCTTGTCACATTATTTGCTAAGCAAAACATACTGTAATCGCTTTGTTTTTTTTCCTCAAAAAAAAAAGAAAAAAGTTTTAATTCTTTGGACATGTTTATGTTCACTTGTATAGAGATGGAGATATAAAATATCATCCAAGTCCAATTTTGAATTGAGATAAACCTATATATTCATATACTGTCCATCTTCTGAAATGTTTTCTCTGTTCAACTTAACTCAAGTTACTCAACTTCAGCTCACAAAATAAATGCTTTTCTTCAAATTGAGTGTAGAGGGGTTTTTTTTCCTATTATTTTTTTAGGCTGCTAATGTAGAACATGTACTAGCACTGAAATTAAGATGAGCAAGAGATCTGTAATACCAGCAGAAAGCTGTCCATTAGTTTCCATTCTCAATCCCAGTTGCACTGCTGCCACAGAAGTACAAGATTTGAAGTCTGACGTCTTTGCTATAGACACCCAACTTGTAACTAATCACTCTGGAGCCATAGAACATAACTGTGTCCCAATTTGTGTACTTATGCACTATTCTATGCCATTTAGTGCGAATAGTGTTCACATTGAAAGTTCCAAAATCCACTTCTACGATTCACTTAATTGTGGTTAATTCATAACATTTTTAAAGCTCAATAGCAAAATGTATCCCAATTTAGCAGAATTCACCCCAATCTAAAAAAAAACAAAGGGTCTGTCCCAATACCCACACATGTGATTGTGTTTGGCCACTTAATATGAAGCAGATTTACAGTGGCAGTTCCATTCAGTATGGGGTGAACCAGAGATTCAAAGATTTGGTTTCCTGATATGCGTTTCTGATCTTTTGTGCAAATTGACAAAATAAACTGCTCATATATGAATGTACCCAGAGAAGACGGAAAAGCACCAGCTTCATTTCTCCTCCAATAGCCGCAAGACAACACCAAATCAGAAATGGTGAGAACATGCACTTTTTCATCTTTGAACCAAACCCTGGTCATCAGCTGACAGTTTAAATCCCATTTGGTTACACGTTAGGTCAGTAGGTGGAGAGTTTGTGGTCTTTTGTGGCTATTCAAATGGAATCTAGTCAACTACTTCTGGAAGTGGACAAGTTAAAAACGTTTTAGAAGTGGTTTACACCTGTATTTAGCATGGTCCACTTCTGGTCCAAGCTACCAAAACACATTTAGACCCCGTTTACACCTGGTATTTATATTTTTCAAGATGGCCCCTGACAGCCATACTGCAGCACTGTAGGAGCCATTTAATTCTCGTCAATTATCTTGGCCCCCATAGTACCATCAAGCTTCAAGTTACACTGATTTACTTTGCCTCTTGATGGTTGTAGGAGCCATGTAGTTTGTTGCAGTTAGAAACCATAAGCAAGTTGCTGACATTTAAATAAAACCAAATCTCATGCACAAACCCCTCACCACTCTGAAATGTGAGGCCAACTGAACTGTGGCTCAATCATGTTGCCTAAATGCAAACACCGACAACCACAAGAGCAAGGTTATGAAGGGGAAAACTAGTCATAGAACCAAAAAGTTCAAATGCTGCTAAAATTTATTTACTCAAAGTACAAGTACAATTATCATCTTCAATATTCTTCTTCATCCTCTCCAATGTCCTCAGTGGAATCGGCACCAACCTCCTCATAGTCTTTCTCGAGGGCAGCCATGTCTTCCCGTGCCTCTGAGAACTCCCCTTCCTCCATCCCCTCACCCACGTACCAATGAACAAAAGCCCTCTTCGCATACATCAGGTCAAACTTGTGGTCCAGGCGGCCCCATGCCTCTGCGATGGCGGTGGTGTTGCTTAGCATGCAGACCGCTCTCTGCACTTTGGCCAGATCCCCTCCTGGCACAACGGTGGGCGGCTGGTAGTTGATTCCGACCTTAAACCCCGTGGGACACCAGTCTACAAACTGGATGGAGCGCCGAGTCTTGATGTTCGCTATAGCGGCGTTCACGTCTTTTGGAACCACGTCACCACGGTAAAGCAAACAGCAGGCCATGTATTTTCCACGGCGAGGGTCACACTTTACCATCTGGTTTGCTGGCTCGAAGCAGGCATTGGTGATCTCCGGCACAGAGAGCTGCTCATGGTAGGCCTTTTCAGCCGAAATGATGGGAGAGTAGGTGACCAATGGAAAGTGAATGCGAGGGTACGGGACCAGGTTGGTCTGGAACTCTGTAAGGTCAACGTTTAACGCGCCATCAAAGCGCAGTGATGCCGTAATGGAGGACACAATCTGGGCGATGAGCCTGTTCAGGTTAGTGTATGAGGGACGCTCGATATCGAGGTTTCGCTTACAGATGTCAAAGATGGCTTCGTTATCCACCATGAAGGAGCAGTCCGAGTGCTCGAGAGTGGTGTGGGTCGTGAGGATCGAGTTATAAGGCTCAACCACAGCCGTGCTGACTTGCGGAGCAGGATAGACAGAGAACTCCAACTTTGACTTTTTACCGTAATCGACAGACAGTCGCTCCATCAGCAGAGATGTGAAACCGGAGCCTGTTCCTCCACCAAAACTGTGGAAGATCAGGAAGCCCTGCAGACCGGTGCACTGGTCCGCCTAGAGAAGCAGAGAGAAGGAGAGGTGGGTTTTCAAATATACAGTTCCAAAATAAATAGATTGTCCCTTTTGGAACATTCACAATAAATGCCATAGAAGAGACACTACGTGTGAAAAGCACTTTAGATTACGAATCTAATCTTTTGAGCTATGACAAAGTTCCATTTTGCACTACTAGTTCATTAGTTGTGGACATTACTAGTGCTCACCATTGCTCAACTCACCATTTTGCGCATCCGGTCAAGCACAGAGTCTACGATCTCTTTGCCAATGGTATAGTGACCACGAGCATAATTATTGGCAGCATCCTCCTTGCCACTGATAAGCTGCTCAGGGTGGTACAGCTGTCGATAATGTCCGTTACGGATCTCATCTGCATTTCAAACAAAAGAGATTAGCTACACTGGACATAATGCAACAAGAGTCTTGAATATGAAGAAGACAAACAGCCTGAATTGAGTTCAGTCTCACCAACAACTGTCGGTTCCAGGTCAATAAATACTGCACGAGGAACATACTTCCCAGCACCAGTTTCACTGAAGAAAGTTCCAAAAGAGGAGTCAGTCAATGAGGTGCCATCTCCAACAATGGTCCCATCTGGCTGGAAGCCGTGCTCCAAACAATACAACTCCCAGCAAGAGTTACCCATCTGGATACCTGCTTGACCAATATGTACGGAGATGCACTCCCTCTGGTTTGACCAAAATAAGCACAAACACAATAATCACAACTGCAGTGAAGTGGCACAACAGTAACACAAGTGAAGATGACAATCAATAATCTCACCATTGTGCTCAAGTATCACAGCAAGTAGGAATTAAACTCTGAAAATATAAAATGCAAACTAAGCTTCCAAAAGATATTAACTGTTGCCTTTATAAAAGAAATCACCTCACCTCCACAGCCATGTCAAACCACCCACCTGATCTTCATTGTTGTCAAATTAGGGTGTGGCTCCTAATGAACTCCACCAGAGATAATGCTAACGAAGGTAAATCGCCCTGCAGATTCAAACAGAATCAACTTGTATCTTTTTAAAATTTGTGTTTACAAAAATAAACTCCTTCAGATGATCCCCAAATGACAGATTTTCTTGATTTAATATTTAGGCTATATATATTTGTTTATAACATTCAAGTGTTATGAACCAGACTGTTAAAGCCTCATCATGCTAGCAGGAGTCAATGAACATTTTCTGTTCCACAAGATTGATTGTCAAATCAGGCCATTAAACTTTCTGGGGTAGTAAAATAATTCAAATTCAATCATCAGCTTGACTTTTCAAACTTGTTCCAAGCCTTTGACCTGATTGACCTTCACCTAATTGAACACACAGCAGATAGGAATGGCAGTGGCAAAAGCTTTTTGACTTGTTGAAGCCTTGAAGTCATTAGTGAATTAAACAGACTGGCGTTGCTTGTTTTTCACGAATTGATGTGTATATCTCCAGAATGCAACATCCAAGCTTGACAACTTAATACACAGATCACAGGACATTCTGAGGATCCACACCAAGTGGTATCAAAATTCCACCTATAGGGGGCAATACAACATAATGCCATCGATGAAGTTGAAAAAACATGGCCCCGAGCAGCCAATCAAATTTCAGCTGCCGATAACGTTAAATCTGAATGGCTACTGCTATAAAATTAATATATTTGTACATCTTGTGTAAAGAAGTATGTGTAACAATTTTTGTGAAAATTGACCACAAAGTGGATAAGCAACTTTACGTATTTGCTAATAACTCCACATGTATGCATGAGAGCGTCAAAATTCTTGTTTCTTCTGAATCTTTGCCTACATTCACAAGTGCATATCTCATTTTTCTATAAAATGTAGACCTATCTGCCATTCTAATTATCTAGAAAAAACATCCTTTTTTAAACTCCTAGGAATTTTGTTAGATCTTCAACAAACTTTGCCCTGTTCTGTTCTAGACCAATGAATCCCAACCTTTTTGACTTCATTCATTTGGCAGACGCTTTTATCCAAAGCGACTTACAAGGGGAGCAATTAGGGGTTAGGTGCCTTGCTCAAGGGCACCTTAGTCACGGTATTGAAGGTGGAGTGAGTGCTGTTCATTCACAATCCCCACCTTCAATTCCTTCCAGCGTGGGAATCGAACCAGCAACCTTCAGGTTACAAGCCCGACTCCCATCAGGCCACGACTAGCCTCAAGGTAGGGTACTTCAAGGCCCACCCATTGTCCACAACAAATTTGGAAGATTCTGGTCCTTGCCCGATTGTAACCCTTCTTCTTCCAACTACATTCCTCTGACCTTTTCCTCTTTGGTACTATCTTAACCATCTCTCTTTCTACAGTCTTTCTACAAATTGTTAGCTTACTAACGAAACCCTGGTTCTTTGATAACATGAAGTGAGGTATCTCACTACGGGAGCGCCTCTAGGCGTGACCGATCACGGAAGCACCAATAACACCACGTCTGCCCACCCATGGCAGACCAATCGCTGCAGCGATCAGGGAGTCCCACCTCCCTGTATATAAACCGCAGTTACCTGCCGTTTCATCATTCTCCGCATATCTCTTTTCCGTGCAGGACAGGCAAGAAGGGAAAAGATTGTGAGATACCTCACTTCATGTTATCAGAGAACCAGGGTTACGTTAGTAACCTAACATTCTCTTTCTAACATTCGTTCAGTATCTCAATACGGGATATAGACCACTCCTGAACTGCCGATATGCTGACGAAGCAGACTAAAGAAAGAGTGGGTAATTATCTGAATCATAGCTCCTGACGGAGGTGAAAACAGAATAACATGAGGAATTCTCCCCTAATAAAACTGTGTTATACAACCTGACTACTCACCCCCAGGACTGAGTGGGCCAGGGAGGGTTCTGTCACATCCAGCCTATAGAAACGAGTAAATGTGTGTGGAGAAGACCAGCTGGCTACCGTGCAAATGTCTCGAATAGAAATGCTTCTAAACAGAGCCCAGGATGTAGCCATACCTCTAGTAGAGTGTGCTTTGTAGTCCTGTTGGGGGCTCTATATTCGCATTGTTGTAACATAACACGATAGCCTCCACCACCCAGTGAGAGAGGCGTTGACGGGATATAGGTTTTCCTTTTTAAGAGTCAGCCCACGAGACAAATAGCTGATTGCTCTTACGAAGTGTGCGGGTTCTCTGAACATACGTATAGAGAGTACGAACCAGACATAAACTGTGTAACCTCTCCTCCTCTGGGGATGAAAAGCGTCGTGGATGAAAAGCTAGCAGGTCCATTGACTGAACTGCACCAGCGTGAACTAACACTTTAGGCACAAACGTCGGGTTAGTTCTCAAAGTTACCTTTTGACCACCCGGAGTGAACATCATACACGAGGAGTGAACTGATAAAGCATGTAGTTCACTCACCCTTCTTCCGGAAGTGAGAGCAAGTAACAGAGCCATCTTAAAAGCGAGCAGCTTCAAGGCAATTTTATCAATGGGCTCGAACAGAGCTTTCGAAAGTGCGTTCAGAACCACGGACAAGTCCCAAGGTGGGACTAGCGGCTTCGATATTGGGTGTAGCCTACGTGGCTAAGCCTCGTCTGTAAAACTGAGGCAAATACTGTTAAAATCAGATAATCTAGCCCCCAGATTCAAATACAAGGCTTAAGACTAGTCCCAGACTAAAACGCATTTTTGAGCCATTTTAACTGAAGGCAGATCTAAAAATATGTCAGGGCCATTGTTTTGTCTCAAGACGTACATTAATGATTTATTTTTCTAAGCCATATTTAGAAAAGTTACTTAACTGTCCTAACTGATTCAAGGCCTAATCCTGGCTTAATCAAAGCCTGTCAGTGAAACCAAGCCTAAGACCTTTTCAAGTAGTATTGGAATTCATAACTTGTAGATGGAGTAATTTTCACTGTAAGGTATCTGGTTTTCAGGTACTTTTTACACCTCTGTAAACACTTAATATGAAGCAGATTTACTGTGGCAGTTCCACTCAGTCTGAGATGAACCTGAAGGGGTGCATTCTGGAATCCACTGCCGCTTCAATATATATATATATATATATATATATATATATATATATATACAGTTGTGTTCAAAATTATTCAACCCCCCAATGCTGTAAATGGTTTTAGAGAATTTAGAGTACATTTGTAATTGAATTCAGAATGAAATCCTACAAGGACTTCTTAAAGAAGCATATGCAACTAAAATGACATCAATTGGTTTTGTAATACAGTAGTAAATGTTTCTTTTGTGAATTCTTCATTGACACAATTATTCAACCCCTTAAAGACTACCACTCTGAAGAACAGAGGTCCATTGAAGTGTTTTCAATCAGGTATTGAAAGCACCTGTGGATGTCAGGGAGCAGCAATAAAGCCTAATAAGCACCAATTAGGCAGCTTTAAAATGACTGTGATACTCAGCTCCTTCTAGACATTTACTGGTGTGGTTACAAACATGGTGAAGTCAAGAGAATGGTCCAGGAAGACAAGAGAAGAGGTGATTACTCTTCACAGGAAGGGCAATGGCTATAAGAAGATTGCAAAGATGTTAAACATACCAAGAGACACCATAGGAAGCATCATTCGCAAATTCAAGGCAAAGGGCACTGTTGAAACGCTACCTGGTCGTGGCAGAAAGAAGATGCTGACTTCGACTGCTGTGCGCTACCTGAAGCGTAGAGTGGAGAAAAGTCCCCGTGTGACTGCTGAGGAACTGAGAAAAGATTTGTCAGATGTAGGTACTGAAGTTTCTGCTCAGACAATACGGCGCACCCTGCGTAATGAAGGCCTCCATGCCAGAACTCCCAGGCGCACCCCCTTGCTGTCTCCAAAGAATAAGAAGAGTCGACTGCAGTATGCCAAAAGTCATGTGGACAAACCACAGAAGTTTTGGGATAGTGTTCTGTGGACTGATGAAACAAAATTAGAACTGTTTGGGCCCATGGATCAACACTATGTTTGGAGGAGGAAGAACAAGGCCTATGAAGAAAAGAACACCTTGCCTACTGTGAAGCATGGCGGGGGGTCAATCATGCTTTGGGGCTGTTTTGCTTCTGCAGGTACTGGGAAGCTTCAGCGTGTGCAAGGTACCATGAATTCTCTTCAGTACCAGGAGATATTGGAGGACAATGTGATGCAGTCCGTCACAAACCTGAGGCTTGGGAGACGTTGGACCTTTCAACAGGACAATGATCCCAAGCATACCTCCAAGTCCACTAGAGCATGGTTGCAGATTAAAGGCTGGAACATTTTGAAATGGCCATCGCAGTCACCAGACTTAAATCCGATTGAGAACCTCTGGTGGGACTTAAAGAAAGCAGTTGCAGTGCGCAAGCCTAAGAATGTGACTGAACTGGAGGCTTTTGCCCATGATGAATGGGCGAAGATACCCGTAGCTCGCTGCAAGACACTTGTGTCAAGCTATGCTTCACGTTTAAAAGCTGTTATAACTGTAAAAGGATGTTGTACTAAGTATTAAGATTGAATGTCACTTGGGGGTTGAATAAAACTGATAATGATGTGAGCAGAGAAAAGACATTTGTGGTTATTTCATTATAAATGTTATGTTATATTTGTCTGACCTACACGTGCCTCTTTGATTTAATTGTAAGCAGGATGACTGAATGATCAAAATCAATGTCAAACCGGCCAAAACAATCAATTTCAGTGGGGGTTGAATAATTTTGAACACAACTGTATATATATATATAGAGTGATTTATCATGAAGTTATTAATCAACATTTATCTTTCTAAATATTAAATTATTTGAATAACTTCAACTTATTTTAAAACATTTATTCTCCTTTTCATTTTCAAACACTAGAGAATGATCTATACTGTCTGTACCTCTCACTGAGCAGAAAAGTACAACTTACCATGTTTTGGGAAAGTTTCCTTTTCAGAGCAGAGCTCAGATGTGAGTCTTTGTATGTGCGCTAAGTGTTCTCTACAGGTCCTTTATGGGTACTGGTGGACAACTGGCACTCTGCTTGAGACCTGCAGACGCCTTGTCCTGACCTAGAGGGACATTCTGTGCCTAAGGTCAGGGTCCAATCATCAGCATCTTGATGGAAGGAGACGCTTCTGACCATCAGTCCACGTGTGGAAAATGACTAATTTTGTCTAGTTTCTTAACCAATCAGAATCTTTTTAACCGAAGTAATGACGTAGTATTATTGTGGAAATGTGAATGTAGGCAGAGCGGCCTATGAACTCCTTGTGAGACTGGAAGCTGGCTTCTGCTGATGAAACTAAACTATTCAGTTATTTTTTTTTTTAACTCTGACTCCAGGTCCTAATTTATCAAATCTGGTCTTTTGGGTCTTAAATGTAAAATTCCCATAGAGTCAAATATTTGGTTTCTGTGTTCAGCTAGATGGCTACTATTGAAATTGTCCATATTTCCACAAATGACAAGACAGGCCCTGACATATGATACTGCAGCACTGTAGAAGCCATTTAGATTTCAGTTGTTTTTGGCCCCCATAGTATCCAGCAAGCTTAAAGTTATACTGATTGGAGTTTCACAACTCCTATGAATATCTTGCCAGCTTTTAGACCCTTCCAGCATCGTTTGAGAACATTTTTGGAATTGGTTCACATTTTACAAAGAAGCAGTTAGAAACCATAAGTAAGGTTTACATTAGTTACACTCAAATATGACGAACCCCTCACCACTCTGAAATGTGATGTCAGCTGAACTGTGGCTCAGTTATGTTACCCAAATACACAAGGACAAACAACCCCAGCTAAACCAGATTTGTGAAAGTGTCATGAAGGTGAAACCATTCATAGAACTAAAGAATTTTCAAATGCCAAATTTATTTATAAGTACAAGTACATTTATCATCTTCAATATTCTTCTTCATCCTCTCCAATGTCCTCAGTGGAATCGGCACCAACCTCCTCATAGTCTTTCTCGAGGGCAGCCATGTCTTCCCGTGCCTCTGAGAACTCCCCTTCCTCCATCCCCTCACCCACGTACCAATGAACAAAAGCCCTCTTCGCATACATCAGGTCAAACTTGTGGTCCAGGCGGCCCCATGCCTCTGCGATGGCGGTGGTGTTGCTTAGCATGCAGACCGCTCTCTGCACTTTGGCCAGATCCCCTCCTGGCACAACGGTGGGCGGCTGGTAGTTGATTCCGACCTTAAACCCCGTGGGACACCAGTCTACAAACTGGATGGAGCGCCGAGTCTTTATGTTGGCTATAGCGGCGTTCACGTCTTTTGGGACCACGTCACCACGGTAAAGCAAACAGCAGGCCATGTATTTTCCACGGCGAGGGTCACACTTTACCATCTGGTTTGCTGGCTCGAAGCAGGCATTGGTGATCTCTGGCACGGAGAGCTGCTCATGGTAGGCCTTTTCAGCCGAAATGATGGGAGAGTAGGTGACCAATGGAAAGTGAATGCGAGGGTACGGGACCAGGTTGGTCTGGAACTCTGTGAGGTCAACGTTTAACGCACCATCAAAGCGCAGCGATGCCGTAATGGAGGACACAATCTGGGCGATGAGCCTGTTCAGATTAGTGTATGAGGGACGCTCGATATCAAGGTTTCGCTTACAGATGTCAAAGATGGCTTCGTTATCCACCATGAAGGAGCAGTCCGAGTGCTCGAGAGTGGTGTGGGTCGTGAGGATCGAGTTGTAAGGCTCAACCACAGCCGTGCTGACTTGCGGAGCAGGATAGACAGAGAACTCCAACTTTGACTTTTTACCGTAATCGACAGACAGTCGCTCCATCAGCAGAGATGTGAAACCGGAGCCTGTTCCTCCACCAAAACTGTGGAAGATCAGGAAGCCTTGCAGACCGGTGCACTGGTCCGCCTAGAGAAGCAGAGAGAAGGAGAGGTGGGTTTTCAAATATACAGTTCCAAAATAAATAGATTGTCCCTTTTGGAACATTCACAATAAATGCCATAGAAGAGACACTACGTGTGAAAAGCACTTTAGATTACGAATCTAATCTTTTGAGCTATGACAAAGTTCCATTTTGCACTACTAGTTCATTAGTTGTGGACATTACTAGTGCTCACCATTGCTCAACTCACCATTTTGCGCATCCGGTCAAGCACAGAGTCTACGATCTCTTTGCCAATGGTATAGTGACCACGAGCATAATTATTGGCAGCATCCTCCTTGCCACTGATAAGCTGCTCAGGGTGGTACAGCTGTCGATAGTGTCCGTTACGGATCTCATCTGCATTTCAAACAAAAGAGATTAGCCACACTGGACATAATGCAACAAGAGTCTTGAATATGAAGAAGACAAACAGCCTGAATTGAGTTCAGTCTCACCAACAACTGTCGGTTCCAGGTCAATAAATACTGCACGAGGAACATACTTCCCAGCACCAGTTTCACTGAAGAAAGTTCCAAAAGAGGAGTCAGTCAATGAGGTGCCATCTCCAACAATGGTCCCATCTGGCTGGAAGCCGTGCTCCAAACAATACAACTCCCAGCAAGAGTTACCCATCTGGATACCTGCTTGACCAATATGTATGGAGATGCACTCCCTCTGGTTTGACCAAAATAAGCACAAACACAATAATCACAACTGCAGTGAAGTGGTTAAGCAGTAACACAAGTGAAGATGACAATCAACAATCTCACCATTGTGCTCAAGTATCACAGCAAGTAGGAATTAAACTCTGGAAATATAAAACACAAACTAAGCTTCCAAAAGATATTAACCGTTGCCTTTATAAAAGAAATCACCTCACCTCCACAGCCACGTCAAACCACCCACCTGATCTTCATTGGTGTCAAATTAGGGTGTGGCTCCAAATGAACTCCACCAGAGATAATGCTAACGAAGGTAAATAGCCCTGCAGATTCAAACAGAATCAACTTGAGTTTTTTAAAGTTGAGTTTACAAAAATAAACTCTTTAAGATGATGTTACAAGCAGATCCCCAAAGGACAGATTTTCTTGATTTCATATTTAGACTATTTGAATTCATGTTTCGCAAGATTAAAATGTTTTATGATTTATGAACCAGTTTCTCTCACTCAGTGAACATCACAAACAAGTTCATCACATGAACATCAATTTTAAAGTAAATGATTGTAAGACTGTTAAAGCCTCAGATCATGCCAGCAGGAGTCATTTAATATTTGCTGTTCCACAAGATTGATGGTCAAATCAGGGCTGTGTTTCCCAGAAGCATCATAAGCCTATATTGATCTTAGAGATCATTGGTGGCAATTGTTCTACGGTCAACTTAGGCTAATACAATGCTTTTGGGAAACACAGCTCTAGTCATTGAACTTCTAGGGGTAATTAAATCATTTAAAATTCAATTATCAGCTAGCAACAGGAAATAGATAGTCAGCATGAACTGCATTGATTTCATAATCAGCAACAAGGACATAAGTTAAAAATCAAGGTTCAATATCAAAATTTATTTATTTTATTTGAATCAGGGAAATTATTATTATTTTTAGCTTATTTGAAATAAGTTTTCTACAGGTCTGTTCTGCAATGTCTTTGCTATTAAAACATTTCCACATACATTCTTAAAAATAAAGGTTCTTTATTGGCATTGATGGTTCCATGAAGAACCTTTAACATCCATGGAATCTCTCCATTGCACAAAAGCTTTATAATGGAAAAAGGTTCTTCAGGTTTTAAGAACAAATTAAGAACTGTTCACAGAAAGGTTCTTTGGGGAACCCAAATGGTTACATGGCGTTGCAGTGAAAGCCCGAATTTAAAGCATTTACTGACAGCTGAAGAGACAATATTATTTGTCTCTTTTAATATAATTTAATATAATAATTCCTCAAAGAGACACCCGAAGACCATATGGTGCTGGGAATAGTAGCTATATTTATGTTTAAATCAGTTTTACTCCTAGTCCTCCATATGTAAATGCCATGGTACATGAATTTGCTTACCATTGAGTAGAGTGTGACCATCATTATGGTACCATGATTATTTTCTATAATGGTAAAAGCACAGCTTTTGTGAAATAGTTATAGCTATAGCTATGATTTTTAAGTAGCTTGGCTAAAACTTGTTTGGCATATCACTTCCACACCTTCCTTACATGACTCTAAACCTAAATATAGTTTGCCCCCCTCACTTGCCAGATCAGGGCTGCTTGCCTGCAAGTGCTAGTAATAAATTTGATTCATAGCGCAGGTAATTGTGTCAGTTACAGTATATGGGTTAGTCTCCATCACCCGGTATCTAAACCTGTCAGAAAAACTGAAGAAGACAATGATTTCATGGTCATTTGGTGGCTGGATTCTGCATGTGTCACCATCATTGTAACCACATGGAGTTCTGAAGGAAAAATATTTTAAGAAAATTAAGAAATATATATATATAAACTATACAAATATATGATTGCTAATCAAACAGTTCAAACAGTAATGAAAGTATGGTTCAATAATAAACAGAAGATATAACTAAGAAACTTAACTAATCTATTAAACAAAAGTAGCTAAATTTCCCACTGAAATGAAAGTCGTTAAAACACTCGACGGTTTGTTATTTTTAATTTGTCCAAAGGTAAATAAGCATTTCTAAATAACATTTATTTGATTAAGCCATTGTTTCAAAACTGAATGTACCGTGTCAGAAGCTACTTTTTTTTTTTTTACTCTTGGTTAACAAAAACGAGAGTCAGCTTTACATTTTCAATGCTTCTTTCTCGTTTATTTAGCCAGCTTTTATGGACTCTTATTTTGAATCTGTTGCGTCACATCCGCTGTCCATTTGGATTGTTTCTGTGCTTGTGTTCTTAGTGAAGTGAGTGCGTGCAGTGGACAGTTGAACGTTAGTTTGCGTCAAGTTAGTGGCTCACAACTCAAATCAAATGTATCAAAACAGTTTTATTATTTTGATTGTTTGCGTCGATTCGGCGTAAACAGTATAATTTCTGAATGGTTGTGTGCGCAAATTAACGTGGTAACACGGTTCGTCTGGCCCGCTAGCCGCTCACTGAGCAACTTGTGGCTGCTGTACGTCACTGACCAGTCCAGTAGCCACCAACTGTCGGGAAATGGGGAAAAACCGTAAGCGTTTAAAAAAAAATGGGAATGCTCCAACTCCGGGACCCGGACCACAGCATGGCATGCGTCCCGCAGCACCAGGACCTCCTCCACCCAGACCCCCTCACCCTCCTCACGGGGGGTTTCGTGGTCCTGCTCCTGTCCGCCCGATGGGCCCACCTGGACAGAGGTTTCCTGGGCCCCATTGCGACTTCGGGCCCCCAGAACCCAGAATGATGATGATGATGGATAACATGGAGGAGGATAACGTTAGGCGGTTTATGCATGAAGCGCAGGGATTCATGAGGCATGATGAGCCTTTCCACCCGATGGATTTTCCCGACAGACATGAGTTCCACCAGCCTTTTAATGATCCTGATCCACGTTTCCATCATCATCATCATTCAGAGTTTGAGAACAGACCACCAGCACCGCGCTTTTATCATCCAGAGCTTGAATGTGGACCGCGTTTCCGCGGTCCGGAGTTTTGTGAACGACCTCCGGACTTTTGCCCGCCTGAGTTTAATGACAGACCGCCAGACTTCCACCCGCCTGAGTTTCTGGGAAGACCACCGAACTTCCACCCGTCTGAGTTTGAAGGTGAACCAGGTTTCCACAGGATGAACCCTGGATTCGACCGAATGGAGCAGTATGGTCCAAGAGACCCGCATTTCGCGCCACAGATGGATGTACATGTAAGTTTTGGGGGTCCTCATTTGTCATCTGATGTTTTTATCTCGAAATGTGGTTTACTCTTTACTGTTGTGCCAATCCCTTTGCAACCCAAGCCAAGTGTTTGGATCTAGGCATGGAGGATTCTGATTCAGATTGTGGTAGAATCTTGACAATGACAATTCTGTTATACTCACCTTGAAATTGTATGAATTTCTTTCTGCTGAACACCAAAGAAGATATTTTGAATAGTATGAATACCAAATTGAAGTACCAAACAGTTGATGGGCCCCATTGACTTGCATACTATGGAAAAAAATACTATGCAAGTAAACTTGGGTCCATCAACTGTTTGGTTGCTGATATTCTTTAAAATATCTCCTTTTGTGTTCAGCAGAAGAAAGAAATTTATACAGGGTTGGAACAACTTGAGGGTGTTAAAGTTAGTTTAAAAGTTTAATAGTCGTGGTCTAATGGTGAAGGGGTCGGGCTTGCAACCTGAAGGTTGCCGGTTCGATTCCTAAGCCAGCAGGAACTGAAGGTGGGGATTGAACAAAGTAATGCATTATTTTTAAATTTACAGCGAAACATTTGTTACTTTTTCCAATAAGTAAAGCAATTTGCTTTGCTTTCCCATGAATTGACTGACAGCTCAGAAAGAGATTCAGTATTCCTCAAAATGAATAAAAACAATGAAATGCAAACTTAAAATATTATGCCAATAATTCAATTTTAAATCACACAAATATACTTTGGCCCAGTTTCACAGACGAGGCTTAGATTAAGCCAGGCTTTAGTTTAATTGACCGGCGATCTGACCAATCACAACCCAGAATCTGCCATTTTGTCTGACAAAGCAGTCAGGGGAGTTAGTAGATTAACGATGGTGAACTTGAACGTCAAAAATTGTGTGTACTCACGTCTTTCCGCGCTTGAAACAACATTCCTTCTGATGTTCATTCGTGTTTATTTGATGCTATAAATGAACTAGTGTGAAGAGATGATCGGTTCACGAGAACATGATGTGTGGCATGAGAGCGTATGGCTTGTGAAGGGGGCGGGTCTTTGCGAAGGGTCAATTAGGCCTTTTATCAGTCCCTCCAGAAAAACGTGATTATTCGATCGCTTGATTTCATGCATAATCAGTCAAAGTCCGCATATTTATGCGGGGGTCGCGTTTTTTCAAATACGCCGCACTTTCGCCGCATAAATTGCCGATTTCATCAAGCAAAATATGCGGGGCTAGCATGATTTCATAATCCCTGTATTTTCGTTGCACATATATCTTAGCAGAAAGTTGAAAAATGTCCCCTGTTGCCATGGGAACCTTATGAAGTGACGTAATTACGCGACGTGAACATCATCTGCAAACCCCGCGGTGAAACCGTGATGAAGACGCAAATCATTCTCATTTGCCAACAAAATAATCACAAAAGACCGAAGCAGTTTCCCGGTGTGTCACATGACAGTGGGGGCAAATTATTTTGCACTCCGTGCAACTGCGTGTTGGACCACAGACGACGCTGTATATTAGTAGAGTGTAAAATAATTCACGTTGCAGTAAGAGATTCACTTTGTGCATTGGAAGCTCTTAATTTAACAGAAGATGTGTGTTTTGTATCGCTACCTCTGTAAAACAGGAAGCACGCATTTTATTTTTTTATATTTTATTCATTTTTACAGAAGTTGTTGAATATTCCTTTTGTAAAGCGACAGAACTTGTTTGACTTCAATTTGTAAGTTTGAGCCGTGTGTTAATGAAGCTCTGGAATAAAACAGGACGAGAACTTCAATATTCTGTGATTTTAGTATGCAAACAACACAAACAAACAAGCCCACCCATGATGAAGAAAAAGTAATATAAAATGTGATGTAACGCATTACTTTACATAAAAAGTAACTAAGTAACTGTTGGGGAAATTCATTGATAATTGTTGTATAAACTATAAAGAGTTTTTATGAGAAGAATGTGTTGGGGAAAGTTTAACATTAATGTATGGTCCAAACAAACAAGAAAAAAACATGGGGAAGGACCTTTTTTTTCCATCAGGGATTGATTGGGTCATGGATGGTTGTGGTTTGCTGCTTTTGTGCCAGTATAGACTTGATCGGAGAAGAGATGTCGCTGCAAGAGGGAAGGGAAGTTATTTTGATTAAAGTTTATGAGGTCACACATCGATTTTTAAGATATAATGATGGCCAAGTGTACTTAACGTTTTACGTGTGCTCTGGGGTCAGCGTACAGTGCACGTGATGTTAATGTCGTCATCAGTAGAGTGTGCGCAGGTCACACATTTAGTTGAGGCTTAGACACTGTTTTGGTATTTCTGGAATTGCCTTGAAATGGTTTTCTTCATACTTATCTGACCGGTCTTTCTCGGTTAGAGTTCATGCGTCACAAACAGCACATCTGTTGTGTGGTGTTCCTCAGGGTTCTGTTTTGGCCCCATTGCTTTTTGCTAAAGATGATTGTGCTTTTGAAGTAGTTGCTCCCAAATTGTGGAATTCACTCCCCATGGATCTAAGATCCGTGGACTCAGTGGACAATACAAATCTAAATTATGCTACATGTTTTTTTTTTAATGATTGATTTTAATGTCTGTTATTCGTATTTCTTGATTTCTCTTTTATATATATTTTTTTGTTGTAAAGCACCTAACGCTTGTTCTAGAAATGTGCTATAGAAATAAAAAGTACTTACTATTTTTAAGAAATCTTCAATGAAATATGTGACTGGAAAAAGTTTTTTTATTCGACTGAAAGTCACAATGTAAAACAACTCGGGTGCCTTTTTAGTCTGTGACTAACAATTATTTTGGTAATTGTTTGGGCTGGGTAAAAAATTATCGATTTCTCGATTTTAATCGATTCTCATTTTTACGAACCGATATATAGGTTCTTAAATCCCAAGAATTGATTGGTCTATCCTGTTTTCAGTTGATGAATGAACCGAACTGTAGTGTGCCTCCCGTCCAGATTTCAGAAGTCTCAGATTTCAAATTCTGTCCATTTATATTTAGAATTTCAAAATAATAAATACCGTTTTGGAGCTGTTTTAATGTAGTGTTACTGTACGCTGTAGGGCAATGTTAGAGCTGCACAATGAATTGTAAAAAGATTGCGATCTCGATCTGATCTAATTCTTTCATTCAAAAGATTCTTTCAAAAACACTGATTCATCCAGTAACAAAACAAGTGTAGGGGATTTTACAGTTAAAGACCCAAAAGACCAGATATGATAAATGAAGACCCGAAGTCAGAGTTTAAAAAAATAAATTGAAGAAAATTTTAATAAAGAATAGTTTGCAGTTTCATCAGCAGAAGCAGCTTCAAGTCTCAAGGAGTTCGTAGGCCGCTCTCTCTCTCTCTCTCTCTCTCTCTCTCTCTTACATTCACATTTCCAGAACAATTATACTCTAACAGAGTCCACTAACTACGTCATTACTAAGATACTGATTGGTTAAGAACACTAGACAAAACTGGTAATTTTCCACTCATGGACAGATAGTCAGAAGCACATCTTCTTCCATTATGATGCTGACGATCAGACCCTGAAGTTAGGCACAGAATGTCCCTCTAGGTCAGGCCTACAGAACACTTAGCGCACATACAAAGATACACATGATTCACAGTTTCTTCAAGGCTGAACCTGATCTGAGCTCTGCACTGAACTGGAAACTTTACCAAAACATGCTGATAAGTTGTGCTTTTCTCTCAGTCAGAGGTACAGACAATATACATCATTATTTTCTAGTGTTTGAAAATGAAAAGGAAATGAAAGGCTTTAACATAAATTGAAGTTAGTCATTCTAAATAATTCAATATTTAGAAAGATAAATTCGTGATAAATCGCTCAAAATATATATATATATTGAAGCGGCAGTGGATTCCAGAATCCACCCCTTCACAAGTAATTTATTAATGAGTCATTGAATTCATTCAAAAACATTTCTTTTTAAACAATTAAATTATTTACATTTATGTAAATCAATTAATTAAACATTTTTCCAACAATTACTATTTTGTCGGAATCTCTAGTAAATTACATGTTATTTTGTTTAGTTTTATATTCAGAATTGTGGAAGCTCTAATCATGAGCTCTATTTGAAGCCAAAAAAATCGTGATTCTCATTTTATTCAGAATCGTGCTGCTCTACTGTTGGGCCTCAGTTCATGAACCGATCATCTCCTGCCATTTAATACCAGTTATTGCGAAATAAACATGAATGAACGTCTGAAGGTTTGTTAAAAGATACAGTACAACTTACCGAAATCCATATCAAGTCTCATGTAATTGCTCAACCAGTGTTTAAACCAAGGAAAGATGTCAATAAAACAGCTTACAATGTCACATTTACCTCAGGAAAACCAGATTCAATGACCATAAACTTGTTAGTCATCTAGAAAAATTAACTCTAGAGAGGAGCATTTTGTTAAATATATGCACCATATTACATTATACTTTTTAATATTACATTATATTGCATTATAATTTTTAATGTTCTTCAATATTTAATGCATGTTTGAGTGATTGTCAAGTTTTTATGACAGCCACCATTTAAATATTAATTGAAGTAGGCTGGAATTTGATTGTAAAGTTAGTATGTTTATTATAAAATCTATATTGAGTCTAATGTAAGTACAAATCAGTTAATTTTAACATGTATAGTTTACAGCATTAGTTGAGAGATTTTTTTTCCTTATGAAAATTTGCCTTGTACTGTACCTGATATATATCCAAAATAATCGATATTCAATCGAATCACAAGCCTATAAATCCGAATCTAGTTGTGAAATTTGTGTCAATACCCAGCCATAGCAATTGAGTAATCAGTCGATTATTTTGACGATTAATCGGATCATATTTTTTTTGTTGTGATAAAAGTAGACTTAACTGAACAATAGCCTTTAAAATAACTTAAAATACATATATTAACAAAGAGGTGAAAATAATTGTTTTAAATAAACTATCAGAAGTTAAAATTGGATGGTTTTATTGAACAACTAAAAAAATACATAATGTAATAAGCATAATATAAATGCAATCATCTTATGTACATTGTGTATTATAACAAATGCCTGCAGAGGGTGCCAATGGCCTGGTGATTGTTGTTACACTTTACAGCAGATCAAATCGTTGTTTAATATTGGCCAAACGTTTAATTGAAATGTCCCCTTATTCCTTAATATTTGGCAACTTCTTTACAATAGAATTACACCATGTGCACATCAAAACATGCAAACTCAGAGTGAGGGTTTAAAATATTATTTTGAAATTGCCTTCGCATTTTTAGACATTGACGTATTCTCCTGTGTTGACGTTGGCTTATAAATTTCTTGTTACAAATATTGTGAAATGGCACATGATGTGTACCCAGTCCCAGATAAACATTATAAGCAACCCAAACATATGGTCACAGATAAATCAATCAATATATACTGCAATATTCCATTAAAACAGTCAATTTTATTTTTGTAGAATTCTTTTATTTGTAGAATTAAGCAAATAATATTTTTTTTGTGTCATGTAAATAAGGGCAATCATGCATTTGGAGAGAGAGGAGGGTTTGCTGGACCACCGCTAGATTTCCGGGGCCCGGGTCCAGTGCAGCCACCACCTGAGGCATTCAGTGCCACTGTAAGTTCACTCTTGTGTTTAATTCAGTACTAAATGATTGCTCTTGTTTGTGTAAGCTTTGTGGAAATACAGTGCTTTTTATTTCAGAGCATGCCTCCTCCTGGAAAAACATTTCCACCCCAACCTCCGAAGAAAAAAGACCAGCCAGCAAAGACTGAACCTCCTAAATCGATGGCATCGAAGATATCGACGTTCAAGAATATATCTGCAAAGTAATTTATAGTCATGCATTTTTTTTGGTTTGCTGGTTCTGAGAAAGGAGAGGTTGCTGAAGTAAACTGCAATGTGTGTTTTTGTTTCAGCACTCCTCGTGGACGCTCATTGGGAGTCATTTCATTTATTGGCGTAAGTATGAATAATATTGTACGTTATATTAGTAGAATGTTTATAATGAATAATGTGGTGGACATGTCAAGTGTGCCCTAACCTAATGTGATGATGAACCATGATTTGTAATATGTTTTCCATGTTAATGTCCTAATCAGTTGTGTCAGGCATATGCAACATAAAACACATTTTGTTTAATTTTAGTATTATTGTGCTTGATGTTAAAAGCCATAATGAAAGCAATGCATAATTTACCTGTAAGTTAAAGGAAACAAGAACATCCAAACCATTTAAAATTGCTTGTGTGCTACATGTTTATTTAAATGAGTGAGTGATTTCTTTTTTTCCTTGCTTGAAAATTGCATTTTGGTTATGAAACATTTTGATAGCGCTGCTTTTGATTTCCCCTCAGAATAATTGTGGCTTCATTGAACGGGAGGATTTGAGGAAATTCTCTTTTGTTTTTGATGCCTTTTTTGGAAATCGAGCTCAATTGGTGCCTGGCGTTAAAGTGCATTTCACCGTAGTGAAAAATCTGGTAAGTGTTTATATATGTGCTAAAATACCAGAATTCATTTGAAGCATTTTGTGTATTGAAAATGTTCTAATTTTTATACTATAATTGCTTGTGATGTCAGGGAAAAGAATGTGCGGTTGACGTGAAAGTGGCACCAGGAGGAACAGATGACATTGACAGTACGGTGTATGAAGGCGTAGTTATCACAACCATTCCTGATGTGAGTATATGTCACATTAGTACTTTTTGTCCAATCAAGATGGGACAAGTTATCTATCCATGGTATCTAACAGTCACCATCCACTTTCATTTCATGGTAAAAATTAGGTATGCTAACGATTAATCGATTTGTTGATAATTTAATAGATTAAAAAGTATCATCCTTTGAGTGCGTAGTTTTGATGTCTGTGTGGCTTGTGTGCGGAACACATGCAGCAGACACATGAGGAAAAGTTAAGCGAGTGCGCTATAGTTATGTATTCTGACTGTATTAATGTCTTTAACCATTGCAATGTATTTTATTTATTTCGAACATAATTAACAAAGGATCCAAAAAACCTTAAAAAGAGCTGCTTATTTGCGTAAAAGTCACAATAGAAGTACATATAATAAACAAGTAATAAGATTCAATCCAAGTCCCCTTCAGATGTTAAACAGTGCCTGATTGGGTCCTACACATATTACCTGAGATCAAGTTTCCATTGGTTGAACTTTCAAATGACATTGGAAAACATTGCGTCATGATCGCGACGTGATCGGATCCCGGAAGTCCTATAGCTTTAGCCAAGATCATGTCTCTCTGTGATCTACGCCGTCTTCTGTTGTGTTTGGACTCGTTCGAGACCACCTGCTCTAAATAAAGATATGCAATCTACTACGGTTTATTAATGAATAAATTCGTGAAGTTACAAACCAAAACGTGGCGCAAAAGCATGTCAACGTGCGTCAGCGGCAATATTTTAAACAAACACTTGGTATAGTTTGGTCTCTAACTGAAACAAATATGCTTGTTGTATTCTGCTCCTTGAGACCTTTTCAAAGATATGACATAAGTCTGTTATGTGTGACTTCACAGATCACATTTTCATGTAAAGCAGTTATTTTTCCCACTATGAAAATAGAGCACTTCTAATATGTCAGAAAATTAAAAGCACTTGTTAAATGATGGACTTATTCCCTTAATTCACTGAGCTTTAAAATGAGATCTATTTTGTGTTGGTTAAGCAAGTGGTTAAGTAACATGATACATTTAGTTTCACACACTGTGTGTGTGTGTGTGTGTGTGTGTGTGTGTGTGTGGGTGGGTATTCCCTACCTTATGGGGACCAAATATCCCCACAGGTATAGTAATACTAGTAAATTTTGATCTTGTGGGAACATTTATAACAAGCTTATAAATCATACAGAATTATCTTTTTTGAAAATATAAAATAGCAAAACATTTTCTGTGATGGGTAGGTTTAGGGGTAGAGGTAGTGTAGGGGGACAGAATATACAGTTTGTGCAGTATAAAAACATTACGCCTATGGAAAGTCCCCATAAAAAATGAAAACACAACGTGTGTGTGTGTTGGCCTTGAGTGAAAAGCAGAAACGGTGAATGGGAACTCTGAGCAGCCTTGACCCATATTCACAACTTAAAAAATAATAAGATTACATATTCAAACAGTATACGTATCAACTGTCATCACCTCATGCACAATGTGTCATAACCTCATGTATTTTTTTAACAATGTATTCATAAATTAACAAATGAATGGAACAGACTGTTTTTCTTGCCTTGTGCGTGGGTGACTGCTGCTGGCCTTGGTGAAGTTGATAAGAAAGGATTGAGAATGTTTGAAGGTTTTAATTCCTTTAACAACATGCACTGAAGGTACATTAAGGCCAGGGTTGTTGTAGTTTCAGAAATTTCACTTGCTTAAAGTTGTGAATTTATCATTTATCGTATTGTTCCATATGTCTATGATGACATACACCATATTTGAAGGGATAGTTCACCTAAAAATGAAAAATGTCATCATTTACTCACCCTCATGTTGTTCTAAACCCGTTAAGATTTTTGTTCATCTTCGAAACACAGAGTTTTAATTTAAGTTCCATATGAATTGGGCAGTTTAATCAGGCTTTTATTCACTGTCAGTGGAGGGACAGAAATCTCTCGGATTTCATTAAAAGTATCTTGGATAAAGAAAAGTTTCAATAACTTCGGAGTGACATGAGGATGTGTAAATGATGACACAATTTTCATTTTTGAGTGAACCCTTTAATAGCATAAAAGTTAAAAATACAGAAATGGAATACTACAGTCATTCAAAGAAATAATTGTAACTTGTACATGTTACAGCTAGTTGTGCACACACACAGTGAACACACACCCGGAGCAGTGGGTAGCTATTGCTACAGCGCCCGGGGAGCATTTAGGGTTAGGTGCCTTGCTCAAGGGCACTTTAGTCATGGTATCGAAGGTGGAGAGAGTGCTGTTCATTCACAATCCCCACCTTCGATTCCTGCCGGCGTGGGAATCAAACCGGCAACCTTCAGGTTACAAGCCCAACTCCCTCACCATTAGGCCACGACTACCCCAAGTGTGAAAGTTCCGACTAAGTGTGAAAAGCCCTTGTGAGTAATCTGGCCTCTTCTGGAATCGGGGCGTTTGATTCCGAGGCATGGTCTGTAAGCTTCAGATAGTCAGCACTGGGAAAAAAAAACCATTTTGTTCTATGCTGCTGTTTTATTATTATGGCATCATCAGTTTCTTGTTTACCCACTCTTAAACATCACAAACGCAAAGACCAAACTGTGGTGGGTGGCTTCACTTGCCAATCTTCCTTTCTAATTGAGTAGATGCACAATAGTCAGAAGTCAGGCTTGGGAGATTGATTAAATCCATTCAGCGTTGATTTTATAAAAGCACTTTCTCTCCGCTCGCTTCATGACGTTGTGTGTTCATGCAGGGCTTTTCTTCGTTGTGTGCTGAAGCGCTTCGCCAAGATGAGGTAAATTGCGGCGCTTGTGCGCTACGAACACCCGGGTGATGGTGGCGTACATGACTGCTCATATTTGAGTACACGGCACTGGCATTGAACAGAGTTTACAAAGAGTGACTTTTTTTTTGTCCACGTTTTGTTGCTCGTCGCTGATGGAATGTATTGGGAAGCAGAATGCATATCCATCCACAGAAACATACATTAGCTGAACTTTTTTTTACATGTTATTTTCAATAAATCATATTATAGATGCGTTGTCAGATTTAAGATGAGTACGGTGCGAGTACGTGTCGAACTGTGGGTGGAGAATGGTACGGTTCAATTTAATTATTTACTTACTTTTTATTGAGACCCCTAATAGAGTTGTACTGAAACAATAAGTACATGAGTGAAGCATTAAAAATCTTTCTTTGTATTTATTCAGGGCAATGTCAAGGAAGTTAATCCTGGCTGCATCAGGACCATTATCTCTACGGATCCTATCAAACTGCCCTTCGGCAAAACGGACACGGATGTAACTCTGCTACTGTATGATCGTGTGGAGTTCCAGTTGCTGACAAATGTTATTACCAAGGAACAAAGAGCCACAAACATCAAACCAAAAATACCAGACACTTTTCAGCTCACCAAAGAAATCAGGGAGATGGTAAGTATCTCATCACATCCCACTGATCCTTTTTCTAGGTTTGTCTGTGAAAGTGTAGGACGGATGAATTATATCTGCTCATTGTGCATGTAGAACTGCTCATTCTTTTTGTTTTAGCCTGAAAATCCATATTGAACAAAAAGCATCTTCTTTGTATCTGTATGAAGCTGAAAAATGTGCTACTTAAATACCCGTCTAAGGAATGGCAAAGGTTTTAGAGCCGTCTGTTGGGACCACAGTTACATTGACATTTTTGAAGGAAAATAGTGTGTGTGTCTATTAATAGTGTGAATGTCTGAGTAAAGCAGTCTTACTTGGCAACAGCTGCTGCTGAGAGGGAATTGAAAATGGGAAGTTAGTTGACTTGAGAGCAAGAGTTAATAAATCTAAATATGAAGTGTTGAGTCAGTGTACAGTAGAGCTGCAACTAACGTTTATTTTTTATGTCGACTACTCTAACAATTATTTTTATTAATCTAGTGATCTTTTTTTACGTAAGAATTTAGAACTAATTTAGCAGTTAATTGAGGTGTAGAAACACTGCGACACGCCATCATGTAATAATACGATTTGATTTTGATTAAAAATAAGCCTCTTATGTGTGGTCGTCCAGTGGTGGACATTTGAACTTTAAAATGAAGAGTGTCAAAGACTTTCTATACAGTCTTAAGGAACTTTGATAGTGTTCAAGGCATTGAACAAACGTCTCCTGAACCATGTATTTTTCCTCTTGCTCTGTCTGTAATGCAGGGAGTCTTGTGATTGGTTGTCAAGGGAGATGAGGCTGCTAAATTCTGATTGGCTGGAATTTTCTGACATTGTAACACTGGTTTGTGTTGAGCGAGCGGTCGACGCTTAGCGAGCGCGCAGGACGGGTATCAGAAGCGCGAGCAACTGAAACCTTGCATGTGCGAAAGAGAACGACCGCACAAATCCAAATAAACTTCTTTGAAATGCAAAACTGATTTTCGTTCGCTCTAAATAATTTCTTATTTGCGAGACGAAGATTTTCTCCTCAACTCAGTTCACGTGCGAAATGCCCTTTTGCACGCTCAAAATATAATCTTGCACGCACAAAAATTTGGCAGAGATCCAATTCCACAGGTGGTACGCCATTTGGGTTCTGACGTAATCGATGACGCCGATGCATCGTTGCAGCACTAGTGTACAGTATGCATAATATAAAGATTGTTTTAATGTGCTTAGCATACTAGGGTTCATAAGGTAAACACGTGTGTATTTGTTTAGCTTTTGTTGTTACTTTTCTATTTTGTGCAGTTTTTATTCATGCTAACAGCATGTCGTGACAGGCGATTAAAAGGTGTCTTTTCCATGTTAATCAGTGTTTTTGTGCTAACCAGCCAGTGCACAACATATTTAATGTTTTTAAATTCTGTTGTATATTGTGTGTGACTGCGTTTGATTAGGATATAGCATACACTACTGGTTGAAAATTTGCACTTTGACTTGTTTTGTTGTAGCTGTGTTTATTTGATCAAAAATACAGTAAAAACTATAATACTGTGAAGTAATATTAATATAATGGTTGTCTATTTCAATGTATTTTTTAAATGTAATTTACTCAAGTCTTCAGTGTCACATGATCCTTCAAACATTCTAATATATTGATTTGCTGCTGCATTTGGGATAAGGATGCATTAAATTGATCAAAAGTGACAGTAAAGTCATTGACTACTATTACATGTGCACCAATAATGTGATTAATTCTCATAATCAGAGTAAGGTCTTAATCGCAGAAAGATGTTTACATGACACAAGCGGAACTCTTCACTTCAGTTTACATGCAATTTTCATCACTCTGATTATTTGAAAACAAGTGGTTATACCACACTCAGATAGGCATACAGTATGCATGTTACTGGCCATTGGTTTAATCTAATTCAAAATACGTTTTTATGGACATAATAGATATGGCGTCGCGATGAACTTCACAGTGCTGGGTTTGGGCTGCTGTCGTGTTCTTTGCACCGTCTGTGTGAAGATACGGAGCAGAGGCTGCACAGCGAGTTGTGTTGACAGAGTTTAGCATTTTGGAAAAGAGAAAACATCAGAATCATGTCACGGAGTTCATTCATGAAGTCGTGTGAAAAACACATGGCATCCGTGTACGTCCGAGCACATGCGCAGTTTGGTCAGAGCGGGGAATAATGGGATTAAGATGTTTACATGCCTGTTTATTGTGATTAAAATCAGCGTACGCCACCTAGTTTAATGCGATTATGCTTACTACGATTATGAGCTTAATCGCATTACTTTAATCGAAGTATTGCGTTTAAATGAGATAAAGTTTAATCGCAATATTGCCAAAATCCCATTATAATCGCATCATGTAGTGCATGTTTAGAGACAATTGCTGCATGCCAATTTGCCTACTTTTACTATGCCCTAAAAGTATGTGCTGTTTTTATTAAGAAAAAGTACATACTTTTGAGTGTGTACCAGAAGAGTTTGCAAGCTTCTACTACTTGTGTCTTTAATGGACGTTCTGTTGCTTAGTTACGTGCAACCTGTGACCATTTAAACTGTCCAGTCAATAATCTGGTCACAGTTAAAATCACCCACATTCAATTAAATACAATTTCCTACCATTTCGGAGAGAAATGTAGTCGCACGTTAATCTGCCAGTCATGGGTCTTTCATATGGAGACTCTCCTCATGTTTGCATAACGATGCTTTAAATGTTAATGACTAAACGCTTCGTTATGAAAGTTCACAGTGCTGTTGCAAATTAAAAATAATGTGGATAACATTAAATAAACATTTTTTGTCATTAATAATCACTCAAACCCCTTTATCTGAACGGCTGTGCTTAACACAGTGTGTCTTAAAATGGAATACTCATTTCATCATACTACGATTTGGGACACACGAATAGGACGGATAGCATGTGAATTGGGACACAATAAATAACTTTATTTATCATGCATGTTCAGCTTCAAAACTTTGCAGATCATTTACATTCACAGACAGCTACATTACACACTGCATGAAGGGTAATATTCGAAAATGCATAATAGGAGAACTTTAATAAAGGCCTCCTGAAGCTAAGTGGTTCATTTGTGTAACAAAAAAAATCCATATTTATCACCTTATAAAGTAAAATCGGGTTTAGCTTCCGCCAGACCACCTTCCATATTCAACCTACAAAGACAGCGTAACGCCTCTTGCAGTTCAAAACGCTTACACTACTTCATACGCCTTCCATATTCAAATTACGGAAAAAGCGTAACTGATTTTTATTACACAAACGTAAAAAGGCCTTTATTAACCCCCCGGAGCCGTGCGGAGTACGTTTATGATGGATGAATGCACTTTCTTGAGCTTCAAACATCCCGTTCACTGCCATTATAAAGCTCAGGTGCGTCAAGATATTTATTAATATAACTCAGATTGTGCTCATCTGATAGAAGAAAGTCATATACACCTAGGAAGGCTTGGGCTAGTTTTCATTTTGAAGTGAACTAATCCTTTAATCCCGCAAATAATGAGAACCTTTATTAATTATTGAGGTCCAATAATCATTCATTATAAATGAGTACTAAATAAGCATATTTATAATGAATTCTGAAAATTGTGCCATTTCACTGTATGTACGATCAAATTAATGCAACCATGGATCGCTTTCAAAACAATTTAATTTATATTTTCCAAACTTTTGACCGGCAGTGTAAGTGTTGTCCTTCACCTTTGAGCTAGACATGAACGGTCCTAAATCATGCAGCTTGTTGAGATGTCATTGACTTCTCTGAGTGGTATTTTAGCCCAGCAGAGAAAAAAATGGGCAAAAATGTGACGTTATGTAGATTTTGATTGAAGGCGAGACCCAAGCCATATCTAGAGACTAAATTAAAGAGACTTTGGACTTCTTTGGTGTCAGCCTGGTTAACACCCTAACATCATGAGTTTGCACAGACAAACACTGCTCAGATTTTCTTCTGAAAACGTATTTATTATTATTTTATCACAGGGTGTGGTCATGAACAAGAGTGATGGAACCCTGACCGTCTTGACAGAGAAACATAATAACCTGACGGCTTCTGCTGCTGACCATTTATCAGATGAAGAGCTGAATGTCATGGATGAAGTGGAGCTCACGGTTTTGACTGTGAGTGAAATTAGGCTCTTTGTTTCACCAGTATGACACTTTGCCTTTGTTTGTATTGAAAGCTTCATAACATACAAATGCTGTGTGTTGAAGGTGAATGACACAAAGAAGGCTGTCCGACTCAAAAAGCTGCCTGGAGGCTCTGTGACCTTTAATCAACAAGCAAGAGGCAATGAAAATATTTCTGGCTTAAAGGACAACGCATCTGGCAATACACCTGGCAAAGACAAGGTAGTTTAGACTAATAAAAGGCCTTGTTCATTCATAGTTGTGCTGTTGTAGATAACTTTAGGAAATTGTGATTTAGAAGAAAGTGAAGGTTTTAATGAGCACAACAATCACGTCTTCATCTGCAGTGGAGGCCTGTGACCATGGAGGCTGGTTCTCAAGAGTCGGCTTTCGATGTAAGCAGTGAGAAATACGAGGGGATGATTACCAAAATCGCCCCAAAGAAAAGCCCAACCCAAGAAAAGGAGGTAGGCTTTCACAATCCCGCAACACGAACACAAGAAACTGGGGGGGGGAGTACCTCGATAAATACATTTAAAGAGTTAGTTCACCTAAAAATGAAAATTCTGTCATTAATTCCTCACGCTCATGTCTTTCTACACCCATAAGACCTTCGTTCTTCTTCAGAACACAAATTATGAGCCACTGATTTGAAACAAAAGATTCGTAAAGCTTCATGTTTTGAAATCGGCCATCACTAGATATTGTTGAAAAGTCGTTATTTGTTTTTGTTTTTTTGTGCACAAAAAGTATTCTCGTCTCTTTATAATATTAAGGTTGAGCCACTGTACTCACATGAACTTTTTTAAATATGTTTTCGTATCTTTCTGTTCATCTGAAAGTGTAAATTATCTTGCTGTCAATAGAGACTCACTGAACCATCAGATTTCATCAAAAAAGTCTTCATTTGTGTTCTGAAGATGAACGAAGGTCTGACGGGTGTAGAACGACATGAGGGAGAGGAATTAATGACTGAAATTACATTTTTGGGTGAAATAACCCTTTGTTGTTCTGGAGTAAGAATCGGATAAGGAATAACATAAGACTGTAATTAATTATATCATGCTTTAAATCTTAAATCTCCAAAACTGTATGAATAGGGGATAGATTTATGTTTCTGTTAGTAACATGAGGTAGAAATTTGCACTTTAGCCCCCCATTCACATATGGATCTAGTTGTTGTTAGAGAACATCTGATTGGAGATTGGAGTTAACTTCTGCGCTACATCTACAAATTGTGGTGGAAATTCACCTGTAAATTAAAGTAGGGCCACTCAAAAGGTAAAAAAACAAGCAAGATTTGTTTGTGTATGATTGTGATCACTGCAGGGTATGGTTGGTACAACCAAAGTGTACCTCAGAAAGCTCCAAAATACAGAGTATTTATTCTGTAAAATCATTTTTGATTTTCAAAATTGATCAGATAAAGAAATCGAACAGATCAACGTAAGGCCTCCCACTTTCTCTTACCACTTCCATTTCATTTTCATCATTTTCATCCATTGGTCTTCCTTGACTTCCAATAATATGCCTCCCTAATAGGGCTGGGTCTTGACACAAATTTCACGATTCAATTTGATTTTGATTCAAAATCTTTCAATTAATTATCGATTAGTCAGGTACAATACATGGCAAATTTCCTCAAGGAAAAAGATATAACTAATGCTGTGAGCTATACAGGGATCCCCAGTTGGTAAATCACAATATAACTAATTTGTAGGCTACTTACATTTAAATTACACATGAAGAAGTTTTGATAATAATGTAATAATGATTTATAATATTGATGTGTCTACTTGTTTTTTTTTTTTTAATTTTACACATTTAAATGGTGGCTGTCATTAGCGGTGTTCATATCCAGGTTTTTCTGAGTCATCTCCAACTCCCACTGTAGATAAAAGTAATTTAGCGATTACATTACATTGACTTGATGAGTTACATAGCTGGTGCCAATACCTAATAGACTGAAAGATCGATTCTTGGGATTGAAAACTCAATATCGGTTCTTCAAAATGAGAATCGATTAAAATAGTGAAATCATATTTTTTTTTTTTTTTTTTTTTTTTACCCAGCGCTACTACCCTTTATGTACATTTTATCTGACTCTTCCAAGGCCTACTTATCTTGACTGCAGAAAGGAGTATTATTCTCTAGGTCTTTCTCACCACATTTGGCTACAGAAAGCAGATTAGTCTTGAAACATAAGATAAAGAAAAAGAAAACAACACACATTAAGTACATTTTTCCCAAGACATTGATTCCCGAATGACATATGTTTAAAACTTAAACATTAAGAACATATACTGTGAATGATGAACAAATCCTTCCTCCTTGTGACATCCTCCCTTCAGGGACAAGCTTCACGTTGCTGTTTTCAGAATTGAGTGCTCCTACAGAACAAAATCAAAATGCATCTTTCGTTTAAAAAGTCATGTAAAGTTATCTCTTTACCTTGTTTAAAATTAACAAAAAATAATCATGCTTATAAACACGTATAAGCAGTGGTATTGATTGAATTCACAAAGTAATGTATCCTGTACAGTAGTTGTACAGTTTCTGTTGGCTTCCAGAAATGCATGTAAAAAAACATGTTGTTTGTTAGTCTAGTAGTTTTGAGAGCATTAAGGGTTTTTTGGGAAGTCCCTTGAGCTCTGCATGTTGCATTGAAGAGATGCATGGAATGTTTTGTAATTATTTATAGAACCAGTGTGGGAGGTTTTAATGCCATCTTTTTGTACCTTGATCTTGGCATTATTTTTTTATAGAAGTTGTGTTATTATTATTTATTTATTTATTTTATCAGATGGACAAGCAAGATCCCAGTTTGGGTCTTCTGATCACCACAGTGGAGGGCACTGAGAAACGGTTATCTTTTAGGTCAGGTGACGTGATCACAAAGGCCACCATTATGATTGGTGACAAGGTCCAGTTCAACATTTCCACCAACAGCGTAACCAAGGAGGAGTGGGCTGTCAATGTAGAGCTCCTGCCAGAAACTTTCCAGACAGACTCTGAAGAGCAACGAAAGATAGTAAGTGTTTGTCTGTTGTTTTCGTCCATGGTGATTTGTCCAGTTCACACAAGATGTTAAGTCTATACAACGTTTAGGTAGTTGTTTTGAAGTAGGCACCAGAATTGCTTTGCAGCTGCACCATATCTTGGTCTTAGGTTAGCATGGTGCATCAAGCTTTCAAAGATGAATGTAGCTCTAGGTTTGCACAGTTGCATCATTGGTTATAATAATAGGACTTCATAGTTGTAGGCAAAGAAGCTCTAATTGTAGGGAATGCACCGAAATTAAGATAATTTTTTAATTGAGCTTTGTGTGGAGTAACTATCAGTTCTCCAAAAGAATTTTTTTACGCCATTATAGCAGTGGTTCTCATCCTTTTTGACTTGAAAATTCGTTCCCACAATTTAATTCATTCACTCCTTTTACTAATTGACCAGCCTCAATGTGAGCATCGTTAATTAATAATAATTAGTTGTATGTATATAGTACTGTATTCCCTCACGAAGCACTTTTCAGAGACCGGGAATCTGAGCTAATATGCACAGACTGATGTCTGAATTCACATATCGGACCGTGTACACATGTAAACATGAGCTCTTTTTCAGTAAAATGCCATCAGTTGGTATTTACACCACGTCCAATGAAACCTGGATAATTTCTTGTGCATGCTTTTTTTCTCTCAATGTCAGTTTCTGATATGACATCTGTGAAAGTAATGATTATTGTTCATATTTTTGGAAAATATTTTGCCTGTTTTCTTTTTAACCAGAAAACCCAAAATTTTGGTTTATGGCATTTTTTTTATTTTTAAATGTTGGTGCATCCCTACATTTTAGCATTTGACAAAGAACCAGAACCAGTGAGGAGCAGGTGCTGTGTTTTGCCACACAATATGGTCTTCGTTAGGTAATTCAAGATTTATTTTTCCTTATGACATGCTTCTATCTATTAGGGGCTTGTTGTCAAGCTGGATGATAATTTTGGGTTCATCAAGACACAACTGGACCCGCAGCTATTTTTTGGCATAAATGAGGTTATGGAGGACACCAAACTTGCTTTGTATGAGAAGGTTGAATTTACATTAGTACCGGTAAGTTCTCAGCCACTGAAACATGATCTGTGTTACATTACATTATTACTGTTACTACAGTAACACATTTTGTTCATGGACCTTTTGTAACTACTAAATTTTTTCCTGCCCAGTATTTTGTTACTTGTAGTTCTGGCTTTTGCTAGAAAAGTAAAGGATACATTTTGGATACTGATCTGTCGCTTCAGTTTTTGATGTAATTGCTATACTATTTGAAGAATGAAGCAGTTGAAGGGGGAAATCACGCTGTTAGAATAAGAAGACTGAATGAAAGTGTCTTCACGTCGACACCAAAATTAGAGGCCTTTGGGGTTAAAGAGAAGGTGCAGTACATCAGTGTTTTTTTGTAAGATTTATAAACTAGGGCTTGCACGACTGCTCGATTCACTAGTCTTCCAAAAATTGAGAAAATCAGTGGTCAAATACATGTTGCTTAGTTTCTTTAAGTGTAGCTTGTGAGAATTTTGGCTAACTTTGGCTAAAATATGGGCAAGTCGTAGTCTAATGGTGAGGGAGTCGGGCTTGTAACCTGAAGGTTTCTGGTTCGATTCCCACGCCAGCAGGAATTGAAGGTGGGGATTGTGAATGAACAGCTCTCTCTCCAGCTTCGATGACTAAGGTGCCCTTGAGCGAGGCACGAAACCCCTAATTGCTCCCCTTGTAAGTCGCTTTGGATAAAAGTGTCTGCCAAATGAATAAATGTAAATGTAAAGTATATTTGTCATTGACAGGTTAATTTTCTTCTTTCTGTCACCATGTATGGAATAATCCCAACTCAAGTAATGAGATCCACTTCTAATTGGCAAACATCCCAATGGATGTGGCAGAATAATGACTAGTCTCAGAACGAATCGACTAGTCAGTGCAACCCCTAGTTTTTACAATACATACTTTACCAGTTTAGTCATTTTCCGTGGTTTGGTTGATCCCTAAATGTGAGTTCTACCGCATTTGCTTGGCTGCCTGCAGAAGAAAATGACCATCAAATTGCTGAAGGATCCAAAAGAACAAATCAAGGCAGAGGTCAAAACAGAGGACAAAAGCAGTGACTCGATGGATGTAGAGTAAGTAAATCATGAGTAAGTAGGTCAGTTTAGCTCATTAGTGTGCAGTTGTTCTGAAGGAGTGCTTCATTGAAACATAATTACATTGAGAGTAAGTCTGATAGTAAAACAAGAAGTCTCCTTTTTGTCATAGATGGGTGGAAGTGAAGCGTTTGGTCACAATGTAAATATGTGCTTTAAAACTAGCCCTTATTTCATCTGCTTTACTTTTATCTTCAGTAATTTGCTTCCTTAAAATACAAGATGCAGTATGTCTGACAGAAAAGAATACATGATTAGTTTAAAAAACATTGCTAAAATATAACTTGATTATTAGATACGTTGTCAAGCACCTGGAACAGACATCAAATATGATAATCTATAGATTTCACATAATGATAATAATAGTTAATTCTCTAATATATAGTTTACATCTTAAGTCTTCCCAATGAAAAATGCTGTTTTTGATTTTCAAAAAAAATCATACTTGGTTTGAATACTTGTGTATTGTAATTGCATTTAATTTTGCTAGTTATCCATATAGTATGTATATTTAAGGTTTTCCATTGTAGATCTTCCACTTTTCACAGTTTTTATTTTTTAAAATATGTTGTCCATATGTTGTAACGTTTTAATACAGTTTTATGCAATTTGTCTTGACAATTTCTTGATCTTTAGCAAACCAAACAAGGGAAAAGACAAGGCATCTCTATCTTTGTCGACTGTAAAAGATCTGAAGAAGGAAAGTGAAATTAAACACGAAAGGACCACAGCTAAAGGCGATAGAGCGCGGAGCAGAAGCAGGGAAAATAGTCGACGTAGGTTTAGTCGAAGCAGGAGCAGAAGCAGAGAAAGTGGCAGACGCAGATATAGTCGCAGCAGAAGCCGGAGCCGAGACAGAAGCAGGAACTACCACAACAGATACCGAAGTTCCAGCCGTGAGAGGAGGGACAGTCGATACAGACACAAACGCAGTCGTAGCAAAGAGCGCTCCGAGAGATACCGACGGAGTTGCAGTCGCAGCAGAAGCAGAGAAAGGAGCACCCAAAGTGCCAAGAAGAGAAGCCGCAGCCCAGCTGACAGATATGATCGCTATGCAAAACAAAGCGGTAGTAAAGATTCAAGCAACAAAAGCAGAGCTAAAAGCCCATATAATGTAGATGAAGAATTATTGAGAAAAAAGAGAGAGCTAATGGAACTCAACGAGATGATTGCGCGTAAGAAAGCTATTGTTGCTATGGAGCAAAATGCAAAGAAAATTGAACCTGGGGTTGAGGTTGAGGGAAAAAGTGGAGTTACAACTTTTGATTATCAACATGTGCATCGTGAGAACGTGTGGATGCCTGAACTAAAACCAGTGAAGTCCATCTTAAAGAAACAGTCTGACCCTCACATTGATCTTCAATCTCAGGTTTGTTTTTTACTTGGACTCCTAGCTTTTGTTTTGTATCTTTTTTTCTCTTGTATATCTCACTCTGTCTCTTATAATCTTTAAGGCTTCTGCAAGCAAGGAAACTGCTGCTCCATTTATAAAGAGTGAGAGTCAAGAGATGAAAATAGGATACCATCAACAGACTAGCGCTTTTGGCTCAAATACACCTGGATGTTCTACATTTGAAAGTAATTCTGAGAGGACTTTGACCACTGCATGGCCTGAGAAGATTCAAATTGAGGATCCAGAATTGATTAGAAAAAAGAAGCAATTAGAAGAACTCAGCGAGTCCATAGCACGCAAAAGGGCGATATATGCCTTGGAACAGAAGGTAAAAGTTCGGGAAGCGCCAGAAATGGAAGCGGAATATGATTTTGACATGAACGCAGATGACAAATTTGTGATGTCTAAAGGGAACTTATGGAGCTCTCAAATAAAGCCTGATGTTCAACCGAAAAAGTCAATTTTGAAGAAACGCTCGGAGAACTTCAGCTCTCAGGTTTGTTCATTGTAAAGGATATTGTAAAGATTAGCACTCCTTGGTGGAAAAAACAGCTTGAGGTGGTGACGCTGGTTTTTTAAACATGGTAGCGGAATAGTTGCTGGTGGTTTGCCAGGTTATGCACCCCACCAGCTATGGTGGTCTTGTCTATCTTGTCTGATTTTGGCCAAGATTATATTCGACGTTGTGACCCAACCATTTTACAGTCCCATCTGATTGATCATAAAATGGCTGGTTTGCACCATCTAGAAACCATTTCAAACCAACTACCATCTGAACCTGGTTTTAGCTGGATGTCCCAGCAGTGCTATTAAAAAATACTTAGTGCTTTTCCACCATCTGGCTGAACAGTTCTGAGCATGATGAGCATTCGGAACCAGGAGAAAAATGTTGGTGGAAAAGCTTTAGTGATGTGCAAAATCATGGCAGGTCACAATAACCGCAATGGAAACTGGTGTGATTCATCAGCAGTAACCTTTTGGCTCAATGGTGGAAAAGAGCTATTGAAAGCCAGAGTGAACACAATGTTTTAAGGAAAAGCTACCCGTCACTACAGTGTAATTTGTCAAAAAATAGTTTTTTTATATGTATTATTATTTGTATCTTTGCAGAGTGACACAACCTCAGTTGATGAATATGGTCAATCATGTCAGGATGATTCTACTTTCGCGAAGATAGTTTCTCAGACGACAGCAGCTTCTCCATTTAACAGGCCCTCAAATCCGCAGCCCATTCATCCTAGTACTTTTGGCTTTTTTAAGCAGTTCATAAATGAGTCTTCAGCAGCCTCACAAGTGACTGGATCACCTCCTTTTAACAAGCTAGCAATCCCACAGCCACTCATGCAAGCCTCCAGTTCAGTGTCTTTGCATGACCAGAAATCTTCCGTGTCCAAAGGTAACAATTCTCATGATGACCAACAGAGGGCAACATCTCGCCAGCCTCATGACCATCCCCATAGCATTAACCCTTCAACAAGTCAGACTGCACCATCAGGTCAAAAGCACAATGTTACAACTCAAATGGAACGCTTTCTTAGTGCTCTCAACAAAGCTGACACCAGTGTTGTTAACTCATTGTTTCAAGAGGCAAGAAAGGATCTGGCTTCAATGAACACCAAGAAACCCACGCAACCACAATTAGATAGAAACATACCCTTCATGGATGAGATATATGATCCTTTCAAGGAAGATGAAGACAATGATCAGCCTTCCCTTATGGGTAAACATTCTGGCCCAGAACGAGTTAACCCTGTGAAGACTGAAAACCGTTTGAATGACCCTAGCAAAGATGACCTCTTGCCACATGAAAGAGCTGTTCAGGATGGCAGTGGCTTTTCTCAACTTGTTGGGATGAAGTATGGTGTAGACCCTACTGCAAAAGCTGAAAAGAAAAGCCCATATGGGCATCCAATGGTTTCAGAAAATTGGAGCATGCATAAGGATCCAAATCGGTTCCCTGAGCAGTGGAATCAGTATGAAGAAGGGACTCATCCATATGCAACAGAGCGCGAACATTACACCGATCACAGTCTTTATAGGGAGCGTAGCCAGTCTGTTGAGTACCAGAAAGTCAGTCCAAATGTCCTGCTTTCTTGCGTGGAGGACAGAGAGATGCCCGATAATAGTTTTGAGAAAAGCTTAGCTCGTCAGCAGTCCGAAGAAAGCAATGAAGATAGAGACAGAAAGTCAGAAAACTTTGAAAAGATACAGAGTCTTCTTCAGACAATAGGACTTCAACTAGACACAGCAGAAGTTAGCAAATTAGCAGACCGGACACAAGAGCGTTTGTATGGCAAGATGAGAAAACCTCATAGTGCGCCTTCTTACTCCTTTGACCAAAGAAGGGAGCGATCAGTGAGCCAGTCTGAGCACAGGGGTAGTAGTAGTAGGGCAGATTCCTCAGACTCTGAAGGTGTCCGATCTGTTTCCCCAGCTCAGTCCTCCAATCGTAAGGTTTACATGAGCTATAAGGACTCTGTAAAATACAAAGACCAGATCAAAGTGGAAGAAGTAGACCTAACTAGCATTAAGAGAACCGTAGTGAATTTGAAACCAACAAAAGACGAAACTTCATCTGAGCCAACCGCAGCTTCTCAAGTTTCGTTCCAACCAGTTACCGGTTTAACCACAGTTCAACCTGTTACTTCCCAGTATGCCCAAACTTCCAATGTTCCCACCTTTTCAGCTTCACAATATTCACAATATCAAAGCGGTGATCAACAGTTTTGGAGTGTGGCCCCTGGTCTGTACCCTTATGGCACTGTACCTCCATCCCCTAATCAAGGTTATGCTAGTGGACTCCAAGCAATGGCTCCACATATGATGGCTACTTATGGTTCGTACACTGCACAAATGGCCAATCCATATTGTGTGCCGCCTCCACTCTCCCTGCCATATACTTATGGTCCTCCACCTACTCACAACCCTCTTCTCCTCTCCTCAATGGGCGCTTCCTATGATAGCAAAACGGCTAAGCAAGTCCCAACAAAGCCCGTTAGGTGCCTCAAAACAATAGAAACGGTCCAGACGGTTCAAACAGTTAATACAGGGTCTGCCAGGGCACTTGTTAGCATACAGCCTACAGAGGACAATCAAATGAAAAGTACATCAGAGGAAGCCCAGAATAAACAGGTTGCTACCATAACAGAAGACGACATCAAGGCTAAGCAGAAGAAACGGGTATGACATCTTTCTTCAAACTTCTTCTCACATGTGGAATCCTTTGTTCGGTGTTCCTTAAAATCCATGTTATAGTTTATTTAAACTAATGTCATTCTTTGTAATTCTGTGATGTGGCAAATATCGGAAGCTATTCAAGGACAATGTTGCATTGAGCTAATTGTCTTCAGCTTATAAATGCACCTGTAACACTTGGAACCTGTGATAAATCTACTGATTGTTTTAGCACAATTTTGTCAGTGAGAGTTTTGTTCTTATATAATTGTGCTCTGGGCAGCTTGAACAGTTTAACCAGAGAATGAAGCTGAAGAAAGAGCAGCAAATGGAAGCCCAGCGAGCACGTGGACAAAATCGGAATTCAGCTACAGGTATTAGTATTTCCAGTCTTGAGGTTCAGGCATTTATTGACTTCTTTATTATTTATTTAGCTTCAGATGTAATTACCTGCATAGTTTTTTTTAATTCTTTTGTCTTGCAAGAAACTTAGTCATCCAGACCAGTACTTTTATTCCCAAGAAAAACTTATTTAGGTAGTTCCTAGATCATGATGTAGCTTACTTTGTCCTAACCTAGTCCTTCGTCATGAGTTCAGGAACCAGTATTTTGAAGTGTGGATTGTATCAAAAGAAAGGAGGGAGGGAGGGCGAACATAACTTAGTATAGCTATCTTACTATCACAACAAAATGCAAATAGGTGCTAGATGTGGCATCCAGATGAACTGCATCATCAGCAGTCAGGAGTTAGCAGAGTCGTCATTTGTAGGATTAGTGTCTGTTCTGCTTTCTCTTTATCAGAAATAGGGGGATGTCTCTTCATATTTCATTTTCATTTTCATTCACACTGTATGAAATACTGAAATAGCGCTATAATGGCTTGACCCATTCTAGGATCCATGGTGGAGATTTAATAGCAGACTATGAAATTAAAATCTCGATGAATATCTGAAAACAGTGGTAATATTTTTTTTAAATGTGATTTTATGTTTTAAAGTATTGGATTTTTTTCAGAGAGCAAGCTGGAAACTGTCTACATGGGATGTGCGCATTAGAAGTAGATTGGTTGCAATATATTCAGTGGCGCTGTTTACACCGGAAGTCTCCTTTACAACATGTTGGGATGCACTTTCCATTGACAGTTTCCCATTTCTCTTTCATCACTTTTTACATTTATATAATGTTATTTAAAATCTTATTGTGTTTAAATGTTAAGGTGCACCCACATTTACCATTACTCTGCGAATTTTTGCAGGTAAAATACAGTAATTTCAATAGGAATCCACATGATCAGGAGGGAGAAAGATATCCCCAAATTTCGCAGTGTTCATTTGGTTGTGCAAATTCATGGCATTGACCAACAGAAAGATTCTTGGTTTGAAAGTGACTTCTGCGTGAGCTGTGAAATTTCACCACCTTTTACTTCAAAGTCGTTGGGTGATTTCTTTCCCAATGTAAATGCAATTGTATCGAAAGTAGCATTATGTAAAACAAATTGCTATATAGCTCTTGCTATGTCAATTTTGTTGAAAATAAACTAGGATTTACCTATGATTTAGGGCATAGTTTTGGCGGTCGGACGCTTCTAGTGTAGACAATCTCAAGCCGACTCAACTCAACAGTCACTTCCAGCAAAACAATAGATGCAGGTCAGATGGAAGATGAGACAAATTATACTTTAAATCTCTTATTGTTTGTCGTCTTATTTGCCAAAGTTAGATGTGGATTGTCATGATTTCTGTTATAAATATCACTTGGTAGGTCTTGAAATGATGTTAGATTGTGGACCGTCCTTTTTTTTTTGTTCACTTGGTCAAGCCTGTTGAGGTTAATGTACAACCTATATTGTAACATATTTACAGGTAAAAGTTCCCCCAGTGAGATAAAGAATGTGTGGATATGTGGCCACTCTCTTGTGTTTTGGGCTGAGAAGAGGGCTACTTCCCCTGAGTTTGGAGTGCAGTTGGGCATGCACCCAAACTGTGTGCGCATCTGGTGGAAGGGCGTGCAGGGCATGACGTGGCAACAGCTCGTACCTTTGCTGCACCAGCTCAAAGACAACTGGCCCAAACCTGACGTGCTTATAATCCACTTGGGTGGAAATGACATAAGCACAACTGCTCCAGAAGCCTTTATTGAGACTGTGAAGAGAGATATGACCTCACTGAAGAGCATATTCCCACAATGCCTGCTGGTGTGGTCCAGCATCCTTTCACGACAGTCCTGGAGGGGTACGGAAGATAGCAAAGAAATGGACATCATTCGTATGGCCATTAATGACAGCATACAAGAAATGATGCCGGAACTGGGTGGCTCCACTTTGAGCCACAGCAGCATAAGACCCACTTTGGGACACTACAGACCAGATGGGGTTCACCTCTCTGGGAAGGGCATTGATATCTTCAATCTCAACCTACAGTCTTTTCTGGAGAAATGGGAGCGCGAGACTAATAAGACAGAGACGTGTGACCCATCGGTTTGAGACGAGGAAATTCCTGAAATGGTCATTTTGTTTTGTTCAGCTAATGAAGCTGTCAACTTGTACAGTGCCATGTCTTTTGTTGATGTTTTTTTTGTAAATTCAAAATGTATTGTTATACAGCTTATGTGTATGAATGAAAGCCAATCCGATTTCTTTTCTATACATACAAATTACAAAAAATATTTTGCAATGATGTCAGACTTTTACTTGTTTTAGTTTTTACTTCTGTTTTATACGTTTAGTTTAATTGCAAATAAAGAAGAGACAATTTAATCACTTTACCTTACTGTTGTCTTTTGATAAGGGATGAACTTTGTCATGCACATGGGATTTCAAATATAAAGTTATCTATTCCTCCACTTGCGTGTTTTTTTTTTTTTGTTAAATCTTATTAAATTTAGCTATCAGGAAGCATCGGATCCATTTAACAATGATTAAATGCATTCCACAAATCAGCACCGGAAATTATAAAAAGTATTCAGATGCAGTCTGGGAAAGGAGCCTCTCAATAGTGCCAATGATTTCTAATGCTTCAGATCAGTGAAATCCAAACGGTGCGCGTACCGCAGGGGGTAGTCTTTAATTTTGTGCTAAAATCTATACCAGGGAATGTTTTCACTCATCGTTGATACTTGCGTTCCTCCATAAAGATTGTAGTCATGGAAACAAAGCGACTTCTTGACTATGATTGGTTAAACTCATCTTAGAAGATAATTTCCCATTGTTAATCTCTAAATGTCTAGACTGCTTAATCATAACTCAACGTTAGTTTTTGCATTGTTCCATTTCTTTCTATGGCTGTTGCTTTCGCACGATGCGATTTCAATACACGCATGGAACTATTAAGAACATGATATAGGAATTGAGCGATTAACAAAAGAAGATTCCCCATCTCCCATAAAAACCCTTTCACTTCACTTCTAAAGATGATATGGGAGAATTTCCATAACAAACTGAGTGATGTGATCCACTCACATGACTTTAACTCCACTAGAATAGAGGGAGAAGATCACAGGGCGATGTTTAGTTTCTCTTGGTGTTGTTGGTAAAGTCTGTAGTCGTTGAAATAAACGTCTAGGGCCTGGTTTCAAAGGGATTATGGGACAGGCCTTCAGTTAGGTACCTTTTTTTTTTTTATAAATGCACCATAGGAAAAAACATTACTGGTGTGAATCTTGACGAAATAATGGCACTGACATATTTTAGTTTATGTCGGTGGAAGTTGCTTTTAGTTCAAATGGCTCAAACATGCATTGTGGACTCGGCTTTGAAACCAGGGAGAGATAGATGTCCCTTTTAACATTTTAATGTCTACATTCATGTTAACCTTTTTTGGTATGTCCCTCTGTTTCCTCCTCCATCCATACGCAAATGTCTCTGTCTCCTGGAATCAGAATCGGTAAGAAAAAACTCTCACTGTGGAATTCTCAGGTAAGTGGTGGTTCTTGCTTGATGAACGGCATTTGATTTGGTCGATGTTTCAAATAACCGTAATATATTAATAATGGGAATATTTACTTTTAAAATACCCTGTGGTTGTGCCTTTGTTTAATATGAAAATATGGAAAGCCATGGACATTGGAAATTAACAAAATCTGTGTAATATAGTTCTGTACTCTGTGTGTGTGTGTGTGTGTGTGTGTGTGTGTGTGTGTGTGTGTGTATATATATACATCATTGGAAAAGTTATGGAAATTGGAAAATGTGTAGACATCATTTAAATCATGTCATTTCAAGACTGAAGCAGAGAACAAAATGAAATGACTGCAGTAGATTTTGCTCATTTATGCACCAAAAGTCTCTTGAATGCCCTAAAATACAGTCTGATTAAGGGAGCAGGGTATGAATCGCATGGTTGGAAAAACAGAGGTCCTCATAGTCTTTGCACGTGTGTGTCTCAGATATGATTTAAATTGAAGAAATATCTTTGGTTCCCATTCATTCAAGTCATCATAAAGTGTCACGGTTTTGGATGTGGAGTTTCCATATCAGATGAAGTAACGGTGAGAAGCTCCTGCTGTGCCATGTTTGATGGACTTCTTCTCCAGACCAGGATTCATCAGATATGCTTTGTGACCAAGAGCTGCTCTTTTACTTGGTGTCTCTACGTCTATGTATTGTATGGTTGCAAAATATGCATTTCTACTCTTCTTTTGCTGGTATTCTAATTCAGTTGTATAATAAACCTGATATTGTGCAGTGATTGTTGGCTCTTGGATGAATGCTTTGTTCTTTTCTAAGTTGCTTCGCATAAAATCGTCTCCTAAATGCATAAATGTAACCGTTTTCCCTCCCTATTTAGAGAAAATGCTTTGGTTTTGTTGGAAAATTAATAAAGTTATACGTATTAAATAAATGGCTCTTTGAATAAGCTGTGCACCTTGTTTCAGACTCATTCAAGGTGTTCATAAAAATCTCACTTTTATCAACCACAAACACCACTCAGACATGAGGACAAGAACATTAAGTCATTATATGACTTGTTTTCTAAATTATAAATTGAGTATATATTCCAGGAAAGGGCACCAAACTCTAAAAGAGATTATGCTTCTGTCTCATTGCAAATCTAAACTTTTCCGTTTTAAAAGCTTGTTGAACCCATTGGTGATTAGTAGGGGGAATCGCTGACTTCTAATTCATGAAAATGAGTCGTCTAGCCAATAAAGTTGCTAAAGCTGTCAGCCTGCAGTGTGGTTAGTGTGACATATTCTGGTAAAGCACCAAACATTAACATCTAATATTAACAAAAGTATATCCTGATTAAAACAAGTTTGATTGAAGTTATTTGCCACATAAATTGAGATGGGAAAGTACGAGCTTCTTTAGAAGCAATAAAATAGGCAAAAAGTGCAGTTCTGAAGACTTTCTGGGAAAAAAAATACCTTACCGAATTCAATTGAAAACCCTTCTGGCCCTGCATGGGCCGTTACCATATTTCATAAAGGCAGTAGATTCTAAGATTTTGAGTATCTTTCTCTAGAGCGTCATGACTTCTTATTAATGGTGGGAAATTCAATAGCATTATCAGGTATTTGAGGGGATTCTGAGATGTACTGTTTGAATTGTGATTATTACTACCTTGTTGGCAAGCAATATCCCTGTCTTACACGGCTCATAAACCCTGTGCTGAGTCAACAAAATAATTTTTTCTGCCTCATTGGTTGATAATATTCTGTTTGTAAGAATTTCTGTTCATCAAAAAGTTCAAGAGAGGATCTGAAGTATATTGGGTATCAATAATTGCTATAGAATCAGACAGTTTTTAAACATGTCTCTCTCGATTTCCATGAGAGGAATAAGAAATTATTAGACTGTGCAAATAGCATTTCTGGGTATATATATATATATATATATGACGCCCGGTGTTTCTGTAAAAAAACTGGATATATCGGAAGAGATGAATTCAATAAGATCCTTGTCAGTAAGGAGACTCAGATTAAGATGTCATTAACAATGTTTAGGAGGTTGATGTGGAATCTGAAGCTCAGGCACGACTGCTGCATGATCAGGGGGGTATTCCAGAAAGCAGGTTATGTGACATACCCAGGTATGTTTAAGAGTAAGTAGGCAGATAACCTCAACTTTCGGTTCCAAAAACAGAGGTAACTTTCAGGGTATGTAAGTAACCATAGCAACTTACTCTCTGTTATGTTCCAGGGTTAGTTTTCTTAAGAGGTATTCAGATGTGTTATTTAATTAATGTAGTTATATTAAATGTAACTAAATTTATTATATAGTTGCATTCAGTTTATAAATATAGTTATATTTACAATATTATATTATACTATATATATAGCACTATTATAATGTTTAAATGTTTATTCAAATCTAATAGATGTATTTATTTAAAATACAAAATATTTTTCCTTTTTATAACAGGATGTTTCCTATACTATAATTTCTACAATAAAATAAATGTCATATTTTATTAAATATATAGCATTAAACAAACAATATAATTCTTATTCTCAGTGAATAAATATTTATTCAATAAAAAGATTGAAAAAGTGATTACAAAACCACCAAATTGGTGGCAATGTGCACTAAGTAGGTTATGTAAATCATCATTAAACAAAAGAAGGAGGAAGTAGAATAACGGGCTTTTTCTTAGCGTCTGTTTCCATGGTGAATCATCGATTCTGCGCTCGGTTGAGAATGTCTTGTGTGTTAACCAGGAACATACTCTGGGTTAGCTGAACTTACTCTCTGATGCGTTTCTGGAACCAACAAACCTCGAGTAAGCAAGGTTTGGGTTAATCAACCGAGAGTTCAGAGTATATGTGAGGGTAAGTTAACCTTGCTTTCTGGAATACCCCCCAGAAAGAACTAGATTCTGATCAAGTAATGAAATCTTACTGACCCCAAACATTTGAACGCTAGCAAACAGGCCTTCATAATGTACCTGAACTGTTGGAAAAGGTTAATTTTTTTTAAAGATTTGTCTCCCCCTCTGAATATTGTTTTCCACACTGGAACACCATATTTAAAAACAGTACCTGCTTTTGTGTTTCTTGAAGGCCAATGAGAAGATATATCTGACAAGTGATTTTTTTTCTGTAACTGCTTGTGGCCACAAAACATTGCGCCCCCCAGTGGCCGTACAGCTGACACTACATGAGGTTTCCACATGTTGCCCTCCAAAGCAATATTAACCAACCTCCAGGGCATCTTTGTATTTGCAATTTGACTGTGAGTTGGTGTGTTTCCAGGGTTCAGTGGGATTCAGCTCTGGGTTTCGTACAAGCCTGTCAAGATCTTCCACACAGACTGTCAAATTCATTTCTGTGTGGACAGGGTTGGGGAGTAACAGAATACATGTAACTTAGTTACAAAATTGTATTTCATTACAGTTACATTTTAAGTGGGTTGTAATAAAATATACTGTATATTGATGATGTGTTAATTTAGTTTAATAATTTGTTTAAAGATCATATTTTTTTCATTTGGTACGGCCCTTCAGAAGCTAATACTTCCATGTTTCCCAGAAGACAAACTAATTACACTTTTTCCTGTTCATGCAATTAAAAAAAGTTTACACATAAAGGTTGTCTGCATTTTTTCCTTTAAGAAATACTGTGGAAAACTGATGTTAAATAATAATATTCGGTGGAAAACACCTATGTTTGGTGGACCCTTAGAGTGACATACATATTCAGAAGTTTTCTAAAGTATTTAGATTAAGTTACAAAACTTGTGCAGTCTAACAAAATACGTGACAAATTGCTTTTTAAAGCATTTATTTTGTAATCTGTAATAGTGAAATACATTTTAAATGTAACCTTCTTATTGACTATATCTTATTATTATGTTGCAGTTAGTTTAATTTACAAATAACAATAATTATGCGGTCTAGACTGCATTCACAATTCCTAATCTTCCAATTATATTACAGGGGGGTATTCCAGAAAGCAAGGTTAACTTATCGTCACACATACCCTGAACTCTGGGTTGATTAACCCAAACCTTGCTTACTCGAGGTCTGCTGGTTCCAAAAACGCATCTGAGAGTAAGTTCAGCAAACCCAGAGTATGTTCCCGGTTAACATACAAGACATTCTCAACCGAGCGACGAATCGAGGATTCACCATAGAAACAGACGCTGAGAAAAAGCGCGCTCTTCTTTTGTTGATTTACATAACCTATTAGTGCACATCGCCACCTATTTGTTGGTTGTTTAATCAATTTTAAAATCTTTTTATTGAATAAGTAATCTTTATTCACTGAGAATAAGAATTATATTGGTTGTTTGATGCTAAATATTTAATAAGATATCAAATATGTATTATTTTATAGAAATTATAGTATACAAAACGTCCTGTTATAAAAAAGGAAAAAAAACGCAGATCCATGTGTGAAATTACAATAAATAAATACATAAATTAGAATTGAATAAACATTTAAACATTATAATAGTGCTTTACACACACACACACATATATAAAAATATGTATAATATAATATTGTATATATAACTGCAACTATGTAACAAATTTAGTTACATTAATATAACTATATTAATTAAATAACACGCATCTAAACATCTCTTCAGTAAACTAACCCTGGATCATGAGAGTAAGTTGCTATGGTTACTTGCATACCATGAAAGTCACCTCAGTTTTTGAGGTTATGCGCCTACTTACTCTTAAACATACCTGGGTAAGTCACATAACCTGCTTTCGATTCTCACTATTTTATCTGGGATAAACAAAACAATGCTATATCGCTGCGTTTTATTGGTTGATTCTGGCCTGACGTCATGTCCTGTGATTGTGGGCCAATGGCGGCACAGGAAGCGTCCACAGAGAGCGTTGTTCATGTGTAATGAATACGCTCCCATTCATATTTTCTCTCAGCAGGGAGATTTTTGTTGGATGCGCATTTACTTGTTGCAGGGATAATCGCTATCCCGCAACCGGGATAATAAGGTACGACTCCGACGCAGAAACAACGGTTAAGCGTCGTTATGTATCGCGGTTCTAGGCCGCACAGAGGCGGCTATCATCCTCCGCCGTCTCGGGGTTTGGGGCCTCGTCCTGGACCAGGCCATCCTTCCGACCGGGGTCACCACGCGCCCCCGGATCCGTACCGCCGCCCGTCCCCGCGGAGGAGATATTCACCTGGAGCGAGAGATCCGCCTGAGGAGTACAGAGGAGGACGACCGCAGAGAGGCTACGGGGTATGAGGGAAACTAAACACTGCAGTGCAGTGATGCTCTGTGCCAGTGCCTAGTTTTACAGCGACAACACACTAAAACACACCTCAGTTACCATGTTTTTGTCGGACGTACACCTCGGTTATATCTTGTTCCGTGGAGTGCGTCAATGCCACAGTTAGCTTGTGTAATTGGTAATAAAATAGTGCTATTCCATTACGTGCACTAATAAAATACTACGTTGGTGCCAAGGTTTTATAGACCGAATGCCACGATGAGGTTCTTTTATGTGTCATATAAACACTTTGGTTTATTCACAATTCCTGTCAGCGTGGGAATCGAACCGGCAACCTTCATGTTACAAGCCCAACTCCCTTACCGTTAGGCTACGACTACCCAAAACTGAATAACTACCTAAAACTGTGCCTTGTCAGCAGTCAGATCCTGACATTTATTTCAAAATTGTAAGGCTGGGTATCGATACAGACGCCCTGATTCGATTACGATTATCGGTTCCAAATTTTAGATTCGATTCATTGAATTCAATGATTGAACCTCCACAAAAAGTAATAAATGGATCAAATAGGTATTGTTTTTGACCCATGTATAAGTTTGACACCAAAATACTAGTGATATTTAACAATTCTCTATTCCAGTTTCGATACCGCAACTAAAACGACTGATATAAATTATTTAAGACAAATAAAAAAAAAAAAAACAAATAGTCAAACTACAAGAAATTGCTCAAATCAATACAATAGAACAAAGATACGAGTTTTCAGGTCGGTCTAACGGTAGTTTTCACGAAATTGAAATAATCAAATATTAAATAACACTTCATGTAATTTTCACTGTAAATTAAGTAAAGATTAATCCTAAAGGTTATACAGTGAAGAGCAGTGAGGGATTCCTTTGTCTTTTGTTGTTTGATTTACATTAGAAATCAGGAATATTAGGCTGCTCTCACTTGTTTTATTTCTCTCTTGTTCCTGATTGTTTCCTGGGATATTTTCCAAGGCATTTTTTACATAAATTTGTGCAAATTTGTCGGTTCAAGCACAAGGAGATGTGAATGAGAATTAATTTTATCTTTTCTTTTTTTTTTATCATGTTATCATTTTTGCATCTTCTCGCACTTGAATGATCAAATTGGCAAGGCTTGAAACGTATGCAAATGATGAACTTTGGTGAGCGTGCAGCACTGGCCCGATAGTTTCTTCAGCTGTGGGACGTCTTGAACATCTTTCACGCTGAAAGGTACACCTGTATTAAGCGCTGAATGAATCGCAGGGTCTCCGCTGTTACGGCACGCTAAATAAATTAGAGTAAACGGCTTATGTTATGTATGTTAATAATTTTGAATGTTTATTTTCTTGATTTATTTTTTGTTCATTCATTTATTTTTGTAATTTTATGGTATATTTTCTCTTTACCGCTTTTTCTTTACTATTAGTATTGGTGTTATTACTTACATTGTTAACATTGTTGTTATTATATCTATTATAAGCGTTGTTATTGTTGTTGGTTTTATTTATCTATTTTTTTACTTTTTTTGCTCTCTAAAAAGCCTCCCATGGACTGGCGTTGGAAATTAGGATGTGTTGCTAAAACACTTAAGCGAACACTGTGATGTCCATGTCAAATAAAAAAGAAATAAAAAAAGAAAGAAAATAAAGGATGACATCTAGTGGAGAAGACTAGTAATAAGATTATCGGGTATCTTCAAGCTTTGCGGAAATAAAAAAGCAAACAAAGATTGATTTGTGGCTTTTGAGAATTGATATCAAAACGTCTACATTTTCAAAAAAAAGCAAATAATCAAAAAATGATTTTTTTATTTATTTATTTTTTTTTGTTAATCTGATTTATTCAGTGTATGAGTTATGTTATCTTTTTCCTAAACAGAGGTACAGTCCATCACCCCCTCGTGGTGGCCTCCCCGTTGATCACAGTTTGGTCATAACTGTGGGAAATGAGCTGACCCACCCATCAGGCTACAAAGGGACAGAGGCTCCCTATGTCCGGTAAGAGATACAACCTAGTTATAGAACAATATATTCACTGTTAAGCTTAGAATGCACTACATGACTGTAAAAATTCTAAATCAATTTTAAAACACTAGGCATTTGCTGACTTTAAATCTGGGCATTGTACACTAAAAGACTTTCACGTCATTCCGAACACACAAAACTCACACAGAAACATGCATTGACAAATGCAAACAATATGTATTCTAAAATCAGCTCGAAATACTATGGCTGCCCCCTAACCGCTAGTCGACGAGAAGAGGCTTAGTCGACAAATTTTATTAGTCGCAAGAGAAAAAAAATCCACAGGAAGGAGCAAAGTCATGCGGTCTGTGACGGACAGATCGTTCACAGCTGGTCTATGGTAATTACAGTACATGGGGCAGGACATCCAAATGCTCGCCTATCACTCATCGACCTTAAATATGGCTTATCATCTGTAACATGTAAGTACTTTACATGGCATTATGGAATCCGTATGAAACGGATGGTGACGAGTCAGCATCATCAGCTTCATCACTGCAGCAGAAAACACCAGTTTATCAATTGATTATTAAAATGTTAAAGCATTCTTGCTATTTTTCCCTGACGCATTCATAATCATAACTTCTGCTGGTGTGCTTGAACGCTGATAAGGCTTTGATTTGCATGGTTTATTAATAAACATGCGATTAGGTGACTAATTCCTAAAAATAAGGGACTACTAGTCAACCAGAAAAATCTTTAGTCGAGGGCAGCCTTACAAAAAGTTTGATTTCCTCAAACTGACTGGAATCAGAGTCTGCTCTTCTTACACTAGTGTGCTATGAAGTCAGACTGGCCATTATCTGAACTCTGCCGTCCGGCAACTAATGTACAGGAAAAAAAAACAGCCATGTAGGACAAAAGCCATGTAGTGTATTCCAACCTTTATTTGCCCATTTTGAGAATGAAAACTGTCGATAAGTAGAAGTGTCTGAAAATCTACCAACAGGCTTTTCAGTGGATATTGCATATTTTCTGTTGTCATATATTTGTAAATAATATTGTAAGTAAATGTAGTTTCAGCATGGTTTTCTCTCTCATTAGCAGTTAAATTGTGTGTTGTATTTATGTGCTTTATGTGGGCCATCAGAAGCCTACTCTCCAAGAATTGGCATACAAATTGTGAAGTATTTGATGCAAGTCTTTTTGTTCACATCATGCTAGAATGTAGCTGTGAATCCATTTCTTTTATTTTAATACAACAATAATGCAACAAAATGAATTTCATAAACGATAACTGCCCTTCCTGTCTTTTTCAAAAGATTAAACATTTCTTCATTACATGATGGAGCGACGCTTGCTCAAATTCTGGCGTTTTTCCTCTACATCCTGTTCAAAACCAGTAATGGCAGCATAAACTCTAGTGCAGGGTTTGGCAGCTCTGGCCCTCGATCCATTTTCCTGTAGAGCAGAGCTTCCCAAACTTAAGAGGGGTAAGGCCCCCCAAAAACATTGCAAAAGCTCCACGACCCCGCCGTTAAAAAATATATACTCACATTTACTTACAAATACATTTATTAACAAGTTTGTAAGAAAGTCGTGTGAATTATGAGAACTATGATGTAAACAAATATATTTAAATCCATAACACTAACCTTATATACTTTAAAAAAAAAATCAAATTTTAGAACAATTGGAATATTTGAATTATTTTAATATATTGATTTGGACTAGCTACGGCCCCCCCTGCAATACCACTACGGCCCACAGTTTGCTGTAGAGCAGTAATTCTTAAAGTGTGGTCCGCCATCGCCCCCTAGTGGTCCGCGAAAAGATGACTTAAACTAGGCAAGCTCTTAACCCGCACCGGATCGCGGGCGGGGGGTTGACGTCAGTGTGTTTTAATAACGAAAAAATGGATGCATTTGTGTTTGAATAATTAGTTTTTGACTTGAAACAGTTGCATATTAAACTTAAATTTAGTTTATCCTTCCTATTTTGTTGTTTTTGGGGAGCGTGTTAGAGTGGGATTCTGTTAGGTGGTCCTCAGAAAAAAGTTGGAAGATAAAGTGGTCCTGGGGCTGAAAAAGTTTGAGAAACACTGCTGTAGAGCTTAGCTCCAATCCTAAAAAAACACATCAGGTCTAGCTATCAGGTCCTACTAGAAAGATACAGGCAGGTGAGTTTGATCAGGGTTGGAGTTAAGCTCTGGCCCTCTAGATCCTCTTTCCTACAGAGTTGCCCACCCCTGCCTTAGGGATAAATGGTTTTGAAATATTTAATACCGCAGCACTTGTCGTGTAATTATGGAAATATTTTAACTTGAGCCCAAAGACTCACTAGATATGAAATTGTTTGCCTTTGTACTCCAGTTGCGTTTTATGATGTGATGTTTTCTGTTGACAGAGATTATGGTGCTGGAGAATCACTCTATAATAAGCCCTATTACTCTCCACGGAGGTCAAGCCATGATGGACACGGCGATAGGGGTACGAGGAGGCGCAGCGTTAGTCGCGGCAGGAGCAGGGGGCGGAGTCGCAGTCCTGGCTATGCACGCAGCAAAAGTCGACCACGCAGCCGAAGCAGGAGTCGGAGCTACAGTCGCGGCAGGAGTGCCGAACGAGCAAAGAGCCGAGCACGTAGCAAGAGCAGAACCCGTGGGAGGAGCTACAGTAGAAGTAGAAGTCGAAGCAGAAGCGGAAGTCGTAGTCGCAAACAGAGTAGGGCCAGGAGCAGGGCAAGGAGCAAGAGCCGGCCTCGCAGCCGCAGCAGAGAAAGGAGTCGAAGCAGGGAGAGAAGCAGAGGAAGGAGTCACGCTAGGAGCCGCAGCGTCAGTCGTAGTGGTAGCAGTAGCAGCAGCGGCTCCAGTAGGAGTCGTCGCAGCAGTGCCAACAGGAGAGTCAAATCGGGTAATTTTCGGGAGCAGAAGGAGGACTTTACTGAGCTTGAGAAGGCTCGGCGACGCAAGGAAATTCAGGATATGCTTGTGAAGCCGGCAAAGTCAATTTTGAAGAAAAGAATGGATTCCTCCGAGACGGATTCTCCCCTGCTAGTGCAGGTAACTACTTCTCTGTAAACTATTATTTGACATTGAAAATGTATAGCGGTCACTAAAGTCTAAAGCTGTTATTGTTTAATTTTCATTCTTCACATCAGGTATGACAGTCTCAAATTAAGAGACTTAGGGTGCGTTCACACTTGTCATGTTTGGTGCGATTGCTCAGTTAGTGCGGTTCATTTGAACACATGTGAACGCTGCCATCTGAACCCTGGTGCACTAAAAAGATGGGTCTCGGTCCGCTTCCAAGCAAACTCTGGTGTGGTTCGATTGATATATGAACGCAACACGGACCAAAGACATGTAAACGAACCAAAAACAGGACGTGATGTCACAAGATGCGACGCTACAAGTCAGCTGATTTGACGACGCGGGAAGATCGGTGTATCCAAAATGAGTCGAGGGCAAACGTGGAGCAACGAGGAGGTGAAGTGCCTCATCAATATTTGTTTCTGCAACGGAGGAAATCCTGCTGCTGTTTTGAATGTTTTGAACATTTTATGAGCTCTTCATGAGTTCTCAGCTGGTAAAAATAAAGCATATGTACACGCATAAAATGATGGCGTTTAATCCAGCGCACAGCATTGTTTTGAATGTTCGGTAAGAAAGCTCCGTCGCGAAATATACGTCATAAAAGCCGACCAATCAGGTTGTGACCGTATCCCTATGCCTTTGATTCGGTAACTTAAGGTTCGCTGTTAAAAATGCCAGTGTGAACGCTAAGAGGACCAGGACTATATGTTTTGTTTTTGTTTTTTGGTCCGGAACCAACGAACCAAACCAACCGAACTACAAGTGTGAACTACTTAGTTCACCCAAAAATGAAAATTCTGTCTAACACTTTAAGTCAGATGCATGCTTTCTAAATTTCAGTATAAGGGATGAACTCATATTTAAATTCTGGATGATGATGATGATGATAATTTAATTGCTATTGCTGATAATAAAATTAAGTAAAAATAAAATACTAAAAATGAAAGCAGTCATTTTAAATGCTACAAGTGCAGTATGGAAATCCATTGGAGAATTGTTTTTAATTAAGTGAGTGATAAATGATGGCAAAGATAATCTAAATGTTTAAACAAGAATGTGTATGAATGATTAAAAATCATGTGGAAACGGATATGGTACCGATATATTGTGGAGGATCTCTTCTGGAGACCCATCATGGTGGCAGTTGTTACCTTCAAATACCTGTTGTTGACCTGAAAGAGAAAACAATTTGTTAATGAAAGCAATAGCCAGTTTGTGCTGCATTTTAATTTGTAGTTTGACACATTTCGTTGAGTATGTTTGGTCTTTAGTTGGCCTGCAGACTTGAGAGGCGGTCACGCTACACTTTTCTACATTCACTTCCAATTATACGTATGTGAATGTGGGAGACAGGAAACGCTGCCTTCCAAAATTCAAGTTTGGTGAACTGCCCTGCAAATTTGTACAGTGTAGACGTGTGACCAGTAGAAGAGTGATGTGTCACAGCTTGACCTCTTAGCTGAATAAAACGAAAGCGAACTGTAAATCTGCAGGAGTTCATTGCTTATATTTTATGTTTTGGATATTATGTGTTGACTTGTGTTTTTAAAAAAGCCGCAGACTGTGACGTGTGTCTGTAGAAATTTTGCTTGTTCGGCTTTTGTTGATTATCTAGTTGGCTTTACTCTTTGAAAGTAAAGAAAGCTTTAATGATAATGCCTAAAACATGTTTAACCGATGTATTTCAGAATAGTGATTCCCCTCGAGGAAATCAAGATGGCGTTCTTTCACATGAGGCAGAACAGCTTCTCTGTGCACTTTCCAAAACCATGGATCCAGACATGTTTGCATCCATGCTGGGGAAAAGCTCCGACGGTAATGTTCTCGAACAGCTGATTAGCAAGCTCCAGCCAGCCAGAGAGGGTGGAAGTGACTTACACCTCCCTCACGAGAAAGGAAGACATGAGCGGTCTGACATCACAGAGTTGCTTGGAATGATAGCACAGGTAGCCCAACCTCAGAATGTGAAAAAGAGTCTTACAGATATTGAAGATGAAGAGAAATTTCTCTATGGAGACGAAGAGGGTGATGATGTGACTCCTGCTAAGGAGGTTCTTGCAGATTCCGGCTTTTCAGACACAAGTTTCCCATCACAGTCATGTGATGTTCAGAGAAGAGAGCATGGCACTGCACCATACTCTTTTGGCCATTCTGCAGAAAATGTGCCGAGCCAATCGCAGAGAGACAGTAGGCAGACAGACAGACGTCGTTCCTCTGCTACACCTGAGGTACATGCCAAGGAGGATCCTGATGACTTCCCACCTGGAGTTGGGCCACAGGATGTCAAGGTGAGGAAGGAGGTAGAGGAATATGAGAAGATACAAGATTTGCTGAAAACAATCGGCCTAGACCTGGGTGTGGCCGAAATAAGCAAGATGGCCGCTAGGACGCAAGAGCGCCTCCACGGTAACACCCCTGCGAAGAAGACGCCTGCTTGTCGGCAGTCAGATCGAAGGCACCGGAGTCGTAGCAGGAGTTACAGCAGCAGTAGCAGCAGCAGGAGCTCCAGTCGCAGCCGGAGTAGCAGCCGAAGTAGAAGCAGAGGAAGTCAAAGCCGAAGTAGGAGTTTCGATCGCACTTCAAGACAAGGCAAGAAAAAGCACACTTCCCCAGAACAAAGATCTTCACGCTCACAAAGTCAGAACAAGAAAGAGGCTCAACCTGGTCTCTCAGAAAGCAGGTGGCCCACGACACCCACTGTAGGTCCTGGGACGCAGACATATCCTTCCCAACCCAGCCTCACACATCCCGTGCCCCCGTACCCACCCCCACGTGGAGTAATGCCACCTGACTTCCCTCCATGCGGTTACGATCCATATGGCAATTATGTTCCATATATGCCCCCGGGATGGCCGATGTACCCACCTCCAGGTATCCAAGTACCTCCTCCCAATCCAATGGATCCATACAGCCTACCTAGCTTTGAGCGACCCTTTCTTAATGCGGTTAAAGCTGTGGCAAGTGAGAGTAAAACTGACGATAAAAAAGGTTAGTGACCTGCAATATTTATCACAAGTAGTTGCTTGAATGATTGGTTAACAGAAAAATTCTGCCATTATGTACTCGCCTTCATGCCATTCCAAACTGTATGTTGTTCAGGGCTCAAGACGTTATTGACGTGTGAGTAAATTTTGTTAGGTCACACTGGTGCGAACACACGTTGCCCAACTGGTAAGATTTGGCATTTCTGCTGCATATGAAAAACTTCAAATGGAAAATGAAATAAAAGCAGAACGAAACCGCACTTCTCTTTTGAGTTGGCCAATAAATGATAAATGGACCATTTATCAGCTCAGATTAGGGGTGTAACGGTACACATATTTGCGTCTTTCTGTTCGGTACATGTGTAGGGTTAGAATATAAAGTCGTATAGCCTTTTAACTACCAATAATCGTAATACGCTCTGTGTTTTGTTACCTTCGATAAGAAACAAAGTCTCATCCCTCAAATGCTGTCCATTTTAATGCAAATTCAAACAATAAATGTAGTAGAGCTGCAACTAACGATTATTTTTTCTGTCGACATATCTAACGATTATTTTTCGATTAGTCGGCTACTCTGATTATTTTTATTAAAAAAAATTTTTATTAATCTTTTTTTACGTAAGAATTTAGAACAAATTTAGCAGTTAATTGAGGTGTAGAAACACTGGGACACGCCATTATGTAATAATACGATTTGATTTTGATTAAAAATAAGCCACTTATGTGTGGTCGTCCAGTGGTAGACATTTGAACTTTAAAATTAAGAGTGTCAAAGACTTTCTATACAGTCTTAAAGGAACTTTGATGGTGTTCAAGCCTTTGAACAAACGTCTCCTGAACCATGTATTTTTCCTCTTGCGCTGTCCAAATAAACTTCTTTGAAATGCAAAACTGATTTTCGTTCGCTCGAAATATTTTCTTATTTGCAAGACGAAGATTTTCTCCTCAACTCAGTTCACGTGCGAAATGCCCTTTTGCACGCTCAAAATATGATCTTGCGCACGTAAAAATTTGGCAGAGATCCAATTCCACAGGTGGTACGCCATTTCGGTTCTGCAAAGGGAACAAAGGACCATTTTATTTGGCCTCTGTTTAAAGTATTCCCATACTTTTGATAATCGTGGTCTAGGTTTTTGTGATAGAATGGAACTTTCTCCGTTCCCAGGAGCAGAAGCCGCCATTACACGAGATGAATGTAAACAGTGTGACGCGTCGACGCATTTCACGCACGTCGTTGCAGCACTAAAATGTAGTTTTTTTGCTCTTTGATGTGGCATGACAGATCACTATGCAGGAGCGCGAGTGAACGTGATCATCTTTTCCTCTTCTACTAGTTACAGAATAAACATGAATGAACATCTGAAGGTATGTTGAAAGATACAGTGCAACTTGGTGAAAAGGATCTTGCTCAGTGTTTCAATTGTGAAAAGACATCAACAAAACACTTTCTAAACAGCGTGTCACGTGGCATTTACCTCAGAAATGCCCTTCAGTGTCCACAGCTTGTTGGTTCGCTAGAGAAATGAACTCTTTCGCTACATATATGCACTATATTAGCCTAAATATAAATGATAAATAAGTTTTGATTTATTATATCTAAAAAAATTAATATCAACTTAAAGATTTTGGGCTCTGTTGTTAATTGTAACCTTTAACATTATAGTAATATCCAACAAAGTGATCCCTATATATAGTTTACAGCATTAGCAAAGAGAGATTTTTTTTTTATCCTTAAGAAAATTAATTATAATTCAATTTATTTAAAGACAGAGACACAATTTGTTCAGTAAACCACTCTTTAAAAAAAAAAAAGCTATTTTTTCCCTCCTGCTGTACCAAATTCATACCGAACCGTGACTTAAATACCGAGGTATGCACCGAACCGTCATTTTTGTGTACCGTTACACCCCTAGCTCAGACCAATAATAGACAGAGCAGCACAAACTCAGAACAGGTACTCTCGGCACGATCTCGATCATGTGACAATAGCTGTGTTTACATGGGCCCTAATAATCCAGTTGTAATCAGACATGTAACCATGTCAATCGGAATGAATTGGCCAGATCTGATTAAAATTTCATTCGGATCGTAAGAGGTGGTTTATTCCTTTTGTAATTCGATCGAGAGGACATGTAAGCACTTGATCGGATTGAAAACTGAGACGAGAGTACTGGGCATGTGCAATTACGTATGATGCGTGGAACGAGCTGTTGAATGAAGTGTCATAAATCTTGTACAACCGGAATGACATGATGGTGAGTAAATGATGAGAGAATTTTGGGTGATTTAGACAGTTAAACTAACATGATTTGATGATTTTTTCAGCACCTTCTAAATTGGATGCTGTGGCCTCTAAAGCGATCATCACTGGCATTCAAAGGAAAGAAATGGAAGATAAGAATACCGCCAGCGAAAAACAAAAGGTAATTCCATTCAATTTGAAGTCACTGTTGCATTTTTAGGTTTGGGAATCAAGATCTGGTTCTCTTTTTTGATCAGAAATAGAATTGTTAAAAATCTCATGATTCATATACATGTTTTTCTGATGAATACATTTTAAGGTTCAAATGAAATTCTATCTTAGGTCATGGAAGAGCTTGAAAAGCTAAAAAAGGAAAAAGTAATGCGACACAAGAGAAAAGAAAATCTTTTAAAGGATGTGGAGACATTGAGAAAGCAGCAAGGTATTTCCCTTTTAGTGCAAAATGGAAGTGTTTTCTTTATAATATGTAAGGGCTCGTTGTATTATACCGTGTTTGTTTTGATCCTGTAGGGGAGCTTCTTCGAAAGAAGCGAAGAGAGAAGGATGGACACAAGGACCCTCTTCTCATAGAGCTCGGTCAGCTCCAAGAGGACGCAATGGCCCAAATCTCTAAATTGCGTGCTGAACAGAGAGAGGCAGATCAAAAACATGAAGAGCTGGTCAAAGTGGCACTTATTCTCGGTATTGACTACAAAGACTCGAAGATGTCTGGTGACCATGAGCAGCAGCCCCCTCAGAGTAAGAGGGAGTCTACCAGAAGCCCAGAGAAATCGGGGGCCAAAACCAGCACCTCATACACGAAGGTAGAGTTGCTAATTCTGATATAGGAAAGGTACTTAATCTTGATTGGCTTTTTCATAGTCAAGTATTATGGTGTGTTCAAGTCATATCTTATTTACAAGTTTAATGCACGTGAACGCCACCACAAAGTTGTAAATGCAAGTGGGAAGCTCTGGATTTTCTTTGAGCCCTGATCTTCGCGAATTAGGGGCGCGTCACTGAGAAACAAGGCTGGATTCCATAATATTAATATATATTATATAACAATATAATGTGTAGCGATAATGTTCACAGCGGCTTCTTAAATTAAAAAGCATAAAGCAAAGCATACCTGATGCACATCCTTTGTCCTTCATTTTCTTGCTGTTTTTTTGTGTAGTTAATTCAGAGAAGGTACACCACTATGTTCCAATGAAAGTGACTTGAATGCACCATAAACGTCCTCCCAACTCGTAAATACGAATTTCCCAGCAGTTGAATGCACTACTATACAGCCACTTTAAAAATAATCTCAAGTGGCATTGATTTCACAAAACATTTAATACTAATTTTTAAAGGGATAGATCACCCCAAAATGAAAATTGTCATCTTTTACTCACCCTCAAATTTGTGTAACACAAAAGAAAAAGTTAGTAACCAGACTAGCATTTTCCTACCATGGAAGTCAATGGCTACCGTCAACTGTTTCACTACCAACATTCTTTAAAATATCTTCTTCTGTGTTCAACAGAAGAAAGAAACTCATACAGGTTTGGCACAACTTGAGGGTGAATAAGTGATGAAACGTTTCATTTTTGGGTGAGCTATCCGTTTAAGTGAATAATATGTGCATTCAGTAAATTTTTCCTCAATAAAAAGTTTTACTACTAAAAGCATCCCTGGTCCTGGAGTACCTCCAACACTGCACACTTGTGATGTCTCTCTTATTTAACACACATTTGAGGCCTTGGATTCTTTACTAATGGTGCTGATAAGTTCAATCAGGTGTGTTTGATTAGGGAGACGTCTAAGGGGCTGTTTATAGGACACCATTTTCAAATAAAAAACCGTTTCGACTGTGGCGTTATCATCATCATCGCTGTGAACAATGAAACATGGATCTGTGAAAACGGTGACAGCATGCGTGTTTAGTCTATAGGCATGCAAGTTTGATAGGAGCGCTCTGTAAAAGAATGAATATGTGCACAGGCACGTAGTCTTTCTTTACAAACGGACCTTTTTTGGGCTACTGACCTGGAATGCATGATGCACCATTTTTAGCTTCACAGATCTGTGCGAACAGGGATCATTTTGACAGCGTTGTCATGTATACAAAGAAAAGACTTTTCTGTTTTTTTTGTTTTGTTTTTTTCGTCGTCACATAAACGTATCCTAAAATGTGCTGTGGGTACTTCAGGACCAGGATTGGGAAACACAGCCCTAAAAATATAATCAATAATACATTTGAAATATATTTAAATTAATGTTCACATGAAATGAAGGCTCCAGTCATATCGGTGGCCTATTCAAAGCAGTTTTACTTTACGCAGAGGGTCGGCTCATGGGGTGGTCATGGGGCCGAAATGTATTTGTAATTAGGCTATTTTCAAAGATTGTTTTTAGTCCAGTGGTTCACAAACTTAGTACCACCTTTGATCAAATCAAACCATCAAAATGTAATCACTGGGCATTGGGGAATTTTTTTTGAATGCAAGGTTAAGGACTGTGAGCAACATAACGCCATATTTTGATGAAGATATTCCTGCATCTTAGATTAATCATAATGCATACCTTTGCAGATCTGCAGATCTCAACTTTTAGAAAGGGTTACAATATGTACATACTGACATGAAATATTTGTATCAAAGTTTGCCTTTACTTTTAGTTCATAAATGCTTATTTTGAGAGTGAACCAAATATCATGTCATTTTATTGCTTGTTATAGCACAGAATAAAATGTGCACTTACCAGAATGCAGCTTGAGAGTGGTCAACACTATACCAATTTGCATCCCGCCTATGCATTGGAGCCCTAGATGCACAAAGCGGTGTTAAAATTGTATATGACTGTAGATGACTGACAGGACAGTGTCGGAAGATTTAGTGCACAACTGAGCGTCACTGACAAATATCTAAACTTGTAAAATGTGTGGTCCATTCCGCCGCTCCCTGTACACAGAGTACTTGAGATTGCGAATTCGGGAACGCGTGCATTCAAAAGCCATTTCAATACCCCTCATATAGATGGCGTCTCCCTGATGCCTGCGTATTATAATTACCCAACTATATAATTGCGAGAGAACACAAAAGTATTGAAATTTTGCCTCCCATCTCGTTTTTCCCATCACCATGTCCCTTTAGAGGCGCCGCATAATGTGTTGTTTCCTTTTCCAAACAAAGTATTCGGCTTCGAGGCACATCCCTGGTTTAAGTTTAGCAAGTTTCCAGAGTTGTGTACCACCTGAGGCACTTTGTGTACCCCTGCTGGTATCACAGCATACCGATGAGTTTGATAACCACTGTTTTAGTCCTTACAGTACAGTAATATACCTGGATCATATCTTCGGCACATTTATGTTGCAAACATTTTAGTGTGGGGGAAAATAATGTATTTGTGTTCCTTTTTCTTTTTTAATGATATTTATTTTTATACTTTGAGGGGTTACTTTAAGGTAGACACAATGTTTTTAATTACTGCTAAATAATTACACTGGTCTAAAACAACTGTTTGGAGATTGGTGCAGCTGGAAGATTGTAATTCTGACACAGGACATCATCATCTTCTGTAATATATGCATCAATTTTAGGAATTTTTTTATATATACAATAGGCTTATCTATTCTAGACAGAGCTGATAGATAAATATTTGTTCTTAATTTGCATGTTACTAGTTATAACTACTCCCTATACTATACTACTCCCTTATAATAGTGATCACAAATATTGATTTTAAGAAAAGGTATTCACTGTAAAAGTGTCCTGTAATCTTTAATGTACATGGTATAAAATCCATTTCAATGGCTTTTTAAAACTATTCATTTTAGAATAGTCAATTAAATTCAAGTAGTAAACCCATGGGTAACATCTCCCCGACTGGAAACAGATGGCCTATTTTGCAAAGGTAAGTGTCCTATGACAAACTTTAATGATTGACAATTAGGATTTGATGTGTTATATTCATTTCTTTGAAAAGCTCCTGTTCATTCTTTTAAACTTAGGTACCTCAGGAGTATTTGATTAATTTTTTTCTTTATTTTATTGCTTGCTTAGTGACTTGTACTTATGCATTTTTTGTACTGCCTTAACTAATCTAGGTAGCCTCCTCAAAATCAAGAGCCTCTCCTGAAAAACCAAAGTCATCTCCTCCGTTGAGCAGCCATTCCCTGGACACTGCTGCCGAGCAGTTTGAGTACTACGACGCGGGAAACCACTGGTGTAAAAACTGCAATGTTACCAGTGGTTCAATGTTTGATTATTTCATGCATTTGCACAGCAAAACCCATCGAAAGGTATGTGTGCCAATACATATGTAATGATATTTTTTTTTGAAAAGATTTTGATTGTGAATGGTGTTTATTTCTGCCAGTTGCTTCTCTTCTTTAGTCATCCATTGCTTTGCTCTCCTATAGACTCTAGACCCTTATGACAGACCTTGGGCAAAATCAGAGAGTGAAAAGAAACAAGCAGCTGGAAAGAGGACTTCAAAGCCAGCCAAAGGTAATGTCTTTTATAAAATGTCATTGTTAGTTCATTTTGTTAAAGCTAAAGAGATGTATTTGGTTCAACTTGTGCACCTTTTAAGGCACTGAAATCATTAAGTGCAATCTGAAGATCAGTGAACCAGAATTGTTGAATTCTTCATGATTTCTGTCCCTAATGGGTGCCATGTTGCTTGCAGTGATGCAAACTGTAGTTTTCTTGCAGTGTGCCTCATCATTGGAACAGAGTATGGGTAAATCATCAGCCATCAAAAATCATTACACACTATTGGTAAATGTTTAATTCTTGCTGTATTCCCTCTTCTAGGCTCTGAGTTCTTGATCCCTGTGAGGGGATTCTTCTGCCAGTTATGTGAAGAGTTTTTTGGTGATCCCATTTGTGCTGAGGCCCATGTCACCTGCCATTCTCACAATGAGATATACAAGGTAACTATCATATATGATATTCATAATAACTTTGAGTAGGGTTGGGGAAACAAACTTTACAAAATCAATCCTATGGTTGGTGCAAAAATCGCTGGGATCATATTATCTACAAATGCTGTCGAATACAGACTAACCCATATGTATCTGTTAACGGATGAAAATCCTCCCTAATGCCACTTGTTCCAGAATTCGATGGATTGTGTTAGTTTGAAATCTTTTGGAACTCTTTATTTTTCTGCTGACTTTTATGAAAAGATTTTTCAATGAAGTAAGGCCTGATTTAGTTTTAATCAAATATAAAAATAAATAAATATAAACAAACAAACAAAAAATATTGTTCTCGCCATGAATCTAGCCACGGTAGCTCGCATGGTGTTAAAAATAAACAAACAAACAAAAGAATAGGGTTGGAGTATGACTGCAAATTGTTCATTTTTTTTGGCCAGATGTGATTTTCTCACATGTGTTTGATTTTGTCAACAGACAAAAATGTATGAAAATCCCCTGTATGAACAAAGGAGGAACCTGGACCGTCAGGCTGGCTTAGAGAGCCAAAAGACTTCAGAGCACAAACGAAAACGTGAAGACAACGATCAGGATATGAAGAAATCCAAACACAGCAAAGGAGGAAAAATGTCCAATAATGAAGTGGAGACAAAACCACAGTACAGCAAGGAAGAGGAGTATGTGAATATCAAAGACAATGAGAATAAACTCAAGGAGAAGTACAAGAAAGAGGATATAGATAAACTGAAATACAAGGAGGAGGATGAGAGATTCAAAATGAAAGAGGAAGAGAGAGCTAGGTATAAAAAAGATGATGATGAGCGAAACCGGTTCAAGAAAGAAGAGGAATACACATATAGGTACAGGAAGGAAGAAGGGGAGAGATCCAGGTATGAAGAGGACAGATATAGAAACAGAGATGATGATGAACATTATCGATATAGAGAAGAGGACGACAGATATAGATTTAGAAAGGATGACGATAGGGGCCGATATGGTAAAGAAGAGGAGAAGGCCAAGTACGGCAGAGATGAGGATAAGAGATACAAATACAGTCGGGAGGCTGAGGAGAAGAGGTCAAAATTTAAAGATGAGGACTGGGGGAAGTGGCCGAAATCAAAATGGGACGAGGACCAAGAAAGTAACGGCAAGTATGAAAAAAAGGAAGATAAAACACCGCACCAGAAGGGCAAGGCTGGTTATTTCAAAGATGACGAGGAGAGCACAGGAAAGCCGAAGAAAGCCAGCGAGCTTCCTAAAGTCTTATGTGGCCCGAGCCCTGCATTGCTTGCAAAGCTTCGCAAGAAGAACGACGAAGCCGCTGGTCGGCCTGGCTTTGGGAAGTTCGGTCGAAAAAAGCCACAGAAGACAGCACTGGAGAAGGAGGCAGAGAAGATGGCGGCGCAATTCCTAAAGGAAGAGGAAGAGATGCCTTCTGAGATAGAAGAAAACAAGGATGCTGAGCTTGATCCTTTTTCCAAGTCTATAGCTGCAGCAAAATCCATTGCTATCAAATTGTCAGGAAAGGTTGTGCTTCCTCCCTCTTGTGAATGGCTAGCTTACAACGAAAATAAAAGTAATCCCAATTTACCGGCTCTCCCATCTCCTATGGTCATTAGGAAGTCTTTTACAGGTGTGCAAAATAAACCAACACCACCTGCTGCTAGTGACAAATCTGCTGTACCTGTAACAGGAAGTCAGAAAGGCCCAGCGTTGTCAGCAGACCTCATCTCCAAGGCATTTAGTGGAGAAGAGGTGCAATTAAAAGACACAAAGCCCTCTGCAAGTCCTGTAGATATCTTCAACGAATCTGTACCACTTCCATCTCCCACTGCAGTGCCACAAGTGGTAAATGCTGCCCAGACGAAACCTGTTGCTCCCAGTGAATGTGTTGTTACTCTCGAGTCCGATGTGGCTGCTCCCGGAGTGCCTGAGGAGGAGCAGAAGCTCACCGTAGTCCTTCGTCCTCCTCCTCAGTTTTCTTCTAATGCCAGAGACACGTCCCCCAAAATGGTGAAGCCAAAGGCCACGCTTGCTGCAGGAAAAGCAAAAGACTTGTATGACATTTTTTACAGTAGCAGCGCTGCTGTTAAAACCTCTGTCAGTGCCAGTGTTTGTGGCAAACAAGACTCTGGATTTACACCTCCAAACAGTGACTCAAGCTGTAAAGAGTCCAATAAAGACAAAAGCTCTAGTGATGTTGCCCAGAGCAAAGAATCTCCCAAGAGCGAAGACTCAAAAGTTGCTCTGAAAGTGGAACCACCTAAGTATGTGGATTCAATAACTGCTGAGAGAGAACACCCCAAGAATGAGGACTCAGAAGTTGCCCAGAGCAAAGAAGCCCCCAACAGGTTCTCAAGAGTTGCCCAGAGTGAAGTGCCTCCCCAGAACGAGGACTCCGAAGTTGCCCAGAGCGAAGAACCCCCCAACAGGTCCTCAACAGTTGCCCAGAGTGAAGTATCTCCCAAGAACGAAGACTCAAAGTTTGCACAGTGTGAAGAATCTCCCATGAACATGGATTCAAAATTTGAACAAGCATTTGAGGATGCCATCTTAAACCCTGACATTCAAAATGCAGATAACACAAAAGAGGAAGATCTTGATGATCAACAAGTTCTTAAATCTATTGAAATCTCTTTGGGGGATGTAACTGTGATGGAAGTTACTAGTGTGGACACACTACAGACAAATAATGAAGAGGAAAACCCTCTGGAATCTGAGGAACCCATGTCATTCTCCCCCCTTCCTGGTTCTTTTACTGAACAACTGAACTTGGACACATTTGAATTCAGTTTTGAGCCTTTGTAAAGGACCTTCCAAGAGTAGGTTTAGGGATGTATATGTTACCTCTGAATGTAAATAAGTGATTTTCAAGTATTCTTTGTAATTGCTTGATCCAGTTAGAATGTTTCATGTCTATTCTTAACCTTTTGGCAGGTATTGCCAGTGAAAGCGTGGACTGAAAAGCATTCATTCTGAAGTGGGTGCTGGGGAAGGAATCCCTCTAAGAGAATGAAAACGTTCATCAAGTAATGAACCCTATATATGTAATAGTTTCGCTATCTTGTCAAAAGCAACTGGTCTTGAGCTACTTGTTTCCGTATTTTGTTTCCAGCAGAAATCGTTCCTTTTTCCCCCCAAAGGTAATGTAAAACATAATGAATATGATGTGTATTAAACATCTCAACTCTAAATCCATTTCCTCTGTTCGTTCCATTTAAATCAATGAAGATATTTTAATACAGGAGCCACAAAGATCCAGGCTCAGAGAAGAGAACTGGTGGAGTTCATGCTTCAAGGACATGCATTCACAACTTTGGCCAGAAAATGTCAGGCGTGGCCGCCATAGTTTTTATCACCCTGTGCTGTGTATTGATGGCTTTTCTTTCCAGTTTCAGTTTTTTTAAAGAACAAATGTTGTGTTGTTATAACGTTCGCATTACTACCATGCTACTCTAGCATCTACAAATAGTTGGTGTAATTGCACAAGTTCTGTGCTAGCTCAAATAAATCACAGCAACCCTTTCTGTCTTTGCTTTTTATTAATATGCTTATTGCTGCTGTTAGACTTGTGCATTCTTTTTTAACCTTGTGCGCACATTGGGCCTCGTTCACAAAACGGGAGAGAATGGACGTGTAAATGGTTCATAAAACTATACTAAGGTAATTTTCCACATTGAATGAAACCGTATGGTTTTATGAACTTTACACAAATCCATTCTACTCCTATTTTATGAATGAGGCACATTGTGCTATTTAGTTATTTGCATGTGCGCCAAATGTAGATATAAATGCTAGTTTTTATTAAATATTTAATACTAATATGCTACAGCTGCTTTCATCGAACATATTGAACATGAGTTAACTGAACTTATATTTGTAATTGTGGAGTGTTTGCATACAAATAGTTTTTCAGATATTGATGAATACTGAAAAGAATCATTAAACCTGAAGATTAATAAGGTGTTTAGGAATGTCACTGTTAAAATAGGGATTTTCTAAAGATATAGGTTGACTTGTTTACATTGTGTTTTAATGACAGTAAAATTACAGTTGACATCTGCAGCCAGGGAGGAGATATAACGGCAAAAATGAAGCTGCTGCTTACTCTGGAGGTAAGTGTTTTGCCTTGACTGGTTTTGGTCAATATGATTCATGTACATTGGGGAAACTCATTCTAAGAATAGCCGATTTAAAAGGATAGTTCACCCAAAAATGAAAACTCATTTAATCACTAGACTACAGTTCTGCATCACTAACTGCAGTGAAGTACAAGAGATATTTTTTACTTTCTCCTTACCATGATTGTCAGTGGACCCCAGCTTTCAAAATATATTTGTCTTCCGTTGAAGGAACTCATACAGGTTTGGAAAGAGCGTAAATTATTATTTTTTAATTTGAGCGTGAGCTATCCTTTAAATGAACTGTATTCCCTAACGAATAGTAATATGTGAAATAGTTAACAGGTACAACACTTGAGTTTGGAACCCCAAAATTTATGAAAATTGTTTTTTGTGTTTCAAATAAATGCTTGAGAATGAAATCATGTTTCTGTTTTTTGTAGTTGGACTTGAGTGTGTTGTGTCAATGGATCTGAGGAATAGGGTATATCACCAGTAGATGGCACTAGATATCTGTATGGACTTCTTTGATGAAAATATAAAATATTATTTTAAATGTATAATATGCATTTGTATTATACATGCTGCTTTTTTATATGAATATAAGAAAGATTTGTGTAGTTTAGATATGAAACTCTATAAGCCATCATATGCAATAAGGATGAAGATGTGTATGGCTTGATGTTATATTTCTTTAAAGAAGCTCCCAATGATTTAGTTCAGTTTAACCCTGTATTGACAAGAAATTTGCAGTGGAATGTCCTCTATGCAGTTAAGGGACTTTTAAATGAATAAAACATACAAGTAAATTATAGTACAAGCCTATCTGATGACAATTATTCCCAAAATGAGCCAGATTACCTCAAAATTCACAAATAAAAGTATACAAGGGCTTCAGCTCTTCGACCCTATACCACCAAAATACCCTCTGGATGACCCTATTCTGATAATGTCACCAACACAAGCCTCCCTCCCATGATCAATTCCTCTCGTGACAATCTGCTCCTCCACGCCAGATAGATAAGTCGTCAACAACAGCTGTAGTCCCCTTCCTCGTCGCAACCAGGACCCCGTTTGGGAAACTCAAGACCGTCTGGTTCGAGCAGCGGCCAATAGAAAAATTCCGTTGTGCTGTTGCTAGCTAGTTTCGTGCTTTGTCGACCAATCAGTTTGTTGCTGGTGAAGGGAGGGCGCGGGAGCTGGAGGTAACAGTGTGCGCGAGAGCCCGAGTGCAAGGGAAGCCTTATCACGGAGGCACGGCTAAAGACAACATTCGCAAAATGCCGAATAAAACTAAAAAAGAGAAGGTAAAGTACAGATTACAATCATAACACACGTCTGTTAACGCGTACGAGAATTCAGTTTGCAATAATTATTCTGCAGCATTTGCTGGCGTTGTTTTTTGTGAGTGAAGGCCGCGCTAGCCCGCTAAAAGGGCGCAATTGTGCCTGCATATCTTCAGTCTAAACACTGACAGTTACATGTTCACTAGGATTTTTAAATCACGAGAAAGCGTTTTCTTTAGCTCATCGTGACGTGTATTTAAAATATGACTCGTATATGTTTGGGGGAAGGCTCTGCGATAGCTGTTTTACCCGGTGTTTTCCTCACAGATCAGTTTTCTATAGTGAGATTATGATCGGCCGTTAATATGTGAATAGAGGCGTATTAGTTGACAGATTGCAGCATAAGCTGGACACGCAAACATGTCTCCTGCATGAGTCAATGTTTCAGTTGACAAGCTGTGGGCATTGTTATATAAACGCTCGATATACAAGTGGACAAGTTTGGCTCTGTGTATATGATGCTGGACAGTGCGAACTGAAATCATGTATCATTCCCAGAATGGCAGTCAATGTTTTGTGCATGTCATTGCCTGATTCAAAATGTAGATCCAACTGGGCTTCTGGGTGCCACCACCTGTCAGACCAGCCCTGCAGGATGACCTGCCCACGATTTGACTTGCTTGCAGACCATCTCCATTTAGAAATCATAAAACGGGCTTTAGGATTGATCAAAATCATCAGCATCTGCATTTATGACTCATGTGTTCTTTTTGTGGTCATTGCAGGAACCAACCAAATCTGCAAAAAGCAGCACGAAAAACAGTAACGCCGGTGGCGGGAAGGATGCTGGAACTGAAAATTCAGAAGAGGTAAAGATTGTTAAAAACGTATCGGGTCTAAAAACGATTGCTCCCACTGTGTTCGACTGTAGGGCTGCCTGGTGGACTTGGCACAAATATCTTGGCACAAATAGATCTATATCTGCTGAGTGTTGTAGCTGGGCTTTTTCATTTCTCACGCCACAAGAAGACTAAAATTCAATTTCAGTGACTTATACGAGGCGGCGTACATTTTGCGTAGTAATGTGTGAAGTAATCGCTGCACTTCCTGTTGATTTTGCTTGTTTTTTCCAACTCTGATTATGTTCCAATAGCTCATCTGACTCGTCACACTAAAATAGGTTGGAAGTGCATACTTTTATGCTGAGGAAGATAGGACCCCCATTTATTGAAGTGTTTTTTTAAGCTGCGTTCTATTCTTCCACAAAAAGCAATGCAAATCTCCTCTCAAAATGAGCCTAGACTGTAGGTCCGTCTGTATGTTATTAAATCTAATAGCAGTGGCTTAAAACTGTCTCCAAGCTGGGCTTAATTTTGTGATAGGAGTACGGATCGAGTAAATGGCAAGGTACTGTATTGCCTCAACTGCACATTGAACATTCAATCGCTGTTCCCCCAAATCAATATTTCACCCTTTTCCTTTTTATCCAATGCAATAAATACTAGGCTGCACTTGTATGGAAGTTTTGGCTGATATCGATAACTAACTGATAATTCTTTATATTTGAAAGCTGATAACCGATATATATGGGCTGATGAATCTAAATAAAAATTTTATATAATTTTTCAGAGCCTGATTATAAAAACGAAAGCCATGTCCCAAGCTCACAATTATGTTCTTATTATAATATTACGTGGCCTATATGACAAATTTGCACTTAACTGAAATGATTTCAATCATATTTCAAGGAATTGAAACCATAATGGCGGATCGTGCGTGTCTGAAGCGTCTCAGCTGAAGGAAGTAATCCATTATTTATCAGCTTTAATTTATTGGCCAATAACGATAACATTAAAAACGAACATTTATCGGCAGATACTGAAATGGTGGCCGATATATCGTGCGTCCCTAATAAATACTATTTCCACAGGATGTGCCTGCATGTTCATAAAAAAGTTTATAAAAATGTTTTTTTTTCCGTTTAGTGTTTAATGTGTAGATTTCAGGAAAGTAGACTTGCATTTTTTGTTTACAGCAGTTTCCTTTTGAATTCTGAATTGTTGTTGCTGTGGTGTCCGTATCCATTCAGACTTGTTCTTTAGACCTTATGAAAGAAGCGTTCAGCGTGATGAAGGAAAGATTTTTTTGCATCAGCAGTGATTTGCTAGATAATTAAATTTATATGCATTTAGGTATTGAGTCGTATCCTTCTAAGTGTGCGGTTGTATTGACATAATAGCTTGTCTCTGTAAACCCTGTGGGTACTGAAATATATCATTGTTGTTCAAAGTGATACTGACTGCTGAACCTGGCATCAACTGGCAGAGAGTGTGACGTAGCAGCGGGTGAAGTTTATTGATTTGGTCTATTTTAAGTCGGGCTCAGTCATGCAACCCCTGTGACTGAGGCCAGCTCTGCAATGCTATGGGCAGGTCTCAACATGCGTTTCACAGCGGCAGTCTATTCACACACACACACACATACCTCTTGTTGCTTGGACAGTGTCTCTTTTTTTTCTTCATTAAAATCGTTCAAAGCATAAAGCATTTTACCTTGAGGTCACTCATAATCGTTTTGGAAACGCCACACACTTACATGTTGCTCATTCTCCAGCTATCTGAACCGCTTCAGCCATGGGGCTAGTAATCCATTGTGGTTTAGCATTGATTCTGTGTTCTAAACAAGAGATTAGCTTTGTTTTTCAATCAATGTCCTTCTTATCAAAAGCCTCGTGCACAGTCGCTATGTGATTTTTTTTTTTTTTGCCTCAATTTTGCTGCCTGAGACTAATTTCAAGCGTTGTGAAATATTTATTTTGTCGTAAGGCAAAATTGGCAGTCTCGGATATCTTAGAGTGACATTCTCACTGGCGGCCAATTAATTGCCTTTGCAATTATTCTTAGCCTCACATGAAGTTCAGGCAGTGTCAGAAATATTGTATTAGCTAAGATTTATATCACATACTAATCATAAAAGACGGATGCCTTGGCTTTTACACAAAGTCTCACCGGGGTCATATCGTACAGCCTGGCAAGCGAGGGCAGAAAAATGGTACAGAGTTGTTTTGGGGACAGTCCCACTGCTGTAATACTGTAGTTCTCACCTACGGTCGAAATGGTTTCTGTGACGCTCATCTTGCATTGAAGACACATATTTATTTGATGGTGTAGCTCAGGCTACTCATGAATGTTTAATGTGGGCTGAATCTAGATATGGTAATAAGGAGGTATGTAGGTTAGATTAGTTGTGGACTTCAACTCCCACGGGTTAGAGAGGCAGTTTGCTTGCAGATTGTTGACTGATGTGGTTCGTTGCTTTGTGTTACAAAAGTGGCTGCATAGGTATTGTAATGTTTCGCCATTGGAAAAGACTTTAGTTCAACACGAGACGTATATAGTGGATCAGAGAATTGAGTGTAAATGTGGATAAAAAGCCACCTTGAGTTACTCTAAACTAGTGGTTCAGCAGATCATATTGCGTTTTTTACTGTACGGGATACTTCGATACCGCAAAAACTACTATCCTATCTAATAAAGTTCAATTATTGAAAGGCAACTGAACAGTCAGTGAAACAATAAGATCAGATACACTAATTACAAGCATAAATAAATACAATATAACAAGGTTACAAATAAAGGAATTAACTGTTGTGTGTTCAGGTACAGAGATGTAATAATTATGACTAAATGTAAAAAGAGCTGCACAATTCTGGATAAAATGAGAATCACTCACAATTCTCTCAAGATTCTGAATATACAACCAGACAAAATAACACGTCATTTTCTAGAGGTTCTGACAAAATATAAATTGCTGGAAAATGTTTGAATTATTTAAATGATTTTGAAGGAATTCAATGACTCATTAATAAACACTTGTTTCATTTCTGGTGAATCAGTGTTTTTGATCGAATCTTTTGAATGAATGATTCAATAAAAAAAATAAATTTGTCACTTTTCGCCACCTAGTGGAATAAGATGTAATTGATACAACTGTTATTTGACGTGCCAAATTCCTTTCCGAAGGTAGTTTGCTATCGTAGACATCAGTGTTTATATACTAACTTAAAACTCATATCTCAGTACTTCTGTGATCATTTGAATATTTGTAACACGGAAATAACTAATGTGTGGTTCAAAACTGCTCTCTCTGGCTCTGACAGCACGAACACATATTGGAATGTTCCGGTATGATTTTGTCAAAGGTTTAAAAGACGCGAAGGAATCGTTGTCATTAATAAAATAATATCGCGTGGGTGCTTGAATCGAGATTGCGATCTTTTACGATTAATCATGCAGCTCTATTGTTCACTGTATAATTAAATATAGATTAAACTTTGTTAAAGCTGTGTTTTGTTGTTTGATTAACTTTAATAACAGACAGCAGCAGGTATTTATAGGCACCTGTCACTTTAAGACCTAATGCACAGATCCAATATAATGATACACATCCAATTTCTTTCTGTTTACGCTCACTTAAGACTAGGGATGCAATATATTGGATTTTTTTCTGATATGACGATATTTTTAATAAGACATTAACCTATAGATTCTGACTGAAATGGTAATAAAGCAAATAAGATGCGATGATAGAGCTAGCCCTTATTATTTCTGTAATACTGGCACAGCAAATATAGAATAGTTAATTAACAAAGTAATGCGCGAACGCATGTGTCGCTACGCACCGTCCAGACGCTCAAAAAAGCTCCTTTGATTGGTCAAAATCCTCTGATCTCTGAACACTGCCCACCTCTGCCTCTACAGGTACACAGATCACTTTTGCACCACATTTCACAGACATGCGTTGTGAAAGTGAGAGCGTGTGGAACTTGACAATGTTCATAGCGGCAGATTCGAGCAGTTGTGTTTATGAACTTGTGATTGTGCTTGAAAAAATATCCAAGAAAAGCTATGAATTTGTTAGAAAGTATTCTACAAGTGTGCAACTCGCATTGCATGAATTCACATAATACTTTGCAGATGTGCAAAATTTGTGGGCCGTTATTTACGTTTTTTCCCTTCCAAATCTTCACTCGCATCCCACCTATTTTCGCAGGGGATTATAAACGTTTCTTCCTTTCGTTTGCTTATAATTAAGTCTATTATAGGCTACCTATTCACATCCTTTGCTGTGGTAAAGTAAAAAAACATTGTAGGATATACCTTTTTACTTCAAATTTCATTTAGCACAGTTTGTAGGCTATTTGTTATTAGACTTCAGGCGCGTCAAGTTTATTTGTAGGCTATAGCGCGTAAACACACCGACGATTTTAGTTTAGCTTTCTCTGGGCAGTAGGCTACAAAATCAAACCCTAATGTCTTGACCCTGTGGAAGATAAAATTCGATCTTCAGACCTTTTACAAGGATACCTGAAACAATCTGGCCTGGTTGTGCAATTATTGAAGACGGGGGTAAAATGGTTCCATACCTCCGACTTTCCTCCATACTTTCACAAAGTTAATTCTCCTGTTTTTATTTTTTTCTTTACTTCTTGGAGCTCCATGTTGCACTTACGCTACACAATACAGCTGCCCGGTGTGATTCGTGTGAGACTGCGAGTGGAGGAGACGCAGCTGCTGCGAATGACACGTGACTGCATTTAGTATTTTTTTTTTTACTAGTCTAACTTGTTCAAAGTTGTCCGCATTTGTTACTTAGTTATAGTATTAGTATTTACTTTGCGATTTTTATATATATATATATATATATATATATATATATATATAGCTTTCTCCCCACCCAATTGGGTTAAAGTAATGATTTAAAAAAAAAACACCAATGCTTGATCAAAGGGACTGGCCCGGCCCGGCCCGGCCCGAGGATAGTGGCGGGAAATATCGACTCGGGTCGGGTCGGGTCAAGCTCGGGCTCGGGCAGAGAATCTAAACTCTATATTCAATGCAACAACAATAGCAAAAATATGAATTTAATAATAAATAATAAGCAAATAATAGGATTTGTGCACCTGTAGTGAAGAATTTAAGAAGGTGTTGTGTGTGTCTGTCTGTGTCTGTCTGTGTCTGTCGGTGTCTTGGGGGGGGGGGTTTACAACTCCTAAAAGATTTTTCTCTGTGACTTCAAATTTATCGATACACATGTGCGGCTATTCTCTACAACTACAAATTCCACTGTCACAGGTGCTCAGTTGTTTGGCACCAAAAACACCTTCATTAGATATTGATGACTTCTAGCACTGATGGTGTATCCCAATGTTTCTCCACTAAAATTTCCCCTGCTTCTGACTAGCAGGATTGCTTTTTCCTTTATTTGTCGCATTATTTTGTTTCTTCGATTTGTGTTTGCCACGAGGAGGCATTGGAGTCTGACCTTTTGTGACCAAAAGTGGTGTAATTGCATCGAATGATATAATGTGCCCATTTTGATCCTGAACATTCCGGTTTTTTTTCCCAGGCCCAGCAGACAGCCAGCAAGCGTCCGAGCAACAGCACTCCACCTCCCACTCAGCTCAACAAAATTAAGTACTCAGGTGGGCCACAGATTGTAAAGAAGGAGCGTCGACAGAGTTCATCACGATTCAACCTCAGCAAGAACCGGGAACTGCAGAAGCTTCCCGCCCTCAAAGGTAGATACGACTCCAAACAGAACATAGCCGAGCAGCCATCGTTCTTCCTTCGGTGTTGATTTCTTGGAAATAATCAAATGATCTGTTGTTGTGTACATATCGCAGTGAATGCTAGTGGTGCTAATTGTGTTAACTGTTGGAGGGCAGCCTTGCATGACCCTGAATTATTTTTTAGCCTGATACTGTGCCAGATGGAGCCTGTTTGCATTGTTCTGTCATAGTCTCAGTCAGGGAGAGTCCTTCCTGTCTGGCCACGCAGGGAGTTTAAGCACATGACAGGTCGTAGACGGTAATTGGATCAGCAGTGCAAGTGTCTGCACTAAGTAGGACAGTGAAACCTTGCCACAGCTCACAATTTAGAGAGTTACACTCTAATCTTCAATCTAATTAAGCTTGTTACTTGCGGTTCGTTTCTTAGAATCTGATGTGGATTATTCTTAGAAAGCGCATGGCTTAATTTATTCAGCACTGTCATCAGCTAATGTCGTGTTTTCATTATATTCGGTCCTGTTTACACCTGAACTTGCCTATTTCAGGTGGTCATCTGATCACAAGTGGTCAGCCAAAAGAGAGTTATTTCAAATGCTTCTTATGACCACTTGTAATCAAATTTCATCGAGGGGAGAGTCTCTGATTTTGTGACTGCATACATCATTTACTGCGTCATTGAGTTACTGCATGTTGGTAGTCCAAAAAAGTTGACAGGTTAATGCTTACAAATGTAACCGAAAACTGTTTGAATTAAACAGTTGTGATTGAATGACTGGCAGGGCTTGATGCTATCTTTTTTCCCAATGAGCACATGTGCTCCTATGTCGAAAAATTTATAACTTTAGGGGCTTTTATAACTTCCAACAGGATAAAAATAGCTTAAGAAATAGAAAATAGAAATAGAAATAAATAGCTATTTTCTGCCCTGATTTTAGCCTTCTGATTTGAACGTTCTGTTTGAAGGGGCGTGTCCGCTGTGTGTGTAAACACCCTCTGCTGTGATTGGCTGACGTCTTTGCAGTTGAAATGAGTATTACATGTGGACTCCTTTCAAATACTTTAACCACATTTTTACTGAATTGTGAAAAGTGTTGATTATTGCATTATGTTTAGATCTATTCCTATCACATGGAAGGTTGCGGTGATTAACATTGAGCAGATGACAGTCTGTTGACCGCACGATTGCGACGCAAGTTCTGCACTCTCGCGAAATGCTTTCAAGATAACGAACAATGCAAACACACTTTAAATACAGTTAGAGATTCATTGTCTAGTGTAAGAACGTCACTATACCGGGAGTTTTCACAAGAGTCCAGATAAACTCGCACTGCGTCATCAACATCTTCAAAACAGTCGCTGGTAAAATGTACAGTACAAACACGCACTGGTGTGACTACGACGTTCATTGAAAAGTAAAGTGAATGCATTTTTGTCTGACATCCGGATCCTTCAGCAGCTTATGCAAAGACAATGTTTTTCCACAGCCAGGAATAGCACAACGTCTGCGTGGCATCTTAATCTTGTTATCACAATCTTATCGTAAACTAGCCTCATCGGTTGCTCGTTGACTGAACACCAGGGGGCGGGGACAACGATGCAGTGATGTAAAAGTAGACGTTGTTGTCTTGCTCCAGAGGCAGTCGTATGGAAACGATTGTGCCCCTGTGACGTCACATGCCTCACAGTCCTTTAAAAGCTGTTTTTCTACAGAGCAAGTGTAGAATGGGTCTGCACTCAAATGCGTTTGAACTGTTGTGGCAGAAGTCCCCAGGGCTGAACAAGTCATTTTCCACACACGATAAGTACATTCAGAAAAATTGTGTGACCTCTCGACCTGCGCCTAAACTCTCTTGCCAACAGGAGTACTCTGAGGAAGGCAGTTAACTGTTGTCAGTGTCAGTGGCTTCATAACTGGAAAAATGATTCTCCATTTTGAGAAGAGTTTCTGCTATTGTTACTATAATTTCAGTTTCGGTTGGAAATGTTTTCCCTTGTGGTAAAAGTAATTTCTGCAGTGATTGTTGCAATGTGTTTCAGTTTTGGAGTTGTGCATCTACACGCTACAACAATGGTCTTGATGAACCACACTGTATCTTAAAATACTCTGGGTTGCACAATGCGTCATGAGCGTTCTTGTGAAGCCTTGACCAATTCACGTATTCACCTTTCTATGTGGGGTGCCAAACACATACGCATCAGAACAATGTCCCAGTGTGTTTGTTTCTGGCCCACTGCTTCTAGTGGTCTGGCACCGTCTCTGGATGTCCACATGGCAAACAAACAGAGGAAGCATGGAGATCTCCCTTTTCCTGTCTTTGTGGGAGAACTAAGCCAAACGATCTCAGTGTTTGTCTAGGAATTCCATTGATGCGACTGATTTTACTTCGGTATCTGCCATGATGCCAGTTTGGATGACAAAAATGTGTGTGTTCTGTATTCCAGATTATAGTATTGACTATGCCCAAAGTAACCGGCACTGTTAATGTTGCTTGTGTTTTAAATGGGCATGTAGGCAGAAGTAATATTCATTATGAATGACAATGAAATGCTTAATGATTAGAAATACAGCAGTGGACTAAAAGTTGACGCAAGAAGAGACCGAATGCAGACGACACTGTACATACATAATTGATTTGTGCATGCATTGTGGCAGTGTGCGCAAGTAGATCATTTCTTGGTTAGCTCTGCTCTGTTTTTCCAGCATAAGTGGATTACGTAAGTTTCGAGATGACATATTTGAACAGGCTTTCGAATGAGTGCTTCCCTATATTTTCAAAGTTTTGTGAAGAACATTGTGTATCACGCGGTGGTTGCCTGCAGCGGCATGATCTCAGTATACCGTACAGATGTCCTGGCAGCAGAAAGACTGCTCATTGTGTGAGGCATACAGTACTGTCACTGAACCATCATTCCGACTGCTGAAGATTTTAAAGTTACGATAACATGTTCTAAGATGTTGCTTAGGGAAATGTGGAACGCACAGTATTTATCAAATGCTCATTGCAGTTTTGGTGTGCTGCATGGTCAAATTGCATTTCAACTCCTTTATTTCAGCTGGGTACCTTTTTTAAACGCAGTAGATTTAAAAAAAATAATAATTATAAATGCATTAGGTGAATATTCAATATCTAGTTCAGTATTTGAGACCAAAATAAAATTGTTTTTGCTAGAGATGCGCCGATACTGATAGCCGACTAGTTAGAATGATATCGGCCGACACTTTTTTTTACTGATAGTTTTTTTTTTTAAGGAAAAAAAATCTCTCTCAAATAATGCTGCAAACAATACAGGGAACCGTCTTATTTGGTGCACTCTAATATTAGAGGTTACAATTAACAGAGGTTATTATATTCAGCTGCTGTGTATTTTCAGATATAATAATTACACTCAAATAAAAAATGAAATGTTTTCATAAGTCTTTCTCTTTCAAACATATAATTAAGAGTAGGGGTGGGAATCGCAGGGCACCTCACGAAACGATACGATATGATCACGATACATGACTCATGATAACGATATCATGATACAGCGATTCTGCGATAATCTATATATTGCTAGACGATACATCAAGATATCTAACGATGAAAACAGAATGCCAGTGAAAAGGTGAAGTGCAGGTTTTCTCTCTTTAATAAAGTCCAAACTGTTAGAAAACAACACAGTTTTTCAATCTGTAAATTAAATTTAACATTTTAAGTAAATTTAGACATTTCATGCTTATACTTTTTAAAAGCTTAAACTTTTCTATGCACGTAAACTGACGCATTTAGCCTAAGTTAACTGCTTATTTTATAATTTAAAAAATTACCAACCTCTTTTATTTAATCCTGGGAACACTTCCTTAAAATAAACCTGGGAATAGTGTTGTCAAAGGTACCAACTTGGGCATAGCCTAGCATTTTGATTATTGATTATTGAACACCTCTGGTTGGCCATTGTGTTCTCGCGCTCAACATATATGTCTGTGATTGGCTACAATGATCAGTGCTTCTAAAACATATTGTAAATAGACATCTTTGCCACTCTTCACCGAACGATCACATGCACACTCTGTGTGTATATCGTAACGACTGTGTTTTTTTTGTGTGTTCATATTCAAACTCCAGTTCAGACCGCATCGCAGCAATTTTGTGACATTTGAGTTCTCCTCTGTAATGCGGTTTCATGTGAACATATTTTCCATTTGTGCTGGTGGATAACAGCAAAACAAACCGCCTGCACTAAAACTTCAGCTCTGGTCACGTCACAGGGAAACACATTTTTGTGTTGTAGCACTGAGGAAACGAGCACCTATGACCCAAGTCTCTGAATGACAACAATAGGCAATGAGACATAAGCAATATAATACCGCAATTATAATCTTATGCATACTATGGCACAGTGATTGGAACATACAAACTCTTTCTCATGAATAAATGCTGTGAAGCGTTCAGAACCCGTGGCGTAGATTCGCCCCTATCTATCACACACCCCGAGGACCGAAGCTATGTCACAAAAGCTACTCTGCTTTTTAAACCAGAAGTTCAACATTGCTTTCCGCTTGATGATACACTTTGAGTGCTATTAGTGTTTTCAGTGACATGCAACCTGCACATGTACAAAAATGAATGGGGTTTCATGACCCTTTAAAGCAATAAGACACATGGGCCGTATTTTACAGTGACTCCTATTAGCGGTCAAGATTTTTTGTTTTTTATATTGCTCTCAAAGAGTTAGTTCACCCAAAAATGAAAATTCTGTCATTTAATTACTCACCCTGAAGTCATTCAAAGGTTGAACCACTGTAGTCATGTGGGCTATTTTAACTTTGCTTCGTCTTTGCTACCTTTCTGAGCCTTGTAAGTGGAAATTACTTTGCTGTCTATGGAGGGGTCAGAAAGTGCTCGTATTTCATAAAAAATATCTGGGTTTGTGTTCCAAAGATGAACAAAGGTTTTACAGGTTTGGAATGACATGAAGGGTGAGTAACTAAATGACAGAATTTTCATTTGTGGGTGAACTAACCCTTTAATGCTTGGTAAATGTACTGTACATACAGCCTCATGTGGCATGTCGCTTTTCTAAAATGATGGCAGGTTGGCTTCCATTTTACAATTGAGTCAATTTTTTTGTGCACTCAAATGGTGTACTATTCAAATAAAATAATATAATATAGTATTGTTTTATAAAGTATACTATACTTATATAAGTATAGTATACATTTAATATAGTATAATATAAAAGTCCATGTTGGTCTAGTGTGAACTGAAAGAAAACTGAAATAAAATGTCCTGCTCTAGGGTCAGTGATTTGCCTGTGGAGGTTAATTTTCAGTCTTATGACTGTCTATTTGTGCTGTGCAGCTGAAGGGCAAGGTAACCACATCATGATATGAGTTTTCCACTTTTTTTTTTTGTTTTGGTCACTTTAAGGTCTAATGTACTGATCCAATGCAGGCATTTTGACATAATCTTATGTGGATTTGTCCATTCAAGCGCAAGACGATGTGAAAGAGAACCCAATGCGGTATTGACACGCTGTCTGAGCGGCTTTCCGACACAACTTCTCACATGGCACACGAGTACCGAATTGAGCCGTACCATATTCTCTTTCACTTCTTCTTGCGCTAGAATATTTCAGTTGGCAAGGCTTAAAAACATGTGCAATTGATAAACTTTCGTGATAATGGAACCGTGACCCTTCCGTCAGCTGTCCAGAGCGTCTTTCATGGTCACCCCAGGTTATCGGGCAGACCTCATCGTCGAGCCCTGCAGTATCATATGTGAAACGGGAGCTTTACCTCCTGATCTTATGCCTTGACTAAAGACCGTTCAGCCAGTCCTGTTTGGTTTGCCAGCTCATGCAGGTCATTGAGCCGTAATTTGGATAATTGGCCTGGGTTATGTTTAGCTTAACATCCACTGTGAAAACAGTCTTGTATGACTATAAACACTGAACACAGCTCATTATCTTGGAGTGTTTCTGGGCTTGATGTCTGTCATGTTTAGTGGTTACTGTAAGTGCAGCTTTAGAGCATGTGAGAGGACATATATTGCCTTGGTCATGTGGGACAAGAGGTCAAATGTTAGAATTAATAGCTTCTCTTTAGGTTTTGTGAGAGCGTACGATCGTCACAGCACACAACTAGTGACCACTGGTCATTTTAAAATACTATTTTAATCAGCTTGCCCTAAGAACCACGCACAACTACTCCTCTCTCTTCCTTGTCATCTGTCTAGGGGCCCCGAGGCCATTGCATGTGCTCTTCAAAAGCACTGGGTGTTTTATGTGAATTGGCCCACAATAGTCACATTGTAATCTTGCTATGGGGATGCCTCTGGATATATTTTTTATTTTTTGAATATTATTTGTTGTTTGCACTTATTGACCTAGTTCATCTGTTTTAGCTTTGCTAAAGACATGTAGATTTCTTGTGCTGTCACAGTAATGTGTATGTTAGCATAACTGTGTTGGCCATGTGATGAGGTCTCACTTCTAAGTGTTTATGTTATGAAAAAAGCCAAGCCGGGTCAAAACCAGGGGTGCAGCGGTTCAAATTACTCACGGTTCGGTTTTAGGGTCATTGTTTCGATACACTTCAGTATATGCTACATGTTCAGGGAAAGAATGATTACTGTCAAATGAAAATAAGAACAAATATTCAAACTACAAGCAAAGGCACAAATAAATACAGTAGAGAGAAGACAACAGTGCTTTTTGGGTTTTTCAGGTATCTACCAGTTTTCAGGTACAGAAATTGAAAGTAGCTAATCAAATGACAAACAACTTTGCAAGTAATCTTCACTGTTTAAATTTAAAGTAATAATTATTAATAATTAAATTACAATAGCTATTTGGTCAATACAGACAGCAGGAATGCAACTGTTGTCACTTTAAGACATAATGATAGAGTCGGCTACACTCGAGTGTTTGAGTTCACTTCAGACATAACCTACTATGTTATAGTAATCATGGCATGTTGACAATTTTTGTGTGAATTTTTCCGTTCAAGCGCAAGACTCGAAAGAGAAGTCAGTGTTTGCTCGCGGTACATGTGCTTCCGTGCTTTGGATGCACACACAAATCTATAAAAACTCCCAGATTACATAAATGCCTGTTTGTTTCCTCACTCCTGTAATTTTATTATCTTTCTAAGTGCTGGATGGATTTTATTATTTCGGGCTTAAAAAAAAAGTAATTAGCTATTCAACACAGCATTATAATTGAAAGCCAGGCATAAACAGCTAATTATCATATGTTTTATATTATTTATTTACAATTACAGAATATTAAAAAATATTATAACTTTTAATAAATGTCATTTAGCTGTGCCTTTTTTATAGTGTATATTAGTACTCCGATCGATCTGCTGCAGACCGGTATCGCCCGATAATCACATTCTATGATTCAATTGGGAGTCACTAGACAATCTCACGAACCAATCACAATTTGATGAGGTAAAACCACAAAACATTAGTAGACAATAATAAATCTGTGATCGATCTTGTATGTTGTATGCATGTGATGCTGACGCAGGAGCCGGCCAATAATGAGTCCGTGTTCTGACGTAAATATGTCTTCAACCGTGTAGGAAAATGATAGGGTAGAGAGGAAATTGTTGAATAAAGTAGTTGTTGTTGTTGCTGTTTTCGCACACAAAAAGTGTTTTTGTCATTTCATAACATTAAGGTTAAATCACTGTAGTCAACTTGACTACTTTTTATCAATGTTTTTACTACTTTTCTGGACCCTGAATGTTGTAATTGCGTTGCTTTCTATGGGAGATGTATATAAAAAAAAACTCAGATTTCATCAACAATATCTTAATTTGTATTCCAAAGATGAACAAAGGTTTTACAGGTCTGGAACAGCATGAGGGTGAGTAATTAATGACAGAAATTTAATTTTGGGCTGAACTAACCTTGTAAGTATGCCTCTTGAAATCATTAAAAATGCACATAAATAAAGCCTGAATGATCAGTCTTGCTATCGGCCGATTACGATGAAAAGAAATCAGTAGTCTGTATCAGTGGCTCAAATCCTGATCAGAGCATCAATAGTTTATACAGTGTTTTTTTTCTTATGTCTTAAACAGCAAATATTATTTACAGGAATTAACGTCCCCAGTGTTAAAAAAAAGTTTGGGAATTATGGTTCTAGCAGAAGGCAACTTGTATTCCTGCCAGAGGTCTAGTAATCCTACATTCATAAGGGCTCTCCTTCCAGTGCTCAGCCCTGCTTTCAATCTGGAGGACTCAAGGAAAACCACGGCTCATTATGCAATAATCACTGCGGACTGCATGGCAAGCTGAAGCTCTGTTGTGTGTCATTTGTTTGTGTGTTTGTGCATGAGAGAGAGAGAGAGAGAGAGAGAGAGAGAAATGCTTCCCTGCGGGTTCTCCAGTGTCGCAGTCACATACCGGTTTGATTTGCAGGAGTTGTGACAACTTTGAGATAATCGAATAGGTCCTCTGTGAGATATTTGACCGTGTGCTGCCAAAGTGTCTGCTTTGTGTGGGCTATGGCAGTGTCGTAGGGCTGCGCGGTATATTGAGTTTGTTCGATATATCCATGTATATTTTTATAAACTGTAAAGGATGAGGCAAATCCTGTATTGATGTGCAGTAGATTGATATTACGAGCACATCTGAAAAATCGTGGAGGACACAGTGAGCTGCTGCTCGGAAAGTGCATAATTCAATTTGTTCTGAATTTGAGACCTATTATATTGAGGGCTTCAAAATGCAAACTCATAACATACAGTTAACGTGTATAGTTTATTCGTGTCTTGCCCCGTCAGATACTGTGACAGATATTTCTCTGTGTATTCTGTCTGTAAATTTTTAGAAAGACATGCGAATATTTCCATTTTGCTCTCAGGAGTGGACAATATAATGTAATGTGATTGTAACCCTCTTTTGCACATATCCTAGATGGTTACATTCGCTATATTTGTTTTCATAACCTTAAATATGAACATATTCATAATTGGGCATGATGTGAAATAACAGTTAATTTTAACTAAATACAGCATTTTTTTTCTCCAAATAGAAAAAGTGGAACATTCATGAAAATATACTGTATATCTCCATTCAGCCAAAAAATACTGATGATCTTTTTTGGCCATATATTACCCCGTCCAATTTGTCCTTTTTATGCCCTCTAATATTTTCTTGATGTCTATTCAGCCTTTATAATTAGTTGCCGACCTGTCGTTATTGATGAATAACAGTATTTGTATTAAACTTGTGCCTTCAGGGCAGATAGAAGTAAACATTGATACATCTCCTCCTGTTTTTAGCATAAGCGTAGGGGTGCAAATCTTTGGCTTGTCACTAGATTTAGAGTACAGATTCTGCATAAGATTCTGCATTACTTTATTATTTGTGTTCTGACTGTCCAATAGAAATAAATTACGGGGGTATAAAGACCTCATATCTGAAGCAGTATAAATGAAATTTAACAATTCAGAGGGGACATATTATAATGCACCTTTATGCTGGGGGATTTTGAAAAATAAAATATTAAATTTATCATTATCAGCATCATTACAGTAATTTTCACTCTAAAGATCAAATAATCTAAACTTCACAAAATATTGTCACTAAACAAAAGAAATGGAGACTATACAAATCTGAGTATACTTATACATGACGTAACATGATTGCCGTAGTCTGCCAGTGGTTTGTGTGCACATGCACACTCTCAGTCTCACAGGTGTCACTGGCACTGTGACGAATCCAATTCAAACACTCACTGTGATAATAGGAATAACAGTTTATCTTGCAATTATCTTCATGGCGCTGAGATGTCTCCTTGCAGATGCTTAATTATTAGTGATTTGCATTATTTAAGCTAAACACAAACCTGAAGAGAGTCATCTTGGGTCCTAATGAGTCCTGGAGCAGCTTTGGTGCTCTGTACTGTTCAGAAATTTGAGGTCAGTAGGTTTTTGTAATGCTTCTGTAAGAAGTCTCTTGTGCTCACCAAGGCTGCCTTCATTAGACCAAAAATACAGTACACATGTAATATTGTGAAATAAAATTACAATCCTTCAGAAATCTGGTGGATGAATTTCTCATCAATGTTGCTCCTTAATAATTTTGTGTAAACCTTTTTGATGCATTTTTTTCTAGGATTCTTTGAATGTTTCGAAAGAACAGCATTTATGTTGGAAAAAAATTCTCACCCCAACCTGTAATATGTCAAAACACAATATTCTTATTTTTCATCTGAAACCATACATACATGTGCATATAAAATAATATACACATTTTAAGTATTAGTAATTCATATTTGGCTTAATATCTAATGTATTACACATTTGAATGAATTTGGAACGATTAACAAATTTATATCACAGTATTGCCCACCTCTGTAGTTTCAGCCGGTGTATTGCCACCCCCATTACATAAAAGCGCTAAAATAAATTATTAGCCATCCATATGTCTCAAATTTCCTAACGGGTGCACCCCCACCATTTATCATTGACTTCTGATTATTTTGTTTCATACTTTATATGTATATACTAGTGCATATTTGATTTGATTAGATCAATATGAAAGCCATCCTGTGCATTCATCAGCAGAAAAACCTGCTGGCAGCAGGCTATCCTCTTCCTCCATTACGTCCTCCTCCTCTCATCACTCTCAGACCTTCTCCTCTGGCATTGCATAAGATCTCCGAATCACACTCCCACTTCAGGCTGCTGGCCTGGTACAGGATGTTGAGGTTCATGGCCTGCAGCTATTCTGGAAATTCAGCATAAAGCATTGTTGAAAGAATCCACTAGTGTCAGCAGGGTTAAAGATATGGTACATATATTTCATACGAGACCAATCTCTCAAAGAGATTGATAACGAAAAAATAATAAATCTCACAATAAAAACTGTTTGTACTGTTTGTTCTTCTGCAATTACATTTCAGGCATTGTGCCATTTGTGTTTGGTGACATGTGAAACGGGAAGTTGGAATGTTCTGATTGAGCTGCTGCAGTGCAGCTCTCTGTGGATCCCGTTTAATATAGATTCATTGAAGCTGTCATCTGTGCCCCAGATTTTAGTCCTGCGTTTTTATTCCGTCCCCTATGCTGCTGAAAAGTGGATCAATCCCCCATCCTCTCCTCATTACCCTGTGCCGTCCATCTCGATGGACGGGGTCTGTTTCACAAAAAACACTGATGTAATACCTCTTCTGTGGGATTTAAAATGACAAATTGTAGCTATTTTACTGATTTAAATATTTCAGGATCACTGCAGCTTGAGTTAGCCTGATGCATGTTTAAATTGCATAACATTTGCTGACTGAATAATTTGTTTTGTGGAAATGGTGAAACATACTTGTAGTACTTAGTATGACTTTGTGATAGAGGCAAAACAATTATATCTTCAATTTACACATTTCCCTTTGTATATTTGGTCTGGAAAAGCTCAATGGGAGAAAAAACCCACAACGGCCATTTGTTGCAAATATTTAAAGCAATGAATGTTTTTCAGGTTTTTTCACTAAATGAACACTAGAATAACTATTTTCATTTATATGTACGAGGGCCGCCCTCGACTAAAGTTTTTTTCTGGTCGTTCATTTTAAGCATTAGTCAACTAATTGCAAGTCGCATAACCTAATCGCATAATGGTCACAGAAGTGTATATATACAGGACTCCCAAATCTTGATCACTGTTCAAAAGGTACGGGAACACTGTAAAAATAATTTGTATTATTACAATATTTTATACGTATTTGTATTTTGAAAAAAAATCATTGTTTACCATAAAAAAAAAAAATGTTTACTTAAGTAACATACATGGTTGCATATCAAAAGTGGCTACATTTGCCAATGTTTTAATAAAAAGCTCATTATAAGATTCAAGTCTATCAAAACACAGATTTAAAAATGCAAGTAAAAAGTCACATAGTTGAAAGTCGCATAATGAAGAGCCTTTAATTCCTACAATTCCGTTCAAGTTAACACATAAAGCTTGCCACAGCGCACCGGCAGAAGTCATGATTATGAATTTGTCGGGGAAAAAAGGCAAGGAGATTGCTATATTAATAATTAATTGATAAACTAGTGTTTTCAGTATTTTCAGCTGCAGTTAACTTGTACAACGTAGTACACGGTGACATGATGTTCTACACTATGCCATGACGTAGTACACTCTAGGTGTAATACATAATGGTGTAGTGTAGAACATCATGTCATTGTGTACTACGCTGTGCAAGTTAACTATTTTTGGACGTTTGAAGGATATTTTTAAATATATCTCCAATTGTGTTCATCTGAAAGAAGATGGCCATATACAGCTAGGATGGTTTGAGGGTGAGTAAATCATGAGATAATTTAAATTTTTGGGTTAACTGTCCCTTTAAGCCACTTCTCGTCAACTAATTAGTCGACTATTGGCGGGCAGTAGCAAATAACAATACATAGTTATAAAATGTATTTAAATATTTCCATAAAACCTTGCATATAGTTTTACTAAAACATTTTAATATGTGAAAAAATGCCACATGGGGATTTTATCGTGCAAATTAATCACTGAATCAAAGTTTTATTTGTAATTTTATCAATTGCAGTTTTAATGTTTTAACAAAAGTGGCAGTAAAGACTTTTACATTGTTACATAGAAATCCTGTTTCTAATAATAAATGCTGTTCTTTTGAACTTTCTATTCATCAAGAAATCCTGAAAAATCCACAATAATATTAAGCAGCACAATTGTTTTTAACATTGATAATAATAAGAAATGTTTCTTAAGGAACCAAATTAGCATATTTGAATTATTTCTGAAGGATGTGATACTTGAAGACTCGAGTAATGATGCTGAAAATTCAGCTTTAGCATTGCAGAAATAAATTACATTTTAAAAAATATTAAACCCTAGGACTGGTCATCTGATTCCAGTTCAGCCATTATGGTCTTATAATTGCAGCAGTGTGCTGCCTTGGCAGAACAGTGCTATTTTCTACAAGCTCATGCAGGGACACACAGTTCACAACACACAGACAGACATGAGGTTCACGGTCAAGGTGAGAGGAGGGTGTAAATGAGACTCTGGTGGACCAGAGAGCCTCCTAAATTGAAACTCTGTTTAAATGGTGTGATGGTGTGAAACAGCACAGTAAGAGGTATTAGAAATCTTCCCTTGGAGGTTTGCAGATTGGTTCGATTGACTATTTTGCCTGCTGCTGATCTCCTGCCTGACAGGTGTCACTCATGCTGTTTTGTTTATTGTGTCTTCTATTTCCAGATGCCCCACCCATCGATCGAGAAGAACTGTTTGTCCAGAAACTGCGGCAGTGCTGTGTGCTTTTTGACTTTGTTACTGATCCACTAAGTGATCTCAAGTACAAGGAGGTGAAGAGAGCCGGCCTTAATGAAATGGTGGAGTATATCACACACAACCGTGACGTGGTCACAGAGTCCATCTACCCAGAAGCTGTCATCATGGTGAGAGGGCGCAAATATGCAGACATGCATCAATGAACTAACCATGAGCAATACATTTGTTACTGTATTTGCTAATATTCGTTAACGTTGGTTAATGAAAATACAGTTGTTCATTAACTAATGTCAACAAGATTTTAATAATGTATTAGTAAATGTTGAAATTAACATTAACAAAGATTAATAAATGCTGTAGAAGTGCAGTTCATTATTAGTTCATATTAACTAATGAACCTTATTGTAAAGTGTTACCCATTCTTTAACTGCCAAAGAGGAGCATTGTTGTAAGCATTGTTGCTTACTTCATATGTGGTGGATAAACAAGGCAGTTTTCTTCATTTCTGTTACAGTACATTAACACAGTATATTGCAGACCTAAATGAACAACTTAGAACGAGTAAAAACTTTGGTAAAAACTGTCTTTTCATGGTAAGGATAACCTTTGCACGGAATTGCCCAAATAATAAAACGGTAAGTAATACAATAAAAACAAAGAAGCTAAATTAAAAACAATAGGATAAATACAATAGAAAAATCATATAAATAAAATGCTTGTTTTCATGCAAGTCTAACAATATAATATTCAGCTAATAGCCTTCTACAAAAACTGAATATAGTAATCAAATGTAAAAATAAAAACTGCGTAGTCTTCAAAATATGATTTAAACTTACTTGGATTCTTATTAAAGCTACAAAAGTTATTCACTCGAGCATTGAGTGTTGTTGTTTGATTGGCATTAATGACATGGCAGTAGGTTTATTAGGCTGCAGTCACTTTAAGAAAGAATGCACAGATCTAATGTACTGACACGCATCTTCTGCCAACTGTTTACGTTCAGTTAAGATATAATCGACTGTTTATGTCAACTAGGTGTGTAATTGACAGTTTAAGGGTAATACGTTGCGAAAGATAACTTGGTTTAGTTCAGTATCAAAGGCTTTTATTGTGTGCGTGCTTCAGGTGTACAGCGTGCAAATAAAACATTTAACCGGAGAGGCTTTCAAACGGATGCAAATAATAAACTTTCATGATTGTGAATAATTGCAATGTCATGCGAGTATAACCTTACCTATGCGTTAGCATGTGATGAGAAGGCAGGCGCCAGAACTTCAACTGATCGAATGCCCTGTAGTACGATTAGGGATGTGTGCTTCGACTAATTGATCATTCGTTTAAACTGAAGTTTTCGACTAGTCTAAAGTAAGAAACCCCCTTAGACTTGTGTGTGTATATATGATCCATTTGAAAAAATGAATCAAACAGTCAAACCCCCTTATTAATGCCGCTAAAAACAGGTCATAAATACAGTACACTTGCCTTGTGTTATGACTTTTCTGAAGCCTTCTCCCTCAACAAAACGGAGCGGTAACATGTCTTGTTGCTGTCATCTCAGAGATAAGTCAATGTTGAAGTGAATGATGCAATGGGCATTACTTACTTCGGCTATCACACCTACGAGTATGCACTGAATATGGTTATGCATGGCTCCAGTGGAATTATGCCAGTTTGACATCATGACACAGCTTACATAAAACTTTTGAGTTTTTTTTCTAATTCAAAATACTCCCGCGCCTTGCTTGCCTATCGAGCGGTCATTTCTGAGCTCGCCACAACTGACATGAAGAAAAACGTATGAAAAATCTGAGTTAAAATTAAAAGAATAGCCTACCTCTTAAGGTATTATTTTAAGGTGTTATTTAAAATGCTTTTAAATAGTTTTTATTGACAAAATAAATGAAACAAAAGTAAACGGCAGCTGCTTCTTTGGCCGACTGGCCCACATAGGCTACATAAACAAAACCCAACTTAAATGTCCCAGGCCTGGTCCTCTTCCTCCACTGTCATTGCTCCTCCTTTTATCCTTCTGGAGCTCCCGGTGTGGCGTGCGGGTGACGTTCATTTAACGCTCGCGCCACCATCTTCGCTCTGTTTTCACGGATCTTGGGCGTGCTTTGCTCGTCACAGTAACATTAAAACAACAGTAATTTGAACGATAAAATCTTGGGTATTTTTTTCCTCGTGTAATCGACTATTGTTTTCAGTGTCAACTAGTAGCAGCTGTACCGTTTTAGTCGACTACTCTTTCACATCCCTAGGCACGATACTATGATATTTCTTAAAAAGCAGATCGTGGGACATTTTAATTGTCCACGGTGAAAAATTGTGCATTTAGACCTGCAGAGGTCTTTAGAAGATTAACCAGGTCATGAACATATCAAAGCGAACTGGGCATTGTGATGCAACACACTACAATGGACGCTTCAATACCTTACAGCATTGTGCATTTATTTTGTAATTCTGCTAGGTGCTAGTAGTGTCACAGAAACTGCATACTTCACCTTTAAAAAGGGGCAAAAACACATCGCTGTAAAGGAGTGGAATGTGGCAAAATAACTCTCAATCATCGTCTTATTGTTGGAAGCTAAAATGGAAACACAGTTCCTGTGCATATAAGCAATGTGTTCCTCTCTTGAGTGGTCAAAACAGAAGCTAAATAAGGTACTGCATTTCAAAAATCACTTGGCAGTTTTCTCAAATGTAATAATATATATATTTTTTTTAAATGGAAAATTGCCCCTCTAATTCAGTTTCCATGGCAACATTAATCCTCTCCTACCATTCTGAGATCCCTCAGAATTGCAAACACACTAAGGTGATGCCTCAGCTGCACTGTATCGTGTGACGCACCTTTCACATGAGTCACAAGAACTCATTCAAAGTGACAAGTGGCAGGGAGGATTTGAAGATATTGAATATTAAATGTGCGAGGCAACCTATAATCTAAACAACTATTTCATAAATCTTCATTTGACACCTGAATGTCACCTTGTCTCACTGATTGCTTGACATTTGATTCTTGTACTGCAAACACATTTTTTTTTGTGCATGCATATACACATGCATGTCAAACATTAGCTTCCACTACCTTTTTCTTAGTATTTCTTTTCTTCTCACCCACATAAATGTTGATTAGCTGATTCTCATCTGGTCAGAAGATAATAGGACAAAACATGTTGAAAGTACACCTCTGCCTATCATGTGACCAATTGACAGAACTGGCTTTTGCCTGAACAATGCAGAGACGATTACTAGCCAGGCTAAGGAAGAACTCTGCTTGAGTGTAACTGTACACCAGGGAATTATGGGTAATTAGCCATCATAAATCAAGGCCCAGGCACCTGTGTTTCCTTTCAACCATTCATAATTTGGAGAAGAAATCTGCTGTGTCCTAAATAGGCCTCAGCAATACACAATTATATTTTCAGAAATTTAATATGCGAATATTTATGTATTTGCTATGAAACAAATGAAAATAGTTTAAAATCATGAAATAAATGTGTGTGTGTATCTATGTATGTGTATGTATGTATGTATATATATATATATATATATATATATATATATAAAATACATACATACATACAGGTGCTGGTCATGTAATTAGAATATCATCAAAAAGTTGATTTATTTCACTGATTCCATTCAAAAAGTGAAAGTTGTATATTATATTCATTCATTACACACAGACTGATATATTTCAAATGTTTATTTCTTTTAATTTTGATGATTATAACTGACAACTAAGGAAAATCCCAAATTCAGTATCTCAGAAAATTAGAATATTGTGAAACTGTGTGTGTGTAAATATATATATATCAAAAAATTATCTGGTGTATATATTGAGAACAATTAATGTATCTATTAATGTATATTTCCTGCGACTGAATTGTAAGACAATCGCAATCATAAATCTCCAACCTCTTAGCTTTCAGATGCACATTGTCCCTTCACATCCACCATCCTCTCATTTACTCATTAGACTCTCTTGTCCCGCTCTCCCGTGTCAGTGTGAGGTGTCAGCGAGAATGTCTCGCCCCTCCCTCTCCAGTCTGAGGCTGTGGTCGAAACATTGCGTCATCTTGACAGAGAAAGCTGTGCCGCCCCTCTGCAGTAGTAACACTCCTGTCCTTCCTCTCAGCCATTTTGGCACACAAGTATTAAGCAGTATCTTACCACTTGTCACTTAAGTGAGAGTTGATATTTGAGGTCTTACATATTTAATGCTTTGGATTCATAAAATGGGCTATAGAAGGAAGACATTTCAGTGTTGTTGTTTATTCATAACTCTGAGGTTTTAGAGCTTAAATTTATTGCAAACATTATGGTTATTTATTAAATTGATGGATAGTTCTGACTCTACTTCTGACTCTGATTGAACAGGTAATATTCAAAGGAACTGTAAAATACTAGTGCACACCTGTGACTATTTGTTCTATATTATTGTACCAAATCACATGCCAAATGTTTAGCTGAAGTTATACTAATGATCTATATTACTTTGTGGAAGAATTTATTTACTTATTATTATTATTATTATTATTATTACTTAGAATTATTATTTACTCACAATTGTGAGTTTGTCACGCAGTTCTGAGAAAAAAGTCTGAATTGCAAGATGGGCAGAATTGCGAGATGTAAACTCACAATTGACCCTTTGCAAAGACCGCCCCCTTTAGTTACTGTTGCTATGTCCTGTTGGCTTGTTAGCCATGCGCTCTCATGCCACACATGCTCTCACACAGTGAAAAATACATCCCGGAGCAAAAAGGACACTGACAACGTGTCGACAGACACGACAGAGCAGGTTACTTTTGATATGCAACAGTTTCATATTTAAAATACTGTAATTTTTTTCATGAAGTTTAAACAATAAATAGCGTCTAGTGTGTGTTTAATGTGTGGTGACAGAACGCTGTAGCTCCTCGTGAACCGATCATCTCTTCATACTAGTTCATTTATAGCATCAAATAAACATGAATGAACATCAGAAGGAATGTTGTTTCAAGCGTGGAAAGATGTGAATACACACAATTGTTCAAGTTCAAGTTCACCAACGTTAATCTACTAACTCCCCTGACTGCTTTGTCGGACAAAATGGCGGATTCTGGGTTATGATTGGTCAGATCGCCTGTCAATCAAACTGTCAGGTCATTTGCGAGGAAAAATTCATAATTTTCAGAAGTTAAGATTAGCCTTTTTATTTATTTAGTGGCCGATACAAGCTTCCATAACTGATTTATTAATTAGCATAAGTAAAAGTAACTATTTTTATTTTTTGCTCATGGCCCAGTTTCAGCATTGGCATGTTTTATTTCTGGTGACGTTCACACAGGATGCAAACCAACACAGGAATTCAAAGGAGAACTTATCATTTAACATTATCATTGTTCTATAAAGCGAAAACTTTTGACAATCAAAGTCAATTCGACACATCTCTACATAAGCCAACAATTAAAAATGGTGCAAGTGGGATATAACGGCAAAAACAACAGCACGAGTGCCTTCCATGAGTTTGGTGGACTTTAGAGAGGTTTGGGAACATTTATAATTCTCATTGAAAACACAAGTATAAATTAAACTTCAAAATGTAAATTTTGGCACTACAAGTCAGTTTTCTGCGTGAAGAAATTAAAACGTACATTCAAAAATATTATAATTTTGCTAACAAAATTCCAGTGTAGTAATAATGATCATTTTTTTGTAAACTGTAAATAAATAAGAGTTAGCCCTAACATTGTTAACGACACATCCGCACAATAATACTACTGCTTGCTTTGTATTAATACTACTTGGTATTGTTACTTTCACAAAAAAGGTGTTGTGACAACCCAATTATTTTACCACTAAATTATAATTTTTTTTCTCTAATGTCTTTAATGCCTGTTGCTTTGAGATTCTCTGTTCATGTAATGACGGATAATGTGTGTTTCTTTTCAGTTTTCTGTAAACTTGTTCAGGACTCTGCCACCCTCTTCCAATCCCACGGGAGCAGAGTTTGACCCCGAAGAGGATGAACCCACTCTGGAGGCCGCTTGGCCCCACCTGCAGGTGTGTGAGGAGCTTTATATTATCATCTCACTGATTATCAAGCGTTCTAAAATCAGCTCTAAAAGCCCTGTCATATTTATCAAAATCTTAAGTTTATTAGGGTGCACAATAATTGCTAAACTGATAATCACGATTATTTTGTTGAAAAACTATAATCACGATTTAATATCTAGATATACCAAAGAAAGAAAGATAAGTTAACACACACACACAGTAGCAGCAAATCGCACACGCGGGTTGCCACATGCAGGAAAGATAGTGGAGGCGTGTTGTCTCATTTTTTCCAGAGCTGAGTGCAATGCATATCCAAGATAGATGAAGCAAGAGAATTCTCAAGTATTAAGTTGTTAGCTTTAGCATGCTTGAATCAAAGTCGATTGCAGAACACTATTTGTGTGGGTCACAGAGTTGCTACCTGTGTAGAGCGTAGCATTCCAGTCACTTCTGAGGTTTCCTGCCGGCTTGATTTCAGCGAGGCAGCTCACTAGGTTTTGGAACAAACCGTCTGTCTCCAATTATTAAAAAGGCCAGAACTGGCAGCATTTTATTGTTTTGGTGGCCAAGAGGGCCTGACAGATACATTAATCATGTATTAATCTTTATCTCTCATTCTCTCCTTCTCTTTCTCCCTTCTTCAGCTGGTTTATGAATTCTTCTTAAGGTTCCTGGAGTCACCTGACTTCCAGCCCAATGTTGCCAAAAAATACATCGACCAAAAGTTTGTACTGTCGGTGAGTGTCTTTTCTTCATCATGGTTTGTCCTCATCAGCACAAAATCAGAGATGATAAACTATCCCTCTGTTGTGAGTGTCAGTAAGGAAAATGGAGTCCAGCTGCTGTTACTGGTTTTATATTCATGTTGCAGGGAAGTGATCAGCACTTGTCTGCGTAGCATATTAATGGCTTGTTTCTACAGACCAGTACAGTACAGTACACTACACTACGATTTAGGACGGTAATCCTTGATCTGCCTTTCGATTTCACCGCCAACAGTACCCTTACTTGATGCCGGAAAGTAGTGATCAATGTGAAGAAGAAATAACAACGGAGGACATGCAGCAGATCTTGTTCTTGCTTCTTGGGATATACAGTGGTACATTGCTGTGCACTCTCATTGTGTTTCAACTGTACATTTAAAAAGAAATGGCACCTCGTGTTGTCATTCTCCTTGTAACACTGAAAGTGACAATTCTCTGTCAACCAATCAACATTCTGCAGTGAGTCTAGCTCCATCCTTTAGGTACTGGACTACTGTGCTAGGTACCCCAACAGAAGGGTCCCAAAAAAGTGTTACGGCACGGTTTGGTATTTTGGTACCATTCACAACTTCTGACAATGGAAACAGAAATAATTGCGTACTGTACTGTACCGTACCGCTTGGTGGAAAAGAGCCGTATGTCAAGTTTAAAGCAAGGGTGTATCGACATGCCAACATCTTTGTGGTAGGGATGTTCTGATGAAGGTTTTGCGCCTCTGAGTTATTGAATACTGAGTTTCTTCTGAGTCTCAATCTGATACTTGTATTCTCCTAGTGCTTGGTGCACATTTCAAGTACATTAAAGTTATTAAAATTAATACTATATACAGGACCATACAAAGAGCTTCTCGGGGGCAGGAGCTCACCTTAAAAAAGTGGACATCTTTCACTGCAGAGTAATTTCAATATAACAATTACATATATACAATTACAATATAACAATTTTTATTTATATATATATATATATATATATATATATATATATATATATATATATATATATATATATATATATATATATATATATATATATATATATAAACTATTCTGAAACTGTAACTTGACAAACTACAAGCTACTCATAAGTTAAAGTAAAGATACAGTCAAGCTACCCTTCTGAAAAAGTAGTTAGTTTTTATTTTTTGTAATTACATTCATTGTTTATTACAAATAATTGATAACTGCCACCTATTGCACAGCACATCTGTGTGACATTTGATAAAAAATAAAGGATCGGGCATAGGATAGCGGATACCAATCAGTGCTTAAATGCTTATTCGGCCTTGATACCAATCCTTGAGAGCGGCTCAAGACATCCCTACGTTCTGCACTTTAGTGGATGTTTTTTTTTTTTTTTTTTTTTAATTGATGTGTTGTCTGATTTCTAGAGAGCAGGATTCTGGGCCTTGAATTTTACTGGCCTTTCAGTGTTTTCAAGAGTGTGCTGTGGAATACATTAGATATGTTTACATGCACTATTTTTCAAATAAATCCAATCTCATTTAAGGTTATGAAAGTACTGTTTATGTGAACCCTAAAAGTTGCTGTCTGATTCACATATTCGTTTACATGTGCACTAGTTGTATTATGAACAAAACTTTAGCGTATGCGCAGTCACCATGCTCAGAACGTGAAAAGGCCGCCGTGGTAATGTCACTGGAGCATAATTGTTATTTTTGGCTTGATGACATATCTAAGGCCCTGTTTCCTGGTATTAAGATGCGTTTTGGTCGATTGGATCAAAGTGGATGAGGAAGACACATTCCTGTCCACTTTCAACCACTTCTGTCCTGATTTTTTTTTTTTTTTTTCCCGAGGGGAGGGTCTATGGGCGGATAAATGTACGGGTTTTATCAGATCTTTCAATTTAATGGACAAATTAAGCATGCGCGATGAACATGTGAACCCTACCGGAGATGACAGGAAAACATACGGAGAGCAGCATCTTTCGTTTCTGCTCTGACAGCCACAAGACTAGTTAAACGCTGTGAGTGTTAGAAATCAGGAATGGTGAGAGAACATGCTTGGTATGTTTTTTTTATTTTCAAACCAAACTTGGGTCTTGAGCTGACAAAGCTGTCTTGCCAGCATGCTTCCCATAATGTTAATGTGTCAGTAGGCGGTTTTAGTGGCTGTTCGAACACAATCGACCACATTAGCGTCTACACTATGAAAGCAATCTGGTCAAATGCGTTTTCACTACCTCTGCAAGCGTTTTCACTACCTAGTCGAAAGTGAAAAAGCTATAAACATTTTACACTCAGTTTACAGCCGAATTTAGCATCGTAGACTTGTGATCCGATCGACCAAATGCATCTTAGGTGGAAACGGGACCTAAAAAGAAAGCTGAGATTTATGTCACTGGAGCTTTTTTTAGCAAATATTTAGTAAATTTGTCTCATCCACTGACTAGTTTGTACGATGTGAGACGTAAATAAATATATGCAAGTTTGAATGACACAAAACATTTGTAAACATTACTCTTTACGACTACGATATTTTTTTAATCCGATTGTGAAAGTAGTTGTTTCAGGCGTTTTCTTGTTTTAATTTTTTCCTTTTGATCACATTATTTCAGGTCTACACCACCTGAGTGTCTGCAGGTGTTTTCCGTTCACCTTCCGTTTCCGACCCTTCGCAAAGACCCGCCCCCTTTAGTTATTGTTGTGTTGTCCAACAAGCCATGCGCTCTCATGCCACACATCATGTTCTCACACAGTGAAAAATACATCGCAGAACAAAGAGGACACTGACAACACGTCCACAGACAAGACAGGTGGCTTTTGATATGAAAAGTTTTCATATTTAATACATCGTAATTTTTTAAAGAATTTTAAACAATAAATAGCGTCTAGTGTCTCTTTAATGTGTCGTGACAGATCGCTGTAACTCCTTCAAGCGGCTCGTGAACCGATCATCTCTTCATACTAGTTCATTTATAGCATCAAATAAACATGAATGAACATCAGAAGGAATGTTGTTTCAAGCGCAGAAAGACGTGAGTACACACAATTTATCAAGTTCAAGTTCACCAACGTGAATCTACTAACTCCCCTGACTGCTTTGTCAGACAAAATGGCGGATTCGGGGTTATGATTGGTCAGATCGCCTGTCAATCAAACTGTTTGCGAAGGGTCAATTAAGTTATCAATCTGATTATTTGGATGCATGTAAATGTAGCTACTGGGTATGATGGGGTATGAGAACACATTTAACTATTGTGCTGATGGATTCAGTTGATCTTATTTCTTTTCAGCTTCTGGAGCTTTTTGACAGTGAAGACCCCAGAGAGCGAGACTTCCTAAAAACCATCCTGCACAGGATCTATGGAAAGTTCCTGGGGCTGAGAGCCTACATCCGTCGACAGATCAACAATATATTCTACAGGCAAGCTGTCTAATTAATCCACCTCTGCATACGGTTATCAAAACGTTCTCATTCACAAACTTTGTAACAGTAGACACAGAAACTGTGAGCTCTTAGAAGCAAGTCTGTCTTTGAATCAGCCAAGTTGGGCATTTGTGAGAAAATGTGAGATGGGCGGCTCTTCCTGAATTCCTCCATTGAGTCGATGTCCTTGATCTCTCACTGTAGGTTTATATACGAGACGGAGCATCACAATGGAATTGCGGAGCTCTTAGAAATCCTAGGAAGGTGAGTGTGACCACTATCAGTGTTGCCATGACAAATCTGATAGGAGGTCTTTCTCTGTTTGCTGACCTGAAAGTACCTGTCTGTCACATGACCAATCTCATGTTCTTCCCACAGCATAATTAATGGCTTTGCCCTGCCACTGAAAGAGGAGCACAAAATGTTCCTCATCAGAGTGCTACTGCCTTTACACAAAGTCAAGTCTCTCAGCGTCTATCACCCACAGGTATGCTTAAGGAGATTTCTCTTCTGAAAATATTTGTTTTGTTGGGGACTTTTATATAGAAAGGATTGCTTTCACTATAGGGGTTAGTGATTTATATGAAAACAAATCGTCCTCTAAAAATCACTAGGTGCTTAATGCAATTACTTTCAATGATTGCGTTAACCACCGTTGGTTTAAATCCTAAAATTTGATTTGATTTGGCTGATTGGCGTCCTAAGAGGGTAATCATTTAGAATAACACTGGGATGTTTCACTGTTTTTATCTTTCCACTTATCCATTTAAGCTTATTTTGGAGTTATCCTTTGAGGAAGAAGAAAAATATGCAAACTGCAAAATTATGCTGTACTGAATACTGAATGCAAGACTCTGATTACCTGTGGCTGAACAGCACTCTTGCTTGCATGATTTAAAAATAAAGTCTGAACCAAAAAATTAACCTTTTTAAGGTCAACTTAAGTGCTGTTACATTACAGCATATTGGAGACCTTTTTTCGCAGCTAATTGTTATTCCAGATGTTATTTAACAACTTGAGGTAATACGTACAGTTTAATAACTTCTCTTAATGTTTGACATTGGAACAAGCGCAAGTAGGAAAGCTTTACAGCATTTAGGCCCCGATATACTCACAGCGAAGTTCTTTTTCGTTCTTCGTTTATGGGTAAAACGTAGTTCGAAATACATGAGCAGCGTTATACTGTTATCGAACATCTGACACCGCCCACACTGCTGACAGTGACGTTTAGATGAGTATGTAATTATGTGGTACATGCTTTCCTCTCGATAACAAATTAATCGCACCACTAAATTGAGAAAACGGTAAGATTTTTTTAAATAACGGATAAGAAAAGCATCAGATCATCATGGCAATGTGGATATGCCTGCACAAGCTCTGCATTTCGGCACTCTAGTAGTCACGTCACGTTTATTTATATAGCACTGGATACAATAGATTGCTTAAAATCAAGCAGCTTCACCATATTAAACATGATAAACAGTGTCAGTGTCTCATTTCATCAGAAGAACAACAACTTCATTTTCTACTATAAAGCGACTCAAGTGTGCATGTTTTCACTCGCAGGCGTTCACAGGCCAAATAAACCATAAAATATTTCCGCATGAAAGAAGGCGGAGCCTCAGCGCACACCTACCTATTACATAATCGCCACGGACCAATGGTAGTACGAAGGTGTTTACCAGCCGAAGCAAACTTTTCCAGAAAGTTCGCTTTGGCAGCTGTTTCGAACTCCCAAAACGAAGTTCCTGATTTTGTTCCATCAGTTTGTTCTTCAATCGCACTTGAAGTATATCGGGGGCTTTAGCAACAGTAAATTACGGGGCTTGGTCCAGTTCCACACCACACCTCTTTCTAACAAGCTCTTGAATTTTTTCTTGCATATCCACATTTTAAGAATTCATATTTACCAGTTTAATGCTTCATCCAGCATATCGCCCACCCCTGCCTCACTGTGTACATAGTCTATAATTTATGGATTAAGTATTAGAAGTTATGATGTTTTGCACATTGTATTAATAGAATGAGGAATAGCACTGGCCCAGTGTTAGTCATCCTATTGTGTTCTTTTTGGAAACAATAATTTCCTGTGCTTTCAGCTGGCCTACTGTGTGGTGCAGTTTTTGGAAAAGGACAGCAGCCTCACTGAACCAGTAAGATTTACAGCCTTGGCAACTGCACCATTTCCTGTCCCTAATATTAACATTTAAAGTTTTTTCTGTATGAATTCTTTATTCATGTTGAGCTTGAGCATACCATATGGTGCAAAGATAGCTTTCTCAGCTATTTGTCTTCATCTTCTGCATCAGGTGATTATGGGCCTGCTGAAATTTTGGCCCAAGACCCACAGTCCTAAGGAGGTGATGTTTCTCAATGAGCTGGAGGAAATCTTGGATGTCATTGAGCCCTCAGAGTTCGTTAAAGTCATGGAGCCTCTGTTTAGACAGCTGGCCAAGTGTGTATCAAGTCCACACTTCCAGGTATGACAGCTTTGATCTCGTTCCATCACTGAACATTGGGCATCATTTACAGCATCTTTTAAATATCGTTGTCGTATGTAAAACCTTGTATCTCCATATTGTCTTCATTTTTTTCATAAATCATTACTATTGGTCACCCTTTTTGTCTGTTTGTGGGTTTTGCACATAATTAACCAATGAAAAGTATTAAAAGCTTTTGACTAAACCTTCGTAACTCCGTTAGATCCTCAAACTGTCGGTCAAACCTCAAACTCTTGCCACGCCTCTATCATGAATGAAGTGCCACACGCACTTTGGACCGTTTCTGCCTGGTTGCAATGCAAGGGTAAACAAAGAACGGGTTCTTTGAATACATCACTCTATGTAAAGGCTAATGTTTTATTTATTTGGAGTGGAGAAGAGTGTCTTAGTCTAGCATTTGTCATCAAGTCAGCCAATGCTGTCTCAAATATCCTGTGCATAGCACTTTGTCTTTAGTAACAGGAGATTTTGGCCAAATGACAGAAAAAACTGAGCGCCCACATATCTACAGTAAACTTAGATGCACTCATTGCTTCTGATGTGGCCGTTCTAATGACAGACAAAACATACATGTCTGAAATTAGCTGTGTTATTTGAGCTTGATTTTGGTAAAATGTTCATAACATAATGATACACGCAAGTGTCTGACTCCATAATAAAGACACAATATCAACAATGCGGTGTTTAATTATTCCATTTCCTGAAAAGAAGCCGACACCAATATAAAAAGAGTACTAGCATATGCATATGAAGTGGATTGATCTGTAATGTCATGTGTGTTCCAGGTTGCTGAAAGAGCATTGTATTACTGGAACAACGAGTACATCATGAGCCTGATCAGCGACAATGCCGCCAAGATCCTCCCCATCATGTTTCCCGCTCTCTACAAGAACTCCAAGAGCCACTGGAACAAGTATAGCCACACTTTGACAGATTGCGAACAGTCACAATCTGTTCTTTCCATTAAGACACATCTTTTTCAAAAAAGCTTTCTTACAATGAATGAACAGCCGAAGAAAGAAACGTTCTGTTCAAATGTCTGTGGTAATAATGCTGTTTCCTCCTGCAGGACAATCCACGGGCTTATCTACAATGCTCTAAAGCTCTTTATGGAGATGAACCAGAAGCTGTTTGATGACTGCACTCAGCAGTACAAGGCTGAAAAGCAGAAGTAAGTAAACAAGGGAAGAAAGGGAGAATATGAGGAAGGGCAAAGGGAGAAAAAAGGTGTGAAGATTGTAAAGGATTGTTCTGACATAAATTGTTTAAGAAGGTCTTGTCTGCAGTTGTCATTTACTGTCTCAAATCCTAGTGAACTACAAAGAGAGAGACAGCATTTTGGGCATCGAACATGCCCAGAGATGATGTCTAGGTAGGCAGTTCTCTAGATTTTGAGACCCAATGACTGTCTTTGTTCTCTAAGCAGAATTACTAAGCAAGTTGGTTTTGTTGAGCTAAGCTTGTGGCAACCATATGAATTCACATACGAGTTATTTTCTCTGACATATCCTAAACTCTGTTGTTTTACTGTTCTCCCCTAGAGAGAAGTACAAACTTAAGGAACGGGAAGAAATGTGGCATAAAATTGAAGAACTAGCAAAACAGAACCCTCAGGTAAATGTCTTCTACTGTACTGATACTTTTTAAATATAATATTAAAATCATTTATAAAGGAACACTGAAGACTGGAATAACGACTGCTGAAACACTGTTGCGAGCACAGGAATAGAGAAGTTAATTTAAAATATTACTGTTTTGACTGCATTTTCGATCAAATTAATGCAGCCTTGGTGAGTATGAGACTTTTCAAAAACATACTTACTGACCCCAAACCTTTGAATGCTAGTGTACACAGAAAAGATCAAATACGACACGATCAAACAGTCAGTATTCAAGGTATGCACTTAACCTAAATTTGTTTAGTTTAACTAAATTTGAATATCGCATAAAACTTTTGCAAATAAAGCATCCCCATCCATTGAGCCGAAGAGAACAAAATCGTCGCTTCCTGGTAAAGTGGTGCTAAATCAATAAGACCATCTCTGGCTAAATATCGCTAAGAAAAATTTAAGTGGTTGCAGTAGAATCCACTGTATATAATATTTTTCATATATAATAAATGACTAATTTATTATAAATTGTCTTGCTTTCGGAGGCGGATGCCTGCTGTTTGGGAACGCAATCTTGTAAGACTGTTCTGAGAGGGAATTATACCAAACCACTTTAACGACAGACTTTACTCAGGCATTTCAGAATGATCAAAATAACATTTCAGATACTGTGCAACGAGATCCTTCCACTGGTTAGTCCAGTTATGCCGTCCCATCACGCAAAGTCACATGACACTTTTGATGCGCATCAAGGAATATATTCAGTAAATGTGTTTCCATCGTAGTTTATGCTTATGTTTTCTTATCAGATGTATGGAAATGTATCCGACTCAACTGAGTGCCTATGTTTTTTTTTTAATGCAGATTTTTAGAATTTATGCACATCTTGGCATTTCCGTCCAGCAGTTTGTTTGTTTTTTAAATGCAATATCCCAAATGCACATTAAAATTGGTGGATGGAAACGCAGCTAGTGAAGTCATATATTATAGGTGAAAATTACTTGAGAAATTAATTTGATCAGTTGCACAAGCTTTGTGTGCAGCTAATTTTTTTTATGTATCCTAATTAGAATTAATCAACTCAAAACTACTCCTGATGAGTATAATTATCACAACTCATCTCCCTGTGCTCTGAGGGCAAACACAAAAAGAACCCAGAGTTTAAACAGGATGTGATGATGGGATCCTGTGAATGTGTTTATTAACCACAAGTTTTGGATTTTTACAGAGTACAAAGGTTCAGCTGCGGCCCGGTCTGACTCAGGAGGAGGTGAGTCATTTATTTCTGTAACAGAATAGTTATTATGCATCTTACTTTTTGGGTTACTTTTATCTTTCCTACCAAGTTCTGTTTAGATGTAGGGTGGGTGGTATGAAAAAAAAATCCTATATGACTAACTCAATATCACAGTTTTTATTAGAAACTCAACAAAAATGGTTCATATTTTCATAACCACGCAGTTATGTGTTTTTTGCATAGTCCGGTAAATTAAACAAGTGATGCTTACTGCAGAACCCAAATGCTGTCAAGTGACCGCTCCCCCTCTCTGGACCTGATGAGTGGAGCTTAACGTAATTAGCTTCAGGATGTGGCTGGACCTTCAAGCTCCACCCATTATGTCTAAATACGGGGAGCTGGACATCAAGCAGCCTCTCAAATGAAATGCTTTAAAAGATGCTGTCTCATCTAATCACATTTTTTTTAAACGGTAAAATTAAGAGAGTTCACAATCTGAATTATTTTTGGAGCCTTTGTGAAATAGCTGATAAACATGCACATCATTTGAATTCTGTATTAATGCTGCAAGTTGTGGTAAACACAACACCCCTTAACAATATATTTCCTGTTCTCCCATGTAAATAACATAAAGCAGTCTTTCCTAGCTGAGCAGATGTATGTTCAGATGTGAAACGGCTTCATGTATTTGTGTGTGTGTGTGTGTGCAGTACATGATGTATAATGAAGGGATGCCGTTGTACTCGATGGAGACAGAGACTCCTACAGCCGAGGACATCCAGCTGCTGAAGAAGACTGTGGAAACAGAAGCCTCACAGGTACAATCAAACGAACACTTGTAGATCTTCACAGGAACAAAACATGCATTGTGCGTTAACTAATGTTAACAAGATTTTAATAATGTATTAGTAAACGTTGAAATTAACATTAATTCAGATTAATAAATGCTGTGTGAGTGCAGTTCATTATTAGTACATGTTAACTAATGAACCTTATTGTAAAGTGTTACCATTATTTTTATAATATCCCAATATAGTAATTTTTACTTAAAATAAGGTTGTTACAATGTCAAAATGTTAGATACCATTGGAATTTCAGATTTCAGTATCACAGCAAAAACCAATACTTGCCTAACTAACGTGAGTAAAACGTTCTCAAGCTTTAAGAAGAAAAAAACATTACGAGCGCTGAATACAGCAGAGCCAGGATACAAATAAACAGTGCTTGAAGTTTTTTTTAGGTAGGTCTAGTTTAAAAGAAGAAAGAAACATATAAATAGAATAAAGTGACAAGCATTATTCAGTATTTTTCTTTTGCATGCAAATGTTAAACCTTTGTGACGACGCAGCTCGAGAGTGTTACCTCGATAGAGACCATAATCCAAAATCTCTAGTAGTTGGTTCTACTAAATTTCTACCTGTTTATATTACCCACCCCTCCTCAAGCCCAAAGTATATATATTTTTATACGTATGCTAGGTCATGTGGGAGGGTTAATTGATAGCCATAACTAGTTTTAAAAAGTGCATAGACATTTTTATCGTTCATAACATTTAGAGAGAAACAGAGCAAACACTGGACAAAGATGAAACTTACTAGTGCATACACTGTATGTTGAGCCCCTGTGTTTGCGGACACTGTCAAATGGAGTCTGCTTTAAAAGGTGTGTATGCCGTGTCAAAACTTATGTGTGTTTTGGGTATTAGTCTTGCACTGTCTCAAGAATATAACCGTTTTCTTTTCAGGGAATGAAAGACATCAAGAAAGACAAGGTTTTGATGAGGCGAAAGTCTGAGCTGCCGCAGGACGTCTATACTATAAAAGCCCTGGAAGCTCACAAGCGAGCAGAGGAGTACCTGACGGCCAACCAGGAAGCTCTCTGACGGGGGAGCACCACCACCCTCCACCGCGCCTAAACTGTTCCTTTCGTCTTGGTCCAAAATTGTCGCCTGCTGTAACCCACCTCTCTATTCCTCTGCCTCTATCCCATACTCCTTCCTCCCTCACTGTTGGAGAGCCCCATCTGCAAAAATCCAGTCCACAGAGCAGTGGAGAGCTCCCATGCACTCTGCCCTGATTCCCACGCCTGCACAAACTCTTTCCAAAATCATCTCCGACCATAGCTGCTGATCCCCACACCGAACAGAAGCGACCGCTGGGTTGGTAGAAAGCAGTGTGGGTTACAAGTAATCAAAGTATGCTCTTGTTGTTTTTCTCTCCACGCTTTATTTTGTCCACTTTATGCTGTCTCCATTTGTCCGCATGTTCCCTATCCCATTTTTACCACTGCTTGAGAGCTTCTCCTTTATTCCAATCACTGCCTCTGTAAATCCATCTGCAATGAAGGGGCAACACTTAACTAAATGAATCATGTTACTGGAGATATGGAGACCCTGTCCTGGATTTACTGCATCCGGCTCCTGTGTGGGCGGAGCGTAGGGATGGTAGCCAAATGGGAGTGATCAGGGTTATTCTTGATGTCAAAGAACCAATTAGTGAAACTTGTTTCTTACAAAACAAGGCTTTATGAATCAAACATGCAAGTTTGAGATTTCAGCTCGCATGGGATTGTGAATCTATTTCAGATGCTTCCCTAGACAGGTCTGCTTGTACATCTGAGAAGGGACTATGAAATTGTTTCTCCATAGCGACCTGGTGCTGTAAATGTTTCATGTAGTCAGTTTTGAGATCTAAGATCTTGACCAGCACACATTAGGAGGCAGAGGCTGAGGAGATCAACCTAATCTGTTTGCTGTAGACGTGTTTATGATCATGATCAACAACAAAAAAAAGTGAGAGCTTTGTGGAAGCGATCACCTCTATATTCACCACCAGCAGAGCGCTTGATGAAAATGCTGTAATAGTAGTATACAGTCCGTTTACAGTCGCAGAAAAGAATGTGATCTAAACGCATGCGCCAATGGCCTATTGGTCCACACTCCACTTACACTTGTACGCATCAATGTTTTATTTTTGTTTTAAAGGATTAGTTCACTTCAGAATTAAGATTTCCTGATAATTTACTCGCTCCGATATCATCTAAGATGTTCATGTCTTTCTTTCTCCAGCCGAAAAGAAATTAAAGGTTTTTGAGGAAAACATTCCAGAATTTTTCTCCATATAGTGAACTTGAACAGTTACCAACATGTTGAAGGTCCAAACTGAAGTTTCAGGGCAGCTTCAAAGGGCTCTACACGATCCCAGACGAGGAATAAGAGTCCTATCTAGTGAAGTGATCTGTCATTTCATTTTCTAAAAAATAAATAAATATGCTTTTCAACCACCAATGCTCATCTTGCACTGCTCTGCGATCCGCCACGCATGACGTAATCATGTTGGAAAGGTCACATATGATGTACGAATTACATTTTCTCCTCCGTCAAAATCATCTGACATCACTGTTTTATCTTTTTTGTCTTTGCACATTTGCTTTGTAAACACTAGATCGATACTTCTGCCTAAGTAACGTGTGACTTTTCCAACGTGACTACGTAATGCATGGCGCATCGCAGAGCAGTGCAAGTCGAGCATTTGTGGTTAAATAGTATATCATGTTTGTCTAACTTTTTGCTAGATAAGACTCTTATTCCTCGTCTGGGATCGTGTAGAGCCATTTGAAGCTGCATTGAAACTGCAATTTGGACCTTCAACATGTTGGTAACTGTTGAAGTCCACTATATGGAGAAAAATCCTGGAATGTTTTCCTCAGAAACCTTTAATTTCTTTCCGATTGAAGAAAGAAAGATGTGAACATCTTGGATGACATGGGGGTGAGTAAATTATCAGGAAATCTGAATTCTGAAGAGAACTAATCCTTTAAGATTTATACCTCTTGAATAGATTCCCATGAAATCGCACCTCCTAGATTTTGAAAGTTGTCTTGTTTTGCTTCATAGGTTTCTGTGATTGTATAAAAACTAGACAAGAACGAAAAACAAACTCCCGTTGAACTTTTAAAAACGAAACCGTTCAAGATTGGGAACTACCGTCCTGCCCCAGATTGTATGTCTTATTTTTGTTATTGTTTTCACTTTAAAGCGCCTAAGCAATATATATATAAATATATATATATAAATATAATTTTTTTTTTTCAGGTATTAGAATGGTAAGGAAAACCATCCACTGGTCTAGTGTACGATCAAGCGCTATACAATCCTCCTAATAGGACTATATACACTTAAAGAGAAAAGATACTCGCTTACCTGTCCAGGCTTAATATGTGGAAAAGCGACAAGCTGCAATTGCCGTTGCGACTACTTGTGTGCTGTATATTGTCATGTATATTGCTTACGATTGTGCCCTTGCCCTTCAGTATTCCCTCTTTCTGCCCCTACTTCATCTTTTCTTTAATTCTGTTTGCTTGTATGACTCCATTCTGATGCTTGATGTCCCCTCTCTGTTGTAAAGGTCTGTCTCGTGAAGTGTCACTTTGATCATTCCAATAGTGAGGGAACATTTAATCCTACTGGCTGCTGGACAACACAACACTTTATTGCTATCCAGTGTGCAGCTCTGTATTTCGCCCCTTCTGAATTCAAGCTGCTACTTTTTCCATCGCTCCACACGTGCATACGTTTCGACTCGTGCTATTACAGCCTATAGTATGCAGTGCGGAGGTGAAGTCTTTAAACCATTAGCCGTTTGAAGTCGTTACGTTACGTCACCTCACCTCAGTGTACGGGAATGACTTGTCCATGCAATCAAGAGCATGAATTGCCAACCTAGCTGCCTCTAAATAGACCAAAACATTCCAGAAACAATCAGAGGCAACTTCACTCTTGAACGCAGCATGCTTCCTTCCTCGATGGCGGATGGGGCCAGTGTTCAGCTTGTCCGGCAGCACCAAGAAACAGGGGGAAATTAAGAAAGTATGGGTCTCTCCACACTCACCCTTTCCCTCTTTCTCCCAGCCCTCCTTCCCAAGTCCGACACTAATCTTAAGCTGCTTTCCAGGTCATATGTACATATGTTGTACTTTAATTAGGTTGAGCATTACATAGTATGAAAGTCATATTTTGTACAGATGTTCATGTATGTACAGAACAAAAATAAAGAAACACAAAAGACGTGACGGCTATTTGTGTTGCTCGAGCCGTGTGAAATACATAAAGGATCAATCACTCATTGCACGTTGTCAACAACCAGATTAATGTAATTTGTGACTTTAACAGCACAAAACTGAGATGCACCATTACATGTTTATACTGTCATACAAAAGCAACCACTGAATCTTGCCAACTTCACTTTACAAAAAAAAGTTATTAAGCAAAAGAACCATACTGCATAATTAACACAACTGCGTTGGGACAAGGCTGAAATGTCTAGGGTTTTTCAGGACAATTTTTGCCAACTCTGTACACTTCTGTGCAACAGTTCAAAGCAATTAAAAGGTAAACTATTACATTTCCACTTCAAGAATTTCAGTCCACAGTTGGTATAAATCACAGGTGATAAATATGCCTTTTGGTTTGTTTGAGATGACGTCAGAAGCTCTGTTTAGCGTGTCTGCGGTGTGAGATGTGTAGAGGGAGAGATGAGGCTTCACTTGCGTTCCAGTCTCAGGCCTGCGGAGCTCTGTCTGGTCTGAAGCGTCTGCTGCACCATGTCCTTCCACTGGTCGTCGGAGATTTCCTGGGCCCAGGCAGGGATTCCCAGTGTCGGCAAATTGATGGCCGCCATGGTCCTTTTCACCAGCTCAACGTGATCTGTGAACAAAGAAGAAAATATCAAATGTATTGATCCTACATTGGTTATAAACACTTTTTTAATGTATCTATATTAATAAGATGATGGATATTTTATTGTACAAACTCGTTTTTGGATTTCGAATACCTTTACCATCATCTAATGACACCTTTTAAAAGGTTAGTTCACCCTTCTTATATAAAGCAACGAGAAGTAGTGACGACATGGTTAAGTCAACGTGACTACAGTGGTTCAATCTTAATGTTATGAAGCGACGAGAATACTTTGTGCGCAAAAATAAAAATAACTTAATTTGAACTGTCATATGCAGTTGATGCAGTAAACGCAGAGCTTCCGTGTTTATGTCCGAACGCTGGCTCATTATTGGCTGACGCGGTTCACGTGAGCAGCATGACACGTGTGTGTTGAAGCAGGAGCTGGCCAATAATGAGACTCGTTCTGACACAGAACCTGGAATTGTTGAATAAAATCTTTATTTTAGTGCACAAAAAGTATTCTCGTCGCTTCATAACATTAAGGTTGAACCACTGCTGTCACGTTGACTATTTTAACGATGTCTTTACTATTTTTCTGGACCTTGAATGTGGTAATTTCGTTGCTTTATATAAGAAATAAAAAAACTTCTCGGGTTTCATCAAAAATATCTTAATTTGTGTTTTGAAGATGACCATTCTTCTAAAATAAAAAATAAAAATTCTTCTAAAATACTAACAATTTAACACCCAAATATAATTTATGGTAATTTTTAAAAAATATTTCTCATACTGTACATAATGTTATGATCCCTAAATTCACTTTTATCTTAATTTTGTTTAGGCAAAATAGTACAGAATTTTAATATTGGCTATTTATAGGACAAAACGTGAAAGTACTATTATTTATTGTATTGTTTACTAATAACTAGAGGTGAAACGATACCCTCATATCACGACACCGAACTCACAATACAATATTGTGATACTCCCAAGATATATGGTAAAAGAATAACAAAAATATTCAGAATAAAAGAATATAACAGAATAAAAATATTCATAATTCTAACACTGAAACAGATTTATTTTACATGAATATGTTTGCACTCTGTCACTGACTAGATGTTTAAAATAATGTAGGCCACTTTTTACTGCTAATATAAGACATTTGGCATTATCGCGACGCACAAATATTCCTTCATTTATATTCAACATTATATAGTAGTTTGATGTAGTACTGACACTAAAACTCTGTGAACTTGAATTTTTTCTCACAGTAACTTTCTTTCTGGGTGAACTATGCACAACACATTTTGTCACTATAACCAAAATGATATTGTTGCATTTTTGTATATTGTGACACGATATTTCGTTACCCCCGCCCCTACTAATAACACATACCTAAGTTTAATAATAATTCCACTTGCTTTTTAAAAAAAATATGATTAATAATCCTTAAGTTAAACTCAACAGCTGTCTACTTTTTTTTTTATTTACTAGCATTACACTGTATTATATATAACGTCCATTTAAAAATGTCAGTCAAGTCGCATTTATTTTCACAACACATTGCTTGCTTTACAGAAAATCAATGTTAATGTTTATAATTCTTAATCTTTAGGATCATGTCTTAGCCATCATGGCCTAATGGTGAGGGAGTCGGGCTTGTAACCTGAAGGTTGCCGGTTTGATTCCCACACCAGCAGGAAATGAAGGTGGGGATTGGGAATGAACAGCTCTCTCTCCAGCTTCGATGACTAAGATGCCCTTGAGCGAGGCACAAAACCCCTAATTGCTCCCCTTGTAAGTCGCTTTGGATAAAAGCGTCTGCCAAATGAATAAATGTAAATGCAATCAAGATTCACCATATGTATATAGTGCTTTTTGTGAGTGTAATGCATAACCATTATGGATGACTTCAATGCTTTATTTTTAAGGCCAATTGCAAATTTCCCTCCAACACACTGACAGAAGAGTAATGAAATAATGACTGACACGACAGTACATCAGTGTTTTGACCCAAAGCCCGTTCTCTTGCTCACCTGCATCCATGGGAATGGACGCTTGACTCCTACAGGCAGCAGCTCCTTCAGGATCCTCCTCTTCATCGCTGTCAGGAGGAGGCTGGGGCAGGAACAGACCCATGGCCTGCAAAATGTCGACAACATCAGATTTAGTGGGTAAAACCACACTAGTACACACTTGCAAAGCCTCCTGTACCTCTATTCTGTCCTGGACGTCCTGGAGCTGCTCTGCGACGGTTCCCTCATCGGCTGGCTCTGTGTGTGAGCCGTTCATCCCGTCTGGGTCTTGATTCAGAGGCTGATAATAATATCCAGCGCTGTCCTCGTCTCCAGCGCCTCCTTCATCCTCCTCCTCCTCCTCCATGTCCTCTCCGCTCCACTCCTCCGGCACAGCGGTGTCTAAAGGCCGGTCCTGCACCACATCCTCCTCGGAGTTCGGTAAGATTCTCTCTGGACCCATCTCTCGGGCCCTCGCCACTTCCATTCACTGGCTGCTAACAGACACAGCAAGCATTTGACACTGCCGTCCCTTGACATGTTAAGAGAAGATCATGTTTGTTTTGTTGTATGGAGCAAACATCCATCTGTCAATGTAAGCTTAGGCTATAAAATGCGGCTAGGTCGAACACACTTACACTTCCAGGGTATTAACTAATGAACGCGACTGTTCAGCATATGGAGCAAATGATCTCTGGTCATTTTCTGTTACCTGTTTCTTCTGTCGAGCTCTTTTATCCAAATGTTTTGAGCAGATGTAGAGACTGGAGAGCTATTAATTGCTTCCGCTCCTGCGCAGAAGCAGGACTGCGCGTTGATTACGTCACGATACGTCGACGAGCTAGCTAAGCGGTTAAAATGTGTAAAAATAAAGGTATAAATTAAAATACTAAATGTTTTTGATTATTATTTGGATGCGTCATCAGGTTTATTTAAAATTATGTTTTTTTTTCAATACTGTGCGTTTCTTCTATTCGTGTACGTGAATATACGTACTTTGTTCTAATGTCGTTGTATTATATTCGAGATGTGAATGTTTTCTGTTCTTTTATGTGCTTATATATTCTGAAAAAAATAATATTTAAATTTATAAAGTAGCATAAGTGTATTCAATCTTTTAAGCACAAAAACCCTGTCAGAATTAGAACTTTTAATTTTCTCTTTTCTAGTGCTGTTTCTTTAATTTGCTTACATCTCTATTAAATAAATAAATAAATGCAACTAATTACAGATGGTCATTCATTTTAACTTATAAGTCGTTTATTTATTAACCTTATTTTATTAGGGGATTTTTTTTTTACGCATAGGCCTATATTACATCAAATTACAAACTAACGATCAATCCTAAAGATTACGAATGTATTTGTTTATTATTTATTAATTCATTTATTATTATAAGTGTTTATCCTATATCTTGGTATACGGGTTTCCTAATGTTTAATAAATAAACAAGTAAATAAATGTATCTATGCGGACTGATCATTTAAAAAAATAAAATAAACAATGCCTCATGTCGCCACAGGGCGGCGCTGCACCGCGTGCGTTCGAGCGGGAAACGAACCTGCAGTTCGACTCTGAACTTCCCGTGAAAACTGTAATTGAGAAACTCACACTTGTATTATTGTCGACGGACGAGGACATTTGCAAAGTATGAACATATACTTTTGTGGAAGCATCCGAGGAGGGAGACAGGACGTGCATATTTACCAGAGAATAGTGAAGAAATTACAGCAGTATGGCAAGGTTTTGACGGAGCACGTCAGTTATGACAGCTTGTCTGAAAAGGGTGATTCACTTTTACTCTTTCTCTCATAATTGTGCAGCGTTTGTTTTCACAACGTTTGGTATTCGATAATCCTCCTATGTGTGTGAACATCAGGTCAGCAGTAAACATGTGTCCATGATTCAGGTGAAGGTGGAGGTGGAGATAAAGCGATTCATGATCGAGACCTGGAGTGGCTGAGGATGTCTGATGGTGAGAGATTTGGATATTGATCATTGCGTTTCAAACCTGTAATCTAACCAAGTGCCTATGGCAAGCCGTTTTGACTTTTATTCATTCTCAGGATATGAACTTGTGATATCCACAATTACATTTTCACTAGTTAAAATGTTAATTCCTGATACCAGGAATTACATTTCCACTATGGCAAGCCGTTTTGACTTTTATTCATTCTCAGGATATGAACTTTCACTAGTTAAAATGTTCATTCTTGATATCAGGAATTAGATTTCCACTAGTAACAAAGTTCATTCTTGATATCAACAATTAAATTTCCACTAGTAAAAACTATAATTCTTGATATCAACAATTGTATTTTCACTAGTGAAATCTCGCCATAGGCTGCCTTTCAAATGAATTCTTGATATCAACAATTGAATTTGAATGGCAGCCTATGGCGAGATTTCACTAGAGAAAATACAATTGTTGATATCAACAATTATAGTTTATACTAGTGGAAATTGAATTCCTGATATCAAGAATGAACATTTTAACTAGTGAAAATGTAATTGTTGATATCACAAGTTCATATCCTGAAAATGATTAAAAGTCAAAACGGCTTGCCACAAAGTGCCATTTGTTTACGTTTCACAATACGAATTTCCAAATGATGAAATGAAATGATTCTCTACACATTTCGTTATGATCTTGGTGATCTTAGAAAAACTAACTTCATAATCCACTGAAAACCACCAAAACACCAACTGAAACTGCAGTTTGCACCACAAAATAAAATCACATGACATGATCTTAAAAAACATTCAATAAAACTCATCATCTTCAGATTTGACATATAACACGGTCAGACATGTGGCTTTAGCTGGACTGCGTTTCTAGATTGCAGAAAGGCTGACTTCAATTTTATTTTCATAAAGATTTTCCATAAAAATAAATTTCCAATAACTTTACAAAAATTTGAAGCTATATATAACTATTTTTTTCACTATGACAATAATTAATTATGACTTTACAATAAACTGCAGAGCGTCTGCTTTGAAATGAGACCATACTTATGCTTTTAGTGCAAAGGCTTCATGAACTGCATCGGTTTTAGTTTGGGTATGTCATTTCTTGGGATTTTTCAAAAGCGGTGGTGCCGGATAACAGGTTAATAGTTTATCTAATGCAGTAATATATTAATTTTACTTCATGGGGTCACGGTAGCACATTAACCACTTTGAAATAAATATTTGATCTATTGAGACAAAGTACATTAATTATAATTAACCCTGACGTATGAAATAATAGTCAGAAAAATCTTCTTTCTGGGGGGGAAATGGAACAGTTTATTGAACCTTTTAGACAAGATTGACATTTTAAAAAATGCCTTGCATGTTTTTTGAAGAGTAACATTTGACACGTCAGGCTTTTATAGTATAATAAAGGAGAATATGGAGCTCAAAATCGAGGAAAAAACATCTCAAATTTATTCAGAGGCCCAAACTAACCAAAAATATGCCATATAGTGCTGCTGCTGACATTTACATCGCCAAATCTTATAATTGAGGTCTTTATAACAATGTAGGAGAACTACTTGCATATAAATATTAGTTTCTACTCTATATCTCTTATTAATGTCTTCGTATGATGATATTTAAATGCTTAGTTTTGTGATCAAAGCTCTAACATATAATCCAGCACAGTACAAAGATGATTGAGAGATGAACAAAACCGTTCTTCAAAATCCTGATGGATCATATTTGATACTCACATTTTAATGTGACTTTTCAAAAAAAAAAAAAACATGAATAATCAAGTAAAACCTAGAATGCAAATATTACTAACAATATAGAAGTTATTCTTACGTTTACTTCAATCAGTAAAGATTTTACAGGGGGACATTTTTACGATTAGCCAATACTAAAAAAAAAACTTTTATTTACTAAAAAAGTCTGAACTGTCAGAAAGTTCCAGGTTTTTCAGTAAAGTTTAGTTTTTTTATGTACAGATGAAAAAGATACAGTAGGCTTAATGTAAGAGATACACAGCCACCTGTGCATTAAATGATGTTAGTTCACGACGTGGAGGCAAAGAACCGCCTGACGCGAGGCAGATATTGGGATAGTAAAGTGTCCATTGAATGCACACGTCAGAATCTCGGCAAAAGTAGTCGTTCATCCGGATAGGTCATTTCTGCCTACTATATAATGTAAGCAGGCATGTTCAGACGCAGTGAATAATTTGTTCACATTTGGTTACAAATATCTGTCTCTAGATGAAATACCAAGTTCTGTCGTGAAACTCTAGATGGCACAGGCTGATGAGTCCTTAACACAATCTATCACGTCGTTAACTGCATAGCACAAGCTGATTGGCTCCTGTTGCATCTGTAGCTAATGAGCTTGCTGATCAACATTTAAATAGCTGGTTAATGTTTGTGTAGCAGTTTGCAGTCCACCTTCCCCAGCTCCACCTGTTTAGATCTGCTATGCACACTTTTATGTATGCTGTTTGTGATTAGCGGTCAGGGCTGGGTCGGTTACTTTTAAAATGTATTTCACTACAGATTACAAAATACATGCTTTAAAAAGTCATTTGTAATGTGTTTCGTTACATTACTCAAGTTTAGTAACTTAATCTAAATTTCTATAGAATACTTTGGAATACTAATAAGTTTCCCTCAGAATTGCGTGATTTAAAGTTGCAATTGTGAGTTTTAAAGTCAGAATTTTGAGATATAAACTCACAATATTGAGAAAAGTCAGAATTATGAGATATAAACTCACATACTAAATTCACAATTGCAAGAAAAAAAGTCAGTATTGCAAGTTTGTATCTCCTAATGTACGTATTTTGTATCTTTGAGAAAAAGAAGTCAGAATTGTGAAATGCAAACTCACAATTGTGAGGGGAAAAAAAACAAAATCTGAGAAAAAGTTAACAGTAGTTAACAGCAGTAATAAGTGAATTATAAAATGACTCACAAACAACTATCACAAAACATGAAAACAGTCGTGGATCATCAGGTCATGACAGGACAGTTCACTTGACAGTTGGGCAATTTTTTTATAAATTCAATCATTTTGTCTTGTTCAGGACAGTACTACATAAAAATAACATTTTTATTGATCCCTCTTAAAAGTATTAAAATGTTGATGAAACTTTTTTTCAGACTGTCAGAGTCAGAGATAATGAAATACAGTTACTCAAATTTTGTATTTTAAATACGTAACTAAGTTACTTGTATTTCGTTACTCCCCAACCCTGTTAGCGGCACGTCTTGCTCACAGCAGTGTCTATATATTGGCAGTAGCAAGTTTCTATATACTGTGTGAGTGTCTCTGCAGCATCACCAGCAGCTGTAATCAATAGAGAGTTGAATTTGTAGGCTAAAACGTAGAGACAAGTTAGCATTTTAGCACTTCCGTCCTGTAGTGGTTTTTGGTTGAACGGCTGAAATAAGGTATGTGGCGAACACAAGCTCAAGACACTTTCATGTTTTATTCTATAACATAAAATAGATTAGTATTACCCCACTCGTGATTTTTTTTTTTTTTTAAGCTGTTACGTGTCTTGAAAAAGACGGTTGTTAACAAGTGGCTAAATGAGACTACAGAGGCAGTCGGGGAATTAAACGCCATCATGTTGAACAGATACTGCCAATACATAGACACTGCTGTGAGCAAGACACAAACAGCATACATAAAAGTGCGCATAGCAGATCTAAACAGGTGGAGCTGGGGAAGGTGTTCTGCAAACTGCTACACAAACATTAACCACTTTTATATCTTAATCATGCTGCTTATAATTGTGCTCTTATAAACTATTCTAACTTAAAATTTCTGGGATAATATTTTCTAATTAAAACCGGAAGAGTTGTCGGAAGCTCAGTGATTTTGACGCTGTGCGACAATGGTGTCATTCGCTTATAGCCCACCTTTAGCTTTTTGCTTCTGCGACTGCATTTAGCCTTCAAAATTCATAAAAGTTGTGTTCATCTCTGAGTATTATTGTGATAGACTAAACTTTTGTTGATCACAGAGCTTGTTTTTTCACGATAATCCAAAAGCCCATGGACAAATCCTATTGGGTTTTTGTCGAGGGAACCAGGGTGATGCTAACTGCTGATTGGCCTACAAAACGACCACTCTTTATCAGCAGCAGTTTAGCAGATCTATTTCAAGACCAAATACATTCATATCCATGCTAAACTCTTCTGAGAGTTATGATAGAACTGTCTTTACCCATGTTCTCTGGTGATTCTGTATCAGTGCAGTTTTGTGTCTCTGTATCAGTGATAGTAGCTGAGGTGACACAGCCGTCAATTGGAGTTGGTTATGAACTTGGCCAGGCGATGGCAATGAACAAGAGGGTTCTCTGTCTCTTCAGACCTTCTTCTGGAAAAGGTATTAAGACATTCTCCCTGCTCTCCTCAGGAAATAGACAACACGGTTAATACATATCGTCCCTTTGCAATTATAAGGTTCTATTTGATTTATTTACATTTTCTTACTCTGTGACAACTTGTTTACATTGTGATGTTAATCTTCTATGTCGTTAGGGGTGGGTCATATGACAATTCTTACATCACGATATGAGTAATTTTATATCACGATAGCGATATATATCATGATATACAAATTTACAAATACTAGGCCTACATAAAGTATAAAGTAATCAAATATACAAAAAAAAAAAAACAATTCATAGTCTTTACTGTGTAAATTAAATGTACTTATTCTTATTTAAGGTTCCAAAAGCAAGCAAGCAATGAGAGATGTTATCTTTTTTGATGTTTGATTAGCATTAGATACTGTCCCTTTAAGACTGACTGCACTGATCCATAACACTCAAGCCTTGTCTTTCTCAACTACACCTTCATTTAAGACATAAATGCTCTTTTTACTTGCAAATACATGGTTACTTTGACACATAGGTGTGTGTATTTAACTGTTCAATCCCAATTAGGCGGCAAAAGCACTCAGTTCAGTCCTCTATGAGCAGTGTCTCTCAGGACACGCTGAAATAATTTGTCTTTAACCACAATGCTTAAAAAGCTCATGCAAATGATAAGCTTTCGCGTCCGCGCAGCATAGCAGCCTCACGTGAGCGTAATTGGCATTTTGGGACTGTTTATTTGGAAACAATAACATTTACATTTATTCATTTGGTAGACGCTTTTATCCAAAGTGACTTACAAGTGAGAAGTTGCCCTTAGTGGGGATTGAACCCAGGTCTCTGGTGCATTAGAAGTGAGTGGTTATTCACTAAGCTAACTGCAAAATTTATTGGGGACTCTATCTGGGCTCACTATGGGGACAATATCTCAAAACTGCTCAGAATGCTGATAGAACCTTTACCTTATAATTCCAATAGGACGATATGTATATGTATACTGTATATGTGTGTTATTTCTTATTTATTTCTGTTGATTTTTTTTTTTGGTGTGTGTGGTGTGACCCTGATTTTGACCTATTTTGTAAGTTTTACCTCCTCTCTCGCCCTCCAGTGCTGTCTGCCATGATCAGAGGAGCATCGTCAAACCCACTCTTCCAAGTACAGGACTACGCAGAGGATGAAGTCGAGAGTTTCTTGGAGAAATATTTTGATAGTTTCACCAAGAAGTGATGAGCACATTTCAGCGAATCTTTACAGATAAGACAACTCTTATATGCAGCTCCTCTCATTTTAGAAAGTCATTAGGACCGTCTTCCTTTGGTGGCCATAAGCTTTTTACTATATTACTCAGTGAAAATGTAAATTAAACAGTGTATTGTTCAGTACATGTGAATAAATCTGTTACTTGGAGTCATATAAATAAATGGTGGCACATAAATATCAAATATCTGGTCTAGTGGTGAGGGAGTCGGGCTTGTAACCTGAAGGTTGCTGGTTTGATTCCCACGCTGGCAGGAATTGAAGGTGGGGATTGTGAATGAACAGCTCTCTCTCCACCTTTGATACCATGACTAAGATGCCCTTGAGCAAGACACAAAACCCCGAATTGCTCCCCTTGTAAGTCGCTTTGGATAAAAGCTTCTGCCAAATGAATAAATGTAAATGTAAACCGGGTTGAGAACCACAGCGGTTTGTCGTCAGAAATAACTGAGATGACCACACAGATTAATTAGAAGGTGATTTCCACATACTTTTGGTCATATCCTGGATCCATTCATCAGTTTTGCAGAGGTTTTGAATTGTCCACCAGGGGTCACTTGTTGTCTTATTTTTAAGACATTAGAAAAGATGGAAACACTTTACAATAAGGTTCATTAGTTAAACATTAGTTAATGTAATTACTAACATGAACTAACCATGAGAAACACATTTGTTACTGTATTTACTAATCTTCGTTAACGTTAGTTAATGAAAATACAGTTGTTCATTGTTTGTTCATGTTAGTTCAGAGTATTAACTAATGTTAACAAGATTTTAATAATGTATAAGTAAATGTTGAAATTAACAAAGATTAATAAATGCTGTAGAAGTGCAGTTCATTATTAGTTCATGTTCACTAATGGAGTTGACTAATGAAAAGATAAATAAATTAATATTTCAGTCTTGCAACATAGCTCAATAATGACATGAGATATATATATTTGTGTGATGTCAGGGGTTCTGCGGGTCTTAAGTCTTAATTCGCCCTTTACACAAATAAAGGCCCTAAAAAGATCTTCAATCAGAGCAGAAAATCTTAAATTCATAAAGCTTTGGCATGAAATGTCACATGCATTGCAAAAAGTGTAGATCTTCCTATACCTATTTTTGTCCTGTTTTTCAGTACGAATATCAAAACGACTTTAAAACATTTACTTGAGATGCAAATGTAAAATGAATGCTTTTATGCTTAAAACAAGAACAAATATCTATTTTTCCCTTTGAATTAAGTTGGCAGATATTTGTTCTTGTTTTAAGTAAAACTTCGTTTTTATCAATTTCACAAAAAACAGACTATATTTTGTTTTTCCAGTAAATGCATGTTGATCTTTAGACAATTGCTTTGGAAAAAGACACAAACAGAGGAAGAACGTCACTTTTTTTGGTGTGATCAGAAGGTACAGTATTATATGATGTCCATATTCAATTGGTTGAGAACAGAGCTACTTTTTTTGTAAAATAAAGTAAGTAATGGGTATTTGTTAGAAATTGTATTTTCAAACTGAAGTGTTGCTAATACAACTCATTTCTAATTATTACCCAATTATTAACTGTAATGACTATAAATAGTATAGATTTTCTAGCAGATATAAATAAGATAATTGCATGGATAATTTATTCATGGCTCCTGGGATTTTGAGTCTGAATGATTTAGACAATGGGTTCAACTATTACAGTTATAAACTTTAATACACACAGTTCTGTATAAAAATGCACATTACAATAAAAAACAAATACATTTCACCAATAAATTACATAAATAAATAATATTTGCACTTAAAAATACTGTTGTTTATGTATCATTTTGTACCACAAAAATCATTCCTATAAAACTGATACTACCATCTAAACCACTTAAAATAACATCAATGTTAAAAGGGAACGTTCGCTTTTCATTTAAAAAAAAAAAAAAAAGTTCATAAAACAAATCATATTCTCAAAAAATAAATTTTAGCATATACTCACTCATATTTTACGATTTGAACACTTGGCGAAAATGGGTACACATACATCTGTCTAGTAATGTGGCTCGATGGTACACATACAGCACTAATTTAACGCATGACGGGTGTTCTGATATAGTTTAGTTGTTCAGGGTTTCCCTTTATTTTACATGCCGTCTGTTAGTGCTACTGTACACTCCGAGTACAGACCGCGTGTCAACAAATAGTTCCCAGGGTGCGTGTACCTTAAAGTCAACATGAAACCGCTTCTGCATCCACCTTACCTTCATAATGTGACATATTTCCAGGTGATACAGTAGATTAAACAAGAAAAGCACACGGTGTGAGTCAATTTGATCAGTTTTTGACTGATTGGATCTTGAAAATGGACTCTGAAACTTACAAGAGCCCTGAAACAAGGTGAACATTTTTATTTCCTCTAATAATTGCCTATTTTTTTAACGTGCCTGTTTTTTTGCTAACACTTTACAGTAAGGTCTCATCAATGGAGTAACTAACATAAACAATGAGCAATATATTTGTTGCGATATTTATTATTCTTTGCTAATATTAGTTGATAAAAATACAACTGTTCATTGTTAGTTCAGTTTAGCTCAGACTAATTAAATAATAGGTAAAACTCATTTGTTAACATTACATAATGTATTAACTAACATCAACTAACAATAATAAACTGTATTTATTAATCTTTAAAAATCAAGCTGTTCATAGTTTGTTCATGAAATTAACATTCAGATTAATGAATGCTGTAGAAGTATTGTTCATTCTTCATGTTACAGTAGTTAACTAATGAAACCTTATGGTAAAGTGTTATTAAATAAGGTTGCACTTTATTTTAAGGTGCCACATGTACTTACTATAGTAGTAACAAAATTATGCATATTTACAAGTAACTAACTCTAAACCAAGCCCTGAACCTAACCATAACTCGATAGTAAGTACATGTAGTAAATTAATATTACTCAGTGCTTCTCTGAGTAAGTAAAATGTAACAACTTCTCGTTAAAATAAAGTGTTACCCCAAATAATATTAACAGATACAACTTTTGATTTGAAAAATGTATTAGTAAATGTTGGAATGTATGTTAAGTTTAATAAATGCTTGTGTTAATTAAATGAAATAAATTTATATCAAGTTAACTAACCTTATTGTAAAATGTTACCAATTTTTATTTGTGTAAAAAAAAACAAAAAATAGAAAAACTAGTTGTTTTCAGAGAAAAAGATCATTTTGGGGGGAAAAAATGGACTAAGAAAGGCACTTAGTCACCTCTCAGATCCATCAAAAATAGTGCTTGGTGAGATCAGCCAAAACATTTTTTTTCAGAGGCAGAACTTGTTACATTTTTGACAAAATATTACATAGACAAACATTTCTTATCTTCAGAATAATGTTCCAAGAGCAGGTACGAGCATTATTGATTTCATACGGATCTAATGTTCCCTCAGCAGTACATGCCCCACTTGAGGCATTGAAAATTAAAATAAAACTACTAATTGGTTCTTTATTTCTGTGTAATCGCTCTGGATAATGACCACCTGCATTCAGCGGCCAACTCTCAGATTCATCAGTACTTTTGAGTGGTCAGAAGTGGCCTTTTACTTCAACAAGAGCAGCTGCACGATCTGTGCGGCTAAACGATGTCGGTGTTCAGCCTCTTCTTCTCGAGCTCGGCTGGAGCCGGAGACTGGAGGAAACTGATCTTGCATTCCTGTTGCGCAGGCACGGAGTGCTGCCGCTGCGTCTGACATCGGTGGAATGGGCGATGAGTGGGGGCCGGTCTACACTGGCAGCGCGCCGATCGGTCCTGGCAATGTCCACGCAGCACCAGACCAGCTGTTACTGCCACCACGGCCAAAGTCATGCCCCCCAACACCAGCAGGATGATGAGCTGCAACTCTGACAGCCCTTCCGCCCCATGCTGAGTCACCACTGAAATTTTGAACGATTGATTCTCGATCCAACTAGGAGTGGTCCAATGGGAGCGATTTCCCAGAGCAGACTTGCTCTGCGTAACTCTGTCTCCTTCGCCCCTGAACGGAGACACCGCTTGAGATCCCGAATCCCAGACGAGAAGCTCACAAGTTCTTCCGTTGTAACCTGGAGGGCAGACACACTGGAAGGTCGAGACTCGATCTATGCAGCGTCCTCCGTTGAGGCAGGGCTGGCTGGCGCAGTCGTCCAGGTTGATGGTGCAGAAACGGCCGGTGAAACCCACAGGGCACAGGCAGGAAAAACGATTCACGCCATCCAAACAGGTGGCGCCATTGGCACAGGGGCGCATCAGGCAGTCGTCCAGGTTGGTCTCGCAACGGGGCCCCGTGAAGCCAGCCAGGCATCGGCAAGACAATTCTCGAGCGTAACCACCCAGATCCTCACAGAGACCGCCATTCTTGCAGGGAGACCTGAAGTAAGAAATGTATTGAAAATGAAATGAAAATATATGCCATTTATGCAAATGACTTTTGTGCTACTGTCACAATGTTTTAAAGGTGAAGTGTGGGATTTCTCAGTTCATATTGTTACCAACTGTTTTCTGAGAACTGAGAACAGATTTACATTCACAACCAGTTTCATTTAAAAAATAAAAATACCTCAAATCGTACGAGCAGCCTGGCCGTTACGCTGCTTGATTTTACAAACTGGTACTTCTTACCATATTATTTTACTGTATTATTGTAATTAATAAATTATGGAAACTTGTTTGCGCCACTGAGAAAAAAAAAAAAAAAAAAAAAAGGGAATTGTGATTTATTTCACAATTTTGACTTTTTCCTCACAATTGCGCGTTTATATCTCAATTCTGATAAACTTGCAATTGAGAAAAGAATTGCAAGTTAATATCTTTGACTTCTTTCTCGCAATTGTGAGTTTACATCTTGCAGTTCTGACATTTCTCTGAATTGCGGGATATAATCTCACAGATGAGAGAAAAAAGTCAGAATTTGGAGATATAAACTGAATTGAGAGAGAAAAAAAAATCAGAATTGTGATACAAAAAGTCAGAATTGCGAGATATAAACTAGTAATTGTGAGAAGTCAGAATTTTAAGATAAAAAGTCGCAATTATCTTTTAAATTGTGTTATTCCGTGGTGGACACAAGCCTGCGTAATAAACACATTGTTTTTATAGCGCAAAAAGTTTTACCGTTTACTGCACTTTGTTATTCTAGTTACTTCTCCATAGCGGCTAATGAATTGGAAGTCTCGCACATTCACAGAAAATAGCGTACTTCCACATTGCAAAACTCTGCTACTAGAACATAACCAGTGAAGTCCATTTCTTGAGAGAATGACATTTATGAGGTATATTTTTATGGCATACATTTTTAGTGAATTAAAAAAAAAAAATCAGCATAACCAGTGTAGTCAGATTCCCAAATGAACGACTCTCATGAGCCAGTTATATATTTAGTGAATCAAAAACACAGCATGACCAGTGTAGTCTGATTCCTGAACGCTTGTTGATCACAGAGCATAGCAGCACTCGTGTCGATTCCCAGGCAATGCAGGACACCATTAATGCAATGTAAGTTACTTTTGACACGAATAGCCAGTTGTTTTTAATGCAAGACTGCTGTCTGATTCCTGAATGAATGAAGCACAGCACTTGCAGCACCAGTGTCGATTCCTTAAGGCTGTTTAATAGTCACAGGATTTATACTTTTGAGGGGAATTGGCCAATGCATGCATTACTTACAGTTATCTCTGCATATTAATCTTTGACAGAAGAGGGTAGCGTCAAAAACATTGCACATGTCCCCGTTACATCATTCATGTGCACAATCTAAACCATTAAACATTTCTTTTTAAACAGTAATTTGGTGTCTCTAGAACAGCAACTGATCCAGTCCTGCAGCATCGTTTCCCTGGAAACCACTCAGTCAGTTTGTTTTGTTCGTCATGGGAAGAACAGTAGGGGCCGAGCTGCAGCGTGTCAGTGTTAGCAGTCTCTTACAGGGCCAGTAATGAGCCCATTGAATTACATGATTGCACTCTGGAGGCTGCAAATTGACCAGGCTGTTGTGCTGCCTGTGCCAGTGCGTCTGGGCTTGTGTGCTAATAGATTAAGGATCACAGCTTAACGAAATGTTTATTCAAAGAGGTCATATCATGAGCAATCCACAATTCACTGATCTTACATAAGAGAGTTCATTGTGACAGAAAGTCCTACTAAAGACTTTGTATGGAAGCTTGTTTCTGCCACGGAATAAAACAATTCCGAAAGATAATTGTGACTTCATCTCACAATTCTGACGTTTTTCTCACAATTGCGAGTTTATGTGACGTAATTCTGAGAAAAGAAGGCAGAATTGCGAGATATAGCTAAACATGAAATTGAGATTAAAAAAAGTCAGAATTGCAGGACGTAAACTCGCAATTGACCCTTCGCAAACAGTTTGATTGACAGGCGATCTGACCAGTCATAACCCCGAATCCGCCATTTTGTCCGGCAAAGTAGTCAGGGGAGTCAGTAGATTAACGTTGATGAACTTGAAACTGTAAGTGTACATAGTAATTAGATGCTATTTACACTAAGTGAAAATAACAGCATTTTCTTAGCGATATGCTATTTACACTAGGTGAAAACAGTGATAGATTCTATTTACACCATGTAAAAGTATCAGTTCTTTGCAATAAGAGTAAATGGTAATTACTTATTGGGAGAATAAAACCCTCCCTACACAATAAACACTTTTAATATTATTAAAAACTCGTTCACAGTTTATTTCCACTTTTAGAACATTATTTTCATTTTTATTGAAAATAAACGTGACCTCGGCAAAGGAGGGATTCGAACCTGCGTCTATCGCGTTAATACCCAGATCTGCGAGCCTCACTGCGCCACTGAAGATGTTGAACATCAGACATCGGTGGGCGGAGCTAGTGTAAATAGCATTTGCCAACAAGGCACGGATATTTGCATTTAGTGTAAATAGACACTCCATTTCTGGCAATCAGTTTAAAATCACTAGTTTTAAAAAAACATTTTGTCAAGGTGAGGTATGAAATACTGTACATACAAAATCTCATTAAAAACAACTTTTCTTGTGAATGAATTAAACAGAAAGCCCCTTTTATAATCACTTGTGAAAACTCATCTTTAATTCAATGAATCTAACTAAAGTGCACAATAAATCTTTAATTTACTATGTCTTGATACTTTTTTTCCACACGAAAGTGTGATTGTCGAATTGAATTTTGTTGAGGAGGAACACTGACACACCTCTTTTTTTTTTATGTCATCTTAAGTTTGAATAACTAAATTAATGCTAGCCTGACTGTTTAAGTGACTATATTCTGATTAATAAACTAAGTATTACACTACTGATGCTGTTAAAGCTACCTCAGGACATTGAAGATACTGACACACCAACAAGTGACATTTCACCGGAAGTTTTCCAGGTGGCTTATGGTCGTCCATATGGTCAATTGCAAGTTATAAAAGAATGACTTTTTTTTTTCTCAGAATGGCCAGTCTGAATTGCGATTCTAAACTCGCACTTGTGAGGAAAAAAAGGGCAGATAAAAAGTTTCAGTTATAAAAAAAAATCACTTACTTGGTCTTTTGGCAAGGTCCGGTTTTCAGTTCACAGTCCCGCCCATGAAAGCCTTCAGGACATAAGCAGCTGTAATCCCCCGAGTCATTCAAGACGCAAGTTGCCGCGTTCTGACACGGCCGCTCTTTAGTACACACGTAAATATCTGCGGAAACAAGATGCTGCTGTCATGTCAGTCTATTAAACTGTTTTCAACACAGTCATGAATAATTAATCACCTTTGTCGCAGAATCGCCCCGCCCACCCGTCCATGCAGGTGCACTGCCAGGGCTGATGGCAGGTGCCATGGACACATCCTGGCATCCGCACACAGTCTTCACATCGTGGCCCACCCCACCCAGGATCACACCTGCCGCAATGAGCCAAGAGTTAACCCAACATACCATGTTCATTGTACCAATAATCTGTTTACGGTCTTCTTCTGTAGTAAAGTAAGTTGTGAGCAGGAATGAACTTGTACAGGTCAAATATACTTTACCAACATGACACCTGAAAGTCATACATTTCACCCTCATGAATCAACTCACCTGCAGTCACCGTTTTCAGCACATTTTCCGTGGCCAAGTTCACATGTGCAGTTACTGGCTGAGGGTGTTGGAGATGTTTCTACTGAGGAAAATGAAACTGTGAAATGAAATGAAACTGAAATATAAATATTAGATTTAAAAAAAACAATTAGAAATGTTTCCTTGGCAGCTAATTAAAATACAAAAAAAGTGTAAATTGAAGTGCTAAACCTGAAATAAAGCTACAGTTTATTATTCTGAGGCCTTAGAAATGTGTGTATTAAATATGATACAGAGGGCTTTATGGGGTTAATTTTCTTCATTTTATAAGAAAAGTTTTCTGATATGGTACAGGAAATGATTCACCCATAATCTCCATCATCACCATGAGTGATTTAGCATTCTTGGCTGTGCTTATCCAGTGTTGGGTTTTGCACTACGATGGATGTTAGTGCAGGGTGTGTATGTGTGTTGGGGGATGGCCAGCAAGCGCGTGTGTCTGTGGTGATGGGCACGAGGGGAGCGTGTGCGGTGGGAGGAGAGGAATGTGTTCATGTCTCCGCCCGTATGAGCTTTGCCCGAACATCACAAGAATTCACCATCGCCCAAAGCCCAACCCCTACATGCCTTCAAACCACCTCTGACATCACACGTCCTGTGAAGAGAGGGATAGCGCCTTTTCACTACACATGCGGAGTTATTCCCTACAGCCAGGAAGTTTTGAACAATTATAAATATGCAAATCACGTGTGCACTTATGAGAACTTCATTTTTCCCCCCATCTGACACGCTCACTTAATCGTGTGACTATTTCGGATAAGAGCTGGTATGCGAGACACAATACATGTGTAAGCTCATGTTCGTTCCCTGCCGCTGCAATGGGAAGCATTTTCCATGTAATCTGGCCAAGACCTATATTCCTGGAAACACAGAGCTTTGAACAATGCATGCCTGGCTTTCCTGTGCTATCAGTGCAACAGCTGAAAAGTACAAACTGATAGCAGAGAGCAGCCCAAACAACAATATGAAGCGTAATCTCTTAAACATAGACAGCTGAAGGATTAGTTTAACATTTAAAACCAAAAGAATGTGTTCTTAATAATTCCTGTTCTACAGGTATATGAGGTGAATGGAAATTTCGTTCCTTGTAGGTAATTTACACACACCGCGGGGTTCAAAAAAACTAAGAACAAGTTAAAAATAACGAGATTTTATTATTATTATTACTATTTCTAGGTCAATAACCAATTTTAAGCATGCTTTGAAATTTTTTTGGTTTTTGGACTACATTTAATGCAAGTTAGTATAATACATTACTAAAAAAAATAGTATGTTTTTGAAACTGTTTAAAAATTTTTTTTAAAAAAACATTTATTGAAAAAGGTAATCTCAGATGGAGTAGGTTGAGGAGCTTGACATACTCTCCATTACTTCTCCAACTAGCTCCAAAGCTTTCGTTAGCCTGGAAGGGCTGCAATGGAGTCAGAAATAACAGGACAAGTCTGACCTACTACCCTTATATATAAGCCCCACATATGATGAGCTATTAGAGCTTATAACATCTTTGTCATTGAAGGCCCCAGTTTTGCCTTCCAAACCGTGCCAGATAACATCTAGGCTGGTTAGAAAGTCATTTGTGGCAGCAGGTCAGGCCCTGAAAACCATGGCGGTGCTGCAGGACTACCAGGCTGACATACTTAAAGACCTGGACCAGAATGAGGGTCTATCTCCTGAGGCAGTTGCTGAAGTGCGCATAGCCACAGATCTGGCCCTCTATGCAATTAAACAGTCAATCGTCTGATCCGTGGTGGATATGGTGGTGATGGAAAGGCATTTGTGGCTAAATCCGTCAGGCATCGGGGACAGTGATAAGACCGTCCTCAATGATGCCCCAGTGTCACCCTCCGGTTTTGGCACTGCCTTTGAGATGGTGGTGGAGAAGTTATGGAGGCGAGAGCACAGTCGGCTGCCTTTAGAAAGGGAAAAGCGGCAATTGAGCGAGATAAAAATTAAGCTCTAGTTCCTCTCTCTTCCTGGCGGTCTATATATGATGAGTATTAAGGACTGCTTCAGAAAAATGGGTCTAGCTCTCTCATCAGCTGCAGTCCTCAACCCTTCGGTTGAGTTTCATAGAAGGGCTATGAACCTAATGAATAATTGTCTGGTTGAGCTTGACACTCAAGGCCTTTCCTCTCCAGTCTTTATTAGGACTTGAGATGGACAAGGCATGTTGATGTGGTCCCGACTGCGGTTTGGCCCATTTTTCCACCCTGTTAGCCCTTCAACGGGTATCAAAGCAGAGTACAAAGAAATAGACTGCTTTATTAGGCCTGAGGAGTATGTCACCCTCCCCATTGTATTGTCAAAAGATGCAGGCAGGGCTCTCCTGTGCTCTCTGACAGATTTCCAGTGAGTGGAGCTGACAGGTGATATTTTCAGATAGATATTGTCACCTGTTGCCCTCCTCCTATTTCGAGGAATAGGGGTTATGTTAGGGCTTACGCTCTGATGGGTAGAACAATATATTTCTTTAAAAAGAAAAAGAGCTGTATGGATGAAGGTTGAGTCGTGAAGCGACCCACTCCCTAAACTGTCGCCTTCTCCAGAATGGATGTTGAAATAAGGCTATGCTCCTGTGAGGTAGAGCTTGGCAGGACAGAATGATTATGTCCTTTGGTTGAATAGGAAATGGTAGAGCTGACAGATTGAACTAGGTTGAATTGAAAACTATTTCCGTTTGTCGCCTTCCCCAGTTTTGTGACTGCGGGTTTTAATCAAGCCTGCCTTCCCGAAGCTGGCTGTGAGTTGGAGCTGGGCAGATATGAAAAAAAAAAAAGATATGATTGTGCTCCCTGGCGACCCAATTTCTTCCCATTCTATCCAGGGCCTAATCTTCCTTGGGTTGATCTTGACAGATGAAATCTGTCACCCTTCCCAGTTTGTAAATGGGTTTTGAAGTAGGGTTTAGCTCCCTGGTGGCCCAGTTTCTTATCTCACCTTCCCCATCCTCTTTGGTGGAGTCATTTACCAAGGATAGAGACATCCACCTTAGGTTGTGCTTGACAGATAATCTGTCGCCCTCCCCAGTTCATCGAATGGGAGTTGAAGTAGGGTGGAGCTCCTTGGCAGTAGGGTGGAAGTAAAGTAGAGCCCTCTCGCTTGCCATCCTCCCCAGTTGTCAATCTGTGTAGTGAAGCAGGATTATGCTCGTGTACAGACTACTTGAAGGTTGGAGCAGGGCTTGACAGTTGAAATGATTGGATTGTGGTAGGACACATTCTCTGTTGCCTCTCCAGAACATTAGTCTGGAAGTAGGGAATTCTCCCTCTGCACGCTCCCTTCGGTATGCTGCTCTCCTAGTCTTGTGCTTAGGTCTGGAAATCATAAGTAGAGTTGCCAGCAACTCCATATTTCATTTTGCCTAGAGAAATAAATAAAATAGGCTGGTGGATGTGGTGCTACAGACTTCGTTTTCCCTGTTATCTCTGTTCTTAGGGGCTTCAGGCTGTCCGGTAGCTGGGCTCGGACTGTAACGTGATGTCACAGAATATGCCCGCTTGGTTGCTGATGCATAAGGGTGCTCCAGGTCAGGGCAGAAAAACAAGAGGATCGTGCTTGTGTAAGAACTTTTTCAGCACACAACCAGACATTGGTCAGCATGGCGTAGTGGGTATTAACCATAGTGTCAGCAACTGACGTGGCGTAGAGTTCCCTCGAAAGGGAACCCGGTTCCCTGAGAAGACATGGACAAACTTTGTATTCAGTGGTCCCATGATGTTTTTGTTAGCAGGGTAGTACATTCAAAACATGCAACGGATGACAGGGACTGGGAGTCCAGGATGAACACAGTAAACACTAGAGAGTTTTAAAGAGAGAAACAGGTGTGACAGCAAACAGAAGTCAGATGATCTCAGAGTGCTGACAGACAGATGCGGTGCAGATAACCTTCTCGTGTACAAACTCCAGGAGTCTATTCTAGAAAAGCCTCCAGGTCTGTAGCGTGGCTAAATATTTGCTATCGCAATGGTTTCGAAATGATATGATGCATCAATAAATCTGATCAATTTCAATAGATCAATACTCACGATTCAGTTCACTTGGATTTGTGGATTTTTCTATGATGATGATAACATCACAGCTGTTTTCTCATTTTTTTCCATTGAGTAGTGGTGCAGAGACAAAATACTCCATCACTGTCACACACACATTATGGGCCTCATTTATAAAGAGTGCGTACACACAGATTTGATGTTAGAGCGCATTCGTATAAATCCAAACCAATGCTCAAATTTATAAAAACAAGTCTTGGATGTGGAAAAGTGCTTAGGCCACGTCAGGGTCTGAGCAGACGTACTCACTTTTCCTTGTCAGATTACTGCAGGTTTTTGGAAATATAAGCTATTCTTGCAGTTCGCTATTCTAAATTAAAGGATTTGGACGATGACTGGTGAGTTTTTATATGTAAATGACTTTAATTAAGTGTCGTTTATAAGGAACTGAAACCTTTCATTTGTGATTTATAGATTTCACATCTGAAAGAGGCGTACACCCGTTTTCTGAGAAATGATCGTAAGATCAAATGTAGGATCAAATGTTATGCAGCATTTTATTAATGAGGCCCTATATGTGCAGCTGTACAGCTAAAGAGAACTGAGGCAATAAAAAAAAAAACACCTTTTCTTAAAATATCCTTTTATTGGAAAATCTGATTAATTTTAGTGAATTGATTTAGCAAATTTTAACAACTGAACAAAAAAGCAATAAGGGGGGGGGGGGATAGAGACATCAGATAGATACAAGTAAAGAGCCTAAACCAAAAAAAAAATAGTAGGAAAAAATTAATAAAGCCTTACAAGAGATTTTTTTTTTTTTTTTTTTTTTTTTTAAGATGTGTGGATCTTTTGGGTTTTCATCATTGACATTATGTCAAGATTTCATTTTGCATAAGAAATTAATGCATAATACTTTTTTATATTATTAGAGTAATTGACCCTTGGCAAAGACCCGCCCCCTTTAGTTACTGTTGCTATGTCCGACAAGTCATGCTGTCTCACACCACACATGTTCTCACAGTGAAAAATACATCTCGGAGAAAAGAGGACACGGACAACGCGTTGACAGAGACAGAGCTTACTTTTGATATGAAAAGTTTTTATATTTAATACAACGTAATTTATTAAAGAAGTTTAAACTATAAGTAGAAATAGCGTATAGTGTCTCTTTAATGTGTCATGACAGATCTCCTTCAAGCGGCTCATGAAGCGATCATCTCTTCATACTAGTTCATTTATAGCATCAAAAAGTTCACCAACGTTAATCTACTAACTCCCCTGACTGCTTTGTCAGACAAAATGGCAGATTCGGGGTCATGATTTGTCAGATCGCCTGTCAATCAAACTGCTGGCGAAGGGTCAATTAAGACCATCTGAATTAAACAGTTCCTTTGTTTTGTTTCTTTTGTAATGGTTAAAAAAACAGAGGTAAAATTCACCCCAAAATCAATGTAAAAAGTATACAGTAAAAAAAAAAAAAAAAACTGCTTAACTGTCATGAAAATAATATCACAATACAAAAGCAATTGTAATCTAAATAAAGGGGTAAAATATGACCTAGACATTTCCTGACGGGTTTCATGAGATTCACCTGCTGATTTGATCCGTCTAGTTCTGATTCCGAGGGGATTGATTTATGCTGAACAAGGATGTATGATCTGCCAATGGGCCATAGTGATCATATCAGTCGTTAACAATGGCCGCGTTCCCTGGGGTCGAGTGCTTTATGATCGGAGTGCGACAGGTGTTGTGACCGTCTCCATCCTCCGGGCTCTGCGGTTCACCTCATGGGGGTCCTCAAACAGACACCACAGTGAGTGGACTCACTGCATGAGAAAACCAGAGTGATCTAAATTTATTCCTACCATGAAACCCTATATTCCTCTCCAGCACCCCTGTGGCTATGTTCAGCGCCTTGGTGCCAGTGAAACATGCAGGTATGGGTTTCCCTTTGGTTTTAAACCCAGATGGGCCAAGTGTATGTGTGTCTAAGATCTCATTGGGAAGCAGGTGGAGTGAAATAGAAGGCTGGTCGGACAGAGTGTGAAGGAGCTGAGGAATAAGTAACTAGATCCATGTGAACCCAAGGATCATTCAGTCTCAGTATCCACTCGGCCGTTTGCACTGCTAGAAAAACATTTTGCCAGGCCAGACAAGCGAGGACGGATCATGATCCAGTGAGGCTCTGAAGCACCAGCGTCGGCTGCACACAGACTCACTGGAAATACGTGCCTAATCATACAATTCACTGCAGTTACAAAGAAAGAAATCTGCTACTAACACTACTGGTAGTAAAACAGGAAACAGTATTTCTCTTCAAACATTATGATTACAAGGGCAGATTGTTGACTAATAACTTATTTTTGCGCATATTGCATAATTTGTAAACTAATATCTTTTGAAGTTTTGAATCACATAATCAGCTTCAAATGTGTGTCTTTTCTGGTGTGGTAAACTTGCTCAGTGGCTCACCTGGTACAGCAGTACATGTGATGCAGAGGCTCTGCATGAGTTCTGTGAAACACCAGTCACGAAAGAGATCAAAGAAGCAGCAACAATGTCATGGTTGCTTCGGAAAATGCGTTTTTATCTCATATGTGCTTTTATTAACAGTTAGGTTTACGGTAGGGTTTAGTGTACGGTAGGTTATTTTCAAACGACACGGAGACCACGAAATGTGCAAGAAGGAACGTAATATAATTTTGCCACAGGCACGTTTTTGTTGTGAGATGTAATGTCCAGTAACCATGTTCGCATCTGGTTTTAATATATCTGATTTTAAGGAAATAATAAATGCTGGACTTAAGTCATTCTCAGTGAATTCTCTGTTAGTGCTATATATGCACTTAAAAGGAATAGTTTAGAACAGAAAATAGTTTGAGAATGCTGTCATCGTTTCCTCACCATCATGTCATTCCAAATCTGTATGATTTTTCTCTTTTGTGAAGAAAAAGATATTTTAAAAAATTGTCTCTTTTTTTTCTTTTTTTTTGGAAGTCAAGTGTTGTTTTTTTCAGTGTTGCGACAAAAGAAAGTCATACAGGTTTGGAAATGACATGAGGGTGAGTAAAGGATGACAGAATTATTATTTTTGGGTCATTGTTTTAGAATTATTTTTATAGGGTTTTTTTTTTTTTTTTTCAACTGGAGGATTATCAAAAGATTATTTAAAGCTGCAGTCCATAAGTTTTGCCTCTTTGTCGCTATCTCTGTTTGAAACCTGCAATTGCAGTTATTTGCAGAATTATCATCTTCACGTGGGTTGTGCATCGGCACGACTCCTCAGCGCGGATGAATCTAATGTTTGCTGTCAGTCGCAACATCAGTATGGATACTGTACTTCGGAATCGCAGATTCTACGTCTCCAGTTGACACTGATGACTGGTTCTGGATTACAATCCACCATCAAAATAAGTTTAATTTTTTATTGCAGCTGCTGTGAAAAAGGCTATAAATGATCCGTCACCTGCAGCATCCTCACATGATACAGCTACTAGCTGGGACTCTTTCTTTACGTAAACAGACATGACGCAAAGACGAACGGCTCCATGATCAAATTTCCCGCGGAAACCCACCAGTACCACTAATAAAACATTATTACAAGCTTACCGTTGTGAATCGGGCTAATGTAAGGAGATAGTTTTGAACACTGGCTGGTTACGTACTTGCTCAAAAATTGATTTTGGATTATTTTTAACCAAAAAAAAAGTTACGGACTGCATCTTTAAAGTGATCCAAGTATATGTGTGAATTCCAGAAGCCTCCAATTGTGAGATACAAAAAGGCCTAGACTGTTTGTTTGATTGATTGACACCAAGATAAGTCACCCTTAAGGTTTTGGATCTCCTCTTATTCTAATAAGTAGTTAGTTGCACTCACACTTGTAACCCATTTGGTGTTTATATATGCAGAAATACATCAGTGTGCAGGTTTTTTTAATACACATTAATATATATCGTCCAAATGTGACCAGCCAAAATAATACAGGCTTTTAACCTGCTAGAAAAAGTTGAATCTTTTGAATTTGCTTTCATATTTTCATTTGTAGTCATTTTGTTGTGTGCTTTTGTCATTATTTGTTAGTAGTTTTGGTTCACTGTTATAGTTGCCAAGGCAACATTTCTCAATGTTACGTTTTTCATCAAATATTTATATTTTATGTTATTTCACCTGTATTTCAAATAAAAATATTTTATTAGATTTTTAATTATTGATAACCCTGTTTTGGGTGAAGTTTTAATACCAGTATACCATATTAAAAAAAAACAAAAAAAAACATCAAAGCTGCTATAAAATGTTCAGCAGGCACTGATATTGTTGAGCAGGCTCCAGGAACTGATATGATTTCCCATTTCTTATTTCACATCATTGCAATAGTCACTGGCACGCATTCAAGCGCTCTCAGTTTTGCATTGCAGTGGCTTGTTTCCAGGTTTGAGCCTCTCTGGAAGCTCCTGACAGTCAGAGGCTCCGGGGTTCCATTGGTCCCGTTGGCCTGCTCTGTAATCCGTCTTTGCACACATGCACAGATCAGATTTTCCCCCAACTTGGGCCAATGGGCACAACTTTCCTCTGGCTCGCTTAGAGGAAGGACTCTGGGCATTGCCCTTTGACCCCGACACGCGTGTGACACAAACTCTTGCGCCCAACAACTGAGATACAGATTTGTCACATTCTCTAACCAGACAGGAATCTCACAGCTGAATACTCAAGAGACGGGTCGGCCACAAAGGAACCATCAAAGGCCTCTGACACAGAGTTTTATGTAATCTACTCGCCAGGATCCTGTTGCAGGACAGTTGGCAGTGACTGAGGAAATTAACAGCCTATATAGCCAATTCTTTATTTGCATAATTAACTTGCTCCAACATTATCTTTTGGAATTGCTGGTGTTGGATGTGTGCTTTGGTCACAACTTGCCATATATTTTGCCAGTGTCACATTCATATTCAAGCCAGTTTCCTTGTTGTATATACTAAAGTTATGAGATATTTTAAAGTATTATTATATTATGTATAGTGTATGCATAACTACACTACAAATCTCAACTGCTTGATTGTTTTTATCGTCACACAACTTATTGTCATATTATATTAATATTATAGATAAGTACATCCATCCAACTTTATCCTCATACACTCACGTGAAGCAAAATACAGTATAAGCTACTATAGAGCAAACTTCAACTGCTTGGTTTTTTATATCATTGCAAAATTTAAAACACATTATTATAAAACACATTTTATAAATCAAATTGACTTTAACTTGGCAAACAAGTGCAATTTTGTGATCATTTCCGATATCAATATCTAGTGAGCATACATAATAAAGTTCAATGACCGCAAAATAGTTATTAGCAAACATGCTGAAATTAAAAGGAAACTTATATTACACATTCACTCAAATCTCATTAAAAATGGAAATGGCTAAAATGCCAGTGAATAAGTTCTGCTTATGCAGTGCATTTGGGATGTGTAGAAAGGATATTCAGAATTAATAAATAATTTAGTGTATAGTATTGTTGATGTTTTAATTGGGAACTTGGATGTTATTTAAATGGCATTAAAGGGTTAGTTCACCCCAAAATGAAAATTGTGTCATTAATTCCTCTCCCTCATGTCGTTCTACACCCGTAAGACCTTCGTTCATCTTCAGAACACAAATGAACATATTCTGATGAAATCCGATGGTTTAGTGAGTCTCTATTGTAAGGAAGATAATTTACACTTTCAAATGCCCAGAAGGTACTAAAACATATTTAAAACAGTTCATGTGAGTACAGTGGTTCAACCTTAATATTATAAAGAGACGAGAATACTTTTTGTGTCAAAATAATGACTAACAATATCTAGTGATGGCCAATTTCAAAACACTGCTTCAAAGCTTTACGAATCTTTTGTTTTGAATCAGTGATTCAGTTCACGTATCAAACTGCCAAAGTCACGAGACTATTGTAACTATTGATATGGTGAAACACTTATGATGGAACAAAGCCTCGTTTACAGAAATCACTGGTGATCCGAACCACCGATTTGAAACAAAAGATTCGTTTTGAAATCGTCCATCACTAGATATTGTTGAAAATTGTTGTTATTTTGTGTTTTTGGCACACAAAAAGTATTCTCGTCGCTTTATAATATTAAGGTTGAACCACGGTATCTGTTAAATAAATAAATATGTTTTAGTATCTTTCTGGGCATCTGAAAGTGTTAATCAGCTGGCAATAGAGACTCACTGAACCATCGGATTTCATCAAAAATAACTTTTGCTATGTAATGTATTTTGGTGGTGGAATAGATAAATTTACCTTGGGCTTCACAGTTGTGTTTAAATAGCACACAGCAGGCAGAGAGCAGAAGAACTGCTGTGAGTTTCATGGTGCAGGCCAATCTGAAACAATGAGAATCAACACATTAACATCCACGAAATGAGCAAGCATTCATTACTACCTTTGCTGTACATATATAATGAATATATATCTACTAAATGTAAGCAGAAACAGATGAAGCACTAAAACAAGAGATGCTTGTGTGTTGGCCAACTATAACACCCAAAACCTCAAACACAAGGCCCAACAGCCCAGGATGAAGAGCTCAGAGCACTTTCACTCCCCAAACATCAAACAGAGCAACACCTGACCATGGACCAGCCAACAGACACGCTTAATAATTCATCTTAATACTTAATTATTAAAACCGCTTTGTGAATCTTTTATAGTGGACATTTACAACAATACCACACCACTCCTTTGTCTATTTAAACACTGACAGAAAGCGCCACGTTGTGTCTATTTGTTGCTTGTGTCTTTGTGGGACAACATGTTCTACACCTCCGTAACCCTCCGGTCATCTTCTGTCAAAAATTAAATGTTACGTTTTTAAATTTTTTTATTTATTTCATCAGAATGGGATGACACTTGGTGACTTTTGTCGCACTAGCTATGTGAACACACAAATAAATCATGGACATGATTTGTATGTGTTAAAGGGTCAAAAAAAAGAGTCACAATTGGCTCCTTCGCGGTCCAACATAGGAAATGAACGGGCTTTACACAAAAAAAAAAATACACAAAAATACGAAAACTGACCCACTGTGCAGAAAAAAGTGCACATCAATGAAGGAATCACACTCTAAAATGTCAAGAGTGCAAAATAGACAATATAATAAATTCAGCAACAGACAATAGTGACATTATTCAGCTCGAGTCAGTTCAATGGTGATTCAATTCAGTTCAATAACTGTGGATTTTCAAGTTTTGTTCTCATCTGGTGGTGTCATTGCAGTCAAATTGATAACATTACTGAATATTAAAGGGTTAGTTCAACACCCATAATGCACTGGGCATTTTGCCATCCAAGGCCACTCCCACCAGTCTGCTCTGAATATGAGTCAAATGGCACTTGCTTTAGTAGGAAATACTTCTTAGCAAACTTTTAATCATAATGGTGTCGACTTGGATTGTTCCCAGGTGCAAGAATTCAAAAAGTAAATGTTTAGCGGGAGAAACTTTTTGTTTGTAACCAGTGGCTAAAGGCTGCAAAAAAGTCGTGACAGAAAACGTGAAAATATTTGTAGTAAACATTTCAAACTGGATGAATACAAACACAGTGTTTAAGGCCAAATGGAGTGGAAAAACAAAGAACCTGCCTAACCCTCAAAGAAAAACCCTGTCACATACAGGTACAAAAATACAGATTTTTTTTTAAGTGTTCCAATCAAGTTTTAGGAAATACCATTCTACAGAGACATCAGTGGTGAAATTTTTAAATGATATTTTACTGATTCTCGACTCAGACAAGTTTGCTGTTAAATTTGAGTGCAGCGTTTGACACGATTGAACACTCTGTTCTCATCTCACGTTTGGAGCACTGGGTGGGCATTCGGGGAAATGCCCTTAAATGGTTTAAATCCTATTTGAATAGCAGAATTACTTCGGATGCAGCTCCTCTTACGTGTGGTGTCCCTCAAGGTTCTATTCTTGCTCCAGTTCTATTCTCCTTGTATATGCTCCCCTTGGGGTCAATTTTTAAGAAACACAACATCTCGTTCCATTGTTACGCTGATGATACCCAAATCCATCTGCCCCTGGGATCAAACAACATGGGTTTGGATACATGGGTTTGTTGGTTTGCTTAGCGGATGTAAAGGACTGGATGTCCCTAAATTTTCTCCACCTCAATGAAGGCAAAACTGAGATTACAGTTTTTGAACCTTCAGAAGTTTTTAGCTCCCCTTGCTTAAATTTTGGACATTTGTCTTCATGTGTGAATTACATATGGGCGTGTTTTTTGATAATGCCCTCAAATTTGATAAACGGATTACTGCAGTAGTGAAAACCTTTTTTTTCATCTTCGAGTCTAAGCGAAAGTAAAATCCTTTCTTTCTTTTAAGGGTTTTGAAAGGGTGATCCACACATTTATTTCAATAAGGCTCTAAAATCCATACATTGTCTCCCAATTCACTACAGAATTGATTTTAACGTTTTATTGTTGGTTTTTAAATCCTTAAATGGATCAGCTCCTGTATACATCTCCGATTTATTATCCATTCACAATCCAGGAAAGTCTCTTATGTCATCCAACCAGAGATTCTTAAAATGTTCCTCGGGCTAGATTGAAATTGAGAGGAGACCGTGCTTTTGTCGCTGCTGCACCGAAACTTTGGAACAACCAACCTGTTTCCATTAGAACTGGCTCGATGCACCGCACGGTTTTAAAACAAAACTCTAAACATTACTCTTTAAGCAGCATTAAAAAAAACGTCTTCTTTCACGTCTTCTTGTGCTTAAACTTTCAGATATTCAAACAAAATTGTGTCAAAATGCACCATCTTTGCAAGTATCCTTGTAAACATAGTCAGATATGTGTGAACTGAACGTAAACAGTTGACAAAGAAAAAGCATGTGTATCAGTATATTGGATCAGTGCATTCGCTCTTAAAGTGACATCAGTTAATATTCCTGCTGCTTTCTGATTTTAATGTTAACTTTAAAAAGTATCGACGAAGGTTTCATGGCTGGTAAATCTTTGGCGATTGGCAAGTTTGGCAAAAAGGTAGTTTTAGGCCCTGGAGCTGTCAAAAGTACGCCAGATGACTTGTTCTCTTAGTTATCTGGACTGAGAAATTCAAAACAAGTAAACTTTGTTCATTTCCATATACTACCAACATTGTAACGATACAAAGTGGGTTAAAGTAATCGGCTAAGTTACACCTTAAGCGTCACTTAAGCTTAAGCTGGATTCTTATGTTTTCTCCAATTGTAGATGGTGCAACTGGCTGCTTCATCCGTCTCTCAGCACAGTTTTTGTTGATTCCCATTGTAGACTAATGGAGTGCTCTCACAACCACTAATGGGAATGAATTTGGGAAATGCTTTGAATGTGAAAGCTGAGAATAGGTCCGTTTCCATGATAGGAGTCTCTCTAGCATGTCACAATAGGAAGCCTCCATCCATAGTCCTTGATGCTGGGGATTCCATGTCAATTATCACTTATGCTTTCTGGCCGGTCTCATGTGCAGACACCTGGCAGTGAAAGCAAGCAAGCTATATTTGAACATGACTTTATTTCCTGAGCAGCTCACTCTGTGATTGTGGAAGGTGCTATTTCCAGCCGTGTTTAATTAATATGAGTCACATCTGATGTGAAAAATAGTCAGAAGCCTTTTATGCCATTTGACACATTGGCCATTTTCCAGCTGAAACCAGAGGGACATTGTCATCAGTTTTAGGGTTCGTCTTTCACAAATTATCAAAATGTAATAAATCATCCAGAGCAATTCATTATAAATGATATACATTTAGATGTAGCCTACAACTGAAGGCCCTTTAACGCAATGTGAAAAAGCAAGACAAATTATTATCTCCTCATAATTAGAACATCTTTTGAGAAGCATATTCAACATTTGAATTTTAGCAATAAAAATGATAACAAGGATGTGATTTACGGGTATTTTATCAAAGTCAACAGCAATGACACTGGTAAATAAAGTGAGGTTAAATCCATAAAGTGCATTTTTATTTTTAGCAAATTATTTAATTATTCTTGCATATTTAATATTCTGTGTTTGTATTGCTTTATGCAATATATTAATTTTGAGGAATATTGGATATGCTTTTATGGCAAATATGTTATTTAGCATGTGTTAACATTAGCATCTACTAAATAAAGAAAGTCATCAGACAACTACTGAGGTGTGACCACTGTGTTCCTCTGATAAGAAGGTGTTTTCTCTTTCTGATTGATGTTAATTAATGCAATAAGCTGCATGTGACTCTGATTAAGGTAAGTGGTGTTTTGCAGCATGACAGAAAATGCAAAGCCGTTTTTAAAATGGCAGCAACAGAAATATGTCAAATCTATCATTATTTACTCACACTCATGACTTGCTTACTTATGGAATACTCCTTACTCATGGAATACAACATTTTTTGGAAGAATATTTTAGTGGCACTTTGTCAAGCTCCAAACATTCCAAAACCAGTAATAATAATAAGTATAAAAATACAACTTGTAAGATTCCAAGTCTTCCGAGGTCAAATGGCGGATTTGTGTAAGGAACATTATTTATTCCATCCCAACAAATCTTTTAAAATTCCATCATTGAGCCCAAAATATGTGTCGTAACCAAACGCAACATAAAATTTAAAGTAAATGGCATGCTATTGGGAATATATGCAGAATGAGACTTGAGATCTGCAGGTAGGGTCTGATCTGGTCTAAATTTTGGTCTGTTTTATGGTGTCATTTTGGACCTTGACAGTCATGGTTACAGTAAATATTTGTTTAATACACCATGTGCTGATTAGGTAAGTTGATTTTCTGATCATATTTTTTTTTCCAAGCACATTTTACCAATTCCGAACCACATCAATCCTAATAACCACTATTTTTTTTGTATTTAATCAATTTTAATTGTTCACGAAGGCTGGAAATGAAAAACTAGCAGTAAGAATTCTTCCAGAGTCTGGCAGTAAGTTTTGGAAGATCATTTTTATTCCATATCTGCAAGACAGACTTTTCAGGATAGGAGATGGACTAAAAATGAACTCCCACAACTTACTGCCAGATTCTGGAAGATGAATTCTTCAAACAGCGGTACAAGAGGATGTGGTGCTGGTCCTTCGAGAGTCATTCTCAATCTGTCTGACCATAAATCCTATTTAAAAAAAAACAGCATTCATGTATCCTCTGGGATTCTGACACCTTGCACTTCTGGAGACTCCAGGTAAGTTGCAGTTCCAGAAAATGGTGGTGCTGGAGACTAAAGGGTTCCTGATGGTTTCATACTTCATTTTTCACTTTAATTCTTATGCAGTTAAAATGTGTCTTCTCCTTCTGTTTTTGTCTGACCCTGTTGACTCAATGAGCGTTTTGTATGACTCTCTCTCGTCCACTTGTGATCTGATCAACCAAAATGCATCTTAAAACCCGGTTTAAACAGGGCCTTAGAAATGTGATGTTCTTAGATCCTGTACATTAGTAAAGCACGTTGTAGATAGTTGTATATTTCCCATGCAAATTTTGTGCCTATACTGTAAGAACACTTTAAAAAAGTTAATCAATAAAGCGACAGACTTATTTATTACAGGTTATTTGGATGTACCCTGCACTGCAATAAAGTTATTTTCATGATTTGTTAACACTTTTTTTTTGTAAAATCAACTTAATGTGGTTCAGATAACATAATATTTTGAGTTTCTGTTGATCAAACCAATCGCCTTCATTGTCTTAACTCAAATTTTTAATTTCAACAAACTCAAATTAACACAACCAGGTAACTTACTTTAAGTTAAACGAATTTTTGACAGTGTGGAGCACAAAATACACTTATGAAATCTATTTTTTTTTTATGATTCTCAAAGTAATCTGAGCATATATACTTTAAAATGTATTATTTACTAGGAAGGTGCCATGAAAACTTTAACCAGCATCAATCTCAGAATAACAGTGAAGCTATAACCATTTCCATCTCCAATGACAAACACTTTCTTGTAATTGTGTAAACAGTGAGCTCAACCAGAGCACATTTCTTGAAGTCTGCGTATAGCCTTTTACAGAAACACCCCCTTAAATTACAACATAAGGATATACATTTTTATAGATATAAAAAAAGTTAGAGTTCGAAAGGTACTGAATAACCCAGCTCTATCATCCTTTTCGACGTCGCATAACAATTCAACTCTTTTTGATGACAAAAAAAGATAAACACACTTACTCGCAAATAGATGTTCCACACCTGAGCTGTTGGTGGCCCCTCCAGCACAGTATTGCAAACCTCAGGTGCTGATGAAACGGGACTCACATATCATTCGTACAGCTTGAGGAAGTCATGTAAAAGAAAATAAGTCACAACTTCACTATTCAGTCTCGTATATATATGCACACCCTACAAGATCAGCTCGCAAGTGAGACACGTTTTGTTGATAGAAATGCTTGTTTAGAAGCAGACAAGGTTCCACCTCCCCACTCAACAAGCCAACCTGCCTAAGGACTGGCTCTTAAAGAGACAGGCTTCCCTCAATACTCTCACACAGCTCAAAGAACAATACATCACGGCTGAGTGATTAAAAATGTACAACATAGACATCATGTGGCTTTTTTTGCTTTGTTTTATCAAACCCTCAGCCTCTTTTTGGTATTTTAAGTTTCACAAACGCATGACAAGTCTTGTTGTTTCATACCCTCTATGTAAACATTCTTTAGCGCAGATGGACATGGATAGAGAGGGCATTGTGCACATTTTTCCGGCTTGTTTAGAAACGCAGTCTGGCAGAAACTCTTGCGATTGCTGTAGTGGTAATGGGAGGCTTTTTGCTGTTGCTGTAGCGACAGACAAGACTCCTGATGTTGGGGGCTGATGTGCCCACACGTTCCTCTGCAGGCGATAGTGTGGAGAGGATCGTTTTTCAGCAGATTATCTCAACAATATCAGGCCTGTGGAGCATTTGAAAACAGGCATCTACATGTCCACACTACCATGATGGGAGACACACGCACGCACCTACTGTATATTTGCACACACTCGGCGGCGTACAAATATATTACTATAAATGAGGGCGTATGTGAAGGCAGACATGTAGCAACTGTCTCTGCTGGTGTTTTCTTTTTAGAAAGCTGAATCACTACTATCGAAAGCAGAATGGGTAGACGTGTTTATCGGGCTCCTGAGGGCTTATCCTAATAGTCTGTGAGGAACCGATGAATAGGAAAGCACTCAAAGCTCATTTGTTTTGGTTGCTCGCCTTGTGTTTATATTGAGATAATGGCGTGCCCATGATTACAGCCATTCAGCTTCTCGATTTTAAGCGCACATTTGTATGTCTGTCCTGCTGTGGCCTCATTAGGATGTTTGTGCTGAAAATGGCAGTACAATAATTAGAGTGATTTCACATGCAGTATCTGTTTTAGCGCGTGATCTTACACCAAAAATAAAGCTTCCAAGAGGTTTTTTTTTTTTTTTTTTTGCAGCGATGGCGTAGAAGAACCTTTCAGTGAACAGAAAAATAACCCTTTATTTTTAAGTGTGAAGAACATTTTAATAATCAAAAGAACTTTTTTTCCTATACCATTATGAAATACCTTCTGTGCAATGTAAAAAAATAAACAAAGGTTCTTTATTGGCGCCTGTGGTTCCATGAAGAAGCCTTAACATCCATTGAAAAGGTTTTTACACACTAAAAAATTATTTTCATGATTTGTTATCACAATTTTTCTTTTGTCAAATCAACTTTAGAAAATTAATGTGGTTCAGATAACATAATATTTTGAGTCTGTTGATTAAATCAATCCTCTTTGTTGCATTAACTCAAATGTTTAATTTCACTGAACTCAATTTTAAGGTAACCAACTTTAAGTTAAAACAAATCTTTTTTACAGTGCAGTGGAAAAGTTTCTTCTGATTATTAAAATGTTATTCACTTTATTATTTATTTAGCTTTCACCATGTTTTCTAAATATGATATATATTATATATATATATATATATATATATATATATATATATATATATATATACACACACACATACAGTAATACCATTCAGAATAGAATCATAGGTTTCAGGCATCTGCATTTCCAAGAAAAATTTTCCCAACTGCTTCTCCTGAATTGTGCTCTCGTTGTTATTCTGAACTTTCCACTTCATGTCAAGTTATCATCTTACTGTAAAATATCCATTTACAAGCAAGAAACACACCTCCACTCCCTCCCTCATCCCCCAAAATAAATTACTTCAGAAATACAAGCTGAACCTTTTCCTAGTTTTTCCAAAGTAATCCAATCAATGCTTAGATGGGAACTTTGATAGTCACAGTATTTGTTTCACAATGAACAGAGAAGGTCAAAATCTACAGTTTCTCAACAATTCATATCAGCATTTTAAAGTCAATTAATTTCATTACAATTCAATCCATTACGATGGCATCATTAAATGAAACACCAGTTTGTGAAACCACAACAATGTGTCCTAGAAAGCTGTATTTCAATGTGTTTGTGCCAACAAACAACTGTCCTGAATCCTCTGACTCATACACTCGGAAGGCATGAATAGAGAAGCTAAGTGGGTGTTTAACAGTCAGAGCTTAAAGCAGAGCAGCTTGGATGATAAATGCATTTGTCCTTCCGAGAACATGGACTCACACGCTGAGCCGATGTAAATGCTACACCTTTGATATCTGGGCTTTTCTTATGAAGATTGGATCCACTTTAAAATACTAGCATGAAGTGGAGGATAAAAGCATCTACAAAGGACCATGTCAGATGGGCTTTAAATACAACGCATCCCTTTTACACAGCATCTTTCATTGACCACTCACATTTCAAGCAAAGTGGATGAATATCACAGTATAATCCCGGTTTGCGTGTCCGTGGTGGTCACTGTTACTATAGCAACAGAGAGAGGATGCCTTCTGTATGTAGACAGCAGCAATAGATCGCCTGCTGGAGCTTCCTTCCTATTATCTCCAACATATGGGTTTAGCGCTCTGCATATGGCAAGATTCAGATGCCAGTTTCAGTGTATGAAGTGAGAATGGGTTGTGACAAGTTCTACCTATCGTCCATCCATCCATCTACCAACCTACCTCAGAAATGCTTTTACTACTCTCTACTTGTGTTTTATCAGGTGTTGCTCTTATGCTGGACAGCTCATCGAGTGCCAAAGAAAGTAGATTATGGAATCAGAGTTTTATTAGGAAGTGATGGTATTTATGAACTCTCTTTACAACCCAGTGATGTTTCCCATGCTATATGGACCAGTAATACATCCGCTTACAAATTAAAGTTTTACAGCGAGCAGTACAAGGCCACATGTGAAAATCAATTTGAAACCACCAAAATGAAAACTTTCATTGAGACTCACATTGGACTCTTATTCTAATTCATTTAAAAATTAACCAAGGACAAGTAACACCACAAAATAAGAATTGAATCGAGAATTACAAAAACGTACACTTTTAAGACTTTAAACGAGCCTCAGTGATTCCTGTATAATATCGTCAGGGATTTAGAATAAAAAAAATTAAATAAACATTCGCAAATAAATGTTTTTTACCTACCCTTTCTTATAGCCTGTGAGTATCAGGGTGAGCTAAGATCCACTGAATGGCTCTCTGTGTTGATCTTTTCTGCCTGTGAGACTTGTCCCCCTGTCCTCATCTAGTGTATGCTGGGCGTCTGTCTTTGAAGTTATTTCGGCATGTGTCTAAGTTGCAGACAGCATGAAGAAGGGGCTGCTTGACCTTCCCTTCACCCTAAACCTCCCTCTCAGAGGAAGAACAAGGCGGTGCACGCGTCCACGCGCTTCACAGCCTCTCGCCCTGCCCTGCGGCTCTGAGTCACGGGGCAGCTCACACCCCAGAGGACTTCACTTAAAGCCGAGCGTCAGGCGCACATTCGCATACTCTGTCACCAAGCAAGTTGTCCGCTTGTCGGATTGAACCAGTGTTAAATGAACCCCTTGATATGATAGCCCTTTCTCCACTCAGGCAAACTAGAAGGCTATTTTTGCTCCAAGAGTTACATGAGAATTTGAAAGATAAAGTCCTTAATCCCTGTTGTAGATGTAGAGAACCTTGTGCACATCCTTACTTGTCAGCCTGCACAGGTCAAATTCAATCTATCCAGGTTGTTTCCTGACCAATTTAATGTTATTCCTCAAGTCCATAAGTTGAAAAATTGATTTTCCGCTCTAGGGGTGCTGTAGTTGTCTTATAGCAGCAGAGTCCAACTTAATCTTCTACAGTCCTTTGATGCTGCGAGGTATTTCCAGCACCGGGTTCAAGGCAAAGTGTTCAAAGACTCGATTTATGAAATGAAAGGAAGCTTGGCAATTCATTTCAATCTCTAAGGCTTCTTTGCGAGGTGAGATCGGTCCAATGTGAGAGGAAAACTGGTTCCCTGGTCTTGACATACAGGATCATTTTTTATGATGAAGACCCAAGGTCTCAGAGCCCTCCTAATCCGCTTGACATCTGACTGTGCGCTGAACCCCAATCCCTTTGTAAGCTCTCCTTGATAGGTGGAAACACTAACGCTACACTGGCCGAAACCCGACACAGAATGTTAGAGCAACTAGACCTGGGCAACTGGACACCCAGTTGACTCAAAACACCCAGGTACAGAAGTAGACCAGAAAAGTAGCACTTCATTTTACAGTCATGTTTGCATGTATATATGCACATAGTAATTACAATAACTGATAAAACTAGGTACCAACCCTAAACCTAATCTTAACCCATGTTAAGTCCATGTTGATACCTAACATAACTCACCCACTGCACATATTGTAAAATAAAGCGCAATCAAAAAGACTTAAAGGAAAGCACAATGATAAAGCGTCCTGGATCTTGAAAGTTAGAGCTGCTTTAGTTTAGCTCTAGCAGAGTTTAAAGGGTTAGTTCACCCCAAAATGAAAACCATGTCATTAATTCCTCACCCTCATGTCGTTCTACACCTGTAAGACCTTCGTTCATCTTCAGAACACAAATTAAGATAATTTTGATGAAATCCGAGACATAGAAAACAACATAGTTACGTTATTCAAGGTCCAGAAAAGTAATAAAGATATTGTCAAAATAGTCAACGTGACTACAGTGGTTTAACTTTAATGTTATGAAGCGACGAGAACACTTTTTGTGCGCGAAAACAAAATAAAAATACTAGAAAAATAAAGACTTTGTTCAACTATTCCATCTCTCCCGTTGTATTGACAGTGAAGGCTTCCGTGTTTACGTCCAAATGCCAACTCATGATTGGCCGACTCTGTTCATGTGACCAGCAGGAGCCGGCCAATACTGAGCCGCCGTTCTGACGTAGAACCTGGAAGCACTGAACATAAACAGTGTTGGAGAATGACACAGAAGAGAAGAGATGTTGTTATTTTTGTATAAATACAAAAATAGGTGAACTAACCCTTTAAGGTTGAACCACTGTAGACACGTTGACCATTTTAACAATGTCTTTACTACTTTTCTTGATCTTGAATGTGGTAATTACGTTGCCTTCTATGGGGGATGAGAAAAAAAATGTCAGATTTCATCAAAAATATCTTAATTTGTGTTCTCTTACGGGTGTGGAACAACATGAGGGTGAGGAATTAATGACTGAAATTTAATTTGTGTGAACTAACCCTTTACGGTGCATTCACGCCATGTCACAATTACCAACATTACGAGATTGTAAAAAGCGTTCACATCCTCGTAGAGCTCATAATTACAACTTGTAAGATGGGAATGTTCTGAGAGCTCCTACTTGTACCATGTGAGTGCTGCAGATTCATTTAGGCATTGAAAGTATTGCCAAAGAAATTCATAATTTGTAGTCCGAGGACATGAACAGCTCCGAGTAGAATGTCACGTGTTGTCATCACGAAATTATGGCAATTAAGACATGGCGTGAATACAGATTTAGCTCTAGTGCGGGGTGGTCAACGACGGTCATGGAGATCCATAGTCCTGCAGAGTTTAGCTCCAACCCTGATAAAATCTCACCTGTAGCGGTCTAGTGACCCTTAAGACCTTGATTAGCTTGTTCAGTTGTGTTTGATTAGGGTTGGAGCAAAACTCTGCAGGACAGTGGCAGGTCCGACGTTAGCCACCCCTGCTCCAGCATTATAAACACACCTGAACCGGCTAATCTAGGATCTCTAGCAACTTCCAGGCTGGTGTGTTGGAAACCAGACTGGACACCCCTGTGCTGAAGTAATGAAAATAATGGTTTAAATAAATGGTTTAAAGTTTTTCTTTACACTCTCAAGAAGTTCTTGTTGTGTAAGAAGATCCCACTTAGGTCATTAGCACCTTTCCACCACTGTGCAACACACTTGCGGTGAGAATTCCACAGTTGGGATGCCCTGCTCCTCTCACGCATTTCTGGATAGTGATTGGTGCACCTATTGCACCATGGTTAATGCCCTCAGACTTCTTCTCATGTCTGCATTGTGATTGGACCATGGCCCAAGGGATGTGGCCCCATTGTTGTAACCCAATCGTACAGCTCATTGTTACATTAAATGGAGGCAGAGAGGCAAGTTGGGAGATTGTGTGGTCTGGAAAGAGGGCAGCTTGAGCTAATTTTGACCAGGATGCTTGGTGACTCTGAAATAGCTGGCGGTTGAGGGGTTGAGAGCTTGCACATTTAGATGTATAGTGCAGCTGCGGGATGCCTTCTTCTCTAACTGCTAGTAATCTGTACACAATGCATGGTTGAGAGCGATCCATCAGGAGGCTAAGACCTTGATGGCTTTAGTATTGAATGACTCTCAGAAATGTGGAGCTGAGGTGCTTCTCCAGCCACCTGGCACAAAATGCATGCCTGTTTATGCTGGGATGAGAAAGGAGATGCACAGAGAACAGCGCACATTCCGCACTAGCGGCAGCCTTGACCCCGGAGCAGCTGAGGCTGGAGAAGAATACAAAGGCCAGCGGGCATTTGAAACCTTGAAGTCCGTGGATGACAAGAATACACACACCCTTTTTTGCAGCCTGTTATGTATGAGCCCAGCCCTTGTATGATGCTTGTCCTGAATTCAGATGGCCTCCAAACATTCAAAGTATTGCAGTTCAGCATGTGATGCTCTTCTAAAAGGTGTTTTTTTTTCTTATTTAACCATTGGTAAATGAAGAGGAAGATGAACACAGAATCTGATTACACACGACTGTGTGATTAATCTGAATTGATTTTCAAATTTTGGTTTTAGTTTCCAACGATTAAGAAAACAAGATAATCACAGCAGTGTGCTTTAACATCCAAAAAAGCCAAATTAGTGTTGTAAAATGCAGTCTTGCTAAACTGTGGGGCGTGTTTGAGAATAAACGGTGTTGTTAAAAGCGCATTAACAGGCACTGTTCCCCAGCCGGCTAACTATGGGCATGCTCAAAGTCGGAAAAGAAAGTGGATAGGCAAATGTGTACACACAACAATGTCAAAATGCCTTTTTGGAGAGTATTCATGGAAACACAGTGGGCTATGTCTAAAGTAAATGTACACAGTTGAGAAGGTAAATGTGTGTGTAACAGTTCATTGGATCCGTGCATTAGCTCTTAAAGTGACAGCAGCCTAATAAACCTGCTGCAGTCTGTCGCTAATATGATCAAATCATATAATCAAATGACAAATGACAAAGGAAAATCCCTCACTGATAACTTAGCTTATTCATCTATATTTAATGTGTACTCTAAGACTATGCAATGTATTTCTACATTTGATTGTTCAATTTTTTATTGTAGGCTATTATCTGTATACCACTGTTAGTACATCTTTGTGAAAAACGTAATTTAATTTATTTAATTTGTCTTTTTTGTTCTGTTGTATTTATTTGTTAATTTCTTATTTAAGTTATTGTATTGCTGACTGTTTATATGTCTTATGTAACTATTTTGAGGACCTTTTCTTGTATTAATTAACCTAGTGTTAGTTTTTGCGGAGTATAGATAATTGTGAAATATTTAAAATCGCTTCTATCATGAAATAAGACTCATTAAGAATCATATCACCCACCAATAATCATGTTAAATAATCATGACATCAATATTGACCAAAAATAATTGTGATTCTGATTTTTACCATAATCGAACAGTCCCAACAGGTATCAAGATCACAAGTGGTCAGCGTAGAAGCATTACCATTTTCACATAGTATTAACAAGTGTTTTAAATGAGTCTCCTGTGACCACTTGCGTTTGGATTTCGTCGAGACACGCCCCTCTTATTTCATGATTTTCACAGGGGCACCGATGCTATTGAATGAAAAAGCAGCAACGATAAGCCAAGCAGGAAAGCGTATGAGAAGGGTCTGCAATTTTGTACATATTCTGTCTGTTTTGGTATAATGCAACAAAGTTTGATTTGCTTGTTTTGGTGGGATTTCTCACAATATGATAGACAATAATCCAAAATCTCATAAATTACCAAATAATACTGAAGAATACGTTGGACTTTGTGTCGTCACACTCTACAAAATTCACTTTAGCGAGAAAATTCCAAATGCTGCTCACATGACTAAATGGTCAAACCCATGTTATGCTGCTAACGAGCAAGAATTTATGAATTTGTGGTTATTGAACCATTTAAAAAATTCACAATGTAGGACAAGGATTCAAAATGTAATTTAGATGTTATTGTAATTGCATCACTAACTAAATGACATTGACTGGGTCGTGTGATAGCACTTGGATACAGTTGAGTGACAAGCAAAACAGCCTACTCTGTAATTTGAGCTTTCTTTCCTTGGAAACATCAGAGATTTTGATTTATGATTACTATGTACTTGACCTTTCCACCCCAACCAGCTCGTAGTGTCTCTGAGGACAAACAGTTGCATGATACAGTGCATGAACTTCGACAGTTGAACTAACAAACCTTGTGCGAGGGTATAATAATGTTGACATCAGGCAGCGCTAGAATTCAAGCACCACTGTGTGTCTCAGACTGACTGTACTAGTCTTAGACAGTTCATAACAGGTTCATGTAGAGGACTGTAGGACTAAACAAAATTGTATATAGAAAAATATAGTTTTTTGAAGGGGTTTTAATTTTGCATGAGTACTCTTGAAACTCATTTTCCCAGAACGGTGCTGTGCGCTTGTATCCTACATATCAGTTTTAATATAATCATCAAGAGTGCTCTTTAAAAGATCAATTGAACCCTTTCAGAAGCAATTCAGTGAGGAGACATTGACCAGTACTTACTAGCCTTGTGAACATTTAAGTGTATTGACCGATGTTCTCTTCCCTTTTTAGACTAAACGATGCTGAAGAGTGAATAAGACAGGCTTTCAAGGCTTGTCTTGAGTCACTATCAAATATGAATGAATGCTGTGTGTACCGACTAAGTACCGCATATAAGACAGCCTACATCTATGGACCCTTTGACATCTGATCTTTTCCTCCACAGTACAGAGAGATATGATGGACTACATTATTCATTCTTGTACAGCATGAACAAATGGGGTTTCTATGTAACCAGAAAGATCTTGTACAATTCTGCAAACTAAAAACTCAAAACCTTACACTCCAAAGAAATGCTGGGTTAAAAACAACCCAAGTTGGTTTGAAAATGGACAAAACCCAGCGGTTGGGTTAATTGTTTGCCCAACCTGCTGGGCAGTTTATTTAACTAAGCTACTATTTTAAAAAAAAATACTATATAGCTTACTTTAAAAGGTTGGAATTTAAAAAGACAATTACTAGAAGCAACAATAATAATCAAAAGGTGAACTTTTATTAATAAGCAATTAATAATAAATGTTTGTTTAATTATTATTCATTAAACATATTAATAAACGTTAATTTCCAACATACTTTGGGTTCATGTTAAGCAAGCAATACTGTAATCTTTAAACAATAGTTGAGTTAAATAAAACTACCCAGCAGGTTGGGCAAACAATTAACCCAACTGCTGGATTAAAACAACCCAATTGCAGGGTTTGTCTATTTTCAACCCAGCATTTTTTAGAGTGTATATACACAAAGTTCTGTCATGAAACTCTAGATGTGCAGGTCAACCTGCTCGTAATCACGTCATTATCTATAGGACACAGATGATTGTTTTCATTCTGTATCAGTAGTCAATAGTGCTTCAAATACACAGCATTTCCTAAGCAGAGCAATGCGCCTTCAGAAACCCTCCTCCTTCCCCAGCTCCACCTGTATAGATCTGCTATGGGTAATTCACGTATGCTTACGTGCTCACAGCAGTGTGTAGTGTATGTTTTGGCAGAAGCAAGTCCTTTACTTGCTCTGCAGCAGCAATTAACAGCAGCAGCAGCAGCGTAGCAGATCTATTCCGCAAAGACCAAACATATCAACATTGTCATACCCATTACCATGCCAAACACTCCAAGAGTTATCATGACAGAAATTACTTTAATAGTCATTCTGCATATATGTCTGCTCGAAACATCTCTTCCAACCACAGGGGAGTTGTCATTCCTGTCAGCTTTAATTGAATATTGTGACACCGGTGAAAATCCACGAAAATGTGGGATCGTGAATAAAATGCAAATATGCTAAGATGCCAGTGAAAGGTAAAAAAAAATTAAGCATAAAGTCTAATCCTTCTGTGTGACAACCTTTCAAACCATCAAAACGATTTGAGATAAATTTGAGATAAATCCAGGTGAACTGGCGTGCGTTTCCGAAACCAAGTAAGTAAGTAAGTTGTAAGTTCCGTCGTTACCAACACAACTCAATGGAACTTGCGACCATAGTTGGCTTCGGAAAATGCTCCACTGTTTTGTTGAAGGGTCAGCTTAGCCTCAAATCACATGACCACAGCGATCTCAGTGGCAGCTGCTCGGCTGACGCACAGAGCTCCAGAAGTAAACACACAAAAAAATATGCCTTTTCATAACGGTGTTACAGTATAGCAGCAGGGGCTAACTAGAACATGATAAAAAGCCAAATTTTGACCCTATCAGCTATTCCAGATAAACTCACCCTCAAACAGCACAAAGCAAAAAATATAACTGATTGTTTTTTTAATGTCACATGGGATAGTTTTCCAAACTGGACCAGACTTTAGCGACTGTCACAGGTTTGGCAATGTGAAATGAGTTAAAGGATCTCTGTAACGCTTAGTATGTCAAACAGCTTTCCCTCAACATATGTGTCTGTGCTTGCTTCAAAGAGTTTAATTGTTTAAATGCCACAAACTCAAAAAGCGAAAACATTTACCTGCGCTCAAGTGTAAAATTAGGGAAACCTTAAACTGGCAGTCCCAAATTATCCTCTTTTTCCTCCAGATCACCATCACACTCCTCTATGACAGCAACAAAAACTCTCTAAGGCTGTTTATTGCCCACTGCAATATATCAGCTTATTCAGTCAGCTACCGAGTGCAACTGTATGCTCACAACCACCTGTCTGTTGGCCGATCCTCTTCCAAACGTCACACTGATATTAAATGATAATGCAGATGTGACATTGCCAATGTGCGCGACACGTAAAGGCCAACCAAACATTTATAGATCTCAGAGTGCATGATAAAAGTGCTGAACAATATTAGTCTTACACAGTCACACACTGAACGCAGTCACAATTTAGACAGTTCATCATCATATAAGGGAAAGTGTAAGGAGATATATCAGATCTCTGATTTCACACACTATTAAGTGACAGCCACTGTAAATGAAGGGGGAGTTATGGATCTGAAATGCGTCTGTGAATGAAATCAGGTAGCGATAAAACCAGGCTAGAGTTCATAATCCCACCAGTCAAATATGGGTGTTGATTTACTGGATTTTACAAGGACGATGTAAATTATCACATGACCAGAGCTGTTTAAATCCGGTTTGAATTCAATTTAAAGTTATCTTAAACTATTATTTTGCTAATATTGCTAGTTTTAATTAATTTGCCATTACAACATATGCTCTAAAGTGTTTATTTATGTCTATAAAATCAAATGTCTATTTATAATTTTAGTAATTTATCTATGAATTTAACGAACTGTTCTCTAACAATAGCTATACTATAACTATTCCTTGTGGTGATCTTGGGATCTGTTAAATTCAAGCCATTTCATACAAAAGTGAAGTTTTATGGACTTTTGTTTTGAGCAGAATCAAATGCCGTCCAGGTGTCCAGCTATAATTTGTCTTCAGGTGTCTTCACATAAGTGAAATTTCCCAGACAAAAAGGATCCATTATCAGTTTTGGGTAAAGTTACTTTTAGAAGTAATGCGTTACATTATTGCGCTACTCCCTAAAAATGGTGTGACTTAGTTACTTTTTATGGAAAGTAATGCGTTAAGTTACTTTTGCATTGACTTTTCGCATCTGAGTTGGGCTTGCTTGTTTATTTTTAATCCTAAAACAAGTTATAGCTATTTTTGACAAACGTAAAGACCCCTTTCATATCAAAAGTGAAGTGAATGAGTCTCAGGCTGAAGGAAATGCAAATGCACACCTGTACTGTAGAGGGCGCAGCTCAAACAAAAAGATGTGCTGCCATTGTGGACAGTGGAAGAATAGGACGCAGTCAATAAATAAGAAAAAAAAATTAAAGTAACTTACGCTACTGATTTGAAAAAGCAACTCTGACACTTTAAATTTAAAAGCAATGCATTACTTTACTCATTACTAAAAGTAATCTGATTACCCCATTATCTATGTAGCATAGCAATGGTACTGTGTGGCAAATTCTTGTGACCAACTGAACCCGAACTGAAAATCCGTGGAAATCTTTCACACTCACGCAAAAGTCCTGATCACGTGGATTCCTATTGAAATTAATTACCAGCAAAAACTTGCCCAACAACATTCTTCATTTATAGGCTTTAATAAGACCATTTTAAATTATTTTGTTCTAATTCAATTTATATAACTAATTTAATCACAAATGAAAGTCTACTTGGAAAAAAAGATAACTTACTTTAATGGTTCAGGTAACTCTTTAGGAAAACCACATTATGTGAACTGCAGAATGACAATTAGTTCAAATAAACTTTCTACATTTTTCTGAGCCAAATAAGTCAGTTTGCATAGAAGGCAGTTTTATTTACGTTTGCATGCATTATTTTGTATTGTTATATTAGATTAAACAAAGCCCACCTTGCCTGTTAAGAAAAAATTGTTTTTAACTTTATGAATCCGTTTGACCCATTTTTGACCCGACTGACTGTCTCCCACGGTTATTTTCCATTTTTGGCAGTGAATAGAGAGCTTAGATTGATTTAGTGTTATAGTGTTAAATGAAACTGTTGATATAAGTACAGATAATGTATGCACACACCATCTGTCTGCTTTAAATCATTTGAAGTCTGATTCCGAGAAGGAGTCTTCAGCATAGAGGACTAGATACTGAGCGCCACCATCATGTACAAGCCCTGACTATTACCTCATACCTCCGTCTCAGACCATTTCTCACAGAGATGCAGTTGTCAGCGAGTTCACACGTCCAGGCCTCTGATGTACAGCGGTATAAAGACGCCCTCAGGCTATTTTGGAAAAGTGCAAGATTTGGAGTCAAAGGAGAGAGGAAAGTCTCACATGTGTGTTTCCCCCTGTGACGCCCAAAGCAGTCTGCGTCACCATTAGACGCTTATAATAACTGGACACCTGATCCCCGACTACTGAAGATGGGGGTGAAGATGCCTCGTAAGACATTGTGAATCAATCATTCAGACAGAAAAGGTGACAACTAAGGGCAGGGCGATGGGAGGGAGCTTGTCATGTGAAGACAGATGCTGCTGAGAAAGTGTGAACACAAAATTACTTAAAACCATTCGTTTAGAAAACACACAGTTTAACATATAGATTTCCATACCAAGATTACCAATATTAGGCTATTAGACAGCTATAGCTAACATTATGCTAATGACTTAATTCTCATTACCATAATGTGGTAAATTTTGCTAAAATATAAATGTGCCTACTTGTCATGAAAATGTCCTGGTACATTACGTATAAATATTTACACAAAAGTTAGTCCCGGTGCTGCATTCCTTACTCTTTCTGCATGTTACATTGTTACGCTTATTGTTTATAAGTGAGTTATTTGAATCATTCACTCAACTGATTTGTTCAAAAACACTGATTCATTCAGGAACAAAGGCTGTATCTAAACATGCATTCTTCCCAACTGTAACGCAGTTCTTAAGTACAGGAAGGAAGCGGGAACCGGCGAATATTCAACGTAACTTTTATCAAATAAATAAACAAACAATAAAACCAAAGCAAAATGGCGGCAGTTCCTCACGGCAACTGCCGCCCACACAAACATAATAAAAACACAACATAAAATGCAGGCCTGGTCCTCTCTCGTCTATCGTCTCTCCTCTTTTATGCTTCCGGAGCTCCTCCGTGAGAGATACGAGACCGGTGCAGTGTGCAGCTGACGCTCATTATGTCTTGCGTCACCGGCCTTGCGCCGTTCCCTCACGGCTCTAGCCCACCCTGCTCGTCACACCAACTATATAGTCAATGCTGGGTAGATTACGTACAGGGTTGGGGAGTAACGAAATACAAGTAACTTAGTTACGTATTTAAAATACAAAATTTGAGTAACTGTATTTCATTACAGTTACATTTTAAATGGGTGGTAATCAGATTACAGTTACATCTGAAAAGTGTTTTAGATTACCAAAGTGATTAATTGATTTTAGTGATGATTTTAATGTCATTTAAACAATAATTAGTGATTCTCTCACAGTCTGAAAAAGCAGAGTTAAGTTTCATCAACATTTTAATACTTTTAAGCGGGGTCATAAAATTGTTGTTATTTTTATTTAGTACTGTCCTGAACAAGACAAAATGACTGAATTTATTAAAAAAATTGCCTAACTGTCAACTGAACTGTCCTGTCATGACCTGATGATTCACGACTGTTTTCATGTTTTGTGATAGTTGTTTGTGAGTCATTTTATAATTCACTCGTCACTGCAACTTTTTCTCACAATTTGTTTTTTTCCCTCACAATTGTGAGTTTGCGTTTCACAATTCTGACTTCTATTTCTCAGAATTGTGAGATTTAAACTCACAATTGCAAGTTATAAAGTAAGAAATGGGAGATATAAACTTGCAATACTGACTTTTTTTCTTGCAATTGTGAATTTAGTATGTGAGTTTATATCTCATAATTTTGACTTTTCTCAATATTGCGAGTTTATATCTCATAATTCTGACTTTATAACTTGCAGTTGCAACTTTATATCACGCAATTCTGAGGGAAAAAGTCAGAATTGTGAGATAAAAATTATTAGTATTATACTTATGCTTATATTAGTACACTTATTAGTATTCCAAAGTATTCTAATGTATTTAGATTAAGTTACTAAACTTGAGTAATGTAAATACGTTACAAATTACTTTTTAAAGCATGTATTTTGTAATCTGTAGTGAAATACGTTTTAAAAGTAACCCACCCAGCCCTGATTACGTACTAATTGTAATCAGTTACTGATTCCAAATTACATGACAAAAATTGTAGTAATGTAATCCATTACATAACACATTTAAGGTAATGTACTTTTTGATTAATTTTAAATTACTTTTGAGCTAACTTGTTTATCAAATTGATTTGAATAGGTTAATATCGTGCAATATTGATATAAAATACAAAGATAAAGAAAATATATTCCATTGCTTGTCATCAACAACATGAAGCGCATTAAATATTACATTATGTCAGGGTTTTCCAGACTGGGGTTCCTTATGGAACTGCAGGGGCTTCATGAGTTTAATGAAAAGCAATTTAGTAATTAAATGATACAAATTTAAAATTAAAATAAACAATTCTAAATTAAAACAATCAGACATAAAAAAAAAATATTTGTTTACCTGCCTGTCATGTGACTATTAACCGACGTCACAGAAACGTGAACTTAATTTGATGAAGTTAATAATGCTAATACTTTATAAATAAAATTATTTTATTATTGACCTAACTTATTAACTGAAATCTCAGGGTGTACTTCAAGATGAGAATACTTTTTGTGTTCGCAAAAACAAAACAAATAACTTTATTCAACAATATCTTCTCTTCTGTTTCATTCTCATACTCTGTTTACATTCAGGACTTCCAGGTTCTACGTCTGAACGACAATGACAACATGACGAATGTACTGTAGTATGTCCAGATTACATTCATAATTACACATTCCCACCAGGATTTCACTTTTTTTTTTTTCTGATTTTTGTGGTCTAAAATAACTAAATTTGCTGCAGCTTTTCTTAAAAATTGTCGCAATATTTGCAGCATTCGTGTTATTTTGCAGTGAAAGCCAACCAATAATGATGACGTACTTATGTAATTAGTGTTAATGTATTATTGTTTATTATTGTTGTAATATTGTTTTTGCTTCCCCCCCCCAATTTATAATAGTATTATCAGTGATTGCATTCTCTAGAAATATTTAAAAAGTTCATATCCAGTAAAATTATGTACTTACTTAAAACAAATTTAGGCTACTGGTTAAATCAGGCATTATGGGGACTAGCAGATATTTACCCAGTATATATTAGGTTCAGTATTACATATAGTTGCTTAAACCTACATATCATCCAACAGGCTTCATGTAAATATAAATGCTGTGTTGGACAGCTTGCACAGCCACTCACCCCTTTTGGTATGCAAACAGGTTGAAAAGACAATGATTGGGAGAGATCACTTGGAAATATTAAATATTATCCTGTCCATTGCTCAAATGGGCCTCGTGTCAGAACTTTTCTTTCCTTTAAAAGACATATATACATACATACACTCACCTAAAGGATTATTAGGAACACCTGTTAATTTCTCATTAATGCAATTATCTAAATCAACCAATCACATGGCAGTTGCTTCAATGCATTTAGGGGTGTGGTCCTGGTCAAGACAATCTCCTGAACTCCAAACTGAATGTCAGAATGGGAAAGAAAGGTGATTTAAGCAATTTTGAGCGTGGCATGGTTGTTGGTGCCAGACGGGCCGGTCTGAGTATTTCACACTTCACATAGAAATTCACTGCAATGCATAGAGAGGCAGGACACTTGAACATGTATTGATTAATTAGATTGGACTGTAAATTATGGATTTTTATTAGCCAACATTGCTTCCTGCCCTCTCGAGTTAACATTTTCAAGCGGAGCTTGAATAAAAAGCTGTTTTTATTAACAGTAGTACGTACTGCCACTGTTAGTACTAACACTACAGTATTAAAGTACGTACTCAAAAAAAGTAATTAATCAGAGACTGTGTGATTTCGGATACAGCTCAAGTTACGCGAGTCATTGAATCATTCATTCAACTGATTTAAACAAATAAACTGACAATATTGATTCTAACATGTTACTTAATATTAAGTATTTTATTTTATTGTTCTTTATGAGCAATATCTCACACTCATGCTGCCCAAGTTTTCGTCACTAGTTAATGTGATGTTTTTTGATGGGCAGATCATGTGGAGTAAGAAAGTAGTTTCATGCACATTTTTTTTTTTTTTTGGACACTCCATTTTTTTTCCATCATTGGACTCGTCTAATACTACTATCAATGCTACTTTCATGAAGTAAAATCCGTGAATGCCTTCCTACTGACCCCTCCATGACCATAAACAGCAACAGGAGTTACATTATTACACCATTAGATGGCAGTAAAAACTGCCTTTATTAGTGTGTCAGTCAGTAACGAAGACTTTTACATTGAAAAGACTGAATTGTTTTGAACACGGAACTGACAAATGCTTTGACTAGAGCTGTCAGTTACGGGAAAACCCACAAACTGTTAAAAGACAAGATAATGCAGCAGACATTTAAACAGATTTTTTATTAGACCGACCTGAAGGAAAATGCTAATTATGTATGCAGGTAATAAACTCGCTCACTGAAGGTCTTTCTCACGATACTCTTCTACATAATACAGTAAGCTTCAATGAACAATATCAACAATATCAAAGCAGTTTACATTACTAAGAGTGTTGCTAAGGGTATTGTGTAGCGATACACAGAACCGTTGGATGAAGCGGTCATAGAATCAGAATCAAGGACAGGAACTAACCGTTTTGTAAAATGCCAATATTAACTCTTTCTACACCATTGACGGAATTTTCCATCATTTATGGTACAATGTTTCCACACCATTGATGCAGTTTTCCAGCAATCCATGTTTTACATTTTTCATCATTTAGCAGACACTTTTATCCAAAGCGACTTACAAGGGGAGCAATTAGGGGTCAGGTGTCTTGCTCAAGGGCACTTTAGTCATGGTATCGAAGGTGGAGAGAGAGCTGTTTATTCACAATCCCCACTTTCAATTCCTGCCGGCGTGGGAATCGAACCGGCGACCTTCAGATTACAAGCCCGACTCCCTCACCACTAGGCCACGACTACTCTTTTCACTTCGTTTTCACTGTAATATGGTAGTTATATAGTAAGAATCTCTGGACCACAACACAGATGCAGAAGAAGCAGAAACAAGCGATAGAAGCATTACTTATGCTCATGTAGGCTAACGTGATCATCAAACATTGAATAGCATATAAATCAAAACTGCCTAACAAAAACCAATTGGTTCTTGCACGTCAAGCACAGATGATGTCATTTTGTGAACTTTTTGAAGTGTCAAAGCTTTGGTGGATCTGACTTTCAATTGAGGGACAGAAATCTCAGGTTTCATTCAAAATACCTTCATTTGTTTTTCGAAGATCAGTGAAAGTCTTAAATAATGTCTGAATTTTCATTTTTATATGTGAACTACCTCTCCAAGTTGTCTTTTGTAATTTCTGGGAAAATGTATCTCCTCCTGGAGTTCCTGGAGGGCCACTACCTGTAGAGTTCAGTTCTAACTCTGATTAAACACATCATAAGCAGCTAATCAAGGTCTTCAGAATAACTTGATTACAGGCAGGTGTGTTTGACTGCGGTTGGAACTAAACTCTGGTCGTCATCCTCCAGGAAACATTTCAAATATCGATTTTTTTTGTAATCTACAATAATCACAAAATTGCTCATAATTTAACTGCATACAATGAGGGAGCATGTGAAAGGTACATTTGATAATGCCTAGCCGCCACAGGTGTCTGATGCAGCATTTACACTGAACATTATAAGCAAGTTTATTTCTTCATTCAGCTGCACCTGAGCACCTGTTATGCTCCTTTAGGAGTTCCCATAACGCAACCGGTCTTTGTGTGCTGTTCAGTGGCAGCGAAGGTGATGAAATGAGGTCCTATTTCAAGTTTGACATGGGGCTCTTTGCCTTTGAAGTCTGAAGTACAAGAAGATTACTTTTATACCGATGCTGTCATCTGTCAACAACCATATATTGAAAGATGAGCAGCCTATCTCTCAGTCCTGCTGACCTGCACAATCTAACTGAGTTTTCCATTAGAGATGGGATCTTTGGACAGACCAATATCACAGGCCTTCTAAAATAACACCCATGGCTGCAACAGAGGGACCAGGGTAAGAGCGAGAATGGCAGCTGCGAGTCCCCTGCAAGTGATGGTCATGCCCGCCATTGACGTTCTTCAACGCATTGTTCTAAACAAAATGGCTCATGTGGGTATTGTCTTTCCCTATGACGAATTAAGCTGCACTTGTGCTACAACCCGTTGGAATGCGAGAACGCTGATGCTGAGGGGCCGTCTCTAAGGTCCCTATTGAGATCGACCTGTCTGTCATTGTTGCTTGTAAAAATAACCACATCATTCTTCAGAAAGCAGCTGCCTACACGACTGCGGGGCGGCAATCAACCAGCACAAGGAGGAACAAAATGGAGCAGCTCCCTGATTACCGATGACTGCTGTCTGACAATTTTGCGTAATGAGTGTTAATGAGCATCTGGCATCTTGTAGACTACTCAATAGCCCCTGTATAAGTACGATGAAGGGCCAATGCACTGATTATTTGTATGGCAAAATGGGGAGTTATAAGAGGAAACATTGATCAGCTGAGGAATTAGTCCAGAGAAATTAGGCTTCTGAAAAGTTCTTTGCTTCCGTTTCCCTACTGGACCTCGATTGGAATGAATGAAAAAAAAAAAAAAGTACCACAATAATACCATGTTTTTACATAATACATGGCAATATAATGGTACTCTTTGAAGAACCTATACAATACAAATCCCATATATGAATCCCAAGTAAATTCAGTACCAAGTCTAAGACATGTGTTGCGTCCCAATTCGCATACTATCCGTCCTAAATAGTATTCGAAATTAAAATTAGTGAGTCCCAAATTGTAGTATGTTGAAATGAGTATTCCAGAGGTGCTCTACTTTTTCCGGTTTGAATCCGAAGTGCATATCCGCGCGCACACCAACTGTTAATATTATAACCCACTGCGCTGTGGATGAGGAACTACAAACACGAATAAAAAGTGTTAAAAACTACAAACATGGTGGTTGTCCGAGAGCAACGGTTAAGCAGAGTGGTTAAGATAAATGGGTTTGAATGATTAATAATCAGTATCTAACCTGATGAAAAGATTTGTTAACCTATTAGCATTCCACTGTACAGCCCTCGGTACACATACCTTTCAAAAGAGACCAAAACCATGCATATACTCCAAATGGTTCAAGAACAGCATGCAATTTACTTGGGTATGCCTTTTGTTTTTTGGCATTTTAGGCAAATTTTACAGGAATGCCAAGAGGTTCAATGTTGTCCACATTATATTTCATCTACAACAGAATTGTGAACTTTTATAACGATTCGTTTGGTCATTAACTTTTAAATGCATCATTATGCAAACACGAGGAGTCTCCGCATTAAAGACCCACAACTGGCAGATCACGACTACATTTCTCTCTGAAATGGTAGGAAATTAAATTTATTTGAATGAGGAGGATTTTAACGGTGACAAGATGATTGACAGGGCACTTTAAAAGGTGAAAGGTTGCACATAACTAAGCGACAGAGCGTCCGTTAAAGATGCAATTATGACGAAGTAGTGTCTTGCCTACTCTTCTGCTACACATGCTTATCCCGAGGTTTACCAATTAACGTGATTGGCTGGATCCGGGCCGTGTCCGGGTCGAACGGGGAACCTGTGCCTGACTGAGCTGAGCTGAACGATTACGTCACTGTTTTCTCCAGTGCTGATATACATAAATTAACTAGACAAATAACTATTGATCTTTGCAATGGAATGAATCAATAATATATAGAGTAAGCTGGACAATGACACCATTTTCTTTGGGAGCTGCTGTGCAGCCAAAAATTATTTGCCAATTATTAATGTAAAGCTGCTTTGCCACAATTTGCATTGTAAAAACCGCTGTATAAATAAAGGTGACTTGACTTGACATACTTTTGTGTGTAGTTTTTCTTCACAAGAACAGAAGATGATTTTAGGGCATAGCAGAAGTAGGCGAAGTGGGACGCAGCACAAATTTCTGAATGCTTTTCATTTAAAACTTTTTCAGAAATTTGTACAATGAAGTAAATCAGAAGCAGGGCTGTTTCACCCCATCATATTTTGACATTCTTCTTTGATACCGTCATGAGTATAGATCTAATGTGACAAAGAAACAAGTGCACAGCCATCTTAAAATGTCTTTTTCCGGTAGCTCTGAAGATTTCTATGGCATCGCTGTCGAATAGTAATTAGTTGGTTAAGTAGATTTTCTTATTGTAGAGTTAACGAAAGTTATCAAGAGCATTGTAGTGTTTGAAGTGGATGTCATAACAAATGCAAGTAGACCAGGAAGATTTTAAAATGAGCTGTTCTTTTATAAATCCGTAAGATCTTACCTTCATACTATGGAAATACAAACGGAAGACAGAACACAATGAGTGCTGAAAAGGGCCGGAGTTACATAAAGTCTGTATGGATTTAAATTATCTTTACCTTATCAAACTAAGAAATTCGCAAGTGTTGTTTCTAAGCATTATCAAAAGTAACCTGTTACTATAGAGTGTGAACTTTGAACCAAAACAATTCAAACCAAATCAAGCAATTTCGTACCTTTTCACAATCTCGTTTGACCAAACAGATCACAGGAGTGATTCATTTGCAAATCTGGCATCATTAGTTCTGATGATAAACATCTGATAGAAAACACATGACACGATTTCTGCAATATTACCAGGGATGATGATGGTCATCTCAATTGTCAGACAATCAATTTTACTAGGCCACAACGGTATTTCACTGGGGCTTTTGTCCTGATAAATCGGTCTATTGTCTCCCCTGAGAGAACTATTTTGGATAACGCTGTTAGTACAAAAGGTACAATACATTTTGCTCTGACTCAAATTGTTATGCTGATCATATTAAAGTTTTTGTAATGACACTTAAAAATAGGCTATTAGACTCACTGTATAATCATCTGATCGCTGTACTTTACTTTAGGATCTCTGATTCTTATAATGTTTACCAGAAACATAACAATTACATGCTTGTAATTCCATTAACAGTTGTAATATTTTGAAAGAGCTGGTGTCTGTGACCTCCTGCTGGGCTCAGAGTTCAGCTGTAGTGTTGATCTTCCACAGCAGACAGGGTTTTTGAAGTGAACTACTTATAGTACTCAAGATATTATGAAGCTCAAAGGTCAAACCATTAGGAAATCTTTGAATATGTTTGGAATATTAATGAAAGGTTTACCCGCTCAGACAGAAAAGGTAAAAATGTGCGTCTACCAGTATCAAAAAACAAGATGTTGCTTAAATGTACATCAAAAAATTGAAGGTTAGACAAAATTAGATCACATTTTTATATATACAAGGTATACATGGTTGACATGGTCAAAACGAGATTGTGGAATTTGACAAATCTTGCCATGTTTGAGGCATTGTCGCTACGTATCAATGAGCAGAATTTCATTTATCTATGATTTATGTCAATATCTATTTCCTTTTCTAGTAATCCTCAAGAAGCTAATCATGGTCTTCAGGTATGTTTGATTAGGGTTGCATCTAAAATCTGCTGAAAAATACATAAACCAGCATGAATTGCATGTTTGTCTAGGCTGGTTCATGCTGGTTAGAGCTGGTATAGTGCTGGTATAGTTGGGGACCAGCAAATCAGCAACCAGCATCCCAATTCTGTATTTTTCAGCAGGGAAACCTGCAGGAAAGTGGATCCCTATACCCTGCTAGAATACCCATGCACTAAACCTCGCAGTCTTCTGACACTCAGTGTCCAAATTCACTCTCTCGTTTGAGAGTCAATGGATTAGTGGATACAGCAGCCACAGTTTACACACAAACATTTTTAGTTTTTAGATTTATGTCAGTCAGACACTATCTGCATAAAATCTGCTTAGCAAGAGACCAAAATATCAAATCGCCTAAAAAAAATGAAAATTCATTCATCATTTACTCTCTCATATTGTTCCAAAACTACACGGCTTTCTTTCTTCTATGGAAACTAAAATAAGATATTTTGAGAGATGTCTTTGACAATAGAGGTCAATGGTGACCAAAATGACTTCTTTTGTGTCACAGAAGAAAGCCACGCAGCTTATTTCTGCTCATTCAAAAAGCTTATTTCAGCCACAGAATAAAAAGAAATGTTTTTTTTTTTACTCACAATTTTGACAGAAATTTCTTGCGGTTCTGAGTTTATATCTCGTAATTCTGAGATTTTTTTTTTTCAGAATTGCGAGGGGGGGAAAAAAGTCAGAACTGTGAGGGGAAAAAAAGCCCCGATTACCTTTTTTATTCTTTGGTGGAATCAAAAACTAGAATTGTGAGATGTAAACTCCTACATTCTAAAACAAAAATGCTGGGTTAAAAACAACCGTAGTTGGGTTGAAAATGGACAAACCCTGCAACTGGGTTAAATGTTGCCCAACCTGTTGGATACTTTTTTTTTTTTTAACTCAATTATTGTTTAAAAATGATTGTATTGCTTGCATAAAATGAACCCAAAGTATGTTGGAAATTAACATTTATTAATAATTTCAATGAATAATAATCAAACAATAAACATTTATTAAATTGCTGATTAATAAATGTTCACCTTTTGAATATTATTGTTTCCTCTAGTAATTATGAGTCTGATTTTTAATTTCCAACATATTTTGGGTTCGTCTTAATCCATCCATATAGTAAATTTTTAAATAATAGCTGGGTTAAATAAAACTGCCCAGCACGTTGAGTAAATATTTAACCCAACTGCTGGGATAAAACAACCCAGTCGCTGGGTTTGTCCATTTTTAACCCATCTTGAGTTGTTTTTAACCCATATGAGGGGGAAAAGGCTGAATTGTGAGATATAAAGTTGCTGTAACGTTTTTAATTATTTATTTTCATAAGCTTCCATAGGTTTGGAACGACACAAAGGCAAGTAAATTATTATTCATTTTTGAGTGAGCTGTCCCTTTAATAATAGCATATACTAAATATGGACAAACTGCCTCTACAAATAGAAACAGTGGTTGTTAGTTGAAGCTCACTGACAGACAGGGATACCTCAGGGACACCATCAGCACATCTCTGTCCTATTTCACCAAAGACAGTAAGTTATGAGCTACACAAAGCTGGAATTTATGACACTACAGCCATTTGGAAACTGCCTGTTTTCAGGGCTAAAGCATGACAATAAACGACAGTAACCTTCAGCAAGCAGTGCTCACACTCATGCGAGCAGCACACTGGTGCCAACTGTAGGGAATCCATAATTGTGTGGGCAGATACTGTACTGTACAGTACATGGTGGGAGTCATTAGATTGGATCAGGTCATTTTGTAGGACCAGGTTCATCTTCTCGCCCTATGATGTTCCTTTTTATTTAAATATGCGAGGGAGGTTCCTCCAATAAGAGTAATACCGTTTCTCATCCTTAATCACTGTTCAAGCCTATGGTGCATTTAAACTCTGTGCATACTATATTTGAAACGAACACAATTTCCACATCAGAAATCAACTACTCTGAGAATCATAAATAATGAGAGTGGATGAATATGAGTGTGGTCCTTCCTAAATCACTGGCACACATCCTCCCCTTGTGGCTGCTGTTGGTACTGTCAAATAATAATGAGAATAACTGTTCATTTTTGATAATACCAAACACAGCTGTATAAATCTATTTTACGACTTCCAAACAGTGATTCTCAATTAATGGGTGCAAACCCAAAAATTGAGTCATGAACAGCACGAAAACCATTGCCGAATAAAAGGAAAAATTAACATGCAACAAACCATATAATCATGCAGTAGCAAAGTATCAGCATTTAAAAGGGGCGTTAAAGCGTCCCCTGTATGTGTTGTTGTTAATGAAAGTCCGTGAGGAAAACCAAATTATAAAGTGTTGCTGCAAATGCAAAACTTTAATGCAGGTGCACTTGCAATGAGAATAAAAATGTCTCATGCCAGCTGAATTCAGTCATCATTTACTGACCCTCATGCTGTTCCAAAACTGTATGACTTTCTTTCTTCTGTGGAACATAAAAGAACTTATTCTGAGAAATAGCTCCATATTTTAGTCCATAAAATGGAGGTCAATGGTCACGAAAACAGTGTTCCCCAGCAGAAAGTCATACAGGTTTCTGAAAGCTTATTTCTGCTATGGAATAATAATACAAAAAATGTTAGGCTATTGCAACTTTTTATATCACAATTATGGAAAAAAAGATTTCAAGACATCAATTCACAATTCTTAGAAGAAGAGTGAATTGTTAAAAAAAAAAAAAAAAAAAAAAAAAAAAAAAAATATATATATATATATATATATATATATATATATATATATACAGTGGGTACAGAAATTATTCAGACCCCCTTAAATTTTTCACTCTTTGTTATATTGCAGCCATTTGCTAAAAACATTTAAGTTCATTTTTTCTCTCATTAATATACACACAGCACCCCATATTGACAGAAAAACTGAATTCTTGACATTTTTGCAGATTTTTAAAAAAAGAAAAACTGAAATATCACATGGTCCTAAGTATTCAGACCCTTTGCTCAGTATTTAGTAGAGGCACCCTTTTGATCCAATACAGCCATGAGACTTTTTGGGAAAGATGCAACAAGTTTTTCACACCTGGATTTGGGGATCGTCTGCCATTCCTCCTTGCAGATCCTCTCCAGTTCTGTCAGGTTGGATGGTAAACGTTGGTGGACAGCCATTTTTAGGGCTCCAGAGATGCTCAATTGGGTTTAAGTCAGGGCTCTGTCTGGGCCATTCAAGAACAGTCACAGAGTTGTTGTGAAGCCACTCCTTCGTTATTTTAGCTGTGTGCTTAGGGTCATTGTCTTGTTGGAAGGTAAACCTTCGGCCCAGTCTGAGGTCCTGAGCACTCTGGAGAAGGTTTTCGTCCAGGATATCCCTGTACTTGGCCATATTCATCTTTCCCTCGATTGCAACAAGTCATCCTGTCCCTGCAGCTGAAAAACACCCCCACAGCATAATGCTGCCACCACCATGCTTCACTGTTGGGACTGTATTGGACAGGTGATGAGCAGTGCCTGGTTTTCTCCACACATACAGCTTAGAATTAAGGCCAAAAAGTTCTATCTTGGTCTCATCAGACTAGAGAATCTTACTTCTCACCATCTTGGAGTCCTTCAGGTGTTTTTTTTAGCAAACTCCATGCTGGCTTTCATGTGTCTTGCACTGAGGAGAGGCTTCTGTCGGGCCACTCTGCCATAAAGCCCCGACTGGTGCAGGGCTGCAGTGATGGTTGACTTTCTACAACTTTCTCTCATCTCCTGACTGCATCTCTGGAGCTCAGCCACAGTGATCTTTGGGTTCTTCTTTAACTCTCTCACCAAGGCTCTTCTCCCCCGATAGCTCAGTTTGGCCGGACCGCCAGCTCTAGGAAGGGTTCTGGTCATCCCAAATGTCTTCCATTTAAAGATTATGGCCACTGTGCTCTTAGAAACCTTGCCACAATTCTGTCTCGGAGTTCTTCAGGCATTTCCTTTGACTTCATGATTCTCATTTGCTCTGACATGCACTGTGAGCTGTAAGGTCTTATATAGACAGGTGTGTGGCTTCCCTAATCAAGTACAATCAGTATAATCAAACACAGCTGGACTCAAATGAAGGTGTAGAACCATCTCAAGGATGATCAGAAGTAATGGACAGCACCTGAGTTAAATATATGTGTCACAGCAAAGGGTCTGAATACTTAGGACCATGTGATATTTCAGTTTTTCTTTTTTAATAAATCTGTAAAAATGTCAAGAATTCTGTGTTTTTCTGTCAATATGGGGTGCTGTGTGTGCATTAATGAGGAAAAAAATTAACTTAAATGATTTTAGCAAATGGCTGCAATATAACAAAGAGTGAAAAATTTAAGGGGGTCTGAATACTTTCCGAACCCACTGTATATACATACACACACATACACATTATATATAACCAAGTAATTGTAATGCTAATATTTTTTTTGCGTTTTATTTTGATTTATTTTTGTTTAGTTTAGTGTATTTTTTTTTACTTTTGTAGACTAAACAATTTCGGTACTGTTCTTTGAAAATGTTGGCTCCTGGAGCAAATCCAGCAGGGAAACACTGTTCTAGAAAGATCTCGTCTTGCTGCTTTAAGTTGAAAGTAATATTTAAACCCCAGAAATCCCAGGTCTTTAACACTCCTAGCAGAAGAGATAAACGTTCAAGATAAGTACATAAAATATCTTCTCTGTGTCAGAGAGCTCTCCAGTAAGATATTTTTTGAAAGAATGTTATGACAGTCAAGACAACAGGCTGACTGTATCATCCTTCCTGATTCACATTAGTGGCTGAGAGCTTGACTGTGCTTCTCCATGCATTGGTAGGAGTGGCAGGTTTTCCTGCTGTGCCACAAATGGGTTTTCCAACAGCCCAGAACCAAATCCAACTGCGGAAAACAAACAGCCAAAGGCGCCCAAAGAGGAAGAGACGGGGCTGCATGTTTGAATCACTGGCCCTCCGTGAAACCTCATTGTTTCTACTGTTTCACAAAGTCAAACAGTCTGAATGTATAATTACAATCTGCAGAGTGACTTCTGGCGTGTTCATTCTGTATAGTGTCAGGATAACTGCTGACATGATTTGCAGTCACCACCATTGTTTCGTGTTTTGCAAAACACAACTGTTTACACTAGAAACACACAGAGTTAGATCCACCGCAGTTTATCTGAGTGTGCACTTCCACCCTAAACAAAACAGACTCTCAAAGTATCATTTTGACTGCTGTTTGTTTATGCTGACACTGAGTGAGAGAGAGCACAGATTCAGTATAAATATGTTGGTTCTCATTCAAAATTACTGTGTGAATCACACATGCTAGGTTTTATCTTTTGCTCACCAATGCTGCATTTATTTGATCAAAATACTGTAAAATAGTAATATTGTGAAATATTATTACAATTTTAAATTTTTTTTTATTATATTAAATATAATTTATTCCTGTGATCAAAGCTAAATTTTCAGCATCATTGCTCACATGATCCTTCAGAAATCACACTAATATGCTGATTTGAAACATTTCTGATTGCTATCAATGTTGAAAATCTTCTGTAACATTATAAATGTATTTACTGTCACTTTATTTAATGAATTATATATAAAATTCTTGATGGTCCTAAACATAGGCTTTAAAGAAAATGTAGCCATCAAGAATTTTTGCATTGTGATTATTTTCATGACAATTAAGCACTTTTTTCTCAATTTTTACTGTTTTATCTTTTTGTAATATGTATTATTCATTATATGTATTATTCTCAGTTTGGATTCGATGAATACATTTAATGAATACAGTTTTTTTTCAGTCGAACACAGTCTAGCAAAATATACTTCATTTGACTTGTGCAGTTTCGAATATTTTTGTACTCTTTCATGCTTTAGTTGTACAAATGAGAGTACTTTCTAACCTCTTCACACAATCTGTCATCAATACAGGCTTCCAATGATTCTGTAGCTTGCATGCCTTCCAGTTTATTCAGTTTATGCAATTTTTCTTCGACTACCTTGTGAGTCTACACCCCCAAGGCACGGTTGCTACCTTGTGGACAAACTAATCACTGCCAAAAAAATTAAATGTGCATGTGCGACCTGCACAACCCGCGGTAACAAAAATCCGGTACAGGCAAGCACTCTTTTGGGGCCAGTTGCACCAGCTGGACGTTAAAAAGTTGGGTGTAAGCTCAACGCTGGACTTAGTTACGTCCAGCTTTCCGCTGAATACTTACACCCGTTGCACCATTTAAAACTATGACTACGGCTTAGTCTTATGACCGGGTGTACGTCCAGCTGGTGCTACCGGCGTTGTTTTTCAAAATGGAAGTACAAAATTGCTCTGAAAAATGCAAAAATAACCAATTTCGACACCACAGACAGACAGACACCACACAATAATGTTACATTTATTTAGAAGGGATGAAGTCAAACCTGAGTATGGTAGTCTTCCTTCTCGTGTGTCATCAATTCGGTTATGAGCTGTAAATGATTTAAAGATTTATATCTGGTAAAGGATGACAGCTGTACAAATGTATGGAACAAGTTATATTTTAATAAAGCCTTCAAATTTAGCAGATAATCCCAACCCGCCATTAGTACAGAGGACAGTTCTGAAAAACACGACGACAGCTGATCGTGTAGTGTGTGACGCGCCATCATCTCAACGTTTTTATTTGCCTTTATTTTCATCATGGTGTAGACTTCTCACTTTACACCTACCTTTGACTAGGCGAAAGATTTAGTCTCAGATGTGCGCTATACCCGTCCAGCTGGTGCAACCGGCGTTGTTTTTCAAATTGGAAGTACAAAATTGCTCTGAAAAATGCAAAAATAACCAATTTCGACTGGTTGATAAACACAGACACCACACAATAATGTTACATTTATTTAGAAGGGATGAAGTCAAACCTGAGTATGGTAGTCTTCCTTCTCGTGTATCATCAATTCGGTTATGAGCTGTAAATGAAAGTTTCCCATAACAGTTGTGTCTACTTATAGGAAAATATAAAATCACCTGACATGCCAGTAAGAGAAAGTGAAAATGTTTTATTGTCCGCTTGTGCTTTTTTTAAAGAACAAAAAGATTTATATCTGGTAAAGGATGACAGCCGTACAAATGTCTGGAACAAGTTATATTTTAATAAAGCTTTCAAATTTAGCAGATAATCCCGACCCGCCTTTAGTACCGAGGACAGTTCTGAAAAACACGACGACAGCTGATCGTGTAGTGTGTGACGCGCCATCATCTCAACGTTTTTATGTGCCTTTATTTTCATCATGGTGTAGACTTCTCACTTTACACCTACCTTTGACTAGGCGAAAGATTTAGTCTCTGATGTGCGCTATACCCGTCCAGCTGGTGCAACCGGCGTTTCCCATAACAGCTGTGTCTACTTATAGGAAAATATAAAATCACCTGACATGCCAGTAAGAGAAAGTGAAAATGTTTTATTGTGCGCTTGTGCTTTTTCAATTTTGTGTTGATAACGAAATTCGCACGTGCAATGTACACCGACGCTCGCGTGCGTGTAAAATGTGACTTTGCTTAATTCAGTGATTGTTTTATTTAAATCTACATAAATTAAAAGCACATACAGTATACATACTATGGTGGATAAATACTTTTTTCAAATTAAATAATACACTCACCTAAAGGATTATTAGGAACACCATACTAATACTGTGTTTGACCCCCTTTCGCCTTCAAAAATGCCTTAATTCTACGTGGCATTGATTCAACAAGGTGCTGAAAGCATTCTTTAGAAATGTTGGCCCATATTGATAGGATAGCATCTTGCAGTTGATGGAGATTTGTGGGATGCACATCCAGGGCACGAAGCTCCCGTTCCACCACATCCCAAAGATGCTCTATTGGGTTGAGATCTGGTGACTGTGGGGGCCATTTTAGTACAGTGAACTCATTGTCATGTTCAAGAAACCAATTTGAAATGATTCGAGCGTTGTGACATGGTGCATTATCCTGCTGGAAGTAGCCATCAGAGGATGGGTACATGGTGGTCATGAAGGGATGGACATGGTCAGAAACAATGCTCAGGTAGGCCGTGGCTTTTAAACGATGCCCAATTGGCACTAAGGGGCCTAAAGTGTGCCAAGAAAACACCCCCACACCATTACACCACCACCACCAGCCTGCACAGTGGTAACAAGGCATGATGGATCCATGTTCTCATTCTGTTTACGCCAAATTCTGACTCTACCATCTGAATGTCTCAACAGAAATTGAGACTCATCAGACCAGGCAACATTTTTCCAGTTTTCAACTGTCCAATTTTGGTGAGCTTGTGCAAATTGTAGCCTCTTTTTCCTATTTGTAGTGGAGATGAGTGGTAACCGGTGGGGTCTTCTGCTGTTGTAGCCCATCCGCCTCAAGGTTGTGCGTGTTGTGGCTTCACAAATGCTTTGCTGCAGACCTCTGTTGTAACGAGTGGTTATTTCAGTCAAAGTTGCTCTTCTATCAGCTTGAATCGGTCGGCCCATTCTCCTCTGACCTCTAGCATCAACAAGGCATTTTCACCCACAGGACTGCCGCATACTGGATGTTTTTCCCTTTTCACACCATTCTTTGTAAACCCTAGAAATGGTTGTGCGTGAAAATCCCAGTAACTGAGCAGATTGTGAAATACTCAGACCGGCCCGTCTGGCACCAACAACCATGCCACGCTCAAAACTGCTTAAATCACCTTTCTTTCCCATTCTGACATTCAGTTTGGAGTTCAGGAGATTGTCTTGACCAGGACCACACCCCTAAATGCATTGAAGCAACTGCCATGTGATTGTTTGATTAGAGAATTGCATTAATGAGAAATTGAACAGGTGTTCCTAATAATCCTTTAGGTGAGTGTTTATCAATTATATATAATTTTACGTGTATCACTCTCTTTTATTTTTTTTGAATGAGAATTTGTGGTGGTTGATGGACATTCATGTGTATTTCTTTCATTTATTTTTGGAGTATCATCAGTGTTTTAGACACTCTGCTGTGGGTCGTGCCTAACAAATGTCCTTTAGCAGTGACAGTATTCACAATACAACAGCCTCTTGTACCACACCGCTTGCATATAGAGTAGAAAACAACACAATAAAGAGCATTAAAGGCTACTTTCCTATTAATTTCACCCAAACCGCCTTACAACACATTGTGTCAAGTGCTCAGTGGTGCTAAGGCTCTCAGTAACTCTGCACTTCATCAAACCCATGAGATGTTTATATGAAGAGTCTTAAGCACTAGGGAAATTTATTTCCTATTGGTAAGCCTTACAATCTACTTTCTACAATCATTTTCCTTTGATTCTGTGGGCTTTCATAGAAAAGCCTCCTGGAAACATCAATGAAATTAGATTCATATTTCAGTCACCTTTCTTTGTCTAAACAGACGCATGTTCCCTGTGTTCAAATCACGTGGATTTGAGGGATTTGCTTGCATTTGTGTAGGCACGCTCTGACCACACAAGTCCGCAGGTGTTCTGAAAATGAATCATGCAGGGTTGGTGGTTTGAAGTCATTGAAGTCTCTCCTGTTTGCTTGAAATGCAAATGTTTGCCTGGCCAGCTCTTCAATACAAGCCTGCAGGAGGTCTGGGGCAAGCAGACTATGACCCCTTTAAAAGCACATGCTTTGTGCCGGCTGTTCTGAGGTCAGCTGTCTGGCTTGGTGACAGAGCGGTTCAGCATTAGTATTCACCTGAGCGCTGACACTACCTGTCAGATGAAGGGCCTCACATCTGGGGAAAACAACTAAGACAACGGCACCTCACGGACGGATGTGTTTCCTCAGTGAATCGATTTTTCCTTTAAATGCTCTGTTAGACCCAAACGGTGTGGGAAAAAGTTCACCACTCCTCTAAGGTGAGAAAAAAAAGATCGTACAGTGAAGTGAACGGATTTACGGATGTGAATCTAAAATGGGAGAAGAGGGGAAAAAAGGAGGAAGAGAAATCAGAACACTTCATTTTCTGTTTATTAACTGTCAACATGATCTGCACACAGGAACCAGTGAGTCAGTGTTTCTCAATGACCGTTGGCCAGGTCTCGGTACACTCTCATTGATGACACAATTAACTACACAAACATTCTGCAAGCTGAAGCCCCCTTGGCAACGAGACGCAGCAGCACCCTTGACTGCCATCTGCTGCTGAGTTTTCTCTCCATGACATATTGTGTTCACGGCTCTGTTTGAATGCCATTTGTTAAGTTATTCCCTTTTGGATAGGAATATGGATAAGGAAATTACCAGTATATATATGTGACCTTGGACCACAAACCCAGTCATAAGTCGCGTGGGTATATTTGAAGCAATATTTGAATGCACTGTATGGGTCAAAATTAACGTTTTTTCTTTTATGGCAAAAATCATTAGGATATCAAAGGGTTAGTTCACCCAAAAATGAAAATTCTGTTATTAATTACTCATGCTCATGTCGTTCCACACCCGTGAGACCATTTCCAGAACACAAAATATTTCTGATGAAATCCCAGAGGATCTGAACCACACACAGGACAAATGTCATTGCACATTTTGAGGTCCAGAAAGGTAGTAAAAACACTGTTAAAATAATCCACGGGACTACAGTGGTTCAACCTTAATGGTATGAAGCGACGAGAATACGTTTTGTGTGCAAAAACAAAACAAAAATATCGACTTCATTCAACAATTTGAACTGTTGTCAAGCGGAGTTGACGTAGTGAACTCCTTGTTTACGTCCGAACACGGACTCTGTATTGGCCGGCTCCTGCGTCACATGTTCCGCTTCAACCAATACTGAATCAGCGTTCGGACGCAAACAAGGAGTTCACTACGTCAACTACGCATGTCAGCGGTTCAAACCGTTGAACAAAGTGACTGAATGTTGAATAAAAGGTGAACTAACCCTTTAATTAAAGATCATGTTCCATGAAGATATTTTGTAAATTTCCTACCGTATATATATCAAAAAAATTATTTTTGGGAGTGGATATACATTGCTAAAGACTTCATTTGTACAACTTTAAAGGCACTTTTCTCAATATTTAGAATTTTTTGCACCCTCAGATTCCAGATTTTCAAATAGTTGTATCTCGAACAAATACTGTATTTTCCTATAAAATTTCCTTTCCTAATTTTTTTGAAAATCAAATCCTTTGACCCTTATGGCTGGTTTTGTGGTCCAAGGTCACATGTATTAATACATCATTTGACAAACTGATATAAAATGCAATATGTAGCCAAGGATATATACAGTGTAATATAAAAAGAACAATAATAAAATAATAATAATTAAATATATATATATACACACACGCGCGCACACAGACAGTATATATTGTGTGTAGAATTATTATAGGCAAGTTAATTTTCTGTTCATATTATTCCAATTCCAAACCACATCAATCTTAATAACGCCTATTAATTTTGTATTTAATCATTTATAAGTGATATATAATTGTTCGTGAAGGCTGGAAATGAAAAATGGCAGTAAGAATTCTTCCAGAATTCTTCATATTCAGGGTGCATAATTATTAGGCACGTTTGCTTTTACAGGATAAATGAGCCAAAAAATAGATTTTACTCAGACTGAAAAGTCAAAAATTATTAAATGTTCATTGGAAGGATGCAATACTAACGCAATACTAGAAATTGCGAAGTTAAAGCATGACCAATGCACAGTGAAATGCTCATTGGGTCAGCAGGGTCAGACAAAAGCAAGAAGAAAAGATATTTTAACTACAAAAGAATTAAGAATTAAGGCGAAGAATTAAGTGGGAAACCATCAGGAACCCTTTATAGTCTAATATCTCAGAGACTTGGAATTCTAAAAAAAATGACCCCCACTTAATAAGAATCACAAGCTGAAGTGTTGTAAAACACATGAATACTGCTTTTTAACAGGATTTATGGTCAGACAGATTGAGAATGACTCTTGAAGGACCAGCACCACATCCTCTTGTATCACTATTTGAAGAATTCATCTTCCAGAATCATTAAAAATTAATAGTAGATATTAAGATTGATGTGGTTTGAAGCTGGTGAAATGTGCCTGGGAAAAAAAATATGATCAGAAAATAAACGTGCCTAATAATTCTGCCCACAGTGTTATTTATATATATATATATATATATATATATATATATATGTGTGTGTGTGTGTGTGTGTGTATATATATATATATATATAAATAGAGTCAAAATCTGTTAAGGGTTAGTTAAATGTGACAAATCAAAATCTTTATACAACATTTTATCAAACTTTGAAAATTGCTTTAATCTTTAAAACAACTTAGAAGATAGTAATCAAACTCACTTTAAAAAAAAATCACCTGTCAAGTTTATAATTTGTTACATCAGCATTTGAGAGTCAAATTGGACGACTACAGAGACTCAGATCAAAATCACTCCATTAACATTTCATCTATTGCCCAAATTATAAAAAAGATCAATCAAGAATAAAAAATTATTGAAAATATTCTAATCAGGAATGTCAGAATCATAATGCGTAGTCAACACAAGTTGAGTGATCTTCACTTAACCCGGCGAAGTTCTTCAGTTGGATTGGATGGATTTTTTGACGTAGAGACTGCAGAAAGTCAGAGTAGGTAGAGTAACATCTAAGACGACCACAGTAAGCACAGGATCACCACAAGGGTATGTATTGAGCCCCTTCCTGACTACCTTGCCCACAACACCAATAAGACACAGGAGAGGGTTGTCAACTTCAGGAGGACTGGTTATCGGCACCATCTCCCATTGACCATCAAGGGTTCTGAGGTGGAAAGGGTACCTTTACTCTCTCTGCAGACTGAAGAAGGTGGCTCTCCTTATCCCAAGCTTTATGTTCTATAGAGGCACCATTGAGAGCACTCATGTACTGTATCTCTTCTTGGTTTGCTAATAGTACAGCAGAGTAGAGCTATAAATTGAACAGAATCATGAGAACTCCTGAAAAAAAATCATTGGTGCATCAATCATGGTTTTCAGGACTTCTACACTGACCGAGCGCTGCGTGCACAGAGCAAATGATATCAAGAAGGACTCCACTCATTCCTCTCATGGCATGTTCACACTCCTGGAGTCTAGTAACACATCATTCAAAACCTAAAAAGAAAAAGACCCGCCCCCCTTTGGTTACTGTTGCTATGTCCAACAAGCCATACGCTCTCATGCCACACATTATGCTCTCATAAAAAATACAAAAATGAAAAATACAGAGGAAAAGTACATCCTGGAAGCGAAGAGGACAACGCGTCGACTGACAAGACAGAGCATGTTACTTGGTATGAAACAGTTTTAAGATATTTAAATTTTTCTAAAGGTGTTTAAACAATAAATAGCGTATAGTGTCTCTTTAATGTGTCGTGACAGATCAATCGTGAACCGATCATCTCTTCATTCTAGTTCATTTATAGCATCAAATAAACATGAATGAACATCAGAAGGAATGTTGTTTCAAGCGTGGAAAGACTACACACAAAATGGCGGATTCGCCTGTCAATCAAACTGCCGGCGAAGGGCCAATTAGACGGCTTAATTTAGAGAATGCGAACTCCACTTAAGAGACTGTTCTTTTAAAAAATATTTTTATAACTATTTATTTCATTCTATCTTGGCGCACTTTAGCTTATTATTATATTTTATTTATTAGCTACTTATTTGTACTGAATTACTGAGTGGTGGATGCCTGATATACAATTTCATTTTTATATGGAGCGTAAAAACGACAAATAAAAGGAATATGACTCTTATTCTCTTTAGCATGCAGTGTGAAGTATTTCACTCAGTTCCCTGAACCTTCCAATTCAATTTCAGCGAGTGAAGAACAACTTTAACCTCATATGCATTATCGTCTCGGACAAACCGCAGGTTGAAGCCGCCATTTTCTTTTCCAGGAAAGGCGTGTACCCACTGGACTTCTAGTAAACACAGCGTATTTTGCGCGTTATTTTTTGACAGACATCAATGTTACAACATCAAAATGATTTGCATCTGAAAACAAATGGATTAATAATGTAATAATTATTATTATTATAAGCACGTACTCAGTGAAGCGATTGATGCCCATGAGTGTATTATGTCGATGTTTTTAGTTCTACTATTCCGACAGCCAGCTTTTGACGGACGTGGTAACATGCGCGAGGGGTGAACTATGTCTGTAAAACGTGCCTTTATTACCCCTCAGCAGATTTTGATTAGATATAATAAATTAACATATATTCAGAGAGTCCCATTTTCACAACTTTTAGGATTTCTGATATAAATAAAATTATTATAACCTCACCATTATATTTACCATAAAACAAATTCTAAGGGATTAACTACTTTTAACTGACATTTCCAGGTATCCATGACCATGGGAACCCCGTCTAAATGTTATCAAGAGTTTATAAGGCTTTTTTCTGATGTAGATAGTCCAGTTTAACTATACTGACATTGACTAGATGATCATCATATAGACCCGAGTGTATGTCCCCTAATGCTAGGATTGAGTTGCATCGCTCTCCTCCTCTGCTGTTTCCCCTCATCCCAGCAGCATTCCAGCACTCCAGAACGAGCAGCGAACGCGTCGCATCGGGATTCCTGAGGATTACCCGGCGTGCCCCGCGGGAAAGATGGCGCTGAACGGGAGGAGATGGAGATAAACTTTATCTGAAATCTGGAACAGCAGTTATCCACACCTGCGATCCGCGGTAACACTCCAACTCCTCAAAGAGAGATAACGGCGAGAGGACGCAGGATCGACGGTCGCTCTCGACGGCACGAGCGGAGAGATTTTAGCGGCCGTTAGCAAGTGTGTTAGCCAGCGAGGCGAAGAAGGAGAAGCGGGCAAAGTTTATTCAGTTTGAGCGAGAGTCAGGACTGAGCCACGCCAAACTCTGGGTTTAACTGCGGAAAATTCTCTAGTACCAGGTAAGAAGTTCATTACTATACGCCGTCGTAACTGTAGTTCCTTTTGGTCGTGTACTATCAAATCTTGATAGTTGATATACGCGAGCAGTCACGGTTCAGATGAACTGATAAACACACCCAGTGTAGTGCTGTGATTAATCTCAACATCTTATCCGTGTAATCTGACCTGTGGAAACGGTTCTCGATCAACATATCCTCAAAGTACAGATCGAAAGGCAGATTTGAGAAGGATACTGATCTTAAAAGTGTCGATGGCAGGTGTTTGACGCGGTGGAGTCAGTCATGGCCATGGGCAGTGAAAATAAACCCTTCGGCAATGTAGTCTGTGTAATGTCTTCTCCTTTCACATGGCTTGCGATTGAAATATATACACGTATTTATTTCTTTAATGGATTCTTGTTCTTCTGATCACAGATGTACTCGTATTATTACCACTAGATCCGGTTGTGCAACCGATCCTGTTACGCGGTCTTCTTTAATACTCGACCGTTTAGCGGGTTGATCTATGATGATGATTATGGTCTAAAGCGATGGGGATTAACGTTTTATTCACGTGTCCTAACATGAAATATTATAACTTCGTGGAATGCTACTGGGAAGAAAAAACGATGCCCTATTTCGACGAATACGGTCAGTTTATGCAGAAATAACTCACGGAGTCCATTATGGACACAGGTAACGAACGCCTCAGAAACCCTCCGGCGGTCACGAGCGTGACATTTTGTGGACGATTAATTGTCATTCAAATAATCGCGATTAACGATTTAATTGTCTGTTTTGTTAAAAATACACTTACACCTTAGGAAGAAGTCATTGATTCACATCGAACATGTAAATTCTATGTGAACAAATACTCCTTTGCTCTGGTGAATACCATACATAATCATATTTTAAGTTCTTACACAGTTCAAATATTTCTCCTTTGGACTCAACTTTTAATTAATTTTAATGTCTTTTGTAACACAGCCAACCTAAATGTTAAATTTTATTAGATGCCTTAAATTGTTTACTTTTACATGTCATTTTAAAGGGATAGTACACCCAAAAATGAATTCATCTTCTGAATATTTCAGTGTTTATAACGATCTTAAACATCCATATGAATGGAATAGTTTAAATTCAAGTCTTCTGAAGAGACTCAATCGCTTTATATGATGAGCAAATTTAATTCAGGCGATTATTGACGCACAGCAAACATACAAAGAATCGTAAAATATGGTAAACGCAAGCTTGACCCTTTTAAGTTAGTTTGACCCATAATGCTAAAAAGAACATCTTTCATTACACAAACATTAAAATGAAGTGAAACTGGAGTACTTTGCGTTCACATGTATTTTAGCATGTAATTTTAACCGCCGCAGACAGTGAGAACACAAAACCTTTGTTTGCGCATCCACATTGTGTTCAGAAATTAAGAGAGTGAAAAGTGGTCGAGCAAAACGCTGCATTATTTTATTTTATGTACATCTATAACGTATTTACATATTGACAAAATGTGAGTGCGCGATAATTGTGAAAAAACAACTCAATGGCAATCAATAATATATACTCGATAGTGTAACACTCAAACTTTTGATTTTTATTTCATTTACAATATGCTTTTTGTGAGCAATATGATCAATCTTTAAATATTTTACATAAATTATGTAAAAATAAAAATATGTATTAATCAGTGCTATTTAAGAAATCCAGTTTCAAGTTCATATTTACTTATTTAAAGTGATATAAGCAATCAAAAATGCTTTATTTGGTCGTTGTATAAGCATCTTTTCTGACTTGAATTTGTATGCAGTTAAATGTAACTTATAACTGGATCTGCAGTAAAGGAGAATCTTTATAGGTCATCTGTATGTAATAATGTTCAGTTTTGCTTTAAATCACCTGCAGTTTGCGACATAATGCACAGACCTATTTCAGTAGCTGTAGTGTTGATCTAAGGCCGGAGCATCACTAATCCAGCTCTGTGTAAAGTAGATCAGCATCCTAATGTCATTGACTTCTCTGGCGCTGTCTCAAACCTAGTGAGCTGGCTACCTAGACAGCATGTCTCTTGCAGTGTAGGGTTGAATCTTGGTAATTCATTGCTGTGCATACTGTGCACAGATGTGAATGCGCAAGACACTTCTTATTGCATAGTACTTAAAGTATTTCAGAGAGTACCGTGGTACTTTTGCTCCTCTTTTTGTGTAGGGTAGGCAGCTCACTAGTGTGAGACGAAGACTCTGTGTTGGATGCCTCTCAGGGGAGGTCGAATAAACCACTGTGTTTCAGTGTTTAATGCTTGCTTGATATGACAGCCTAGCTGCTCCCATACCTCCTCCCTTTTTTATTGAGTGCACTTAAAGTGAGTTGATAAGTCATACATGTCTCAGCCATTACTTACAGATGGGTGATGTCGATAAACAATTAGTAAAGTGCTGTTTGTTTAAGGATTAGTTCACTTTTAAATGAAAATTACCCCGAGCTTTACTCCCCCTCAAGCCATCGTAGGTGAATATGAGTTTGTTCTTTCTGATGAAGACAATCAGAGATATATTAATAAATATCCTGACGCATTCCAAGCTTTATAATGGCAGTAAACGGGGCCGTGACTCCACATTCATCCATCATAAATGTACTCCACACAGCTCCGGGGGGTTAATAAAGGCCTTCTGAAGCGAAGCGATGTGCTTGTGTAAAAAAAACGATCCATATTTAACCAGACGGCCTTCTGTATTCAACATACGAAGAAAGTGTAAAACTCTTGCGGTTCAAAAAGCATACGCTACGTTCTACGCCTTCCCTATTCAGCTAACGCAAAAAGCGTAACTGGCAGTCCCTCCAGAAAAACGCGATTATGCGATCGCTTGATTTCATGCATAATCAGCCAAAGTTCTCATTCTCATTTGCCAACAAAAATAAGCGCAAAAGACCGAAGCAGTTTCCCGGTGTGTCACATGACAGTGGACTGTACAACTGTGTGTCGGACCACAGACGACGCTGTATATTAGTAGTGTGTGAAATAATTCACGTTGCAGTGAGAGATTGCACTTTATGCATTGGAAGCTCTTAATTTAACAGAAGATGTGTGTTTTGTATCGCTGCCTCTGTAAAACAGGAAGCACACATTTTATTTTTTTATATTTTATTTATTCATTTTTACAGAAGTTGTTGAATATTTCTTTTGTAAAGCTACAGAACTTGTTTGACTCAATGTTTTGTAAGTTTGATTCATGTGTTCATGAAGGTCTGAAATAAATCAGAATGAGAACTTCAATATTCAGTGATCTAGTAGCTTCTCATCACAGGAAGTGATCAGAAATTACTCTTGACATGAAGGTAGTATCTAGAGAGAACAGGGTGTTGGAGAATCATCTTTTTTTCCTCTTTTGCATCAAATCGCAGTTTTTGCAAGTTCCCGCAATTTCATCGCATAAAATTGCAAAAATATCTCACATATTCCATCGCATTTTTTAAGAAAACGTGCCGCAAAATCAAGGATTTTTGCCCTCAACAATAACAAAAAAAAATCCAAGTTTTTCTGGAGGGACTGAACTGATGCGATGCTAGTTTACACTTTCATCGTAACTTAAATAGGGAGCGTTACGACAACTGATATCGGGTTGCAGGTGCGTATTGATATCAGATTGAACTATCATGGGCTATTCAATAAACTCAACTGTGCTGATGCAGTTAATACAAGGTGAAAGGTCAGTGACCTCTGCGCCCACGTGTGTTGTTGGTACACTTAAAAACATCCTCTGGGCCTCAGCAGAATTCTGGATTCTCTCTCATCCGGCTCCAAACACTGATCGTGTGGGCTCTTTTAGCACCTCACACACATACCGCTGGTGTGTGTTGACTCTTTAAAGCAGCCGGCGACTGGTGGATTTGTGCTAGGCGGTGTCGTATGATAGCGCAGCCCCCCGTGGAGGTTTATCAATTAGGAAAAAGCCAGTGTGAAAATGTTTGGGGAGGGATTTGTTGAAAGATTACTCTGTCAAGTACCGCTGCGTGTAGCTGGGCTTAGCTGAAGAGATAGGGGTTGTGCGTTGTCTGGAGTGTTTAATTGGGAAAAGATGGCTAAGAGAGTTGGATAATTGTTGGACGATTGATGCCGTTGAGTCTTGTTCCATTAAAGGGACAGTTCTAGAGCTGCAACTAACGTTTTTTTTTCCTGTCGGCTATTCTAACGTTTTTTTTTTTTCGATCAGTTGACTACTCTAGCGATTATTTTTATTAAGGTTTTATTTTTTTTTTTTATACTTTTTTTAAGTAAGAAGTTAGAACTAATTTAGCAGTTAATTGAGGTGTAGAAACATTTTGATTAAAAATAAGCCTCTTATGTGTGGTCGTCCAGTGGTAGACATTTGAACTTTAAAATGAAGAGTGTCAAAGACTTTCGATACAGTCTTAAAGTAACTTTGATAGTGTTCAAGCCATTGAACAAACGTCTCCTGAACCATGTGTTTTTCCTCTTGCGCTGTCTGTAATGCAGGGAGTCTTGTGATTGGGCTGCTAAATTCTGATTGGCTGGAATTCTCTCACATTGTAACACTGGTTTGTGTTGAGCGAGCGGTCGGCGCTTAGTGAGCGTGCAGGACGGCTGTCAGGAGCGCAAGCAACTGAAACCTTGCACGTGCGAAAGAGAACGTCCGCTCACATCCAAATAAACTTCTTTGAAATACAAAACTGATTTTCGTTCGCTCTAAATAATTTCTTATTTGGAAGACGAAGATTTTCTCCTCAACTCAGTTCACGTGCGAAATGCCCTTTTACATGCTCAAAATATGATCTTGCGCGCGCAAAAATTTGGCAGAGATCCAATTCCACAGGTGGTACACCATTCCGGTTCTGCAAAGGGAACAAAGGACCATTTTATTTGGCCTCTGTTTAAAGTATTCCCTTACTTTTGATAATCGTGGTCTAGGTTTTTGTGATAGAATGGAACTTTCTCCGTTCCCAGGAGCAGAAGCCGCCATTACGCCAGATGAATGTAAACAGCGTGACGCGTCGACGCATTTCACGCACGTCGACGTATTTTCGTAGTCGACGTAATCGATGACGTCGACGCGTTGTTGCAGCACTAGACAATTCACCCAAAAATGAAAAATCTCTCATCATTTACTCACCCTCATGTTGTTGTAAAATTGAGTTTTTTTTCTTGTTGAACACAAAAGAAGATATTTTGAAGAATATTGGTAACCAAACATTTGACGGTAGCATTTGACTGAGTCAATATCTTAAATATGACAGAAAAAAGAAACTCATAGAGTTTTACAACAACATGAGGGTGAGTTCATGATGACAGAATTAAAATTTATGGGTGAACTGTCCCTTTAAGTAAGGCCAGATTCAGAGGTAATGGTCAGAGGCTTTCTGCTTTTTCGCTGAGGTTTTGGGGAAAAATGCGCCGTGACTGCGTCGCTTCCATTATAAAACACTTCCTACATTTGAAATGACGAATTTGAGCGCGTAAAAGACGCGACATGTGAACGGGGAGTTTAATGAAACAGCCCTTTCAATGTGATTTTATGCCTTGTTTGCCTTCACATGTAAGCAGAATCAATATGAGATGAAAAATGATCCTCATATTGCAGTTCAAATCACCAATATTTGTCAAAACAAAAATATTTTAGTTTTTTTTCCCCTCGCAGCCCAGTTCCAGGTTGTCACCTTCAACACACATACTCAATTCAGGGCAGGAATCATCGGTTTCTTTCTTTTTTTTTTTTCCTGCTTTTCCTTTAATAACAGCACACAAAGCAGGGCTGTTGAAGATGACCTTGGCAGTTCAAATTGGTTTAGAATTTTAGATACACTCTATTCATCAGCGTTTGCCCACACACTGCACAGCCTTTCACTTAGAAAAGCTGAAAAGCTACCAGACAGTCATTTTTAAAGCGAACATTTGAATGGTTTTTATTAAGATAGCCCGAACAGTTGTTTTCGCTCTGTTGGAAAGATGCACCTGTGATTTTCCCCAGAAATGCCAAGGCTTTTGCGCATCAACATTTTTAGATGGCACAATTTCTTAGCTGTAATCTCCTCCAAATCCGCACGAACGGTCTTTCATCCGTTATTTGTTAAACAAAAAGGGGTTGTGTGTGTGTCCTGGTAGTAACATGTTATTCTTTGTACTACTTTGGATTACCAAGGTTATTGGTTAGGACAAGATGTGAGGCTCTGGTGCCCTTGAATGCAACAAGTTCTTTCGTAGAAATATTTGAATTATTTTAAAACCTCATTTCGCTATCACTGAATAGGACTTTTTGTGCCGAGGAACGACCTACATGTTGCAGTGTTTTGGAAGCTCTTCTGGAATTCGCTCCAATCTTTTTTTCGACGGGAGGGAGTGAGAGTCGTGAGGATTGTGTGGAAACATTCCTTCGCTTGGCCGAGCTCCCACGCTGGCGGAACGCTCCTCAGTAACCAGCATTCAGTTCTTGTGCAAATTTACCCTCCGCTCGCTCGCTCCCATTGTCAGCCTGTCAGGTCTGTTTTTATGTTTGTTGCTTGAATCCAATTATCCATGACCTGCAACATAGCCTGCACCTTTTCTCAGTGCTACAGACACAGGTTACTGATTTTTTTTCCCTCCATCTGTCTCTTTCATGCCACTTTCTGTTCTCTACCTTCATACATTTTCAAACGGTGCTTGGAGAATCTTGCTTAAAGGTGACGAAATCACCCATTTGCCCATAATGACCAAATAAGCAGTTGAAATGTCTCGCAAAGGTCAGTACTTCAGAGGAGGGAGAGCGCCGTGTACATGTTTTCAATTCCGAAATTCACCCTGAAATTAAATTCCTCGGCCTTAAATGAGCTTTTTCTATACCTGCTGAACCTTTCATTCTCGCTGTTGGTGTTTATGAATTATGAATGATATAAATCATTGTTGCTTTAACATGCTTAAATGAATACATGACTTTAGCTTAACTGCATGGTCTGTATTGTCTTGAAACGGTACATTTTTGACATATGGGGATTACTTTCACACAGTCTGAAACAGATTACTCTTAATTGTAACATAGACACATGCATTTTCTGTAAAGCTACTTTGAAACAATATGTATCGTGAAAACACTGTAGAAATAAATGTGAATTGAATCAATTTCGTTGGGTGTTCAACTGCATTTGATAGTGAAAAGACATTGATTACAGAATCGAATTGATATTTATCGCAGCAGTAATATATGAAGTGTTATACTTTCGTTTTTGATCCAAAATATAATTTTTAGATTTTTATAAACGTGTACTTTTAAGTAGTATTTATTTTTTTTTAAATAATATTTTTAAAAAAGCATATTTTAAAAAACATTTTATGATTCAGATTTCATTTAACTGAATTATGACTATTTTTGATTTAATGATGCATAATTTATTAACCCTCTCGTGCTCTTCGTGTGCCGGTTTTTTATTTCAGTGAAATGAATGTACTATATTTTAGTTTGATAATGTTTGTTTAATATTTTATATTTGTATTGGATTATGTGGTACTAAATTTTATATTTATGCAGTATTTATACATTTATTCGCTTGAGCATAGCACCTGAAAATGAAATTTTCCTTTGGCTTGAATGCTTTGGAGAACAGGTTTAAGTTTGGTCTCTTTTTAAAGACGACACTTGGCAGATTATTGCTGAGGTGATTATTAATCTTGTCCCTCCAGAAAAACGCAGTATCAATACGCACCTGCAACCCGATATCAGCTGTCGTAACGCTCCCTATTTAAGTTACGATGAAAGTGTAAACTAGCATCGCATCAGTTCAGTCCCTCCAGAAAAACGTGGATTTTTTTTTGTGATTGTTGCGGGCAAAAATCCTTGATTATGCGGCACGTTTTCTTAAAAATGCGATGGAATATGCGGGATATTTTTGCAATTTTATGCACTGAAATTGCGGGAACTTGCAAAAACTGCGGTTTGATGAAAAAGAGGAACAAAGGGTGATTTCCCCCCCCCCCAACACCCTATTCTCACTGTGACTACTACCTTCATGTGAAGAGTCATTTCTGATCACTTCCTGTGATGAGCAAGCGTATTTGGAAAAAATGCGACCCCCGCATAAATATGCGGACTTTGGCTGATTATGCATGAAATCAAGCGATCGCATAATTGCGTTTTTCTGGAGGGACTGGATTATTTAATGCGCAGCTTGTCGAAGCTGTACGGCTCTGTGATCAGTAGTAAATGCTTCTCCATCTGAAAGCCAGAGGGCGCTCTTGCGCAGAAACTCCAAATAAGCCCTGCGGCAGAAGAAGATAACACGTGTCATATCTGAATAAACAGAAGATTGAAACGCTTTGATTGATTAAACATGACTAATAAACACACGACTGCCTTATTCTGTGTAAGAAGACACATCATCTCACAGAAGCTCAACTGTCGTTATGAAGTGAGTTTGGAGTAAAAACATGTTATTAAATGTTGTCTTTTGTTGGACAAGATGATAATAAATGCTTCTCATGTCTGGAAAGATGTTTGACGCGCGTTTCTTTTTCAAATGTACATTATAAGCGACTCAAACTCACAGTGCTTTCAGATGTATCAGCATTTGGAGCCGTACTTCACTGACAAGCTGCGCATAAAAAAATAATCGCAGCCATTGCAATTTCATAATCGCAATAAGAAACGGGTTTAAGCACGATTTCAATGCTATTTTTCTTATCGTGCAGCCCTAATTTTCAAATTTTATATGAAGGATATATTTTCCAGAATATTTTACTCTAAAACTATGAGAAAATCAAGGCCATGAAACTAAACAAGTTGTGTTTCATATTTGAGCTTGTCATCTCAAAAAATTTTAAGCTTTTAGTGAGAATTTGTTTGGGAACAGTACCAAAAGTTTCCACTAGATGAAATTTGTTTGCTATTTTGGTACAGGTCCAATGCGGTTATTCTTGACCGCGTGGAGTAAAAGTGTTTTATTTAGTTTTATTTATTTATTTATTTTTTGGTTTGTGTGTGTTTACGTAGCGAGTGCCAAAATCTTTACCAACTTAAAAAATTCTTAAAATTTTTCAGTCAAAATAGCCGAAGAGCACCAGAGAGTTAGAAAAATCATAATTAAATCCTTGATAAAAGTATTTACACCCCTATTTCTCTGTATTACTAGGTCATTAGGAGCATCGTTGCTCCTAACCAGAAATGGGGTTTTTCATACGTAAGAAAGAAAACTTTTTTCTTATAACTGTGTTGTCAAACTATATTATTTCTGCAACTATTTCATTTCTGCAGCTCTCAGAAGTCACATGGAATCCCAATGTACAGTGTCCAAGAAGTCAGACTGTTCTTTATGAGGACAACTGGCTTTCCAGGGAGCTCAAGTCTCCAACATGTTCCTGTTCTTCCTCTCTTGTTTCTTCTCTTACCTGCTCTTGTTTTTGCCCGCGGTGTTAAGTGAAGCCGAGAGCGGTAATCCTCGCCGCACATTCGGCTACACACACGCCAGCTGCTAGAAAGAGCTTAGCGCTCTAGATCTCACAATGGCAGGTGGCTGTAGCTCACTGCTTCACCACTTGGGTCATAAAGAGTCCCGTAGACCTCAGGTTTCTAGACAACATCGGGTCCAAGCTGATCTACTTATTTTAATTGTCTTTGCCTCCACTTCCTTTGGAACATCCTGGAGTCAATTCATCTGAAGAGTGCTTCTGGTCATCAAGGACATTTCATAACGCTCCATATTTCAGCAGTTCTGTTTGCATGTGTACTGCATCACATGCCTTCCAGCTTGATTATTATGCATTGTTAAAGGGACAGTTCACCAAAAAAAGAGGAAACTCTGTCATCATTTTAATAGGGCTGAGTATTGACACACATTTCACAAATCGAGTTGATAAGGATTTACAAGCTATTGATTTTTTTTTTAATGCATTTTTTTTTTTTAATACATGCACTGCCACTTCGCTTGAACTGAGGTGACAACAGCGATCTGTCACGCCGCATTTTAATAGTGTCAAAATGCTATTTATTATATACATTTTGTGATAAAGCTGACAGAATTTTAAATCTGAGAATTTCTCATGTCAAAAGTTACAAAGCACAATGTTTATTGCGATTATTGGATGGGAGGCATGCTACAAATAATGTTTAGTGAAGTTGAGCAGAGCAGATGAAAGGAAGTCAGATGGCTTTGGAGAAGGAATGCTAATCGATGATCGATTTCATTGTTGATAATTTAATCGATAAAACTTATCGATGGCTTTTAACTACACATCGTCTTTACTCACTATACTCGCCCACCACACCTGAGGTCCAGTTTCCATTGGTTGAACTTTTAAATGACATTGGAAAACACTGCGTCATGATCGTGACGTGATCGGATCCCGGAAGTCCTATAACTTTAGCCAAGATCATGTCACTCTGTGATCTACGCTGTCTTTTGTTGTGTTTGGGCTCATTCGAGACCACCTGCTCTAAATAAAGATATGCAAAACGGTTTATTAATGATTCGTGAAGTTACAAACCAAAACGTGGTGCAAAAGCATGTCAACATGTGCGTCAGCGGCAATATTTTATACCAACGCTTGGTATAGTTTGGTCTCTAACTGAAGCAAATATGGTTGTATTCTGCTATTCAGGGACCTTTGCAACAATATGAAGTCTGTCTATTATGTATTAGGATTTTACAGATCATTTTACATCATTTTACAGATACTTTATGTATTTTCTTGTAAAGCAGTTATTTTTTCCCGCAATGAAAATAAAGCACTTCTAATATGACAGCAAATTTAAAAGCACTTGTGAAATGATGGTCATATTCCCTATATTCACTTTAAAGCCAAGCTTCTGAGCTTTAAAAAACCTTAAGGAGGTTAAGGTTAACGATTAATAGATTACTTGATCGTTAATTTAGGGGCTGTTTACACGACACCGTTTACAACTAAAAATGGAAAACTTGTAATCCGTTTTCGCCATTCATTTACATGACAACAGAGTTTTGGGGACCTGAAAACACAAAGTTTTGAAAATGGGTTTTAGAGTTTAAATTGTAAACAACGAACACACAGATTTGTGAAAACTTTGACAGCGTGAACATGCATATTACGAATGCGCGTTTGGTGTGAGCGCTCTGTAAAATGTGTGCTAACTACTTACCTGGCATGTGTAATACAGCGTTTTTAGTTGTTTTTGCTGATCGTTTTGACAGCATATACAAAGTTGTTGTCATCTATACAAAGGTAAAAGTTTTTTACATCATTGTCGTGTAAACGTACCCTTAAACAACATTCAGTAATGGGAGTTTATTTAAGGGTGCGTTCACACTTGTAGTTCGGTTGGTTTGGTTCGTTGGTTCCTGACCAAAAAACAAAAACAAAACATATAGTCCTGGTCCGCTTAGCGTTCACACTGGCATTTTTAACAGCGAACCTTAGGTTACCGAACCAAAGGCATAGAGATATGGTCACAACCCGATTGGTCAGCTTTTATGACGTATATTTCGCGACGGAGCTTTCTTACCGAACATTCAAAACAATGCTGTGTGCTGGATTAAACGCCATCATTTTATGCGTGTACATATGCTTTATTTTTACCAGCTGAGAACTCACGAAGAGCTCATAAAATGTTCAAAACATTCAAAACAGCTCCAGGATTTCCTCCGTTGCAGAAACAAATATTGATGAGGCACTTCACCTCCTCGTTGCTCCACGTTTGCCCTCGACTCATTTTGGATACACCGATCTTTCCGCGTCGTCAAATCAGCTGACTTGTAGCGTCGCATCTTGTGACATCACGTCCTGTTTTTGGTTTGTTTGCATGTCTTTGGTCCGTGTTGCGTTCATATATCAATCGAACTGCACCAGAGTTCGTTTGGAAGCGGACCGAGACCCATCTTTTTAGCGGTCTCGGTCCGCTTGTTTGGTGCGCACCAGGGTTCAGATGGCAGCGTTCACATATGTTCAAACGAACCGCACTAACTGAGCAATCGCACCAGGGTTCGTTTTAATTCAACCAAACGTGACAAGTGTGAACGCACCCTAAATTGACATCCCTAGTTTGGAGTGACTTGAGTAAATGATGACAGAATTTGAAGAAAAAAAAAATCGGGGGACTGTTACTTAAAGAGAAAATTATTCAAAATTTTAGCTGTAGCATGTAAAGAGCCCAAATGGTGATATGTTGTTTGCTTTTGTGCGATTACGAAACCTCACTTCAATAGACTGCCAGCTCACGGCAGGCTGTTCATTGACTCATCCCTGCCTTTCCTCTTCCTGTCCTTTGTTCAATATCGCACTTGTTTTTTCCTCCAGACATCAGCACTTTTACTATTTCTGTCCCCAATGGACATTTTCATAGAGCTATAATTAATATCTCTTGTTCCTGAGAACTACAAATTACCCTTTAGGAGTTTGGTTTTGTAAGCCTTGTCATTCACTGAAAGGTCATAGTGTTTTGGATACCTTTTTATATGAGATCGTATTTAGTTCACATGCATGGGCAGAATGGCCTATTTCTGTCAGTGTTGCCCTGGAGCTTATGTTACAGGTGCAGCAGATGTCTTAAGTTATCCAGCTGACATGGTTGAGTATTGGCATTTCCATTAGTATGACAGTTTCCTGTTCTCTATCCTTATGAAGAAACCTGAAATTGACACCTACACTAAATACAGTGGATAGAGTTCAGATTTGTGTCAAAAAAAGGGAATAGTTCGCTTAAACATGAAAATATTTTAGAAAAAAAAAGAAAATAAACACATGCAACATTTTTACTTCATATTAAAACATTGCAGATGACTTGAAATATACTTTACATTGTATAGTGTTAAATATTCCTTGAGAGTAAAAAAAAATGCTATCTGTTTTCACTGAATGACCGTTAGGCAAGTTTATTTATATAGCACATTCATACACAATGGTAATTCAAATTAATTTGCATTAAAGGGATTTAAAAAAAATAATAATACAAAATCATAACAGATGATTTATCAGTCCCTCCAGAAAAATGCGCTTATACGATCGCTTGATTTCATGCATAATCAGCCAAAGTTCACATATTTATGCGGGGCTCGCATTTTTTCAAATACGCCGCACTTTCGCCGCATAAATTGCCGATTTCAGGAAGCAAAATATGCGGGGCTAGCATGATTTCATAATCCCTGTATTTTCGTTGCAAAAAAGTCACACATATCTTAGCAGAAAGTTGAAAAAGTAAAGCGCCATTATTTTCCCCCTGTTGCCATGGGAACCTTATGAAGTGACGCAATTACGCGACATGAACATCATCTGCAAACCCTGCGGTGAAACCGTGATGAAGACTCAAATCATTCTCATTTGCCAACAAAAATAAGCGCAAAACTCAGTGCGAAGCAGTTTCCCGGTGTGTCACATGACAGTGGGGGCAAATTATTCTGCACTCTGTGCAACTGCGTGTCGGACCACAGACGACGCTGGATATTAGTAGTGTGTGAAATAATTTGCGTTGCAGTGAGAGATTGAACTTTGTGCATTGGAAGCACTTCATTTAACAGAAGATGTGTGTTTGTATCGCTACCTCTGTAAAACAGGAAGCACACATTTTATTTTTTTATATTTTATTTATTCATTTTTACAGAAGTTGTTGAATATTTCTTTTGTAAAGCGACAGAACTTGTTTGACTCAATGTTTTGTAAGTTTGATTCATGTGTTCATGAAGGTCTGAAATAAAACGGAATGAGAACTTCAATATTTTGTGATTTAGTAGCTTCTCATCACAGGAAGTGATCAGAAATGACTCTTGACATGAAGGTAGAGTCTAGTGAGAACAGGGTGTTGGTGAATCACCTTTTGTTCCTTTTTTGCATCAAATCGCAGTTTTTGCAAGTTCCCGCATTCATTTTCATCGCATAAAATTCCAAAAATATCCCGGATATTCCATCGCATTTATAAGAAAACGTGCCGCACAATCAAGGATTTTTGCCCTCAACAATCACAAAAAAAATCCGCGTTTTTCTGGAGGGACTGAAGTAAAAAAATGAACAGTGAAAAGTAAAAAAATACAGATTCTGTTGGTTTTTTAAATGTAATTAAATTACAAATAAGAAAAGAGAATAATAAATAAGATGATGCCTTGCGTGTTATTCAGAATTGTACATTATTCAGAATTTCTCCTATTATGTTGGATGAAAGAAAACGTGAATAGATTCAGAACTAAATGAAGGTGAGGAAGTGATGACTTTTAGTCTGTTTTGCCTGTTGCCTGAAGAGTATTAGGAGCGTTTCCAAGGTTGATTCAGGCTTGAGTGGTTCCTGGCTATTGTGCTGATTGGATAATACGCCTGTGTGGGCACACCCCACCCCGCAGCAGTGTAAAATGAAATCACTCAGAGGAACTGAAAGAGCCACCTCAGCTATAATCTGTCCTCCGGCCAACCCAGCGCTAGCAGCTGGAGCTCCCATTACTACAATGCATAGTAATTAGTGGTGGTTTCTAATGCAGGAAATATACATTACTATTGCCCTTCTAACAAAAACAAAAAAACCTCTAACCCAAAATGTAAAACCGTGTGTAACTTCGTTGTATTTTCTTATTACACTGCTTGTTAATTGTAGGTGCGTTTTGAATTTAGGTTTTGTAGGGTTGCACCATACATCCGCCAATATTTAAACTTATGTCAAGTTATCTTTTATTTATGTAGTGCTTTATACAATTGGGATTGTTTCAAAGCAGCTTTACAGTAGTAAACATGATGCTGATCAATGACACAAACCGAATTCAATTCTGCTGTAAAGTCATTATTCAGCTGAAGTCGGTTCAGTGTTAATTTTGTTCGGTTCTGCAGTAAATGGCGATGTCATCGTCCAGCTCAGTTCAGTTCTTATCCAATAGTTTCAGTGCGGTCAAGTCAATATAATTGCTGAAAATTAAGTGTTAAAGTCCTAGTTTGATACCCAGTTTTTCTCTCTAACCTTGTGTTTACAAGATTTTAAAACTTGTGAATTGTATTCTAGCCTTAATACTCATTTAAAGTTAAGGTTTAAAAACACTAATTTAATAACAGTTAAATTGAGCAAATCTCAAAATGAATATCCAAGACTTTTTCAGACTGTATCAACTGTACTGATTTTATGTTTTAATGTCTTATTTTTAAATATTTAGACAAAACTGCCATTTATGAGCCTGTTGCCTACTAGAAACAGCAGCTCTACTTTCATGTTTCTGGACAGATTTCTACTCTACGTTTTCTAAACTAAGTTTGCCGTGGGTGTATTCCAATCTCCAAGCAGAAGATGATAAATGAAAATTTTGAATAATATCAGTCCTCAAAATCTGCAACCTGCAATCCTAATGTTTGGTGTCTAATGTTGAGGTATGAAAAACTGACACTGTTGGATGAGAAAAAAAAATTGAACTGAATTGAGCTGAATGATGACACTGTTGTCTCTTGTTGAGATGTTTTGGAAGTTGTTTCATAATTGATTAGGTTTGAAACATTGACAGTTATTGAACTGAATTGAGCTGGATAAACACACTGTTGTCTAGAGTTGCTTTAAAGCTGAATTGAATTTGTTTTGTAATTGAAGAACTTTGCAAAATTGACACTGTTATTGAAAATCATTTTCATAATTGATGAAGTTTGCATCAATTTTCCTGTTCATCTCTGTGAACTTGCTTTGAAACGAAGTTTAATAAATGTTTAGACGTCAAAATAGTATAGAGTTCTGTTGTTTTCCTTTTGTTGGTAATTGGCCAAATGTTTATCCGTTTATCTATAGCAGGCAGAATTTTCAAATCGGTACGTCCCAAAAGTGTTTGTCGGTAAAACTGGAATAAAAGTCCCATACTTGCATCCTAGCTCAACCTAGAGTAGAGCTTCCCAAACTTAAGAGGGGTAAGGCCCCCCAAAAACATTGCAAAAGCTCCACGACCCTGCCGTTAAAAAATATATACTGACATTTACCTACAAATACATTTATTAACAAGTTTGTAAGAATTTCATGTGAATTATGAGAACTATGATGTAAACATTCTTTACAAATATATTTAAATCCATAACACTATCCTTACATACTTTCAAAAAAATCAAATTTTAGAACAATTGGAATATTTGAATTATTTTATTGATTTGGACTAGCTACTGCACCCCCTGCAATACCGCTACAGCCCACCAGGCCCACAGTTTGGGAAGCACTGGCCTAGAGACTTTTGACTTGGGCCAATAAACAAAAACCTAGCAACCAACCAACCACCCAGAACCACCCTTGGCAACCATCCTATATACCTTTTGCTTTGTGGCAGTGAGTTTTAAGCTGGCATGTACTCTCTCGCTTTTACTTAATTTACTTCTGACATTTTGGAAAGAATGGCCTTTATCCTACCTTTTGTAGGACAACTTCCTTAACCTATAGCAGCTCCATTTGTACAGTTTTCACTTCGATACACCTCGGCATTTGAGGTTAGTTGCATTGGCTGCTTTTCTCAGACTTCCATCTGCTGAATTTAGTTCAAGTGTTTGTGTTTACATTTTTTTGTTGGTTTCTTTCTGGTGCAGAGGCATCGAATCTCTTTTGAGCAAGTTTCAGTTTGCTTAGACTTATCAGATAAAAGTTTTAATAAAACTTTGATCCTGCCAAGTTTCTGAAGTCAGAAAGCTTTGTGCTAGTCCTGTGCGTAGAAGAGGATGAGACCTTCCTGCCTCTTAAAGCTGGATTTCTCACAATCCCTTGTTACGGAGTCAGCATCGGCATCAATAAAATATGTGACTTAAGTGTGATTTCTTGCCATTTTCTCTATGCTTGGAGCAATCGAAATCCCATTGAATTTGGGACTGAATATTGAGGTGGGGTAATGTGCTGGCTTTGCCCTGCAGGTATGGAAATAAACGAAACCATCTAAAAGCAATAAATGAAAGAGCCCCATTCTGGATTAGAAGTGTCCATGTCCAATATTCTCTGTCGTCTCTCAGGTATTTTCCGAGGTGATTTCTATATGGAGCGATGCTAAATTAAATTTCCCCATGACTCCTGGTCTGCAGTTGGCTGGTGATATTGTAGCGCTGATGAAAGAGGGTCAGTGTAGTCAGAACTGCGGCTCCCGGCAGGGGATTTGTATTTACATGCCTTAGCGCAGAAGCCCACTGAGCCTCCCAGAGTGTGAGAGAGTTGCTTTGAGACTGAATCTCCCTCCCACTTCGGAAGGAGCTCGATTCAGACACAGGAAACCACTCAAACTTGCCCCTGAGCTCTGTCTGCATTCATACATGGAGCTCTTCTGGGACTTACTGGCATTCAGCTCTAACATGACATGGCTGAGACTGTCCAGATTTGCCAGTGTCCTGCTTCCTCTGCTGTTTTCCATCACGAAGAATCACAGCAGTGACAGTGATTGATGGTAGAAACGTCTTGCGCAAGTCTGTAGGAAGAAGCATGTTTGAATTGATTTCTGGGCATGTGAAAAACTACATTTTCATTATCGACTTTTCATACTGATCTTCAGCTGTAACCGTTAATATGGTTTGCTGATGTTAACTGCTAATGCTGTTATGTCCGGCACAGTTGGTTCGGTCAAACAAACAGATTGCATTTCCGCTAGGTTCTGTGAGTGGCACTTAAATTACACACTTCATCTGCTTCCTTCCATGAGAAAATGTTTTGGATATTGTAAAATGGACACTCATTTATTACTGCTGGAGCTAAGGCATTTTCCAGGAGGTCCCTTTAGCACTGCAGGAGAATGGTGGCGAATCGGGATGCCTCCCGCAGCCCTGCCGTCGGGTCTGACTACTCCTACAGTCAGGAGGTTCATAATGAAGGCCAACCGAGTTCAACCACTCAAATCTAGTCGAGAGATTGATGCCAGTCATTGAATGATTTTCATCACGTAACACTTTCCATCATCCTTGAAACATGTCTTCTGTACTGGTCACACACTCTGAAAGGCTTTGTATAAATTGATGTATATAAATCAATAAACCTAGACATGTGTTCCATTCACTTCCATTCACTAATTCTCAGGACTGCATGTATCCTTGGCATAGAAAGCAATATGACATGCTCTGTCCATCCCAGTTGGAATGTCATTAAAATATACTATTCTTCTCAATGCTTGTGCTTTCTTAAGCTTTTGTGTTGTCAGCTTAGCAAGATGCTTTAGTTTTAACCAAAGTCACTTCAAGACAAGTCTCCAAAGTGTAACGCTGCAGTACACGGGTATAAATACAAGGCAGTTTATTTGAATGAATGTCAGTGGACGAGAAGCTTTACTGTTGAACAAACTGCTTTTGTGGGGAAACATCTGATCATTTAAAGCGCCCCTATTATGGATTTTTTTTTTATGGTTGAAAATCACCTTTCATGCGGTGTGTGATGTAGCTGTATGTGAATGTAAACACCGCAAAGTTGTGAAGTTGAAAGTGTGTTATAAATAAAGTTGTTTCTCAAAAGAATGAGTCGACTCTGAACCGCTTAAATGACTCGTTTTTAGTTTGAATCCCATTTTTGTGAAGTTCAAACATCACAGGTCTTGAACCCCTCAAATGCTATATCTAATTCTTGTCAATAAAATGTCGACAAGACTGTGTGCTCTACGCTGGGAAAGGAAATTTGGTTTATTTTCACTTCCAAAGTGTGAGGCTGTGAAGAATCGGTGATTAAAGATGGGACAGTAGCCACTTTATTTGAACCAACTTGCTCTTCAAAATCACAACCATCAAGTGTGATTGGTGTATTTTATTCTGAGTGTTCAAAATACATAGCTTTGTGTTTTAGCTATATTGTGTATGTTTCCAGACTAACCGGCTAACTCACGTTATTTCTGTCTTACTGAAATACTTCAGCTGTTGGCCACTATTACCCAAAACTGTGTCCATTAATACAGGTTGTCTGTCGTTCTTACTAGTAATGATAAAGGATGGAGCAAGGCTTGTTTTACAGACTTTGTTAAATCAGTCATTCACATTAGTGCACTTTTGCACTTATTGCATACAGTTAATTATAAAGTTACCACATGTGCGCCGCAATAAGTTAGAAATATACACATCGGTTTATGGCAGAGCTTCCCAAACTTAAGAGGGGTAAGGCCCCCCAAAACATTGCAAAAGCTCCACGACCCCGCCATAAAAAAAATATACCGATATTTACCTACAAATACATTTATTAACAAGTTTGTAAGAATTTCATGTGAATTATGAGAACTATGATGTAAACAAATATATTTAAATCCATAACACTAACCTTACATACTTTCAAAAAAATCAAATTTTAGAATAATTGGAATATTTTAATTATTTTAATATATTGATTTGGACTAGCTACGGCCCCCCTGCAATACTGCTACGGCCCACAGTTTGGGAAGCACTGGTTTATGGATATACACTTGTTAATGCTGATAGTGAGGAATTACATCTCATAATGTTCCTCAAATTGAGTAGTGTATCACTGAGAAACTCATGCTCAAGTTTCATCATCGGACTTGCGCTCAGATTGATGGTAAAATCAACGATATTGTTACTGTCTTTACAGTGCGTCCAATCGCTGAGCTTTAGGAAGCATACGGAGCTGAATCACTTATGGTAATGGATGTTTGTTTCCGACTTGCACTGTACGCAGTAGACCAATCACAACAGACTGGGCCGTCTGGCCAATCAGTGCCGAGCAGGCTCTCGGAAAGGAGGGATTTGGAGAGACCAATTCATCCATCGAGTCCTTTGAGCGTCACTGAACAATGTGGTGATGTGCAGTGTATATTTTGAGAAAATTTGTGTTTTTTTTTTTTACCTTGGATACTGTTGTAGGAAACAAAATTAAGGACCTTTCAAATACAATAATAGGGGTATTTTAATGAATTATTGCTTGCTGATTTCCTGTCACATATTGTAACGCCTTATTTTGAATGAATTAAATTTTGGATAATGCCTTATGTAAGTTATAAAAAATATCACGCTAAATGTGTGTTAAATTTAATTTAAAAAATCTTTCTGGTAATACGGGATGGTGTATTGGTGCCTGTTTATTTTGCAATGTATTACTTTATATTGTTAATGTACTTGATCTGCTTAAATCTGCTCTTTACCGTAAATGATGACCACCATAATAAAACGAGTGGTAAAACCACATGACGAATCAAAGCTCATCGTAAGTGTCTTGTCCATAAAGCATGGCCAATAATCGATTCTTCTTTGAGAATCGATTTCTTTTTTTCTCCCACCCCTAGAATGTAATGGAGTCACATGGACAAATTTGGTTCTTTGAGTTTTTTCATCCTTTGTGGAGCCTGACAAGTATGATCACTGTGTTGTGTCATGGAAAATTGGGAAAAAATCTTTAAAATTCTTCTTTTGTTTCCACAGCCAAAAAACTACGAGCGACTTGGTAGAGTAGATTTGTCGTTTTTAATTAAATTTGACTTGAAGGCAAATAATTCAGTTGTTTGGACTGCTAATGTTGACTTTTTGTTTTATGTCCACCTTTGTTCAGTACCAGGTCATCACTGAAATTTAAAAAATGTAAAGACACCAGCATTTCCCCCTAGCATTTTGAGCGCTGTTGAGTGGACTCTTAAACACTTGATTGGCCACTGTGCGCTCAACAGAGATGTCTGTGATTGGCTACAATGTTCAACGCTTCAAAAACATGCTGGAAATAAAAATCTGTGACTCTCTTCAGCATGTTTTTGAAGCGTTGATCGTTGTAGCCAATCACAGACATATTTGTTGAGTGCGTGAACACAGTGGCCAATCAGATGCGTTTAAGCACAGTGTTACACAGACATCAAAATCACATATTTAAAATTTCAGTACCAAGTTGGTACTGAAGTCTGTACTATTGACAACACTAAATGAAGCTAACTAACAACTGAAAATCTGTGGAGAAATCTGTTTGTGGGCTTCTAGTTTGTGAAGAGGATAAGCTAGAACAGACCTTTCATTGTGTGGTCTCTTCTCAGCCTTGCCTCACATACCTCGGTGTCTCTAGCTACTGTATGCTGTAGTTTTTCCTGAAACTATTTTAACAAACCATACTGCAGCTGTCTTGTTCCTGACTGCTGGTGCATCAACCTGGAAAACAGTTTATTTGTTTTCTGTTTATTCCACATCTTCTCTTGCCTGTCCCCTTCCCCCTTTTCGTCATGCTCTTTCTTTTCTACCTTTTCTTTCAGAATAATAATAATTCAATATGTCCGTGTCTTGCTTAGAGCTCACTGAAAGCTCTTTCTAATTAAACTCGTAGGTTAATGCCGTGTGGCTTGTCCTGCATTCCTCGCAGTGTCTCATTCCATGCAGGCTGTGGGAACATCTGTTGAATAGCTCCTGGATCCCAATTGCGTCTGCCTCATCGTTTCTCCTTCGAAGAGCCCAGCGGTGCAGAGAGACAGATGAAGAGGGAAAGCGCTGTGGTTTGTTAGCTAGACAGGCTAATATAAGAGAGATGTGACTTCACACATTCATGGGAGCCTCCATCTGTTGTCTTTCTTGGCTTGTCTCTGCACTTCAAGCAGATATATTAGCAGCACTTTACTTTTGCAAGGCAGTACAGTTCATCCTCTCTCGCGTTCTCCCTGGCCGGATCTCGGTGCCCATTGCGCTGTAATGAGGACTCTGTCTGTCTTAAACAGGCTATAAACAGTAGGATAAAGAGTCATGTTTATCCAGTCCATTTGGTTTAACCCAATCCGGGGTTATTTTGTTTCTTGTTTCATGCTTGTCCATACTTAGTTCATTATTTCACTCTTTATTCCTTTCTGGTTGGCTACGAATGCAAGATATCTTGGCATATCAATATCAATTATCAGCCATTATTAAATATTTATCATTTATTTAACTCTACACTTTACACTTATAATTTGATAACACTCTGAACTGTAATCTATAGTGTATCTCACAATAATTTTTTCATTCTGTACATTATAATGTAGTGATGCCTAAATTCTCTTAAAATTGTTTTTAGTGTTTTATTTTTCATATTTATTGATATAAAATTTTAATATCTGTTATCAGCTGTAACATGGCAATAATTATCAGCTTTTTTTCAAGTTTTTTTCCCCCCAAGTTTTTTCAAAATTTGAATATCCGTGCATCCTGATTCATAATCCCCAACATTCCGGGGTATGATCATATTTTATGGTCATGGAAGTTATATTATATTGATATGCTGGTTAAGATATTGTTTTTGGCCACACATAGTAGGTGGCCTTAAATACTATGTATTAACATGAAATACCTGCAATTGGAAATTTCCCACATTTTCCTGCTAATGTGTTTGAGGTTTGGTTAGGTTTAGGATTATGGGAGTTGAGTTATAGTTAGGGGTGTAACCGCAAATGTCAATTAAATGGAAGTAATTTAAATGTAATTACAGTGCACCCCCTATATATGTATATAAGTATATCAAATGGTTAGATACATTAAGGCCACACATTTATGTATAGTGTGACCAATTGTTTTTGCTGGAAATGGAATGGAAAAAATTGTGGAAATTAAAAGGCAAAAAAGTGCTCCTAATCTAAATAAATAACAACTCCCAGGGTTGAGTGATTTGTGTGTGGTCACATTATCGACTCATGGAGGAGGGAGGTGGTCGGCACAGATAGCCTCGTGGGCAGCATGCCGACATATAGCGCTGTTGCGCTTCAGGCGACCCGAGTTCAAGTCCCGGCTCACAGACTTTTTCTGATCCAACATCCCGTCCCCCTCTCTCTCTCCCACTTAGCATCCCGTCTGCTTACTGTCCTATCATAATAAAGGCAAAAACGGCAAAAATGAATCATTATCAATAAAAAAAAAAATGGAGGAAGGGAGTTGTGGTTCATCTGAACACCCCAAATGTGAAAAATTCTTTATATTCGATTGAAGAACACGTCATTTAACAAGGAGTCATCGACAGACCTGTGTCCACTGCATTATGCTCAAACTCCCATTAGCATAATTTGGAAAGTAAGCGGTCTGGTATCAACAGTGACATTTATAACGTATCAGCAGACCTCAATATAGTGCAACGATTAACTCCGATCACAGGCGCGCTACCATGCAGACAGGTTAATCAGGCACTGCTTGGCCGTAGAATGTCAACTGTTGTGTTCTATTCAAATGTCTCTGACGTCCACATATTTTAATTCCATATTCATTTATTGGCTTTATAAGCCATTTCATATCGGCAGAGCTTTAAAGTCACTCATGCAATTATTACAGGTGGATTATGTTAATTAGATAAAGTTCTGACTTTGACATTTAAGAGCTCTATATTTTTCCTGTGATAAGTGCGGAGCGCTGTGACTTCATAATGGATTACTCATGGGGTTCTTTCAAACGTATCCATTTGGTTCTTTTTTTTTTTTACATGGAAATAACTAAGTCGAGGAGAGCTAGTTAATGTGTTGGGTGTGAATCAACTAGAAGAAAACATGGTGTACTTAGTCATTTACATTGACCTGGTGACAGGGTTATTATCGTTGACAAACTAAAACTTTTCTGTTAATTGAAATAAAGCTGAAAGAAAATACAGTATAAATATAATTTGAAAACTTAAACTAAATCAAAATTAGAAGTGCTACCGTGGCAATATATTGAAATTTTGAACAGAAAGTTAGCACTTAAATAATTAATTGGAAATGAATAAAAAACCTGAAACTGAAATAAAAATAAATTAAACCTAATTAATTAATCTGAAAAAAAAAACAAAAAAACAATTCTAAATATTCATAAAAAAATTCAAACTAAAATAACACTGCTTGGTGATTAGTCAAATCCTAAAAATGACTTGTCGTGTAAGCCCTTATATGAATGTGTGCAAAAAAGTAGCTCTTTACAGTATAGAATTCATTAACATCATGAACCAACAATGAATAAGTTTTGCATTTATTAATACTGGCTAAATTATAAGTTGTTCATAATACATTATTGTTAATTTATTCTAACTTTTTGAGAATTATAACAAAGCTACTTTGTTTTCAAAGTTGGGATAATTTAGTGCGTTTTTTTTAGCATTTGAATGTAGAGAATTTATTTTAATAATAATTAATAATTTATTAATTTAAATAAATTGTGGCCCATTTGGATTCGTTATTTTTATGTCCGTGTTTCAATTTCCTCACGGATCCGAAAACTGCTGCAACCAACACTTAAGAGTTGTAGTCCTCATGCAGGCGTCTCTTTGCCCATCCCATTCCCTCTCTTTTTCTTTCTCCCTCCATCTTTACTCATCATTTTCTCTGCTCCCCTTAGAGTAAAAAAAATAACTTTAAGATGTGGATGTCAGTATAAGTTAAGGAGCTGGTGAACAGTGATTTACTTTCACCGTTTATAAAGTCTCAACACTTGACTTGAAATGTCACTCGAGGCTCACGGAGCCAGGGTTAGTGCCGTGGATGTCAAACTGAAGATGTCACGCACAAATGCGCACAGTTTTTCTTTTGTCTTTCAGAGGGAAGGCTGTATCAGCTCACTGATTCATAGTGCTGCCCCCTAAAACAATAGTTGACGAGAAGAAGCATACTCGGCCAAGTTTTAATTAATCGGTTTGACGCAGAAAAAAAAGCCTCTAGAGGATTTGCCGAAGTCACGCAGTCAGTCAGACAGACAGACCATTAACACAGCTGGTTCATGTGTTAATTAAGGCAGGCAGGAAATTCAAGTGTTCGCCTTTCATTCATCGACATCAAATATGGCTTATCATTTGAAACATGTAAGTAGTAAAACCAGAGTTGGGGAGTAACGAAACACAAGTAACTTAGTTACGTATTTAAAATACACAATTTGAGTAACTACAGTAACATTTTAAATGGGTGATAATCAGATTACAGTTACATCTGAAAAGTATTTTAGATTACCAAAGTGATTACTTTGAATTTTAATGTCATTTAAACAGCGATTGGTGATTCTCTGACTCTGACAGTCTGAAAAAGTGGAGTTAAGTTTCACCAACATTTTAATACTTTTAAGAGGGATCTTAAAAATGTTGTTATTTTTATTTAGTACTGTCCTGAACAAGACAAAATGACTGAATTTATAAAAAATTGCCCAACCGTCAACTGAACTGTCCTGTCATGACCTGATGATCCACGACTGTTTTCATGTTTTGTGATAGTTGTTTGAGAGTCATTTTATGATTCACTCGTTACTGCAACTTTTTCTCACAATTAGTTTTTTTCCCTCACAATTGTGAGTTTGCATTTCACAATTCTGACTTCTTTTTCTCAGAATTGCGAGATTTAAACTCACAATTGCAAGTTATAAAGTCAGAATTGGGAGATATAAACTTGCAATACTGACTTTTTCTTGCAATTGTGAATTTAGTATGTGAGTTTATATCTCATTTTTGACTTTTCTCAATATTGTGAGTTTATATCTCATAATTCTGACTTTATAACTCACAATTGCAACTTTATATCATGCAATTCTGAGGGAAAAAGTCAGAATTGTGAGATAACTTGCAATTACCAGTTTTGTGTTTGTTCCACACTTATTAGTATTCCAAAGTATTCTATTACACATAGAATATCCAAGTGTCCGTGTGGAGTGTGGAAGGTAAATTATATGGCGCTTCCTATACGGCATTTTTAACATAATGCGCATTTCGACGCCGAGATGAGTCACTTCATTTTTGCTGCCAACGCTTACTCAGAAAACACTAGTTTATTAATAAATTATTAAAATGTTCAGACAGCCTCCTTTCTGTTTATTTCCGACACAATCATGGCTACTTTTGCTGGTGTACGCTTCAACGCTTAATTTATATTTTAAAGGCTTATTATTATGGTTTAGTATTTCTCTAATGTAGAACAATGTTAACAATGTTACATATCATATTCTTTCTTAGCCCCCAAAACCATTTCCGATGCCAATTAAATTAATATAATAAAAGTGCAACTAGTTGACTAATGCTGCAAAAAAATGACTACCAATCAACTAGAATAATCAGCTACACTTTATTTTAAGGTGTCTTTGTTACACTGTAATTATACATTTAAGTACTGAGTAATATTAAGTAACTGCATGTACTTACTATAGGTTTAGGATTGGGTTTGGTTTAGGGTTAATTGCATGTAATAATTAATCACTTATAGTTATGTTACATGAAGTTACTGTTGTAATATGTAACAATGACACTGTAAAATAAAGTGTTACCAAAAAAAAAAATCTTGAGTTGGGGCAGCCCTAATGATTTACTACATTTCACTTTGATTTTCACATTTCGCTCTAATCACCAGCCCAGTCCCTGGTTCTGAATCCATCTCATTGTTGCCGATGGTTCCCGGACTCTGCTTCTTTTCCTAAGCCGTGGATAAAGACAGCACATGCAACAGCAGTTTGGTCTGGAGCTGATGGAAATGAAAATAAGATTTTTTTCTTTTCTTCTTGGCTCCATGTCTCTCAGCTATTTATGATGTCTTCCCCTGCTGCGTAATTGCACGGCCCGCTCATGAGCCCTGCTGGGTCAAATAGGAGAGAATTGTCAGAGGTGCAGTGCAAACAGCCTTTGAAATGAGTCTGAGAAAGCAGAGGTATGGTTAAAGACAGGAAATGCGGTGACTGACTGCGGTGGAGGTTGAGTGTGTATGGACTTTTGGATCCCAGCCACTGTTATAGTATAGTGTAATATAATATAATAATAATAATAATAATAAAGGCATTCTCTATTTTTTATTTTTTTATTTAAAAAAAAAAAAAAAAAAGGAGCTTTTTTCCCTCGAGTGCGTGTTTTGTTTTTTCTAACATGTCATTTGTGCTTTTGGATTGATGTAGGGACATGTGCCATTGAATGTATTGTTTTAGTGAATTGTGGCTTTTTTGCTCTTGTGGAGAGAGCTTGAAGAGGGGCTGAGAGCTCTGTTAAAGTGCTTTGAATTGTTCAGGTGAGTGTGAAGAGCAAGATCAAAATTAATAGAGGGTGTTACTCATTTAATTAGACCCCTTCAGTTTCATTAGCTGACGCAGTCCTGAGCGCTGCCACACACAGACACACAGCGATGCTGGATCTCAGAGTTAAACTGCAGAGTACTGTGTGTTTGACTAACAGCTGGACATTTGAGACTTACAAAAAAGTACAAGGGTGTAACCATGTGTTTAGTATCAGTATTAGTTTTTTTTTTTGGTAACACTTTACAATAAGGTTCATTAATTAAATATTAGATAATGTATTAACTAACGTGAAGTAACCATGAGCAATACATTTTGTTAATGCATTTACTAATCTTTGTTAACATCAGTTAATGAAAATACAGTTGTTTATTGTTTGTTCATGTTAGTTCACAGTGCATTAACTAATGTTAACAAGATTTTAAGTATTTGTGGATTAGTAAATGCTGAAATTTACATGAACAAAGATTAATAAATGCTGTGCAAGTGCAGTTCATTTTTGGTTCATGTTAATTAATGTTAACTAATGAATCTTATTGCAAAAATAACCCCCCCAAAAATCTTAATGTTACTTAAAGCTGCAGTCCGTAAGTTTTGCCTGTTTGTCGCCATCTCTGTTTGAAACCGGCACTTGCAGTTATTTTTGGAATTATCATCTTTACATGGGCTGTGCATCGGCACGACTCCTCAGCGCGGATGAATCTAATATTTGCTGTCAGTCACAACATCAGAATGGATTCTGTACTTCGGAATCGCAGATTCTACGTCTTGGAAGTGTGACCAAAATAAGAATTTTTACTGTAAAATGTTATCTGAACAAGTAACATGTCTGCCACTTTTGTTCTGATCGACTGAGAAAAAAAGCATTTAATTAAATTGCACTGCCAATGGTGATTTAATCTAACGCTCGCTTAGCTCGGGTCATGCCAAACCGTACAAATTATTATTATTATTATTATTATTATACTTTGTTCTCAAATTGTTAATGGTAACAACATCAGCATTGCTTGACTGTGTATTTAGTGTGTGTTAGCGTTACCTGTAGATTTCAATTTCTGTCGCCACTCCGCAGTCCGACGTCTTTTGATTTTGACTACAGGTGAATCTCCAGTTCTCACTGATGATTGACATTTGGACCTTTCTGGATTATAATCCACCATCAAAATGATGTTTAATTATTCCTGCTGTGGAAAAAAAGGCTGTAAATGATCCGTCACCTGCAGCATCCTCACATGATACAACTACTAGCTGGGACTCTTTCTTGATGTAAACAGACGTGACGTAATGACGCAAAGACGAACGACTGCATGCTCGAATTTCCGACGGAAACCTACCAGTACCACTCATTATAAAACATTATTACAAGCTTACCGCTGTGAATCGGGCTAAGGTAAGGAGATAGTTTTGAACACTGGCTGCATATGTACTTACTCAAATTAATTTTGGATCATTTTTTACCAAAAAAAGTTATGGACTGCAGTTTTAAATACGCTTCCTTTTTAAAAAAAAAAAAAAAAAAATCATATTTTTCCTTTTGATACTCTGGGTGAAATATGACTTGAACATATCTCAATGAGATTCACCCAAACATGCATTACTGTTTTGATAGAAATGCAGGACTAATCTATAATGAAACATTTGTGAATTTCCCTACAGTGAAGGTGGGAAATAATAAGAAACTCAGACAAGTCCCAGTGTTTTGTTCACTCAATCTTCCGGCTACTGTTAAATTTGCATGCAAATAGCCTAGCTCAATAAAGAGAGCATAGAAACAAAACATCTCAGAAATTTGATTTGTAATGACAACTGGTTTGGTTGTCAGACTTTCATTGACCTTTAAAAGGAAAATTGTGAATTATGCAGACATGCCTTATTCAGGGTTTGATTTACTATTAGAATAAATGATAATGCCAAGGTCAAGTGCTGTTAATGTGGGACTCTTCTGTGCTCCGCAGGTACTGGGTAACACCAGATTTGAAAGGAATCGGTCTGTGAATGGACTTTTTTTTAGCATTAATATAGTCAGCCATAATTCTCATTGCTCCTCACTGGTGATGTTTAAATCTCTGGATGTAGTGAATAGTTTAAAGACATTTTGTTCTTGCTAAAGAAGTCACTTAGCAGATGTTTTTTTTGTTGTTGTTTAATTTAAAGCATCTTACACTGTGTCCTAACTAGAAGCGACACTATAAGGGGCCGTTCACATATTGCGCCTAAAAAAGAGTGGCCGCATCCTTCTTTTGCAACGAAAGTCTTACGGGTTTGGAATGAGGGTGAGTAAATGATGATGTACGTTTTATTTTTGGCCGAACTATTCCTTTAACCACTGATTCCTAGTTTCATCATTTTTCGCAAGGCCGAACTAAGGAGTTTTGCTTTCAGATCCATACACACAGCATCTCTGCGACATGACGACGACAATTCACTGAAGCCTCGCCTTGGGACGGACATTATGCTAATATTTCACATTGGGATGTAGACATTTGAGGTAGTAATATCTGGATTCGAGGCATTTTTGACAGGTCTGAATCGGTGTTCTTTGTTAGATAGAGTAAATCCCTTTGGGATTCTGTGAATGAGCTTTGTAACTTTGCACCTTGAACCGTGTTGTAAGATTTTGGTTATATCGCCCACCCCTACATTACACAATATGGGGAAAAGTAAAATATTAAAAAGCGTCATATGACCAATTTACAGTCCCTTCAGAAAAACGCGATTATGCGATCGCTTGATTTCATGCATAATCAGCCAAAGTCCGCATATTTATGCGGGCTCGCATTTTTTGAAATACGCCGCACTTTCGCTGCATAAATTGCCGATTTCAGCAAGCAAAATATGCGGGGCTAGCATGATTTCATAATCCCTGTATCTTCGTTGCAAAAAAGTCACATATATCTTAGCAGAAAGTTGAAAAATGTTGCGTTTACTTCACACAAGTAAAGCGCCTTTATTTTCCCCTGTTGCCATGGGAACCTTATGAAGTGACGTAATTACGCGACGTGAACATCATCTGCAAACCCCGCGGTGAAACCGTGATGAAGACGCAAATCATTCTCATTTGCCAACAAAAATAAGTGCAAAACTCAGCGCGAAGCAGTTTCCCGGTGTGTCACATGACACTGGGGGCAAATTATTTTGCACTCCGTGCTGTTGGACCACAGACAACGCTGTATATTAGTAGTGTGTAAAATAATTTACATTGCAGTAAGAGATTGCACTTTATGCATTGGCTTCACTTCATTTAACAGAAGATATGTGTAAAAACAGGAAGCACACATTTTATTTTTTTATATTTTATTTATTCATTTTTACAGAAGTTGTTGAATATTCCTTTTGTAAAGCTACAGAACTTGTTTGACTCAATGTTTTGTAAGTTTGATTCATGTGTTAATGAAGGTCTGAAATAAATCAGAATGAGAACTTCAATATTCAGTGATTTAGTAGCTTCAGAAATGACTCTTGACATGAAGGTAGTATCTAGAGAGAACAGGGTGTTGGTGAATTTTTTCTTCTTTTTCATCAAACCGCAGTTTTTGCAAGTTCCCGCAATTTCATCACAGAAAATTCCAAAAATATCCCGCATATTCCATCGCATTTTTTAAGAAAACGTGCGGCATAATCAAGGATTTTTGCCTGTAACAATCACAAAAAAAATCCACGTTTTTCAGGAGGGACTGAATTTAAAAGGGTGGTCTTCAAGATTGGTACATCTTTGCTGAGTATTCTTGAAACTAGGCCACATTTGGTCATTGGCATAGACGCCTGGTACCCTGTTGGTGGTGAAGGTCTTACTCATGCGGCCTGTAGCTGTAGACAGTGCAGACTCTGTCCAGAAGACTAAAAGCAGATTTTCAGTTCGTTGCACAAAATGAAACCCATGCCACAGCGATCTTTAAGTACGTTTAAGTGTTTCCTCTAAACAACAGCCCTGCTGATGTCTGCATCACAAGGTGTAATTTAATCCCACTTTCCAACCTCTGACCGTAGTATCAGTATATGTATGGTAGTTTTTCGTCAATTGCACCATGTAATACGAGCAGAAGAACCCTGTCGGTGAGGGCGAAATTTGAGCGCAACCTAAGGATTTGCTTTTCTTGAATTGTCTTTAAAAGGGTTCCCAAACTTTTTCAGCCAGGCCCCCCTTTTGTATAGAAAAATATTTTCAAGCCCCCCCCCGTCTGCATGCACCCACATAAAAACACTCTGACATAGCCTTGCAGAATCCTATAGGATTTATTTAAAACACTGTAATCAATACAGTTCTACAGCGTGTCAACTTTAATGGACTTCTCTTTGTGTTTGCGATGTGAAGTCTCCAAGTGCCGTCTTGTTCGGCTCATACTGTCAGAAGTTAATATTTTGAGGGATTTAACACACTGTGGTCTTTCTTCATTACCCACTGGTGAATCCGAGGGCGAGATACGCCTGGTCATGTGTTCTTGTCTTTGTTTTAGTAGTAGTTTGAAGTAGATTCATCGTACACGCATTCACGAGAGAGTCGAGTTCTGGCGGAAGGGTGACCTCTGACCTCTGATGTGGGAAGAAGCTCCTCTTATCTTGTGTCGAAATATTCAGATATTTTTCTTTAAAACTTCTCATTTTAGACTTCTAGTTCATGACCGGCGTTTTTTTCCCTCTATCCTCCGCGCTTCCATATTCGTCAATTCTCACCTATGCTCTTTCTTATTTCTTGAGCATCAGATTAGAATGATTTCTGCAGGATAGTGTGACACTGAACACTGGAGTAATGATGCTAAAAATTCAGCTTTGATCACAGGAATACATTACATTTTAAAATATATTCAAATATAGTTATTTTAATTTGTCATATTTAATATTACTGTGTATTTGATTAAATACAGCAGAAGATTCTTTCAAAAACATTCATAAATCACCACAAACTTTTGAATGATGGTGCACTTGAAGAATCATTTAATGTAGGTAAAACACATTTCTTATACATATTTTACTGATTTATTGATTCATTTAATGCACATTTCACTTGAATATGCAAAAAGGTCCATAACAAAAAAGAGAAAACATGTGAGTGGCTCTTGGCATGTATGCCATATTGTATAATGGAAAAATGACGCTGATACAGATCTACATCCTCCTTATGGCGCTTGTTCATCTGAAAACTGTTCATATGTGAAGTATTGACTGTTCAAGCAGGCCATAAAAAGCTATAACAATTTGATCATCTGCGTAACGTATGTTAGTGTGACCTGTGGCTTTATTTTGAATGCAACAGATTACAAACCTGCAGTTATAGAAAATATTTTGTTATACAATATTGAGAATTTAGATGCTCTTTTTCTAAAATGTTTTATGAAAGCAGGTTCTGTTATTTCTAGGAATCGAAAAGGTTTTTTTCGATGCAAAGTGAGAATACTGCAGAAAAGCAAACCATTTGACACTTGCTGGGGATTGACAGTTTTGTCTTCAAATGTGAAAACTTGCACATGCAATAGCTAGAAATGTGTTATTTGAATAGTTTTTTGCTCAATCATTTATTAGACAATTAAACTGTTGTCATCTCGTGCAATTATGAGACTGGAGCTCAATCAGATGAACAACACAAAGAAAATAATTGCATTAGAAAGTAAATGTATGACACACTTATCAGAATGATTTTGTGAACCGCAAACTGCTTTAAAGTTTCATTTATTTTTAATTTTCTCCACAAACAAAATTAATCAGACAGGAGTAATTAAATACACCTGTCTCCGTGGTAATAGTTTCCATGGTAATCGGTTTTTGATTCATTGCACCAATATATATTTGTGCCTTTCAGACTAGTTTTTCATTTCGACATGACAAACATGAAAATATTTGCAACGGTTTCTCTTTTAGTTGGGTTTCGCTTTGTGACTTTGTGCCATTTACAGGAAAACAAACTATTAAGTGCTGTGAAACTGCTAAAGCTGACACGCATAAGAGGTTTATGAGGATAAGGGTTAGAGGTTTTACTCCACTGATGGCCGGTTACTGTTAAGGAACATATACCATGGTACTGAATGCAGGGCTTTTTCTTTTTAGGAGCACTTGTGTAGTGAAAATTTTAGGAGCACCTTCTGATCAATGACAGAAAATAACCTTCCCAATTATGAGGCGATATTTGACTCCTTAAAAAAAAAAGTAAGGGAATTTTTTTAAAACCTTATTAAATGTTGCCTTGTATGTCAAATTCATACATTTATATTTATAAATGGAGTTGGAATAATAAGACAAATGAAATGAGTATCAACAAAATTCTTCTTTGCACTACAAAAGATGGCATTTAGGTATATTTACAGACTGTTTGAGGCTCAGAAGTGGCATGAGTGCGTTTAAATTGTGTGTAAACAATGTTATGAGATTAGTGTTTTAAATAGAAAGCTTTGAATATAGAAATAATAAATGATTTAAATGAAATGGCTGAAACGATACTTTAAAAATGAAACTAGAACCACCAGTAGGGGGCGGCAAGTCACCGTCTTTGTCACTGAATCATTCATTCAATCGATTCGTTCAAACGGCTGATTCATTCATAAGCCAAGCAAGCGAATAGGCTTGTTCGAGATGCATCGCTGCTGCACATACCAATCGACACTATGACATCAAAGTATACCTCGAGAGCGATTTGAGAGCATAAGCATAAAATCGCTCTCGCGATACTTTGATGTCACACACTGATCGCTCTGCACTGCGCGATGCATCTCGAACAAGCCTATTGTCTTTGTGAATGGGTCGTTGAATCATTGACTCACTAGATTTGTTTGAAAATGCAGATTCATTTGTAAATGAAACGCCTGTGTTTGCTCTCAGATGCGCAGCGGTGACTTTGTTTGGAACTACCAAATGAATTATTGCATAAATCAATTTTATATTTGCAAACTCCTTTTTATAATCATTAAAAAGGCCACTCGTCTCAGTTCAGGGCCATCTCACAAACTTCCTTTATCAATGATGAAGTCGTCTAAAATGCACTATCAATTTCTTATTTACCTCGTGTCTGTACTTTGTTTGTTATAATGAGAGGATTCGCAAGCTTACGTAACTCAGCAGTGAACAGCGTTTTGAACGGTGAGTGGATTTTAACTTAAACGCTTCTGATTGGCCATTGTGTTCAAGAAATCAACAGATATTTCCATGATTGGCTACAGTGGTCAACGCTGCGAAAACGCATTCTCTCTCTCCACGCTCTCCAGAGTGCAAACACAAATACTCACTGGCACGTTTGCAAAATGTGTTCAACTGATGGTGCATCCTCCAGCACCTCCGTCGAACAAGGCCAGATCGGGTCAGTCGCATTGGTGCTCCTAAATTATTTTTCACAGTCGCACACAGTAATTAAATTTTTACATTTACATTTTTCATCATTTAGCAGACGCTTTTATCCAAAGCGACTTACAAGGGGAGCAATTAGGGGTTAGATGTCTTGCTCAAGGGCACTTTAGTCATGGTATTGAAGGTGGAGAGATGCAGATGCTGTTCATTCACAATCCCCACTTGCAATTCCTGCCAGTGTGGGAATCGAACCAGCAACCTTCTGATTACAAGCCCAACTCCCTCACCACTAGGCCACGACTACCCAAAATTAAAATTAAAATTAAAATTAAAAATGTGCATCAAATATGACAGTAGACTTTTAGGGTGCGTTCACACTTGTCACGTTTGGTTCGATTAAAACGAACCCTGGTGTGATTGCTCAGTTAGTGCGGTTCGTTTGAACACATGTGAACGCTGCCATCCGAACCCTGGTGCGCACCAAACAAGCGGACCGAGACCGCTAAAAAGATGGGTCTCAGTCCGCTTCCAAACGAACTCTGGAGCGGTTCGATTGATATATGAACGCAACACGGACCAAAGACATGTAAACGAACCAAAAACAGGACGTGATGTCACAAGATGCGATGCTACAAGTCAGCTGATTTGACGACGCGGGAAGATCGGTGTATCCAAAATGAGTCGAGGTCAAACGTGGAGCAACGAGGAGGTGAAGTGCCTCATCAATATTTGTTTCTGTGCACAACGGAGGAAATCCTGCTGCTGTTTTGAATGTTTTGAACATTTTATGAGCTCTTCATGAGTTCTCAGCTGGTAAAAATAAAGCATATGTACACGCATAAAATGATGGCGTTTAATCCAGAACACAGCATTGTTTTGAATGTTCGGTAAGAAAGCTCCGTCGTGAAATATACGTCATAAAAGCCGACCAATCAGATTGTGACCGTATCCCTGTGCCTTTGGTTCGGTAACTTAAAGTTCGCTGTTAAAAATGCCAGTGTGAACGCTAAGAGGACCAGGACTATATGTTTTGTTTTGTTTTTTGGTCCGGACCAAACAAACCAAACCAACCGAACTACAAGTGTGAACGCAGCCTTAGGGTTAAGAAACCTTTGGAAGGCTACAGGAGTGTACAGGGGAGTTGAGGTCACATGTTGGAAACGTCATGTTGACCAAATTCATTTCACGTCAGCCCTTCCATGTTTGGCAGATGCTGTTCGGAGACAGCTGCCCGTTGCCACATGCTCAGTGGGCAGGCCAGCAAGAGCGACCTTAGGATCAAACGTCTGCTACACATTGAGCTGACAGCTTCCAGACCCAACCACTGACTCAACTCAATCTGTCACACAAACGACTGCTACTTCTGTGACTCAGCCCATCCCTTCCCCTGCGCTGTGACTGTGTGTGTTTGTGTGCCCATGTGACCACTGCCGTGCTTGCCAGCGTCTGAGGAGCAGAGGGGCTGATGGGATTACATGGTGATCAGCAGAGCTGGATTTAGGCCTTTGTGGGGGAAGCTGTCTTTGTGTAGACAATGCTTCCAGAAAACATCATCGTTGATTCTAGATTAGTTCATCAAGCTGAATTTTTAATATCAGCCGTGGTTCGTTCACTGACGCATATTGCACACAAAACTGGAAAGTGCTTTCCAAAATTAACCAGTTCTGACCTGATTGGCCAGCTCTTTTGCAGTTTCCTCCAGTCAGGGTGCATATACCTTAATATTATAAAGCAACTAGAATACTTTTTGTGCGCCAAAAAACAAAATAAGACTTCAACCATATCTAGTGATGGCCGATTTCAAAACACTGCTTCGAAGCTTTGCGAATCTTTTGTTTTGAATCAGTGATTCACAGCGCCAAAGTCATGTGATTTCAGCAAACGAGACTTCGTTATTCGTCATAAGTGTTTCGCAATTTCAATAGTTCACGTGACTTTGGCAGTTTGATACACGATCCGAATCACTGATTCGAAACTAAAGATTCATAAAGCTTCGAAGCAGTGTTTTGAAATTGGCCATCACTAGATATTGTTGAAAAGTCGTTATTTTGTTTATTTGGCACACAAAAAGTATTCTCGTCTCTTTATAATATTAAGGTTGAATCACTGTACTCACATGAACTGTTTTAAATATGTTTTAGTATCTTTCTGTTCATCTGAAAGTGTTCATTATCTTGCTGTCAATAGAGACTCACTGAACCATCGGATTTCATCAAAATATCTTCATTTGTGTTCTGAAGATGAACGAAGGTCTTACGGGTGTAGAACGACATGAGGGAGAGGAATTAATGACACAATTTACATTTTTAGGTGAACTAACCCTTTAAGCTCTGGATTTACCAAACTTGTTCAAGTTAGTGGCATCAAACCTTTAGAGTTTTGTTTGAGGCACTTATTAAAGCAAACCTAATGAGGACGAGCCCCTAATTTGTTATGGCCCCTGGCTCAAAGAAAAGCAATAAAACGAGGGACTCGCGCAAACCAAATTTAGGCTCAAAAGATGAGGCTTTATTAATCTCTAAAATGGAATGGAACAATTAAAGAAAATAACTATGTTTCTGTAAATGTCCGTATCATCAGTGTGCAATGCAGGGTGCCTGGCTGGATGTGTCGCAAAATTATATTGTTGCAAAACCTAAACCGAACGCAAACGATGTCCCAAACCAAAGCCCCCATCTTGAACCATAGCAACTAGAAACCTTTTTCCTGAGCAAACAATGAGCGCCGCCATGATGGATTCTGTTTGGATGCTGTGCTGTTTAGCACATAGTTGAAATAGGGTAAAAAGAATGACTGAATTCATTTAACAAAAACTTTTTGAAAATGAAAATGAGCACAGGGTTAAGCTGTGCTGTTGTTGACTGCCCCAACAACAGCAATAAGCTGTAGAAATTCTTGGAATGTACTTGTTTTGAGCACCAGCAAACCTGAAAAGAATGTCTGTATATGGTGCCATATGCCTTGCATTTTATGCCAAAGACTGACAAGAGAAAACAAGCATGGCTTGCAGCACATAAGGGAAAGGTGTTTGTGTGCTCATCATTGAGGACACCCCCCCCCCCAACCCTTTAATATCATCAGTGAAGAAAAAAAGCCCCCAAAAAGAGAACTTTTAGTTTGACATTAGTTTTTTCTAAGTAATAATGAAAGAAGCCGTTTTGTTAAAATAAACTTTTGCCTGCTAACATGCAGACAAAACACAAAATAAGAAATTATTTCTGCAGATCCTCGTGAACAGGTCAACAAATCTTACTTTATGAGAAGTCAAGGTAGGTTCAGGTAGTAAAGGGGTTGTGTTGTGACTCCCCTAAAACTTAATATTGATGAACTGATCATTTATGGTATTTGTAAAAAAAAATCTTTACCTTAAAAAAATGTTTAAAAAACTTTTTAAACCTTTTATTGATTAGCATGTGTATTCAGGGTGTAGGGAAATATGTTATTGATTTTTACTTAACCACATTGCATTTTGAGCTATTACATTTAATTAAACTTTTATTGAAAATGGTTAAGAAGTTTTTCAAAATAAGCCAACATGAATACAAAGAGGAGAACTTGATACAATTAGATTTTTAAAAGATTTTTCCTATTCTTTATCTTGAACAATTTTATATTATTACTTTTGGAAGGACTTAAATGCTTATCACAAGGTCTACACACACTCCCCATAATTTCTGTGTTGTCTGCACAACTGATCATGGAGCAACACTGCTGTTCAGTTATTTGATTTTAATTTTTTCTTGATTCAGTCTATTGTTTTGGGATCAGCTATCTTAGATAAGATCACCACTGAAGGACGTTTAAACCAAATAAACTGAAATTACACTGTAAAAGTAAGTGTCACTCAGCAAAATTGAGTGTCTTTTGACCAGAACAAGCTATAATGTGGACTAGGGATGCTAACGATTAATCAGCAATCGATTAATTATCAATAAATGTATTAATATGCAAAACATATGCAGCAGACATGTAAGGAATGTATTAATGTATTCAAACCCTGCAATGGATTAGTTATAGGCTAGCTGTTTATTTCAAAATATAGTTAACCAAGGCTCCAAAAAATCCACCAAACAAGTGATTTTACTGAACAAAAGAATACTTGCATGCAATATATATAAATGCCACAATAAAATACATAGAATAGACAAGCAATAAGATCCTTGTTGATGAATGAAGGTCTAAAGCGCAGTTTCAGCTTGCGCTCCTATTCTATGACGCACGGTAAATCAAGACCTGTCAATCTGAGCGGTCAAACCAATCCAAGTCCCCTCCAGATGTTAAACAGTGCCTGATTGGGCCCTGCACATTGTACCTGAGATCCAGTTTCCATTGGTTGAACTTTCAAATGACATTGGGAAACACTGCGTCATGATCGCGACGTGATCGGGTCCCGGAAGTCCTATAGCTTTAGCCAAGATCATGTCACTCTGTGATCTACGCCGTCTTCTGTTGTGTTCGGGCTCGTTCGAGACCACCTGCTCTAAATAAAGATATGCAATCTACTACGGTTTATTAATGATTAAAATTAATTAATTTCACACATAAGTTTAAAATATAGTCTGACCTCCCAGAGTCACTGTTATTTTAGAACGTTTCCCTTTATTGTTTCCATGACGACGCGTTGTGCTGTCACGTGACATGCCGCGGCCACACTGTATGACAGATGTATTGTTTTCTCACCATGTCATCAACTATCTGATATTCAATTCTCAAATATGTGCAAGTGAGTGTTTTGTCATTTGAAAACCTTTTATAATGACCTTGTTCTTAAACCATAACGTGAGATGGGCTCCGCCATGTTTGTTTACGTCTCAGTTCAGAGTCCTGTCAGTCGGATTTACAGCTTATATCATGTGAATTCATCTCTTTTTCCCTAAATACATGTGGCCGGTCAACTGGGAGAAAAGAGTGAGCTTTCTGTATCTGATATGAATACACCTCAACAAATTATATTTGATTGGATTGTTATTTCTGCTTCTATTTCATTGGCTGTAGCTCGTTTTGACACTTGACACCACGGGATGTCGGCCGATAGTTTCAGATATTTAGCATGCTAGATAATTGTCCACTGCCTGCAACACGTCAGTGAACCTCTCTGAGTCGTTGAATAGTTCACACATAAAGATTGGCGAGCGCTGATGACCCGCTGATTTGAGTTGAATCCTGTAGTGTGAACATGGATTTAGTAGCAGCCCCCACTTCAGATTTAGAAGGTTAACGATTAATTGATTAATTGTTTGTTCATATAAACGGTAATCAATTATGGAAATATATGTAAATTGACATCCCGAATGTGGACCAGACTTTAAGTCAAAAGTTTGGCTTCATGAAAATATGCTGAATGCAGTAACTTATTCATACCTCATTGCTGTATATTTTCTTGTTCTTTTCTGTTACTCTACAGCAAAACACTCTGCCAGCTTTTTGTCTTGTTTAGCATGTTGAAATGTGGCTCAATTGTTGACTTTCAAACCTTTTCATTTTGCAAGCTAAATAAAAGTCTCCCACTTGATTTTCTTAGCCCGAATATATCACCATTGCCCGTTAGATCATATCATTACTGCAAATTTGATTCGTCAAAGGTTCACTTATCGCCACACTTCATTACGGATTTCGGCAAATAAGATTACTTGCTTATGTCCTATTGAGGTGAAAACCCTTAGGCACATTAGCTCAGGGCAGTCGGCAAAAAAGAAAAGTTTAAAGATGAAAGAGTTGAACCTTGGCATCATCGTGCAGGATGATGATCGTGTTTCTGAATTTACTCTGTGCTGTAACTGTTCTGGGCGTCGCACTTTTTGCATGATGCTGCATTCCCATATTGTGAAGGGTTAGAAACAACCTTGAAACACAACTGATCCATTCAATTTCCATATGGGCTTTATGATGTAAAATGATGCGGTGTCTGACGATGCAGAGGCGTGACACAATCACAATGCGTCCACCTCTCGATGCGGTGTTATTAAATGTTCCCTTTATCTGCCGCCCGAATGTCTTGCTGTCAGTAGCTCTGCGTTCATTGTTCACGTAATCAGACACATCTCGAGCAAGGCTTTCAAAGCTAGTCTCATCCACAGCTGCCTAGAGCACCATTTACACACGCTGTTCCCGGCTGTCTCTACATTTTGAGCTCTTGATTAACAAAATATCAGGGCTGTTGGTGGATTAAAGTTAATTGAATTAACGATTCGGTTAACAATGATATGGCAATTTATCAAATTAATTGCAACTACACACATTAATCTACATTTAACAAAAAATGCTGCTAAAATCCTTGATGGTACATTGTTGTGCCAGATTAAAAATATTTAATGCATTAAAAAAAGTCACTACATTAATCATATATTGTTTGTTTTATTTCCATATTATTTAACAAATGCCTACAATCTATTTTAATCCATTTATCTGATAGTTCACATGAAGTTGGTGTGATGTTCACTAAGTTCCTTAATATTTATGTATGGATTCGGTGGCGTGATTAATTGAATAAATTTATCACATTGCTTTCTCTAAGTGATCACATTAAATTAGCACATTAAATTGACAGCCCTAGAAAATACAATTCCTTTGGTTTGTCAGTTTAATTCCCTAATAATGCTAGAGAAGTTCCCATTGTGTTATATCCTGCTGTGCAGTGGTCTCTATACATAATGGCAAGTTTTACGCCTTAATCTGATTCCATTGCTTTCATGCTAGTCAAAAGCCAGACACCATTAGCCAAAGTGCAAGCCTGCCCAGTATGGGTGTCTGCTCTTTAAGTGAAATACGGGAAGAGTTTTGAAAGGCCTTTTGAACAGCTTTTACAGCTCTGAGTAACTTGGGATTTCTTCAGCCAGTACTAAATAATGTGTGGCTGGACTAAATCTAGGTCTTTTGTTCATTTCGTACGTTCTTGATTAAAGCGTTGAACCTTTACAAACATTGCGTGTCTTCGTTGACATCAATCATGGTGATGGGCCTGGGAAACCGGCTGTTGTCTTTGAGACTTTCTCTCGCAACGTCTGTTCCCTTATCTTGTTTTCCAATGGAACTATACAGGGATACAGAACCGCAGTCTTGCTTGGCTAAAACAGCCATCTAATTGATTTTCTTGGGGTTTTATTGCTCTTGCAGTATTTTGCTCGATGTGGTCAGCTGGCTTCTCTTCTCTAAGTAGAGTAAGTGGATTACATTACATTCACTGTTTGTTTTTGTAGTTTTATGCATATTTAAAAGACTGAACCTTTTAAAACTTGTTAATGTCAAGTCTGCGCCGTGGCCTAACAGTAAGGAGATAAGAGTTTGATACCGCTCGTGTCATGCACTGATTGTACTTTTGTTCCCAACCTCTGTTTAGAAAGAAACTGAGGCTTTACCGAGATCGATGGCTCTGGTCGAGCTGTGAAATGAACAAAAACGCTATTGGCTATTTTAAAAAAGGGGACGAGCTGCTCGATATGATCCTCCCTGAAATTACGTCAACACATTAAATAATGCTGTACTTTTCAAGTCTCTTCACTGGGCCTTTAAGTGTCACTTGAAAAATTTTATAAAATTTAAGGTCGTAAATCTTAAGTGTCCCACTTATGATATTTCCTACAATAAGTTTACATGCATCCAAGGTCAAAAAACCACTTGAATTTTCTCATAATATACATTGCAGCATTACTTCTTTTCTCACAGTGTCTAAACTGTAAAGGATTCAGTCTCTCTCTCTCCTTTCCCAGAGCCCACTCTTGGTCAGATGGCTCTGTCTGTTGTGATTGGTTGTGTGTCGGAAGCAAAACGCCCATTACCTTATTTGAATTTCAGCTTTGGATATTCCTCAGCACTTGATACACTATGATACAAACAGTGGCGTCGGTTTTCCCGTATCAATTCCATTGTGGATCCTCTTCCTTTTGAAGTGCAGCAAAGTGGATTTGCTTTCACAGCGCAGAAAACGGCGTCTTCTCAACATGTCGATAACAGGAACCAAACTCTTCCGGTCTCAGCTACAACTACAGTGTTTGAGGGTCAAAGTAGACGTTGTTTGCGAGAAGCAAAAACAATTCAGAATCCGTTCTTTCTTTTAGGAGGCAACAACAATATTTGTTGTTTTGTTGTCATCCAAGATGTTTGTCTTTCTTTCTTCAGTCGAAAAGAATTGAAGGTTTTAGAGGAAAACATTCCAGGATTTTTCTCCAAATAGTAGACTTCAATGGCTACCAACGGGTTGAAGGTCCAAGTAGAGTTTCAGTGCAGCTTCAAAGGATCTACATGATTCCAGACGAGGAATAAGGTCTTATCTAGCAAAACGATCGGTCATTTTCTAAAAAAAAAGAAATGTGTATATACTGCTCTGCGATTCGCCACACATGACGTAATCACATTGGAAGCGGAAGTGTCGTGGTAGGACGATAAACTCAATCTCATTTTCTCCTCCAACTTCATCATTGTTTTACCTTTTTTTTGTAAAGGCCGTTTCATTTAGTCTTTGCCCGTTCGCTTTGCAAACCCCGGATCTGTACTTCCGCCTACGTCACACGTGACCTTTCCAACGTGATTACGTAATGCGCGGTGCATCGCAAAGTAGTACAAGATGAGCATTTGTAGTTAAAAAGTATATCAATTTCTATTTTTTTATTTATTTTTATTTTTAGAAAATGACAGATTGTTTCGCTAGATAAGATCCTTATTCCTGGTATCATATAGAGCCCAATGAAGCTTTTTTTTCCACAAAAACCTTAATTTCTTCTTGTCTGAACAAAAGCTGGTTGACATGGGGAAAATTATCAGGAAATTTGAATTCTGAAGTGAACTAATCCTTTTAATGTCAAATAAAAAGTACTTTATTGTCCGGTTAAATGTTATTATTAATCTCAGTTTTGATACAATCTCGATTGGGAATTGGGCTGTCACAAACTCTGCAGGTTCATCTTTAGGGCAGATCTGCGTAGACAAGAACTTGCTGCAAAGAAACACTTTCAGATTGGTCTCGAGTCACCATCACATACATTTAAGCTCTCAGTCCCTGCTTGTTTTCGCTGTTTTTCCCCCGCAAGCCTCAATGAGTCTCGTCGTGTGCCAGGCAGTGGTGTGCAGTGTCAGGGGAATATCCAGCTTCCTGCAGAGCTGTCCCTCACATCCATTAATCAAGCCACTTTCCCCTGATGGAACACACCTTAATTAGCATCTAACTGCTTTATGCCTGCGACTGTGCCCCGGCCCGTAGGGACCACGGGTGGTCGGCGTTATAGTGAGCGAATCGGTGAGTGTGAATGCAAAGCAGTAAGGCAGACGTTCATTTGAGACACGCTCCAGCTGTCCCACGGGCCCTGCCGTGTCTTCGCTGACACTTAATCCCAGGCTTGGGTGATTGGCAGCGAGCTGCTCTACCGCCAATGACGCTCGTGTTTTTCCATCCACCTGCTTTTGTTTCAGGTCATTGATAGCCCTGAGGTTCACATGCTGAACGGTGGAGGAGGAGCGGGAGGAAGAGGAGTGAGACGTGAGCTAGATTGAGTTTCCTTGGCGACCGGAGGGACCCACTTGGGGCGATGACTCTGGAGAATGCAGCATGCACACTTGAGGTGAGGGGCGATACCATGCGGTATTTTGATGCTGTTCTGTAACTTTACGTGTCTGTGTCTCTTGTGATTCTCGCTGTAGCTGCGTTTTCTGTGACTGATCTTGCTGTAATTAATTCATTTTTACATTTTCTGTGACTACAGCTGTAATTAATTCAAATAGTTTCTTGGAAATAAATCATTTGTACTTTTTCTCCAGCTCTTACTCCTGCTGTACATGAACTGCTCATAAGTGGCCAGGTTTTTGTTCTTGTCTGCTCTTATGAGCTGGGATTTATTTCTGTAATCTAGTTTGTAGTCTTCCTCATTGAGACGTTTTAAAATTGAATCTTTTGCATAATGAATTGGCCATTTGCTGTGAGAGTAATAATTGTGTTTCATCCTAATTTGCCTTGAACATCATCTCTAGTGGTCTATAGGTTATCACAATTCCAAAAAATATGCTGTTGTACGGAGCCTAAAGGGAACTTTGCAAAAATAAAAAATATACAGACTTTTTACGTGCGAAACGGGACTTTTTTTGGGTACTTGCACGTTACAATTTCCAGTTTATGCTTATGATTTTTTTTGCAGAGAGTCTGTTGTTTGATTAACATTAAAAAAAAAACAGGCAGCAGCAGGAATTTTAGGCTGCAGTCACTTTAACACTAATGCACGGATCCAATATACTGTTACACACACGTTGAAAGTCTCAACTGTTCACATTCACATAACCGGCTGTTCACTAGGATACTCGCCAAGAACTGTCGTAATTTTGTGTAAATTGTCCGTTCAGTGGCCAGATGTGAAAGAGAGCTCAATTCAGTACTCACGTGCTGTCAGACACGACTTTCTGGGTGCGCAACGCACGCAAGTAATCTTTTACATCTTTTCGCACTTTGTTTAAATTGGCGAGGCTTAAAAACACGTGCAAATGATAGTTTCATGACTGGTCCGATCGGGAAACTGACATTTCTTTCAGTGAGCCCTACATGTACTCTCTCTCTCCTCACTGCGAGTGTGCGTGTGTGAGAGAAAGCAACCGAGGGCGCTCTTAGCCATGCGACAGTATGTAAAGCTCAGCAGGATATGAAATTATATCTGCCCTAAATGTATTTTTTGTCTCCAACTCAATTACAGGCAACTGTAATCATACAATTTACTAGCCATTGGCTAATAAAAGACTTTTTTTTTTTTAGTCGCGCCTCATGAAATTTGGTCGCATATGTACGACTGATTTACTCGAATTGTAGGGGGTTGCATTATATCCAGTTTAACACATCCATTGTGGCAGCCGAGAAACCGTGGCGCGAGATGTGCTGATGGCACAATACGCCTGTGTACATTTGTCTTATATACTAAGTATAAAGCTTCATTAAACAAGATTGGAACAGTAAATAAGTACACAATTTCATTGGGACAGTATATTTACGTTGTCCTATATAAAACCAATTAAATGACCAATTAAAAAATATTGGTACAATAAAATGTGCTAAATTCATATTTCAATAAACCCTTTGTTACACCACTGAATTGCATTCAACACATCCGTAGAGTTGGGGGAGAAATCCTGAATTTCTTTATTCAATTCTAACAGTTCTACTTGCGAGCAGTGCCATAGACATAGAGGACTTTAGCAAGCATTACGTTATAAAGGGGAGGCTCACGCGTCAATAAGTGACAGACGAATAAGTAGCTGGATTCAGCCTCGTACTAGACGAACTTCTATAACAAAATCCAAATTTATTGCACTATTTGCCATACAAATCTTTTATTATGATCAATTGAACTTAGCATATTGAGTTATATTTCATATCACATTTCGCAGCGCGGTTTCTCGGCCGCCACAAAGAAATTTCTTAAATTTGTTAAAGTGGACAAAAGGCCCTGAAATATGATTTGCTGCCTTAACAACAGCCAAATTTTGAGCTGTTTTTATTGTACCGATCTTTTTTTTTTTTTTTTTTTTTTGACCCTTGAACATGGCAAATCATTTGAAGTCATTCCTCTTATTCAGCTACATAAGAGAATATATAAACCACCATATTTATAGCAACAAAGGAAAGACATAAAAATGCCAGTAATTGTGAACAGTACCATTTACCCAATTTACATTCCTCCTTATCTAGAGCAAGAGCAATCATTAATCATTTCAGTTCTTTCCTGTTTGGTGCTCTTACATTTGGGTTTTTCTCTAATATGTTTGAAAATGTATTTGTGCTATTTTTGCATATTTATGCTTTGTAATAATTCTTAAGGAAGCTATAAGATAACATTGAAGGCTAAACCAAAGTGCATAAAGTCCACTTTTTTGTGGATTTAAGAATAAGCTATTGATGCTCAAGTGCAGGCCAAAAGTTTGAGATCCCCAGACTAGTAGATTTTATAATTATGACACATTTGGGACTGTTGACCATTACATTGTTGTCAAGCGTAGGTATTGGATTTGAGTCTCTTCTTGCTACTACATGCTGCAGAAAAACTGCTAATGATACTTTTTGAATTTTTTTTTTATATACTTATGTTAATTATATATATATATATATATATATATATATATATAAAATATAAACTTTAAATTTCATTTTTTATTAATAATATATATGGTCCCTAGGTGATATATGGCCAGATATAACATACCAGATCTTTGTTCAAAGGCAGATTGTTTTGTATTTTCTGTTAATCTCCATAAAGAGTATGAGAGTGAGCATGAGTTAGTCTGACTCGACAAGAGGTATAGAGACCTGCTATAATGAACAGAATTATAATATTCACACATCTTCAAGTTCCTGAAATTTTTTATTTAATTTTTTTGCGAAAACAGTGACATATGAGCCTTTGCTGTGTTAAATTATTTACTCCAGGCCTGAACAAAAGTGAGCGTGGGCCAGAAGAACTGAACGCTGCCCAGCTCAGGTGCTTGTTAATAATGAAGTGCTAAGCTCCAAGTCTCTGTGGATGTTTTTGTCTTTTTGAATGTTTGTCTCTCACCCAATTCTTTAGTCTCTGAATGCCAGTGACAGTCAGGTAAACTGAACCCCTCCTCCATCTTTTTCAGCGTCAGTATGTGGACTACATTACTTCATCTGTGCCACTAATATGTTGATTGTGTCATATATACTCCCCAACCCTGTGTGTGTGTATGCCATACTCGAAATGTCTGCATTGTTTTTTGCTGTGGTGCCCTGGGAGTGATTGGGCGTTAGGTGCCTTTCTTAAGGGCACCTCAGTTGTGGGTAATGAGAGTGGAAGAGAGTGATCAACTATATATATATACACTCACCTAAAGGATTATTAGGAACACCATACTAATACTGTGTTTGACCCCCTTTCGCCTTCAGAACTGCCTTAATTATACGTGGCATTGATTCAACAAGGTGCTGAAAGCATTCTTTAGAAATGTTGGCCCATTTGATAGGATAGCATCTTGCAGTTGATGGAGATTTGTGGGATGCACATCCAGGGCACGAAGCTCCCGTTCCACCACATCCCAAAGATGCTCTATTGGGTAGAGATCTGGTGACTGTGGGGGCCATTTTACTACAGTGAACTCATTGTCATGTTCAAGAAACCAATTTGAAATGATTCGAGCTTTGTGACATGGTGCATTATCCTGCTGGAAGTAGCCATCAGAGGATGGGTACATGGTGGTCATAAAGGGATGGACATGGTCAGAAACAATGCTCAGGTAGGCCGTGGCATTTAAACGATGCCCAATTGGCACTAAGGGGCCTAAAGTGTGCCAAGAAAACACCCCCACACCATTACACCGCCACCACCAGCCTGCACAGTGGTAACAAGGCATGATGGATCCATGTTCTCATTCTGTTTACGCCAAATTCTGACTCTACCATCTGAATGTCTCAACAGAAATCGAGACTCATCAGACCAGGCAACATTTTTCCAGTCTTCAACTGTCCAATTTCGGTGAACTCGTGCAAATTGTAGCCTCTTTTTCCTATTTGTAGTGGAGATGAGTGGTACCCGGTGGGGTCTTCTGCTGCTGTAGCCCATCCACCTCAAGGTTGTGCGTGTTGTGGCTTCACAAATGCTTTTCTGCAGACCTCGGTTGTAACGAGTGGTTATTTCAGTCAAAGTTGCTCTTCTATCAGCTTGAATCGGTCGGCCCATTCTCCTCTGACCTCTAGCGTCAACAAGGCATTTTCGCCCACAGGACCGCCGCATACTGGATGTTTTTCCCTTTTCACACCATTCTTTGTAAACCCTAGAAATGGTTGTGCGTGAAAATCCCAGTAACTGAGCAGATTGTGAAATACTCCAGGGTTCCAGACTGCGACCAAAATGGTAAAAATTTTATATAGTCGCATTTGTGCGAGTGGATGATCATATTATTCGCGCATGTGTAACAGAACGAGGTATCGGCAGCTGCTGCCGTCCGTAACTGTTTTGTTTTCAAAATGAACAATATTTATATAATGAATGAGTACATCATGAATCCATTTTCCAAACCGTGTTTTTGTATTATCCTGAATCACTACGGTGCGCCTACAATAAGTGTTTATATTCGGACTATTTCAGACCGGGCTCGGCTGCGCTGCGGAGTATCACAGTACCTGCGTGACTCGTCATAGACAAACAGAGAGAAGTAGTTCCGGCTACAATGTTCTTCCGCAAGACACATGCAGTTCTATTTATTAAGCGCTAGAGAGCGAACGTACACGCGCATTGCACAATGATGATGAAACGCGCCAAATTTCGGAATTAAGCCATGTAAAAATGAAAAGGTTAATCGCTGAATAATAATCATAAAAAAACAAAGTTTGGAGTTCAAGGATGCTGGTGGAAAGGACGAGCCATGCATACAGACAACTGATGATGAGCGCACAGGTAGAAATGCATTAAGTTACTTCAACAGCAATGGCTTAGACCAGAGTTCCTCAATAGGCCGCGAAAGAATGTTTGGCCTGCGCTAATGTCAACTAGTGTTGTCAAGGTATCGTATATAAGCACGTCTCGGTCTCGAAAATTCAAACGCAGCATCATCGCTTACATTGCGTAACCGCTGGTGAGTTTAAAATGCTCGCGCTCCGCGCCGGTGGTCACGCAGTCTGTCAGCGACTCAAAAACTGACTAGACAAAATAGACTCAAATGTGAATGGACTAAAATGTTTGCTTTATTTTGACTGACCAACCACAACAAATAAAGAAAGTAAACTGAATGTGAGAAAGTACAGTGTTTGCTTTTATATTATTAGTTACAGAAAGGCAAACTAAAGGCTAATATTTTCTCATTTAAATTAAACATTTAGCAAATACACATCTATATCATTAAAACAAATTCCTGAATATCTAATTAACATTTAATTAAACAGACCTTGCAGATTTACTCGAATACAAAAGTGAGATTTTCTGAAGTGTTTGTAACCGCGTGAACGCGTGTATTCTGTGCGTGACAGTCGATCCGTGTGAAATGAATTCAGACTTCAGTTCAGCTTCACGGGAAACGCGATCAAATATATATATAATATAATATATATATATATATATATATATTATTACATTTGAATTAAAATAAATATCAATTATAGATATATATACCAGATTTATATCAGCCACTGTGATTTAATATATTTAAGATTAATATTAATCTTAATATTAAATATTAATATTTAAAATTACTATTCATCAAGCATGCATTGATTAAAATTGTTGTAGCAAAAAAAAAAAAAAAAAAAAAGGTGCGACCAAATCATGTGCTGGTGCGACCAACTGAGAAAATTGGTAGCACCAGTGCAACCAGTGGAAAAGTTAGTCTGGAGCCCTGTACTCGTCTGGCACCAACAACCATGCCACGCTCAAAATTGCTTAAATAACCTTTCTTTCCCATTCTGACATTCAGTTTGGAGTTCAGGAGATTGTCTTGACCAGGACCACACCCCTAAATGCATTGAAGCAACTGCCATGTGATTGGTTGATTAGATAATTGCATTAATGAGAAATTGAACAGGTGTTCCTAATAATCCTTTAGGTGAGTGTGTATAATATCATATAACACCTAACACCTTGCTAGTACCAGGTTGGACCCCCTGTGAACTGCCTTAATTCTTTGTGTCATATTGACATGATCACATCACGCAGTTGCTGCAGATTTGTCGGCTGCACATCAATTATGCAAAACTGCTCTATTGAGTTGAGATCTGGTGACTGTGGAGGCCATTTGAGTTTAGTGAACTCATGATTATGTTCAAGAAACCAGTTTGAGATGATTTGAGCAATATTCTACTCGAAGTAGCCATCAGAAGATGGGCACACTGTGTATATATATATGTATATGTATGTATATATATATATATATATATAATAATTCCTGTTGGAAGATTAGAGCAGACATATTTATGTGTCTTGTAATCTTCACACATAATTTAACAAGCTATTTTAAACACTGAAGCATTGATATGCATCGAGCATCAGCTTTGGTATTGAATTGTACTCTTTGACTTGAAGTGTGAGATGCTGAAATATTCCCACTACTAGCCAATACAGTTGCCTCAAGTATTCCTTGACATTTGTTCGAGAGATTTAATGAGGCTGTGCGTTGAAAGAACAGGTAGATGAGATTTTCATAGAATATTCTGCTAGTCTAGACCTGATTGATTCATCATCTTTGCTACTCACGCAACAGGAGGGCCAGGTCAAGAAGCCCTGTCCAGAGAACATCTGTTGTCTGCAATCCATGTTCCTAGAAAATCACTTGACACTGTGAATGATAAGACTGCAGACAGTATGGAAATGTGTCGGTCTGAATACTCACTCCAGGATCATTTACACCAGTCATCTGGAAAGTGGGCTGAAGGTGCCGGATATTGAATCAGCTTTTGCACGTTAAATATGTAAAGGAGTGATGATAAAACTCATCAGAGCATCACTTTTTCCATCTGACTAGCTGGTCTGATTTGGATAACCTCAGATGATGGGAGCGTGGTATTTTGGTATCGATACTAAATCCATATTGTAGGCAACAAATAAACGGCTTCAAAAGAAAATTAGTTTATTAACTGCATAAAACCTTTTTTTGTGTGTGTGTTTTCCAAAAAAAACACTAACTTCAATTGATAATCAAAAGTAACTTGAGCCAATACAACTTAAATTTAAAGTAAAGTAAAAAGTAAAGTTAAAAAAAAGGTAACATTTTAGTTTAGGGTCCACTCACTATTAACTTATTGCTTATTAGCATGCATTTTGCTAGGATATTGACTGTTTATTAGTACTTATAAAGTACATATTAATGCCTTATTCTGCCTTGCCATATTCTAGATCCGTAGTCCTACCAATTCTTAAACTTAACAACTACCTTACTAACTATTAATAATCAGTAATTCAAAGTTTGAGGCAAAAGTCGTAGTTAATAGTTAGTTCATAGTGAGAATTGGACGCTAATATAAAGTTTGACCAAAAAATGACATGGATAATTGTGGAATCAATCATTTTTAAACGGACCATTCCTTGAAAATAGCAGTTTTCTAGAATTAATAAGATTATTTGGGTTGTGTGTATGTCAATAAATGTCATGCATAGATTAGTGTTTTAGTTACTACCTCCTAATGTAATTAGATGATCAGCATGGAATAATATGCACAAAAAAAAAAAAAAAAAAAAAAATATATATATATATATATATATTTTATATTTATATATATAAAAATACTGACCAGTAATAAGGATTAAGTATATATTATTATAGTATTTTTATATTTATATTCTGTTTTCATTTTAAAGGTACACTATGTAACTTTTGGCCTTATGGTTGTTTCTCATAATAAAAGAGTTTATCCTACTGCTTGTAAAACATTCACTACTAGGCTTAAAGGGCACACTATGTAAGTTTTTGCTGCTAGAGGTCGCTTATTCAATACAGAGGCGTAGCTTGATGACGCCTTGATTTCGTGGAATCATGGGAGGAGTTGTCTTCACGTTTAGGTGAGTGACGTATATACACAATTTCCAACGAAAACCATCCCGAGAGGTCTAAAATATATAAGCAATATCACACTCGTAGCCGTGCGTTATCGCTCTATATTTTGCCGTAAGCACAAGGCCGCAGATGATCACAATTATTATATTAGTGATTATAAAAGTGTAAGAAGTTTGTGCAGTAGGAAATAAACGTAAGCAAACAGTTCAGTCAATAGTACAAAAGCAGAAATTTTGAAACTTAACTTTGCCCTTAGCCGAATTGATTTGCTCTGGAACAAGTAATGGAAATAGATTAACAAGACCAAAGATTGCCTGTTTGATATGCCTAAAATGAATTACACCTCATGTTTAAACACTATCTACATAGGAGCCAGCGGCAAGTTTTCGAAGGACTGGCCGAGATAAAGCGGGTACATGAGCGCTGAACGTCCGCTGACCGCCTGGAGCTCACATTTCTGAAAACGTCTAAACAGATTGTGAAATAGGTGCTGTTTATATACGTCACATATTTGAGGTTTAAATAACTACATTCTCTCCTTTAAAAAATTAATACATAAAATTATGTTGTTATTGCTCGTCCGCCATGTGAGAAATGCTGCAAGCGGAATGATACAAACAGTGAAACGGTTCCCATGGCGGTACTGGTAGAATATCACATGACTAGAAAAGGTTCGCAGCCTTTCGAGAACCAGAACAAACTGTTGTATAAAAACACTTACAACAGGCTTACCGTAGTGAATCAGGTTGAGACAAAATCACGTTTTGAAAGAAGGATTTATGTATTGACTGATTTCATTTTTTTTATTTTTGAACAAAAACGTACAACGTAGTTACATAGTGTACCTTTTAAGTTTTAGTCATTTTATCTGCTTTTGTCGTTTTTATTAGTTTAAAAAAATATTTCTAGTTATTTTTATTTCAGTTTTAGTCATTTTTACAAAAAAAAAATATTTCAGTTAGTTGTGAAGGCAACAATAAGTTTAAGTTTTCAACTAATATGTCTGTCTTGTTTTATTTTAGATTTTTTCAAAAAAAAAAAAAAAACAGTAACAGCACGTATATTGACTTTTGGCTAAATTAATTTTTTTTTGACTGTGTTTAGTGTTTCATACTATTACTTTTACATTCATTTAACATATTTTACCATTTAAATCCATGGATAATATATTTGCAGGATTTTTTTTTATAGAACCTCTTAACATTTCCCGACACATTGCTTTCAGTACACTTAAAATGTGAGCTATAAGGCAAATTTCTCCTCTGCTCATCACTCAATGTCTCATTGCACTGAGTGTTGCAATAGTCGATGAACATGTTGATGAACAAACTGAATAATCTGTTGGCCTAAATAACGATCCCTGAATCATTTGATCTGCTGTCCATGTTTCCTGTTGTGTGTGCAGTGATAGTGAGGACGCAGCCGAATCCCTGACTCATGTATTGAGGGTGATCCTGCCAGCTGGGATTGGCAGGCTTATGTTGTCTACTTTGCTGGTTTAATGTACAAATATTCTTTTGTCAAATTGTGATACTGTTCATTCTGATTAGAATTAGTGGAAAAAGTTTTTTTTTTATTTTTTTTTTATAAATGTTTTTGAAAGAAGGCTGCACCACTACGGCCATCAAATAGTAATACTGTAATTTACAGTATTACAGCAAGTGATATATTGTAAAATGTAATGTGTGCCTATGATTGCAAAGCTGAATTTTCAGCATCATTACTCCAGTCTTCAGTGTCACATGATCCTTCAGAAATCATTCTGATATGCTGATTTGCTACTCAAGGAATATTTCTGATTATCATTATTGTTGAAAACAGTTGTGCTGCTTCAGAGTTTTGTGGAAACCTTGATACATATTTTTCAGGAGATTTTGATGAATAGCATTTATTTGCAAAATGTAAAAGTCTTTAATGTTACTTTTGATCAATTTACCACATCCTTGCTAGGGATGGGTACCGAAACCCGGTGTTAAACTGGCCCCGGTGCTAAATTATGAAAGACCGTGGTATCAGTAAGATCTGACGCTATCGGTTCTGCTTTCGGTGCTGGATAAAAAAAAATACATTTACTATGTATTCCTGCTTAATAATGTTATCGTGCACATTTTATCTCGCCAAACATTTCTAATTTGTTAAAATATAAAAACGTTTGTTCTCTCATGCTCGCCGCGGAGGCTGTCTGTCTCACACACACACACACACGCACACACACACACACACACACGCACACACTTAACAGAACGAAAACTCCCGCTTAATACAGAGTGACGAAGGTCCCGGCTTTTGCCAGAAATGGCAAATATGTTAATCTTTCTTCAGAAGAATGGCTAAAGAGTCCTTTTGCAGCCTACCTACCACTGTATGTTCTTTTACAGAAAAATATAGTTTATTTAATTTGTTTTACATTCATTTGTTTTTTTGTATAATAGTTATTTGTTCAAACATGGCTGTTTCTTTCACTATAAATAATTGTTTTATTAATTTTACATTAAAAAAAATAAAGCAATGTTAAATCTGTTCTCAATTTGTTCTTAAAAAAAAAACACACACACAACACAAAGTCCCGATAAGAATTAAAGTATTAATTTCCCACATCCTTGCTTAATAAAAGTATTAATTTCTTTAATAAAAAATCTTGCTGAACTTTTGAACAGTAGTGTACACTATAACATGTTTCTGTGCTATTAAAAACAATTTATTTTCTGTAATTTTACAGGTTTGCTTGTGGAAATAATTAAAGGCTAAATAGGGCTAAAAAATTGTTGCCATGACATTATCGGTTAATATTTTACTTCCCTTGAGCCTAGGTTACGTCAACAGAATATTTCTGAGACGATGAATGATTTTTCTTTTTTAAAGAACGGTTATGAAAACATTTTCTTGAGAATACTTGATTAGTACACAATAAGACCAGGGTCATTTATTAATAAACTCACAAGAGCTGTTTTGTTCTGCAGTTGTTCTTTATTCCAGTCTCTTAGTTGAAGATAGTGAGTGTTTGAGGGAAGTGGAGGTGAATGGGTCTCAGTATCACAGCAGCAGCTGACTGTCATGGATGGATAACTGCCACGGGCCTCTAGTTTGATATTCTCCCCCATATCTTGTGGAGAGGCATTCTCATCCACAGCAGACTGTGAATGCTGAAAAAAAACCTCTCTGTAACAGTACTTTAATATTGCATGCTTTCAGGTCAGGGAAAGCAAATGTTTTCCATCTGACAGTTGAAAACATCTCCAGGGGTAATTTACAGTCTCCTTGATGAAAATGTAATTACACTCCGAATGTTTTTGCCGTTGCAACAGCGTTTCATTGGTAGGGCATGGCACCGTGCCAAGGTCATGAGTTCACATGCTGATAAAATGTGTAATGAAACTGTCTAATGCAAAATGTTCATTTATAAAGTTCTAAATTGTAAGTTTTATGCACAGATAGAATTTTTTAAAACCCTGAGATTCAAGACACGACATGCTTTCTTCTATAGTAATAGTCTGTGGCTCTTTTTAATAAACTTACATGTAACAGGGCGCACATTTAGAAAACCAAACCTGCAAAAAGAATAAATGAGCAAGTAATATTTTAGTTGAACTGCACGTTCCGTGATCAGTTAGCCGGTCGGGGTAAACGGACCATAACCTTCATTATAATATTGAAGGTGGAAATATAAAAATAAAATGAATAAATATGAGGGGATTTTTTAGATAATTAAATGCCGTGTCATCAACATTGATAATGTGGCTTTACGTATGGTCGGACTCTTGCATGTGTCACTATATTGTTAAAGTCAAGCTCAAATGGAGTTGAAAGGTCTAAAGCCTTGTCTGTGAAACCGGGGGATAGTGTTTCTTGAGTAATGAAAACGCTGTACTTATTCAAACTATCAGTTCTTTATTTACCCTTGCATTGCAAACGAGCAGAGACCGTCCAAAATTTGTACGCCGTTTCATTCATGAGGCTGGCGGAGTTATGAGGTTTGACTGACGGTTTGAGAATCCAATACAGTTTCAAGTTTTAGTCTTTTTTCAATGGTTAAATATTTGTAAAACTCACACACACATTAAGGGCGGCCAATAGTAATGATTTGTGAAAAACAAATAAAAATCATTAAATTTGGAGAAACAAGATTTCTGCCCAATAGTGACAATGTACTAAACTGTATGAATATTAAAAAAGAAACTGCAAGTAATGCATTGAATTAAATGTGACATTTTGAAGTAGAAAAACTGAAACAGTGTTTATTTATTTATTTATTGTACGCAAAAGCACCAAGTTATTACGCAGAATCCCTGGCAATATTCAAGAGACAGCTGAAAACTCAGCTCTTTCGTGAGCACTTAACCCCTTCTTAAAAAAAAAAAATTCATATCCTTTGCTTTTTCCCTTCCTACTCTAGCTTATGTTACTCTGAGCAATGTCTGAAACTTGTATTGAGAGCACTTCCTGAATCTATTTGCCTCTTCATGAAGAATCGCTTGTTTGTTTCCTCACTTTTAAGTCGCTTTGGATAAAAGGGTCTGCCAAATGATTAAATGTAAATGCACTGATAAATATGAACAAATCATTCAAGATATTCTTCCAAAATTATTGAGTTTCTTCTTTGGATAACAAAAATTTGTTAGTTACTTTGAAGGGTTAGTTCACTTCAGAATACAAATTTCCTGATAATTTACTTCTCCCCATGTAATCGCGTTCTAAAGGTAATGCGTGATGTTGGCGGAAGTACTGCAGTAGGGCAAAAGATTCTCATTTTCTCCTCCAACTTCAAAATCGTCAAACATCCTTATTACCTTTTTTTTGTAAAGCCCATTTGACTTAGTCTTTGCACGTTCACTTTGTAAACACTCTATCGGTACTTCCGCCTACGTCACGTGACCTTTCCAATGTGATTATGGTGCATCGCAGAGCAGCTTCAAGATGTGCTTTTGTGGTTAAAAAGTATATATATATTTATTTTTTTTATTTTTTTTTACAAAATGACAGATCATTTCTCTAGATAAGACCCTCACTCCTCATCTGGGATCATGTAGAGCCCTTGAAGCTGCACTGAAACTGACATTTAAACCCTCAACCTGTTGAACCCCAGTGAAGTCCACTATATGGAGAAAAATCCTGAAATATCTCCCTCAAAAACCTTAATTTCTTTTCGACTGAAGAAAGAAAGACATAAACATCTTGAATGATATGGGGGTGAGTAAATTATCAGGGAGTTTTCATTCAGAAGTGAACTTTACAACACTAAATCAGGTCAATTGTGAGTTCATGTCGAGCCGTTTTCTCTGTGTTGAGCACATAAAGAGAGCCCAGCGCTATTTGACCATTATATTGTTATACATCCTGTTATGTAAGGTAAAGTGCACATTGCTTAAATTCCATATTGTGCTTCATTTTGTTGCAATATTTGATAACATTTATGTTTTCTTCTATGGTGCAATGTCTAAACTTATCTTAACGTTTATTACCCCGAGCACGTACCAGTTATCATTCGAACTACAGGCTTTACCTTCTGTAGTGTATAACCAAACTGTGCCTTTTTCAGTGACCTGACGCTCTATACAGTCATTCCCTGTAATGACTCTAATGTCATTCATCCTGTGACAGCGTGTGTCTGCAGTGCAGGAGTTCATTATTCTGATGTGGTAACTGAGGGAGGAGGCCTGTCGGATGCGGCTGTTAATGAGCAGCCTCTGTGTTAATTAGGCAAAGGAAGAACAATTGCTTTGAGTTATGACTGAATGAGGTGGATTCCGAGAAGGCCGTGAGTGAGTGCACCGACTGATATTATTAATATTAATATAACTTGTGATGTGTCTCATGGCAGACAAAAAAAAAAAAAGAGTTCACTTGGAGTTTACAGACTGATAAAGTTTCTGAATTTATGAAGCAGATGCTAATGTGATATTTTACATTTATACCATCCTGATTTCTACTTATGCTACAGTTATTTTTCACTGTCTTCATTATGTTTTAGGATTATGCATGCAAATGTTTTAAATAGTGTTTCTGTAGCAAAAAGCTGCATTAGAGATTCATTTCTGCCAATCGTTTCAAACGGTCCGTTTCAGTAAATCAACTGATTTTAATCCATTTATTTTGTTGCTCAAAAACATTCTTAGCATAAAGTCCTTCATTTTTTTTCTCTATATTTCACTTTTTGCAATAAATGTTTTAAATCTTATTGGTTGGAAGGGCTGTTTAGTTGAAATGATTGAAGATAGTAGAGCCGTTCCATACAAACTACTTTTGTGTTTTGCATTTTTGCATTAATATATCAACAGTCAGTTATTCCATGCATATTGTATTTATGATGTTTACTGATTTTATATACCCCTTGGGTTATAAATAAATTTCACTCCATTTTTTTTTACATGCATGTCAGGATTTTCTTACCAGATGACCTGGATTAGATTCAATTCTTGCCTAGTTTTGCTGCTTATATTTATTTATGTTCCTTCTCTTCATATATCATGTTGCATGACTGACAAATCGCATTTCAGTAACCCAAGCAAATGTGTGTTTCAGAGATGCTCAGGGCCTGAGAACCTGTGAATGAGGACACCACTGAAACCAACTCCAGTTTCGGGTATGAAAACACACTATCTAAATAATTTGTTGTGTTTGTGCATCCTTGTCTTGCGTAGCTGGCAATCTGCCTCCAGAAATAGCTCTAATTAGAAGATGACATGTCTCTCTTGTGATACACAGTTGTGTCTCATGATGTTCTCGTACAGTCATCTTCAGTTCAGGCATGATGAAAGAGATTCACAGAGATTTGGCTGTTCCAGAAAGGAAGTGTTTTTTTTTTTCTCCCCTCAAAAAAGTGAAAGTGTGTCATACTAGTTCGTTCTTTGATTTTGCTTGAAGTATATAAGGGCCTTAACCGTTTTAGGTCATAGTCAGAATTACCTTTTTTACTTTTAATAATACATATTCCTTGTCTTACTGCACAGCTTGGTTCTGAAATACTTGGTTCTGATTGGTCAGTAGTTGCATTGAGGATTTGGATGTGACTACTAAACTCTATAGTTCATATTTTATTGTTGTCCATGGCAAAATACTGGTGCTACCTTTTACACACACACACTGTAGCTGAATAATAATAGGCTAATATATGTAAATTCATATGGTTGTTCTTTATTAATATTAATTTTAGTTACTGTAATGTTTTTACATGAATTTAAATTATTAATACACATTCATATATAAATCAATATTGTAGTATTGTTGCAGTGTTCATCTCGTTACTATGTTAAAATGGGTTGTGAACACCATTTCATGTTTCTTGACTTTAAACCAGGCAAGGTACAAAAAAAAAAGTCCCAACACAACTCAAGGCCCACGAGATGACACATTGTGCTTGTCCTCTACAAAGCTGGATTTATTTAACCAGGCTGTTTTGCTAGGTTTGTATCATCTGAAATGCAAGTCATCGGGGAATTGAGAATGATCTGTCTGAAGCGACAGTGAGAGGAAGTGAGCGTGGTGCCAGAATGTCCTGTTGTCTGAGTAACTAAAGCAATCCAGACTTCCCACACTTTGTGAAATATATTAGTCTCTTGTTTATTTTTAACCATGACAAATAATGTAAAAATATGTCAAAAGTTCTTTTTCTACTTTTTGGTATCCAGTATAAATCTAAAAAAATTGCAACATTTGTTTAAAGAAACAGTTCATCCAAAAATTATCTTATTTACTCACCCTCAAGCCATATGAGATGTACATGACTTTCTCTCTCGTGAACGTGCGTTATGGCCGTTGCCGGAAGCCAGTGATTATAATTTATAAAGTTTTAAATATGGATATTTTTGTTACAAAAACCCATCGCTTCATTTCAGAAGGCGTTTATTAACCCACTGGAGTCATATGGATTACTTTTGTGATGAATTGATGTTTTTTTTGGGGCTATTTAATCCCTTTACAAAGCTGGGAAGAGCCAGGATATTATTTAATATAACTGATTGTGTTCGGCTGAGAGAAGAAAGTCATATACACATAGGATGGCTTGAGGCTGAGTAAATTATGGGATCATTTTTGGGTGAACTGTTCCATTAAGTAAGTAAATAATATGTATTTTTATTGAATATGGGTTAAAACAGCAGCTCACACACTGAAAAGTACATCAAAAATGTTTTGACTGGAATATAGTACAATCTGAAACTCGGAAAATGCCAAAGTCACTCAAATGTAGCAATGCGGAGCTGCCTATATATCAATTAATCACTGTATGCATGTGAAGATTATTCTAATGGTACTTTGAATATTTCATGTATATTTCAATGTGTGAAAAATGTTTGCAATCTCTCTTTTCTAACAACTGGATGAGCATCTTTAGAAAACTCAGTGGCCAAAAAGTAAAAATTAAAACATTAAAGGGTTAGTTCACCCAAAAATGAAAGTTCTGTCATTAATTCCTCACCCTCATGTCGTTCCACACCCGTAAGACCTTCCTTCATCTAAGGAACCCAAAGTAAGATTTTTTTTTTTTTTTTGATGATGATGAAATCTGATAGCTGTTGTGTACGTGCTAGAACCTGGAAGCGCTGAACGTAAACGACGTAGAAGAATGTCACAGGATAGAAGATATCGTTGAATACAATATTTTTGCGCACAGAAATTATTCCGGTCGCTTCATAAATGTAAGGGCAGTAGTCACGTCGAAGGTTTTAACGATGTCTTTTGGACCTTGTCTATTGAGGAGTCATACAGCTATCAGATTTCATTAAAAATATCTTGATTTGTGTTCCGAAGATGATCTTACTGGTGTGGAACGACACGAGGATGTGTAATTTGTGACTTTCATTTGCTACCAAAAAACAAAATTAAATGCATACATATTTGATATTCATTATAGTGCCCAGTTCTAGTAGTAATGTCTTAGGAATCCTTTAGAATACATATTTTGATATCAGAATTCACTATTGGAGCACATCTGACTTAGAGACCTGATTTATCTGTAGTGCACAGTGAGGTTTAATTAAAGCAGCTTAATTAAGTGTACGATGTCAGATTGCTCTGAAATGAAGCTATGCAGCATCTGTGTGGGCATGTGACGGTGTGAAGGTCAGTATGTGCTGTAATTCCATCCCTTCTGTTCACATAGAGCTGTAACCCTCACCAACAATCATTAGCTCTGTCGTGACAAATAGAAGGCTTAGCTGTAATGCTTTATAAGGTGTGCGATGTTTAAAATGTCTGAAAGCAGCTTTAATTAGCTTTTGAAAGAACAGAAATCACCCTTAGACTGCAACAGACACCTTCTAACGCACAACCAAATGGTGCGAGAAGCTCCACACACATTTGAGACCAGAGCATGTTGGAACAGAGACTCCTGTTGGTTAAAATGAGGCACATCATCAGGCATTGCTCGGTCACTGGTTTTCCATTGAACAGCAGTTGTGTACCTGTTAGTATCACATGTGATGGTTGATTTCTTTGAACATAGGTGTAGGCCAACAGCTGTTTCATGACATGAAATTTGGTTTTAAATCTAAAGAAACAAGTGAGGTGTGTTGTCCTGATAGTAGATTTAGGTTTTTGCCCCTCTTTGAGACTCGGCCCTTGCGTGACTAGCAACAAAAGCTTCAGCCTTTTTGCCCTAAACGTTTGTAAAATTCAGAAGGTACAAGGAAACCTTTCATCTGGATTTCGCTGTTTTAAAAAAAGGACAAGCTGCTTGAATCTCCCAAAACACAGTTGTATTATTCTGCCTTAAAATGAATTCTTTCTCTCCCCGAGTTGTTGATAGTGAGTGAAAAAGCCGTTTTTACGCAGAATGTTCAGGTAGGTAAGTGATAACTTAAAGGGTTAGTTCACCCAGAAATGGAAATTATGTCATCAAGTACTCACCCTCATGTGGTTTCAAACCTGCAAGACCTTCGTTCATCTTCGGAACACAAATTAAGATATTTTTGATGAAATCTGAGAGCCCTCCTCCATAGACTGCAATTTAATTACCACTTTCAAGGTTTTCTTAAAGACTAGGGCTCCCCCCTAAAACTCGACTAACCGTTATCGAGCAAGATTTAATTAGTTGGTTTGTCGCAGAAAAAAAAAAAAATCTCCACAGGAAGTGGCAAAGTCCGTGAGCGGCAGATTGTTAAAACATTTACAGATCATTCATCATTAATCGACTTCAAATATAGCTCATCACTTAAAACATGTAAGTAGTAGCAACTTTACAAGTCCGCCGGCTCTAATATTAGCCTAGTCCTAGATCAATGTGCGCTATTATTAGGTGCATATCCAAGTGTTTGTGTGGAGAGAGACGCCGGTGCCATCACTTTTCCATTTTAAAATACTCCGTCATTTTAGTCCTACAGATGAGAGTAATGCAAACGGTATACTTTTATTCTATAAACTCAAAAACGTTGTGCATTTGTAAAATAATGAAAACAATCAGGATGTGCTTCTGTCGTCTCGGTTTTCAGTGAACTTGAGCACAAGATGAACTGAAACTCTTCTTCACGAACAGGAGAAATGTATCTATAGGAAACTTGAAATGTCCAACCTTTTCAAATGGAAAATAACTAGTCTCAGATTATGTAATCCGTATGAAACATGCACTACTGCAGAGATGACGAGTCTGCATCGTTGTGCAGCTGAAAACAATAAATTATTAAAATGTTTAGACAGTCTCCTTCTGTTTTTTTCACGACACATTTATAATCATTCTTTTTGCCGGTGGGCTGTGGAAAGCTTTATGCTTGAGGGCTGGTTAGGCTTTTTATATATATACATATACAGGGCTGGGTATGTTACTTTTAAAATGTATTTCACTACAGATTACAGAATACATGCTTTAAAAAGTAATTTGTAACCTATTTCGTTACATTACTCAAGTTTAGTAACTTAATCTAAATACTTTAGAATACTTTGGAATAATAATAAGTGTGGAACAAACACAAAACAGGTAATTGCAAGTTTTTATCTCACAATTCTGACTTTTTCCCTCAGAATTGCGTGATATAAAGTTGCAATTGTGAGTTATAAAGTCAAAATTATGAGAAATAAACTGACAATATTGAGAAAAGTCAAAAATATGAGAAATAAACTTGCAATATTGAGAAAAGTCAAAAAATGAGATATAAACTGAAAATATTGAGAAACGTCAAAATTATGAGATAAAAACTTGCGATATTGAGAAGTCATAATTATGAGATATAAACTCACAAAACTAAATTCACAATTGCAAGAAAAAAAGTCAGTATTGCAAGTTTATATCTCCCAATTCTGACGTTATAACTTGCAATTCTGAGAAAAAGAAGTCAGAATTGTGAAATGCAAACTCACAATTGTAGGTGGAAAAACAAATTGTGAGAAAAAGTAGCAGTGACGAGTGAATTTAAAAATGACTCACAAACAACTATCACAAAACATGAAAACAGTCGTGGATCATCAGGTCATGACAGGACAGTTCAGTTGACAGTTGGGCAATTTTTTATATAAATTCAATCATTTTGTCTTGTTCAGGACAGTACTAAATAACAATAACAAAATTTTTTTGATCCTCTTAAAAGTATTAAAATGTTGATGAAACTTAACAACACTTTTTCAGACTGTCAGAGTCAGAGAATCAACAATTGCTCTTTAAATGACATTAAAATTCAAAGTAATCACTTTGGTAATCTAATATATATATATATATATATATATATATACACGCAATTAAAAGCTGGTTATTATAGCTTATTAATGTAAACACACAATTAGTCGACTAATGGCTTAAATGAATATAAAAATCTTTAGTGGCGGGGGGGGGGGGTCACGTGATGACAGTGGTTCAACGTTAATTTTATGAAGTGATGAGAATACTTTTTTGCGCAAAAAAAAAAACCTTAACAAAACTACGACTTTAATCAACAATCTCTTCTCTTACGTCAGTCTCCGACGCTGTTGAAGTAGTGAACGCAGTTCAGCGCTTCACATCAGAATGCCGTCGTTTTCGTTTTTGGGTGAACTAACCCTTTAAGTCTCTCTTTATTGTTGGTGTGGGTAGAATTTAAGATCAACTTCCACTGAGCGAAAAGATACGTGCTCATACAAGAGGATAAGATCTTGCTGAACTTTGTAATACTAAATCAGTTCATATGGGGTTGCTCATTAAAGTCAGCTGTTTTTTTGAGCCAGCTTTTACAAACACTTTTAGTTCTACTTGCTGCGTTTGTTTCTGAAGCCCTGTTGCGTTTGTGCATTGTGGGTAGAGGATGACGTCAAGAGGGAAAATCAGCCTACCAATAAGTGGCACATTTTGGCAGTGACCCCCTCACGTGTGCGTGTGTGTATATGTGTGTCCCGGCCTGTGCCCCGCAGCACATGAGCAGCATGTGCAGGGAACACCATTGATTTCTTATTGGCACCACACTGTGACACACCAGCCAATTCTCCGTTCATTTTTCCCATTTTACCAGTCAGGAACTTCAAAAATAGCCACACCAATAAAGAAAGCTGTACTCCTGCAGGGGAAGGTGAGACCCAGGAAGAAGTGGAGAAAATCTGAGTGCTATCCATCGCTTGCTATTATGTGTTATGTACTCGTGGAGCCCACTGCCATCAATGCAGGTTGCAAAAGGGAGTGATTTAAAACTTTCCTTTCTTTGACAGACTCAAACTTACTCTCCCACAAAGTTGTTTTGTGTATAGTGCCCCAAGCAACCACATTTCAAGATTATATCAAATGGTCAAATATGTGAAAATTGGATCCGCAGGGCAAGGATTTTTGTTAACCTAGTTACCACAAGTGCGGTAGTTTTGCAGCAGATGTTTTTGGCAGCTCTGCATTAGCAGGCCCACAGTGGGTTCATCTTACAACCTAATGGTGTTGCTGGATAACTATAGCACTGTTTGGACAGGATTATATTTCTGAAAAACATTTACAAAGATTAATATAGGATGACTTTGAATATATGTCCTGATCTGTGCAGGGTTGAGATGTCTGTAGTTTTTATTATAGACGCTTTTACTCAAGTGGCGGTTCTGTTAATTTCATTTTCCTTTTATATCAGATACCAACACTACTTGAGGCAGCAACTGCTATCAACTATTATTAAAAACTGTTAAATATAAACTGTTGTTTTACACAAAGTTGGCAATACGTTTTAAATCCACAATGAAGACAGTGCAATAAGAAATTTAGCTTTAGTTATGGTATTCTACCAATGTCAAGTTCAATTTTATGGAAAGAAAACAGACTTTTCTAGCACATTTACGTTTGTAAATGACTGAAACAACCAAAAAAAACAATTGAGGATTACTTCATTAACTTGTGTTAGAAATCACAAACTTGCTTGATTTGCATGGGATTCAAATACATCTGTTTTTCAAATTTACTTCGGGGAAACTAGTATTGTTTGCATTGAATATACGCGTATATTTTAAATGACAGTGAAGATATCGTGAGTCAGCCCTACGTGCCCGTGTAAGTGATTGGATCCCAACCTCACACCCACTTTTCCTATTCTATACATAGCGTCCTGTGATCAATAAGAGTCATGCAGGCAGTGGTTTAACAGTTTGTCTATTGGAAACACACTCCAGCATGTAATCAATCACCCGCTTTAGAACAAGTCCACTTTTTCCCCCTCCCACACTCCCCACATCATGCCGCTATATTTGTCTATAACACCCTGTATCTAGAATCTCTTTTGGTCTTTCCTCCAATTCTCATCTTTCCTAAATTTACCACACAGATTATGATAATCACATCACAGTAGAAGTATAGACGGATGTGTGTTTCTTGTTTGAGGCTTTTTTGCTTCTCATTTTCCCTGTATCAACTCCTGCTGTCTGTTACATCCATAGCTTTTTTTATTGGTTGTTGTGTTTCTAACTCCCCAGTGGTGCTGATCAAAGCCTATTGATTCAAACTGCTTTTTTGACGTTGCCGCTTAGGGAGGAAGAGTCAGGGTGGCACAGGGGAGAGAGAGAGAGAGAGGATAGGGACTGGCTTTTTTGCACAGGACAGGGCTGTAGTCTACTGCTTCTTTGGATTCTCATGCTTCTCTCTCGGCAGGACTAACGGACAGTGTATGGAAGCACACTGATCTACCAGAATGACGAGTGCTGCTCCCGCCCGGAAACCGTACCGCAAGGCACCTCCGCAGCACCGCGAGACGCGCCACACTGTTCCAGTATTTCGAGAGGATGTTAGCGCCAACCCTGCGCCGTCAGCCCAGTCTGACCCCTGCCAGGTAATTTTTCCCCGAAATCATGCATCCATTTTCCAGCGTACGCGTTTCATAGGCCCTAACCCACAATGCCCCGAGAGACCTGTGTGGTCGCAAGAATCCGACAGCGAGCTGGATGTCTCGAGTCTGTCTAGTTTGGAAGTTAGTGCCCTCCCCCCACCACGGATCTTCAGCCACGGATCTCTTGGCGTGAGACTTCCTCCCAAGCATCTCCGGCAACAAAGAATGAACCGCTTTATCAGCCGTAGTGATGACTTACTGGCGCTCTCTGCTGACGACGATCTCTCCTCCTCGGAAGGCTCCCAGCAGTGCGTTCGAGGCAGCTCCCCATCACACTCCAGCAGGAGTGCAGAGCGCTCCTTGGCCTTCAAAGAGAAAGCGGAGATATTTGTACCCAGGGGAGAACAGAGTCCACCCCATGCAGCGTCTGTGATGCATGCCCATCCACTGAAGAGCATCCTCAAGCATTCTCATCAGTTGGGAGTGTACTCTCCCGACAGTTTGCGCAAGTCTAAGTCGGCAGAGATGCTAGGCCAGACGCGAAGTCGTGGTCGTAGCAGGAAGCCCAAAAGCAAGTCCTTGGACAGGGAAAAGGGCATACGAGTCTCTCCCACAGGACGTGCTACTTCCACATCGTCTATATCTCCCAGCTCTATGCCGCCGGATTGGAAGATGCAGCTTCTTGAGGAAAAGGTTAAATTTTCCCAATTTCTGGATGAAATCACTTACCGGGTGCTGAGCCCTGCCAGCCTAAAGATGCTGCGTGGGAACCTTCCCGAGTCAACAATGCCTTCAAAAGGGAACCAAACCAAACACCACAGCAATCCCCAAGAGTACGAATTCAAGGAGCATCATGACAAAAAGCAAGAGAGGTGCAGACCGTGGGATAAATGGGCTGCCCAGCATAGCAGAGCCAGCAGGAAATCAAGGGAGGCAAGACCCAAGACGTGGCACACGCCAGTGGACAGTCCAGAAAGAGGGTCCGAAAAGCAACGTGCAGAAGGTGCCCGTCCTAAAGCCGAAGGCCCAATTTACAGTCGGGTGGGGGGCAGCAATGATTCTGAAGGGGATGACAGGGCTCCACAGGGGGTCCAACACAAGCCTCAACTCCACCCGTTGCCCCATGTAGATAGCAGAGCCCTGCAAAAGGACAGTATGGATAAATCAGGGCTAACAAAGGGTGAAATTCCCACCATTCGTGTGGAGGGTGAGAAAACACCTTTATCACAAGTGACTGCCTTTTCTATATTATCACAGATCAAGGTATGTCATTGACAACATTTCTTTGATTTTTACCCCCTCCTCAGAACCTATCTACCACATTCTACCACAATTGTACCTGAATAATATTGCAATAATAAACTTAAATGTTCTGTAGGAATAGTTTGCTAAAAATGAATAGGTTTTATATTTCAGGCTTTATTTCGATTGTCCACTTTAGACATTCTACTAACTATAAGTAACTTTGCAACTACATGTCAAGTAACTCTCATTAGAGTATTAGTAGACTGTTAGGTTAGGATTAGTAGAATAAATTCACATGTACTTGTAAAGTGACTTATAGTCTGTTGGGGGATCTTCAAAATAAAGTTTTAGCAGATATTAATTATATGGAAAAGAGCAGCTCAGAGATTCTTTCAAATATTCTCATCTCGCTCTTGTGGTGTTCCCCAAGGATATTTTGCATTAAATATGAGCGTTTACTAAAACCCTCATCACCAATTGTCAATTCCGCAACAACGTTTCATGGACCTTTGTTCTGCTGTTTTATCTTGATCACAGATTTTCATCCATTAACACAACAAAATACATAATTAGTCTTTAAACAAACCGCATCGTTTACAACCTTTTAGACAAATGTTTTTTTAAAAAAAATAATAAATTAAAAAAAAAAGCTTTGCCATTTTCTGCTCTGTGGGATATGGTAGACATTTAGCTGGAAGAAAAAAACAGGATGTCAGACCAATTTCATAGCTTCACTAGGCATGCACATATTGACCTGTTTGGCCGAAAGCAGAGAGTATGATGTCAAATGCTTCAACTGCGTCACTTTTTTATTGCAATTCTGGAATGAATTATCCAACACATACAGATCATAAATAAAACTCTAATATTTAATTTATGCATGCCACTTTGTATGTCTTGTTTTAATCGCAGTGAGTTTATTTACTCTGTCTGTTATTAGACGACACACAAGTCTATCCATCAAAACAGTTTTCTCTGTGTGCAATAATATGAAACTGCTTTATCACACTAGTTAAATGTGAAAAAAACAACACTGTTTTAGGAAGCTTTGACATTTAGAAATTATTGTTTTACAGCCACAAAAAAGGTTCATTCAAATCTTGAGGAAATGTTATGTTTGCCCTCTTGCTATATAGTCTTAAGGATATGTGAAATATTTATTGGAAAATGCAACTCTTGGATTCTTCTTCTACTCTATGATTTTTATGTGTAAGAACATATTCATTGTGCGCATACTAAATTAATGCTCTTTCTTACAGGAGTCCTTATCAGATGCCGACAGGATCAAGTAAGTTTATTTTTTTTTGTCCTCATTGTAATGTTTTAATTATTAGTCGTCATTGATTTAACATTGTCAGTCAGTTGATTGGCAGTGTATAATTCTTTGTTTCAATACTTCCAGTAATCTTGTATTATTTATGAAAATGCACTGAAGTGTTAACCATTGGCTCTTGGCGTTGTATGGCATGGTTGGCTAAGAGCCAATCATGTGAAAAGACGCCTGTGTGAGATCACTATCTGATTAGCCTAGAAACTCCAGAAGGGTTAGGGTCCCTGTCTTTTGGGGGTGACAAGCTGTTGGCCGTGAGGTCTTGCGATAAGAGAGAGCGCCCACCTGACATCAGACTTCCTCTCTTCTGTGCACTACACCTCAGGTGCTCACTGGGATACTAGGTCGAATCCACTTTGATCAGTGACATCTTGCTGTCTTTCCAGGCTTACAGGGACTGCAAGGCTTTTAGGCTCCAACACCAAAAGCAGGTGCACACTAGTCATGAGGTTCTGCTTTCAACTCAGGGGCTCCCAGTACCTCTGCTCCTGCATTAGCTTTCATGTTCTCTTCCTGTTATGTGTTCCCTTTGTTGCTGCTTTTCTCCCACTGGAACTAATGCTATAAAGTCAGCACTTTAGATCTGGAATAGCTTAAAAGTTATACTAATTTTTAAAGCTGTTCAAGTTGCCACTCCTCAACATCGGCACAAAGGTTGGACTAGTGAGAATACTCTAGGGATTTGTAAAGCTTTTTTTTTTTTTTTTAATTTATACTACTATGTTAGCTAAATGAAAATTTTAACGAATAGAATACAGCAGACTGCAGAAGTCACAAGACATTTTTAACACAATATGCCTAAAAAAAAAATGCGAGATGTGACACAATCACTTGAGTTTCACCCTGCAAACTGTCTTCACAGCTAAGTTATAGTATAAGAAAATGTCTGTTACACCACTGCGACCCATGCTATATTACTCACATGTAGGATTGGCTAACAGACTCGGTGTTCCCTTCACCATCTCACTCGTGATGCCAAACGGAAGCATGCAGGACATGGTCAGGCAGGCGGATGTATTGATTGGCCTAGTTGTCTGTTTGATGGGTGGAGAGAGCTGAACGGTGGATGTAGTCTGAAGATGGGATTCTCCATCACGTTTCCCCCTCCCTCAGGGTGGAAATCTCAAATAAAAGTGGGCTATTGTTGAGGCTTTTGGTTAATCACAAAAAAGCATTTGGAGTTGGTTATAATTTACTCTCTAGAGTTTTCCAACAATCCCCGACATGCAAAAGATTGTGGATCTGACCACTCTGAGCGACCTATGATATAGTTGCAGTGACCTCTTTACTTTACACTTTAACTGGGCTTTAACTGGGCTGATCACACACAAGAAGTTCTGTTCAAAACCTAGTGAGCTGCCTCTCTATCTATTGCCCACTGCAGGGATTAATTCACTTCTGAACGAAACTTTCCTGATAATTACTCACCCCCATGTCATCCAAGATGTTCATGTCTTTCTTTCTTCAGTCGAAAAAGAGACTAACTGAGGAAAACATTCCAGGATTTTTCTCCATATACTGGACTTCACTGCGGTACACCAAAGTGGAAGGTCCAAATGTCAGTTTCAATGCAGCTTCAAAGGCTCTACATGATCCCAGATGAGGAATGAGAGTCTTATCTAGCGAAACAGTTGATCTTTTTCTTTTTATTAGAAAATGACCGTTCGTTTCACATTTACACATTTAGTCATTTAGCAGACGCTTTTATCCAAAGCGACTTAAAAGTGAGGAAAACAAACAAGCGATTCTTCATGAATTGGCAAATAACACAGGAAGTGCTCACAATACAAGTTTCATACATTGCTCAGTACCATAAGCTAGAGTAGGAAGGGAAAAAGGGGGGGGAGGGGGATACTTAAGTGTCCTGTCGGTGTCCTTGCTCGGTGAAGTCGCGCAGGTAGAGTCGCAGGTCTTTACCCGAGTCGGTCTTCACACGAGGAGGCTGAACGCTTCCGCTGACGCTTCCGCGACAGCGCGTACACACTAAATAAATAGCGTACTTACTAACGTATGAGTGGAAACAGCTGAGTCCGCCCTAACAATTAGCTCAGCAAAAGAGTTTCGCCGTGAATGGGCCAAATCGAAACTACTGCAGGAAGCGCACGTACAGCACTTAAGTTCACAGCCCAGCAATACCCAAACTAACAACCTCTACAGTTCTACTAAATGGCAGCGAATACAAATACAAACAGATACAAATCAAAGCGCAAACATACAACTAAGCAAAGAATCGAACGAATCCTTCCTAGCAGCAAATAATAACTTCGCAATAGACCAGAAACGGGTATTAAGTCAACACTCACGCGCTCTTGCCGTCTTCAGTGATCTCACGCTTGTTTCGCTAGATAAGACCCTTATTCCTCATCTGGGATCATGTAGAGCCCTTTGAAGCTGGACTGAAACGCCAATTTGGATCGTCAACACGTTGAACCACAGTGACATACACTATATGGAGAAAATTCCTGGGATTTGTTGCTCAAAAAAAAACCCCAGTATGCTTTGAAAGGCTATGCGTTTTGCATACGCAAAACTGAAGTGTATATTGGGCTTTAGGCAGATTGAGCCTCAAAAGTTTGGAGGCAGTTGTGGTCTAATGGTTAGAGAGTCGGACTAACCCAAAGGTCTCGGGTTCAAGTGTCGGTACCGGTAGGAAATGTAGGTGCAGGGAGTGAATGGAAAAGCACTCTCTTCCACTCTCATTAATGGTAAATGGACTGCATTTATATAGCGCTTTCACAGACCTATGGCCTCCAAAGCGCTTTACAGTTTGCCACCCATTCACTCACTCATTCATACACCGATGGCGGTGTCAGCCGTGCAAGGCGCCATCCAGCTCATCGGGAGCAGCTGGGGTTAGGTGTCTTGCTCATGGACACCTCGACACTTGGTCAAGTTGAACCAGGGATTGAACCACCAACCTTCCGGTTTGTAGACAACCTACATGAACCACTGAACCACTTCCGCCCCATTAGGTGCCCTTGAGCAAGGCACCTAACCCCCAATCACTCCCCACCACAGCAAAAAGGACTACCCACTGCTCCGGGTGTGTGTTCATGGTGTGTGTGTTCAATACTCCCTGCTGTGTGCACTTGGATGGGTGAAATGCAGAGCACAAATTCCGAGTATGGGACACCATGGCTACATGTCACTTTCACTTTCAAACACTTTACATTGGCTGCAACATCACTGGCTACTGAAGTAATGCTTTACACGAGTCTTTCAGTTAGCATGTTGCTAAGCTAACAACGCAATATACTAAGAATAAAAATACATTGCATTCACAAATATTATGGAAAGTTTTGATTCTATTCTGTTTCCATCTCATTGTCTAATTTTGTTGATATTTCTCCTGACTCATTGAAGTAATTTTTGCCGCCTTAGGGACACTTGGACAAAAGGCCAAACGTTGAGCCCAGTCTGAATGCGACTGAAAGGGCTTTTTATTGTCTTTTGGAATTGCTACAGTATGAGGGCATTCGCACATTTAATTTCTAGGGATGTACTGATATAAAAGTATATGATTATATATATGATTGATCATTTAATTGTAATATGACAATCCTGACATTTAAATAATAGATATTATAAATCAAAATGTCGTTAATGTACAATACTGATCTTTTAAGTATATATTCGGGCATGTTTTGTTCAAAAGAGAGACGCTTTGTAATGGAGAATTGAAGCTTTGCATATCTCCATTACGAGATTCATGGGGCTTGTCATGAATAGTGTCAGAAACCGCCATGTCCCACTCACTCATTGTTCCTGTCAGCCTCTGCTGACATTTCTATTCATTTCATGAGCCTTAGAGCCATTTACAAGAATATTGGTTTCTATGTGAACACTCCATATAAAACCTCTCCAGTCTCCCTTTATTTATATTTACATAATTCAATTTGGCCATTTCACTGGGATGTTTTATGTGGAGGGAGCTGTTTTCCTTCTGCTATCATCACATAGAACAAGTGCAACTGCAGTCATGTAATCAAAGCTATATGACACAGACTAAAACATTGACTGATGTTTTTGACTATTCGACTACTCAAACTGAACCAGTTTTAATGCACACTATAATGTTCAAAGGTTTTTTTAATGCTTTAAAATAAGTCTCTTCTGCTCATCAAGGTTGTATTTATTTGACCAAAGTTACGGTAAAACAGTAATATTGTGAAGTATCATTACAATTTAAAATAAGTTTTTTTTATTAGTATTATTTCGATATACACTCACCTGAAGGATTATTAGGAACACCATACTAATACTGTGTTTGACCCCCTTTCGCCTTCAGAACTGCCTTAATTATACGTGGCATTGATTCAACAAGGTGCTGAAAGCATTCTTTAGAAATGTTGGCCCATATTGATAGGATAGCATCTTGCAGTTGATGGAGATTTGTGGGATGCACATCCAGGGCACGAAGCTCCCGTTCCACCACATCCCAAAGATGCTCTATTGGGTTGAGATCTGGTGACTGTGGGGGCCATTTTAGTACAGTGAACTCATTGTCATGTTCAAGAAACCAATTTGAAATGATTCGAGCTTTGTGACATGGTGCATTATCCTGCTGGAAGTAGCCATAAGAGGATGGGTACATGGTGGTCAGAAACAATGCTCAGGTAGGCCGTGGCTTTTAAACGATGCCCAATTGGCACTAAGGGGCCTAAAGTGTGCCAAGAAAACAGACCCCACACCATTACACCACCACCACCAGCCTGCACAGTGATAACAAGGCATGATGGATCCATGTTCTCATTCTGTTTACGCCAAATTCTGACTCTACCATCTGAATGTCTCAACAGAAATCGAGACTCATCAGACCAGGCAACATTTTTCCAGTCTTCAACTGTCTAATTTTGGTGAACTCATGCAAATTGTAGCCTCTTTTTCCTATTTGTAATGGAGATGAGTGGTACCCGGTGGGGTCTTCTGCTGTTGTAGCCCATCCGCCTCAAGGTTGTGCGTGTTGTGGCTTCACAAATGCTTTGCTGCAGACCTCGGTTGTAACGAGTGGTTATTTCAGTCAAAGTTACTCTTCTATCAGCTTGAATCGGTCGGCCCATTCTCCTCTGACCTCTAGCATCAACAAGGCATTTTCGCCCACAGGACTGCCGCATACTGGATGTTTTTCCCTTTTCACACCATTCTTTGTAAACCCTAGAAATGGTTGTGTGTGAAAATCCCAGTAACTGAGCAGATTGTGAAATACTCAGACCGGCCCGTCTGGCACCAACAACCATGCCACGCTCAAAATTGCTTAAATCACCTTTCTTTCCCATTCTGACATTCAGTTTGGAGTTCAGGAGATTGTCTTGACTAGGACCACACCCCTAAATTCATTGAAGCAACTGCCATGTGATTGGTTGATTAGATAATTGCATTAATGAGATATTGAACAGGTGTTCCTAATAATCCTGTAGGTGAGTGTATTTTAAATGTAATGTATTCCTGTGATCAAATCTGAATTTTCAGCATCACTACTCCAGTCTACAGTGTCACACGGTACTTCAGAAATCATTCAAATATGCTGATTTGCTTCTCAGGAAACATTTCTGATTATTAACAATGTTGAACACAGCTCTGCTGCTTCATATTTTTGTGGAAGCGGTCATGCTTTTTTTCTGGATTCTTTGATGAATGGAATGTTCAAAAGAACAGTATTTGTTTGAAATTGAAATATTTTCTAACACTTTTGATCAATTTAATGCTTCCTTGAAATGGAATGAATGAATGTATAAATATATATGTAATATAAAAGGATTATATTTCCATTATATTGAAGTTATTTGATACTCTTGGTCAATAAAGTTCAAGATCTGTTTTTTTTTTCACTAGCTACTTGGCTCATGGTTGAGAATCACATTCAGAAATGTGCGACTGACAACTGAAGGAACATTTCTTCACAGTGAAAGCTGCCTGTGGAGGTCCTTGTCAATTAAATAAAGTGGAGGATTTTCTAAACAGATGTTTGCACACAAAAACCCACAATGTGCGTGTGCCTCACACATTTAATTTAGCATCTTTTATGTCAAAAGAATAATGAAAACAATTAAGCAAATTGTAGTAGGCTGGATGGTTTTCAGCAAGTGTTCAGAAGTGCTTTGAGGAATGTGTGGCACGTCTCTGAAAAGCACATTGTGCTTTTTGCATTTAGCTACTTTGTTCTTTTGCTCCATTTGTGCTCTAAACATAGGGCTTGAGAACAGGCAATTTGCCACTAAAAAGAGTTACATTGGTTTATTTATAGCTTAAAACCCCTGCCCCCATCTAGGTCTATAGCATGAATCATTGATGTTCCTGTTTCTCTGCTTTGCTGTTGCTTTCAGCAGTGTCACGTTGGCAGATATATGAGTATTGGTCTGGACGCGTGTTTTGAGTTCCACGCTCTGTGCTTCCTTCAGAAAGAAACTAGAAAAGGAAAAGGTGTTGCATATTCTTAGGGAATCTCAAGAGCCTGTCAATGCTTTGCAATCAAATCTTTATTTGATGTTCGAGCTTTTTGGTTTTTACAATCCCTCATTTGTGTTGTCTAGCACTTGAGATGCTGTGTGGATTTGGATTCCCATTAGTCTGTCTACTATCACTCCCTATCTGATGACACCGTGATGGAGACTTGCAGCACTGATCCTTTTTTGCCACCACTGTGTATTTCTTTTCTTTTCGAAAGCATTTAACTATTTCATCAGCTGTCACTCTTTTTGCCTTTCTTTTCTTTTTTTTTTTCTTTTTTTTTTGGGAGGGGGGGGGGGGGGGGAGTTGAAGACGCAACAGTAAAGAAGATAGTGTCTTATTGTAATGCACCAAAAGATTTTCTTTACCGAAATATCGAAACTGAAGCTGAGTTTGTGTCATTTTTGTCACGGTGAAGTGCATCCACACTGATAAACTATTTACCTATTGTAGCTTATCTACAGTTACACGATGACGATGAACACAAGTAATCATCCCTTTTTCAGGCAACGATTTTGGCCTTCCAAAACTATTTGTTCATTTTCAATTGCTGAAATTTTGGCGCACCATGTATTTCTTGACAATAACCAGAAAAACGTGATTATACGATCGCTTGAAATGCCACACCCTTACGATAACTGTGAGTTTCAAGACACGACTAACTCAACAAGGCCTTTCCCCCTTTTTTTTTTTTTCCTTTTTTTTGCATGTATACCTTGTTTGGGACACTGGGAATTATTTAAATGAGGAATACCGTGATGCGTTCATATCTGGAGGAAAACTCAAGACTACACTGGAGGTGTTTCAATGAGCTATAACAATTTTGTACTTTGAATCTTTACAGAACTCTTTCATGCTTAAACAGCAACATTACACACTAAAGAAAGATGAAAATGTAAAAAAAAGCATAATAGGTCCTCTTTAAATCAAAGTAATTACTGAATATCTGTCCACATGACAACATATAATGAAAGAGACCCATTTGGTTAAAATAAATATTGTTTTAACCTAATATAAACAGATAAGAACAAATAATTTCCACATTAGGTCTTAATCTAGCTGGTCTCATTTGGTCTGTGCCCTCTATTGGAAATTCCGCCCCTTTTCTACAAATAAAGGGTCACTGGCTTATACTTGGGATTATAGGGATTTGAACAAACCACTTCCCATAAGTATCCTTGAGATATTGCAGTATTGCTTCCCATAAGTATTCTTAAGAAATTGTAGTATTGCAACATTATTCAAACTCTTGAACATCTCTTCTCAACATGTGCCAACCAATAGGCCAAATATCAAACAAGGAGCCAACAAACAATTTAATTGTTGTACATTCACTGTGCATGACCACTGTGTTAGTCACTAGTGGCTCAATCTTGTAAAGTGTCGAATGCATTTGAATCTTGCTGCCAGACTGAGGCTAACTGCCCTGATTGGTCAAGCTTGTCTAAACTCCCATCCTCATCCTTGCACCACAGTTTAATGACTCTTTTGTGCTTTCAGGCATCAGGAAGCATAAATGCCCTGCTGTTCAGGCTTTAGCTGGTCCTGATAAGCTTCTTCATTTTGTGTTAAGCACTTGATAGAGTTGTTATGAGAACAGTTTTAATTGTAAGAGTTGACGCTCTGTGGCTTATTGACACTTGGCTTATTTTGTGCTTTTTCTGGTGTAATTAAGCAAATTAATTTGATAGAAGATGCTACCAGATTACTATTAATCCACAGCTTGCTTGAATAGAGCTGAATTAAATTATATCTTGAATTTTTTTTCATCCATTTGACCTCATTTGTCTTATAAATTTCATAATAGGTTCTTTTTTAAGATATCTTGATATACAGACGGGCATGTATCAAGTGGGTTAATATTAAATGTAAAAAAACTAAATCTAGTTCAAATAAATCAAGGCATGTTTTAAGCAGTTTTTCCTCATGCCACAAGATTAAAATGTGACCAGATTTCTTGAGGTCGAGGTGAAAATTTGTATTGCGATATTCCCCTGACGGATTGCGAGGATGAAATTAAGATTTGCCACCGCCTCATTTACATTACACCTCCACTTTCGTTTTGCTTTTTATAGAAATATAAAACATTTAATTCGGTTGGATTATGGTCGCTTTAATCCCATCCAGCCCATCAAAAACAAGCTGCAGAGTTGTATGTAGTGCAGCAGGAATCAGAGTTCACTGATCGGTGAGAGTAAGTCATGAGATGACTGACAAGACCATGGCAGAGGCAAATGTCTTGTACTGTAGAATGTGTGCTCAGCACCGCTACTCCCTAACTAGAGTATGTGCGATACCAGTATTGATGATAATCGTGAGATACACAATTAGATGTATACATACATACATACATACATACATATATACACACACACACACACACATAGACATATTCACTCACCTAAAGGATTATTAGGAACACCATACTAATACTGTGTTTGACCCTCTTTCGCCTTCAGAAATGCCTTAATTCTACATGGCATTGATTCAACAAGGTGCTGAAAGCATTCTTTAGAAATGTTGGCCCATATTGATAGGATAGCATCTTGCAGTTGATGGAGATTTGTGGGATGCACATCCAGGGCACGAAGCTCCCGTTCCACCACATCCCAAAGATGCTCTATTGGGTTGAGATCTGGTGACTGTGGGGGCCATTTTAGTACAGTGAACTCATTGTCATGTTCAAGAAACCAATTTGAAATGATTCGAGCTTTGTGACATGGTGCATTATCCTGCTGGAAGTAGCCATAAGAGGATGGGTACATGGTGGTCAGAAACAATGCTCAGGTAGGCCGTGGCTTTTAAACGATGCCCAATTGGCACTAAGGGGCCTAAAGTGTGCCAAGAAAACCGACCCCACACCATTACACCACCACCACCAGCCTGCACAGTGGTAACAAGGCATGATGGATCCATTTTCTCATTCTGTTTACGCCAAATTCTGACTCTATCATCTGAATGTCTCAACATAAATCGAGACTCATCAGACCAGGCAACATTTACCCGGTGGGGTCTTCTGCTGTTGTAGCCCATCCGCCTCAAGGTTGTGCGTGTTGTGGCTTCACAAATGCTTTGCTGCAGACCTCGGTTGTAACGAGTGGTTATTTCAGTCAAAGTTGCTCTTCTATCAGCTTGAATCAGTCGGCCCATTCTCCTCTGACCTCTAGCATCAACAAGGCATTTTCGCCCACAGGTCTGCCGCATACTGGATGTTTTTCCCTTTTCACACCATTCTTTGTAAACCCTAGAAATGGTTGTGTGTGAAAATCCCAGTAACAGAGCAGATTGTGAAATACTCAGACCGGCCCGTCTGACACCAACAACCATGCCACGCTCAAAATTGCTTAAATCACCTTTCTTTCCCATTCTGACATTCAGTTTGGAGTTCAGGAGATTGTCTTGACCAGGACCACACCCCTAAATGCATTGAAGCAACTGCCATGTGATTGGTTGATTAGATAATTGCATTAATGAGAAATTGAACAGGTGTTCCTAATAATCCTTTAGGTGAGTGTGTATGTATATAATATATAATTTTAATGTATAATTTGTGTACACATATGATAATATGCCACATGTATATAATCCAGCACGAGTATCTGGTTGACATCCACAGGTGTCGGTATTACACCTTATCGCTGGTTGCCACCAGTCATAAAACACAAGCAGACACAGCGCGCAGTTGCTACTGCCACATAAAAGCATGCCATCGAATATGACAGATGAGACACTCTACCTGCACTCCAAGAAATTGAGCTCGCCGTTGTGGAAGCGTATTCGGCGAAAATGACTTGTTAATCACCCCAGTCTGCAGGACCTGCCGATCAACAGTGATCACAAAAGGGGGCAAACCATCAACCTGTTCACGTGATGTGAGGATTATTGAATGCTACACTCACATGTAATTTGCTTGGTTTATCTGTGTTCTTCAAGCCATCTCGGTGGATTCTGGTTGGCCAGCTGGATCAGTGTGTTGTGATTGATCAAGCGCTTTGAGCGTGTTTGGGAAATTCGGGAGCCTCTTACATAACTGCAATTTCAAAACACTACTAAGTCAACTCATCCAGGCCTCTCCCCTTTATTCTGCGTATACCTTGAATTATTTAAATGAGGAATTTTGTGACATGCTCATTCCCATGCTCATTCCCAGAAGAAAACTCAAGACTGAGACATTTCAGGGAGCTCAGAAACAGTGGAGTGACTTTGTGCTTTGCAACTTTACAGACCGTTTTCATGCTCAAACGGCAACATTACACACTAAAGAAATGTAAAAAAACATAATGGGTCCTCTTTAACAATTAATATAGGTCGGTGGAAAAAGAAACAGTTTCTCTCACAGTATACATAACAATAAACGCTCAAAATGAGAAGTGAAACATGGCATTTGTGTGGGTATAGTGATGATGGCAAAGTGTGACTGCTGGTACACAGCAGATGTGTTCTGCATCACTGCAGCTGCCCGCTCAGCTCAGCACAGAGCCAGCTGCGAACACTGCTCCTAATCACACATTCACACACCTGCAAGACTAAACCTTAACTCGCTCTCAGTAGGCACAACATTTAGCCTAATGTTGTACTGCAGAGAGCCTTTTAATCACCGGGCTCAGAATCGTTCAATGTTTTGCACACATGTAGTTTTCTTTATATTAGGTTTGGGAAACATGCTTCAGGCTCCTCTAGCTCTATTTCAACACCTTCAGATTGCTTAAAAGTGTTGTGGATGTGGTTTTCTTTGGAGTAATTGGCAGCTTTCAGGACTCTTGGCTGGGTTGCAGGCTGAGGCATCATTATGTGTTTGACACCTTCTCCCTGTACATTGGATGTAGGATGTGAAAGCTCACATAGCTCAGGTGCACCTGTAGTTCTGTAAATAGAGTCTGTAGGGTGTTTTGTTTTATTAGTTTTGCACTTTTTCTTTCTTTGGCCCTCTTTAGCCTACACCTGGTATTAAGATGCGCTTTAGTCATTCGAATCACAAGTAGACGAGACACATATCTGTTTACACTTCGTGTTTTAATCCGTCTCTTTTGTCCACTTTCAACGCCTTCTGCCCTGATTTCTTCGAGGTTAGGGTCTATGGGTGGGTAAATGTATCCAGCTCTTTTGATCTAATGGACAATGTGTGTTAGGAAAAAAAAGTGACATGTGAAGGCCAAGTATGGTAATTTGTCCTCTGCATTTAACCCATCCCAATTAGTGAATACACATTAGGAGTAGTAGTAAGTAGAGAACACACACACAAACACCGTGGGCAGACATTTTTGCTGTGGGTCCATTAGGCCACGACTGCTCCCTAATCAGGAGTGGTGGGAGAACATTGTGTTTGGTATGTTTTTCATCTTCAAACCAAACTTGGGTCTTCAGCCGACAAAGTATAAATCCCATCTGGCTAGCACACTTCCCATAATGTTTATGCGTTAGGTCAGCAGGCGAAGAGTGTTTGTGTAGATGTTCGAAAGAATTGGACTACGAGCGTTTACACTATGAAAGCAATCCGGTCGACTGCCACTGGAAGTGGTCGAAAGTGGGCAAGCTCAAAACGTTTTAGACCCCGTTTACACCTGTATTTAGTGCCGTTGACTTGTGATCCGATCGACTAAAATGCATCTTAATACCAGGTGTTAACAGGGCCTTAGTCAACAAAGCTTTATTGGCATGACTGTAAAGCATTAACAGGAATAATAGTTATATACTCAGTCCACACCTGCCATTGGTCAGAGAATTGAGAACATTCATCTGGCAAAATATGATTTACAGGCCATGAAAGTGTATTATGCGTTAAATTACATATTTAAAATATACTTAAGATAATGATGCGTTTTATATGTATTTGTTTTGGATGGCTTAATATGATGAATACTTTATTTATTTATATATGTATATAGATAGATAGATAGAGATATAGATATATATGTGTGTGTATAATGTGTGTGTGTAGTCACATAGTGTTAAATAGTATAAACAAGATACATAAAATTAGATAAAACATAAAAGGGTTTTAAATTATCAACATATATTAAAATAATAACAGCCATAATGGAAAAGATTAAAAAATCAGGCATCACATCAATCAATATTGCTTACATTTTTATATTGCTACATCCCTAAAAGGTACACTAACATTCAAAAGTTTCAGGTAAGTAGGATTTTTTTTTTTTCACTGAAAATTTTAAAAGAAATTAATACTTATATTAAGCAAGTAAACATTAAACTTATCAAAAGTGATAGTAAATTATTGTAACATTGATAGTAAAAACATCAATTTTAAATAAATGCAGCTATTCATTTAAGAATCCTGAAAAATCCAGAAGATGTGAACTAACATTTCTACATTGATGATGATAAGAAATGTTTCTTGAGCATCAAATCAATATATTAGAATGATTTCTGAAGGACCATGAGCCACTGAAGACTGGAGAAATTCAACTTTGCCTTCAAAGGAATAAATTACAATTTAAAATACTGTATATGAAAATAAATTAATTAATATGCATACCTTTTTAAATTGTGTTAATATTTTAAAATCATCTTTCCGACCCCGAACTTTTGAACAGTAGTGTATGCAAAGACAATTTAAAGTCAACATTATTTGAAGCTAAAGATCGTAAAATAGACGTTGTTCACAGTCTGGTTTGTAGGCCGAAAAACATTAAAAATGAAGTCATATATGATGTAGAGCTGAAAATTACAGCTGCTATTTTGAACCAATACCAAAAAGCAGCTGAACAATGACGTGCGTTGTTCAATTATTTATCTGCCTCATATAAAATTAATCTGACTATATTGAAGTTGTTGTTAATATATAAAATCTCCTTGTCCAACAAAAAATTATTTCTTTAAGCGCTCAGTTCAGATCGCATGACTGCGTAAATGTTGACCCCTATAGAAGAGGACAGCTTAATCAAGAGACTTATTGTTCTTCAACACTTAAGTGAAATTATTTATTATTCAACACAAGTTAAAAATAAAATGCCTCATTATGCCACAGTGAAAGAGGATTCGTGGTGCTGAGGTCCACAAAGCTCCATAAATCTGTCATAAAAAAATGAATCATGCATGATGCAAACGGTTCTGACACATGCCTCACTAGTGGCTTTCGGCATCATTGATGTCAAACCTGGTGCACTGCATTAACACGCCGTTTATGACTCTAAATGCGAACTCGAATGAGATGCTCATGATGTGGGAGAGACAGAGACGACCTCACCTTAATGCCTATTCAAATGATAGTTGTTTCACAAACATCTCTACCGACGACATCACATTTCTGTTCAGAATATGAGCTGTAAAATGATACCAAACATGACAAAGAGATCTATTAAAAGTGTTGAGGGGAAACGTGAGATTTCCCAGATATGCATCCGGAATGTGCACACAAATGTTTCCCGGGCATGGCAAGGTGATGGGGATGATGAACGGTCTTCAGTATGTGTATTAAGGAGTCTTTTTTTATGCTGGTGTAGTGAAATGAGAAGGGGCCGCGTTCAAATGCTTGAGAATGCTGTAGAGTTTTGCTCTTTACTGCGACAATGGTGTGATCTCTCTGACAAACTGTTTCTCATGTCAATGGCATGCATTTTTCATGTTTTTCATTGCTCTCGCTTATTTTGCAGGCTCCTGCAGCAGCAAAATGAAGACATCCGTCGCCGGCTGTCCCAGACCACTCATAAGATGGAGGCCATGGAGACGGAGTTCGAAACCAGTCGACATTACATGCAGGCAGAGTTGGGTCGAACCAGAGACGACCTGGAGAAAATGAGAGACAAGTTCAGAAGGTCAGTCGTGCAGTGTACTCGCACGCTCACTTGTGTGTCCCCCCCTTTTTTTTTCTTTTTTGTTTTTTTGTCAGTCAAGAAATGAATATTTTTTTCATTAAGTATGCAAATTGAATCAAAAGTCACAGTAAAAACTTACATTGTTACAAGAAGATTCTATTGCGGATACAGTAAATGCAGTTCTTTTGAACTTTATCAAAGAATCCTGAAAAAGAACATCTCAGTTTGAAGATGTATATGAAGCTGTTTTCAACATTGATAATAATCAGAAATATTTCTTGAGCAGCAAATCAGCATGTTAGAATTATTTCTGAAGGATCATGTGACACTAAAAGCTGGAGTAATGATGCTGTAAATCACAGGAATAAATTATTTTAAAATATATTCAAATAGAAAATGTTTGTATTTTAAAAAACATTGTGCTTGTCAGCGTAGGCATTAGCAAATAAATAAAAAATGTTTAACTGGCAATCAATCAGCTCTATTGTCTATAGGGCACTATAAAAGAAAATGATTGTTTTTTTCAGAAATGCTTTGTTGTCTGGTTTAATTTTTCTAGATTTATAATTTAATACAGATTTATTATTAAAAAAATGATCGTAGTCAAATAAATGAATGAAACAATAACTATTTAAATGTTTTAAAATAAAAATGTAACAATTTCCTGTATTTTTTGCCAAACAAAGTACTGCACCACAGAGGTTTACTGTTATTAAAACATGGGGGGAGGCGGGGGGATTTGTGATATTGCTTTAAAAAATAAAGATTTTATTATTATTATATTACTTTGAGCTAAAACAAATTACAAGTTAATACAAACTTATTTCGATGAGTTGTTGTGAAGACCTTCGAGTGATAGTTTTCTCAGTGAAATGCTGACGAAGTTACTCTCAGAACAGCTCTGGAGATGAAGTTCATGAGTTCATGTCCTCTTGAGACGGCAGACGCTGAAAACAGTGAGCGGTTTAATATTCGCAGACACTAGTCCATATCATGATTTGATTAAGTGTACAGTTCTTTCTTTTGATTTATTTATCCAAAATTGGTCAAATTCCGTGACATTCCGTATTATACTGTCAATTCCATTGGTATGACTGGAGTCCTCAATTCCGTACGCGTTTTCCGCGTCGTGGAAATCATAGGGCCCTAACATTTTATTTTTCAAAATGTCTTCCATTATGAATGTTCCGTGTTCAGGAAAGAGGTGGATAAAATATCTTTTTCTTACTGAAGTTGCAGGCGTAGATGAGGGAGGGTGATGAGACGAGACATGCAATGGACTGCAATCCATTTTTAATGATTATGATCAAAGCAGCCAAATTAATGAGCTCTTTGTAGTTATATGAAGCTGGCAGGCAGCACTTTAATCCCCCTGACCGGCGGCTGTGTAGTTGTAGGACCCCTGCTGCAGGACTCACTACAAAGCACAGCAGGATTGGCAATGCAAAGCATGCTGGTCAGACAGACACAATCCGTGGGAAGACGAGGGGACAGCAAACGTGCCTAGATATTTACCACATAAAACTTCTGGAGGACCTCCTTTCCCAACAGTATTTAATAATTTTGTTGTCGTGTGACATTTCGAAGCCTCACACAAAGCCAGTCATTAAAAATGTAATGTTTATGGTTCCAATTCCACACATTGATTCCATTAACAATTCTTTCAGGACTTTTTCTCACATTTCAGACAGCAAGTTCACAACTTGCATACAGACATTGAAGATTCAATTACTGAACCAAACAGCATGATTCCAAAATTTTCTAGAAACAGTTCTTAGTTCAACTCTACTACACCCACTCTTGATCATTCAGTCTTGGATGTAATAGGCCACAGCAGTGTGATTTGTTTGTTCTTTTTTATATATACAGTGGGTACGGAAAGTATTCAGACCCCCTTAAATTTTTCACTCTTTGTTATATTGCAGCCATTTGCTAAAATCACTTAAGTTCATTTCTTTCCTCATTAATGTGCACACAGCACCCCATATAGACAGAAAAACATAGAATTGTTGACATTTTTGCAGATTTATTAAAAAAGAAAAACTGAAATATCACATGGTCCTAAGTATTCAGACCCTTTGCTGTGACACTCATATATTTAACTCAAGTGCTGTCCATTTCTTCTGATCATCCTTGAGATGGTTCTACACCTTCATTTGAGTCCAGCTGTGTTTGATTATACTGATTGTACTTGATTAGGAAAGCCACACACCTGTCTATATAAGACCTTACAGCTCACAGTGCATGTCAGAGCAAATGAGAATCATGAGGTCAAAGGAACTGCCTGAAGAGCTCAGAGACAGAATTGTGGCAAGGCAGAGATCTGGCCAAGGTTACAAAAAAATTCTGCTGCACTTAAGGTTCCTAAGAGCACAGTGGCCTCCATAATCCTTAAATGGAAGACGTTTGGGACGACCAGAACCCTAGAGCTGGCCGTCTGGCCAAACTGAGCTATCAAGGGAGAAGAGCCTTGGTGAGAGAGGTAAAGAAGAACCCAAAAATCACTATGGCTGAGCTCCAGAAATGCAGTCGGGAGATGGGAGAAAGTTGTAGAAAGTCAACCATCACTGCAGCCCTCCCCCAGTCAAGGCTTTATGGCAAAGTGGCCGGACGGAAGCCTCTCCTCAGTGCAAGACACATGAAAGCCTGCATGGAGTTTGCTAAAAAAACACCTGAAGTACTCCAAGATGGTGAGAAATAAGATTCTCTGGTCTGATGAGAACTTTTTGGCCTTAATTCTAAGTGGTATGTGTGGAGAATACCAGGCACTGCTCATCACCTGTCCAATACAGTCCCAACAGTGAAGCATGGTGGTGGCAGCATAATGCTGTTGGGGTGTTTTTCAGCTGCAGGGACAGGATGACTGGTTGCAATCGAGGGAAAGATGAATGCGGCCAAGTATAGGGATATCCTGGACGAAAACCTTCTCTAGAGTGCTCAGGACCTCAGACTGGGCCGAAGGTTTACCTTCCAACAAGACAATGACCCTAAGCACACAGCTAAAATAACGAAGGAGTGGCTTCACAACAACTCCGTGACTGTTCTTGAATGGCCCAGCCAGAGCCCTGACTTAAACCCAATTGAGCATCTCTGGAGAGACCTAAAAATGGCTGTCCACCAACATTTACCATCCAACCTGACAGAACTGGAGAGGATTTGCAAGGAGGAATGGCAGACGATCCCCAAATCCAGGTGTGAAAAACTTGTTGCATCTTTCCCAAAAAGACTCAAAAGGGTGCCTCTACTAAATACTGAGCAAAGGGTCTGAATACTTAGGACCATGTGATATTTCAGTTTTTCTGTTTTAATAAATCTGCAAAAATGTCAAGAATTCTGTGTTTTTCTGTCGATATGGGGTGCTGTGTGTACATTAATGAGGAAAAAAATGAACTTAAATGATTTTAGCAAATGGTTGCAATATAACAAAGAGTGAAAAATTCAAGGGGATGTGAATACTTTGTATACCCACTGTATATTTTAAGTGGTCAGTCACATGTTTTTCTAATCAGCATTTTAATTCTTTTAGAGTGTGGTTTAAATAATTGCTACAATGTTAATTAAATTGGCTCAACGAATGTTGCTCTGTTGCACCTTTAAAAAACATTGCGCTTGTCAGCATAGGCTTTAGGAAATAAATAAAAAATGTTTAACAGGCAATCAAGCAGCTCTATTGTCTGACGAATGCCTTTAGTTTTTGCCAGGCTAATTAAGGACTGCATTTGAGACCTGAAAGTTACTGTAATGTGTTATACTTTCATTACTGGTAAAGCAGGAGAACAGCAGAGTGGCTGATTTTAATGAGCACACGCTCACTGTGAGGCTGTTCTATTCTATTTGTGATTTAGTGGCACTGTAATGACCACTCCATCTCTCTGCAACTGTTAACTGTTGCCTCTGGCATGCAGACAGGTTGATTTTTTGTGAACAAAGGCAAAATATAGCACAGACCACTGTATATAGATTATATAGGTATATATTTTAGGTAAATATAGGTTATATAGGTGAAGAAAGATTAAAACGAAAAACTTTTTTCTTTGGAATAGTGTGCACTAATAATGGACAATAAGACCAAGACCATCTTTTCCTTTTTTTTAAGGCGTTCACACTAACATGATTGTTCAACGTTTCACTGATTCTGTTTGCTTATCAGGATGCTTATATATGCTTTTGATTTTTGATATATATAAGGGCAACGCTGCGCAGCTTTCCATTTCTCACACCTGCTAGTCACGAAGAAGCAGCAAAGTCAATATTTACTTATCAAACAGCCGTTCAGATGTTTGAATTTGCTATGATGCTTATTAAATCCATGTGAGCCGGCTCTGTTCGTGAGCGCTACCAAGTCGTATTTTTATGTAACATCAGTAGCTCTGGACATGTGACCAAAAGTTCTGATTGGTTGGCCAGGTTGTTACCTGTCGGTGCGATGTAAAACCGATTAGAACACTTCGCTGTAAGAGAAATTCTGCCACTTTGACACCATGCAAATGTTCGTTTTGCACGCATTAACTACCTTTCACTCAAATTAGTGTTTGTTGAGTAACTTTGTAACTGCATGTTAACTAACTCATTAAAGTATTAGTAGACTCCTTGTTTAATATCTGATAACACTTTATTTTGATGCTTCCCAAATAAACATTCTTCAAACTATAAGTAACTTTGCAAGTACATATCAACTTATTCTGCTAACCCTAAACATAACCGTCTACTAATACGCTAATGATATTTAAAGGATTAATTCACTTTGAAATGAAACTTACCCTGTGATTTACTCACCCTCAAGCCATCCTAGGTGTGTATATGACTGACTTCTTTTAGAGGAACACAATCGGAGTTATAGTAATAATCACCCTAATGCTCCCAAGCTTTATAATGGCAGTGCATGGAAACCACCTGTTTGAAGCTCAAAAAAGTGCATACATCCATCAAAAATCATACTCCACGTGTGCTGGGGGGTTAATAAAGGCCTTCTGAAATGATGCGTTTGTGTCAAAAAAATATCTGACGTGTCGTCAGTTACGTCTTTTTTGTAAGTAGTTGACAATTAATACAAAGTTCTGTCATGAAACTCTAGATGGCACAGGCTGATGGTCCTTAACTCATCTGCTAACAATCACATTATCTCATAGCGCAGCTGATTGGTTGCTGTTGCATTAGTAGCCAATGAGCTGTTTCTCAACATTCACATATGTGGCAGTGTTTGCTGTAACAGTCTGCAGCGCATTTTCAGAAACCCCAACCACTTCCCCAGCTCCATCTGTATAGATCTGCTACAGAGGTTATTAATGCATGTTATGTGTGCACCCTGTCTTACATGCTCAGAGCAATGTATTGTCAGTAGCAAACCTCTGTACTTGCTCTGCAGCAGCAGCACAGCAGATCTATTCCGCCAAGACCAAATACATTAACACTGCCATATCCATTACCAATCGCTGAGAGTTGTCATGAAAGAAATGATAGTTTGTTAACATGTAGTTGCTTTTAGATTGAAAGTGGACTATCAAAATCAAGTGTAATCAAAATCTGAGACAGAAACTTTACTTCGCACCTTGTTCGGACTCAGTGTTATAGTTCAGTTTAAGATCAGCAGATCTGAGCGCAGATTCTGATCATTTAATCTCATATCGGCCCGATATGCCCCTGATGGTCTGAGTGCAGAGCTTTGTGAGTGAGTCGGTGTGTAATTTGGCTGCAATCATGCCACTTTATTTCCAATCAGGATGCATCTCCGGCTTATATGCTTTCAGACGGCAGAGAGATTGAATTACCCAGCATTCCTTCCATCAGAAAAGTGTGGTGCTCACATTTGCTGCTCCATTTCCCCGCCTGACACATCCAAAACCTGCATGCCAGCTCTCCGCAGATAATAGTCTAATTGGATTGTAATTGGTTAGTGATTCTGCAGCGTGGGCGTTTGAATGCAATCTCTGATCTAACGTTGTGACATTGTCACATGCGCTGTGGCGATTTGCACCAGGTGCCGGGGGATTTGGGAACCCTCGGATGAGAGGTATTGTTATAGATGTTTGTTTGTTTACTCCGTTACCCATTTATTTAGTGTGTTTTTATTGAATATATTTTGCTTCTCAGTATGTTCAATTGGACCTTCCCCTCCTCCGTGATTCAGAGAGGTCATCAAGCAGCAGTAATTATTGCGCACATTTTGCATTCCATCAGCCCCGGCCGTCTGCAGCTAGAGTTTATGACTGCGCTCAGTGCAAATCACCACAGCTTGCTAAAATGAATTGATTAAATTCTAATTGTTATGAAGCGAGACAGTGAAAGTCTCTTATGATCTGCCAGGCTGTGAAACCGTATTGATCCACAGGAAGAAAAGAGTGATTGAGATGGAGGTTTCCGCTGTAAACCGAAAGGCAGAATGGAGATAATGTGGCATGCTGGCCAGATGGCCTTTGTAAGCATAAATTCTGTGTTTGAATTGATGTTTCCTTCAAAACCTTTTATGAACAGGAGCCTTGGTGCCTCGTGCTGAATCTCAGTGTTGATTCAATAAAGATATAAAATCAAAAGGTATCAACATCACCCTGTGTAGCCCACCCCTCATTTCTTGGCACTTTGGTCTTTAATACCCCTTAAACTTTTAAAAAAGTGTGAATTATTAATATAAATCTTTCCCTCTTCCTTAAAGCACAAAAAGTTTTTGAAGGATATCCTGGCTACTCACATAGAACGAAAAAGGGTTGGGACTGTCGAGCTCAAAATTGATTTAAAAAAAAAAAAAATTTAAAAGTAGTAGCATAACATCACAATGCCTGTTCATCTTCAGTTATCTGGAAAAGAGCAGCCAGGATAGTTTTTATGAGAGATTTTTCATTTTGGGTGAAATATCCCTTTTTGTTTCCACATAAAATGGAACTTAAAATATGACAACAGTAGTGTTGTCAAAAGTACCAACTTCGTTACTGAAATTTTAAAAATGTGATGATACCAGCATAGCCTAGCATTTTGAGCAGATTCTTAAACACCTGATTGGCCATGTTTGTTTACAACATGTTTTTGAAGCATTGATCATTGCAGCCAATCACAGACTTATCTGTTGGGCGTATGAACACAATGGCCAATCGGAGGAGTTTAAGAATCTACTCAACAGCAATCTGAATACTGGTGTCATCACATTTTTAAAATATCACTACCAAAGTCTGTACTTTTGACTCCATAAAACAGTAGGCAAAAAAAATGCTCTAATAATGTATTGCTTTCACTAAGAATTTTGAAATTCACATCCGATGGACATTTTTGGGCAAACTCGGGCACAGATCTTTAAAATTAAATTAAACAGAAGTAGCGACAGACCTTTTTATATATAATGTGACATACATCCATGTGTAACAAATTATCGAAAAAGAACCAAGTCTCCGTGCTGGTTTTTTGTGTGTGTGGAGATATATATGCACATTCATAAGTTTGTGAGGTAAAACAAACAAGACATACATTTTTCGAGTTAAAGTACTAAAATGGGGGGAAAAAAGCCTTTTTTTATTTGCAATATTTTTCATGCAATGAAAAATCTGCCCTTTTTTTGTTCAAAACACTTGCACTTAATGGCTTTTTGTGATGAAAATGTCTTTAAGTGCCTTTCCTGTTCTTCTTCTAGCTTATTCTGTAATTTGCGTTGGCGTTGAGACCTCTTGAGGATTTGATGACTTTAACATCAGACACAATCTCTTACAACTCTGTTTAAAATATGTAGACTTATTATTGCAATAACTTGTGACTATTTTCTATGGCTGGCGTACTTCTGCCTTCACCTGAGACGAACCCTAGTGTACATCAGAGAGATGTGACGTTATCTCATATGTGATGCGACAGGACGCAGTAACGTTTCCCAGCACTGCAGAGAAATATCGTACTGTTTTCTGTGTCCTTTGATGTCAATATCCATATGTCCATCTCAATCCCACACCAGGATATATCTTTATACCCTGACAGTGACATACATTCGTTTTGTTTTCCCCCTGCAGACTGCAGAACAGCTACACGGCGTCTCAGAGAGCTAATCAAGACCTGGAGGAGAAACTTCACGCCCTGGTAACCTTTACACTTGACTTCACTTTCCCTTTCTAAAGTCCTTTATCTTAAACACTGATGTCTTTAATTGCCGTTTAATTGTTTTGAGTGCTCTAATGACGCCACGCTCAGTCAGTTTGTCACAAGTATTCTGAACTGTAATTGAGGAACCTATTGCTTTGCTTCATTCTCAAGGGACTAACAAACAAGTAACAGTATTCCTCATGCCACTCATGCATGCTGGAAGTTCGTTTTCCACTGGGAAAATCGTTGTTGGAAGACAAGCAACAGTGATTGTCTTACTTCGATTCACTCTTGAGATAAAATCATTCTTGCATTGTGATTTAAATTGTTGCAGTCCTGCTTCAAGCCCACTGTGAGTTTTGTTTACTCGCCAAGTGCGAAGCCAAATCTGATTTACTTTTGGCTCTTTCTGAATGTTCATTTTGGACCGTGCCTTCATAGAGGAGCTGCAATATGCAAATAATCATGGATGATCATAGTCACTGGCCTTGTTTCTTCCCACTGCTGTCATCTCACTGCAGTGCACTTAAAGTCGCCATGAAATCAAAATTGACAATTCTTATTTTTTATGGAATATTGCAGTGTTCATTTTAAGACCATTTCACACTGCACCAACAGACACAGCAGACACTTACAGGTTTTGTCGGATCAGTGCATTACCCCTGTCGGTGTCTGCTGGCATCTGTCGGAGCTTGTTTTCATGATTAAACATGCAGAATCGGCTCTTGTCGGGTCGTGGAATCTCTGAGAAGTGACATACTGTAATCTGGTGATTTTACGCATTGGTCGGTGTCATCACTGATCACTTCTCTGATGACGTGTTAAATGGTGCGAGGGCAGGACAACCTGTCGATAACAAACTTTAATACGCAAAATCAAATCCCGTCCTTTTGAGAAGCCATTTGTCTTGGATATACACTCTAAAAAATGTGTTGGCGCAAAAAAAAAATTACGTTTGCATCAATTTTTTTTCAGTTATGACAACTTTGAGTGAATTTACGTACATCCAACAACCTGAGTTAGAGGAACTTAATAACAAAAGTTTTTAAGTTGATTACTCAAAAAAATTAATTTGCACCAACTACCAGAGTTGTAGCCCTGGAACCAATTAGTCTTATCCACTTCAGTTCAAATCAACAGCACATGTTAGCATAACTTATTTAACGTGTATTTAATGAAAATATAAAATATGACTTGTAATTCGAATTAGTGCAGTCATTGTTTGTAGAGTCAATGCGTTTACCTTCATGCATCGACTCTTCAGTATAATGGGAACCACAAAAACTTCAACAACAGAAACTCTTTTAAATGTCAAACATAATAGCGTTAAACACTCACCGGTCTTTCTTTTCACTAAAAACAAACAAATGAACACTTAATAAAAACATTTATTCACCTTATCCAGGCCTACAGTATGCAAAGCATGCTGGAAACGAGAAATCCACTGTCTAATTTCCAAAGTTTTAATTAAGTTACTACAACCTAGTTTTTAAAAAAAAGGCAATTAACACAGAAATTTGAGTTTAAATTACAGACGATATTAAGTTGATGTAATGATCAATATTATTATGTCAACAGAACTCTACAAAATAATGTTTGCACCTTAAAAAGTTTAATTAAAACAATAAATTCGAATTTTTAACTTGCAACCATACATTTGTTAAAGTTGTGGTAACAGGTGCACAACTTCCATTTCATTCCGACTTAAAAACAGTGTGTGAGAGTGCATTCGTGTTGTCATGATTGCTTTTGTCAATGTTTCGGCACACTGAGAACTTTTAGAATAAATGCATGGGCGAGTGGTTTAACAAAGAATGGACTGTGCCATACGTCCATCATCCTGCCTTTTTGCCAAAGCTGCTTTTTCTTAACGGATTAGTTCCCCCAAAAGTAAATGAGAAATTATCACTCACCCTTTTGTCATTCCAAACCTGACTTCTGTGAAAGACAAAAACAAATTTTGAATCGTGTCGACCTAAATGTTTTTTTTTGTTTGTTTGTTTTTTGTTTTTTTTATGGCTGATGTTGATATATAATGCACGGTGGCCGATATAGAACCGAAGTATACATCACATCACACGATTTATTTTAAAAACAAGAAATGGTCTATAAAACGCTACACTCTTAAAAAAAAAAAAAGGCTCCAAATGGGGTTTTTTAGCAGCGATGCCACAGAAAGAACCATTTTTGATTCCCTTAAGAACTTTTTAGTGAACTTTTTTTCCACTTTAAAGAATCCTTTGTGCAATGGATGGATGTTAAAGTTTCTTCATGGAACCATAAATGCCAATAAAAATGTTATTTTAAGTGTATAATACTTTTCCATACACTGATTGTTTAGTTTTTTACATTTCTGTGTAATAATGTATTACACAGAACTGTTTAAAAACAATCAATGAAGACGGGAGAACGGGAGCTGCTGTGAGTCAGCGCTATCAAAATAAAAGTCCCATCTCTGACCAAATATGCCAAATGCTGGCTGATATATCAGCCTTGGCGAAATAACGGTCAACCACTAATTTTGAATAACGTACAAGTCTTATGCATTTAAAATGAATAAACTTTCAAGCTTAAAAAAGCGATTCAAAAGCTATTGTATGGATTCAAAGACTTGGAATATAGTGGTCATATAGAGCACTTTTTGATATTTTGCAGCTTGACAGCCCATCATTTACATATATTTGAAAATAATCACCAGGATTTTCTTCAGAAATTCACCTTTAATGTTGCGCACACACACAAAAAAATGAATATTTGGATCGACATGAGGGTAAATGATGACAATTTACATGTTTTACTGGACTATTCCTTTAAGTAGATCAAATATTTTCAAGCATTGCTGTTAAATGTATCTCGTATTTATTCTTCACAACATATGCTATAAAACATTTACAAAAAAAGCAATACTATTCTGTTGCAGCATTGTCGTTCATTTTCCTCTCCAGTTCTGTTCAAAAATTCAGTCGCATGAAATCAAAGCAGAACCCACTCCCTTTTAAAAAGATTGATTTGCATTGAAGTTTTTTCCTTTCAATAAAAGAACAAATGCAGAATGCCCCGAATGACCACTCTGGATGTGGTCATAATGCTCACGGTTTATGGTCGTGCTGATGGAACAGTCAGGCATCTTGATAGAAGACCGAACTCGACGTGTTTCGCATGCTTTTTTCTCTAAAAGCTTTGTTTGGATGAAAATTTTCTCTGCTTTAGAGCCCTACTACAAAACACAAAGTAATTTTCTGAGAACAATCTAGAGGGAAAAAAACGAATAACATCAAAAGGTAAAGATTGAATAAATGTACAAATTTGTCCCTAAGCCTCTTTCCCTTCATAGAGTATAAAACAATTCCCGCTGGATCTTCTAATACATCATAATAACTGTCATAGACTGCCGTCGTCGTCCGACAATGTGATTCAATTATAGGATGAATGCGATATAAAGATTATTTAAATGTGATTGTGCATCACAGAAATCGTGCGTCATGTGTTCAGTGTGATGCATTCATTAAAAGATCTTGGGATGCTGCTGTTGGTTGTTGGAATAAATTGTTAAAAGATATCATGTTTTATTAAAGCCAATATGAATCTAAATTTCCTCCCGACTCTGCCCTTTTCCAGTTTCGCTCAAATGAAAATTTAATCAAACACGCATCTATAATAAGTTATTTTAGGAGTCTTTTATCACTTGTAGGTGGTCTGCAAAATTATCTCAAGTAATTTAGCATGACTGGAAAACTTTAGAATGAGACGCTCACTCTTAATCGCATCTGATGTCTCCTTACTTGTATAAGGACAGCATTAGCTCACAATGATTTGTTCATTTACAGTTAAATCCAAGTGAACTTAGTTCTGCATGGTGAGATCTCATATCCATGGCCTCTGCATGAAGCTCTACCAATCACAGGTGAAACAGGTGGCATTCTGCTCGGTAATCTCTCGACGCGCGCTCAGGGATTATCCCGGCCGACCTGTTCCACCTTGTGAAGGGCCTATCGTTTCTTACGGCAGGTGCTCTCAGGACACGAGCTCGTTCAGAGTGCTGTTTTAGCGAATTCACTCTCCAGATACAAGCTGAAGTACAAGCTTTTTTTTTTTATCATTTCAGAAAGAGCCATAAAAAATCTCTTCTTGGTTGCTGATTGGTTAATACAGCGTATTCAATGATTGACAAGCATAGAGAAGGACATTTTTTACTATGATTGAACTTTTGTTTGCATTGAAGTGCATGTTTTGTTTTGGCTATTTGTGAATACCGTCTCTTATGGAAGCTTGTTTCCACCACGGAATAAAACAATTTAAAAGATAACTACGACTTTTCATCTAACAATTCTGACTTTTTTTCTCGCAATTGACCCTTCGCAAAGACCCGCCCCCTTTAGTTACTGTTGCTATGTCCGACAAGCCATGCGCTCTCACGCCACACATCATGTTCTCACGCAAAATAAAAAACATACATCGTGGAGCAAAGAGGGCACAGAGCAGGTTACTTTTGATATGAAACAGTTTCATATTTAAAATATTGCAATTTTTTAAACAAGTTTAAACAATAAAAAGCGTCTAGTGTCTCTTTAATGTGTCGTGACAGATCGCTGTAGCTCCTCGTGAACCGATCATCTCTTCATTCTAGTTCATTTATAGCATCAAATAAACATGAATGAACATTAGAAGGAATGTTGTTTCAAGTGCGGAAAGACGTGAGTACACACAATTGTTCAAGTTCACCAACGTTAATCTACTAACTCCCCTGACTGCTTTTTTGGACCAGATGGCGGATTCTGGGTTATTATTGGTCAGATCGCCTGTCAATCAAACTGCCAGCGAAGGGTCAATCGCGAGGTATAAAGTCAGAATAGCAAGATATAAACTTCTGACATTTTTTCTCGCTTTTGCTGGTTTATATCTCACAATTCTGACTTTATAACTCGCAATTGCGAGTTTTTTGCTCAATTCAGAGGGTGAAAAATGTCAGAATTGTGAGATAAAAGGTCGCAATTACTTTTTCCATAGTCTCAGCTGAAGTATATAATGTAGCTGCATAGTCTCTTATACCTTAAAGGGTTAGACAGTATATGTGCACATTTCTACATCACCACTTTGTCATAAATTATTCCATTCAATTACATTAAGGTTTTGTTTGTTACGTTAGTTAACTACATTTGTTAACACAAACTAAAATCGAAAACTACTTCTAAAGGATTTATTAATCTCAGTCAGTTTGTGTTATTTTAGCATTAAAGGCTTAGTTAATTCCTCTCCCTCATGTGGTTCTACACCCGTAAGACCTTCGTTCATCTTCAGAACACAAATGAAGATATTTTTGATGAAATCCGAGAGGTTTATGACTCGTCCATAGACACTTTCAAGGTCCAGAAAGATACTGATATGATCTGATATGATATGATGGAAAGATATGTTACCGTGTTTATGTCCGGAGAACCTGATAGTGCTGAACGTAAACAACGTAGGATAATGACAACTTAGGATAATGAAGAGAAGATATTGTTGAATAAAGTCGTTATTTGGGTTTTGATTTTGTGCACAAAAAGTATTCTCATCGCTTCACAACATTATGGTTGGACCACTGCAGTCACATCGACTTTTAACAATGCCTTTAGTACATTTCTGGACCTTGATGGTGGTGGTTATATTGCTGTCTATGTACGAGTCATAAATATCGCATCAGAAATATCTTCATTTGTGTTCTGAAGATAAACGAAGGTCTGACGGGTGTAGAACGACATGAGGGAGAGGAATTAATGACAGAAACTATAAAATCCTTTAGAAGTAGTTTTCGATTTTAGTTTGTTTTAACTTATGTAGTTAACGAATGCAACAAAAAAAACCTTAATGTAATCGAATAATTTATGACAAAGTGGTGATTTCTATCTTTTTCCATTCTTTCTTGTCTGTACTTGTCTTTCTCTCATTTACACTCCATCTTATATTTGCAGAGAATAAAAACAATATTAAATCTTTTTCTTCCTTTCTTTCTTCCCCCTTTCCTCTCCTCTCATGCTGCCTTGTGACTTGGGTATTTCACCATCATCTTCATCATCTTCATCATCATCATCATCAGGCTGCCATCAGTCAAACCTGGGTCTATGCAGTTGCGTTCTCATTCTTTCTATTTATCCATTTCCCTCTCTCTGTCTCTGCTCTCCTAATAAGTATCACTGTGGATACCATTCCCATGACTCATTGGATCTCTTTCCTGTCTCCTCTCCTTTCTTCCTGCAGTAGATGGCTGGATATAGCTGTGGCCATGCCCGTGTATGTGCATGTGGGCAGGGGGATTCTGGGATAGACGCAGCAGTCCAAATGTTTAAAGTAGTGGTTAAAATGCACTGCAGAACTTTGAGAACACTGTAAGAAAAGCTGCAAAATATGCAAAAATAGTGAATTACAAATGATATTTTTACGCCCTTTAAAGGCGTTGTAAGATGGAAAGGCTATTTGTGATCAATGGAATCTCTTCCGTGAGGCCATTAGCGAAGCGTTCCGTAACAGTGATCGCCCACTTTTTCAGCCTTGTTGATACAGGGAGTATTTTTCCTATTAATTTTCTCCACAGACATTTAAAGAAACAGTGCAGTAATCCGTTGTAAGCCTTGACCAAACGATCCGGCTCCTAATTGAATCATAGCTTTTTGAAAAGAAAAGAAAAAACCCAGCTGTATTCACGTACATGAATGATCCACTCATTGCATAAATAGGGCTCTTTGAAATCTGTTTTATTTTTTGTTTTAGTTTTTCTGAATTCCATTTTAATTTTAGTAATCAAAAGGCATAATTGAAACATTGAAACTTGTGCAATTTAACAACAATTTATTGAGTTTAATAAGGAATTGCATTTTTAGTGGCTTATGAAATCTGTTTTATTTATTTTTCAGATTAAAATGTTCTGAATTCTTTAATTAATAATTAACAGTTTAATTACATTTTTATCATCAAAAAGCATGCTTAATCACTTAAATTCATAACGCCTTCATTTATATATATATATATATATATATATATAGGGCCTATGAAAGTTTTTTTTTTTTCACTTTATTAATCCTAATTTTAATTAGCATAAGGATATGGGTAGTGTAGTACTTAACCAGGAATTTTGTAATTAAACAAGATTTTTAATATTCTTCATTTTAGGACTGTCTTGAAACATTTACAGCTAAAATGTGATTCCTCTGTGGAGAAAATGAATGGGATTTTTACTTCTGGAACCTTACTGTTTACTCTGCTCTATTTTGCTCACATGTATGGGCTGAAAATTGTCTTTATTGTTAATATTAACAATGTTATTATACAATATTCTCTTAGTAGCTACAAATGAGAATTTTGCGGCTGTGTTTATCAAAATAACTTTATGATTCTAAATAAATTAGAAGTCACCCATGTCTTTATAAAGGTTGTATCAAATTGGCTTATACTTCCAATAAAAAAAAGTAGTCAATTCTTAGTCAATTAGGAAATCTTTTAGCACTGATACACTTTGTTGACACTTTGTTGGCATTTTGACCACTTAACTACAACTTTGGATGGTGTGAATGCAGCTGTAAAACTGATAAAAACACTTTCTCTCCCTCCTTTCTATCCCGGTTTCCTGTTAGTCTGTCAGATGTGCATTATACTGGCTGTTGCATTGCCTTAGTTACATGTGGGCTCTGCATCACGCTGAAAAGCTTCCCATCCCTAACTCTCTTTTATTGGTCCACATTGTCCACTTCAGTCAAATGGTGACTATAAAGATAATTGCTTTGTTATGAACATGCCAAGGTCCCGATTAAGGGTCACAGTTTCTCTCTCCTTTTTCTTAGTGCCTCTCTTTGTATCTCTCAGTCTCCACTTAAACCAAGAGCCGACAGGACTGAAGTGTGTCTTAAGTTGTAAAGCTTCTGCTCAGTAGGTCCTCTTTAAAGTTCTTTGAAGAGCTTTTGTTGAGTCATTTTAGTACAAAGACATTTCGGACTTCAGACCACTCCTGCCATCACAGCAGGACTGTAGTGTCCTCAGACAGCACTCTCGCCCCTCAATTAGAAAAACACTGAACTCAGGCAGGAAATCAAACAGAAGACATTTTAGGTGTATAAACGTAGCTGGCATGGTGTTCTTCTTTAGTCTCATTCGGAGTCCCTTTCATATTGAAAGTTCTTTCTCTTTCCTGCAAGCTCGATGATGTTATTCTTTCCATGAAACGCGAAAAGAATCAACAGCAGCTCATAGTGACCATTAAAGTATTCCATGTCATCTGAAGGAAAATGATGTCATTGTACAAAGAAAAAAAAAAAAGCTCTTCTAAACTGCTACACTCTTCCAGTTGAATGACAATAGTGAAGATTATTAATCAACCATTTTTGATATTTTTCACAATATAACTGTTTATCATAGTGGGGTTTTTTTTAGGAATTTGACTTAATTACTAATAAATATATAATATTATTTATATATATATATATATATATATATATATATATATATATATATATCTAATATGTTAAATAAATATATATAATATTTTATATAAATAGTTCAGCTTTACTTAAAGGCACACTATGTAATTTTTCACCACTAGAGGACGCTTATTCAAGACAAAGGCATAGCTTGATGACACTTTGATTCGTGGAATCATGGGAGGTGTTGTCTTCACGTCTACAGCCGGTGGAAAAGAATCAGGATGGGACTCGGACAGAAATCACGTTCATGGATGGGATTATTAACATTACTGTAGAATGAAGCGGAGCAGGACCGAATGTTGTGGGAGCAGAAACGAGGCCGCCTGGGTGATTGCTAATGAGAGACGAGCGCGACGCACGCCTCGAGAGCAGCAAAAATTTTATCATGCTACAGTCGCCACTTCAGCTTCTTCCTGTCATGAGTATGTGGGGTAAAGCAGCGCTATTTATCATATTAGATACATTTGTGTGTTGAAATTTGTTATGCTAGTCTGTGCGTTCGCGCGGCAGTGCACACTGCAGTAACCTAAATCGATATTAGTCATGGTCAAACATGGTACTCACTGGAAATAAAGAAAATGAGATTTAAACAATAAGACTTAAAGTGTTGAGCTATATAAGATGATTAGTTTTCTGTCGATGAATGTATCAAACAGTTTTCCTACCTGTCTAAAATACATAATATATTAAAGCATCTTTGGTGTTTCCATGGTTACTACAAAATAAATCCAGAAACCGGTAGATGTATTGATAGGTGACGCACGGACAAGGTCATGTCCTGGTTAAAATGTCTTATTTCTCTGGATTTAAACATACTTTGAAACATTTGGGGTAATGTAAGTACACGAGTCAACAAAAGATTTAATCTAAAAATCTTACATATTGTGCCTTTAACACAAACATATATTGTAAGAATATGACTAATACTGATGAATAAAGAGCATAAGGTAATGCTATTAAATATCAGTCCCAAACTATTTTTGTTAATACAACAAAGTTATGAGTAACAACTAGTGGCTTCGGAAAAACTCTTACCAAGGTAAATACTAACATGAACTGTTAATGAAACATATGGAAACATGAATAGAATGTGCAGATCCTTCCCAGCTGACACACAAAATACCAGTTACATAATTTATTGGTACTTTTTTGTAATTTCATGACTTTGCAATTGAAGAGTGCCTGTACGAGCACAGTATAAAATGGCTGACAGAAAAGGAACGTTCATTTTTCTGAGGTGAGAGACTTTTTATTTCGTAACAAGTTATGAAAATAACGTTCGAATAATGACACTGACGTACAGCCTGACAACACCTCATCTGACCGCAGATACCGAATCAGGAGAATGTGTTTTTCTACAGCATTCTTTACTTAACCTTTGTCTGAGTCAACAGCTTTCACACACGTCTTTCAAAATAAAAGTCTTGCTTCAGAAAAACAGTTACGTTTGTTGTTGTTTCTGTAACTGGACACTCCTCGACCCACCAGTTGAGAAGCACTGATATACACAATATAGCATAAAAGACAAAAAAACATTAACCCAAAGTTTTGAATGGTAGTGTACAGTATGGTACTTTTTATGTTGTCGTTTCTTTTTGAAGCCTCACAGATGTGGTCACTGTGAACTGTCGTTGTATGAAAAGATCAACATAGAAAAAAAACTAGCATATGAGAAGCAAAAAGTGTAAGTAAAGTTGGTTTATCAAAGATAGACTAAATCGGACAGAAATATTGGAGACACAGAGGAGGAGACACAATGAGAGACTGTGATGCTTATTTGCCATGACATTCAGCAAAGTGATTGACTCCTTATCTTTGTTTTCTCATGGGATGCACCTCAGCCACATTCCTAGGCTCTTTGGATGACTTTTTCTTTGCAGCCGGTGCCATGTCAGCAATGAAATTAGGACAAAGGAAAAGTTTTGTTTTGTGTTGTCAAAAGGCTAAAATGGCTACATTGTTTTATTAGAGAGAGGTTTATCATTTTACATGATTGTGCTTTTTCTCCTTACAGCTCCGTAAAGTGGAAAGAGACAAGAAAACCATGGATCAAGAGATAGTGGAGCTCACAAATAAACTCGTGGACGCCAAAAATACTATCGACAAGCTGGAGGAACTGAATGTACGTGTGTGGTTGCAGAGCTTTGTGTGTGTTTGTGTTCGAGGCACGTTTTGGACTAGAGTTGTCAGAGCTGGGATTGATAACTACTGGAGCTGAAAATTGAAAGTTGCATGAGGAGGATCTGGGCTGAGTTTTCACAGAAGTCTACTGTCAGCTTCCAGAAATGATGTCTGGCTTTTGGAGCTTTACTGGCGAACACGAATCACCTGCACATAAACAACTCCGCTCATCCACTATGCACTAGTCCAGCATTTTGACATCAAATACAGCCTGTGGCACTGGTTGCATGGGAAAGCCCTTTACTTATATTGAGAGATTTGATTCACATTATATAAACACTGTGAGCATTCAAGTAATTGACACCGAACTGTAAATTAGCAGACAGTATTCTGACAGTGGGTTTTTAAGATAACTCCATGAGGAATAACAAAGCTGCTAGTTCTGAAATGTGCCTTTATTACACCGCGTATGTGAAACGGTGCCACAGGGAACTAATTATAGCACTGGAGAAACTGATAGCCGTCTGTTCACGGTGTTTAAACGGAGCGCTTCATCTCCTTAGACAGATAGAGCACACATCAATCATAGCTCATTCCTCAGAGGTTGATGTCGGGAGATTTTTTTTCGTCATTTTCTTTATTGGCTTTTTTAGTTATAAATCCTGAAGACTGCAACCCTGGGTGCCATTTTCCTTGTTTTACTTGCAAATTGTCAGTGAAAGGTTTGGAACCGCTCATTCTACACCTTCTTTATTATTATTATTATTATCATTATTTTTATTTATTGTTCTACATGTTAGAGCATTGATTCTCAACCAGGGGAAACATTATATGGAATTCACTGTGTGCTTCTTTTGAAGAGCCAGTGTTCCCACAGTCTTAAACCGTAATATATGAGATGGTTTAAAAGACCTGGAAAAGTCACGAGAATCTGTATTTATAGATTTACAATCTATATAAGAGTCTGTATGTTACCTGTTATGTCAAGCTCTAAAATATTATTTTTTGGAGCGCCCACAGAATAAATGACTAAAACTAGTGCTAGGAGGCCTTTATTATTGTTTTACACAATGTGGGGCCTAAAGGTTGAGAACCACTGTGTTAGAGTAATAGTGAAGTCATCAAAATATTGAAATGAAAGCATTTTTGTAGGGATCAAAAAAAGGTTCAGTGAAAATTTTCAAATCTTACATTTATTTGAGATTGGCTGCTTTTCCTGTACTGTCCATACCATTTATATTCATTTACTGAACTGATTTCAAACTATAATGCTGCATTCACACGGGGCATCTGCGTAATGTGGTGTTGACGCCAATCACATTACTTTCCAGTTTCATGAATGCAATTGGCTAGCATCTGTGCTAGGGTATTTACATAAAGCAATCTGATTGGATGACACCTGCATTGGCACTTGAAAAGTTTAAAATGTTTCAACTTCTGCCGCAAGCAACGCCAGACGCAATGGGACCCGCAATTCAGTTCGCCAACGCGTGATGCCACTCATTCAAAGTAAATGAGAAGTGTTGATGCCGACGCCCCGTGTAAATGCACCGTAAGCCTTTAGCTCAACAGATTCATAAGGATCTTGTGAAACATACATTCAGCCAGGTGTGTCCAAACTTTTGACTGAATGTGTTTCTATCTTGAGTTTCTTTTCAATTTAAGGAAAGTGTCATTCCAAAATGTTGACATTGATGATTTTTTTTCTTTATTTGATCTGTCTCATATTTGTTTCCCTGACACTTGTATTGACATCTTGTATCCATTTTCCTCATGCAGGAACGTTATCGGCAAGATTGCAATTTGGCTGTGCAGCTGTTGAAGTGCAATAAATCGCATTTCAGGAACCACAAGTTTGCTGATGTAAGTAATAGGATCTGTTCCTCATAGGTACCTAGGTTTAAGGCCACACCCCCTCCCACATTTTAAAGGGTTAGTTCACCAAAAAATGAAATTACTCGCCCTCATGTTGTTCCAAACCTGTAAGCCTTTTGTTCATCTTCAGAACACAAATGAAGATATGATACATTTCTGTCCCTCCACTGACAGCTACGCAACTACCACTTTGACGCTTCAAACAGTTCATAAAGAGATTGTAAAATTAATCCATATGAATTGAGCGGTTTAATCAAAATTTACTGAAGAAACACGATCGCTTTATATGATGAACCGATTGAATTTAGGCTTTTATTCACATGTAAACATTGATCAGTGAAAATAAACAGAAGCTCAACCGAACATGCTTGACTCGCAAGAACAAACTTCATTGGTTCTTGCTGAAGCTCAAACTTGCTGCGTAAAACGAGAATGAACCTCATTGGTTCTTGCATGTCAAGCAATCATGCTTGAGTTTCTGTTTACCACAACTGATGTGTGAGTTGATCAATGTTTACATGTGAATAACAGCCTAAATTCAGGTGTTCATCATATAAAGCGATGATGTTTCTGCAGTAAATTATGATTAAACTGCTCAATTCATATGGATTAATTTTACAATCTCTTTATGAACTTTTTGAAACGTAAAAGTGGTAGTTGCGTAGACTATCAATTGAGGGACAGAAAGCTCTCAGATTTCATCAAAATTATCTTAATTTGTGTTCCGAATATGAACGAAAGTCTTATTGATTTGAAACAACATTAAGTAATTACTGACAGAATTTTCATTTTTGGGTGAACTAACCCTTTAATGAATCGTTCACCATTAATTCAAATTCTGTCATTCTACTCATCTCATGTCGTTTCAAACCCTTGTGAATGTTGTAAACAGTGTTGCCATAGGAGAGCCTTGTAGTAAAATATTAGTCAATGTGTTTGTACATGGACAAAAACACACTGCTTTGTGCCAAGTCAAAAATCAAAAATATCAAAAATTTGCTCCTGAAATGTAAATATGATTTCTGAGTAAGAATATAACAAAATACAGTCACTAATTGGGTTTCCATGACAGATTTGCAATATTTTCCTAAAGTCCATTAAAAAACGATAGCGAAATGGCACGTTTCCATTAACTGATGACATGCGACTAAAGCAAATTTTTGGAAGGACTCATCACGAGAGGAAAAAATTATGTTTCCATTGCGGTTTTGCGCAATATTCCTTTTTCGAATTGCCTGAAAAACCACCTCATGCAAGCAGAAACTTTTCGTTTTTTTTGCGAAATTGGTGTTTCCATTGAGCGTGTTTTGAATTCGCAATTTCAATTTGTGCAATTTTAAGGGTAATGGAAACACCACTACTTTCAGTCTGTTCCTAACACAAAGATATGGCTTCAGAAGACTGGGAATATAGTCATATGTACTACTACTCTTTATATTTATTGTCCCTTTTGAAGCTTTGCAGTGTAATACACCATCCACTTTCATATTATATATTATATTATATCTATATCTATCTATCTATATATATATATATATATCTATATATATATATATATATATATATATATTATATCATGGAGAGACATTCTGCTAAACATCATCTTTTGTGTTTCTGGAAGAAAATAAAAGTGATTTGGAACGACATGCGGAGGAAATGATGACATAATTTTCATTTTTGGCTACTACTACCCCTGCAGCAGAGGACTTGTTGGAGTCTGAATGTGTTTTGCACTCCGCAGTGACACTCGTGGACGGGGGTGAGAGAGAGAGAGTGTGCACAATTCCCTGTGACTTTTTTGTTATGGACATGGACCTCTGATTTTACGGACTTGGATCAGAGAGGAATAGTCAGAGAGAGAGATGAAGAGAAAGAGACCAAGAGAATAGAGAGAGGGAGAGGATTTAAAAATAAAAGAAAAAGAAAAAAAAGCCATGTCTGCAGGATGTGCTTTATGAGAGCGTTTAACATGAAGAGTGTCTGTTAGGGCAGTCGTGCTGCGAGACACGGCTGGTCTTTGGATACGGACGGTCTCGCTGGCAGAGGAAAGGCACAGTATTGACAAGGTGCCAAACTCCAGACACATCCGTCTGTTTGGCCTTTGTGTCTGTCCGTGGGGGAAAATAGGGCAGATTTCAGGCTGATAGACAGCTCTGTGTGTACAAAAACAGAGAGGTATGATAAGACAGCTTGACCTCATGGGCATATGGGTATTGAACACGTCAGGACATTATCACCTGTGGCCTGCGCTCTACATTAAACCCATCAATCATTCTGTCTGTCCTTGTTGATCTCTATTGCAAACAGCATTAAGTCTGCGCCCAGTTGCATAAACTGCTTGGACTAGTCATCTAATAGTAATCTCACTTTTTTCTGGTCAGTTACATAAACAGGTAGATTTCCATCTCAACACAGTGGCTGTGTTTATTAAACATGGGTGCAGACCAACATAAGGACAGCACTTTTTGTACATTTGTCATTTCAACCACTTGCTGAATAAAGCAAGTCTTGTTTCAAATGCATTTTTCATTACCTTTCATGTAGTGTGTAATATAGCCAGGGCTGGGTAGGTTACTTTTAAAATGTATTTCACTACAGATTACAGAATACATGCTTTAAAAAGTCATTTGTAACGTATTTCGTTACATTAATCAAGTTTAGTAACTTAATCTAAATATTTTAGAATACTTTGGAATACTAATAAGTGTGGAACAAACACAAAAAAGGTCATTGCAAGTTTTTATCTCACAATTCTGACTTTTTCCCTCAGACTTGTGTGATTTAAACTCACAATTGTGAGTTATAAAGTCAGAATTATGAGATATAAAATTGCAATATTAAGAAAAGTCTGAATTATGAGATATAAAATCACATACTAAATTCACAATTGCAAGAAAAAAAGTCAGTATTGCAAGTTTATATCTCCCAATTCTGACTTTATAACTTGCAATTGTGAGTTTAAATCTCACAAATTTGAGAAAAAGAAGTCAGAATTGTGAAATGCAAACTCACAATTGTGAGGAAAAAAACAAATTGTGAGAAAAAGATGCAGTGACCTTTTTTACAATTATAAAATGACTCACAAACAACTATCACAAAACATGAAAACAGTCGAAAACATGAAACTTAACTCTTTTTCAGACTGTCAGAGTCAGAGAAAATTCAAAGTAATCACTTTGGTAATCTAAAACACTTTTCAGATGTAACTGTAATCTGATTACCACCCATTTAAAATGTAACTGTAATGAAAAACAGTTACTCAAATTTTGTATTTTAAATACGTAACTAAGTTACTTGTATTTCGTTACTCTCCGACCCTGAATATAGCTGTTTGTGAATGTAACGGCTTTAAAGATCCAAGTGCACGACAAATATCCTAAAATGCCTCCTAAAAGCAAGAATAAATTCTGAACTGCCGATTCTCACTTCCTGTTAAAATACAAACCTACATAACAATGTAACAAATTTGCATAATGTCAGCCTATGGTCTTCATTGGCTACCTGTGAAAAACGTCTACTTTGGCCCCATTTACACTTAATTTTAAAAACGGTGTTTTAAAATGAAAACAATCCTCGCCCACACTGGCATTTCCACAGTATTTCAGAAACGTCTACACTACAGGACTGAAAACACAAGTCACATGACTGTTCATGCACACTGGGCATGTGTGTATGTAGGCAGCTGTAGTATTAAAAAAAGCAATTTTACTGCACAATGGCTGCTAAAAATGACTATAAAGCTAACAAAAATTGCATGCTATTCCATGCTATTGTTTACATGGTCGTCAAGGATACGCAGAGCGAATGGGCTTGTGGAAAGGAAGGGTTTAGAGAGATATAAGGTGGTGTGCAATGTATATTATGAGAAAATCAAAGTGTTTTCTGACCTTGGATGTGTGTAAACCGACTGTAAGAGAAATTGGGAACCTTTAAAATAGTATAAAAGGGGCACTTTAACTCTAAACACCTGTGTCTTTACACTTAATTATTGAACGGGATTTTGCTTAAAGATAGAAAATTGATTGATCACTTTTTTTTTTTAAGAAATTATAGTTACAGTTAATATTCATTTTCTCTAAACCAGTTAGCCTTTAGAATTAAACATGTTTTGCAGAGCATGAGAAACGCATTCAATTAAATTTGTCTAAACTTTTAGGTTATGCAGAATTAAGGTGGAATTAAATTCAATTGCCATATTGATGGCGCTGGATCTTCCTCCTTGGCATCAATTAATTCACAAAGGATCTTTCTTCATCCTTTTTTAATTTGAGTTGACAGCAGTGACTAAATTGTTATCTCTCCATGCGAACTATAGATATGAAGTGAATGTTATTTTTTTTTTAAAAAGTATTTGATTCACTGTCCAGATTATACTCTTGCCCTGCTCTCATGAACTCTGTAATTCATTACTCAGTAAGCAGAGATCACAGACTATTCCATTGGCTATTTTAAAACCCAATTTAGTCTAAGCCATTACCTATTTTCACTCTGGTACTGCTAACAAAAAGCCACTGTTTTAAAGCATCCACTTGTAAAATTCTCCAAATGAATGTCAAACTGATCTGCACTACATATGCATCAAACAGGCCTCTTGTGTATTCTCTCAAAGCTTTAGAAGTACTTTGAGAACTTGAGAGCCATTATGTTTTAGTCCAGTGCTGGCATACTGACAGTTATTATAGAAGCTCTCATGTAGCCATTATCTATCTTTAGCTATAGATGGAAATTATGAACGGTAATTGGTTTACAGTCTTTGTTGTGTAGGTCATTGCAGAAATGAGAATAATCGTGGCTTCTCTTTGTTTGGGTAGTTTAGAAAGATGACAACTAGCTGAAGAAGAAATAATTATGGTAATATAAGTCTCAATATATATATAACAAGGATGCAAGATATATCGGTCACCATATCGGTTTCGGCCGATATGTGTTCATTTTTAATGTTTTTGTTATCGACCGGATAAGAAAATATGGCCGATATATTAAAGACGATAAATAATGAATTATTTACCTCAGCTGAGACAATTCAAAGCCATAATGGCGGACAGTGAGCATTTGAATTGCTTGAAATGTGATTGAAATCACTTCAGAAAGAAGTCATTTACAGTGCAAGTCTGTCATATAGTCTACGTAATATTATGAGAGCATTATAATTCTGTGCTTGGGACAAGGCTTTAATGGTGACACTTTTGTTTTTGTAAAGGGGCTCAAAAAGTTTTATTTAGATTTATCGGCCAATATATCGGTTATTGACTTTGAAATATCGGCCAAAATATAGGATAAAGTCCAGTCCATACTGAATATTTTTTTGGCTAGGAAGCATCTATCTGATTGAAGCCCAAAGATGGTCATTGACCGGTCAGTAATCATACCTGAGTGTGAGAGAGAAATTGTTTCGTTCAGTGGTGACTGGAGGATTGTAGCACTTGGTCTGACATCTGACTTCCCACACTAGCATGTGATGTTTCAGTGTTCATGGGATGCACATGCACTCTGCCCCCTGGGACTATTGATTTAGGGAACGCCATGATTTCTAAGCTAGAAGGCCATGAAGGGGTCATGCTTGGAAGTGCGGTCTGGATGGTTTAATTCTCCCGTGCCCTCACTCCCAGAGGAAGTAAGGGCTTTTTGGGTATTTGCCGTCCCACAGGATCGTTACAACATAAAGCTGAACAGGGCTGTGTGATCACTGATTTTCCCTGCCTTTTTTTTCCACAAATCAATGACCTAGCCTGGCTTCGTTAAATCGTGCCACACTACAGAATGAAATAAAGGCCTCATCACCTGCCTTTTTTCTTTTAGTCTCTCTCTCTCTTTCTCTGTCTTTCTCCCCTCTTTGGTAATAATCTAATTTGAGGTGAGCTTTTTACTCTTTCTTCTTCTTTTTTTGCATCAGGGTGAGCAGACATCTGGTGTGTTAAATGAAAAGATGCTGTTTTCTGCTGTTCTTGGTCATGACTGAGATAACCTTCATTGGTGCAGGATGGTAGATAGGCCACGCCGAACATCCTTTTCCCATCCAAACGTTCATTGAGTACATGTTAGTGACTTTTAAGAAAATACTTTTAAAATTACTTGCAAGAGAGGATTCTACAAATGTGCTACGTATAAGCTATGTAGATCTCAGAGCAACAAATGTCGTTCCCCAAAAAGTATCGGGCTTAGACAAGATTAAAGCAATAGTTCTCCCAAGAAAGAAGATTCTGATCTTTGTTATTTCAAACCTATCCCAAACTTACTTCCTTGGAACACGTAATTGGGCTATTTTAGAGTATTTTAGAACTTTTTTTTTCTTTTTTTGGTCTTTTTGGAGCTTTCCCTAATCACTGCTGCTTCTATTGTATGGGAAAGATGGTGTAAACATTCTTACATTTCTACTTTTGTGTTCCATGTAAGAAATATGCAGTCATATTTTAAAGGATTAGTTTACTTGAAAATGAAAATTACCCAACGATTTACTCAGCCTCAAGCCGTCCTAGGTGTTTATGATGTCCTCTTTCTGATGAACACAATCAGAGTTATATTAATAAATGTCCTGACCCATTCAAGCTTTGTAATGATAGTGAACGGGACCAACGAGTATGAAGCTCAAGAAAGTGCTTCCATCCATCAAAAACATACTCCGTGCGATTAATGGTAAAAATAACTTCCGCCAGACCTCCTTCCATAGAGTGAAGTAAGCCTTTAAGGACTTTGGCTGGTCCTTGAAAAGTTTATCACAAGAAACTGAATCGACCCTGTTCATCTATTCAGATTGAGGCCATTTGAATGCCTGGTTTGGGGTTAAAATAAAGTTATTATCCAGGCTCATCATCCATTTTTTTTTTACAGGATGAGTTTCAGTCTTTTTATGCATAATATATATTTTTTTAAAATTGGTTAAACTATACTGCTGTAAAATGATCCCTTGTCACATTTGTTTGTCTGTGTGTTTATTATCTCTGTAATGTTTTACAGTTGCCATATGAGCTACAGGACATGGTGAACAAGCACATGAAGAGCAGCTTGCCTAACAAGACTCAGGGCTCTCAGGGAGCTCAAGCCCAGGATCCCGACACTCTAAGCCTGACTCCCGCAGACGTAGTGCCCACTTCGGTGATTGCTCGTGTTCTTGAGAAGCCCGAGCCCCTGGTGCTCAACTCAGCCCAGTCAAGCAGCAGCGCGGGTCGGCCAGTGGCTGAGGATGTATTCGTACACGTAGACATGACAGGACCGCAAGATGATGGTGGAGGGCATGAGAATGGTGGTCCTGTTCATGCCAGGCCTCCGGGGGGAGCTGGTTCTGACCAGCAGCATATAAATGGCATGTGTCGAAGCCAGGGCAGCCTAGATGGTCCGACAGGAGAAGATGGAGCAGCTCCCTCTTTTGAGAAGTTGAATCCTTACCCGGCTCCTCCACCACCAAACCCGCTGTACCCTGGTCGCAAAGTAATTGAGTTCACCTCTGATGACAAAGTCAAGATCCCCAAGAACAGCCCACTGCCCAATTGCACCTATGCTACTCGTCAGGCCATTTCTCTAAGTCTTGTACAGAATGATGAGGAGGCAGCTGACCGCCAGCGCACCGTGCCCAATAGCCCCGCTGTATCTGATGGGGGCTGGCGGTCTGGGACCTCCTCATCTTCTGGCGGAGGGCATGCTTCTCACCAGCGCACACCTCCACAGATGGATGCTACGGACACTCTCTCCAGTCATTCAAGTCCCTTTAGCAGCCCCCCTCAGCCCCCCAGCGCCTTTGCCAGCTCTGGTAGTTCTGAGGAGGACCTACTATCCAACTGGCAGCGCATGTTTGTAGAAAAAATGGCACCATCTACAGAAGGCTCCCTTGTCAATCGTACGTCCTTTAGCAGCGAGACGGTAAAGGATCTCCAAGTAAGTCGCAATGGAAAATCAGGAGAAGGTGCTCTGAGAGGTGCTTACTCTGATGGCGAAGAGGGTTCCTCAGCCCAGAGCTGGACAGCAAGTAGAGAGTCCAGTTTGGATACAGACACCAGCAGCATGGCAGACCTCCGGGCAAAAAAGACACAATACGGAGGGGACTTTTCCCATGAAGAGGGTGAACACCTACTGATGGCCCTTGATCCACTTGATGATGGTGCTAGTGGTGACACCATGGTCACCATTGAGAGTAGTCCAGCCTCTGCTAAGCGTCAAGAGTTTGCTGAAGATCCGGGCTCAGCAGGAAGTTCATCTGAGGAACGAGATGTCCTACCCCAGGACTTTCCTGTCATTGGCTCAAAGGTCCTAGCTTCCCTCGAGGATTATACAGACAAGCCCCCTCGGACTGGCTCCACACGACCTCTGAAGAGTCCCAAGAGGATGGGGGTTCATCACTTACACCGTAAAGACAGCCTTACCAGAGCCCAAGAACATGGAAACTTGCTGGACTGAGACTTTGAGGCTTGTTTTTCTTTTCTTTCTTTCTTTTTTCATTTTACCTTGAGTGCTCTTTGTCTTACTAGCAATCACTAGTCATAGCAGCACACAAGTGGAAGGGATCGAATCAGCCTCGCTGTAGTTGTCCCAGATCATGCTGCTGTTGCTGAGGCATCATTGTAACTCTTCGGTCCTCTCTTTGAGGCATGGAGTTCTCTTATCTGTGGAGCCTATGGTGTTGATGGCATCAGTGGTAAAGTACCGACTGCATCTTCAACAAGTCTGGCTAGTGAGTGGACAGTGCTTCAGGGATTGTACAAGAATGTCATATTCTGATTTAAGGTGATTTTCACCACTCCAAGACTTGCTTCTGCTTGATCTGACATGATTGAATGGGCAACAGCAGGACGTAGCCATACAATCACACTTTTTAAGAGAAAGAGTTCTTCAGCGGCGACAAGACTGAACAGCATTAGGATTGATCCTCGTGGCTCTGTGCAGACATGGAGCATCTCACGTAATGGAAGTTTTGACATTTGCTTTTGCCCTCGGGTGAGAGTTTTCTAGCCAGATAAGGATATCTATCCAGTATCCCAGTACAAGTCCTTTGTTGTGGGAGATGGGATGTACCAAATGGCCACAGATACCACTGTGTCAGGCATTCTGCTGGTTGAAGCAGGTTAAATGTAATCTATGGGACTCTTGTCAATTTTCAGTGCCTAACCCTTGCTCTGACAGAGGGGGCTCTACATCACCCTTTAAAAGAACATCTTGTTCCTATAGTCTGCTTTTAGTCATCGTAAACTGAGTGGATCCTTCACCTCAGATTTTCAGTTACCTCTCTTCACTGATCTACCACTGTATTTCAACACCCAACCCAAGGACAGTTTTTGTACTTTAATAAACAACATGAGTTATGAAAGGATTTCGATGTATTAGGTATATGTTTCAATCATCAAGTACATGGATATACTTCCTGATTTTCATTCTGTTTGACTAATGGTATTTAAAACTGATTATGATTTTAAGTAAATATTTAGAGTTAGTTAGGTTTTTTTTTTTTTTGTATTTATTAGTCTTAACCATCTAAAGTGTCCCATTACTCCCCTCCAATCAGTTAAGCACTTGCAGAAGTATACAAGAAGTGCATGGATTACTGAATCCTGTCATAAAATGATACGAGCAGTTACACAATCGCTTACATTATTACACATTAGTTATTACACTGTAATACGATGGAAATGCAACCCAAACAGTGCTGAATTTGGCTTTTTGATTATTTAATCTGGAAATTTTTTCATATTTTTCCACTGTCAGTATTTAAGAGTAAAATATTTAAGGCTGAAACATTTGGATGTGTCATTGGTATTTCATGTCCTCCAATTTAGGTGCGTCCCGTTCACTGCTGATGGCACAAATTGCCATTCAGAGGGCATATTAAATTTTTACAATTTTTTTTTTTTTTTAAAAACTATGCATATAGTACTATGTAAAAACACCACAAAAACTTGAACCTTAGCAAAGCATTCTGTCTGTTATGACTTCTAAATAATGTTGCATAATTTATACAGACAGAAGTGAGCAAAAAAGCCGATATTTCAGCCAGAAACGTGCTTTTGCTTGCTAGAGAGGCACTGACACACACGTTTTTTTTTGTTGTTGTCGTTTTTTTTTTAATCCCTAATTTCAAGGAAAGCCATGTTTTGATCTTAACGAATGTAATCATCTTTATGTAGCATCCATTTTCTTTGATTCCATATTGTTCGTTAACCAATCATACGGCTGTATGTATTTTAAGGGGAACGTGCATCCCGCCATCATTTAGTGTGTTTTTTCCGTGTGTGTTTTTTTGTGTGGAAATCTAAATCTTGATTACGGATGATCAGTAGGTCCAGCGGATATTTTCTGCGAGTTTTTTCTTTCCGTTCCGTGTGTTCCGGTCTTAAATTTCAGTCATTTCATTTCAAGCCTTGTTCAAATAGCATTTTAACATTTATCAGCGTTTCTCAAAGAGTTTCAGAAAGCATCCTCGTTCTTTTGTTTTGATGAATATATTTTAGAGACGATTAAACTCTGTGTTGCCTTTTTAAGTGCTGCTTGCTTTGTGTTCTTTTTATTTACACGTTTATAGTCTCTTGACCAGTCGTTATCCAGACGTCCCCAGTACTGTACTTCATGCAGTATTGTATTTTTTAGTAATTGGACAGAATACCTTCCACCCTGACTGACTTGAGACATTATATGCAACATGTGTAAGAGCATGTCGAGCACTTTTTTAGGTTTGTCTTTTGTTTATGAACATATCAGCCGGTCAGAACGTACAGCAGCATGTGTTACGTTTTGACAGTATTACTGGACTTGCTGTATGTCTTCACGGTCACCGTGATTTGCCAAGCAAGACATGTTCCAACGTAGTTTTCGGTCCTGGAATAACATTCCTGGCTGAAAATTAAGTCCTAACCCTACCCATGACTTATCCCTAAAGTCAGACGGAAGTGATGGGAAATGTAAACTTGTCTCTCAATTCTGATTGGTTGATTGGAATGTTGACGTTACACTTGGTAAAATCACGTTCACCATATATTCATATAGCTCGTCTGCCACAGCGCTCCTCGCCTTGAATAATTCAGCTATATGTTCTTCAGCGAAGGGCGGAATGTGCGATCGAAGGGCTCCCAAGTCCACACTCAACTCTTCTCGTCTCGCATTTTGGTCTCTTCGTATGTAGTCATCAATCTTGCTTCACAATATATGGGAGAACCGCTAATAGCCCATGATTAATTGAAGTGTAACTACCCACCGTTCTGAATTATTCATATTTTATCTATCATGTTCTAAAATAGTTTGGAGATGTTTTAAAGAGACAAAGTACCGTCTCTTGCATGTGGAAATGGACCTCCCTTCAATAATTCAGTCTCATCAGATGTTGCACAGACCCCAGGTTGTGCAAATAAATGCAAGAAAAAGACACGACAATGGTCAGGATGTGTCTAATACACTGAGTGTATAAATAGGCCTTTCTCTTCTGCTCTCATGCAACTTTAATAACTCAAATTTAATTGTGCACGTAAGAGACACGCACATCTTATTTAATCCAAGGTGACCCTCAGGCGTGATGTGCGCAATCTTTGCTGAGAAATCTAAGGAATTAACAAAAAAATAAAAGAAGTCAAGGTTATCTTCCGACCAACACGTTTCAGTCCAAAGCTGTGATGGAAAAACATATTCGATTCATGTTATTTTCTCTTTAACCTTTAAGACGGTGCGTAATCTGCACTTCTTTTCCTTTGATCTGATGTATAAATATTTGTATTCATCAATAGGCCGACATTCATATAACCATCAACAAGATTTCAAATGTCAAGCTGACTCTGAAATGAGCAGTTATTGACTTATACCCTTGTATTAAAGTGAAAATTGTATTATTTTAATACACATTATTGGTTTTACTTGATAATCTTTCATCAAAATGTAATAACTCACTCCCAATTTACAATGACTTCGTTTACTGACGATAAAGTTTAGCCCGTGTTTAAGCGTTGATTCAACAAGCTCTCATTCAGGTTCCATTCTGGTCTGCAACGCCAATTCTTGACCCAATCAATTCCTGATTTATGAAAATTTTGTCACTAGAAAATGTGTAATATTACGAAAGCGAGTTGTTAGCTGTGCTTCATGTTTTGAGAGGATTCTATGAGTGATTTAAAGGGTTAATTCGCCCAATAATGAACATTTTGTCAGGCATTCACCCAACCCGTAAGACTTTCGTTCATCTTCAGGACAGATATTTTTAATCAAATCTGAGATTTCTCACTGAGATCCAGTGGTTTAACCTATCGAGTGTGCTTAGTTTGCACAAAAAACATAATTTGCCACTTTATCTACAAAATATTAATCTCCACCGCACGTTCACGAGAGCACCACGATCCGTGCGTGTTGTTGACACGAGAGCAGACGTTACTCGAGTGAGTTGGAGATTAATATTTTGTAAATTAATTTGTAAATGATGTTTTTTGCGCAATATAAGCCCTTGCGTCGCTTCGTAAAGTCACTGGATTGCAGTATGTCTTTCTGGGGCTTGAAAGTGGTAGTTGTGTAGGCTGTCAATGGAGGGATGGAAATCTTTCAGATTTGATCAGAAATATCTTCATTTTTGTTCTGAAGATGATCGAAAATCTTTGGAACGACATGAGGGTGTAAGAAATCGGGATGCTGTTTTGTTTTCTTTGCTGTTTGTCCCTCATTTACTTGGATCGTTTTAACAAACCTCTCGTGTTGTTTTTGAAGTTGGATATCTCACTGTCCTGATGTTTAAGCGTGGTGGTGGGATGTCATATGATTGTGAGGGTTTATTTTACGGGTGCAAAAACCAATTAATGTTGATGGTGTTGGTGCCCAAATGTTTGATTTTACTGTTAGTCTTCTGATTTCTGGTGCATATACTCCACATACCTTGTGTAACTGTAGCAACATGGTGCTTTTTTCCTTGTCATTTGTTCATTTTGATCCCCCCCTCCCCCCCCCTTGATCAGGTAAAGCTTCCATGGTTGTGTAGATGTACCATGCGCCAATTATTTTTCCCCTAAAAAAAAAAAAAAAAAAAAAGCTTATGACTGGACTGATTTTATTTTCAGAATTTGTAAACTGATGTATATTTTAAAACAAATAAAACTATTTTAAACAATGGCTTTGAGCTGTGCACTGTGTCACCACCTGGCACTATTAGGATTCACAGAGGTGTGTTTTTGGTGTCATGTGACGTCACTGGAGCAGCAGTGCTGATGTAGCAGTGCCCACTGGTGGTCATGAGGGTCCAGTGCTGATTAAGTGGGTGGAGACAAGCACCTAGCAACCGTGTGCTAACAAACCTTCATTGTAACTGTCAAAATAATTACAAGCACTAATTAGGGTCAGTAAAGCATATCAACAGAGCTGACAAGAACTGTCTGGTGTTTTGTCTGACAGGTTCCAGCATGACTGCATAAATTAACACCTTGAGACTATTTAAAAAGCATCATTTCAAAAAAAAAAAAAAAGAAGGTTCCAATTTATATTGAGTGTCTTTAATATGTATTCATATTTAAATTAGTCATTTGATACAATTTTTTTTACATTGTTCTTAAATTTAAAAATCACATATGTAAATAATTTCTGTAATCAAATCTATAATTACACTGTTGAAATTCCCTTAACAGACCAAACCTGTCCTCTACCCGTATCCACCTCGGTGATTTATAATACAATGTAAACACAATAAGTACATTGTACTTATCTTTGATGTAAGTGCATTTTACACTGTACAAACCCAGCAGTTGGGTTAAATGTTTCCCTGCTGGGTAGTTTTATTTAACTGAACTATTGTTTAAAAATGACTGGATTTCTTGCTTAAAATGAACCTAAAATATGTTGGAAATTAGCATTTATTAATATGTTAATAAAATGACATTTATTAATCAGTTTAATGAATAATAATTAAACATTTATTATTTTGCTTAATAATAAATGTTTATCGTTTGATTCTGTAATTGTCTTGATTTTCAATGTCCATCCTGCTTTAGGTTCATTTTAATATTAGTTTTTGTAAACAATAGCAGGGTTAAATAAAACTGCTCAGTGTGTTGGGCGTCATGTAACCCAACCACCGGGTTAAAACAACCCAGTTGCAGGGTTTGTCCATTTTTCATAGCATAGCTTGTTTATGAGTGGAGATTTGCTGTTTGTTACAAATTTCCATTCCAGTGCACTTTCAAAGGATGAAAACTCGCGCAGGAAATAATATAGTAAAACCAACGCCATCGTTACTGTTCGTATCACTGCGTATCAAGTGCTGAGGAAGAGCCGGAGCTGAAACTCACATGGTAATGGACGTTCAGTTTCTGACGCATTAAGTGGTCGACCAGTCACAACAGACTGGGCAATCTGACCAATCAGAATATAGGCTCGCAAAAAGGAGGGTTAGGAGAAACCGAATCCTTGATCATTGATCAGACACTGAGAAAAGAGTTGATGCTGCATATTATGAGAAAATTCAACTGGTTTTTTTTTGGCCTTGGATTCTTGTAAACATCATACAAGACCCTCCAAAATAAAATTAGGAGCCTTTAAATCTAGCATAATTGGGGCCGCATTGCATCCACATTGCATTGTGACAGATTCACAAAATGATATACTTGTCCTTATTTATTCACACAAGCAAGAGTGCTGTTATTCTGAATATATGCACGGTTGTTATTCTCCCATAGGCACGAGGCCTCAAATACTCCCGGCGGTCCTGATGTTCACTCAAACAGCATGACTGAGTGTGATATTGATGTTATACAGGGATGTCGATGGGCCGTTTCAACTGTAAAATTACTGTTAAATCACTGACAATGGAGGTTATCATTTACCGACCCGAGAATCAATGTCTTAACATATTTCAGTGTGTTTTCTGTCAGCTGTGTAGAATCAGATCATGCAATGCCAGATTCTCAAATCTCCCATAACCGCTTCATTAGAAACACCCTCGCAGCAGCGCTAGTTTTTTTGTAAGTTGATGCACAGGTAATATAATACAAAGTATAATGCTATAAATGTACAATTAAAAAAAAAAAAATATATATATATATATATATAAGCTTTGCAGGATTTACAGTGCTGAGCGTTAAAACGTGTCATCACAGTCTTTCAATATTTACATTTCATGTCCATTAATAAAAATTATATTTTTTCTAACAATTTTCTTCAGAAATGTCATATTTTATTCATTAAAATAATGTCCCTTAAATTGTATTTTTTGCAATGTCTGCTTTTTTTACTTCATAATAATGGATAAAAAATGTAAAAGTCAAGATTATCGATATTAAAATTACTTCTACAATCTAAATACATTAGAAAAATAGATCAAGTTTATTTAATCTTCTTTCAAATAAGAAAATATTTCATTTTATTAATGTTTGGGAAAATCCCGTCAACTATGTTACTAATCGAACATCCCTTGAAGCCTAAAAAATGGTTTATCCCAAAACCATGTGACCAGCATGTCATTTTGTTGTGCTGTGGATATTTTGAACACTTATAGATGTGTTTGACTTGACCGATCAGTGCGAACAAGAGCTCTCTAATCGCTCTCTTTTTATGATTTCATTTCAAAAATATATATATAATATATATATATATATTTATATAATATATATTAAAATGTGAGGTTAACCTGATCAGTTGAGCGTATAAAGCCTGCCATTGAAATTATGAAGCAAAATGGTGAAATTTTCAACTATGTTACGGCCATCGATAACTATGTTTTAACTGATATTTTACGTTTTCAATACCTAGACTGCTGCTTTTGATATTATTTCAGGGTATAGTTAACATCCACAAGTTTTGCATAAGATTCTTAAACTAGTTGACAAGCTTATGAGGGAAAACATATTTTTTGTAATATCAAAATGGTGTTTAATGATTAAGCATCGCAACTAGCAGATGTTACACTGATAAAATATATAAACTTAAAGCATTAGTAGTTTCATAGAGAAAGCATTTTTGCTGATGTGAAGCCATAACAGGATTAACCTTCGCATCTTCGGAAAACACAGTAGTTGTGCGTTTCATTCCCGAATGGTGTTTTTGGTTGAATTCTTGATTTAGTGACTAATGAAAGACTAGATAATTACACAGTAAAAACCCCAGAGTTAAATCAACTCTGCTCAGATAACATTTGGTCCCTCTCTAAATAGTGTTAAAGTAACACTGAAGCAGAGTTAAAGTTAATGAGATAATTAAGCAATTAATTAAGTGATGATTGAACATTAATGATGAACACCTGCTGTTAACAAGCAGAATCACTGAAGAAAAGAGAAACACAAGAACTACAACTGACTTCAACTAATTTCCTGAACAACTGAACAACTCTGCTTCAGTGTTACTTTAACACTATTTAGAGAGGGACCAAATGTTATCTGAGCAGAGTTGATTTAACTCTGGGGTTTTTACTGTGTAGAAGACTATATAATTCTAGACTCCTTCAACATTTTTGTGCAATACGTGCCCTGGCTCAGATCTCATTTTGGCTCCTTCCAGATTCTTATATAGTTTATACTAATGAGTATTTCATCATGCTGAATCCTTTAGCATACTCCTGTCAGGGAAGAGGATTCATTACAGCATTACCCACTGGAAAATTGGCCTTCCATTTGTCTCATTTCTTCAGCAGCTTTGTAGATTGATCGGAGGCCTTTCATTAATTATAGACAATGATCTCCTTCCTTATTATATGCCTTTTCTGGCAGCTGCTGTATGAGAGAGGAGATAGACATTAGGAAGGTGACACGACTATACCTGGTGTCCATTTCCGCATTTGATCCCTGGCCGGAAATAGAGAGCTGCTTATTCAAAGTCATGGAGCAGTAGATATCATAGTACGTGAGAACACAGCTTATAAAGCAAACAAAAGTGAAATAAGACTTTCTCTGCCAGTAATGCGATGTTCCTGCGAAGGAATGAACCGACATATATGTAGTCCTAGAAAATAAATATGCAGCTGTTTGGAATAATGAAAAGGCTTGATAATATTCAATTCAATTATCTGAAAATTACTCAGAATGGCATAATTTAAAGCACTTTCCTTAGCAGCATTCCTTGCTGCCATTATAGAGATATGAAGTGATCTCTGTTCAATGGCCGAGTGTGACAGAACTAATCTTAATTCATTACATAAATAATTCTTTCATTATAACGTCTTTTACTCTGTGTTACAATATAAGCAGCATCACTCAAATAAGAGTGTTGTTGTACTGAATGTCATGATATTCAGACCAACAGCAAGTGTAATATTACCTTTATTCAAAAGTTATTCATATTACCAATGGCTGTGTATGTGCGTTCTTGTGTATGTGGTTTATGAGGATGAATATGTGTGTGTATAAATGACATGGGTATTATAACATAAACATGGTTTACGAGGACACATGAAGTGGCTTAAAACCATACTAAACATTTTTTTTATTATTCAAAAATGCCAAACGTGGGTAGGGTTAGTGTAAGAGGCTAGAATATACCGTTTGTGCAATATAAAAACCATTATGTCTATGGAGAGTCTCCACATGCACTGGCCAGTCTCTTTATAAAAGAAAAGCTGCTACTGTAAACCCTAGCGCTCAATTGGTTTGAGTAGGACAAACTTAAATGAAACAAATTAGGTCAGTCAAATGAACTTTTATGAGTATTTAGCACTTTCTTTTTCTCTCAAGTTCACAGAACTGAAATATTTTAAGTAAACTGAAGTGTTTCATTGTTTTGAGTTTTATGAACTTATTTCTTTTAATTTAGACGAACTGAAACTGGGCTGGGATTTCTATTTCCCAGCATGCTTTTAAAATTAAGTGTTATATACTTTTTTTGTGCAAGATTAATGTTGAATGGAGATTTACTAGTGATTAGTATTTTGTTATGCTAATTCAGAAGAGTTTCAGTTGGTTTTTGGAGAGTTACCATCATGGAGAAAAGTGGTGCATTCGAAGGATTTTTTTCCCTCCAAACCAGTTCAGCGTAAATCCCACCCTGGAGCCGATTCTAAACATTTCATTTGTCATGTCAATCACATCCCTACATCCCTGATCCCTACCCTTCACTGTAGCCTCAGCCAATGAAATTGGTTGCAGGGCGGGGATTTCCGCTGAACCGTTTGGGGGAAAAAGCACACGGTGCATGCGGCTTGGTTTGAGATGTTATATGCTTTATATTGCTGTACTCTATGCGATTGTTAGCAAATTAGCAAGTTAGCATTTTCTGAATTAGCTTGTTATAGCTAGCTAAGTTTACACTAATAAAAATATATTGAGGTTACATGATAATTTTAAGTTAAATTTATTAATTAATAAATACTCAAACATTTCAAGTTAAAGCATTAGTTCACTTTCAAATGCAAATTACCTCAAGTCATCCTAGGTGTATATGACTTTCTTGTTTTTAATGAAGACAATCAGAGAAATATTAATAAATATCCTGACGCATCCGAGCTTTATAATGGTGTAATGCTCTACCAAACGAGTATGAGCTGAAGAAAGTGTCTCCAGCCACATTCATCCATCATAAACATATTCCACACAGCTCTGGAGGGTTAATAAAAGCCTTCTAAAGTGAAGCGATGCATTTTTGTAAAAAAAATCCATATTTAAAAAGTTATGAAGTAAAATATCCAGCTTCCGCCAGACTGCCTTCCGTATTCTTCAAAAACCTTACGCTGCACGTCCTATGCCTTCCCCATTCAACTTACGGCACTGACTTTTTGACTGACTTTGATTAATTTGAATCCGGAGTCTAGTGAAAGCAGGATATTTTACATCATAACTTGTTTTTTTTTTTACACAAATGCATCGCTTCACTTTAGAAGGCTTTTATTAACCCTCCGGAGCTGTGTGGAATATGTTTATGATGGATGGATGGATGGATGGATGGATGTGGATGGAGACACTTTCTTCAGCTCATACTCGTTTGGTAGTGCATTACTGCCATCATAAAGCTCGGATGCGTCAGGATATTTATTAATATTTCTCTGATTGTCTTCATCAAAAACAAGAAAGTCATATACATCTAGGATGACTTGAGGTAATTTGCATTTGAAAGTGAACTAATGCTTTAAGAAGAATCAAAAGGTATGAGTACAAAATAAAAATCTGCCAGTTCTGCTTGCTTAAACTTAACTTAATTTCTTAACTTAAAAATTGATTGCCTCAAATTTTTTGAGTTTTGCCAACTTATTTGGGTTTACAGTGTGAGATTGTGTGTAAATGAATTGGCTGCATGATGCAAAGCTTTTGAACTCCACAGTCCATTGGAAAAACCTTTGCAGTGGATTAAATTATTGACTACACGAACGCTTTTAATACCCTCGTGCTGTACTGAAATATCCAAAAACTGCACTGACTCTAAAGTTGATTTCCTAAGAAAAACGTCTCTCTAAAAACAGCATGCTTTTAACCATATCACACCGCTGGGCAGAAGAGAAAGTGCAGGTTAAAAATGCATGAAGCACAAGGGTCTGGGAAAGCTTAAATGTTGTTGTAAATGGTATAAACAACATAATCAGCTTTGCACAGGAGCTGCTGTAACAGTACTGAAGCACTGAAACATGACGACGATGTGACTGTAATGGTAATGCCTTTTTTCATTGCGCTACGGCACTTTTGATGCTTGGATGTATTCCGAGTAGGAGTATCGTATTTACGCTGCACAACTGCCTGAATCCAAATGAAGGAGACTGTGAAAAGATGGTGACATCAAACAGCATTAGAGGACATCAGACACCACACTGAAGCTTCTGAAGCACACACACCTGTGTGATGGAAACAGAGGTGCTCACTGGAGAGATCACAGAGCACCACCGATCATGTGCGAGCAATGTCAATGAGAAATAATGTACAGGCGTTGTACAATCGCAATGGCTTTATTTGAGTTTAAATTATTTTATCATGATGATTGCTTTCACTGGACAAAGTGACACCGGATGAGCGGTTTCATATTAAGTCAGGTCAAGTCATCTTTATTTATACAGCGCTTTTTACAATGAAAATTGTGGCAAAGCAGCTTTACATTAATAATTGACATAAATTTTGGCTGCACTGCAACTCCCAAAGAAAATGGTGTCATTGTCCAGCTTAATCTATATATTATTGATTCATTCCGTTGCAAAGATCAGTAGTTATTAGTCTAGGTAATTTAGGTATAGCAGCACTGGAGAAAACCGTGACGTAATCGTCCGGCTCAGCTCAGTTCGCATACAACGGCTCCAATGCAGGCATATCAAAAACACTGCTGAATATCAAGCAAGTGTCCCCAACTTAAGCAAGCCAAAGGCAACAGCGGCAAGGAACCAAAACTCCAACAAATGGAGAACAAAACCTTGGGAGAAACCAGGCTTAGTCGGGGGGCCAGTTCTCCTCTGGCCAACACTGAACACTTGCTTGATATTCAGGCAGAGTTACAGGTCATTAAACCGATTTGGAATCGCAACAGTCAAAATATTTTATCCAGTTCCATCTAGTTTATCACGCTGGTATGGGACGGTTTGTTGGGGATATTAAAGAGATATATATTAGAGGATTGCCGTGGATTACGGTGAATATAGGAACAGTTAGGTTCTAGAGGTAAAAACTCCAGTCTTTTCCTCCATAAGGAAATGCATTTTTTGCAACAACTTATAAATCTTTAAAGTCAGACCTACTGTGATTTCTGAGGTTTAACAATATCATATGTGACCCGTACTAGCAAAATGAGACATACATATACAGTACTGTGCAAAAGTTTTAGGCAGGTGTGAAAAAATGCTGTAAAGTAAGAATGCTTTCAAAAATAGACATGTTAATAGTTTATATTTATCAATTAACAAAATGCAAAGTGAGTGAACAGAAGAAAAATCTACATCAAATCAATATTTGGTGTGACCACCCTTTGCCTTCAAAACAGCATCAATTCTTCTAGGTACACTTGCACACAGTTTTTGAAGGAACTCGGCAGGTAGGTTGGCCCAAACATCTTGGAGAACTAACCACAGTTCCTCTGTGGATTTAGGCAGCCTCAGTTGCTTCTCTCTCTTCATGTAATCCCAGACAGACTCGATGATGTTGAGATCAGGGCTCTGTGGGGGCCATACCATCACTTCCAGGACTCCTTGTTCTTCTTTACACTGAAGATAGTTCTTAATGACTTTCGCTGTATGTTTGGGGTCGTTGTCATGCTGCAGAATAAATTTGGGGCCAATCAGATGCCTCCCTGATGGTATTGCATGATGGATAAGTATCTGCCTGTACTTCTCAGCATTGAGGATACCATTAATTCTGACCAAATCCCCAACTCCATTTGCAGAAATGCAGCCCCAAACTTGCAAGGAACCTCCACCATGCTTCACTGTTGCGTGCAGACACTCATTCGTGTACCGCTCTCCAGCCCTTCGGCGAACAAACTGCCTTCTGCTACAGCCAAATATTTCAAATTTTGACTCATCAGTCCAGAGCACCTGCTGCCATTTTTCTGCACCCCAGTTCCTGTGTTTTCGTGCATAGTTGAGTCGCTTGGCCTTGTTTCCACGTCGGAGGTATGGCTTTTTGGCCGCAAGTCTTCCATGAAGGCCACTTCTGACCAGACTTCTCCGGACAGTAGATGGGTGTACCAGGGTCCCACTGTTTTCTGCCAATTCTGAGCTAATGGCACTGCTCGACATCTTCCGATTGCGAAGGGAAGTAAGCATGATGTGTCTTTCATCTGCTGCAGTAAGTTTCCTTGGCCGACCACTGCGTCTACGGTCCTCAACGTTGCCTGTTTCTTTGTGCTTCTTCAAAAGAGCTTGGACAGCACATCTGGAAACCCCTGTCTGCCTTGAAATTTCTGCCTGGGAGAGACCTTGCTGATGCAGTATAACTACCTTGTGTCTTGCCATGGTGTATGACTTTTGACAGTAAACTGTCTTCAGCAACCTCACCTTGTTAGCTGAGTTTGGCTGTTCCTCACCCAGTTTTATTCCTCCTACACAGCTGTTTCTGTTTCAGTTAATGATTGTGTTTCAACCTACATATTGAATTGATGATCATTAGCACCTGTTTGGTATAATTGTTTAATCATACACCTAACTATATGCCTACAAAATCCCTGACTTTGTGCAAGTTTACCTTGAAGAATTGATGCTGTTTTGAAGGTAAAGGGTGGTCACACCAAATATGGATTTGATTTAGATTTTTCTTCTGTTCACTCACTTTGCATTTTGTTAATTGATAAATATAATCTATTACCAAGTTTATTTTTGAAAGCATTCTTACTTTACAGCATTTTTTCACACCTGCCTAAAACTTTTGCACAGTACTGTATATATATATATAAAACGAGTGAAATCGTTTTGTTTGAAAATCCCATTTCATTGGTTCAGACTCATGTCATCACGTATTTGCTATGAATATTCACAAAGTGATACCAAACTTGAGTAGTCCAGAAGTGAGCAGAGAAAAGCACCATTTTTCATGTTCAAAGGAAACCGAAACCTCTTTGTTCTCACTTGATATTATTCATTGAAGCTCGCTGTATTATGTAGAAGAGTATCGTGAGAAAGACCTTCAGTGAGCGAGCGAGTTTATTACCTGCATTAGCATTTTCCTTCAAGTCAGTCCTATATTCATAATAAAAAATCTGTTTAAATGTCTGCTGCATTATCTTGTCTTTTAACAGTGAGTGGGGTTTCCCGCGACTGACAGCTCTAGTCAAAGCATTTGTCAGTTGTGTCTTGTTCTGTGTTCACAACAATTCAGTCTTTTCAATGTAAAAGTCTACGTTATTGACTGACACACTCATAAAGACAGTCTTTGCTGCCATCTAATGGCGTAATAATGTAACTCCTGTTGCTGTTCATGGTCAGGGACTATTTTTTCTGGCAGAAGGAAGGCCTTTTACTGATTTTACTTCATGAAAGTAGCATTGATGCATATTTTTGCCTTTAATATTCATATTGTGTGGTAACCGTTTTATAAAAGCAATAAGGTACTGGAGGCTAGTGCTGTATTGTGAATAAGTTTCGCGTCGTGGCTAACAACGCCCTTCAGCCGTGACTTATTACAGCCTCGAGTACATTATTACTTACATATAACTCCGATTGTGTTCATCAGAAAGAAGAAAATCATATACACCTAGGATGGTTTGAGGTTGAGTAAAGCTTGGGGTAATTTTCATTTTAAAATGAACTAATCCTTTAAGGTTTAGCAGGTTATTTTATCAGTTACCCCCTGTTGGTAAATGCAATAACTACACCATTCCACTGAAAACTATGGCCATTCAATACTAACCATGTACATCTCTTTGATGTAGTTCTTATCACAATATTTGAACTGCGAACAGACACAACGAGAAAAAAAAATCAGAGCAAAAAGCATTTAAAAAATGTGTAAACTGATTTATTCAGGCAACAGGCCATCACATCAACCCTATACAGCTTATCTAACAGAGTACACTGTTATCGGCTAAATACTCATTTATAAATAGACTGTACATCTGTAAAATAAATAATTCACTATTGCGTATTATAAGTCACTTGGTGTTTAAGGTTTTTGTTCCAGCTTTGAACTGTCTTGCTCTAAGTGCTACAGGTCATGCGGTGTGAGAGGTTGCACTCTAACTGGTGGTCTTGCAATAGTCGTACAGTGCAAGCAAACATAGGCAGCTCCAGTATCACATCTCTGTCTCTGCCAAAAAGCTCTCACCCAGTCCTGATGTCATCAGGACCATCTGGGAGCTGGAAGAGTCTGGAAGGGTCAGAGACAATTTGGTAAATGGTTGTATTGTATGAAGAGGACAGGAAAAGGCTATTCCAGTTCTTAGTCTACTAAAGATTCTTCCTTACAGGGACAGTTCACATTCTCTCATCTTTTATTCACCCTCACACCTGTATGACTTTCTTTCGTCTGGTGTATTTTTGGAGAACACCTTCTTCGTATACACCACAAAGTTTGGAGTCAGTAAGATTGTTTTGAATGTTTTTGAAAGTAAAATGCAGTAAAAACCGTAATGTCGTGAAATAGCTGCTTTCTATTTGAATACTTTTTAAAATCTAGTTAGGGGTTCAAGTACGTAACGCTGAAACCCTATTGTAATTGTTAAAATTTCCAAGAATCAGCATTCTCCCCTAAATGTGGTCGGGCAGACCGAACCGTAAGTCGTAGAGACTTTGAGAGCTGGTAGTACAACGTCACCAAACCTCACCCCGATCGGCCTGACGGGGGCGCTGCAGCGTTGAAAAGTATGAAATTGCTCATAATTCCTAAATCATTGTGTTTTATATGGTTGGAATACATGTCTCAAGACGGGCAAAATGCATGCCTCGGATTCGCTGCAAACTTTCGTGTTTATTGGATTTTTTAAAAAACCTACTTTTGCAAACTAATCCTAGGTTTTTGACCCGATAGGAACCAAGCCAGTGCCGCAAGATACTCTGGTGTCTGATTGACAGTAGTTATCCAAAAAAAAGAAAAAGGTTTCAATCCACGGGCCAACAAAGTGGGTGGACCCACTTTTACTAAAATGGCTATAACGTGTGAACGGAATGAGATCTATTCACGAAACTCAGCACACCTATGTAAGAGCTCCTTCTGGGGTCGCCTGAAAAAGGACGTGACGACTGGCCACTTGGTGGCGCTATAACAGGACAAAACATGAAAATGGCTACTGCACCGTTAGTCCGATCGACTTGAAAATGTACTAGAACTGTCTGTGAGGACATTGGAGCATCTCTAAAAACATGTCCACCATCAGCCAATGAAGTTTGAGCAGCTGTCAGACAAGGTTAACAGAAGCCAATCAGAACAAAACTCCCTGGGTCTGTCTCATTCACGGCCCTAGAGGCCTGCGGGAAATTCAAAAGAAATCAGCCACCAGGGGCACCTTTGCGTCTTTTATGTGTACAAAGGATCGTGTATCGTGCAATTTTTCACGCAAGGCTGCGACATTTGTAACACATGGTAGAACTCCTCATTCTGAACAGCTTAGCCTCTTCCCACTGAATCGTTCGTTAAATATTGAAGATTATTTCAAAAACCAACTTTGGCGAACTAGTGCTAGGTTTTTGGCTCAACCTCTACTATTGGCTGTAAATGTAATGTAAATTCTTTTACATGTATGATCTAAGTGATTATGTGCTTGCTAAATAAAACATAATACCTTTTTACGCATGTGCTTAAAGGCGTTAAAGCGCTCGAACCCCAATAATTGCTGCTCGCAGCTATATTTTATTCCCGTGATCAAAGCTGAATTTTCAGAAATCTTTCTAAAATGCTGATTTAATGCTCAACAAACATTTATTATCATTATCAGTGTTGAAACAGTTGAGCTGCTTAATGTTTTTGTGGAAACCATTATACATTTATATATTTTTTTCAGGATTCCTTGATTGATCTAAAGTGAAAAAACAGCATCTTTGAAAGAAGTCTTTACTGTAAAAGTAATTACTGTCACTTTCTGAATAAATGTATTAATTTCTTTACAAAAAATCTTACTGACCCCAAGCTTTCAACAGTAGTGTACAATAATGGAAATGAGAGAGGATTGGGTCTTTTATGCTCCAAAATGACATAAAACAAAACAAAAACACCCTTAAAACCACACCATAAAAGTAGTCCCTGCAACGTGTACTATATTCCAAGTCAGTAAGGAACAAAAATCATCTCACCCGAGCTCTGAAATTGACTATAATGGGGGCATCGACACCATTGACATCATTGATTGAACTGATTGGAGTACTTGTGTGATACTTCTAAGGTGGTATTTATGGTAACACTTTACTTGAAGGGGTGTGCATAAAACTTGACACCTTCATAATCGTGACACAACCTGTCATGAGTATGATGGAGGGTTTATGCATGTTTATGCAACTGACATGAAGTGTCATTTGCGTTATTTTTAATGCAAAGATGACATTGTTTGAGATGTCTTTATGACAACTTGACTTAAACCAATACATCATAACCTGTCAGTATCTTTGTCATGACAACTTGACATTACCAAGACAAATAACAGCATCATGAATATTTTTCTTGACCTAAACTACAGTGGTACTTAAAAAAGAAATTATGAAATGAAAAATAAAATAATTTGACCGAGTATTAACACTTAATGACATTTTAATGACAAATTCAATTGGTACCACTGTAGTTTAGGTCAAGAAAAATATTCATGACGCTGTCATTAAGTGTTAATATTCTGTCATATAATTTTATGACATTTTAATGACAAATTCAATTTGTAACACTGAAAAAAAAGTGGTCGGAAAAATATTCATGAAACAGTTCTCATGACCGCCAGTGTCAAAACCAACCACATGACAGTTTAATGTAACGTTAACCCATAAAAGTAAAAAAGTAGTTTCTTAAGTTTTATAATTTATCTGTTATGTCATGTTTATGACAAATGTATGACTGGTTGTTATGTTTTGGTTTATGTCAAATTGTGATAACAGACATCTCAAACAGTGTCATCTTTGCATTAAAAATGACATAATTGAGCGAATGACACTTCATATCAGTTGTCATAAACTGTGTCCTGTCACGATTATGAAGGTGTTGTGTCATTCTTACGCGCACCCCTTCAAGTAAAGTGTTACCATATTTATTTATTTATTTGTCATTTTGGAGCTTGACATCTCCAGTGCCCATTGACTTAACTCATAATATGTAAAGGAATGGTCAGGATATGCTTCCAAAATTCACCTTTCGTGCTAAAAGTCATACAGGTTTGGAGCTCATAAAGTTGAGCGATGACAGAATGATCATTTTTGGCTGAACTCTTCCTTTAAAATGTATCTTTACTAATAACAATCTCTAAGTCTAAAGACTTTAGCACATACAAGACAGAGAACTCACAACTTGGCCATTATAAGAAATTCAAATTTCTATTTCGTAAGTAGCAAATGATCTCTCCTAAGTAATGCATGAGAAATGTGAATTTCTGTACTTCCCTTTTGCCCCAGCCTCTTAGAACCAGTTACTGCAGGAAAGTCATCCACACACAAAGAAGGAAAGAGAAAGTCTAAGTGAAACAGTCTCGAAGCAAAGAGAACAGGCTGAGAGAGAGCGGCTGGGTCAGCCCTTACTGCTGTGGGGAACCCAGGCGGGCTTCTCCCGGGGGGTCACCGAGCTGCCGCGCGCCTCTCCATCCTTATCTTCCTCCTCCTCGCCTTCGGAGAGGAGATCCGAGATCTGCTGCTGCAGCTCAGGGCTGATGTCGTTCTCGGCTAGAACCAGGACACGCAGGCTGGTGGGGTAGTTCTCCACCATGTCTAGGAAGATCTGACCACAGAGGAACAAGGAAAGGCATAAGGAAAATGAATGTGCCCAAAGCATGAAATATTACATGTGAAGAACGCTGAAAAATTGGGAGGAAAAGAAGACTTAAAGGGTTAGTTCACACAAAAATGAAAATTCTGTCATTAATTCCTCTCCCTCATGTCGTTCTACAACCAAAAAAACCTTCGATCATCTTCGGAATTAATAAATATATTTTTGATAAAATCCGATGGCTCAGTGAGTCTCTATTGACAGCAAGATAATGAACACTTTCAGATGAACAGAAAGACACTAAAACATATTTAAAACAGTTCATGAGAGTACAGTGGTTTAACCTTAATATTATAAAGCGACGAGAATACTTTTTGTGTGCCGAAAAAACAATAAAATAACGACTTTTCAACAATATCTAGCGATGGACGATTTCAAAACACTGCTTTGAAGCTTTACGGATCTTTTGTTGCCAATCAGTGGTTTGGAGCGCCAAAGTCACATGATTTCAGTAAACGCAGTTTTGTCTACGCAATCCGAAACAAAAAGATGCGTAAAGCTAAATTATCAGCCTAAATATTGCTTAAATCAACATGCAATGAATGAATGAAAGTTTAGTAGTATTCAACGAATGATTGGCATTTCAGTTCTGTGTTAGTGTGCCTTAAGGTGCGATTACATTAAAGGATTAGTTCACTTCAGAGTTACAATTTCCTGATCATTTACTTACCCTCATGTCATCCAAGATGTTCATGTTTTTCTTTCTTCAGTCGAAAAGAAATTAAGGTTTTTGAGGAAAAAAAATCCAGGATTTTTGTCCATTTAGTGGCCAACGTGTTGAATGTGAGTTTCAGTGCAGCTTCAAAGAGCTCTACATGATCCCAGACGAGGAATGAGGGTGTTATCTAGCAAAACGACCAGTTACCTTTTTTTTTTTTGTAAAGGGCGTTTAACTTCTTAGTCTTTGCATGTTCGGTGTGTAAACAGTGGATCAGTACTTCCGCCTACATCACATGTGACCTTTCCAATGTGATTACGTAATATGTGGCGCATCACAGAGCAGTGCAAGATGAGCATTTGTGGTTAAAAAGCACATACATTTTTTTTTTTTTTTTTTTACAAAATGACAGATCATTTCTCTAGATAAGACCCTCATTCCTCATCTGGGATCATGTAGAGCCTTTGAAGCTGCACTGAAACTGACATTTGGACCTTCAACCTGTTGAACCCCAGTGAAGTCCACTATATGGAGAAAAATCCTGGAATGTTTTCCTCAAAAACCTTCATTTCTTTTGAGTAAATTAAGGGAATTTTAATTCTAAAGTGAGCTAATCTTTTAACGAAATTTAGTGGTCCATTGTCTGTTGTCAATAGTGTAGCAATTTATGAAGCACAGCTCACACCGAATCACTTTCAAACAAAGCAGCTTTCTGTCAACGCAGCGAATCTTTCACCCTCACAAGAAATCCCGATCATGTGAATTCCTATTGAAATGACTGGGTTTTGCCAGTGAAAATTTGCCGAGCGACAGTAAATGACACTGCGCCTTTAAACTGCCCATTTCTGCAGTCATTTGCATAATAGGTTGTGTTGGAAGAAATGCTCATGAGACCACGTGTCTGAATATGCTCCACATTATCCAAAAGTACGATGTTCGAATACTTAATAATCATGATACAGTAGGCACAAATACCCGGATGACCATCCCATGACCTCAATAGAGATCTCTCAAGTTATCTGAAACTATCAAGTTCTCTGTCAAAGACTTCACAGCGTCTTTTCAGGACAAAGGTCCAAACTTTGTAATTACAGCCATCATGAGAGGATCACACACACTGAAGAACAAACAATGAGAGCACAAATAAGACATTTTCTGTACAACCTTGCCCTCTAGTGGACAATTATGAAGACAAAATAACCCTCTGCCAATTCTACAGGCTGTTGACAGAAGGTTTGAGAGCTTTTGAAGGAATAGGTCACCCTATCACTGATGTCATAGGTCATGTTGTATTAACCCTGGGGTGTTTTCTTTCTTCCATGAAACACAGATGAAGATTGATAAATCCAGACATTCTAACATATTAATACGAGGCTGTGATGACATGAGGGTGACAGAGGTGTTATGGCTTAAAGTTGTGCTTAATCCATTATTTTCCTTCGCAGAGCTATTTTTCAGCAGGTGGTGATTGGAAAAGGTTTAGGATTACTCATCTGGTTTCTAAAGTGCATATCTGATCTACATGCTTGATCTCCTTTCATGGGCAAAATTAATGTAGACACGCATAATTCACCACTGATTTAAATCAGAAAATGGCTGAAGTAGAAAATAGAAATAGAATAGGGTTTGATTTTGCAGCAATCAAAGTGAAATTCATTGCAGGTTCTTTTATTTATATATATATATATATATATATATATATATATATATTACATAGAGAGGGATAGATAGATATATAATATATATTATTCTTTATAATATATAAAATATAAATATAAAATATAGAATATATAAAGGAATATAGGTTCTTATATATATATATATATATATATATATTAAAAATTACATTATAATAATTCTAATTGCATTTATACAAGTTTTGGAGTGTAAGAGGATAATTCACCAAATATGAAAATTATTTACTCACACCATTTCTATCTTTAGTGGAATTTTTGAAGAATAGTCATCAGAATATTCTTTAAGAGATTTATACTATACTGTTCAAAAGTTTCGGGATGGTATTATCTCTTCTGCTCACCAAAACTGCATTTAATTAAAATAATACATTGTGAAATATTATTAGTTTAAAATGACCTCTTTTTTAATATTTTAAAATTTAATTTATTCCTGTGATCACAGCTGAATTCGAATATGCTGATTTGATACTCAAGAAACATGTCTGATTATCAATGTTGAAAACAGTTTTGTTGTTTAATATTTTTGTGAATTTTTTTCTTTGATTAATAGAAAGAACAGCATTTATTTGAAATAGAAAACTTTTGCAAGATTATAAATCTCTTTTCTTTTCATCAATTTAATGCATCCTTACTACATAAAACTATATCATTTTTTAACAAACTGAGGCAAACATTTGAACGGTAATGTTCCTTTTGTGTTCCACAGAAGAAAGTCATGCAGCTGTTAAAATACGTGAGTAAATGATGTTTTTATTTTTCTCGTGTTTGGTTGAACTATCCCTTTAAGACGTGTAATGTTCTCAGCCGGCATTTTATTGTGACATTCTAAATATAATGTATCGTAAATAATTAATTCGAATAAATATATTGAAAAACCCCTGTTTCATGAAGCAGTTCTGAGTTCGGATGTACCTGTGCTGACTGATTGGTGAGGCCGGTTCCCTCCAAGTCCAGAACTTCAAGAGTTCGACTGGATGCAACAGAGACGGCCAACATCCCAGCGATGTGATCCCCTGGAAACCACAAGCAGTGGGAAAAACTGAGACAGAGGACTGCAAAGCTAGTGGTTTTCAAAGTGCAAACCCCGCATTTCTCCAGCAGAAACATTTGTGTGCTTGGGTGGCCGTTTCATTCGCCGGGGAGCGACAGTCAGCAAAATAAACGTCTCAATATATATATACTGTGACATCTACACCTTCCACTGTACTCCAGGGAAAGACCTGCTTCTTTGGATTAACTGTTAAATTGATTTAAGCATATAACTGATAAACAATGCTATTAAACTATACAGTAAATGCACATGGGATTTCAATTTGCCTGAAAACAAATCCCTGATTAAACTTACTGTCAGTTTACCAATATCTGTGTATCATGGCCAGCACGCATCCATACCTGGAAACTGCAGAAATCACTCACCTAAGGGATTGTAGTCAAGGTTGAGGACCCGTAACTGTGAGCTGTGAGCCACAGCGATGGCCAGTCGAGCCCAACCCTGGCTGCTGATGGCTGGGTTGGCACTCAGCGTAAGCTCCTTAAGCCCTGTGCAGTATTATTGATCGCACTGTTAATTCATAATAGCTCCCAGCATGCTTCTAGATTTAAAGCTATACTATCCCAGCTAACGGGGACAAACGTTCTTCCAGTAACATTAATAGAACGTTTGTTCAATTATTTGGCTCTTAATAATGTTCTCAAAACGTTTGCACAAAAACATTATCTATACATTCATTTTTATCTGAGACATTTTAGTTCATCTAACATTTTTAAATGTTTCAGAATGTTCTGAGAACGTTAAAAAGTGACGTTCCCACGATGTGTTCAAAATGGAACGTTCCCTTAACGCTCGTATAACCAAGAAAGAATGTTTTAAAATGTTTGATGTTTTGAATGCTCAGAAAACCTTCAGAAATAATGTTTCCATAACGTTAACATTATGAAAACATTAGCCTACGTTCTTAGAACATATTTTTGTTTGCTGGGATTACAGTATTTTAAAAATGATTAAAAACCTTACACACACAGCTTACAAAACCAAATGATACAGTCAGCATAATATAGTCAATGTGTTACAAAACTACAAAAACAGGTTATTTCATTTATTATTTTTTAAAAAGTGAAGAAAATGTGTTTTCTATATTTGCTGTGTTCACGATGATAAATGTGTCAAAGCACTGAGAGGGTTTTGCAGAAAGAGAGCGAGAGCAGCAGCAGCAATATATCAGTTTTGCACAAACGGTGTACATTTCTGACACATTTCTTGGCACATAGATACAGCCAACTGAAAAGTACTGTAATATACACAAAACATATTATAATAACATATTACAACACATCTTAACACAACATATATAACTAACTGCTTAATTAATCTCAATGTATTACAAGTTTTTGTATGGAAACACCATTGCCTGGTGAAGCTGTGATGTTTTACCTGATTTGGCTCCATCCGGAGGAAGCATGCCACAAATGAGACGAACGGCCTCATCTCCCAGCATGCAGTCCCCCAAATCCAAGGACACCAGTGAGGGGTGAGTGGACAGGGCTCCATTCAGGGTGACCAGTCCTGCATCTAAAAGAGGACTTCCATGGAGACTATAAGGGGAACAGGAAAAGAGGACATGCAAAACAATAGTGAAAAAATGGCAGTTATGTTTTATATTTAGCCGATTATTCCGAATGATATCTGCCGATGCGATACTTTCTTAAGGGAAAAAAAATCTCTCCCAACTAATGCTGTAAATATACAGGGAACCCTGTCATTAGATACCTTACTGTAATATTAGAGGTTAAAACTAACAACAGAGCCCATTATATTCGTATACATGGCAACCCTGGCTTGAACCACAGGTAATTCATAGAGTTGAAATACAGCTTGCTTTAACAGCGTTAAATTTAACAAACATTTTCTTCACACACAGAATGAGTTGCAGTCTGACATGTTTTTCCATTACCTTTTGATTGACAGGATATAATCGGCCCTGATCATTGGCTGTTTTCAAACAACTGGCCGATGGCAGAGTTTATATATACAGTGTAGTCAGTGTTGACTCTATATTACAAATCAGAGTCGCTTTGCTGTTGTCATGACCAGTGTTGGAAGTAAGTAACGCGAGTTACGTAATCAGATTACTTTTTTCGTGTAGATAGTAACGTAGCGCAAAATTTACAACAAAATATCCAGGTTTTGCAAAGTAACTCTTATTCCCGTGTATTGACTGACAGCTCTCCTGTCCCCATGTTGAGAGAAATCAGGACTCCAGAAGCGTTGTGTGGTTATTCTAGACTAGTTCTAGACTAAATGTGAGCATGAATTTACTCATTTATTTCTCCTGTGTTCTATTCTTCTGTATTCCAGAACGGCAGCACAGCTGAAAGGTTTGTTTGAGCTGCGCCCTCTACTGTACAGGTGTGAATTTGCATTTCCTACAGCCTGAGGATTATTCGCTTCACTTTTGGTGTGAAAGGGTCTTTACAATTGCCAAAAATAGAACTTCTTTGTTGTTATAAAAACAAACATCCCAGCCCAGATGAGAAAAAGTAGCATAATGCATTACTTTCCAAAAAAAAGTAACTAAGTAACACAGTTAATTTTTGGGGAGCAAAGCAATATTGTAGTGCACTTGAGGTGATAATAGTGTCTGTGAGTAGAATTATAAAGGATTTACAAGACAAAAAAAGAAAAAGAAATATTATCACTGAGCAGACAGGGAGGGTTGTAACACTTCCCAATGAGGTAAATGAATATGTAATACTGCATCAAAGTTTGACACAAAGTGTAAAAACAGTATGCAAATGATCTGAGAAGGACGACCAATCACAATTCAGTGTGCTAACATTAAAATGACGTCATTGAATTCCCTTGAAGTTGAATGGCAAACCTTCTAGTAAGTAAATGAGCCATTTTATAAAAACAAATAATATCTAAGCTGCAGTCCGTAACTTTTTGCTCAACTGCATGAGTCTTGCGGAAGAACATTGTTAGCCGGAGCTACTTCTCTGTTTATGTCTATAATGAGTCACGCAGGTATATCGTGCTCCTCGGCAGTGGTACGACCCGAACCAGTCCAAAATAGTCAAGACAAAAACAGGGTTTGTAAAATGGATTCATGATGTACTCTCTCATTTTATAATTTTTGTGAATTTTGAACAGACAAAAAAAAGCTTTAATAAACTAACTAGTCGGGATCAAATAATAATAAAAAAACTGAGAATAAAGAAGAACTAGATGTTCTTTTTCTGTAGGACAAATGCAGGACTGTTTTTACCGAGTTTCTTTGTACTTTTATTTTATTTAGCAGGTGTTTTTATCCAAAACGACTTATAAATGAGGAACATCACAAGCAATTTGTAATAGAGCCACCAAAACACAATGCCGTTTTTAAACATTCAGGTAGATTGGAACACAAACAGATATACTGGAGGTGGTTTGGGGTTAATTAGCCGACTTGTCAAAGTAAAAACAGTCGATTCCTTCCTTCGTCGTTATGTCTGCTCGCTTAGAAAGTAGGCTACCGGCACACTTCTCGATAATATCGCTAGAAGTATCGCTCAAGTATGAGTCGTTTGCTTTCCTAACTAAAGAATCCTTTAGGAAACACTCACAAGAGGGTCTGAATGGATCTGTTGGCCTTCAGAGCATCTGCCAGCTGCTTGGTCCGGCCGATGGTGGACACCACGCCGAGGTTCAGGTTCAGTTGCGCGAGAGAGTGCGACTCTGCCACGCCGCGACACACACGGCCGAAGTCCCGGTCGGACAGCTGACAGCCGCGCACGGACAGCAGCCGCACACTGTTCTCCTTCAGGCTGTCGCATATGTCTTTGATTTCAGCACCGGACAGCGCCTCTCCAGTTATCTGAATAGAGCCCGGCAGCATCTCGGTGGTGTCAGGCTTGACTAACGGGCATTATGGATCCTGGAGTTCGGATCCGCAATGTCTACTCCATCCACCGCCAGTGCACCAGCTGCAGGCTCGGAGTATCGCGGAAGGCGTGGTGCTGCTACTTCAGCGATTTGAGCTTCCTCTGTGTTTGCCTCCCGACATGCTTGAAGATCCTCAATGCTTCGGTCTGAACCACAGATGATAATTCTGGTGCTGTCGGTTACTATGGACTAAATGTCGCTCGCATTAGATGGTTCCCATCTCACCAACACCACCATTCGCAAAGCAGGCATTAGGCGACTCCAGGCTCGAGGTAATCCGCCTGACAGCTGATGGTGGGATTGGCCACAAGGAGAGAACGTCTCTGTGTCGTGCGCGCGTGTGAGCGGAAAACGGGCGCGAGCTCCTGAGGTGACGAGTGTAGCCTACATCTACTCCACTGTACCGATGAGTACTCGGGTCTTGGAAGTAGGTTGCATATATTGCATTAGAAAATAGAACAGTGAGAGAAGTTGTCACACATTTTACCCCAGTGAATATTTGTCTGTGTAGGTTCGGTTTTGAAAGTGAATTTCAGTTAGGCTTCTCTACAAAATGCTGGGTTGATCAAATATGTGGGTTTGTCTATATTTGACCCAAACATGGGGTTAAACAAACAACCCAGTTTGGGTTATTTGGTAACCCAGTGCTGGGTAAATATTGTACAGAACACATGCAGCTTTCTGGGTTTTATTAACCCATTTGCGGGGTTGTTTAATTTAATCAGTGCTGGGTCATTCAATTTGATATTGTTTTTTAATTTTAAATAATAAAATACACTCTAAAATCTCTCTATGCATATGGGACAGGAACAGTTCAAATACATTATTTTTTATTCAAAGGCAAGTCAGTCTTTTACAATCATAAAATACTCCAAAACATTTAGTAGCCTAAATGTTTTAGGACGTGACAGGAGAAGAAACAGCAGCCAATGTGAAGAAAACTGGTATCAGCTGTTCCGGTTCATTAAGTGGCAATCTTACAAATTAAATTTTTTTTTTAAAGTTACATTAAAAACAGCATTACCTTGTCCCACCTCATCTGTCAGGCATTTGAGTTTCAACCGTCAAACGCATAGCTAGACCACAGCTGCAAAGCTATAGCGCACGGCAACTTTGTTTACATTTGTCAGCGAGTTTCAGCCCCGGTCTCGCATTCGTTTGACGGCCGTGAAAACCTCCACAGTGGCGCGGGCGCGACGTTCGTTTTGAGTGTATCCGTTTGTAGGAGGATAGCGTTTCAAGCAGACTGTTGCATACATGTAAACAAAAAAAGGGTAAAATGTGAGACGTTTTCCTCTTTTATACAGTAATAATTTGATAGTAATACAAACCTTAATTTCATTCAGGAATTTCCCCTCAGGAAGTTTTCTCTCAGAACAGAAAACAAAATGACCGTTAAGTTGCAGTTTTAACCGGTTTGACACAGGGTAGGTATGTGAAGGGGGTTCATTGACATTAAAAATGACCCAGCAGCTGAGATGCAGAAAAACTACCTGCACCTGGGTAAAAAGAATTAAAAATAACCCAATAAAATGACCCTGCAGGCCGAACCCAGCATTTTTATACATTCATTATCTCTCTGTTTGAATGTGTCAGTGTCATTTTATTGGGGTCACTTGTTGCAACAGCTAAATACAAAACGTTGTTGTTGGACGGTGCAGTCAATTGTTCATGCGTATGCTCAGATAATCTCCATCCAACTGCAGCTCTGAGTGGCACTTTGTGAGACTTGTGAATAATATATTGAATGGATCCACATGAATGTCACTTGTCTTTCCCTCAACAGTCTGAGGATGTGAAGGTGGATTGTATAACCAATTGTACCCAGAGCGTGTCTGGTTGCATGGCCCTATCTCTGTGACAGTCTCAGTGAGAGCAGGGAAATGTGAGCCCTGAATTAAACAAACACAATTAATTCCTAATGCAGCCCAGTGTATGGACTCACCTCAACTTACCCTGATCATCGCAATCACAATGAGCTACCAAGCAGTGAAAGAGTATTTAAATGGAATGGTGCATTTAAAAATTAAAATAAAAATGTATTATTAGGGGTTCAAGAAACCCAAATGTAATCATTAAATTTTCCAAAGATATGCATTCTCCCCTAAAAGTGATCAGGTAGACCAAACCGTAAGTCGTAGAGACTTGAACATTTGAGCATAGACATAATAAAATACATAGACGCCCCATTGGCCGCTTTGGAACGTTGCTGCGATACGTCAACGTGTCCGCCATATTGCTGAGGGCAAGACTGCACTGTAAACAAATACAAGTACACTGGCGAGCTGCATTTTTTTCAGGATAAAAATGAAAATAACGTTTTCCGTTAACCGATTTCAGGGGTTTATGATGTACGTGGTGTACAACAAGTTCCTTGAAACCTCGATAGTAGACTTTAAAAAAATATTTATTTTAATAGTCAAAGCTTCTGTATTTGGCTGCTTTATTCTAGGATAAGAATTGTGAAGATGCCCATAATGAGATCATTTAAATTTTCACACTAAATGAAAAAAAGATTTCTTATTGTGGAAAAGGCTGTAACACAGTTCGTTAGTACGGGAAGGAGGAGGCGGGAACCGGCGTACATTCAACATACTTTTTAATAAATAAATAAACAAACAATAAAACGAAAGTAAAAGGGCGGCAGTTCCTCACGGGCAGGTCGCAAAACCTGACATTCAGCCATGTTGATGAATGATGTCATGCAGGGGATGGAGTAATAAATTCTTTAAATGAATCTGTTTGAGATTAAATTACGGATAGATTTTTTGCTATAAATTACAGACATGGCACCTGGGGCCTCATTTATAAAATGAGGAATAAAATGTGCAGAAACCGTCCTAAATTTGATCGACTAACATAGTTAAGTCAGGTCAAGTCATCTTTATTTATATAGCGCTTTATAAAACACTGCTGAATATCAAGCAAGTGTCCCCAACTTAAGCAAGCCAGAGGCAACAGCGGCAAGGAACCAAAACTCCAACAAATGGAGAAAAAAACCTTGGGAGAAACCAGGCTTAGTCGGTGGGCCAGTTCTCCTCTGGCCAACACTGAACACTTGTCCGATACTCCGGCAGAGTTACAGGTCATTAAACCGATTTGGAATCGCAACAGTCAAAATATTTAATCTAGTTCCATCTAGTTTAAGATCTTTTTGATCACGCTGGTATGGGACGGTTTGTTGGGATATGTGCCACTGGCTGATGAGTCTGTAAGATCTTCACAAAGGATGAGCTAGTAGTAGTAGTGACTGTTTGCGAAGGAACTGTGGCGACGGGACGTACGTCTCCGTTCCCTCCTTCAGGGAACAAGGGTTACATACGTAACAGAGACATTCCCTTTCAGTTGGTCACGTTCAATGTACGTCGGAACTGAACCGACGAATTGGGATCCCTAAAAAAACGCCACAGTTACTGACTCCCTTCAGCGCCCAACGAAAGTCGCAGCATCCCGGCGCGCACTAGGGACGGAGAAGGGACCGGACTTACGCCAGGGAAGTCTACTGCTGTTCCGCATGACCCACTCAGTAAGACTTGGATAACACTGGGAAAGCGTGCCCACTGGGGACGCTGCGGAGACCACAACCTGAAGTCACTGGGATGGCTCCGGCCTAGGTAGGGGAGAGACACATCTAGCAGGGACAGCAGAGCGGGCTCTGCTGAGGGAAAGACACGGGCTTACATAGGAAGGCTACCGTGGACATTACACATATGGGACCGCCATAGGCGTCACAACATATGGAACCCAGCTTAGCAGAGGCAGTATGCGTGCTTAAGCCTAGCAACGGACACTCCGCAATGTCCGAAGCCGCAAGGGGTGGAGGGCTGGAGGGTCCTTCGCCAGTAGGACCGCAATCTCCGCCCGAAGCACAGGAGCATCGTTCGCATCCACGCAAGGGAAATGGATGCCCCTGAACACTGGGGGACGCTGGGCGAACTGAATCGCATAGCCGGGACGGGAGGCGCGGGTTGCCCCGCCAATTGGCGGCCGCCGGACACAGTAGCATCGCGATGGCGTGCTCAACTGGGGGGATCCCGACGTTCCCTTTCAGTTGGTCACGTTCAATGTACGTCGGAATTGAACCGACGAATTGGGATCCCTAAAAAAACGCCACAGTTACTGACCCCCTCCAGCGCCCAACGTAAGTCGCAGCATCCCGGCGCGCACTAGGGACGGAGAAGGGACCGGACTTACGCCAGGGAAGTCTACTGCTGTTCCGCATGACCCACTCAGTAAGACTTGGATAACACTGGGAAAGCGTGCCCACTGGGGACGCTGTGGAGACCACAACCTGAAGTCACTGGGATGGCTCCGGCCTAAGTAGGGGAGAGACACATCTAGCAGGGACAGCAGAGCGGGCTCTGCTGAGGGAAAGACACGGGCTTACATAGGAAGGCTACCGTGGACATTACACATATGGGGCCGCCGTAGGCGTCACAACATATGGAACCCAGCTTAGCAGAGGCAGTATGCGTGCTTAAGCCTAGCAACGCACACTCCGCAATGTCCGAAGCCGCAAGGGGTGGAGGGCTGGAGGGTCCTTCGCCAGTAGGACCGCAATCTCCGCCCGAAGCACAGGAGCATCGTTCGCATCCACGCAAGGGAAATGGATGCCCCTGAACACTGGGGGACGCCGGGCGAACTAAATCGCATAGCCGGGACGGGAGGCGCGGGTTGCCCCTAACCCTAACCCTAACCCGGACACAGTAGCATCGCGACGGCGTGCTCATCCCCAAGTACCCCTTAGCTGTACCGCCATCCAGGATGGTGAAGGCGGAGGAGGGACCTGACCGGTTTCGGACAGAAAAAGGTGTCCTCCACAATCTAGTCACCTCCTCATGCACCTCCGGAAAGAAAGGAACCGGGGCAGAGCGCTGAGAACCAGCACGGGCTGCCCTGAGAAACCAATCGTCCAGCCGGGAAGGTTCGGGACACGGCGGAGGATTCCACTCGAGCCCGACACTCCCGGCAGCCCGGGAAAGCATGGCTGTCAATTCTGGATTGGGCTCGGAAACGCCACTCTCCCAGAAGGGGCAGCGCATCCGAGCCTTCATCTCCAGATGACTCAAACCCACCTTCCGATGCCGCGATCGACATCCAGGGTATGGACATTGAGAGAGTGGACTCTTATAAGTAGCTAGGTGTTCACCTGAACCACAAACTGGACTGGACTCTCAACACGGATGCATTGTACAGGAAGGGTCAGAGCAGGCTCTACCTCCTGAGGAGACGGAGATCTGGATGGGGTGTGTTGGTACCCTGTCTGTCACACCTGAAACTTGAATCTCCTGAACTTCTCCAATCAGTTGATCATTTCTAATCCATTTATGCTCTAATATCTGCTCTAACGTCAGACGTTTAGTTGGATCCAGGGTCAGGCACTGGCTAATCAGATCCATGCATTCTGTACACATTTTATAAAGGAGAGAGCAGGTTAGTCATGACATGTCTATGAAAACATGATTAATATAATGTAAAATATTCCTTATCTTTAGTTTAAAGGTGAAGTATATATTTTCCGTGGTACATGAATGGCAAACTAATAGTAGTCAATGAACAGAAAACTGTGAATATATTTTATGAATCCAACATACTTCACCTTTAACCGTTTTTGTACAGAGCTTTTGCTTTACGTGTGTTTATCAAAGTTATCAATATTATTCCCTCACCTTTGGATAAGTTGGAGTTCTGAAATGTAACTTCGGCTTCTATGATTTCCTCTGCATTGCGAAAAGGAGGACATCCGTACACCATCTCGTATAACAACACCCCTAGAGACCAGACATTCGCTGGGACGGCGTGAAATCGAGACTCTGTGAAGGCTTCGGGTGGGGAGTAAAACAGCACTCCTGTAAGCAAGACATTTGCGCATTGTTGAGCAATTTTTTCAAAGCGTCAAATAATCATTAAGTCACTACATCCAGTGTTTCCACACTCCCAAAATGCTCACCAATGTATATGCTGCTGTCATAGCCGTCACTACTGAGTAGCTGACCGGAGCCAAAGTCTATCAGTTTGAGCTCCAACGTGTTTTTCTTCAACAGGAAATTGTCCGGATGAACGTCGTTATGAAAAACACCACGTTCAATGCAGTGTTGTACCGCCACCACAGCCTGTCTCATGATGGCCCGTACGGTTGATTCGTCCAGTGGAGGATTACGAATGATGAAGTCCAGCAAGCTCTCACAGGGTTCAGGGAACTCCATTATGAGTGTGAATTTTCGAGGATGTTCAAACCAATCGTAGAGTTGTATAACGTAGGGGCTTATGGGTTCTTGCCTCATCATTAGCAGCAGAGCCACTTCTGTAATGAGAGGTTTGGGATGGCCAGGCTAGAGAAAAGTAGAAGACAGAAGGTTAAAAATCTGAAGAAAACGTATCAATTTTAAATGTACTTTTCTCAACAGAGCTTATTTGTCTATTATATTTACACCTAACGCTTCTTACAGGTGTATTAACGACAGTAATCAGCACTTAAACAACTAAACACACATTCAGTTTATGGCCAACTTACAATATCAAGATAAATATCGTCGATTGTCCTGCGCATCCTCTTGATGGCAACCTGCAAATAACGAAAAAGAAACACAGAATTCAATAACAGTAACCATATTCAAGCGTGAGACGTTGCACACAACATTTATGACGTTGAAGTGCAAAATGTTCGTACAATTCAGTTTTACCTTTTTGCCATCAAATTTTCGTGTTCCCTCGAACACTCTTCCGTATCCTCCGTATCCAAGCATCTCTCCCGAGTCATAGAGAGACTCAAAGGAGTCTGAAAAACAAAAAGAGAAATATGAGAAATATATGAGAAATATATCAGTGCTGGTCGTGATGAAAAAATAATATTAATATTCCCTGAAAACAAGCCTCAAGATAATCTTTGGTGGAAAACCAGACGATAATACGGTTTAAAACAATGTTTGGGAAATAATGACAGCAGATTTACCATTATTTGGCATGAAGCCGGAGTGATCGGGATCAGGTGATGATGGATCAGGATCAGGATCGGGATCAGAATCCATTGGAGGAACAAAAGGCTCCACAATATCCACAGCACTACTGTCACAACAGCAGAGGAAGGGACTCTTCATCGCCTTCCACACGTTCCTGAAGAAAGAACGAATTCTTTCCATCTTCTTACGTTTCGCTGGTTTTTCTGAAACAAAGGGGGAAAAATTATTTGTGCGTATTTGACCATTCAAGCACAATAATGCTCAGATGCTGTCTGAGAAGCGGCTTTCTGTGTGTTTTCCGTCGACTTCATGGCTTATTGCTAACAAAACTTTCGCTGAGAAACTTCAAACGTGACCTTAACTTGCCACAAATTTTAGCAGTCATCATTTCAGTCTCACCTGTGGAGCTCTTGTTCACAGGAGAAGCCTCTGTGGCACCCTGAGCAGTCAGGGCATTTGAGGTCTTCGCTGGCTCGACGGGAACTTGACCTGGCAGCGGAGGACTTATCCAGTCGAGGAAGCTGTCGGACCCGGACAAACTCCTGTTGCTGCAACTGCTCTGTTCATATGAGCTGTCCGATCCATCGTTACTTGACAGCGACTCGACGCTGCTGCAAAGGCTCGGCAACCCACACAACCACCTTCCAACATTGCCCGCAGAGGGGGGTAGAGATGGGGAGGACATGTTGCCCGCTGAAGGAAATCTGGAAATCGCGTGAAAACACCGAAAACGCACTGGAAACTGTTGTCTAATCGCTGTAGTACACACTATAAAGCCTACACACCGCGTTTAGTATACACTGTTTCAGTCTCTGGAAATCGGCACTCGACAATGTCTCTCACACAAAACAACTGAGAGATTCTCCTTGTGCGCGCAGATTTATAGAAGGCAGTTGTTATGACATCATAGTGCATTTTTGACATCATAGTGCATTTTTCAAAGAGTAAAAGAACTGAAGAACTTGACGTCCTCGCGCTCAAACCGCTGAGAGGAGCGGAAGCGCGAGCGCGTCTAAACACATAACGTTTGAGCAATTATATCACATTTAACTTCGTTAATGTAATATAATATTAAAATCGAACATTGTCTCTGTTATCAGTTAATGCACCTGAGCTAACATAAACAAATAACGGTAACCTGAGCCAGGACGCCGACGGACTGAAGCTTGTTTGTTTACATCATTAAAAAGACTCAACATTCAATTTTTAATCTTTGCTTTACTCTGAATATGGTATAGTGACCGTGATTTGTTAATATGCGTCAGGAATTATGAATATGAAAAACGGAGTCGATACCTTTGAAACAGGAGCGTCCGCCACACCCACTGAGGAAAAACTCATGTGAGATCGTCATCAATCTTGACAAAGCATCCTCTGGGCTTTTAACTCATTTGGAGAAATATTGATGATTTATAGGAGTAATATTAATTTTTTTTTTTTACCCAAAAAGCGCCGTTTTAATCATTACGAGCGCTGGATACTCTGATGTATGTGTTTTCAATTAATACATGCAGCCAGAGGGCGCTCCGTGCACATTTAGTCCACAAATGGAATTGAAAAAGAACAGGAATACCATATGACAGTCCAGGAACTAACAGAGGCTTCCAGAGATCGCTACAAGATGCAGATAGACACTTTTGAAGACAATAAATACACGATTGTGACGATATATTGTCTATCTGTGTTCTTCATGCCATGTCGGGTATTTCCATAATAATAGATTATATTTATAATGCAATGCTAATCGGATAGCTTTTCTCATTGTGCAGAATGCCATAAAATAATGTATTTTCGGTCAGATTTTTTGATCCGAAGCCACATTACATCACACTGAAAAAACTAACATGTCAAATTTACTTAATAAAACCCTCGTAACAATTTGCACTAACACTTAAGTAAAATTTTCTGCTTTAATTTTAGGTAAAACACACTTTCCAGAATCAAGTAAAATCTATGTATTAATTGAATACTATTTATTAAGTAAATATTACTAAATTCTATTTAAGGTAGGATTTATATTTATTCTAAGCATTTAGATAAAGTCTATATATTTCTTTAAATACTAACATACATCGGTCCTTAAAACATTAAGTAAATTTTATTTACTGTTATAAGGTAGGTTTAATTTAATATTCCAATTAATTTATTAAACTTATGTAATTAAATATTACTAAAAATATAAGTTTTGTCTGCATTTTAATAAAACACACAGCGTAGATAAAATCAATTTATTTTGTTCCAACATTAAACTTTCAGTTAAATTTAAAATAGTCTAAAACAATTAACATGGCACTCTAGACTAGTGCTCTAAAAATGACAGAAAAAAAGACAAGATGCTTCAGTTGGCACAAAGCTGAAAACAAGTCTTCCCACCACTGTTCACAATGGTGAAACTAAATTCAAAAGCAAAACTGCTAATTATGTAGATAAGTGAAAAGAAAAACATTATGTCTGTAAAAAAAATAGTCCAACAGAACCTGGAAGACTTTAAACTTAGTTGGGGAGTACTGGCATCCAAAAATGTGTACTTGCAATGGCAAAAACATTTAATAAAAAAACTTCGCCTTTAAAGCTTGTACTTTTGGAGACAGCTTAATCGCATCCAATTCAAGAAAAAGTTTCTGAAACACCTTGAAACTGTAACGCAGTCCTCTGGGGTATGGAAGGTTGAGAAAATTCTTTTCATCCCAGAGCTGTCCTCTTTATATTATTAACAATTATTGTAGGTGTTATAATTTACTTATAAGGCTGTTTTTTTTTTAAACCAACATTTATTTGGAAACCTGCATGTCCTTTATTGTGTGTATTTATATTTATTTATTTTTTTATTTATATTTTCTGTACATTTCAGTGGTTGACAAATTTTGCTTCAATGACAGTTACTGTAACTTTGAAATGTGGAATTAAAACGCCAAATGGAAATTTAATCAATCATTATTCTTGTTAAAACTGCATGCTATAAATATAAAAAATATATATACATTAAGCGGCGGCAGATCGCTCGAAAGTAGCGTTTGCCTCCTACGGGCCGCGTAAGGGCAGCCCTTCGGTATAACGAAGGCGAAGGCGGCTGCCACAAGCGGTGCGCCCGCAAACGTGTTTGCGATTTCGCCTTTCTGACACTTCTACTGCCTCTGCAGCCCCGCCGGTGGTCTGCCGACTCATTGCTATCTGGGAATGAGTCCCATAAGCAGGGCACAAGCTTCAGCAGTATTGTGGCATCCCAGCAAGATCTCCTAGCCTTCTAGAATAATGGATACATCCACTGGATCCTTTCCATCAGCTCCATGTACAACCAGAATCTTGAGGGTGTGTTGTGTTGTGTTGTGTCACTGCAGTTGTCCTCCTGCAAAATTTAGACAAACTAAATTACTTGGATTTTACTGAAAAAGCTAAACTGAAGTAATACAGTATAGATTACGCTAAACTGAGTCAAGCCGATTTTACAGCGAGCCAGGTTTAGTAAAACATTAGTCAAACATAGCATAACAGCCAAATAATGTTACCATTAGCCATAAGTTTACTACTTGACTGTGGTTCTTTTGGTCCTAAAGGGCAACACTCCTGAAGAGTCTGTCTCCAACCTAACACCTGATTCTGCTAATTAATATTCTACTAGACAGACTAGAAACTTTTAGGCAGGTGCACTGAGGCCAGTTGGAGCTAAACTCTGCATGACAGTGGCCCTCCAGAACAGAATTTGGACATCCCTGCTTTAAGGATAACCTGTACATAAGGGGTGGGAACCCTGGTCCTGGAGTCAGTGTCCTGCAGAGTTTAGCCCCAACCAGCTCCAACAAACATGCTTTGAAGTTTTTAGTAGACCTTGATTTTCTGGATCAGGTGTATTTGATTAAAGGAACACTCCACCTTTTGGAAATAGGCTCATTCTCCAACTCCCCCAGAGTTAAAAAGTCGAGTTTTACCGTTTTTGAATCCATTCAGCAGATCTCCAGGTCTGTTGATAGCACTGAATCCAATTAGACCAGTAGCATCGCGTTCAAAAATGACCAAAGAGTTTCAATATTTTTCCTATTTAAAACTTGCCTCTTCAGTAGTTACATTGTGTACGAAGACCGGCGGAAAATGAAAAATTACGATTTTCTAGGCCAAAATGGCTAGGAACTATACTCTCATTCCGACATAATAATCCAGGACATAGGCGCAGTGATATCACGCAGTGCACAGTTCCTGGATTATTACATTGGAAAGAGTGTATAGTTCCTAATCATATTGGCCTAGAAAATCATAACTTCCCATTTTCTGCCGATCTTAGTACACAATATAACTACAGAAGCGTCAAGTTTTAAATAAAATGCTAATAGTGCTATCAACTGAAGGCATTCAGAAACGGTACAGAAACTTTTTAACTCTGGGGAAGTTGGAGAATGAGCAGGCCCTCCAGGAGCATTGGTTCCCCACCACTGGTGTACGTTACGGTAATACAATTTTAACATTTTTAACATGATATTGAATAAAAAACACTTTACCTGGCAATCTTCAAACAGTTCCTCTTCTTTCTCGCCAAGGTACAGCATGAGGCTCCGGATAACAGCATCACGTCTCATCTCAATGTTTTGGTTCTGTGAATAGATAATTATTTTCAATAGATAACCAATATCCATAGAAAACAAACTACCAAGTGATAATACAACGGCACACACATGCAAGGAGCAGAGATTTGAGCGAAGACTACAAGAGAAAAGCCTGGAAAGTTGGAGTCTGTCTGGTGGTTGCTTTTGTAACGTGTTAAGCTTTTTTTCAAAATATTTACTTTGTTGCCATTCTTTGCTGTTTAAACTACTAAATATATCTACACTACATATATTACATATTGTGCAGCAATTAAGGTATGTCTGGATATTTCACATCACTGGGTTTAAATCTAAGACTTAAACAGTGTTTTCAGCAAAAAGACAGAAGTAACATTTTTATGCTGCAATAATTTAACAGACTGTAATGGAAACTGCATAATGACACATCCCAAATGCTTTAAACTTAGTTACATCTAAAGGTGATTGGTGTCAACATTTAAAGTTGCCTTTAAATGTTTCGCTTTCTTGTCTTTACTTTTAACCCAATCAGTCTTATCAAGTCTGGATCCATGCCCAATTTTTGACTGCTGATGATATTTTGCAGACAGCTAAGACCCAATAATTGACCTCTACAATCATTCAAGACCTCATCTGTGCTGTGTAAAGTACTATATAAATAAAAGTGATTAAAACTGTATGTGTGAGAGACAGACCACATTCCTGAAAAAAGTGAACAAGCACAATTTAACAAACACACCCGACTCAGTATGTCCATGTACGGCCTCAACTCGGTGCCCACTACACCTCCCTTGAGCTTCATTAGAGTAATCATTTTTGGTGTGTAGGCGTCAAGCCTGTTCATGAAGCTCTGTTCCAGGGAAATCGTAGTTAGTCTCATAAATTCTTCTTTTATCTGAAATGACAAGAGATCAATATTTAAATAACACTTTTAAATGATTGTTTCTGGCCAAACAAGAGGGCTTCACAAAGGGAATACATTTACATACCTCAGCTGCACAAAATAAGGCAGGCCATCTCTCCTTGAAGTCTTCAACAGCTGGACTACCACTCACAACCTCAAGCCTTCGTTTTGAGGTCTTAACTTTGCAATATTTGCATGGCCAAGACATAAGATAAAAGTGCCATGCGTCTGGGAGATTTCCTAAATGCAGTCAACCTGTAAATGAACAAACACAATTAGTTATATTAAAACAACAGAATTAATAAAAATACATTACATTTAAAGTAGAAAATTACATGAGAACTAATTCATAAACAGAAGCTGAAATACAAGCATGAGTTGTATTCTGATGTGATGCTTCTTAATGTCTAGGTAACAATGAAATAAGTTTATTTAAACACGTAAGTCAATATCAGAGCTTTTCAGACACTTTCTGGACTGAACAAATTTATCAACCTATTGCAATAGTTTAAGTACAAAAAAAGTTAAATCTCCAGTTATGTAGATTCTAAATCTTAGATGGCGTATAATGATTAAAACGATGCTGCTAAATTTCGAAGTATTTGTTCTACACTATTACTATTTGTAAAGATATCACCAATATTTTTTAACATAGTTTAACCAAATCTTTTGTCATTTTTTATTCTCAGTTTTGTAATATATCTGAGAAGAAACGCTTGTGTAATCCACAGATTACCGTAAACTGTAGAAAGTATATAAACGTTATTGTGCTTTTCATCCAGAAATAAAACGCAGCTCCTTGTAACATTAGGGGCCGTTCACATATCGCGTCTTTTCCGCGCGCATATTCATTATATCCTATGTAGGTGCGCGGTAACCGCGCGCAAAATGGAAGCGACGCGGCCGCGACGCGCATGCGGTCCGGCGCGCTCGTTTTTTCCATGCGCGCCTGTGCCGCGGCGAGATGAGAACATCTCAACTTTTCAGAATGCCGCAAGCGCACCGCGGGTCACGTGACAAGAGCTCTTGGACAAGTTTGTGAAATTCTCCATGTTTTTTACGTTTTTGAAGGATAGGGTGCACCCAAACACTGCGGGAGTTTTTCTTCTCCATAAATAAATCCTGTACAAGAGCAACCGCAAGGGCTTTTCGGTGAGGGGAATCCATTTAAACTTCTGCGTAGTAGTGGAGAGTGTTGTTCATGGTTGCATAGCAACCACAGACGCAACAGAAGCGCGAGCTCCTGAACGCTTGCAAAAGAAGGAGGAAGCGACGCGGCCGCGCTTTCCACGCGTTTTTAGGCGCGATATGTGAACGGCCCCTTATGCGTTTAGGGCAATTTTGGTTGGTACAATAATCTCAAGGCAAATCGTGCTATAGTCACGAAATGTAGGTCTATAGTTTATTGATTCGTTTTCACACAATTTTTTCCGTGTCACTCAGCACGATTTATTTCATGTAATGTTTTGAAAGACGTGGTAAGTGTAACCTGATCGCAATAAATGCAAATTTCGAATCAGCGTCTTTTAACATAATTCACAAATTCATAATTCTAACACAAATTTCTTTGGTTTTAAACGGAGTTCTGTATGAGACTGCAGGCCTAGGTTAATGTAACCTCGAGTTAACATTACTAGAGTTACACAACAAAGTCAATCGGACTTTTAAAATTCTCATGGACCTATACATTGTCATAAATTGCTACAAAAAAGCAATAACTTACCGTAAACAATAACTTTGCATCCAGGCGAGACAATCCCAACAGCACGTATGGCGGCGATCTCAACCGTCTGTCTCGATTCAAAACGCGCGCATGTGATTCAGTCACGTGGATGTGAACGTGCTAAAATTTTAAATTAAAATTGACTCCGTAATTTTAGGTTTATGTGCAATGAATTTAAAACAGTTAAATAATATCAGAAAATGTATAATACAATTTACTGTTCCCACACAGTTCATTTTTTTTTACATGAATTAATTGTGTATTTATTTAAATTTTTACTTAGAAATTCTAGTTCTCAATGAATTGTAATATTACAATGTAAAAATTATGACAGTAAATCTAGTATATATTACTATACCTCAAAGTTTGTTTTCTCAGAAGTTTATTTAAAATACTCGACTTGTGATATAAAGTAAGTTTGGAGCAAAAACTTGGTTTTGATTTCATAAATTGCCATGTATTGATGGTATGCTAAGATACATGTTAGTAGATGCACCTGTCATCTGTTAACGAATCATTTTTAAAAGTAAAGCTCACTGAAATGTTTCTTTTTTCATGAAGGGCATTTGATACAGTTTCAAAGAAGGTGAAGTGAGAAGTTTAATGAAAGAAATGATTAAGTCTGCGTGAATAGAACATCGTCAGTAATTATAACAGAGACAAAAGAAAAGAATAATTAGAGCATTAGAGATAATTGAATTGGTGCACTGAAATTGAATGGGGCAGTTTTGCACCACAAAACAATATAGAGACCATACACTGAATGAGTGCTTGCAAGATGGCTGTAAACATTAGTTAGCATTTTAGAGTCTTCTCAAAATAAAATCACATGACATGATCTTAAAAAACATTGAATAAAACTCTAAAAGTTTTATTTTTATTTAAAAAAAGATTGTTAAACTCTGTAACAAATGTAGGTTATTAGTGAATATTAGTTAATGCATTTACTTGCCTTAACTAATGGGAGCTTATAGACAAGTGTAACCAAATATTCTTGGAAACCAAATGTAATTCATCAATACTAAGTGCTACTGAAGCTTGTCTTAAAGGAAGTTTTTAATTTAAATGTAAAAAAGTGGCAAAATAGGCTATTCAGCCTACAGTCAAATACAGAAGTTCATATTAATGAATTAATTGAGGCTTTTGTACATTTGTAATCATTTTAACTGCAGTGAATTATTTTTACTGAACTGCATCTGCATAACAGCTTCATACATTACAGTGAGGAAAATGGTTATTCGATCCCCTGCTGATTTTGTAAGTTTGACCACTTACAAAGAAATGAAGGGTCTATCATTTTTATGGTACGTTTAACGGATAGAGACAGAATGTCAAGCAAAAAATCCGGAAAAAATACGATATAAAGGTTATAAATTGATTTGCATTTCAGTGAGTCAAATAAGTATTTGATCTCCAAGCAAAACTCTTGCTGGCAAGAACAGAGGTAAGACATTTCAGGAGGGATTTTGGTCCACTCCTCTTTACAGATCCTCTCTAAGGATCCTCCTTAAGGTTTCTTGGCTGTCACTTGGCAACTCAAAGTTTCAGCTCACTGCACAGACTTTCTATAGGATTGAGGTGTGGAGACTGGCCACTCCATGACCTTAATGTGCTTCTTCTCGAGCCACTCCTTTGTTGCCTTGGCGGTACATTTTGGGTCCTTGTCACGCTGGAAGACCCATCATTCGTGACCCATCTTCAGTGTTCTGGCTGAGGGAAGGAGGTTCTCATCCAGAATTTTACTGTAAATGGCCATATCCATTGGCAGCTCAATCCTGTGAAGTCGTCCTGTACCTTTAGCGGAGAAACAGCCCCAAAGCATAATGTTTCCACCTCCATGCTTGACTTTAGGGATTGTGTTCTTGGAGTCATAGTCCGCATTTCCCTCCGTTCAAACACACCAGTCGAGTTGATGCCAAAGAGCTCATGTGACCACAGCACGTTCTCCCAAACCTTCTCTGAATCATTTAGATGTTCAGATGGGCCTGCACATGTGCCCTCTTGAGCAGGAGGACCTTGCGGTGATTGCAGGATTTCAATCCATCCTGGAATACTGTATTACCAATGGTTTTCTTGGTGACTGTGGTCCAAACTGCCTTGAGATCATTAACAAGCTCCTCCCATGGAAGTTCTGGGCTGATCCCTCACCTTTCTCATGATTATCCTTACCTCATGAGGCGAGATCTTGCATGGAGCACCAGACATGATGGTTATTTTGTATTTCTTCCATTTCTGTATAATCGCACCAACAGTTGTGTCCTTCTCAAGCGTCTTGTTAACGGTCTTATAGCCCATTCCAGCCTTGTGCAGGTCTACAATCTTGTCTCTGACATCCTTTAACAGCTCTTTGGTCTTGCCCATGGTGGTGGAAAAGTTGGAATAGAAGATACAGATTCTGTGGACAGGTGTCTTTTATACACATACCAAGCTGACATAACAAGAGCATTACCTGATTTGACCATGTCAAGAGTGTGGGTGAGGTTTAGGGGTGGGGTCAGGTGAAGGGGATGATTTTCATTGGATGATTTATAAACACCCACAAATTCAGAAACGCCGCTTTTGTTCCTCAAGAGACCTCATACTCAGAGCGTCTGTCCGATTCACTTCTCTTCTGAAGATTATGAGATCGTTATGAAAAATATCATGAAATTAACTGCGTCTACAAAGCAGGAATAAACACTGTTGCTGCAGTGAAAGATTGAGAAGGCAACTGAAAGAAAGTATCTGACTATCAATGCATGTGAATCAAACAAATAGGCCTTATAATTAATATAGATTCACAAAGACCTCAAAAGAATACATGTAAGCTTAACCTGTTTTAAAGCTTTGTATATTAATGCATGTATTATATTTATTTATATTTAAAGTTTAATATTGTCAATTAATATAATAATTATATGAAACATAATTATATAAATATTCATATAAACATAATAAATGATTAGCAACAAAAGATAAGAAATTTTGTTTCTAAAATGTTTTCACTATAAACTGATTTAATTGGGAGCGAGAGATACGGGGTGAGTGGCTTTATTGCATCAGATACAGGTCACTTTACTCAGCCATCTTGAACTAACCTGGGTAGAAACTGAAACCGGCTTTGTGCAACAGGCCACAGGAGAACTTTCTTAAAGTGACAGGACTAATCTGTGTTCCACATGGGCACATAACCAATCTGTGGGAGGCAGAATTCTTGCTGGGTCGTAAGTCGTATTTTCAATTTATAACATTTATATAATGTGTTTTTTCTGGATTTTTTTGTGTGCTAATATTCTTGTTCAAATGATTATTTTCCCCACTGTATATATGACCCACTGTATATATGTTCTTCTCAGAGCAGCTTTCATTAGGCTGCATCGAATCATTTTGAGTAGTGGCTTTATTGTGTGAGTTGTTACAGTTCACAGCATCAGTTATGTGCAGTTTTAGCTTATATTTAGCACAAAAACTGGGTATCATTATTTAATTGCTTTAATCGGCGTCATCTTTTTCCTCTATAGTTGTATCACTATAACTATTGCCTCTACTAAGGGTTTGGGATTGATTATGCACAAACCCCTAACCCCAGTAATAAACATGATGCTTCTGATCACAAATAAGGACAACGTCGTTTCTTTATTTTCTTTATACAAGGACCCTTTAAATAAGCTCACATGTAAAAGACAACATAATGAGAGAGCACAGGAAACCCTCACACCCAACCATAGCTTTAATAGCAGGAATCAGACTGCAACACAATGGCTGGTTAAATATGGATCAGGAAAAAAAGATTGCATACACCATAACAACCTTTCCCATCTTCAAATAAAATATCATTGCTTTTCTGTATCTATACACACTTTGCCTTCCGATCAAGACAGACATCTTTACAGAGTCTTGATGAAGACTTCCTTTTCAACTGTGAAAATATCTTTAAAAAAAAAAAAAGAAAGTTATGCAACAAGATCTAAAAACAGAAGTGATGTCATGAGCTGTCTCAGTGCTCTCAATGAGCTGCATTTAATGACAGCAGGGTTTTACAAAACATTTTCAAGAATAATCTCAGTTATTAGTATCAGCATCCTTAAGGAATCCACATATAATCTGAATAAACAAAATCATTCTAACATTAGAAGGTCATAGGTACTGTAACACTTAGCAATAAAAGTGATTAAGACAAGCGTACAGTGAATGGGATAGTGCACCAACACTGTTGTCTCATTTTAGTGAGCCAAAATGAAGTGAAGCCATCTTGACCTAAAAGCATCCTTTTAGGTCCGTTTGACGGTGTCAGGAATACATGATACACAAACTGAGCTCAGACCTAAGGTGCTCACTGGAGACTGCCCCGTGATTTCGTTTTGCCCTGACCCCTATATATGTACACCAACCTCACTGGACTGTGTGAACAACCCAGAAGCCCAATATATGATCACTGTGACTGTACAATTGCAGCTATTGACTTGATGGTTGCATTCACAACAGCATTTGCAACAACGGGAACATCTCTGGCCACTCTCTGGATGGGTGGAAAGTTGGGTCCTTCCAAGGTATCCAGAATACCTGCAAACAGGAAAAAACAATGACAAAACGGCAATAAGTCCTGTAAAGGCCGTGACAGTGACACACCAAGCTGACGTCAAAGAACTAGCAGCAACGAATGGCGATTGTGTTGTTTGGTCGTTTAAAGCATGTTATTAATGTCATTTTCCCATTTTTCGTGACCTTTAATCTAAAGTGAGAATTATTTACTCTTAATAAATCAACTAACAATTCCTATACTACGAGCTAAAACAATAATAATTGTGTTAATTACAGTGACAATGAATATTTGTATATGAGCCATTCTACAGAATTTGTGCAAACTGCTGTCCCACAACTAAAAAACACATTTAAAAAGCATTCAAGTATTCAAATTTAAGATGTTTACTGAGATCCTTCTATTATCTATTGAATGCTACAATAAAATGTAAAATATCAGTAAGCTTAATATATAAAATCATCATTTATTGAGTACTTTCAATTGTGAGGTGGCAGTCCCGAACCCCAACCCCTAAATTTTAACTTGTGAAAATGATATTGAAATCATTTTTGATATTGTTGTCTTTAAAAATATATTTTTGATTAAAAAAAAAAAAAAAAGTTAAAAAAAAAATATTTTATGTTTTATTTTTAAATCATGAAACTTAATGTAAAAACTGTGTCACTACCAAAACAGTGTATGATTTTAAACCGATTTTAAACACATTTTTGATCAGGAAATACTCCTGTGTCCCTCCCTCTCACAGCCTCTCTTTCAGAGTAGACAGGTTCCATCATTTTGAGTTAAATGTGTTCACAAGTCTGAAAAATGTGTGTAAGATTAAGGAATGTCACTACCAAACACCTTTTTTCTGCAATTAAGCAAACGTTTTTGTGTGCTATTCCATAAAATGTAGTTTTTATGCGTGTACAACTGCTCAGAACTATGTTAGGCGACCACAAGCTGATTATCATCTTTGAGCTAGACTCAAAAGTATCTAAAATTGTCACTACCGAAACAGTTGAGACCAAAACATGTGGTAAAGTTTCGGTTGTGACATCATTGTTTTTTGAGTGTTATTCGATAAAATGGTTTTTTTTTCTGTGTACAACTGTTCAGAACTGTGCTAGCTAAACATGTGCTGATTAACATCTTTAAAATAGGCTCAAATATATCTAAAATTGTCACTACCGAAACATGTCATCATTGTTTTGGTAGTGACAAGAGAAAGCATAAACATGGCTTTGTGCCTGAACAACACAATATCACAAAGGGTTAGGGTGTGTTTGGACCTTCTAGCTAAACATGTGCTGATTAACATCTTTGAGCTAGGCTCAAATATATCTAAAATTGTCACAACCGAAACAAGTCATCATTGTTTTGGTAGTGACAAGGGAAAACATAATCCTTTATTTGGGTGAAATAAGCAATTTTAGAACAGTTATGCAAATCATTAGTATTTTACTATGTTTTAGTAGTGTTTTAGTATGCGAGCTAAAATTCTGGAATGTGATGTGGCAGTTTACTGTCACTACAGAAAATGTGCATTCACGACTGAAACATGGCATGTTTTGTCAAAAATAAAGTTATTGAATTATCAACTAAGATGCTATTATAGTGTTTGGTTCAATGTATATTCAAACTAATGAATCCTTCACTTTGAAATCAGTATTATAAACTTGTAAACATGCCTTTTACAAGGAAAGATTGGATTCAAAATACAACAAATTACACTTAAATTACTGTAATTAAATTACACTTGAAATATTGTTAAAATTGTAATCGTTATCGATTTACCTGTAGAAACTTTTTTTTTTTTTTTTTTTTTTTTTTAAATAGGTCAATGTAGCCAGTCTTATTAAATCATTTATCATTGTGTTTCGGTAGTGACAAATTTGGGGAGAGGAAAAATATTCCAAAACTTTCTGAAAATACAATATGGGAATTAACTGCACAATAACTAAAAAATGTGTGCCTTGGATCTTGTACAATTTGCATAAAAAAAAAATGTGTGGAAAACTGCGTTCCCAACTCTGACTTTGAATCAATTCTGTACACTGGCCCATATAGCCCATTAACTATTAATTATTATATTAATATGAATTAACTATAAATGTTAATGTTAAAATTACTGTATTAACTATAAATTAATAGTTTGTTAATAACTCATAAGTACTTTATTACTGCATACTTATTATAAAGTGTTTACTGAAACTAGGACTGCAGATGTACAAACCATAAACAAAGCAGCACTATTTAGAATATCAATCATGTTGATCACTTTCTTCATTTCAGGCGGCTCATGTTATGAAAATATTTGCATATTGGAACGCTCAGGAAAGATGATGTAAAATTAGAACAGCCTTCTGTCTGTGCCTGCGGCTGCATTACACTTTCTCATTGTTCCTCATTTTGATGGATAATGTCGTAAAAATTCCATCACAATCTATTATTATCCGTCATTTTAATTTTCTTATTTTAATGATAAAAATACATTTAATAGCTTTTGTTTTCGCTCACATTTTAATTTTTAATCATGATCTTACAGAACAAGCATATAGGCTAGATTATGCATTTATATTTTTTATGAACAGAACATGAACAGAGATTGTGCATCACATTTCATCTTTGACACGACACAAAGCAGATGTTTTTTTCCACAGTGACAGCCACTAAAACATGCCCTTTGTGCCTGAATAACGCAAATTCATGAAATACAATTATGATTAAACCATGAACAAAACATGTAAAAAATGAACTGAACTTCCTGTATCTGCCTGAACTCAAACCTTCCTCCTGGTCCATATAGACTTAAACTGGGTGCTAAATGGCGTCCAGCTCCCCCTCTCTGGTCATCATGGGTTATGCTTAACCTAGTCCAGCTCCACCTCTGTGGATCTAATAGGTGGAGGGATAGAGCTTTGGGTAGAGTTAGGGTGTGTTTGGACCTTCTAGCTCCACCATATTACATCTACAGAGGACTTCACGCTCCCTGAACCTGCCACACTGAGTTACAGGTACGATAGATCAGTGTAATCTGTCAAAATGACAGAAATTTGGTGAATGTGACCTCTGGTCTGTGCTGTCTTGACCTCTTTTCTCGCTTTCACCACATCTGTTTTTATTCTCATGCACTGACTTGTTTGAGCAACTGAACAGCCAATCAGAGTGATCTCTCTCACAGTTGGCCCCAAAGGCGATTTGATGTGCTGAAACAGGTAAACTGCCGCCGATGTGAGCCCGACTACAGCCGATGTGGAACAACACAAAAACTGCCCTGACAGACGCACACTGACAGCTTGATGCGTCACGGACTTAATAGTAGCCCAATAGCTTAGGCTTTTGATAGCTTTGTGATCTTGTCACTTTCAGACATTTTGCAGTTTTTGAAGGGGACTTAGTACTAACAATGAAAGCTCATTCCAGCTTAGACTAGAGCCGGAAAGTGGGACTTAATTCAATGTGTGACAATCTAGAGTAATACAGATGTAAGACACAAGATTTTGGTTATACTGTTCACCCACAGGTAAGAATTACTGCGTGTGCACCATGTTTCAGACGAATGAATGTTTTCAAACTGGCCTCATTTTGATGGGCTAAAAATAGAAAGGACCAAAAACACAGAGGTGCTTAATTGTCTCTAGATTTAAGAGGGAATTTCAATTACTAAAGGTCACAAAAAGGCCTTGAAGACATTCTCATGCAGCATCTATTTCATTATTTTGGATAACACATTTAGGCTATGTGAACTCAGTAAGCAATTCAGCATTACAGTGATGTATTTTAACAGTCCTATTGTTACTTTTCTTGACCCTGTAAAGCTTGACAAATTAAATAATAGTACATTAGGCTCTTATGGCTCATACAGTATGATATAGTGAGAATATAGAGCTCATACTTGAAAAGGAAAAAACTCCTCAAACTGAGCAAAAATATGCAATTCGATGCAGTTGCTGATATTTATAAGACCAAAAAGTAAGAGGAAATACTGATGGCTTATAATGTAAATCACTAAATCATTCACAGTAGGCTTTTTATGGTTAAAGTATTTTGGACTGAACAGCTCTTGCCGCAAGAGTTATAGATTTACTATATATTTGTATATTTATTTTATATATATATATATATATACACATTTTTATTTGGACATTAACATTTCCTAAAAACTGTGTCATTAAACTATGATTCCTCTTTGTCTGGCGACCCATGATGAGACTACTAATAGAGATAGTTTGAACAGAGAATCAGTTTCATCGACTTGATTCAAAACTTTTCCTCTGCATCATCATCATCATCACTCAAAAATACTAGATGTCTCGGCATGCTTCAAAAAATGTTTTATATAAAATATGTTTGTAAATACTGCCGTTTTTACTTTTAAATACCGATGTATTGCTATATTAGAGCATAATAAAAATAATTAAAAAAAGTCCTGTTTTTGTTTTTCAGGGTATTGAATGTTTTTTTTTTGTTTAATCAAAATCCAATAATTTTTAGCTTTATCGCCCAGTCTTAAGTCTTACCTTCAACCATCTTATGGTAAGCAAAGTGCAGGTAGAGCAGAAAGAGCATGTGAAGAGCAGTCAGTGTGCCGCACAGGATGAGGCGAGGAGTCTGACCAACGGTACGGGAGATGAGCACAGCCACCTGAGAGGAAGACACAAACACGAGGAAGGTGACTACACATCTTATAGTGATACATGCGTAATTTTTCCATTGGTTCCTTTTTTCTTTACCATGCGTAGAGTAGAGAGCCCTCCAATCACCAGCCAGAGAATGTAGAAGAGCGAGTGGAAGTGGACATTGTAAGTGATGAAAAGGACCACACAGTGGCCAAAGAGACCATAACCCTGAAAACACAGAGAACATGACACACATCTTAACACATCGTAAACTAAACAGCACTAGTGTGAATTATGTGAGCTACTTACTAGCAAAGACAACATCTGCAGCATGGTGATCTGAGCGTTGCACAGGTAAGCAAGGAAATAGATGAAGGAGGACACTCCCAGCCAGTATCCAAAACAGGTTCCAATGGCAGTGCCCATCAGCGTTCCCTCTCTCTGTTTCAACAAACAAACACCAATCATTAAAGGGTTACTTCAATGAAAGTCATTAATTCCTCTCCCTCATGTCGTTCTGCACCCATAAGACCTTCCTTCATCTTCAGAACACAAATGAAGATATTTTGATGATTCCCTATAGAAAGCAACATAATAACCACATTCAAGGTCCAGAAAGGTATTAAAAAGTCAACATGACAGCAGTGGTTCAGCATTAATTTTATGAAGCGACGAGAATACTTTTTGTGTGCAAAAAACTCCCAAAATATAGACTTTATTCAACAATTTCAGATCTTCCCTGTCATTCTCCCACGCTGTTTACATTCAGCTCTTCCAGGATCTACGTCTGAACGCCGGCTCATTACTGGCTGACGCCGTTCACGTGAGCAGCCCGACGCATGCGATGCAGACGCAGGAGCCAGCCAATAATGAGACGCGTTCTGAAGTAGAACACAGAGTATGAGAACGACACAGAAGTCACAAAGATATTGTTGAATGAAGTCATTATTTTTGTGCACAAAAAGTATTCTCGTCGCTTGATAAAATTAAGGTTGAACCACCGCTGTCACATGGACTATTTTAACATGTCTTTACAACCTTTCTGCACATAATTATGTTGCTTTCTATAGAGAATCGGATTTTATCAAAAATATCTTCATTTGTGTTCTGAAGATGAACGAAGGTCTTACGGGTGTAGAACGACATGAGGGAGAGGAATAAATGACAGAATTTTAATTTTTGAGTGAACCAACCCTTCAACTAAAAATTTCTGATGAAACAAGCATGCATGGAATTTCTCACTGACAAATGTATGGAAAACTGCTTACAATGACGGTTCCTGATGTCTTCATGCCATGGAGCAGTATAGCCACCAGTGTGAAGACCAGCATCATCGGTCCATACAGCTCTCCTGCAACTTTCTGGGTTTAGAAGGGAAAAAAGTACCAAATGAAGCAAAAAGAGCTGATAACATCTGCCGTTATAAGTCTGCGCTGTCTTGTCCACTGGAAGGAGTACCACAGTTTCGTCCAACGTTTGGCTTTCCACACAGCTCAAAACTAAATAAAATGTGCTGTGTGACAATGAGGAAAAGAAAAGCAGACATGCAAAACACACAAGCAAATACATTAATATTAATTAACACTGTAGAGCCTGACAAGAAATAATAGTCAGAAAAATTGTGTTTTTAAAGTTTGTGTTTTTTGTTGAATTTTGTTTGTTTGTTGAATAATATTTGATTCTTAAGACTTTTATGCCGTATATACTATATATTGATGACTATGGAACTCGTATGGCCAAAAAGCAAGATGAAATTTTTTACAGCTTTTAATGTAAATGAGATCTTTATTATAGTATAGCAGATACTTATAAATATCAGTTGTCGCTCCATATCTGCCAATAATGTGTCTTAGTAAGATAATATTTAAAAGCTTTTATGATCAAAGCTCTGTAGCTTTTATTGTGGGGGGGAAAACATATAATGCAATGCAATAAAATGACGGTGGAGAGATGAACAAATAAACTCGATGGACTATATTTGATACTCACATTTTAACATGATTTTTCCAAAAATGATGTATGGATAATCAAACTATCCATCAGACTACAAAAGGCATGTAGTAGATTGTGAGCAACAGGTTTTTCAGCAATGTTTTGATCATGTTGATCATTTAGAAGCCATTATTAACCCAACTTTATAATAATAATAATCTCTCTCGCTCAACAAACTCCTCCTCTATTGCTTAAGGTTAAGATTATCAGATGCCTTACCTGTGGAAAGTTGATCATTCGGACTGGGATCAAGGATTCGACCAACCTGTGGATCAAGCAGTTGGTTCATTGAGTCTGAAGAAGTGGTGATGCTGCAGTAGATACAGTGAAAGTGCTGCTAGAATGCTTGACATCTTACCGGTTTCTGACTTGAATAGGTTCCACATCAAAGTACGGCCGGAGAATGTCAATATTGGCATAGAGATTAAAAGCTTTTGAGGCCTGTCGCTTTCCTGCCTGCCATACCTGTGTAGATACAAGTTATATTATTAACAATATTTTCTAGACACAGCTCAACAGAAATCCATAAAGAAAAGTTAAAGGATTAGTTCTGAATTATTCTGAAAACTTCTGAATTAAAATTCCCTGATAATTTATTCACCCCCCATGTCATCTGAGATGTTCATGTCTTTCTTTCTTCTGTCGAAAAGAAATTATGGTTTTTGAAGAAAATATTCCAGGATTTTTCTCCATATAGTAGACTTCAACAGTTACCAACATGTTGAAGGTCCAAATGTGAGTTTCAGTGCAGCTCTACATGATCCCAGACGAGGAATAATAGTAGGCTGTTTTCGAACGATTATGTTCTAAAAAAAAATTAAAATATATGCTTTTACACCACAAATGCTCGTCTTGCACTGGTCTGTGATGCGCCACGCATTACAAAATCACATTGGAAAGGTCACATGTGACGTAGGCGGAAGTACAGAGCAAGTGTTAACAAAGCGAATGTGCAAATACCAAGTCAAACAGCCTTTACAAAAAAAAGGTAAAAGAACAATATCGGGTGATTTTAAAGTTGGAGGAGAAAATGAGATGGAGTATTTTGCCCTATCGCGGTACTTCCACCTACATCACACCTGACCTTTAAACGTGATTACGTAATGCGTGGCACATCGCAGAACAGTGAAAGATGAGCATTTGTGGTTAAAAGGTACATAATTTTTAGAAAATGACCGATGGTGTCTCTAGATAAGACTCTCATTCCTCGTCTGGGATCATGTAGAGTCTTTGAAGCTGCACTGAAACTCACATTTGGACCTTCAACCCGTTGAACCCCAGTGAAGTCCACTGTATGGAGAAAAATCCTGAAAGTTTTCCTCAAAAACCTTACAGGTAATGTTCACTATTTAGGACTTATGACCTGTAACTCTGCCTGAATCAATCAAGCACTGTTCGCTGTTGGCCAGAGGAGAACTGGCCCCTCGACTAAGCCTGGATTCTCCCAAGATTTCTTTCTCCATTTTGTTGGAGTTTTGGTTCCTTACCGCTGTTGCCTTTGGCTTGCTTAGTTGGGGACACTTGCTTGATATTCAGCATGTTTTTAATCTGCCTGCATTGACACCATTCTATGAGAACTGAAATGAGCTGGGCGATTACATCACTGTTTTCATCAGTGCTGATATACAGATAAATTAACTAAATTAATAACTATTGCTTTTTACAACGGAATGAATCAATACTGAATTTATTTAAGCTGGACAATGACACCATTTTCTTTAAGAGCTGCTGTGCAGGCAAAAATTATTTGCCTATTATTGTAAAGCTGCTTTGACACAATTTGCATTGTAAAAAGCACTATATAAATAAAGGTGACTTGACTGAATTAAAATTCGCTGATAATTTACTAACCCCCATGTCATCCAATAAGTTTTTATATCTTTATTTCTTCAGTCGAAAAGAAATTCTTTTTTAAAGAAAACATTCCAAGATTTTTCTCCATACAGTGGACTTCACTGGAGTTCAACGGGTTGAAGGTCTAAACGTCAGTTTCAGTGCAGCTTCAAAGACTCTACATGATCCCAGACGAGGAGTGAGGGTCTATTCTAGAGAAATGATCTGTCATTTTCTAAAAAAAAGAAAAAGAAAAATGATATACTTTTTAACCACAAATGCTCGTTTTGCACTAGTTCTCTTCTACTTCTTCTTCTTCATGAATTCCGGCAGTGTAGACACCGCTAAGTGTATTACTGCCCTCCACAGGTCAAAGTTTGAACCAAATTGCCATATACAATATGCTAGTGCAAGTATATAAGAATTAGTTCAAACCTTGACCTGTGGAGGGCAGTAAAACACTTAGCAGCGTCTGCAATGACGTCATTCTTCAAGAAGATGAAGAAGAGAGCAAGTGCAAGATGAGCATTTGTAGTTAAAACGTATATAATTTTTGATTTTTTTTTTATAAAATGACAGATTGCTTCGCTAGATAAGACTCTTATTCCTCGTCTGGGGTTGTGCCCTTTGAAGCTGCAGTGAAGTTCACTATGAGGAGAAAAATCCTGGAAGGTTTTCCTCAAAAACCTTAATTTCTTTTCAACTGAAAAAAGAAAGACATGAACATCTTGGATGACATGGGGGTGAGTAAATTATCAGGAAAATTTAATTATGAAGTGAACTAATCCTTTAAGACAAGAACAGTTTTGTTCAGTATAAATAATCCACATTTGTTGAAGCCCTTCCTCTGGCTCACCTCATCAGCAACCTGTCTGCCCAACTGTCCCTTCAAGCCCTTCATCCCAAGGAATTCTCCATATTCTCCGTTGTCCTCCTCTGTAGCGGCTGCCTCGGCTGTCACCTCCTCCTCCTCTTTCATACGCTGATGCATCTCCCCCATATCCTCAAAGCTGGAGCCGGAGGTGTCGTCCATATTCTCCATGTCTACCACAGCCGAGCCACTGCCCTGGAGTCAGTCACGCGAAAGAGAAAGTTGCATCACAAAGTCTCATTGCAATTTTGTAAAAAAAACCCTTCAAAGCCAGTTCGAGATTTCAAATAAGTATGTGATTTAGCATGCAGGAAAGGTTTATTTTCGAGTTATTTTTGAATAATTTGCAGGGCTGGGTAGATTATTTTTAAATTCTATTTCACTACAGATTACAAAATACATGCTTTAAAAAGTCATTTGTAACGTATTTCGCTACATTACTCAAGTTTAGTAACTTAATCTAAATATTTTGGAATAATAATAAGTGTGGAACAAACGCAAAAAAGGTAATTGCAAGTTATCTCACAATTCTGACTTTTTCCCTCAGAATTGCGTGATGTAAAGTTACAATTGCGAGTTATAAAGTCAGAATTATGAGATATAAACTCACAATATTGAGAAAAGTCAGAATTATGAGATGTAAACTCACATACTAAATTCACAATTGGAAAAAAAAAAGTCAGTATTGCAAGTTTATATCTCCCAATTCTGACTTTATAACTTGCAATTGTGAGTTTAAATCTCGCAATTCTGAGAAAAAGATAATTAATAATAATAATAATAATAATTAATAATTGTGAAATGCAAACTCACAATTGTGAGGGAAAAAAACAAATTGTGAGAAAGTTGCAGTGACGAGTGAATTATAAAATGACTCACAAACAACTATCACAAAACATGAAAACAGTCGTGGATCATCAGGTCATGACAGGACAGTTCAGTTGACAGTTAGGCAATTTTTTTTATAAATTCAGTCATTTTGTCTTGTTCAGGACAGAACTAAATAAAAATAACAACATTTTTATGATCCTCTTAAAAGTATTAAAATGTTGGTGAAACTTAACTCCGCTTTTTCAGACTGTCAGAGTCAGAGAATCATCAATTACTGTTTAAATGACATTAAAATTCAAAGTAATCACTTTGGTAATCTAAAATACTTTCCAGATGTAACTGTAATCTGATTACCACCCATTTAAAATGTAACTGTAATGAAATACAGTTACTCAAATTTTGTATTTTAAATACGTAACTAAGTTACTTGTTTTCGTTACTCCCCAACCCTGATAATTTGCTAAAGTTTTCTGAATACTGCAAATATATAGCAAGTATTAAAGAGGTAGAGAAATGATTGTTGATGCTAAAACGCAATAATAATGGTTTTGGACTTGGATCAATGACAATGACATGTTATTTGTGTATATTCCAAGCTAATAGCTCGTTTCTGAGCATGTAACATGGTAATAACAATATGAAATCCACTTATACTAACCTATATGTACAGAATTGTTTACACCAGCTTATTGTATTTCAAGTACACAAATGGTGCATGAACATGTTAATTAATGTGTATTTTAATGAAGTAAAGACAGAACCACGACACCAGTGAGGTCAGACGAAGAAAATGGCTCGTTTAACAGACAAATCGTGTGTTTCTCACACGTTGTGTCACTGTATAATGATGAGTTGAGGTGAATTACCTGGATAATGTTGTCATCAAATCCACCCCATGGTTCCGCGTTCGTGTTTTTGCTTCCTTGTGATGCCGACATTGTTTTGTACAAACGATTACAAGAATATAAGCAGAAACTTGAGCTGCTAGAATATCAAGACGTGACTATCTATATTTTGATTCTGGTGCTCATTGTAGTTTGATATTAAAAATGGTTTGTGGGAATTGTTTTGCCAGCTGTACAGCGCTGGGACAAAAACGCGACGTGATGACGACGAGATTCTGACGTCACTTCCTCTAAACGCAAATTAAAGCGCAGATCAAAACTTCCAGAATTTAACTATATAAACAATAAAATATTTACATATTAGCTTGTATTTAACCACATAAAAATTAATTAACACAAAGATTTGCCGTTTTAAAATGCTAACATTTGGCAAGCGTACCGGGATGTCATGTCAAAATAAAAGTCGTGTGACGTGTGTTCATGAGTGCTGCAATTTGTATTATAATTTGTCGAAATTCTGTATTTTCCTCAATTAAAGTAGACATCACTTGTAGTGATACGGTATTTTTTGATTTCAAAAGAACAGATATATTAGAAATATATTAAAGAAAATTAGACTTTGTTCAGCAATGTTTTGGTTATCTAAATATGAAAACATTAAGTGGAAAAAGTATGGTCAATAACAAATAGGTTATATTCATCTTTTTATTTTACTTGGTAAATATCACATTCATGTGAAGAAAAGGCCAAATTGTGAACAATTTATAGAAGAAATTATATGGCACTTCTTTAAACAATATTTTCCAAAACGTATTATGAGGCACTATGTTACTTTATTTTGTTTACTTCATCGTTTCAATTTTACGCCTGGCATGAATTGATTTGGTTTTCCCTTACATATGTCCATATGCCTTTGTTTATTTATTTGTTTTCTTATTTGTTATGAGTTGTAGATGTTTGTACGAATTTTGTACATATTCTGTAATTAATAAAAAATATATGTTTTGTTTCTCATTTTATTTGATTTCAATAACTAAAATAAAATTGAGTGTTTAAAATTAAATTTCAGTTCATTAAATAATATATTTAAGTAAGGGTTAGGGTTGGATAATGCATCGTCCTTCGTATATAAACAAGTTAAACTTGATCAGTAAATGCACACGTAACCCATGTCCTCTGCTGCCATTGTTTTTTTTTTCCTTACTGAATCTGTGAAATTGCTTTCAATGGCCACTAGATGGTAGCATCACATATGAGAACGCAATCGTAATATCGCGAGATCATGATCTCATTATACGAATCTCCTTTGACTTTAGCCTCGCAGGAAGCGTAGCAGCGCATGAGAGGACGAGGCACTGCTTTCTCCCGAAGGCTTTATTATATTAGTAACACTTCATTTCTACACGAGATTACTAGGTGTTGCAGGTATGTATAAATCGAGGCTCTGCAATTACTTTTTATTGTTTTTAGGATATCGTTTAACTGTTATCTTATACGGCCTCGGAATGTTAATCTGGGTTAGAGGGGGTGGGTGAGGGCACTAGCATACCATATTTTGTAACCAGTCAAACTTTCTTTGTTGTAATGATCTTAAACATATCACCATGACAAGCTTATACGAAATCTGAGAGTCGTTTTAGTGATAAATGTTTATATAAACATATTTTTTACGAACCAAGTTCACTATGTCCTCGGCACCGGGAGATATAAATGGGGTTACAGACGGGCGACCTGTAGGGTATATTTTCAGTGTCCACTTCAGATGTTCAACCTTTGTTTTATTTTTCCTTTTTTATATGATTAAATTTACTGTACTCTTGTTCCGGGCCGTAATGTTGCGTAAATTTCTCTACCAAGCATTTGAGTTTCGTCATAGCAATTAGTTTACAAGTGCCATAAATGAATCCTCTCAATTTCATGTATTTAAGTTATTTATGCAGCATGAATATTTGGTCAGGGGTAGGAGGAATTTCACCATCATGAACATGGCGTCATTTTTGAGTTGTGTTTAGTTAGTGGCATACAGATGTTGCATTAGCCTTTATTGCATTATGCATAATTTGTACTGACACAGCTTATTTGTGCACCATGAGCAAGATATATAAATAAATATCATTTTCACGATTAGAAAAACTCGAGTGTAGTAACAGATGCGCATAAAATAAGATATGATGTATTAAATATGCTAATTAAAGTCATTGTTGTCTGTGATATTGGTGAAATTTATCTTATAGTAAGGTTTAATATCAGCAGCAGTCTTATTTTTAAAATGCATGTCAGCATTTAATCCTCAGTTCCACCTTCCTCTTTTTGGTTCCTCTTAAGACAAGCTGCACCGATTTTCCCCAAATTTGATCTTTGTGTGTTTTGGGGTCGTTCCATTGAATTCACTGGAATGTGGTCGATTGTTAGTCGCGCCCCTCTGAGTGGGCCCCGCGTACGTGCAAAGTCAGTCGGCGGCTATGGAGGCCGACTAGAAACTGCCTACGTATGCGATGACGTCGCTGTGGCTCGAGGAAAGGGGCTCTCATATAAACCGAGAGAACAATTAGGCTTTCGTCTATTGAGAATACGCACACCAAGCTACACGTTTGGATCAAACTGAGGGCCGGTGTATATCGCTTGATTGACAAGAAGAGGTAGGAACCGAATCAGTGCTTTGTCATGACGTTTTAAATGCATCCGATCTAGATTGGATTCTCGTGAAGGCCCGTATGATGACTTTATACTTGCACAAGTCCCATGGTATTGCATTTGTCTTTTGAAATGTATTATGGTAATACCATGGTATTCTCTGCAATACAGTGGTACATGAATATGGTAATTATGATGCAATCAAATGCTAACATTGACTCTTTGTAGTGCTACAGTTCTCATGTAAAGGCACATTGTGTTTAATTAAAACGCAAGGAGTTGTCTGTAATTTAAGATATTTGTAAAGTGGCATTAGTTCGATTTAGTTGTATTAATTGAAATGGCCAAATATGGTCTTGTTTCCCTTTCCTGTGCTTTATAATCCATGCAGGCAGGGCTGGAGATCTGTGGACCACTGCATGTGTGCAGATGTTTGTTTTCTGAATTCTGTTATTGTTTTATCACATCTAATATTTGCACTGTTGCACCATCAGCCATTGGTTTATTTATATATATATATATATATCGATTATATCTATGTATGTATGTATATATATATATATATATAATTTATATATATATAGATATAATTGATATATATATATATATATATATATATATATATATAAAAAGATGAAAATAATAGCCGTCTAATCTAAGAAAGATCAGCACTAAAGAGCTCTTCCTGTTAAGGGTGTATGAGCAGTGTTTTCCCCTCTGGCCAGGTTTAGTCTTCTGTTGGACAAACACTCCAGGAATCCAAGCATCTTGCCCTTCAGACCCTGTCAGATGTGTATTATTTGACAGGAGGTCACGGGTCGCTCTAACTTTGGCATGCACATATCACTCCTGACACACTGAGGCTTTGAGTTCATAGGAAAAAGGTCACAGCTGAACTCCACTGATACAGCTTTCTTAAATATACACTCTAATATTTACCATTCTACACTAATAAGCATTTTCTACTTAAAATTAACTTAAATGTGAAGTCACGCTTCATGAGGTACATTGTGGGATGTTTTGTATTGAATGCTAGAAGCATATGTTTTTCGCATCTTAAAAAATATTGGTAACACTTTACAATAAGTTAGTTAACATGAACTAATAATGAACTGCACTTCTACAGCATTTATTAATCTTTGTTAATGTTAATTTCAACATTTACTAATAATTATTAAAATCTTGTAAACATTAATGCACTGTGAACTAACATGAACAATGAACAACTGTATTTTCATTAACTAACATTAACGAAGATTAGTAAATACTGCAACAAATGTGTTGCTCATGGTTACTTCATGTTAGTTTAACTAATGAACCTTATTGTAAAGTGATACAAAAATATTTAAATAAAATTATATATTTTTTTGAAGAAAATCATAAATAGGCAAAATGTATATTTAGTTGCAAAAACAGTTAAAGTATTTTAAGCATTAGGATTAGCCTCAGGCTCAATGTTTTTGATGTGAAGTGTAGCCAAACGTTTGATTTGTAGTAAAACAAAACATTTTAATTCTAGCAGATGAAACATGAACAAAATAATGGACTTTAAATGAAAGGTTTATCAGGTAATTCAATAAATAACTATGATTCTCTCTCAAGGGATGTTTTTGTTGTCTTTAACTTTTATGGACTAAATATGGGTTCACAAATATGGTCACCATATACAATTTTAAAATGTAAACAGCAAAATGAAGACTAAAAACTGAAATTCTGTTCTGTCATATTTGAACTTATGGCCAGATAAAAAAGCATAGTTCATCCAAAAATGGAAATTGTTGTTCCAAACCTGTTTGACTACACTTCTTTCTGTGAAATATAGAAAAAGGCACTTAAAAAAAAAATCCAGTGTTTGGTTAACATTTTACTAGGGCTGCCCTGGCTAAATATTTTCCTAGTCGACTATTAGTCATTCATTAGTTTAAATGGGACCCATTACGCATTTTTTACAAGATGTAAAATATAAGTTTCATGTCCCCAGAGTGTGTATGTAAAGTTTTAGCTCAAAATACCCCACAGATAATTTTTTTATAGCACGTAAAAATTGCCACTTCTTGAGGGTGAGCAAAAACGCACCGTTTTTTGCGTGCAAAGTGCAAATGAGCTGCTGCTCCCGGCCCCCTTTCAAGAAGAGAGTGGAGCTTCAAGAGCTCATGCACCGGCATACTGCCAACAACAAAAGAGTACAATCCCACGCACTGGAAATGTCAAACTGTTGTCTTCTCATATTATGAGAAAGGAACATGAGTTTGTCCTAATTGTCGGTGAGAAGTGAGCTCCCTGTCCTGCTTACAATGAAGCCGTAAGACCAGTCTTCAAGAAGATGCGCTAGTTTTATCACATGTTATCTCGCCATGAAAATAGCCATTGAAGCGGGCGTGGCGTTAAAGACCAAACAAACTTTGCAACATTTTAAACGGCACAATTTAATTTTTGGGCGAACTATCCTTTTAACTAGTCATTTGAGAATTGAGAAAATTCCTTTCATTTGAGCTGGCGTGTTTGCTTTGTTCTCAGCATGTCAGCCGTGGGGCAGAGAGAGACAGCTGCCCTCAGGCAGTGCATTCAGGCCCGGGCCCAGCTGGAGGAGGCCATCGCTGGGGTCATCAAAGCTGAAGTTCAGCTCAAGAGCAACTCCAGAGAGGTGAGATACAACAGCCTTATGGTCCTGTGTGTGTGTGTTTTTGGTGTCCTAAAGGATAAAAGATGAAGTACAGACCTATTTTTAATCTTTTATTTATAAACTTAAATTATGCTTGTGTTATTAACGGCTCTGTGTCTCTGTTATAAACATCATTTATCTTTTCTTACCGCCTTTTCTAGTGGGTGTGAACACTGACTCTTCTAAACATTGTGGCTTTATAATGTGCTTTAAGCTCATTAGTGCACAATGAGATATTATTTTCTTGTTTGAGTTATGAACATAAGAAAACATTCATACATATGACATAATAATTTGTCACCTCAGACACAGTCAGTAATTACTGCTTAGATGCAGGACGTCTGTAAGGAGTAAGGCTTACTAGACCACAGCTAAACAAGTTCAGAAGTATTAACAGTTGCGAAATTGTGTCAGAAATAGTTTGTAGGCAGGTATGCAGGATTTAAGCTCTGTTGAGAAACCTCATTGGGCTTCCCCATAATCTCTCAAAACAGCTGCACGGTTCAAACTATAATACTGTTTCTCTGTTTTGAGTGAATAAGGACCTTGTTTCCATTGTAGACCTCAGATCATTCCAGGCTGTCCTTCAGCGTTTAGGAGGTGGGGTTGTTACAGCCACCTCGGCAGGAGTTTTAAAAGCCGAGCACTTTCAGATCAAAGGCAGACGCGTCAAGACTTGCACCCGCTTGCCTTCACACGCATGTACCTCTGTCTGGTTACCCTCAGGTGAAGTCTCAGCTGCACAGCTGTATCAGTAGACATCTGGAGATCCTTCGCTCTCGTGAGGTCTGGCTGCTGGAGCAGATTGATCTGGTGGAGCAGCTCAAAGGAGAAACCTTAAATCAGCAGCAACATCAGCTTCATTTGGTGAGTTAGTTTTACTGCGCAAGTATTGTGTCTATTATAGATCATATGTGCAGGCAGGCAGTTGTCTGCTGTTAGTCAGGCATATTGAGTCGTTATTGTGGAAAGACTTGTAGGTTCCTTTTTTATTTTAGTATTGGCTTGGTATTTGAGTAAAGGTAATTTTGAAATCTCTGATACGAACAACATTTCTGAGAAATTAAATCTAAATATTGACTCTGAATACCGAAACTCACAGTTAAAGGAGAAGTGAAACTGTTCTGCTGTAGTTGAGTTTAAAGCTGAAATGACATTTGTTCTCATTGTTTCTCACAGCTCAAAGGCCAGTTTGACATCCTCATTCATCAGATGGAGTATTCCAGTAATAACAATCTCACCACCCAGCTATCCAACTGCTTGGAGAAGTAAGACACTGATTGTTATGTATCAGCTGTAGTGTGCTGAAAGACTGTTTACATGTCAAGCTAGTCAACAGAGACACTATAGTGGTTTAAATCTTGCATAATCAATGTGAGTCTCTGAGAAATGCCTATGTTGATGATAAACGTGGCTTGGATAAAAAGCAGTTTAAAACTCATCTTTTATCGTTTCAGGTTGTCTTCGCTCAATCTGACTCCTGAAGAAAGCCCACAGATGAGTTTTCAAGCAGATGCATGCACTCTACGCCAGGCTATCACATCCTTTGGGAAAATTGCAACCCAGGTTTGTGGAATTGCTGATATGCATATACGTTGATGAGTATAAATATCAAGAAATTCAGAAACAAAATTTGCATTTCTCTGCATTTCTCATTTATTACAGTGTGGCCACTGCCAATTAGAGCTATGAAAATCTCATGTGGGTGGGTTTTTGTTTGTTTTTGTTTTTTTCACTAAATTTTGTCCAAACAGTGATCATAGCCAAATAGATTCAAAAGATTTGGTACAAGAGCTAAAATACAGTAAAAACTGGGTTAAAAATATCAAGGCATGTTTTTCTAATTTTTTTCACTAGATTTAATCCCTTTTTTTGCATGCACCAATGTAGTGAAAAACAGAAACATTTATATACACAAATTATTTTAATACACTGACACTGTTTACTCTGGAAGTGAGTGACATGATGTGCTCATTATAATCACTGGATGTGGCGTCAGTTATGTTGCTGACATTCTCCACACGCTTGCGTTACTTCTGACAATAGTCCAAATGAATTCTGAACTTTCTCTTTGACTCGTTCAGTATAGACACTGTGAGACTCAAGTTAACATTTCCTGCTAGAAGATATGGTCCAGTTTTTAACGTAGGATTGGGATGACCATTGACTGTTGACAGGATCACTGTGTAGCAGGGGAAAATATTTTGTCAAAATACTATATGCTCATACCATTGCTAGAAATAGACCTGTACACCCTTCCACAAAGCACCTGCATTCATAACTCTTCTTTGCTGCAGCAAATGGAGACCTCTGACTCTTTTGCGAGACCATGGCTTCTCCAGGACTGCCCAGTTTCTTGCAAGAAACAGGTTTGTTTTTGATGATATACTTGGTTAATCTAACTTTCTGCTCTGTCATGTGCGTACAGTGTTAAATACCCAACTTGTTTACTTAGAAAATAGATCCTGAACAGGCCACACCTCAGGCCGAGTTGCTTTCAAGGAACTGTCCATTAAGCAGCGCTCCTGTAGGACAACACCTCAGCACAGACCTCCAGGACTGGCTTTATGTTTCCAAAGAATCTCAGGTGAAATATTTTTTTTATTGTTTATGTCCTGTGTGAACATGAGGAAAAGGCAATGATGCTTTGATAAAAACAGACTTGTGACCCAGTTGTTAAAGGATTAGTTCACCCAAAAATGAAAAGTCTGTCATTAATTGCTCAACGTCGTTCTAAACCCGCAAGACCTTCTTTCCTCTTTGGAAAACAAAAGACATCATTAAAAAAGTCAATGTGACTACAGTGGTTTAACATTAATGTTATGAAGCAACGAATACTTTGTGCCCAAAAACAAATCAAAAATAATTTTATTCAACAATTTTTCCTCTTCCCTGTCAATCTCCTACGCTGCAGGGTTTCCATGTTTACATCAGAATGCCAGCTCAGTATTGGCTGATGCTGTTCACGTGAGCAGCACGATGTATGTGTGTGATGCTGTCGCAGGAGCTGGCCAATACTGAGCTGGGGTTCAGCAGTAAACACGGAAGCTCTACAACGTGTCTTCGACGCAAACTGCATGTGAGAATGACGGGGTGAAAGGAAATTGTTGAATAAAGTTTTTGCGCACAAAGTATTCTTGTTGCTGAGGTTGAACCGCTGTAGTCACATTGACTATTTTTCTGGACTATGAAGGACTGTACTTATGTTGCTTTCTATGGGAATAAAAAAAACCTTGCATTTCATTAAAAATATCTTTAATTTGTGTTCTGAAGATGAACAAAGGTCTTACGCATGTGGAACGACATGAGGGCGAGTAATTAATGACAGAAATTTCATTTTTGTGTGAACTAACCCTTTAAGAATCACAGAAGTAGTCACTTGACTGTAGCCAATGTTACTGCTGTTGAACTGATGTTCAGGAAATTGCACACTGAGTTTTTAAAAATCTTATTTCCACCATACAGGAAGAGCAACAACTACCTGTCTTTGACTTCCTTAAAGCTTGGGGCCAGCTTCAAGACCTGGAGTCGTGGCTTGTAAAGGAGAAATCCCCTATTCGTGAGCGAACCAACAGCGGCAGCTCAACCTTCTCGATTGAGATGATTGAGGAAAGTGACTTAAATATGGATGAGGTGGAACTGGAAGACCAGCAGGAAAAAGTGGACAAGACTTGTGAGCGGGAAGATCTCAGCCCCATCCCAATCAAGCAAGAAAAGACCAGCCAAGTATCAGATGCTGACCATGTGATGTTCCAACCCTTCTTTGAGACCTTCCGCTCCAGCGATTGGCTTCCAAAGTCTGACTGCAGCTCTAAGTCTGCCACACACACCACGTCCGTGGAAGTCAAGAACCCTGGACTGCTCAAGCGCCCCAGCCCAATCAAGCAAGAAAAGTCTAGCCAAGTATCAGATGCTGACGGCGTCCAAGTGATGTTCCAACCCTTCTTTGAGACCTTCCGCTCCAGCGATTGGCTTCCAAAGTCTGACTGCAGCTCTAAGTCTGCCACACGCACCACGTCCGTGGAAGTCAAGCACCCCAGCCCAATCAAGCAAGAAAAGACCAGCCAAGAATCAGATGCTGACTGCGTCCAAGTGATGTTCCAACCCTTCTTTGAGACCTTCCGCTCCAGCGATTGGCTTCCAAAGTCTGACTGCAGCTCTAAGTCTGCCACACGCACCACGTCCGTGGAAGTCAAGAACCCCGGACTGCTCAAGCGCCCCAGCCCAATCAAGCAAGAAAAGACTAGCCAAGAATCAGATGCTGACCACGTCCAAGTGATGTTCCAACCCTTCTTTGAGACCTTCCGCTCCAGCGATTGGCTTCCAAAGCCTGACTGCAGCTCTAGGTGTGCCACACCCACCACGTCCGTGGAAGTCAAGCGTCCCAGCCCAATCAAGCAAGAAAAGACCAACCAAGAATCAGATGCTGACCGCGTCCAAGTGATGTTCCAACCCTTCTTTGAGACCTTCCGCTCCAGCGATTGGCTTCCAAAGCCTGACTGCAGCTCTAGGTGTGCCACACACACCACGTCCGTGGAAGTCAAGCGTCCCAGCCCAATCAAGCAAGAAAAGACCAACCAAGAATCAGATGCTGACCGCGTCCAAGTGATGTTCCAACCCTTCTTTGAGACCTTCCGCTCCAGCGATTGGCTTCCAAAGTCTGACTGTAGCTCTTGCTGTGCCACACGCACCACGTCCTTGGAAATTGAGAACCTGGGAAAGCTCAAGTGCCTAAAGACTCCACCATCATCTGCTGCCAGCACTCCAAACACCAACCCTGATCCCCTCGAAGTGTGGCTTCACAAGGCCATCCCTCTCGAGACCACCTGCAAAGCAAATGAGACCTGTGCCAGCTACGCTAAATGTGTCTGTGACAACAATTGTGGAAAAGAGGCTCTTAGTGCTTGGCTCGTCAAAAATGAGGGTCGAGATAAGAATGGGGTTCCCGTCATTAAGAATGCCACAAACAAAGCCTCCACCCACCAGCAGGAGCAGCAGCAGAAGGTTCAGGCCATCTTAGAGGCCTGGCTGCACCCGACATCCAACAGTGCCAAGTCCCCTCCCCTGTCGTCCCTCTCTGCCTGTGTGACCCCGCACATCAAAACCTCAGAGTCTGAGAGCTCCATCCACAAGCCTTTGCAGTCGGAGAACTGGCTTCTCCCTGAGATGAAGCACATTAGCAGTACCACTGAGATGCCAGACAAGCCAGAGAACAAGACAAAAGACCTCGAGAAGGACAAATGGCTTCTAAAAAACCCAGTCCATGTACAGGTGAGGCTCTCTGTTGTTGCCCAGCACAACATAAACCTATTAAAGGGATCGTTCACCCAAAAATGACCCTATTTGTAATGAAACCTGAGAGATTTCTGTCCCTCCATTTAAAGTCTACGCAATCAACTTTGACACTGACATTTTCTTATTAATGTAAAGCTGCTTTGCCACAATTTGCATTGTAAAAAGCGCTATATAAATAAAGATGACTTGACTTGACTTGACACTTAAATTCATATAAAAATGGTAAAAGTAGTCCTTGTGAATCAAGCGTGATCGTTTTAATGTAGGATTTTATTCACACATTAACATGCATAGAAAAAGAGCACATCTAATATGGTGAACAGGAGTTCATCTGTATGCCTATTAGTGGTACATGATTTCGTTCCAAACCCTCACGGTACGGTGCATACAGTCAGACGACTAATACAGTCCATACAGGCGATCTACACTCCAATCCAGAACGGGGCGATAATGCTACGTTGTTTGCTAACTGCCACAACATGAAAAAGCACAGATGCAGAACATATGAACTATACATCATCTATGTTTGTGTAATCAAGCCGTGTTTCTACTGCGAAACACTAATAAACAGCAGATCTTAAAATTTGGTGATATACATGCATTAATTTCATACCATGTTTTCCTGTGGTTTGTCCAGGATAAGCTTAGCCAACCCATATGTGACCTGTTTTCCTGTATGAAGCTCAGTGGGGACAAAGAAAAGTGGCTTCATCAAACCGCCACACAGGTGAGAAACGATGATATAGTGCGTTCACACTTGTAGTTCGGTTGGTTTGGTTCGTTTGGTCCGGACCAAAAAACAAAACATATAGTCCTGGCCCGCTTAGTGTTCACACTGGCATTTTTAACAGCGACCCTAAAGTTACCAAACCAAAGGCATAGGGATACGGTCACAACCTGATTGGTCGGCTTTTATGACGTATATTTTGCGATGGAGCTCGCTTACCGAACATTCAAAACAATGCTGTGTGCTGGATTAAATGCCATCATTGTATGCGTGTACATATGTTTTATTTTTACCAGCTGAGAACTCACGAAGAGCTCATAAAATGTTCAAAACATTCAAAACAGCAGCAGGATTTCCTCCATTGTGTGCAGAAACAAATATTGATGAGGCACTTCACCTCCTCGACTCATTTTGGATACACCGATCTTTCCGCGTCGTCAAATCAGCTGACTTGTAGCGTCACATCTTGTGACATCATGTCCTGTTTTTGGTTCGTTTACATGTCTTTGGTCCGTGTTGCGTTCATATATCAATCGAACCGCACCAGAGTTCGTTTGGAAGCGGACCGAGACCCATCTTTTTAGCGGTCTCGGTCCGCTTGTTTGGTGCGCACCAGGGTTCGGATGGCATCGTTCACATGTATTCAAACGAACCGCACTAACTGAGCAAGGGTTCGTTTTAATCGAACCAAACATGACAAGTGTGAACGCACCCATAAATATGAGCGTTTGTAACCATTTATGTAACCATTTTCTCTTCTCTCTTCCAGATATGAAGGCAACATCCAGTGGCGTTTTGAGATTTACTCTAACATTATTTAACCGCTGATTATTGCACAATATTTTTCTTCCGTGCTCTTTAAGGATTTTCTCTTTGTAATCTTCTGGAGACTGAAAGAGTGATGTGGACTAAAGGCCAAGGCTTTTGGTACACCATCACTTGAGGGGGGGAGTGTTAATGTTGGGGATTTACTGTAGTTTTGGCTTAATACAGTTTTAATTCCAGTAATGTGGTGGAGGCCAGTGTGTTTATTATAATTCAGTACTGTGATTTAAAAATCACGAGTGGACCAGATTGGTGTGGTGCATACAAAACACAAATTATTATTATTATTTTTTCTTCTCCCTTGGGGATATAGTGGGGTGGGATGGGGCTTGGGAAGAACATAAATTTAGATTTTATTCACACAGTTACAGCTTTTTAACTCATGTTTCAAACCCTGCACATTTGGAGGAAAACATGCTCTAAAAGCAGAGAATGATTTCCTCCATCTTCTTCTGAATATATATTTATATAGAATTTTACTATTTTCTCAAGTATGGAATGAGCATCCCTTGCTTGTTCATATTACGTTTTTTATTTGTATTGATTTATAGCTAAAAAACCTCCGTTATTGTAACCTCAAAAACATTCAGACAACTCGTGCCTGACATAGAATGTGTAGCAGGGCTTGCCGTCAGTCCATCGTGTGTGTGGGGAAAACAATCCATCCAAGTTTGCCGTTTCTGCCGCATCATGGGCTACAGCAGCCAGCGCTTGTGCGGTCTTTAAGCTCATCCTGTGGTAATTGTTTACCATAGAATCACTATAGCTCTTTTAAATTGAATATCATATAATTACCACTGATACTTGTTTGTCTAAGCTGTGAAACACTTTGTCAACATATGACAAGATACTTTGCACACAGAGCAAAGACTACAGGTGAATTTAAAGCTTGTGCAAAAATTAACTGCTTCTTATTGGGTTTAATTTGATCGTGTTTTCATCTAAAGTACCGATCACATTTAGTGATGGACCAAGGATCTGGTACATAAACATTAACAATTCAAAAATCGTTGTCAGCATGTGCTAGTGTTTGGATTGCAGTTTTGCACATGTACACTTCTGTAGGTTAATCTGAAATATTGCATACATGATGTCTAATGCTTTGAATCACTGTCAACTGAATAAATAAAGACATGTGTTTCCTGTCATGGAGTGACTCGTGTTTCTATTTCCTGCCTGTTAATGCTCATAGAAAGGACACTAAACAGACCTTTTGTGGACCAAAAACTTCAGAGTTTGGTTGTATGGGTTACAATGCAACCCTTATAAGAATCTGAAGCGAACCTCATTTCAACAACATTCTACATGTCAGTGAACACTCAAGCGCAAAAGTTTTTATAGCACAGATTTAATTTTTAGCGACATTTACTTCCAGTTACACATACATTCTGGGGTCTGTTAGCAATGCTGATGGAGTAAGGCAATGTGCCTAAATATCTTTTATGTAATAACATATACATAATTACCAAACAAAGATTTTTAGCAAACACATCCAGTTCTAGTGCAATATTTAAATTGGTTTTCAGCCATTGTTACATATACACACACTGCCAGTTACATTTATGGATACTATCAAATGGACAGTTAAGCTTCATTAATCAAGTAAATAAACTAAATCATTTAACAAGTAGTTGCAAACATTCCTCAAATAATAAATTATGACATTTTAGAAGATTTGAAGCCTCCAGGTGCATTTTCTTGATCTTATCAGTAAAGTTGATGGACATTGCTTCTTTGGCAATGCAATCAATCATGCTTGGTATTTTGAAAAATTGATGATTTTCGGCCTGCTTTGTTGAGTATCTTAACAGGCGCCTCAGTAGCGTGTAGAAGAGCTTCCCTTCAGATGGTCCCAGTTATTGTAGAGAGCATAGAGTCCAGAGAGCGTCAGCCCCAGCAACCCGCCTCGCGCTGCCCCCCGAAAACCTCCTGCAACAAAACAACACATCCAGAACTTCAGGAAATGAAGCAACTGAGAAGACATGAATCAGCAGTTCCTCTGAATCTAAAATTATCTAGATGAACTTACTCAACTTCTCTCTTGAGAAGTTCTCTCTCATCGCTTTCACTGAATTGCATCATAACGGTTGACATTTTTTCAAGTAGCTTCCTATGAAAGTCTTCTCACCTACTGGGATCCAAACATCACAGACCTATCCACCTCAGTTTTACCGTGCGAGCAGAGCGGCGATTTCTAACGTGAACGTGTGTGTGCTCTGGTGTTATTCACTTCCAGTTAGTTCAAGCTGTACTAAACAGTCAAGCTGCTTGATATTGCAACCTGGTATTTCTTACTATATTGTTTTAATGTATTTGTAGTGCAAATAGTTTTACTGTTTACTGCACTTTGTTGTTCTTTTAGCCCTTTTTCTGTTGAAAACCCTTTAAAACCTTTATTGTTCCCAGTCAAAAATGACCGGCCAACAAAATATAGCTTACAAATATGCAATATTATCACCAAATATTGGATTCAATCAATATTCAACTTGTTTCAATTAGGACAGGTTTTGTATTTGGAAGCTTGTTTACTCCACTAAATAAAAAAAATAAAAAAGGTAATTCTGACTTTTCGTCTCAAAATTCTGACCATAACTTGGAATTGTGAGAAAAAGTCGCAATTACTTTTTTTGTTTTTATTTCAATGGTGGAAAAAAGCTTCACTGATCTCAGCTCAGCGTGGATTAAGCAGTATGTGTGGATAATTTTGTCAATATTCAACAAAATATGGGAAAAAACATCACACTAGTATATTTTAATGTTTAACCAGGAAGAAGTTTGTTTTGAAATACTTTTATGTTGTAATAAATGGAACAAAGTCACTCTTATGGTGTTCAGTCAAAAATGACCAGCCTACAAACAAACAGCTTATAAATCTCTCATTACGCTATTTTATCACCCAATGTGGAATCAATCTTTTTATCAAGTTGTTTCATATAAGTTAGCACAGATTTTGTATTTATTTTTTTAAACTGATTGTAGGCCTCATTGATTTAAGCTTATAATGGAAGGTCATTTTTGACCAATATAAGCTTAGATCAATGAGGCAATTTAAAAAATAAATACAAAATCTGTCCTAATTGAAAGAAAACAAGTTGACGAAAAGATTGAATGCTTTATTTTGTAGGCCGGTCATTTTTGACCCAGAAGAAAAAATAAAAAATACAGAAAAGATCCAAAATATATCCTATAATAAATAAAAATAAATAGTTATACCCTGTGTGAGCAAAGTCAGTAAGTTTTAGTCCAATCTGATAACATAAACTGTAATTTTCAGGAAAAAGGAATCCTCTCCGAACACAACATAACGGCTGCTAATGAATGAGAAGTCTCGCACATTCACAGAAAACAGCTTTCTTCAGCGTTGCAAAATACAGAGGATACAATACGGGCAAGACCGTTGTTTGAATTCACAAGGCCCGAGACAAATTAAAAGAGTGTAATGACTCATTTATTCCATCGTAAGCATCATCATCATCATCCTCATAGTAAAATTAGAACATTTTGGGTTCGAAACGAAAGCTTTGTTTGAGCAGCACACAATACAGCCAGATCAAGTCAAGTCTCACAGCAGAAAACATGGAGAGGAGCTTCATTTCACACTGACCGAGAGCATGGAGGAGAGCGATAGAGCTCTGACGAGTGTGAGGACTCCACACCCACCACGAGTCGAGGCTTGATAACGGCTGAAGCACCAGCGGGAGCCCACCCAGAACAGAAAAGGACTCTTTCTTTTAGATATGCTGCTTCATGTCTACATTCTTATTTTCTGTTAATATTGAACAAAAATGCCACAGATATGCAGAACAACAAAACAACAGTCAGTAAAAAATATTGTGATTGTAAATGATTTTACAGCACTATTGTGATCGATGAACACTTCCTGTGCTTGTAAATATGTTTGAATATAGCCGGTGTGACACATGACTGTGCAACGTGAGATAACGAAAGTTACGAGTGAACCTGGAACACAAACTGCATTCAAGGCAAAACCCTTATCTGACACCAAACCCTGCCAAATGCTTTTCAGCTGAATCAACACAACACGCAGGAACTTCCCTTAAAACTCTGCAGCAAAGCACTATGGGAAATTATTTTGTGGCATTCTAGCCGAGCAGCTTGCCCCAACTCTTCTCTTCTAAATTTTCCCAGTCACAGCTGTAGGAAAACACCTGCAGGGTAATTCTGCAAGATATTTCCTTGTAGAAACAATGACATTTTGTGTTTAGAACCACAGAATGGCCTTCAATGACCTAAATAAGAGTTTTCTACGTGAATACATTTTAAACTGTAATTTATTCCTGTGATCAAAGCTGAATTTTCAGCATCATTACTCCTGTCTTCAGTGTCACATGATCTTTCAGAAATCATTCTAATATGATGATTTTCTGCTCAAGAAACATTATTATTATTATACTGAAAACAGTAGCGCTGCTTAATATTTTTGTGGAAACTGTTAAACTTCAATGAATAGTTCAAAGTTCAAATGAACAGCATTTATTTGAAATAGAAACCTTTTGAAACATTACAAAAGTCTTTACTGTCACTTCTGATTTATTTAATGCGTCCTTAATAAAAAAAATATTTTTAGATATTAAATATAAATATTTTGCAACACATTTTACAATTATTGTGTTTATACTTGTAATCAAATCATATTTATTTCATATAAGCAATTTTTATATAAATGCCATCTTTATAAATATGTAATTCTCAGGGGTTTATGGGATTGTAGTTCATCCTCTAATCAAAGATGCTAAAGAAAATGAGCCTTTTTTCTGAATTATATACTTCATATTATATGCTTCAAATCAGTTTACAATGTTTTTGATTCATTTGGGAGCTGGCTGGGTTGGTTCACATTGCGCTTCGTTCTCATGGTACTTTTCCATCCCGACTGTTAAGCTTTGTAGTCTTTTCCACAGAAAAGGAAGTACACCAGACTGCTGTTCCTTCCCCTTCAGTCAGCTGACAAAAGGGTTTGTTTTTTTCTTCTTCAAGAACACTATAGGGTTTTTCACACTTTAACTAGTTAACTCTGGGTCATTTTAAACTCGGGGAAAATAATTCACACTGCTCATAATTCACCCAGGTTCCCTAGTAAAAAAACATTAACATTTATTGATATATCACTTAAGACTTAATGGTATGAAATTATAATTAAACTTTATTTGGAGTATTTCTTTATTGCACAATGCACATTTCTTTATCTTATCCCTAAAAGTGTTTTAATATCACTATTAATAAAGATTGTATGATCTTTGTATAATATCAGTCTTTAAATGCAAGATATTTAAAGTGTATGTAAAGTATTCTTGCATTAGTTCCACTTTTAGCACAATCAAGTATACTTACAGTACATCTTTAGTTGGAGCGCACTACTTCTGATCAATTAGAGTGCATTAAGTTCAATATTAGTTGTTCAAATTTAGCAGACTTTAAGTTCACCAGTTTAGTATACCAAAAGTACAACAGCAGGGTAATTTCATTAATATGTAAATGTATTTGTAGTATACTTGGCACAAAATAAATGTATTTCAAATATATTTTAGTGTATTTTTTTCACTAGAGTTAACAGTTTATCCACACTGTACATTCTTAAACCCTGGGTTAATGTTCGTATTTGCATAATTTTGGTGTCAGTGTCATTGATTGGACGAGCGCAGCATAATGCTAGAGCCTTTATGTAATCATACCATCACATGCAGTGTTTGTCCAATCTATGGTACTGACACCACAAATATGCAAATAACGATGGGTAACCCAGGGTGTAGGAATGTACAGTGTGAACCAGCTTATGATTACCCAGGATTAATTGTAAACCCATGCTAAATTATGAGTGAAAACATGAATCAAGATAACCCAGGATTGCATTTACCCAGGGTTAACTATTTCAAGTGTGAAAAGCCATATAAAGGCTCTAGCATCGCACATCCTCACAAGGGCTTGAAAAAGTTAACCCTGGGTAAATACAATTGTAAGGCTGGAGTCGAATTGTCTGGACTGAAGGACAACTTTTCTTGACAATCAACATTTGAATGTTCTTCTGCATAAGTAACAGCACCTATCCGAGACGCCCCATGCCGAGCAGTTCACACCTCACCATTACGCTCTCTATACCATCCTCTCTTTCCCCTCCTTCCCCCTCACCTAAAACTCAATCCAAATCTGAATGTGTACAACAAATGAATATACATGTTTGGTATCATTTGAAATGTCTCAGTGCGCCTGGTAAAATGGTCTCATTCTCCCAGACATAGTACGAACTTCCAAGAAGTTCTAGAAAGCAAGCAATATTGTGTGCCACTAAAGATGTACACACCCCTAGAACCTTCATTCAAACTACCTCCTGTATGCAAATAAGTGCCCCCTTCTACAGGTACCAATCACCCATTCAATCTGATTGCCCATTCGTGACCCCCTGAACAGGAGACCAAACCTAATTACAATTGCAGACACCACTGAAGGGGTGGATTCTGGAATCCACTGCCGCTTCAATATATACATATTTTGAGTGATTTATCACGAAATTATCTTTCTAAATGTTGAATTATTTAGAATGAGTAACTTTAACTTACGTTAAAGTCTTTAATTTCCTTTTCATTTTCAAACACTAGAAAATAATGATGTATATTGTCTGTACCTCTGACTGAGAGAAAAGTACAACTTATCAGCATGTTTTGGAAAAGTTTCCTGTTCAGAGCAGAGCTCAGATCAACTTCAGCCTTGAAGAAACTGTGAATCATGTGTATCTATGTATGTGTGCTCAGTGTTCTGTACAGGTCTGTTATGGGTACTAGTGGACTGTTGTCATCTGGACTGGAGACCTGAAGGCCTATAGGCCTGACCTAGAAGGACATTCTGTGCCTAACTTCAGGGTCCGATCGTCAGCATCATAATGGAAGAAGATATGCTTCTGACTATCTGTCCATGTGTGGAAAATTACCAGTTTTGTCTAGTGTTCTTAACCAATCAGAATCTTAGCAATGACGTAGTTAGTGGACTCTGTTAGAGTATAATTGTTGTGGAAATGTGAATGTACGAGAGAGTGAGGAGAAAGGAGAGAGAGAGCGGCCTACGAACTCCTTGTGAGACTTGAAGCTGCTTCTGCTGATGAAACTGCAAACTATTCTTTATTAAAATTTTCTTCAAATTATTTTTTTAAACTCTGACTCCGGGTCTTCATTTATCATATCTGGTCTTTTGGGTCTTTAACTGTAAAATCCCCTACACCACCATTTGGTCTTATTGAATTATCTGGGTATTTAGGGAGAACTGGGAAAAGGTTCTGGGAGTCTGTAGACAGATCTCCCGCACAATTGCTGTGTGTAGACTAGTTCACTGCCAGGTAAATGCTTTTATGTTCTTTTATTATTGATTTGATGTATGTTTTATTCTTTGAATTGGAGTTGAATTATTGTTCTATTACCTGGTTAATAAATTGTTATGTTTGAATTTATTCCGATTGACTCTGAAATTATTAAACTCTAGTAGGTGACGTTAACTCCACAAATCTACGCTCAGGTTAGTAACGGACCAAAACTTGGAGCTCCGACTAACACATTGGCATTAGTCACGTGTACTTAGACTGTAGAGGCTAATATGGGTTTTTCCGTTCAGAACAACAAAAGGGTCGTCAGACCAATCTGAATTCGGGTCAGCCTCAACCTCTGATTATTGTAATATTATTCTAACTAAGTGTACGTGGGAAACTACGGCATGATTATGTAAAGTTGTCATCAGAGGGAGTTAGATTGGTCAACTTGGTTCTATGATAATGGTCATGACCTCTGGATAGATATAGTGTTATTCTAATTAAGTGTTTACAGATCTATGGGGACTGAATCACATATTTTTAGAAATAAGCAAGCATGGTGCGGCGTCTAAAAGTATCAGTCAATTTGCCTCTGTCTAGATGACCAAGACTGACGAGTTTGTGATTAGAGATCGTATTCCCGATCGGTGCGAGACTCAAAGGGTTATAGGAATCCGAACGAACGAGTATAAAGGGTTAAAAGGAATAATCAAACATTCATTCAAATGTATAGCGAATCAAATATGATTTAAACCTTTTTCATAATTGGAGTCAGATGAAAATATAGAGGTAATGTATAAAGAAATGTATTTAATTCAGTTGATATTGCGTTGTATAAAGGAAGACAGCAACACGCAGATCCCTTCACCCGCTCTATTGGAAACCGTCATTGGACCAGTGGCCGGGCCCTACACAATCCTGGGTCATCGTGTGTCACATTTCACACTGCTCATAATTTACCTGGGGTTAAGAATTAATCCTGGGTATTCATAAGATACAATTCACATTGTACATTCCTAAACCCTGGGTTAACGTTCTTATTTGCATATTTGAGGAGTCATTGATTGAATAAACGCAGACCCGTTTACATAACTCCAGCATTGCGCATCCTTGTATCGCTGACTGTACTATTGAGTTTATATTGAATGGACATAAGGGCAAGAATGAAACTCTTCTTCACTCAAATGGTCGTGTTTTCTGTCAGCAACTGACATTTTCCCTCTCAAACAGTGAATTTACTGTTTATGTACAATGCGCAGTGTTTCGGTGACTGTCCAAATCAGGCAAATATGAGTCTGTGATTGGTTAGCCGTTGCTAATCGTCTAGTCATAACGTTCTAACACTGCATCATTTCACATTGTTCAACTTTGGCACAAACCCGCTCTGGTTTCATAACCCTGGGTAAAAAGTGGTGCCAACCCCGCTTCTAAATTACGGCTGTGAAACGGGTTAACAACGGTGATTAGAATGACGATAAGCAGTGTGAAAAGCCCTATATTATATATTGCTGACAACTGGACTATCAAGTTTATCCTGGATGAACATCAGACTACAAAAGAATGAAATCATCTCTTCTTCACTCCAATTGACTGCTTCTAGATCACAAGTTGGAAACGTTCCTTTACCCAGAGTTTAGGATGACGATAACCCAGGGTTGAGCGCAATGAGAAAAACATTATACATGATCTACCTGGAGATTTGTAGAGGACACCAGTCATGGTCCCCGCAACAATCGTGTTGATGTCGTCCTCTGCCCCTCTGGCTTTCTCTACGATCACCCCAAATGCACTGTACAGCAAAGCTGAACACATATATACATATATATTTTATACATATATATATACATATATATATATATACATATACACACACACATATATATTACATATATATATATATATATAATGCATGCAACACAGCATTAATATACGACTTCTAAGTGAAAATAAAGATACCCTACTATTTCAAATGAGTCGACAACAAAGATAGATGAGCTTCATTTTGAGGGTGAAGGAGGCTGAAATTGGGCCACTTACCCACTGAACCCAAAGTGTTCGCCCATGTGGCACCTTGGCGGGTCACCATATTCAGGATTCTGAAATGGAGAGAAGGATGGAGATTAGGAGTTTAAAATAAAGTCACAATTGACCCAAATCACTAATGACTTTGGTTTTAAAACATCATGCCATAATTTCTGTAAATTCACATGATTTATGCCAACAGAACAATCGTCCTTGGGAAACTGATCCAGAGTCTCCTTAATATCAGGCTGTTCAAACACATGCATATTTTTGGTTCATTACACATGAATCGGCACTTTCGAGTTTCAAGGTTGAATCGTTCAATTACAACTTCCTGGACCTGTGTCAGTCTTTAAGAGAATATATTATGGCAGGGTGGTCATGCCACTTTTCACTCAAACACCCTATAAATCTGCTGACGGTGCTGGAGTTTAGCATGTAACAGCAGTTGAGCGGCAGACTTTGGTCCACTGAACTGCATGTGAACAGACTTGACCACATGATGCTTTGGGCAACACAGGTGTGTGTACACAGATGTATTTGAGCTATTGATTTAAAACAGCTGTCAAGCCATCGTTATTGATAACATATTTTAAAAAAAAACAGCAAAATAAACACTTTTGATTGACTACGTCAATGTCTAGCAGGACATCAAATGATTTATCCAGGCCTGATAACACAAACACAAACATTGACAGAAGGGGAACCAAATGTTGTAATATCATGGTTGAATGTGTCTCAATCAGCCATGTTCGTTTTTTCAGTTAGGAGAAGAAAAGCTGTTTTATAAAGCAGAAGAAGATTTCTGTAGGGTGTATTGTTTATGGGTTTTCCATTTTGAGATGTCATAACCAGCATGCCAATTCAAAGGAAACGTGCACGTGATTCTGGTTATAGTGGAATGTGGTGCATCACCACAAAACAAAGGAAACTTGACACCACAGAGCTCAGCTCAGCTCGGCTATTCACGACAATGTGCTGCCTCTGACATCATGGAACACCCCTATTGTGTGTTACCTGAACCACCTTTACCAGGAAATACACTTCTGCCATTTCTGGTCCTATAAACGGCATAGTGAGCACTGTGGTAAACACTGCCCTCTGCTGGTTAGCTGTTTATGAAACTATGCAATGTGTTGATATGCAAACTATCAATGCAGTGGATGTCCTGTTTAATCATTAAATCATTAAAGAGTCTTTTACTAATTGCTATGGAAGCTATTTTCCACCACATAAGAAAAACAAATCTTTGGTAAATCATACTTATAAAGTCAGAGTTATGAGAAACTAAAATTAAAATTCAGAGTTAAAAAGTTGAAATTATGACACACCAAGTCATAATTGCGAGATAAAAAGTCAATGAGATGCGACAAAATTGATAAATATTTGACTTTGATTTATGACTTTGCATCTCATAATTTCAAACTTTTATCTTAATTAATTATTAACTAATAACTGACAGTCAAAATTATGAAACAAGAGACAAAAACTGATAGCAAATCATAATTATGAGATAAAGTTGAAATTATGACACACCGAGTCATAATTATGAGATACGTCAAAATTGACAAATTCAACTTTGAATTGTGACTTTGTATCATAATTTTGACCTTTTGTCATAATTAATTAATACTAAGCTACAACCATGAGACAAAAGGTCAAAATCTATAGTTTCATAAAAAGTTGAAATTATCACAAAACGTCGAAGAATTTGTATATCATAAAATTTCGGCCTTTTATCTGAATGAAATTATTACCTAATAACTGACAGTCAAAATGATGAAATACTAAGCTATAATTAGGGCTGGGACAATAAATCGATGCATCACAAATCGAGAAAGCATTCTGGATCGATTCTGAGATTTTCCGAATGCATGGCGATTCTCTATCTTGAATGGATTCTGAGCTTAGTTTTAACAGCATATGGCACTCCGTGCTTTAGAAACAGCCATACTTCTGCTTGCTTCCAATTCCTTACACACACTTCCATAAAAATAATAATTCATGAAGTTAGAGAACGCTGAAGCAAATTAAAAGGGTATCTGCAGTGGGCTGTTGACATAAATCTCGCATCATAAAAGCATTCTGAGGAGCAAGTACATTCTCAGAGTCAGGCGAACCCACGAGCACTCTTCAGCATGAGCTTAAAAACTAGCCTAGAGCGCCATCTGCTGTTAAAAGTTCAGAATCGATCCACGAATCGTGAATAGATTTATTATCCCAGCCCTAGCTATAATCATGAGACAGAAGGTCGAAATTGATAGCAAGTCAAAACAAAGTCTCATAATTTTGAATTTCATCTAATAATTATGACTTTTATGATTTACCAAGCATGTTTTTTCCCCCTTATGTGCCATTCCATTAGATGCAGACCATTAAAACATTTTTATAGTAAACTTAACCGAGTGTTTTCATGACGACATTTACATTTGTACGGCGCCGCTGCAGTACTCACTGTACGTTGCGAGGTTTGGACCAAGCCATGTGTCTGGTTTCAGACAAGCCCATTCTAAGACCATTCACAGCCCCAAATACAGCACCTGTACGCCAACACATATATAAAACATTACAATTTCTGAATGTTTAAAAAAAAAAAGAAAGAATCTAAAATAATAAACAATGCTTATCACGAGCAAACACTAACACATTCTAGCATATTTTTCCATTTATTCTGGTAATTTAATTCACAATGAAAAATGTTTTATTGCACCTGACAACAAAAAAAGGAAGTATTTTCACTAGTGAACTCAGAAGTGCATCTATATGAAGGAGGAGATTGTAGTATGACGCAGGAGAACCAACATGTGAGGAGGAAGAGGTAAAGATACCTGTGATACAACATCCTCCTATAGTGAAGAAGGCCAGCTCAAAGCGTCCTCTTGTTTTATTGGCTCCAGTGGGTAAAATGAACTCATCTGTATCCTGTGAGCACATGTTAATGACAGCCAACCATTAAATCTCATATATTAAATTCAGGGCTGGGTAGGTTACTTTAAAAATGTATTTCACTACAGATTACAAAATAATCTGTAACGTATTTCGTTACATTACTCAAGTTTATTAACTTAATCTAAATACTTTAGAATACTTTGGAATACTAATAAGTGTGGAACAAACACAAAAAAGGTAATTGCAAGTTTTTATCTCACAATTCTGACTTTTTCCCTCAGAATTGTGTAATATAAAGTTGCAATTGTGAGTTATAAAGTCAGAATTATGAGATATAAACTCACAATATTGAGAAAAGTCCGAATTATGAGATTTAAAATCACAACATTGAGAAAAGTCAGAATTATGAGATATAAACTCACAATATTGAGAAAAGTCAGAATTATGAGATATAAACTCACATACTAAATTCACAATTGCAAGAAAAAAAGTCAGTATTGCAAGTTTATATCTCCCAATTCTGACTTTATAACTTGCGATTGTGAGTTTAAATCTCACAATTCTGAGAAAAAGAAGTCAGAATTGTGAAATGCAAACTCACAATTGTGAAGGAAAAAAACTAATTGTGAGAAAAAGTTGCAGTGACGAGTGAATTATAAAATGACTCACAAACAACTATCAAAAACATGAAAACAGTCGAAAACATGAAACTTAACTCCTTTTTCAGACGGTCAGAGTCAGAGAATCACCAATTACTGTTTAAATGACATTAAAATTCAAAGTAATCACTTTGGTAATCTAAAACACTTTTCAGATGTAACTGTAATCTGATTACCACCCATTTAAAATGTAACCGTAACGAAATACAGTTACTCAAATTTTGTATTTTAAATACGTAACTAAGTTACTTGTATTTCGTTACTCCCCAACCCTGATTAAATACAAGTAAAGGCAGCTTATGGCCATCTAAAAGCACAGATCTCACCTGTAAGAGATACTTGGGGTCCATGTTAAGGTATGGAGAGAGAGGACTCATGCCTGTCACTGTTCAGAGAAGCACACTTTAGTAAGCGACTGAATATGGATATTAGGGATATAGCAGACATGCCAGACTCACATGGCACTCCAGAGAGCTCCGTCTTTGAATACTGTGGGCCAGCAGAGCCAAACAGACCGAAGCCTCCTGGACTTCTGGAGCCTGTGCTAGATGATCCTGATGGCTCCGGATCCATCTTTAGGTGAAGATGTTCGTACACTTTCTTATTCAGCTAAACATTTAAAGATACGCCTGCTGTGCACAACTACTATTAGCCAACAAACAGAGGACAACAAATGTAAGTTACACTTGGCAATTTTTCTTCCAAAAACACAATTAAATGGTTTAATTATTCAGCGTTCACCGAACAAGTGACATTTTTGCCAGCACTACTCGGCGAATTTAACCTGACGCTCTACTTGTTTGCCGTAAAGTAAACTGTGGACACGGTCATTTAACTACCCCTCACAAACAGTTCTCATCCCTCAAACCCAGACATTTAACACATTTACTGTGTTTTAATCTGAGAAAGCACAGTAGGTGTAGAGATGGCGACAAACTGTGGATATGAAATGGATACTTGCGAAGCCTTATCGAAGTACACTTACGACAGTTTTTGCGACAGCAAACGATTTCTGGCCAGATCGACACATACGAAAAGTGAAACTAAAGCGGAGATTTAGGAAAACAGCTGATAAATTGTATATCAATTACTAAAATGATAAAGTTTCATATAAAATAATGCACAAGAAATTCGATATGATATTAATTGTGAATACTGAAAAGATATATTTCAATTGGGATGGGACAAAAAAGAGAGAAAATGTATATTTCATATATTTTACAGTTATTCATTATTGAGGAAGTAGAATATACATAAAATGTTTTAGTGGCTCCAACCATTATATAAAACATATAATGTATGCTTTATATAATTGTAAAAGCATACAGCCTGTTAGAGCATGTAATGTTATTATTGAACATAATATGATAGATAAGTAAAGCCACACCGTTTCTCTTTTTATTTGCTTTGGCATTTATATATATATAATATTGTTATTATATTTATGAAAATATAAAAAATAAATAATAATAATAATAAATATATATATGAAAATAATATATATATATATATATATATATATATATATATATATATATATATGTGAAAATATAAAAAATAAATAATAATAATAATAAATATATATATATATGAAAATAATATATATATATGAAAATATATATGTAATATATATATATATATATATATATATAAAAGAAAATATAAATAAATAAATAATAATAAAATTAAAAAGAAAGATTCTCTCTAACTCAGTATTATGTGATATTCATATAAAAATAAAATCAACAGATTACTGCTGTGTGACATATAAGATGATATGTCGATACAATTTAAATTTATTGTCATGAGTATGTTATTTCATAAAGGAAATGTGCATTAATTATTATTTTTTTATTAGGGAAATATATTAATTCGTAATAAAAAACAATTTCAGTCATTTCCAGACAGTCCCTTTCAAATCATTTTGAGTATCACAGTATTTTTTGTATGTATGCCGTTATATATATATTTTTTATTATTATATTTACATTTATATTTTATTATTACATATATATTTATTTATTCTGTGGAATGCGGAAGTCGATCCACGCGCTTTACACATCAACGGTGACGCGCCGAGGCTGTGAAAAAAAAAGGAAAAGAAAAATGACATCCGTGACGACATCGACGATGATCTGACAGAGGTGCGGCAGAACCGAACCGATTTCCAACGACCAAACTGCACATTCTATGCTTGGTAATGACTTTAAAATACATTTTAACCGACATAGCAGATTGGAAACTGTTTGAACAGCGGATGCTTAGGGTTAATCAACAAATGAAGTGCAATCATAGGGACAGGAAGACGCGCTGTGATAATATTACAGTGACTGTATTGTGGAATTTAAACAGCAGATCACCGGCCATAAGTCACTCTCGGAGTCTTGCTCACAATAACAGCTTTGGCTCTCTCTGAGGCGGATTGTGTTGCTACTGCTCCAAGAGAAGCATCCGCTGCTCACGAATAACCGATCAAAAGGTATTTTAAACACTGAATGGGCTCGCGGATTGTCCGTTTCCTGTCATGTATTGATCGAAATGGTCAGTCATTATAGTAAACGCTCTCGAGCGACCGTAAGTGCGAGTTATTTCAGCACAAACTGGCGGTAGTACAGAAAGTACAGCTTGTACACATCGTATTCAGTTTCGGTGTGTGTTTCTGGGCCTCGGTGTGAGATATTCTCTTAGCTCGTCAGTCTGCAATGCTGAAGATTTGTGCAGTTTTATGGCGGGCCGATTGAATCCTGGCCATCAAAATATGTTTACAGTGAACGCCTCTTCCGTGCCAGTACAAGGTCAGACTGATTCACAGCACAGTTCTTGTCTACATTTTAGTATCGAGACCTTAAGACGTTCTTGACGTGGACAACTTGAACACGAGCGACACTAAATGCTCTTAAAATAACAAATACAGTTCTCGGTTGCAGCCCTATTTAATCCTTTCCCACAATGCACCGTGTCAATGCACAGTTGTGTTTCCTGTTTACCGTTGTAACGCTTTTGTTTGCCTATTTTTCCTTTTTTGTTGCGGGTTAAAGTACATTGTTTTGCACGTCTTTTGTCACGATTCATCAGGGAAGGTGAGTTTATTAATAAATAAGGCTAACGTAGACACGCGAAAATGCGAGATCGGCGAGACTTCGCGGCATCCCGCTGATGAGGAAATACCCTGGCGCGAGCGTGCGCTTTCATTTTACACTTCGACATATTATCGCGTTCCGACGGGGTTGACATATTTCGCGCTTATTGCAGAACGATTCTTCAGTACGTTCTCTGAATATCAGAATGATTCTTTTGAACAGCCTCTAAATGTCAGAACGATTCTTTTGAACAGCCTCTAAATGTTAGTATGATTCTTCAGTACGTTCTCTGAATATCAGTATAGTTCTTCTGAACAGCCTCTAAATGTCAGAATGATTCTTTTAAACAGCCTCTAAATATTAGAATGATTCTTTTGAACAGCCTCTATATTAGAACGATTCTTTTGAACAGCCTCTAAATGTCAGAATGATTCTTTTGAACAGCCTCTAAATATTAGAATGATTCTTTTGAACAGCCTCTAAATATTAGAACGATTCTTTTGAACAGCCTCTAAATGTCAGAATGATTCTTCTGAACAGCCTCTAAATATTAGAACGATTCTTTTGAACAGCCTCTAAATGTCAGTATAATTCTTCTGAACAGCCTCTAAATATTAGAATGATTCTTTTAAACAGCCTCTATATTAGAACGATTCTTTTGAACAGCCTCTAAATGTCAGAATGATTCTTTTGAACAGCCTCTAAATATTAGAATGATTCTTTTGAACAGCCTCTAAATATTAGAATGATTCTTTTGAACAGCCTCTAAATATTAGAACGATTCTTTTGAACAGCCTCTAAATATTAGAATGATTCTTTTGAACAGCCTCTAAATATTAGAACGATTCTTTTGAACAGTATCTAAATATTAGAACGATTCTTTTGAACAGCCTCTAAATATTAGAATGATTCTTTTGAACACCCTCTAAATATTAGAACGATTCTTTTGAACAGCCTCTAAATATTAGAACGATTCTTTTGAACAGTATCTAAATATTAGAACGATTCTTTTGAACAGTATCTAAATATTAGAACGATTCTTTTGAACAGTATCTAAATATTAGAATGATTCTTTTGAACAGCCTCTAAATATTAGAACGATTCTTTTGAACAGCCTCTAAATATTAGAACGATTCTTTTGAACAGTATCTAAATATTAGAATAATTCTTTTGAACAGCCTCTAAATATTAGAACGATTCTTTTGAACAGCCTCTAAATATTAGAACGATTCTTTTGAACAGCCTCTAAATGTCAGAATGATTCTTCTGAACAGCCTCTAAATATTAGAATGATTCTTCTGAACAGCCTCTAAATGTCAGAATGATTCTTCTGAACAGCCTCTAAATATTAGAATGATTCTTCTGAACAGCCTCTAAATGTCAGAATGATTCTTCTGAACAGCCTCTATATTAGAACGATTCTTTTGAACAGCCTCTAAATGTCAGAATGATTCTTTTGAACAGCCTCTAAATATTAGAATGATTCTTTTGAACACCCTCTAAATATTAGAACGATTCTTTTGAACAGCCTCTAAATATTAGAACGATTCTTTTGAACAGTATCTAAATATTAGAACGATTCTTTTGAACAGTATCTAAATATTAGAACGATTCTTTTGAACAGTATCTAAATATTAGAACGATTCTTTTGAACAGTATCTAAATATTAGAATGATTCTTTTGAACAGCCTCTAAATATTAGAACGATTCTTTTGAACAGCCTCTAAATATTAGAACGATTCTTTTGAACAGTATCTAAATATTAGAATAATTCTTTTGAACAGCCTCTAAATATTAGAACGATTCTTTTGAACAGCCTCTAAATATTAGAACGATTCTTTTGAACAGTATCTAAATATTAGAACGATTCTTTTGAACAGTATCTAAATATTAGAACGATTCTTTTGAACAGCCTCTAAATATTAGAACGATTCTTTTGAACAGCCTCTAAATATTAGAACGATTCTTTTGAACAGTATCTAAATATTAGAATAATTCTTTTGAACAGCCTCTAAATATTAGAACGATTCTTTTGAACAGTATCTAAATATTAGAATGATTCTTCAGTACGTTCTCTGAATATCAGTATAATTCTTTTGAACAGCCTCTAAATGTCAGAACGATTCTTTTAAACAGCCTCTATATTAGAACGATTCTTTTGAACAGCCTCTAAATATTAGAACGATTCTTTTGAACAGCCTCTAAATATTAGAACGATTCTTTTGAACAGTATCTAAATATTAGAACGATTCTTTTGAACAGTATCTAAATATTAGAATAATTCTTTTGAACAGTATCTAAATATTAGAACGATTCTTTTGAACAGCCTCTAAATATTAGAACGATTCTTTTGAACAGTATCTAAATATTAGAATAATTCTTTTGAACAGTATCTAAATATTAGAACGATTCTTTTGAACAGCCTCTAAATATTAGAACGATTCTTTTGAACAGCCTCTAAATATTAGAACGATTCTTTTGAACAGCCTCTAAATATTAGAACGATTCTTTTGAACAGTATCTAAATATTAGAATAATTCTTTTGAACAGCCTCTAAATATTAGAACGATTCTTTTGAACAGCCTCTAAATATTAGAACGATTCTTTTGAACAGTATCTAAATATTAGAACGATTCTTTTGAACAGCCTCTAAATATTAGAACGATTCTTTTGAACAGCCTCTAAATATTAGAACGATTCTTTTGAACACCCTCTAAATATTAGAATGATTCTTCTGAACAGCCTCTAAATATTAGAACGATTCTTTTGAACAGTATCTAAATATTAGAACGATTCTTTTGAACAGTATCTAAATATTAGAACGATTCTTTTGAACAGCCTCTAAATATTAGAATAATTCTTTTGAACAGTATCTAAATATTAGAACGATTCTTTTGAACAGCCTCTAAATATTAGAATAATTCTTTTGAACAGTATCTAAATATTAGAACGATTCTTTTGAACAGCCTCTAAATATTAGAACGATTCTTTTGAACAGTATCTAAATATTAGAACGATTCTTTTGAACAGCCTCTAAATATTAGAATAATTCTTTTGAACAGCCTCTAAATATTAGAACGATTCTTTTGAACAGCCTCTAAATATTAGAACGATTCTTTTGAACAGTATCTAAATATTAGAATAATTCTTTTGAACAGCCTCTAAATATTAGAACGATTCTTTTGAACAGCCTCTAAATATTAGAACGATTCTTTTGAACAGCCTCTAAATGTCAGAATGATTCTTCTGAACAGCCTCTAAATATTAGAATGATTCTTCTGAACAGCCTCTAAATGTCAGAATGATTCTTCTGAACAGCCTCTAAATATTAGAATGATTCTTCTGAACAGCCTCTAAATGTCAGAATGATTCTTCTGAACAGCCTCTATATTAGAACGATTCTTTTGAACAGCCTCTAAATGTCAGAATGATTCTTTTGAACAGCCTCTAAATATTAGAATGATTCTTTTGAACACCCTCTAAATATTAGAACGATTCTTTTGAACAGCCTCTAAATATTAGAACGATTCTTTTGAACAGTATCTAAATATTAGAACGATTCTTTTGAACAGTATCTAAATATTAGAACGATTCTTTTGAACAGTATCTAAATATTAGAACGATTCTTTTGAACAGTATCTAAATATTAGAATGATTCTTTTGAACAGCCTCTAAATATTAGAACGATTCTTTTGAACAGCCTCTAAATATTAGAACGATTCTTTTGAACAGTATCTAAATATTAGAATAATTCTTTTGAACAGCCTCTAAATATTAGAACGATTCTTTTGAACAGCCTCTAAATATTAGAACGATTCTTTTGAACAGTATCTAAATATTAGAACGATTCTTTTGAACAGTATCTAAATATTAGAACGATTCTTTTGAACAGCCTCTAAATATTAGAACGATTCTTTTGAACAGCCTCTAAATATTAGAACGATTCTTTTGAACAGTATCTAAATATTAGAATAATTCTTTTGAACAGCCTCTAAATATTAGAACGATTCTTTTGAACAGTATCTAAATATTAGAATGATTCTTCAGTACGTTCTCTGAATATCAGTATAATTCTTTTGAACAGCCTCTAAATGTCAGAACGATTCTTTTAAACAGCCTCTATATTAGAACGATTCTTTTGAACAGCCTCTAAATATTAGAACGATTCTTTTGAACAGCCTCTAAATATTAGAACGATTCTTTTGAACAGTATCTAAATATTAGAACGATTCTTTTGAACAGTATCTAAATATTAGAATAATTCTTTTGAACAGTATCTAAATATTAGAACGATTCTTTTGAACAGCCTCTAAATATTAGAACGATTCTTTTGAACAGTATCTAAATATTAGAATAATTCTTTTGAACAGTATCTAAATATTAGAACGATTCTTTTGAACAGCCTCTAAATATTAGAACGATTCTTTTGAACAGCCTCTAAATATTAGAACGATTCTTTTGAACAGCCTCTAAATATTAGAACGATTCTTTTGAACAGTATCTAAATATTAGAATAATTCTTTTGAACAGCCTCTAAATATTAGAACGATTCTTTTGAACAGCCTCTAAATATTAGAACGATTCTTTTGAACAGTATCTAAATATTAGAACGATTCTTTTGAACAGCCTCTAAATATTAGAACGATTCTTTTGAACAGCCTCTAAATATTAGAACGATTCTTTTGAACACCCTCTAAATATTAGAATGATTCTTCTGAACAGCCTCTAAATATTAGAACGATTCTTTTGAACAGTATCTAAATATTAGAACGATTCTTTTGAACAGTATCTAAATATTAGAACGATTCTTTTGAACAGCCTCTAAATATTAGAATAATTCTTTTGAACAGTATCTAAATATTAGAACGATTCTTTTGAACAGCCTCTAAATATTAGAATAATTCTTTTGAACAGTATCTAAATATTAGAACGATTCTTTTGAACAGCCTCTAAATATTAGAACGATTCTTTTGAACAGTATCTAAATATTAGAACGATTCTTTTGAACAGCCTCTAAATATTAGAATAATTCTTTTGAACAGCCTCTAAATATTAGAATAATTCTTTTGAACAGTATCTAAATATTAGAACGATTCTTTTGAACAGCCTCTAAATATTAGAACGATTCTTTTGAACAGTATCTAAATATTAGAACGATTCTTTTGAACAGCCTCTAAATGACAGAACGATTCTTCAGTACGTTCTCTGAATATCAGTTTGATTCTTCTGAACAGCCTCTAAATATTAGAATAATTCTTTTGAACAGCCTCTAAATATTAGAACGATTCTTTTGAACAGCCTCTAAATATTAGAACGATTCTTTTGAACAGTATCTAAATATTAGAACGATTCTTTTGAACAGTATCTAAATATTAGAATAATTCTTTTGAACAGTATCTAAATATTAGAACAATTCTTTTGAACAGCCTCTAAATATTAGAACGATTCTTTTGAACAGTATCTAAATATTAGAATAATTCTTTTGAACAGTATCTAAATATTAGAACGATTCTTTTGAACAGCCTCTAAATATTAGAACGATTCTTTTGAACAGCCTCTAAATATTAGAACGATTCTTTTGAACAGTATCTAAATATTAGAATAATTCTTTTGAACAGTATCTAAATATTAGAACGATTCTTTTGAACAGCCTCTAAATATTAGAACGATTCTTTTGAACAGCCTCTAAATATTAGAACGATTCTTTTGAACAGTATCTAAATATTAGAATAATTCTTTTGAACAGTATCTAAATATTAGAACGATTCTTTTGAACAGCCTCTAAATATTAGAATGATTCTTTTGAACAGCCTCTAAATGTCAGAACGATTCTTCAGTACATTCTCTGAATATCAGTATGATTCTTTTTAACTGCCTCTAAATATTAGAATGATTCTTTTGAACATCCTCTAAATGTCAGAAAGATTCTTCAAGACGTTCTCCAAATATCAAAATGTTTTTTTCTTCTTCTTTAAACGTTGTTTAAATGTCAGAATGATTTCTTATAATATTCTCTAAAATATTAGAATGATTCATTGGGACGTTATTTTAAATGTCAAAGTGATTCTTTAGAGTATTCTGGAAATGTCAGTGTTTGGTGAATGTATGACTGATTCGTCAGAACGTTCTCGTCTGGATCTGTTAAATCTCAGTCGTGGAATAGTCTGTCGTTAAAGTGACAGTACTCCAAAAAATGAAAATTGTGTCATCGTTTACTCACCCCCAAGTTGTTCCAAATCTGTATGAGTTTCTTTTCTTCTGCTGAACACAAAAGAAGATATTTTAAATATGCGTAACCAAATCAATCAAGGGGGCCAATCAATTGTTTGGTTACCAACATTCATGTGTTCAGCAAGGTTTGGAACAACTTGATGACAGAATTTTCATTTTTGGTTGAATTATGCAGATATATTCAGGGTTCGTTAACTATACTCATGCATATACGTTTACAAACTCAATCTAAGAGGAAGTAAAATATCTTGCACCATAGTTCATGAATCTCCATACATATTTTTAGTTGTATGCATGGTTGAACTTGCATGGTTTTTCTGTGGCCTAAAAGATTGGTTCACTTCTGAATGAGAATTTCCTGATAATTTACTCACCCCCATGTCATCCAAGATGTTTATGTCTTTCTTTCTTCAGTTGAAAAGAAAAGAGGAAAATTCCAGGATTCCATACAGTGGACTTCACTGGGGTTCAACGGGTTGAAGGTGCAAATGTAAGTTTCAGTGCAGCTTCAAAGGCTCTACATGATCCCAGACGAGGAAGTACCGATCCAGTGTTTACAAAACGAACTTGCAAAGATTAAACTAAACATCCTTTCCACAAAAAAAAAAAAAAGGTAAACCGACGATGTTGGGAGATTTTGAAGTTTGAGGAGAAAACGAGATGGAATTTTTCGCCTTACCGCGGTACTTCCACCCTCATCACGTTTTGCCTATCCAACGTGATTACGTCACGAGTGGCACATTGCAGAGCAGTGCAAGACGAGCATTTTTGTTTAAAAAGTAAATACATTTTTTTTTGTTTTTTTTTAGAAAATGACAGATGGTTTCGCTAGTAGATTAGATCAAGTAGAGCCTTTGAAGCTGCACTGAAACTGACGTTTGGACCTTCAACCCGTTGAACCCCAGTGAAGTCCACTATATGGAAAAAAAATCCTGGAATGTTTTCCTCAAAATCCTTAATTTCTTTTCAACTGAAGAAAGAAAGACATGAACATCTTAGATGACATGGGGGTGAGTAAATGATCAGGAAATTTTAATTCTGAATTCAACTAATCCTTCAGAATAATATAATGCTGATAAAAATGTAGTAATGTTATTGCATGACCATAAAAAAACTATCTACTCAAAATTAACTACTACAGAAATAGTTTATTATAAATTGACAAAGCTGTTGTTTGAATAGACACAAGGGGGGAATAATAATCTGTGAGACTAATTATCAGCCTCAAAATACCCCAAATATTGGCTGATGTATGTTATTATTGCTGGTACTGTTTAATTGAACTACAGCTTTTTTTTTTGTTTTTTTTTCCTTCTAGGATTTGCTGAGCTTTAAATTAAGGCTGGAATAGGCACTGTTCCCCAGTGAGAAAGCGACAGAAGGGCCCGTGAACATCAGCCCTAATGGAAGAGATCGAAACAGAGCTGACCTGCTCCGAGCAGGAAGCTTTAGGAGCAGACTTCATCACGGTGGAGCTGGACACCCAGCCCATCGAATATGTCGTCAAGTGGGCCGAGGTGGGCTCAAAATTCACTTTAGCCTGTGTGAAAAAGGATTTGGACGAGGCTGCTTGCTTCACCACTGATCAGATAGTGAAAGTGGAACCGGACGAGACGTTCTTTGTCCCTTACGAAGCCGTGTACCCAGAATGTGAAGAAATAGATCCGAATTTGATCCCGACGCACGAGGAGGAGGTGGGAAGCGAATCAGACTCCGACGACAACACGGAACCGGGGAATAGCCAGCTGTGCGAAGACGAGGACGTTTCCGATATTTCCTGGGAGAAGGAGGTGTCTCACACTAGAACCTACAAGTGCCACTTCTGCGGCAAGATCTACAGCCATTCCTCCAGTCTTGCTCGTCATCTGCACGTGCACTCGGATAGATCGTCCCTCCCTTCCTCGAAAGGTTTCAGCAAGTTAGGCGACAATAAAAAGTCTCTGCAGTGCAATCTGTGCGGGGTGAGGTGCAACGGCAAGCGGCTTCTGGCGATACACAAGAAATGCCACAAAACCAAGAGACTGCACACGTGCAACACCTGCGGCAAAACCTTCAATCACAGCTCCAGTCTGTCGCGGCATCGGTTAATTCACAAAAAAGGCTTGGATAAAAACGCTAGGCCGTTGTACCCAGCTCCAACCCCAGCGCCCATCATGACCCAGCACAGTTTCCACGGCACTAATAAAAGAACGCCGGTCCCCTCTGGCGAGCGCGAGAAGCAGTACCAGTGTGCGCAGTGCGACCGGGTCTTCAGCCACTCCGCCGGCCTCTCCAAGCACCAGGTGGCCCACGTGCGACAGCTGCTCAACTCGTACACGCACGGCAAAGACGCGCTCGATAAGTCCTCGGACCTAAAGATCCGCCTGAAGCTGTGCTCCCGCGACAAGCCCAACTACTACACCCTGTGCAAGAAGAACAAACACAACAAAGGGGGCAAGAAGAGGCTGTGCTTGCCGAACGAGGAGCGGCCGTACCCGTGCCGCATGTGCGATAAGCGCTTCAGCCACACCACCAGCCTGTCTCGGCACGAGCACACGCACGCCAGCGACAAGTGCTACACCTGCAACGTCTGCAAGAAGACCTTCATACGGCTCTCCAACCTCAAGCAGCACCAGCAAACGCACGCTTCGGGCAAACTCTACGAGTGCCCGCAGTGCGGGAAGACTTTCGTTCACTCCTCCAGCTTCTCCCGCCATAAGAAGGTCCACGCGGCCATGAGGCTGTCGCCGAAACTGGAAGACATTAAGTGCGAAGAGGAGCTGGTCATCGATGAGGTGGCCCCGCTGGAATACGAGTCCGAGTGAGAAGGACCGGGGTTCCGGAACTGTCCTGGCACAGTCGACACGGATGTTCTGGAACTGTGATGGGGGAAAAGTGTTGTTGTGTTTTTGCCAACGCAATGTCACGACCAATTCGTTCGTATTGTACAAGGTGGTTAATTCGTACGAATTCGTTCAACCTCACTCGTTCGAATTCATACGATTTGCCTAAACCCCAGGGACGGGTCGGTTTAGGAGTGGGCTTGGTAATTCGTATGAATTCATACAAATTTGGAAACTTGTAAAATATAGCAAAACACACACAAGTGAGGTCGTACGTATTAACCACCTCGTAAAATATGTACGAATTGCCGTGAGATTGGGTTGGTGTTTGTGTTTTTTTTTTGTTTGTTTTCCCCTCATTCTTATTTTACAACATCGCAGTTTGGCTGTGTGGCTTCTCTCTAATAGTCTTGTAATTATTCTAGCCCTTTTCGGCCACGTTATAGGGGATATAGTAGCAATCTTTGTTAACGACAGAAAAGTTTTTCTTTTTGTTCTGCTTTGGTTGACATTCCCTTTTGTTTTGTTCGTTCGGTTTACTGGGAAGGTAATTCTTTGCAAGCCAAATTGTATCATTTTCATTTTTAGGTGTCCACAAGAAAAACAACAGAGAAAAGCAGACGGCATCGGCAATGCAGGTGTTATTTATTTTCGTGCTTGCACTAATCCTGTGAACCCAAAATAAAGTACTTATTGAGCTGTGGGTTGGAGTAGAGGGGAGTGAGGGGCGAGTTTTGTATGCAAGAAGTAAATTTTATATGCAATTTACTTGAACGCTGTTCCATTAAGTGTGTGGTTTGAATCAATGATGTCCCCTGTAATTATATTTATGCGACCTAATTTCTTAGACCAACAAATTGAAGGCTTTTCTCACTTGAAGTATGGACACATAAGAACAGGTTTTGCTGTTTGGTTTTATGGGATATAATATATATTAAAAAAGTGTATACTGTTTCATTAAAAACTGCTGGATGAGTGCAAATGGAGATGTTCTCCAAACTAACAAGTGTTTCGGGTGATTTGATTGGTTTGACTAGTTTCCTCAACATGTTGTCTTTGGTACTTATTTCCTCTTTAATGTTCATTTGTCAAAATATGAAATCCATTTTGTCCATGGAGGGTGTTTGATGCTTGTTGGACGTGGACATGTACAGATGCACTTAAAATATTGTTCATATAAATTTGTGTGCGTGCACTTGATAAATATGAGAAAAGAATATACTCGCAAAGTGTGCTTTTTACTTCTGCTGTATATGTGTAAAAAGTTGCAGTTGCAAAAAGAAGTTCTATCTGATTTATTTTTCTGTATCTCTACATAAGTTATGGAATAGCCAAGGGATTTCATATTTTAACAAGCATTGCACTATTGTATTTATAGACAGAAGCACTACGTATTTAGGAAATTGGAACGCGACTTTGGAACTCCCGTTCAGGACCTCAGATGAACGAGTCACGGAAATATCTTCCACGCATTACTGAAAAATTGATCAAGTGCCCTCAGCTACTTTGTGTAAGACCAAAGCTCTTCGACGCGCCACAGAAGACGTGCGGTTCGGCTCATCGAAGGTGTTTAATCAGTCTCCTGTTCCATGTTCATACGCGTCTGGACTTTCGCTCACCATTTACTGTCTGAGTTGAAATTGAACAGCAATTACTAACCCATTTGAAAAATGAGACTGAGAAGAGTTGAGACGCACATATAAAGCACAGATCACACTGTTACACCCAACAAAAAAGAAAACGCTCTTGGTACTCTCTATAGTTGTTGGTTGTTTTAATATATTTCCTTTGTTCTAGCCATTGTTTTTAATTCTTTCCAATAATATGAGGTTGATCCGCTCTCCTGTCCACACTCCTCATGGTTTGATTTATGTTTGTCATTTTCTTTGTTTTCAATTGCTGTAGCTATTTCATCTCTCGATGCAGCAGACCTACATCTTGTACAAAGATGTATGTTTTTGTATTGTGTTTGCCATTAGATTACAGTTTAAGAGTTTAGTCTTGCATTTTTTTGTAATAAATAATTGGTTCATGAATCACTGTATCTGTCTGTTGAATCTTAGCAGTAACCTATCAGTATGGGTCAGTAATTAAGTCAAGTGTTGGGGAAAGTTACTTTTAAAAGTAATGCATTACAATATTGCGTTACTCCCTAAAAAAGTAACTAATTGCATTACTTAGTTACTTTTGGATTACTTTTTCCTCACCTTGGCTGGGCTTGCTTGTTTGTTTTTTAATAACAACAAAAGGTCTATTTTTGGCAAATGTTAAGGCCTTTTCACACCTAAAGTGAAGTGAATAAGCCTCAGACTGAAGGAAATACAGTAGAGGACGCAGCTCAAACTAACTGTTTTTATTCATTTTGTGGAATAATGAATGTTTTCGTGCAAGTGAGATGAGTAAATACATGTTCGCATTTAGTCTAGAATGACAATAACCATCATGTTTACTCAGCGCACACAACGCCTCTGCACTTTATTTCTCTCAACATGGGGACAGGAGAGCCGTCGGTCAATAAATATGAAAAAGTAACTTTTGTTACTTATTTGAAAGAGTAACTTAGATATTTTGTTGTGAATTGAAAAAGTAATGGATTACTTTACTAGTTACTTGGAAAAGTAATCTGATTACGTAACTCAAGTTACTTGTAATCCGTTACCCCCAACACTGATTAAGTCCACATATAAGTTTGAATAGTCAGTTTTCTACTTTAGTAGTAATAGTCAGTTTTCTACTAGTCAGTTTGACTTATTGCATACTACACTTCATTGCCTCATGTGCACATCTTCTTGTCTCAATAACTGAAACCAGCCCGGTTGCAAAAACTGCTAAGTCTGGTCTTACAAGTTAGTCATCTTTTTTTCTTTTTTTTTTTTTTAAAGACCGTTCATAACTTTTTTAAGTCAGTTGCATAAAAACGTAGATTGGTCTAATTTGATACTGAGAAGTAAGATTGATCACCCGTTGGCTATCTGCCAGTTGGTCAGACTAGCTGTTAAGACACAGCCTCAACTCAGCGGCTGTTAAAGCGACTGACCCCAGGATGTGTTGGTTAAAACAAGTCCTCGGTGAAAATGCCATCTGTAGTTCTGTCATCGGCCAAAAGATGTCAGCACAAGACTGTTGCGGACAGGTAACATAGGCACAAAAATGAACACTTCAGCAAATATTTATGACATTGTATTCCTACAAGACAACATAAAACCACACACAAAAAGGAAATTTAATTACAGAACCTATATATATATATATATATATATATATATATATATATACATAATTTTTTTATTTTTTTGATAGCCTATGTCAATGTTTCAGGGGCGGCCAAAATGTCGCTTTAAAATCAGTGATAGCTACAGAAATCCATTACACTTTATTTCGATAGTTCACTTTAGACATTCTACTAACTATAAGTAACTTTGCAACTACATGTCAACTACTTAGTAGACTGTTATGGTTCGGCTTAGTCGAGTAATTTGACATGTAGTTGTAAAGTTACTTGTCAGTAGAATAGTCTGTTGAGGAGCATCGAAATAAAGTGTTAGCAGATGTTAAACAGAGCGTCTACTAATACTCTAATGAATGCTAGTTGACATGGAGTTGCAAAGTTACTTATAGTTAGTAGAATGTCTAGTGGACCATCAAAATAAAGTGTTACCGGTCACACTTTAGATTAGGGTCCAGTTCTCACTATTGACTATGACTTTTGCCTCAATAAACTCCTTATTAATACTTAGTAAAGTCGGCCTAGTTGTTAAGTTTAAGTATTGGGTAGGATTAAGCATACCGAATAAGGCATTAATATGTGCTTTTTAAGAACTAATAAACAGCCAATATCCCATTAATATTTTTGTTAACAACTAGTTAATAGTGACTATTGGACCCTTAAATGTTACCGTGTTACCTGGAAATGTACTTTCCTATTTCCAAGTAAAGCTTTTTCCTTGGAGTCCGGGGGGAAAAAAATCACGATCAACAAACATTTTATTGGGTATTTTTTAAAGATTATTGTACTGCAGAGCCTGAGAACCCCCCCCCCACCAATGTTAAATGTATAACTATAAATGACCATTTACCAATGAATTAATATCTGACAATGATGTCTAATGTGAGTCTGTGTTCATTCAGTCTCAAACTGCTAATCCGGCAATACTGATGGAATGTCATTATTCATAATTAATCATGTTGAAATGTTATACTTGTCTTTTATTAGTGTAAAATGCATTGTTTACTTGAGGAAGTAGAATTATAATATCATTAAAAACTGGTTGGTGATAGGATCTTTTTAAAAAAAAAAAAAAAAAAAGATTATGACCACATTACCTTTTTTGAAATAGAAGTATACTTCAAATTCATTTTATGAAGTGTACTTAAGAAATGTTCAAGTTTTATTTTTAAGTATACTTTATGTAGTAAGTATTAATGTATTAGTAAACTTGTAAGTGTACTTTTTCAGTGCTGCTTGGGACTAAATTGCCCCAATTGAAGAATACATTTAAGTGTACTGTAAGTGTAACAGCAGTGAACTTTAAGTGCACAACTAGTTCACTGCTACGTTTCTAGTTTGGAGTAAAAACATGTTATTAAATGTTGTCTTTTGTTGGACAAGATGTTAATAAATGCTTCTCATGTCTGGAAAGACACGTTACTTTTTCAAATGTACATTATAAGCGACTCAAACTCGCAGTGCTTTGAGATGGAGCCGTACTTCACTGACATACTCATATAAAATAATCGTACTAAGAATCACGTTTAAGCGATAATCGCATTCAAGATCAATGTTATTTTTCTTATCGTGAGATAAATCATGCAGCCCTAATTTTAATTAATATTTTGTTAATATAGCCTAAATTGTAAAGACTTATTTCTTATGCATATGTTTTATGCTTCTTTGATCGGATTAATTTCGTCTAATATAATTTTACCATAAATTGAGAAAACCATATGGCAACCCTGCAGGGCAGTAATGCATTATTTTTATGCCGACTCCACGCAGAGAGGACTCAAACCAAAGAACTTCTCGTGGTGAGGCGACAGCGCTACCCACTGAGCCACCGTACCTCCCTAATCCTTTTTAATTAAAATTAAATAACATCATTTTAAAAATGTGACTTATGTCAAATTCATTCAGGTGTAAAAATGACTTCTTCCCTGACCTTGCACTCCCACACCTACTGGGGGCGCTCTAACATCAGGCACAGATGTGCACGAGGAGAAAGACTCTTACTGTCCCTCCCTGAAATATGTCAGGGTCGGTCAGGCGGCCATGGGATCCCATCAGATGAAGAGATGAAGAAATAAATGTGTGTGGACACAGAGGCGGGTCTGCGAGAGAAAGAAACAGAGACAACAAGTTCCCATTTGAATTCTGGTGCTCCAGCTGGGAGTTCTTGGGCCATCGAAGTGAGGCAATCAAGTTTGCCATTGTTGCCAACCTTGCGGGCTCAGGCTTCCTGGTAACCCTAAAGTGAATTAGCTGAGCTTTTCTACAAGCCTAGAACAGCTCCTCTGTTCCTCAACAAAAAGCCCATTGAGATGAAGGGAGCGCTGGCCTCCCCAGGCTCTTGGAAAGCCAACGCCGGGCCGATGAATGGAAGCTCCAGCTCCCATTAAGACACTGGCCACTGTGGGAAATGCTGGTGATGTCATTATCAATGCATTTCTAACTGTTTTTGTTGCTTTTTCACAGCTTTGGCCCGCAGTCCCCCCCTTCTCCGCAAGTGTTCCCTTCCTGTTCCCTTTAGACCCCTATTATGAGATGCCTCCCCGTACAAAACAAAAAAGGGGGCGAAAACAGAGCGAAGCCCGGTTGCTATGGAAACGTGGAAACAGAACAGCGAATGGGAGTGGAGGGGGTGTTCCTCTTTGAAATCTGTCAGTATGAGAGAGAGAGAGAGAGAGAGAGAGACGCAAGAATTACAACACCTCAGAAACAAATCTGCAATTCTTCATGGTCCAGCCGCTCACCCAGACAAAGAGTCTGAACGTTCAATTGAGTTTTGGGATCTCAGAGAGTCCTGCATCCACAATCCCAAGACCGCATTGACTGAACTTTATAATCCATGTGCTGAATGAAGTCAAACACCATTCATGAGTAATTTCTTCATTTATTTCAGTTCTTTGGATCCTAGTGAAATCTGTAGGTGTTTCAACTCAAGAACAAAAGATAATAATACATTTGTTTTGGATAAAAGAAAATAAAACTTAAAAGTCATTTTATTTCTTAACTTTTAGTATAAATATGATAGCCTTAAGGTTATGAATAAGCTGGTGTGCTCCAAAACAATGACACAATTCGCATTTAGGAGATATAAGCATTCAAAACTTACAGTCTCTCACTTCCGCTAAAATGGATCACGGATTTTCATGACATCACATCGCACTTCAGCTTCTCATCAAATCTTCTGTCCAATCAAATGCACTCTAGACTAGAAAGTCCCGCCCCCTCCGACACAATCAACAGACGCTGAAGCTGCTGCTCATTTCTTCACACATTTACTAGTTTCTACATGGTGAATGGCTCGTAGTGCACTATATAGAGGATAGGGAACGATTCAGACAGTGTAAGTATGCTTTCCATTGACACGAATGAAGGCCGTTTTCGCGTTGGTGTCACGTGAACCGCCGCAGCGCGAGCACAGTCTGCTCTGTCCCTGAGACACGAGAGCACAAAGCGGATCATGTCCGGCTCTCGACGACGAAAGGTTTTAAAGTGATATAGAGGAGATTAGGAGGAGAAGAGGTTAGAGATTAGAATGAAACGGAGTTAGAACTTTTACTGAGTTTAACGGCTCTGGCAGAGCTGTGGTATAAACGAAACGCTATTGGCTATTTTTAAAAAAGGGGCGGAGCTGCGCCATATGTCCCGCCCTGTCTTTCTGTTTCAGTCGGACCCTTCGCAAACAGATTGATTGACAGGCGATCTAACCAATCATAACGCCGAATCTGCCATTTTATCCGACAAAGCAGTCAGGGGAGTTAGTAGATTAACGTTGGTTAACTTGAAATATTGTGAGTAATCACGTCTTTCCACACTTGAAACAACATTCCTTCTGATGTTCATTCATGTTTATTTGATGCTATAAATGAACTAGTATGAAGAGATGATCGGTTCACGAGCCGTTTGAAGGATCTGTCATGACACATTAAGGAGCCTCTGTACGGTATTTGGTGTTTAAACTGCTTTAAAAAAATGACTATATTTTAAATATGAAACTGTTTCATACTTTGTCAGTGTCCTCTTTGCTCCGCGATGTATTTTTCACTGCGGGAGAACATGATGTGTGGCGTGAGAGCGCATGGGTTGTCGGGCATATAACAGGGGGCGGGTTTTGCGAAGGGTCAGTTACGTCAACACATTGAATAAAGCTGCGCGTTCCATCGCAATTCACTCGGCCTTTAATAAAACTAAAGTAAATCTTTGCTAATTCTCTCCTTAAAATGTTACTGACCAATCATACCTTTCTGACAGACATGGGCTGCATCCGAAATCCCATTGAGTAGGTACTTATTTTGAATAAGTAATTCTAAAAAAGTATGTTCCATATAGTATGAATGTGGTGTGGATATAATCTGGATGTCATTATCATGTGACCTCCCAGCGTCAGTTGTGTCGCTTCACTGCCATTCAAAAATCCTCTCCTGTGGCCTCATGGGATAGTAAAGTGTCCATCGTATGAAGACTTCAGAATCCTGCCGCAAGTAGTAGGTCGTCCGGTAGTTTTTGCCTACTGTTTTTTTTTCCAGTACTGTAAATTCGGACATACTTCTTTTGTCACATGCTGTTTTTCTCCTACTACATAGTAGGGAAGTATGTCGGATGCAGCCTTGTACACTCGTTATTGCAGTGCATTATGGGATTGAATGAGTGCACTCGATAACTTCCACTATGGTTTTGGACACAGCCCAGGAAAACAAAAGGTGTGTTTATGTATGACATCAAAGTACACACCTAAAGACTTACACTAGACTGATCGTTACATTAGCAAAAATCGTTGAAGGTTTTGTAAGCATATTAAGCAGTTGTGCTTTGAGTTAGTTTTTTTTTTTTTTTTTTGTCATAACACAATGAAACATGGCAAATAGTGTGGGCACAATTTTTGGCCAGAATGTCATACAAAGAAATTTGTATATTTTGTATTTGAAATTTGTATTTGTATTGTTTTTATATTCATCTTTTTCTTTTCTTATAGGAAAATACTATAAATACTATAAAATAATAGTTGTAGTTTGCTTTTTTTGCCAAATAATTTTGTCAGATAAATATATTAATTTAGTTTTTTTTCACCTCATATTAAATTTATCAAAAAATGTTCCTCGTATTTTGATGGCTTAATCAAACTTGTAACAACATTAAAAATAAATATCATAAAATAAATAATTAAATAGACAGGCTTCACATGATATTTGTTGTTAAAATGAATCTTCAGAAGTGCAAATACTGGTGACACGATTCAACTTCAGCCCTGAAGCGTCAAGGAATAACAGAAAACATGAAAACTCCAAAAGCTCAGAGGAGAAAGAGATTACATCTTTTTAATATCAGATTTAGTTTTCACCACCACTCTGCAAGGTGAAAAATGACAATAAAGCTGCATTTGACAAGTAGTAAAAGTACAGAATGTATTTAGATTCATTCGTTTAACGCACGCTTTTCAAGGTGACTTAGAAATGAGGAAAAATTCAAGCACGAGTGATAAATCATGGAGTCAACAGCAGCAGCAGTCCTTGTGGAGAGTCTTTAAAACGCCAGACGTCTGGAATGACAAAAAGTATGAAAGCAGATGCAAATGCATGTCGATATTAATTAGTATAAATAGATATACCTTTTGAAAAACTCAAATTAAAGTGTAAGTTTACTTACTAGGCCCCCTGCTTGAGAACAACTGGTGCAGAAGATCTACAACACAAGTTTGAAAATTCACTCTAAAAAATGTTGGGTTGAAAACGGACAAACCCAGAGGTTGGGTTAAAAGTTTGCCCAACATGCTGGTCCGTTTTATGTAATTCAACTATTGTTTAAAAATTACTATATGAACCTAAAATAGGTTGGAAATTAGAAATCAGACACATAATTACTAGAGGCAACAATAATAATCAAAATGTGGACGTTTCTTAATAAGTCATTTAATAAATGCATAAGTATTATTCATTAAACTTATTAATAAATGTTCATTTCCAACATACATTGGGTTCTTTTTAAGCAATATGATAATTTTAGCCAGCAGGGCAAACATTTAACCCACCAAATTGCTGGATTTGTCCAATTTCAACCCAACTTGGGTTGTTTTTAACCCAGCATTATTTAGAATGTAAGTTTAATCAAATAAGCAAATTATGAAAATAAATAATTTTTGTGACACACTTCTGCATTTCGAAATGTGAAATCTCAGTAGATATTTTTGTAATATTGTGGATGACGTCAAAAAAAATCTACATGTGCTCCAATCAAATGTAAACGGATATAAAGAAATGCTGATAATATTAATTCATTTTCATATTGATTCATAAAGTAAAGACGTTGGTAACAGTAACAGCAGATTTTAATCATGCAACTGCATAATTTAACAATTATTATTATTGTAATTGGCAGTGCTGGAGTAACTGTATTGACATTAAATAAAAAGAAAGAAAATCTAATGCTAAAATAAATGTAGGTCTACAATTCTTTCAAGTGGGATGTTTTGTAAAGGGGCGGAGCTTGGCGAAGCGTCAGTTGGGGGTGGTGTTTATGTCATAATGCGAAAACATTTTTTACAAACAGACTTTTTTCAAAATACTTCATTGTTGTTTCTTTTGTTTTTCGGTCAAACGTGACCCTGCCATGTTTTCGTGAGATCGCCTCATTAGCAGAGTAAATCAGTTTCGCAAAAATCTCTTTCTTTGGAACGAACTCGTCTCCAATGAGCGGAAACATGCTTAAGTCTTTGAGGGGTAAAAACTATTGTGAGCTCGGAGAAGTTCTCACGATGCTTTGTAAAGACTCTTCTCCGGCTCGTTTGGCTACCTGCCTGGGTCACTTCAGGCTAACTTTCCGTGTCACCATGGGGCTTTTTTGTTGGATGCTAAATGGTGAAAATAAGCATTTAGGACCCAACTCATTCACTGTGTTCTCACAGGGAGAATTAGCATATGAAATAAACATAGACTCGGAAACATTCTTTCCCGGGAAAAGAGCGAGGGAATAAATGTCTTCATTTTCAGGTCCCTGCTGCAATACACCCACTGAGTGATTTAGCGGCGGAGCGTTTGAACGTTGTCTCTGCTGCATACAGTGGAAGTGATTTGTAGTGGGAGCTATTTGCATAAATCGGAACTGAATGAGGACGCGTTTCGACTCGAAATTCCTTTCACAAGATCCCTGATTTCATCGCAATTACTTGTGAATCAGAAAACCTCTGTTATCTCCTGAGAACCAAAAGCGAGTGTGACATCCACTTAAACGTCTCCCGGTATTGTTTGACAGTGACTTGGGGCGAACGGAGAATTATTATCGCATCTAGAATGAAATCTGCGGCGTGCCATTCAATGCCAGTCGTGTGTGGATTCGTCTTCCTGGGGCTTTACAGAAAGCAAAAGCTCTTTTTCAGCAGCCTTTGATTTTCAAAAGCAAAAAAGAAGGTTCTTTTATTTGTTGTGCTTGATTTTAATGTAGTTATTTATTTTATTTTTCTCCTCTAATCCCTCCCTCTGGCCTCTCCGCATCATGAGGTCTTGTCGATCGGGGAGAGTGCAGAAACATTACACCGATGTGCGTTTCAAAACTCGTCAGAAATAGGCATTACACTATGTCAGCTGCTGATAAGGCTGCGGTTTAATGGGGGTGAAATTCAACTAGTGCCAAAGGGCAGAATAAGCAGATAAGCAGAAGCTAATTACTCCACTCTTACAATAGAGCGGAGCTGCTGTTCATTTGGTGATGTTTATAATGCACAAACCTCGCCTCGGGCCGACTAACTGAAACGAGAAGTGCCAACAAATGCTGCGGCGGAACGTGCGAAACTTTGCAGTACCACCACGCTGTTTCATGATAACGCTGCTCATTATAGTGTTGACTATTTACAAAATACTCATTATAGGAACATCAGGTGAAAACAATGTGAGGCGCCTGTGAGGTCAGTGGAAAAACACTGCTCGTGCTTTTTTATTGTGTGTAAAATGTAACCGACGGTTTGCAAGCCGTTTTGTTTTTGTAATTGGACATCATTTTTTACATGTGAAGGTTGTTAAATAAGAGAAAAATGTAGGATGGGGCTTCATTTTATCGACTGGGAATTGATTTGATTGTGAAATGTGGTTGTAACATTCCAGAATAGACTTGGGTGGTTGAAAATGTGTATGTGAATGCTTAATCTATACAAAAACACATTTTTTGTTTGGGGGGGGGGGAAAGTATATGTTGATCCCAATCGATTATATCGGAGGCACATGTACAGTATCAAATTATTTGATTCACATTTCTTCTCCAAAAATTGGCCCCATTGACTTCCATTGTAAGTGCTTCACTGTACACACTAAAAAATACTCGGTTAAAAACATCCAAATTGGGTTGAAAGTGAAAAACCCAGCGATTGGGCTGATTTAGCCCAGGGATTGGGTTGTTTTAATCCAGTGGTTGGGTTAAATGTTTGCCCAACCTGCTGGGTAGTTTTATTTAACTCAACTGTAGTTTAAATTACTGTATTGCTTAAAATGAACCCAATGTATGTTGGAAATGAACAATAATTAAACATTTATTACATTTCTTATTAATAAACATTCACGTTTTGATTATTATTGTTGCTTCTAGTAATTATGTGTCTGATTTTAGGTTCATTTTAAGCCAGACATATAGTGATTTTTAAGTGGTGAGCAAACATTTAACCCAACCAGTGGGTTTGTCCACTTTCAACCCAACTTGGGTTGTTTTTAACCCAGCATTTTTTAGAGCGTAACCTTTATTTTTACATTGTATAAAACTTTAACTTTAAGTTATTCCAAATAATATTTGACATCCTAAATTGTATTATATGCGTAAATATACATTACTGTTACATGTATGTTGCATATAATTAAATGAATAAAAAGTTGATCAGAAAAAGCACTTGATAAAGCACATGAATTGTTCTGTTCAAACTTGCGAATTCAAGTACAATTGAATTAGTAAATCAAGTCACATGGATTTATATAGCGCTTTATACAATAAAGATGGTTTCAAAGCAGCTTTACAGTAATAAACAGCAAAATGATTCTGTGGTGAAGTAAATGCTACGGAGAAAAACATCATTTTTACATGAAAAAGTTGAAAAAGCAAAGTAAATGCATGTAGAAATTAAAGCGTGAACATCAACTATATAAAAGTAAGTAAAACCTACTCAACTTTTCTGATACAGGTGTTCCCATCATGCACTGGGGCATGAATGATTAATAAGGTTGACCTTTTTTCGCTGTTCTCCAGCTGTATTTACACTGTGTCCACTACAGTGCACAGAAATATTTGGAAGCCATTTTGAACCATTTAGGTAGTAGTACCATGTCCCAAGTGGTGAATACCCAAAGCCTTGTCTATGATTCCATTTAATTAGTGTGTTTGTATCTCTTTGTGGTTTTGAGATATTACTTCATATAATCAAAAAGGTGGAGGGAGGAGGAGATGGCACCAAGTACCTCGGTAATAAGTGTTAAATCCTTTTATTCTCAGAAAACCAGCTAAATAGGATGTAAGAAATATTTTTATCCAGATTTTAACAACATTTTTCTTTCTGTGACAGAAAATAGATCTGTCCACTCCAGTGGACGTCATGCACCAAAGGATGCCTATTGGGCCTATAGAGAGAGAGAGAGAGAGAGAGATATTAGAGATATAAGTGTGTGTGAATTTTACCTGAGTCTGCGCGTCTCTCAACAAAGTTCGATCTGATAGCGAATCTGTAAGTTTATCTGCTTCAAGAACAGCGCTGTTATTACCTCGCTAGTGGGAAATGTCATGTAGCTTTTAAGATGGTAAACTATTTTACTGATAAAATCATCAGAGCAACGCTGACAACACGTTTCTGTGTGAGTGTGTGAATTACACAAAATATAATTTTGTGCTAAAAAACATGGAAATAATTTGTTGTTTTTAACCTGATATTTACTATATTCATTTGCTATTGGGCCAATATATGGGTTCATCTTCATTTATGTGTTTTAGTTAAAATTATGATATAATTTACACTTGAATAGTCTTATTAAACAGCAATATTGAGTAGTCTTTAGATTTTATAAATTATTTCAATGCTTAGGCCTATACAGTCTATATTTATTTATTAGGTCATATAAAAGTGTAGGCATATACGAGGACAGGGAGATGTGTGTATGACTGCATTTGAGGGTGTGTGCTTGTGTGTGTGTGTTCATTTGTGCTCACATATGATACTGGTTTTAATAGTTTTAAATAAAAGTTGGCCATTTTTAAATGAATAAAATGAGAATGTTATGTTGTTCAAATATCCTCTCTATTGTTGTTATTTAACGTTCCAAGACATCTGATGCAAAAGCCACATCTGTCAAAAATGAGATGATATTGTGTGAACACACATTCGTTACCCTTCTTGTGAGCAACCATTTGGACCGACCGGAGTCAGCACGGCACGGCCTGACCGCATGTCCTGTTCTGCAGCGAAGCACGCCTCCCTGTCACCAGAAAGCTGAGCCGGAGCGCCCTGCTCGGACATGAAGGTCAGCGGTGCTCTGCTCAGCTAAGACGATCCTTCCTGCTCCTGTTAAACACCCCCTCAGGGCTCTTTCTCTCACCCAGGACAGCTCGGCTTTCCCTCCTCTGGCCTATCCCAACGCTCTTTCAGCTCTCTCTGGCACAATTACCTTCTCATTAGCCCCCCCCCCCACCTCATCACCTTCTCCCAGGCTCATTGCGTTGTGTTACACTCCACATTAGGGAGGCGTCTTGGCTCCTAAGAGTAGGGAATGAGTTTGCCGATTCAGTAGGAATGTGATATCACCCTCACATGCTAATGCAGTCAGCAAAGGGACCTCTTTTTTTTTGCTCTCTCTCTCTCTGTCTCTCACTCCAATTCAAATTCAGTTTCTAATTTCCCTATTTTTTCAGTTTTGGGGTTGACTTTTAAGCATTGGTCATGAGAGTAGGCTTATGCAGCCTGTGTACACACTTTAGGTGGTTTTCTCTGGTTAATATTAGAGTAGAAATGCTGCTATTTAAAAGGAATAATGGCTAGTAAAGTTTGAGGGAAGTTTTTCCTCATGTCTCATGGATCAACTTTTTTATGGTCTTTTCTTTGAAACCGCTTGTTTTCTAAACTAATAATGAGAGCAAACAGTGCTTTAATTATCTGTCTGTGGCAATGAAAAGTCGCCCCCTCCATCGGCTTCCTTCAATGCACCATCACTGTTTTAATTACCAGAGGAAGCAGCTTGTTTTACCCCTCATCCTCCCATCCCAGCACTGTGGGATGCAGAGCCGTCTACGCAGAACATCCTCTCCTCCAACCACGGGATAATTGACACCCCCTCTGCCTTCAAGCTGAGAGAGAAACCAGAGTGGGGGAATGAGAGCAAAGAAAAGAGTGGGAAAAGCTGGAGTCAAGGAGAGAGCGGGTGCCCCGCAGCCCAATCGTGAGATCCGGGAGCTGAGTCTCTTTCTCTCCTTGCACAAACAAACACTTTCATGCCTCAAAACCCGACGGCGACTCAAGATGCGATTTCTATGACCAAACAGCCGGCGGGGCCCCTGGCATGTCTTATCAGCTCAGAGCAGAGGGCCGCAGAGGCCCAGGCAATTTGAGGCCTGTGATAGACATGGCAATCCCACTGAACGGCCCTGGATTGGTCCGAGAAGATGGAGAGGAAGAGAATGTCGGAAAAAGACAAGGGTGAAAGAGAAGAATGAAGGAGAGTGGGATGTTTATGAACTTGTTTGTTTTGAGCAATGACGTAAATTTATGATCAAACGGAAACCCTGCCTGTTGTTGTTGTTAAAGAGAGATGCAAATAAAGCTACCATAGGCTGTCCATTACTGTGAACTTATGTGAAATATGAATTGTTAGGAAGCGAAGCGCTTTAAGTAAGGAATAATTGATGACGGGCTGTTGAATTATTTGATAATTGACTGGAGTCAGTTATTACCACACCTCAAGATATTGTTCAGATGTTATATTTCATGACATTTGTCAGGTTTTTGTCCTTAAAATGCTCTTGTTACGCATTTCATCCCACACATCTGTTGCTAATTCTGAAATGTCATTTTGAGCATAGAGCTAGGAATGGAAGCTTGAGCCATTGATATCAGACTAATGGAGTTATTAATGCAGTTATTAGAGAGAGAGAGAGAGAGACATATTAAGTGTGTGTGAATTTTACCTGAGTCTGCGCATCTCTCAACAAAGTTCGATCTGATAGCGAATCTGTAAGTTTATCTGCTTCAAGAACAGTGCTGTTATTACCTCGCTAGTGGGAAATGTCATGTAGCTTTTATGATGGTAAACTATTTCACTGATAAAATCATCAGAGCAACGCTGACAACACGTTTCTGTGTGAGAGTGTGAATTACACAAAATGCAATTTTGTGCCAAAAAACATGGAAATAATTTGTTGTTTTTATCGATAATGTTTACTATATTTATTTGCTTGTTCGATGTCATTGTGGCTGTTTTTTTTTTTGCTGTTGTACAGTAGGACATTTGAAATAACTGAAATCATTTGGTGATATGGACATGTAATGCAGTCAAGACCTGCCTGGAACCTACTTTAGTAATGCGTTTCCCTGAAGATAATTGCACACCTTAGAACGCTCATCAATCAATCAGATTCAAGCATTCAACACCCCTGTAGTATAAACAATTGTTATGTTAGGTTTTTTTTTAATATTATTATGGTATTCTTTAATATTTTGAATTTGCTTTAAAGCAAAAAGTTTTGCTTTTAAAGTTTTATTTTAATTTTAGTTCACATTCATTGTTTTTGTATTTTTTTATCAGCTTTACTTCAATTAAAGAAAACAATTTTTCATTGTTTTAGATTTAGTTAACAATAACACTGCTGTAATCCAGGGGTTCCCTGTCGAAGTGGAATTTTGACGCTGCATAGTGGTGTTGACGCTATGGAGAATGCCATCAGCGTGACCGGTGTCTAAAGCATGTGTAAACACATCAATTATCATTGGCAGATGGCAGTCCATGACACACAACATCAGCTTTTTTGTCTTCAGGAGCTGCTTTGTCTTTGTGAAGATATTGTTTGTCATTGCTTGCCAAATAGTGTAATGTGAGATCTATCTTGGCTCTTTTTCTGAGGGATGAGAGTCAAGCGTCTGTACCTCATGGCTCAGGTCCTGAATCTGCTGAGGCATCGTAGCAGCTTCAATCATGAGGATTGCAGATAGAACTGGTGGTTGAGTTTGACAAGGGAACTCCCTTTTTCAAGCTTCTCCATATTACTAAATTGCTTTGATGTTGTCTCAGAAAGCCCACTTGGTGGCTGCTTCCGATCTGACTGAGAGCATATTATGTGAAATGTGTCTAGTTCTGATGCATTAGATGTCGAGAAAGAGTCGAGGTGGATGTTATTAATAATCCGCCTCCTCAATTGCCCCGCATATAGTCTCGGATAGCCAGACCTTCAGACTGAGGGCAGAAGGTCTGGACTCTATCGCAGCTTTCATTGGCCAAGGACCGCCCAGGAGGATGTTTGACTGACATGTAACCAATCATAGTTAATTTTGTTCCATGTCATGTTTAGGGGCGTGAAAATGTAAAGTCGAGGTCCCTGCAATAACAGACCAGCGTGCATCTAATAAATGATTCAATCAGGAATGTAATACAATTTAACTGCAACAATAGAGTGGCGAACTTCACATACTTTTGAAAATCCAGTGTTTAGTTGATCCTGATAAGCGTGATGCCATTTTTCTACAAGGGAGTTTGGCATCACAGCATTTGTTTTCAGGTGGACTGTTAAAATATTTAACAAACATCTCCTGGACATTCTGTAGAATTCAACCAATCAGATGACGACTTCTAAAATCCTGAAGTGTTTCCAGTTAAATGTGCCATATGCATCAGATGTTCAGTCAGCGGTCCATGGGCGTGATGTTTGAGGCTGAGACTACCCAGCATATAATTCTGTGAGCCTTTAATTTCTCCCAGATCTCCACATTGAGGTGTCGAGATTGTGGAGGAATCTGTATTCGACTCGTATAGTGTCAAACTATTTGAGTGCGGAGGGCAGTATTTGAGGATGGCCCAGGTTGAAGAGTTGCTTGATAGCTATCTCTCCTCTGGCGCTGCATCCTCTTTGAAGGCTCCTGCCTTGCCAATGGAATTAGATCGAGCATGTTTGGCTCTTGGGCGAATTGAATGCACTCTCTGTGATAAATCACAGAGAGGGAGCTTCGCACTCACTTGACTCTTTTCTTAAGGGATGAGAGTCAAGTGTTGGTTCAGGCCTAGCATGTGCTGTGGCAGCTCGGTGGCTTCGATTGTGATTTTTCAGGTGGTTAGAGTCGAGGCAGATGTTTTCAAATGAGTCCACCTCTTCTACTTTACCACCTCTTGGCTTAAGGCAAGGGATATGGGGCAGCAGGTTAGAGTAGTGTGCCTCTGCACACCATTGAATTCACCCAATCTCCACTCAGCAGAAGCTGCCGGAGTGTGGTGTTCCCGAGGAGGGGGTCTGGATGTAGGTGTTACAGTGATAACTGGCCTACCAATTGAGTGGTATTATCAGTCCTTAAAAAAAAGCTGCATGAGCCACATATTAGAAGGTTCTGAGGTATGGACAAGTGTGAATCTGGTTAAGAGCATACTATTGAGGGCTGTCGAAGGTGTTGGTTGCGGTGAGATAATGTGACTCCTTCACTTTTATTGGGACCTCCCTCCAGCACAGCATAGCTGGAGGTGTTAGGCTCCAGAGTAAGAGCAGGTAGTTTGATATAATGCGAGGGACCATGTGATACAGACCCAACATTGTCATTTGTGGCCAACTCTTGAGGGAGGCTTTGAAATTAATTACACTTCCTTATTGGCTCGTGGTAGCTATAGCAAGCATTGCTGAATTTTAGGCATGGGGATAGAGCAGGTTATCGTTAAAAAATATCAGAATCAGAAACGGCTCACTCTTTCACTTGTTTCTTATTGTGCTCTGAGAGCAGTGTTTGATTATGCTAGGCATGCTGGGATATTCATGTACTCAGCAAAGATACTTTCATTTTACGATACTAAATGGTGGTCATATGTTCAAGGACGTCCTGCTCTCTTCACCTGCCTCTCCAAGGCGTGGCAAATTGTCAGTAGGTCTGTGAGCAGAGGTAGATTGCCTTTGCCATCTCGCTCTTGCTGCCTAGATCCCCTGAAAGGATCTCTTTCCAGGGTTAGTGAACAAGAGGTAGGATGGTAGATTTCCATATTCTCCCGTATGGTGGGGTCTTAAGTAGAATTGTACACTCCCCCTGTGGATGAGGTGCTTGGTAGATGAAAGTTGTGATTGGGCAGAATGCAATGCATTCCATGCTTTTATTTACCACCCTCTCCAATTATTAATTGGAGTTTTAAGTAGGGCCAAACACTTCACTCAGAATTATAGTGGGCAGTTCACAAACTTCCATCTATTATGTTTGCCTCCCTCCCCAACAATTTGTTGGGGTTTGAAGTAAGGATATACACTCCCCTTTGGATGAGTGCTTCAGTAGTCCTCTTTTAGTATGATCTGTGTTTAGAAGTGCTAAAAGCAGAAGTAGATCACCTGTAGGTGTTATCTATTACCTGCTATGGTGTAGTGCTGAAGTTGCTAGCTATAGTGGGTCTCTGAAGAGTGCCTTTACTCAAGTCAAGGTATGAGCTTGGTAAAGGTGAGTTATGGGCAGACCGCATAAGTGTCCCATTCTTTTATTTGCCACTCTCCTCAATTATTTATTAGGGTTTTAAGGGCCTAAGCTCCCCTGTGACTTCCTTGGGGTATATTGCCTTTTTAATGAGTAATTTTTGGGCAAACTGCAATAGGTCCTTTTCTCTTGTTTGCCTTCGTCTCTGATGATTTTCTGATGTAGAGACACATATGCTCTCCCTTGAATGGATGGCAATACTGAAGGTTGTAGTTTGGTCAGAGTATAGATGGACCATATCATCGAGAAATGAGTAGCTGTCCACTCCTCGTCCATGGCCTTTCTGATTACTCATTCTCTGATTGCTGAGGTTTTAGGACCTTGCATGCTCCCTGTGGTAGGCTAAGAGCCTCTCAGGTAATATTTGCTGAGGCACTAGTGATGCATAGCAGAGCATTGCCATGGGTATGTTGTGTATGCCTCTTAAAGCTCTGCTCTTGGAGCTCTAGGCTGAGGCCTGTCCTACAGCTTTTCCCTAGCGCCTGTGCACGCTGGCTTTATGGAGTAGTGCCCCAGTGCAACTTTTTGTCACATAGGATACGCCCTTGGGATTGACGCGCTCTTGATTCAGTCCAGTAGAGTCACTTAGTGCTATGCCCACTTTGTTTGTGCACACTCACAGTTTAGTGAGGCAGGCATTCCTTCAGCATTGTGTAGAGAGTATTGTGTTCCCCATAGCATCAACACCAAGACGGAGATTCCCTGAATCTTGTTGTTAATACTATGGGGAACTTTGTGCTTCAGACACCGGTCACACTGAAGTTGTTCCCTATATTGTCAACACCAAGATGCTGCATCTTATTGCCTTCTCGGGGAACTGGGTTGCATACACAACCTGAGATGCTTTCAAATCAAGAGTCCACAAGGGGCTGTGTCTTCAGTTTTTTTTATTTTATCAATTGTAAATTTATGTCCCTGTTACACTTAATTTTCCTGGTTAAAAAACATAACATAAAAAAAGAGCCCAACTACAACTCTATTTTAACACTACATAATGTTATATTTATTAAAATCAAATATTCATCTCATTTTATGCATTTTTACATTTATTCCAAAATAATAACTAAAGGCAGTAACAATTTAAACAATGTATATTATTTGTGAACTAATTTTAATAGTCACCTTATTTTCAGCAGTCATCAAGCTCGTACACATTGATCACAGAAAGACAAGAAGATGTATCTTTAATTTCCTCAAGCTCATTGCTCACTAAAACTCCCCACAGTAATCATGTTCTCAGGCCATTTGAAGTTTGAATTTGACGCGACATAAAGCAGTGATGGCTGAGTTGTTTACTTACTTTTTAATTAGCATTCCCATTAACGCCATCATTGTCTTCATTCAAGCCAATTCGTGAACATGGAACAGGCACAAAAACAAGAGGCGGCATTTATCACACAACCCAGTCATAAACAATCATATCATGATGGAGGCATTGCCTCCTCTCACGTGACTTTCCCCCATTCATTCTCAATTACCCCCTACTAAACCCAGCACACTTTGGGGTGTCTGTTATAAGTCAATGAAGGTAGAGGAGGTATGCCTCCCGCGGTAACTTTACCTGTGGGTGTCGCACAGTTGGACAGTGTTATTTTATAAAAACAAGTGACCTCAACACTTTTTTTATGTCCCATTTTGTAATATTTGCATTGTTATATTTTAGAAATATCGATTATTTTCACATCCATTTTGTTTGAGGAGACACTGCGGAGACACTCGGAGGAAACGCCCCTGACAAGGGGGAACTAGGTGGTCTTACAAAATGTATTTTAGGGATGTCAAAGTTAATCAGTATATTCATAAAATGTTTAATTTTTTTACATTGACTGAATTTGATTATATTACCATTTCATTCTGCTTTCTAAAGACTCATTTAGAATTGTGATTATTTTATGCCTTAGTACAATGGAAACATAACAGGCAATTATTTAAGAAGCAGTCATTTCATTTAATTCTTACACAGTTAAATGTGTTTTTATGCAAGAAATAAAAGCCTTTAGAAAGTTACGGAAGGTCGTTGTTCACAAAGGTATCCACGTTTGGAGGGGTTTTTCATTTGAACATGGAAACAACCTCTGCTACCTTTTAGAAAATATGATAAAAGACAACGATAATCCTTGAATAATTATATTTATTTTCAGCAATAATCACAATAAACAATTCTTCCACTATCATTCATAATTACGTGACTTGATTCTGATCGGCCAATCGCATCAGGCGAATATTTTGCTATGATGAGTGCTATTTTATGACTTCGGATGCAGTTAATCCAATTACAATTTAGCGGCGGATCTAAATGTACTAAAAAGTATCGCCGTAATATGATTTCTATTCTATTTCTATGTTTAATCAGTAAAAGAGCTCATCCGGCAATACTAACCATGGCAAAACCAAATCATGTGGTAGTGTATTGTGTTGAGGTGCTATTGATGCTGTATCGATTTCCCTGGTCAAGGTCATGAGCAAAGAGAAGCATCTCTTCTGAGTTCACTTCACTGATTGATTGTCTATTAGGGAAGAGCGTTAAATATCCCCTGCATTATGTAGCTTTGAAGCTAATGACAAAGGCAGCTTGCGCATGACTTATTAAGGCCAGGATGAAATAGAGCTCCGCCAATTGTGAAAGTGCTTTCTTGGCACAGATCATAGCTGATGCATAGCAGCCGAGTCTCCAGCCACAGAAACTCCACCAAGGACCTTGTTTAGTCATATCAGCAAATAACCACTATGATAAATCGCTGCTGGATAATGGTATGCAATATTACTTCCTTATGATAAAACACCCTGATGTGCTATTGGCTTTTAATGAGCGAAAAGCACAATTACTCATCTGAAACTGTCAGAAACAACATAAAGACCTCTTTTCATCTACTCAGGATACAGAGACAAGGCATTTAATGTTGTTTATTACATACATATAAAATAAGATAGAAAAATACATTATAAACCTGTAACAATGGCTGTTAAAACAGACATGTCTTCTCATAGGCATTACTTGGGCAGGGAACACACGTCTGGGACTAAAAGATGTCGTACACACATATCCACATGTATGATAAAAGACATTCACATGATTGAACTTGATGCTTAAAGCCAAAGTGTGTCATTTTGTTGATGTTAAAATACTGTTTTATCCCAGTTTCACGTGCAGAAACAACTACAAGTAAGAGTCGATATGTTGTCATTTGGCTTAACCAATGGTGAGTCAGGGGGCGGGGCTACCAGCTGGACTGACCAATGGCAGGTGGGGAGGGGGTTTAGGGATCATGCTTGGAAAAAATCATTAGTTTTTTTTTTATCAGTCCTTTTGGTGTCAGAAATTACACACTTCACTGCTGAAACTTGACTTGAAAACAAGGACAAATCCAAAGAATATAGTTTTAATTGCTTTTGAGTGTGAGACATCATGCTTTATCAATTACTGTATAACTCACCTCTCGTCTTTCTTCATTAAGTGTTTTATTATTTATTTATTTTTTTAAGTAATCAAATTTCTGTATTCTTACTAACCAAAAAACTAAAAACCTGCTATTAATACATCGATCATTCGCATTTCATACTCAAGCACATCAAACCTTCGTTGATATCATCATATTGTTATGGCACTGCAGAATCATAAGTGAAAATGAAGGGCGATGCAGACACAACAGGAAGACATGTTTGATGTCACAGAGACTCCCCTCAAGACGTCACAGGCCATTGTGTTGCATAGTAAAGAAAGAGTTTCGAGGGGAACGAGCGTGACAATGACACGGAGCAGCACACACAGCTCACCCTCCGCTTTCATCCCGTCACCACCTACATGCTGTTTCAAATCCACTAAATATCCTTCTTTAATCACTATTTGTTTTGTTTCCAAAAAAAAAGAAAAAAAAAAGATTTAAACATATTTACTTAAGAAGCAAATCAAATGAAAACTTCCTATTAAAACCTGCCGGCAAAGAGTATCTCTTGAATTAAAGAGGATTATTCTCGCCTCACTGGAAACTTTTATGTATTTATTTGTTGAGATTTATGCTTAAACTATATATTCTCTCAAAACTCTTTATGTCGTACTTGAAAATGTAATGAACTTTACATTTTCATTAAGTTGCCAAGGCATTTATCATTTTCATTTAGTTTAACTTGATGTAGCCTGCTAAATAACTAAAACTAAAATAAAAATGAATAAAAACTATATATACATAATAACAAAATGACAAAAACGTTACTTAAAATTCATTCCAAATATTAATGAAAAGCTATAATAGTATCTAAACGATACATTGCTTATATGTATTAGGGATATTTAGATATTTTTTTCTGTAAAGCAAGACAAAGGTACTGATTAAAACTAATTTATGGGATACTTTATTTGGTAACACTTTATTTTACAGTGTCATTGTTACATATGCTACATGTAGTTATGATAGTAGTAACTATAAATTATGCACAATTACATGCAACTAACCCTAAACCAACCCAAACCCAATCCTAACCCTAGTTACTTAATATTACCCAGTACTTAAATGTATAATTACAGTGACACCTTAAAATAAAGTGTAACCCTTTATTTTAAAGGGACGTAGTTACATTGTACTTACTCAAATAAGTACTACATGTATTTACTATAGAGTTACGGTTAGAGGTTATTACATGTACTTACAGTGTAATTACCCAAGAAAATATAAAGTTAGGTTTAGACAGTTCTTGTAATAGCTATAATAAGTACAGACTTTAAAATAAAGTGCAGCTAGGTTTGGTTTAGTGTTAGTTACTTGTAATTATGCATAATTTACTGTTATTACTATAGTAAGTACATGTAGTAACGAGAAACCACGTCACCTAATAGAGTGTTACCAAGTTTTTTTTGCCGTTTATATATCGTACCATACTGACATTACTGTGCACTTAACGCACTTAAGTGCAACTTAATTCGTTCAAGTACAGCGAGCAAAATACCCACAATTCTGAAGGATGTGTCAAGACTGAAGGCAACAAATACACTGTGACTCCCCGAGTCTGTGTGACGGCGTCGTGTAATACTGGGACGGAGCGTTGAGCGGTCGCGGCCGAAACAGGAAGGCAGGAGTAGGCTGGTGACGCGTCAGTTATGCGGTTCTGGAAGGGACAGCTGTGTGTGCTACTACTGACCGGGGCTGTGTTTCCCAAAAGCATCATCAGTAGATCGTAGAGACCGTTATGGTTCTGCAACAGCTTGAGGCTCTTACAAATCCATTTGTCCTTTCAGAAATAGAAAGTGAAATCAGTTTAGACGTCCAGTGTAGGTGGGTTATCGCATCGCTTCGTGCCGCTCGAGTCTGGTCAATGCTTTTTGGGAAACGCAGCCCCGGTCCGATCATTCGCCACTGATGACGATGACATTCATATTGAAGATGAAGCATGAGAACTATGATAAGGCACTTGAATGATATTTCCCGATCAGCCCCATCGGTTCAACGAGAGGGTTGTTTTGGTCATCCACGTCTACATCCAATTAAAGAAAACTGGATTGTTTTCACTTCATAAAGGGTTCAGTATCGTTTTTTTTTTTGTTCTCTTCACAATATTGGACAGTATAAAATATCGAGTTGTAAAAATATATACGTTCTCTGGAGGATATTAAAAGTGTTGTTTCTGTACATGTTTTCTTTTGTCACTCTTTGAACATTTATCTACAAATTTCATACATTTGTACAGCAGATAGGCAAGCATGGCTTATACATCCTCAGAGAGGCTTGTTCACTGAAAGTGTCGGATTGTTCCCGGAGGGAAATAGTCTTCTTCTTCCATGATTTCAGCCGTCTCACTGAAATCGTTTCTCAAAAGGCCCGTCGTGGCACGAGCCGCACACGTGGTTCACCGGGTCGTGATGATGCGATACAGAGACGCACGCATCATCCGCGCCGTCATGCATTACATTCAGACTCATTACCGTAACTGCAGAATCACGGGGTTCTGGGGTGCGATGGAGGGCAGTCCGTTTCCTCCACGGTGCTGTCGTGGGTTTTTCACAGCGAACTGGGAGCCGCTGAAGGTCTGGCTTTGATTTAGAGGGTGCGGGGCAAATCATTATTGCTTATTGCTTAAAAAGAGTGCAGATCTACTGTGGCAGGAGCGTCCGCCCGCATCCGTGTCCAACGAGTGGAAGCTGTGTATCCACTGCCTGTGACAGCTCTTACATACTCTTTTCTTTCTTTTTTTTGTTTTTTTTTAAGTCTTTCATTCATTCAATTTAGGGCAGAGATGTGATCTGCAGGCAGGTAATGGGCAGGTCATCATTGGGTGAAGAGGTCAGAAGGTCAGGGGTTAGTTGCCAGTGGTGGCTGAGTGGGTTAGAGAGACAAACAAACAGAAAAGGGGGAGGGAAACAAGGAAAGGAGGAAGGAAACAAAAGATAGAGGAGATTAGTTTCAGCTAGTGAAAGCAGGATGACAATATGAAAAGCATTTATCAACCAATCGCACGTAGGCTCAGTCGATTCAGTCTCCCCACAGCAAAGGTTTATATATGTCAGTGCTGACATGAAATGGTTAAATGTGTATGGAAGCTCGTTTCCGCCATGAAATAAACAATAAAAAAGGTAATTGCGACTTTTTATCAGTTAGTTATAAAGTCAGAATTGTGAGATGTAAACTCGCAATTGCGTGTTATATCTAATTTTGAGGGAAAAAAAGTTTTTCTCAGAATTATGGGTTTATATCTCAAAATTACAACTTTATACCTTGCAATTGCCTGTTATGAAGTCAGACTTGCAAGAAATAAACTCACAATTCTGATAAAAAAGTTCGAATTGTGAGTTTATATCTTGCGATTCTGACTTCATAAGACGCAGCTGTGAGTTTATAAGTTTATATGTCGCTAGTCTGAGAAAAAAAGGTAGATATAAACTTGCAATTTTGAGAAAGAAATTCACAATTCTGACTAACTTTTAAATCTCATAATTCTAAGAAAAAAGTAAGAATTCTAAAGAAAAGTAGTTAACTTTTAATTTTTTATTAATTTAGTGGCAGAAGCAAGCTTCTATAAATGTTATTATTAGTTTTATATGAAAATATTTAAGTGATATTCTATATTAAAATATTTTTTATCCAATATGTAATTTGTTAATTTATAAGTACGCCATATATTGGTTTGCAGAGCTCTCTATATAGTTGAATATATATTAAATTCAACTTTATCTGCGTACATACAGTACATACTATATCAGAAATCTCAACAGCTCGATTGATTGTATAAAGTATATCATCGCACAGCTTTAATCTGCTAAATGGGACTATGAAGGTATAAGATGTTATAAACATTAACATCAGGATTTTCTGTAAAGCTGCTTCGATACAATGCGAAAAATGTGTCTTTTGACTTGATGTTTGAAGGTGGGGGAGTATTCAGGAAACCCCTTTGAAAACAGTCATTTTGTGGTGCTAGTTGTGAAAAAAAAAATACTACTGCTTTAACTAATTTGCTCTGTCAGATTCTCTTCAAACTGTTGTTTTGTCATGACAGTAGTAGACTCGAAAAGGAAAAGGAAAGTAATGGAGGAAGTGTTCACGACGCGTATAATTAATTTGATGCACAAGACTAAGCTTGTGAAGTTGGAAGCTTTTGGTTCAAGTGTCTTTTGAGTCTAAATAGCAACTCTTGCTGTGGGTTGACTGAACGTGAGAGCCATGGAAGAACTGTTGGTCTTCATCTTTGTAATATAGTAAAATCATGAGGTAAAAGCATGATTTTACACACAGCATGAGAACAGCCTGTCCTGACAGGTCACATGTTAAGAAGGAAGAAATCAAGAGAGAAAACACTCGGAAAATACAAAGGAATACAACTGTGACAAATGTGTCTAATGGTTAGTAGCAGTCAAGTGAAATGAGAGACTGAAGGTGCGGTCACACTAGGCTTTGAGCATGACAGGATATGATGTCATGCTCTAGGGTGTGGGGGATTCAATTAAAGCCTTTGAATTTAATTTTTGATGCTGGAGTGCATAATCTTATTAGTGATCTCTACTCTGGGGTTTTGAAAAACAGGAACCAGCAAATAATACATTGAAAATGTTAAAATATATACACTTTCTCACAAATCACAGAGTTCAATCCAGCCAAGAGATCAATCTAGGCGAAATCTTTTGGCCGTATGACGGATCGTCCGAACGTAAGCGCTGTTTAGTGTGACCGCCGGTGGGACAGGAAGCTGCTAATGAAATGAGAGCGGAGATCTGAGGACAGTCAGAGAAGGTCACAGCGTTACCTGACTGCTATTTAACACTAGAGCTCTCAACGGGTTCGAGCAATAAGACGCCCGTTAGGATGGAGATGGAATGATTTCTTGTTAAGAATTTAGTCAGAAACAATTTAGGGCCAAAACAACCGCAGGTGCCTTGTTTTATTCAATAAAAATTTTTATTGCCTTTTTTGTTCTATTTACAACAACATAAAAATCTTGGCCTTAATGATACAAAGCAACACTACAAGGCATTTTCTAGCATAATAGCCATGGAAATTCAAGCTGTGGGACTTTTAGCCTTTACCCCTTAGACTATCACAGGACACATAATAGAAAATGCTTTTGCATATAAACATTGAAAAAGTCCTGTCATTCATATATAAAGCCCTAACATATATCCAAAAATATAGGAAATTTTCTAACATGGTGCTATAAAGCTGCTATGATGCATATTTTTTCTTTCCTACAAATAGCCCTCTATAATACCATTACTATCTCTTCCAAAATACAAGTAAAATTTGACAATTCATGTACATTCCTGCTTTATATATTTTTTTAGATATATATTTTTATATATATTTTAAAAGCCACAAGTAAATACTATTTTCTTTTCAACAACAAAAAATAAAAAGAAGCTTACAGTAAAACTTAAAAAAAAAACAAAATGTATCAAGTGGAGTTTTCTTTTTCTTAAATGCATTTCTACTCGATCACATCCGCGGAGTGGCGCTGACGTTAACGTCCACTCGGCGGAGCTCAACCGTTAGACTCACTTCAGTTTCATGGTCTGAGGTGTGATGTAGCTTTCACTTTTTCAACATGTCTGCTCTCAAAGAGCAGAGGAGATGAATGTTTCTGATGTATTCAGTGCAAAATAAAAGGCTTGTGCCACATAGAAACACTTTATCAAATGAGGCAAATATCGACAGATGGAAATAATAACACCAATAAAATAAGTAAACAGCTGAAATGAAACAAAAAAAGTGATTCGTGTGGTCCAGTACAAATGCACAGATTGGAAATCTGGAAGTTCTGTGCAAATGGGTTCTCAAAAGTAGATATTCTTCAAAGCAGTAGTTCCATTATATAAAAACACGTATAGCACAAAAAGGATATGAAAAACAAAACATTAAAAGAGGAAGCAATCTCAGTATCTGATCTGCTGGGTAACTGTGGGCATTTTGCCAGCTTAAGGAAACAAAACATCTGTATCGTTGACCCCACACACACACACACACACACACACACACAGTCTAACCTGCGCCAACTGAATTTACATGTAATTAGATGCATGTGAACAAATCATTTTCCATCAAATGTAATCTTTTATGATTCATGTCATCATTTTATGCATGCATTCAAATTGAAATCAAATTTTTGAGAATTTTAAATGAAGAAACGTTATGAAGCACTGCACCACTCTTCTTTGGAAACCAAATATTATGCTAATATTAAATTACCATTAAATTATTAATGTTAAATTATGAAAAATCATTATGGGATCTCAGACTTTTGGAGCTAGACAGTACAAGTTTATTGCCACTATTTATTTTTCAAGAATTTAATAATCATCCATTTTTTTCCTATTAATTTTAAAACTAATTTACTTCATTCAGGGGTTTATTTCCCGTACAACGACGTACAGTGACTCGCCGCGTCACCACCATAGTGCGATGCATCGATGAACAAATCAACTAGCTAGTCACGGCCGTTTCCCGAAAGCGTATTATCGCAAACCTTGGTGAATGACGTCATGCAGGTGGTGGAGTAATAACTTCTTCAAATGCTATAAATCACGGACATGGCATCTGAGGACTATTTCTCATTTTTATCCATTATTCTGCTTTATTTCCAGATTCAATCACAGCCTCGTTCTTGCGTCCTAGAGCACGTACACACATGCGCACTCTTCAGAAACGGTGCTTAAAATCTCAAACTAAAATATGTAAATGACATTTGTATATATTCGAAATAAAAGATATGCATTCTACTTAATGTCAGCTTGCTTATGTTGCTCAAGATAATGATTTATTAAGTCCACGTCATAAAAACAAGAATCGGATCAGATCGAGAACTGTCGTTCCAACCAGATAAGTTTGCGATGCAACTTTACAGACTCTTTTAGCAACTTTTTAAAAAAAGCAACTAGCGACAAATCTAGCCACATTTTGGAGCTGGTTTTCAGCTGGATAACACTCTTTCCATTGTCTGACAGAAAATATGTAAATGAGAAGAGCTTTATTGAATCATTTTGAGCGGGCTTTCCGTTGAAAAGAGCACTGGATAAACACTGCAGCAGAGATTTGATTATTACATTAGTACTTAAATAGATCTCGACCAATTAGACAATACAAGGTCAAATGAAACAGGTTGTGCCCATATCATCCTCCAATTATTTATTAGACTTGTTGATTCAGACATAACGAAACAGATTTGGTAAAGGCCATCTTTCCTTTCTTTAAAGCTGAAGTATGTCATTTCTGCACCGCTAACATCAGAATTACATAAAATAATGGGCGTTTCCAAACCACCATCCTCCATCCTCCTCCTTAATACTATGTCATTGGTTAAGTCAGTTTCATGCTGGTCTGGATGTTCAATGTTTTGAAGGAGTCTTTGGCTCTTACACTTCTCAGGGGAATCAATCTACGAATGGTTTACAAATAATTGTGGATATATTTTAACATCGACAAAATCACACACTTCAGCTTTAAGGTTGTCATAATGGCCTTTTTCTGTTTGTTTCGAAAAGACAATAACCTATTGATTTTAACACGCATTAATGCTATCGCTGCAAATCTATTTGTAATTTGTATTTGTAATAACAGTCGCTTTAGCGCATTTGGAAAGGACAAATTCACGATGAGATCTCCATCTGTTCAAATTTTGTTTCAAAAGTCAAGCCGATTTACCGTTTGCATAACTAGAGAAAACTAGAAATGCTGAGCGTAATGGGGTGAATAAAGCCCATGTTCACATGAAAAGATCCATTATTTGTCATCAACATCATGCTGAAATCATAAGGTCATCAAAATAATGGAATGAAGTCAACCACTCCACCTGCGCAGGAAAGACCCTGTACATATGAGCGTGTGTGTGTGTGTGTGTGTGTGTGTGTGTGTGTGTGCGTGCGGGTTCAGAACAAACACACCCTATTAAAACAATTGAATTCAAGCCGTGGATGGCACGTCTTTTAACATGCTCGACCTGCACATGCGTCACAACAGATCAGGACCAACAGTGAGTTGCTGCAACAGTGAGGAGAAGCACATGAACTAAACTAACCTCTGTCTGCGGTCACTACCCTTTGGTAAGGATGGACGCGCATTTCGTGCCTTCGAACTTTAGTTGTCACCGCACCTGCTTGGATTGCAATAACATCACCAGAAAACACATCAACATCAGATCAGTCAAACCTCACAGTCTCCATCGGGTTTCGTAAAATGTGTGTTGACAAATGCAAATCATTTAAATTATACAAGTTAAGGCACAAATAATACTTTTGTTTCCCCTTATGTAAATCTCTCAATACGTGTTTGTACAAAATTCAAACATGGTTTCATTTATCCTCAGTTTGGACACAGAATGATGGACATTACTCTCGACGGGGAGCTTTACTAGTCACGTAATCTTGCGCTGGAGCGACAGTGTTTTTAAATATAATACTGATAAAGTCACTCTCTGAGATAAGGCACAGAGAGAACAACATTTAGGCACATCTGCTGGAGTACAAAAAAAATATGAGAATAGAAATGTACGCCAATGAATTAAGTGATTAGTAAAGCAGAACAATCTTTTTTTTTTGTTTGTTTTTTTTCTCCTTCCATTCCACACCAAAGCATAGCAGTCAGCGGCACAGTCCCGGGAGACGTGTGTGAGTTCGGAGGCATATGTATGGCGTTACAAGAACAGTCTCTGTGGGCTCTGCGGATAGCCAGTGTAAACGAACAGGAGTGTGTCTGACTGACTGCTAGGCCAGAATCATGCTTGAGAACAAACATCACTCAAAACCAACAAGGCAGCTGTGAAACGAAAGCGTGTGAATGTTAACACTCAGATGGGATGAGGGGCTCAGTGAGGATCCTGGGAAACGCATTTAGCCTGTCGTGGGGAAAGCCACACCTAAAGAATAAAGGAAGGGAACGGGAAATTAGTGGCGGGACTGATGGTCCTCGGGGAAGCAACACACACCGCAGTTAGCACGTTCTAGGACAGTTCGTGAGACGATGGCGCTGTGAGGGTCAGTCTCGGTAAAACGAGGTCACACACTACTGTTCAAATGTTCGGGGTCCAAAAAGCTCAAACTTTTGAAGTTTTGATCAAAAATAGCATAAAAATGCAATGTTGTGAAATATTATTACCATTTAAATGAACTGTTTTCTATTAGAATATATGTTAAACTAATCAGCATCACTACTCCAGTCTTCAGAGTCACATGATCCTTCCGAAATCACTCCAATATGATGATCCGGAAACATTTCTGATTATCAATGTTGATGTTTTTTTGTGTGGAAACTGCAATACATATTTTTTTCCAGGATTCTTTGATTAATATAAAGCATTTATTTGAAAAAGAAATCTTATGTAACATTATAAATGTTTTTACTGTCACCAATTGAATGCATTCTTGCAGAATAAAAGTCATTATTTAATAATATTATTAATATATTTTTTTTTTTTAAACTTTTGAACAGTAGTGAATGTCTGCATCATATTTCAACCAAAAATCTGACATTATATTTTGCATTAAAGTTAAGATATTTTGCATTGTGACCAAAGACAATTAAGCACATTTCCCCATTCTATCATTGCTATAATGCTTTATAATTCTCAATAGACAAAAACTATTGAACTAAAACTGTAATACTGCAGTGCAACAAATACTACAATGACATATAAATACTTTATAAATACAGCTGAAATTGTGTATTTACGCACGTGGTTTGAAACAGGCTCACAGTGATAAGAAAATATTAGGAAAATGTGCTTGGTTGACACAAAAATTACGTTACAATGCAAAGAATCTTAATTTTCCTCAATGCCAAACTTATATCTTATCTTTTCTTTCAATTTTGTAGTAAACTATGACCCTGTCATGTCATTAACAGGCTTAACAGAGTAGAAAGGTTTATAAGCTGGAAATGTGTGAGTATATATTGTGACTGTCACTTATGATTTTAAGCCAAAAAGCAGCATCATAGAGCATTAAACCGTCTTAAAACTGCCCGGTGAACAGCCTGGCTTCCAACAGATGCCCCTTTCCCCCTCCCAATTTAAGCAGCCCCCATCTGACCCCCACTGTCCCCTCACCATCCTCATGTTGCCCCTCCTGATGCCCCTCACCCTGACGCGGCCCGCTCAGACTGAGGGATGGGGGTCATCCAGAAAGGCTTGTGCAGCAGTTTGGGGCTCAGTGCTTTGTCTCCCTCATCATTGTACACACAAAAAAACTAAAACATCACATTACAGATAAAAACAAAAGTACAAAACCCAAAAAAACAAAAACCATGACTTAAAGAAACAGACAGAATGAAAGAGGCCGGGGAATCCAGCCAGTCCGATAAGAGGGAGGTGGGGCAGGGGGTGTGTCTGCGGTGTGAGGGAGGGGCTTGTCGGAGGGGGCGGGGGAAAGAGGGGGCCCTTTAAAAGGGAGGCCGACCGGTTGGCTCTCCGCGCTGGACTGTGATGGGAATGTGACAGGTCTGAAAGCCCAGGTAGAGGGGCAGCTCTTCAGCCTTTGAGGACGCTGTATAGGTCACACAAGAAAAAAGACACGGTGAAAATCTCCCCTCAAAACATCCCATTATGGGGCGTTCACACATACAGCCGTTATATCACCGGAGGTCAGCGGTGGCTCTGCGTTACTATCGCCTTAATGGTTCTGATGGGCTGTTCATAGCTTTTAAAAAAAATGATCACAAATGCAATATACTGGCTGTAAAAATAAGTCCGCTTTATAATCTGACGAGGAATCAGTTTACCTACACACTGAGACTATTCTGGAGGAGAAAGTTTTTAAATATGAATTTCAACATTGCATGGTAAAAGATGAATGAGAAACACTTTACAATAATGTTCATTAGTTAACGAACTAATAATGAGCTGCACTACAGCATTTATTAATCTTTGTTAATGTTAATTTCAACATTTACTAATACATTATTAAAATCTTGTTAACATTAGTTAATGCACTGTGAAACAATGAACAACTGTGTTTTCATTAACTGACGTTAACGAAGATTAGTAAATACAGTAACAAATGTGTTGCTCATGGTTAGTTCATGTTAGTTAATACATTAACTAATGTTTAACTAATGAACCTTAATGTAAAGTGTTTCCAGATGAATGATTATCAATGAAGAATGTCAATCATCAAATTGTAAACAAATATAAATTGTGTATTTAATGTATTTATCAAAACTTAAAACTAAAATCAAAGCATAAACATATTTTCATTACTTGAAATGAAATAAACATGAACTGAAATAAAAGATTTCTAATTTTTATTTAGTTTAAACTGAAGTACTAAAAGAACTAAAACTAAATAAACTAAACCTTAATAAAACTATATAGACATACAAACTAAACAACTAAATTACCAAACATTTTTTCTAATTAATCAATTAAAATGAAATCAAATAAAAAATGGTTACATTTTATTTTGAGGTGACTTAGTTAAATTATACTCAAATAAGTACTAGGTAATATTAAATTAACTACATGTACTTACAATAGAGTTACGGTTAGGGTTAGTTACTTGCATAATTTACTGTTAAAACTATAGTAAGTACATGTAGTAACGTGTAACTGCGTCACCTTAAAATAAAGTGTTAAACATTCATCCAAACAATCTAATATTAACAAATCTATGGTCACACTTTAAATTAGGGTCCAATTCTCACTATAAACTACGACTTTTGCCTCAATAAACTCCTAATTACTACTTATTAAATTCACCTCAAGTCATAGGTGTATATGACTATCTTCTTTCAGAAAAACACAATCAGTATTAAAAAATAATCTGGCTCTTTCAAGCTTTGTAATGAGAGTGACCGGTACCTTAGATTTTGAACCCCAAAAAAGCGCATCCATCCATCATAAACGTACTCCACACAGCTCCATTGGGTTGAGAAAGGCCTTCTGAAGTGAAGCGATGGGTTTTTGTAAGAAAAATATCCATATTTATAACTATAGAATATAATCACTAGCTTCCGGTAACATCCGTCCGCACGTTCACGAGAGAGTCGAGCTCCGGCGTTTGACGTGGGATGTAGGAGTAGAGTAAGCTTAGGTGAGAGTAGACGCCTCTCGCGGTTCAAGCAAATCAAAAAAGCCAAAAACTTAAGCTCCTCCGACATGTCGCTTTAAAAATGTGCGTTTTAGACTTCTAATTTCAATTTTGTTTTGCTCTATCCCCTGCGCTTCCGCGTTTGTCAATCACGTCGAAGTCCACTCTCCCGCTGGAACTAGACTCGCGTACGGAAGCCAGGGATTCTAGACTATAAAGATATATAAATATGGATATTTTTCTTACAAAAACGCATAGCTTCACTTCAGAAGGCCTTTATTAATAGTTAGTATGGTTTTGTTAAGTTTAGTATACAGGATTATGGGATGTAGAATATGTTCATGCAGAATAAGACATCATTATGTGCTTTGAAAGTACTAATAACCAACAGTAATATGCATGCTAATAAGAAAGTTTGTCAACAGTGAGATTTGGACCCTAAAGTGTCATTAAAACTATAATAGTATATCAATGCTACATTATTCCCAAACCTCCATTTGTGTTATTTCATAGTTTTGATGACTCACTATTTTAAAATGTGAAAAAATAATTGAAATAAATAAAGTTTATGTCTCTCTTGTTGCATTGCATTACTGCTCATTTGCATAAAGATGATTTTTTTCACGACTTTTGCCGCATCACTGGACACGCCCACACTGGTTGCTGGAAATCGCCAAATTCTCGTTTAAAAATGACTTCTAGTTCCTGCAAAATGGCAGTATATGTGAACGCCCCGTCTTTCCCTCCACCCCAGAAACATCCTCCCACATACAGTGTAACGCTCTTACTGTCCTATAAGGACCGTGCTGTGAACCATCCCGCTCGAGACGAGTTCAATAAACATGCTTATTGGACGGTAGCTAAACCCTACTTCATCTGCTCTAATTGGACACGCTGCTCTTGGCATTGGGAAGGGCTATTTGTCGCTGCTCAACTTAACACTGTGCCTTTGGGAGAAGCCAGTGTTAAACTGGCAGAATGCTGTTGGTAACATGATATTCATAATCGGCTTTTCTCAAGTGCTTTAATGAAGCCATACAGCTTGTGTGGAGTGGAGAGGACAGGGCTTTTCAGAGAGAGCGCTCTCATTATTCACATAAAGCCCATAGAGCACTTAAAAGCCAAATCATTTATGCAAACATTTCTTAAAAGGATTTCTTTCTCTTTTTTTGTGATGAGGGAGGACTTTTTATGACGCTAAATGGATTAAGTGGAAAAGGCTTGATGTATTGTTGTTTGTGTTTTTTTATGATTGCCTATTACTTCCTTCTGCGACAGCAGAGGCTGCTGGTGCTGGTGGCCTTCATGGGGGAAACCAGAGGTGGTGTTGGAGGGCAGGTTTTGGGTGAGTTTATGTTGGAGGCTATTTAAGTGGAAGGCATAGGGTAGGGCTGGGCGGTGTGACCAAATCTTACATCAAAGTACAAGACATGGTATAGCATGATAATGCAATCTATCATAATATATATCCTCTATGGAAATTCATGTACAGATCAGGGGCCGAATTCACAAAACATTATTAAGAAAGAAATTCTTCTTAACTATTTTCTTCTTGCACTGTAAAACAATGTTTTTTCAAAGTTCACATTACTGGAATGTATTTTACAAGAAATAACTATTTCTACTTCAAAATGACATGTTTCTTGCCATTTCTTTGTACTTAATTATGAAACTTACTAGCAATTTCTGAATGAAAAAGGGGAATAGAAAATCAGACACCACATTTTTAGTGTATTTTCTAACTTAAGAATAAAGTTAATAAAGATTGTTCCAAAAAAAAAAAAAAGCACAATTTATTTGAATTCCTGATTGAAAAAATTGTTCTTAAAAATTATAGCAAATAACCTCTTAAAGTCAAAAAATAGTGTGTACACTTATTATGGTCATTATGGTAATCTACAGGCAAGCGGCAAAAGTCGTCTTTCGGGTGATTTTCATTGAGCTGATCAGCGAGTCTTCGGCAAGAATTCTCATAAATCAGAACATTTTCTTCTTAAGATGTTTTTCATAATATATTTGAAAAATTAAGCATTTTTCATTCTTACAGAGTTCATTTGTCTAAAGAAATTTCGGTGAAAGTTTAGTTTAGGGTCCAATTTTCACTATTAACTAGTTTCTTATTGCATATTACTAGGATATTGGTTGTTTATTATTACTTATAAAGCACATATTATTCTGCACGACCATATTCTGCATCCTTAATCCAACCCAATACCTAATCTCAACAACTACCTTACTAAGCAGTTATTAAGTGTTTATTGGGGCTTAAGTCTACATGGTTAATAGAGAGAATTGGACCCTATTCTAAAGTGTGACTGAAATTTCTTATCTAAAAAGATTCTTGTGAATCCGGCCCCAAGTTTACCCCATATTTCTCTATGGTACATGTAAATAAATAACACTATCTCATGACCAATTCGAACCAGTGACAGGTTAGGGGTAGATCATTTGTACGAATTGATATGACTTTGAGAACTCATAAAATATGCACAAACTGCCATGAGATCGGGTTGTAAATAAGGTAAAGCAAACATATTTACTACGGAATAGCAAAATGTGACACGCTATATATCGTCATACCACCCACCCCTAGCATATGGCCATAGTAGGCATGGGAGTCAACAGCCCAATGCTGAAAGTGCAGCTATGCTTACCTAACACGCCGCTGGAGTCGATGGGATACTCCAGAATGGAGGTGGCGGGTGCCAGTGTGTAGGGGTACTCGTAGGGCGTCGCGTAAATCAGGCCTGACTCCGGACCGGGCTGCACTAGGGTGGCGGCTGCCGGGTGGGTCGAGCCGTTGGGCATGACGGTCTGGATCTGGCGGATGAGGGGCATGATGGTGGGCCCGGCGGGGGTGGGCGTGCGCAAGGCTGTGGGTGGCAGGACAGGTGCTGGGCCGGTGATGATCCGTGGCGCCTGGGCGCTCGCTGCAAGAGAGAACGCAAGGGCAGCTGCGGTGAGCAGAAAAATGCGAGGGTGGGGGTGGATGAAGACGGGTGGGGTCGGGACAAAAAAGACAAAAACGGTTAGTACCATGCACAGGCAAACACTGGACACAGAGCATGACAGCGATGCTAAAGCCGTTTAGCTATTCATTAGTAAACAAGGCAGGGGGAGCGGCCAGCGCATTTAAACAATATCGCACTCCTGCAGTTCTGCAGTGCTTCGGTACTATTTACTGAAGCAGCAAAGCGAGGAGGAGGATGTCACAACACCCAGTAAATTAAGCAAACATTGTTTTCACGGAAAGCAGTGCATGTTTTCTGTTCTTTCAATTCATTAGCTGCTCCTTGGATGTGTGCGCTAATTCTGGATCGCAATACTGAGACATTTGTCAGAGCATTTATCAGGGAATCAGGGTTACTTGGATTCTTGAGAGCTGCACTTACAAAGGCCTCAAACAATACTGCCTCTGTTTGTTTGCAGAGAAAGTGGCGGCTTACGTGATTTGATATTGGCATCTCTGTAGGTGCCGTTAAGAATGGCCAGTTCCATCAGCTGCATCTTCTTCAGACTGTCCTCTCCTTCGGCCTGTCGGTATAAAGAAAAGCAAAGAGGTAAAGAAAATTGCATACTGTTTGCTACCGCTACTATTCACACTGCAGCTGGTTTTCTTCAAATCTAACAAAAGTCTCACACATAAGTTTATCTCATGCTTGGCCAGTGCATTTCAAGCACGGGTTTCTATTGTACAGTTTTAATATGTGTTCTTCCTCTGCTGCGGCAGTAATAAACCTCAATACTCCAGGGAGTGATAGAGTTTCCTTCGAAAGTATGTGCCATTAAAACAGATGTGTTCAGGTAGCTAGCTATAAACTAAGTTTAAACTAATCTGCTCTGTCGTGACAATAGATAACCGAAAGAGACTACTAATCATAGAAGACAATGACCCGCATTAATTCCCGTATAGCTCTAAGAATGCTTACCTGTTGTTACATTATGAAATGCGTTCAGACACATTTTTGGAACGTGAATGTGAAATCGAGCTTGTGCAAGTGTTCGCATTTACAAACAATGCACAGCTTCCATTTCAGGCCGAACTAATTACAAGTACATTGTTCAGTAGTGTGATCTTGAATACAATTGACCAACTTTAACTCTTTGCCTGCCATTGACAGAACTTTTCCATCATTTATGACACAACGCTTCCCCGCCATTTATGGAATTTTCCAGCAATCCTTGTTTCCGCTGTTATATGGTAGAGAGCACTGTTACGCATCTTCTGAAATACGACAGAATTTCCGGATCCAAAAAACAAGTTAAGAAGAAGCAGATACATCAAGCGATAGAAGATTGCTTAAGCAGATGTAAAATAACGCGATCATCAAACATTCAACAACATATAAATCAAAACTGCCAGAATGAAATGTCAATGAAATGTGAATGAAATGTCAAACATGCAAAGAGGCAAGGACTGTGAAGCTTTGGGGGTGTTGATGGACTCTATATGGTTTAATCATTGTTCTGAATCTGATCTGAACATAACCTTTGACAAAACCATTATTTTCTCACCCACATTCAAGTGTTGGTGTTTCACAAGTGTTTCAAAAAAGAAAGCATGAAGCTAGAATAGAATTTTTACTTATTTATTTATTTTTTAAAAGCAGAGGGTCTGTAATTTCTTATGATATATTATATGTTCAGGTATTCATAGAAAATAATATTGTGGGGGCTATGAAACTATTGTATAAAATTATAAAAAAATGCTGGAGCTGGCTGGCAACTTTAAAAAAACACACTGGTGGGGAAAGAGTTAAACTATGAGTAGCTTGCGGTATCTTGTTTTAAAGTTGACATGAAACAAAATTTGCAATGTCTTTTCTCCCCATACATTCAAGTGAAACTTGCTTCTCGAACAAGAAAAAATGTAGGACAGGACTTGATTTTGTCCATCGAGAATTGATTGGATAGTTGTTGTTTGATAAAATTGTTTCATGACATCACGTTACATTAGTTAACTACATTAGATAACACAAACTAACAACAAAAAATAAAGCTAAAGCATGTATTAGTCTTACTTATTGTTAATTTCATTATTAAAGGGGAACTATAATGCCCCTTTTACAAGATGTAATGTAAGTGTCTGGTGTCAAGAATGTGTCTGAAGTTTCAGCTCACAATACCCCACAGATCATTTATTATAGTGTGTCAAATTTGCCTCTATTTGGGTGTGAGCAAAAACATGCCGTTTTTTGTGTCACTTTAAATGCAAATGAGCTGCGGCTCCAGAAGAGGGCGGAGCTTTAACAGCTCAACAACAACAAAGCTGGAGAATCTCATGCAGACAAAATGAGGAAAGTGTTCATCCTTACATTGTTCAAACCGGAGTCGACACTGATGGAGAGACTCAGGAAGAAGTCACAACTTTTATAATGAAACTGGACGTTTCTGAATTCAGCTCATCGACTAGCATGTGCCTTCATGTTAAACTTTTGTACAAATCTGGCATGACAACAACACTTTACTACAACAACTCTTCTCCTCTTCTCTAAAGCAGCCCAACATGACCTCACCCCCCTTGATTGTGTGTTCCCGGGGACAGGGTTTATGTAAATTTTAGGGATAGAAATGTCAACCCAGGAAAAAGCTTGTTGTAGTCCCTACCAGCCATTTGTTACAGTTAAGAAAATATATAAAGAAAATATCTCCCTTTGTATTGAACTTTGTTGTATCGGTTCATATAATTTAATGAATAAGCCATTCCCCATACCTAAAACTTAACCACAACAACTACCTTACAATCAATAAGCAGTAATCAGGAGTTTATTGAGGGAAAACTCATAGTTAAAAGTCAATATGTGTATCCGAATCTAAAGTGTGACTGAATTCTGCCAAACATCTCTTCACTTTAAAGCTGCAGTCTGTAACTTTTTTTTAATTAAAATTGATCCAAAATCAATTTTTTGAGCAAGTACATAACCAGCCAATGTTCAAGACGATTCACAGCGGTAAGCTTGTAATAATGTTTTATAATGAGTGGTACTGGTGGGTTTCCGCGGGAAATTCGAGCATGGAGCCGTTCGTCTTTCGTCATTACGTCACGTCCGTTTACATAAAGAAAGGTTGCTGCAGATGAAGGATCATTTATAGCCATTTCTCACAGCAGCTGGAATAATTAACTTATAATTTTGATGGTGGATTATAATCCAGAAAGGTCCAAATGTCAATCATCAGTGAGAACTGGAGATTCACCTGTAGTCAAAATCAAAATACGTCGGACTTCGGAGTGGCGACAGAAATTGAAATCTACAGGTAATGCTAATACACATAACATTAACAATTTGAGAACAAGGTATAATAATAATAATTTGCATGGTTTGGCAAGATCCGAGCTAAGCGAGTGTTAGATTTAATCACCATTGGCAGTGCGATTTATTGTAATGCTTTTTTTCTCAGTCGGTCAGAACAAAAGTGGCAGACATGTTACTTGTTCAGATGACATTTTACAGTAAAAATTCTTATTTTGGTCACACTTCCAAGACGTAGAATCTGCGATTCCGAAGTACAGAATCCATTCTGATGTGTTGACTGACAGCAAACATTAGATTCATCCGCGCTGAGGAGTCGTGCCGATGCACAACCACATAAAGATGATAATTCCAAAAATAACTGCAATTGCATGTTTCAAACAGAGATGGCGACAGAGGCAAAACGTACAGACTGCAGCTTTAGTTTATTTAATTTACATATGACAGCTGTAAATTTATAAATGAAACACATGAGAAACAAAACAAAAAATGTATTCTATATGTCCTCCAAATGTAATATGTTTCTCGTTACGGTCTATTCAAAAGAAACTTTTAGCTTGCTCATTTGTACTATGGAACAACAACAGAAGAAAATGGCAATGCTTATTTGGACAGCCACGTCCCTCAAATCATGTCTGAGCTGGGAGTGATCAGTGCTGCCCAGCATTCACTCCCTCAGTCCGTGTTTGTGCCGTGTGGAGATGAGCTACGGTAAGAGAGATGTATTTACTGCCCTGCAGCGCTGCTCCTCTCAGGGCCCGGTCCCCAGCGCCCTCCCGTCACCACTGAAACACTGCCCGCTCCCTGTGTATCTAAATATCAATACTTTATTAAGTCAAGAGCCTGCTGATGAATAGAGCGGGACAGAGCCGTTATAAATCACTCTCTGTCTTTATTTAATCAGCCTAATGTGCTCTGTCCTTGAGAGGCAGGCCTCGGAGAGCACGCTCACTTACGAGAGCCTGAGAACGAGGTGAGAAAATTGTGGGGAAAAACTCTTTTCACAGATGGCCTACATAGCAGAACTTATGAAAGTTATGTTATGAAGTTATGAAATATATATGTTATTTCTTACTGTGTTGTTGTTTTGATCTACACTACACCGTCCTGGTGAGTAGACATGCTTTATTAGCGATGACAGATGATGGGACCGCAGGAGGCTCTTGTTTTGAAAGCTTCAGGAGGATGAAGTGAGCTTGGTCTTATGGATAAAAGAGAGTATTCAATGGCTATGTATGGAGTGGAATATTAGCGCGCTGCTCACTTCATTCTGCATGACAGCTGAATAATATAGAAAGTTTTTAGTCAGTTTTGTTTTAAAACTATTAGTCCAAACTATCGAGTCGACTAAATTTTATTGTGGGATTCAGTATTTCTTTAAGTGTGCTGTATACTGTCAGCACTTTTGGCAGACGCAGTATTGCGATAGGCCATGCATACTGAACACTGTGTACAGCGCACGGTATACATACTGCATACTGCAGGAATAGTGAGAGTAGTATGATAGCCTGCTTTTCTGAATCCCTTTTTTAAAATTAAATTACAGTAATTAATTACTTAGTAATGAGTTACACCCAGCTGTGCTGCTTAAACCACACTGAAAAAAATATTTTCATGATTTTTCATCATAACCTTTTTTTCTTTTGTCAAAAATAAACGTGGGTATTTAATGTGGTTTAGATAATATATTTCAAGTTTTCTGTTGATTAAACCAATCACCTTCATTGTATTAACTCAAATTTTTAATTTCAATAAACTCCATTTTAAGGCAACCAGGTAACTTAATTATTTTAAGTTAAACCAACAATTCTGTTTTCCAGTGCATGATACACTTTTTAAGCTCCAAAATAATATTTATTTGTAACATAAATGCCTTTACTGTCAATTTTGATCAGTTTAATGTGTCCTTGCTAAAAAACATTTTTTTGGGCAAAAAACTAAAAAAACAAACCAACATTTGAATGATAGTAAACAAAATGTGCATTAAATCTGACCACGTTTCAAGGAGTACTGAATCCCACAATGCAATGCACTCGACTTCCTGACCTTCCGTTTCCAATGTGATGAATGAACCACGCAATATAACTGTGATTTTTAACATCTTTTTGTTAACTCATTTGATTGGAATGACAAAATTTAAGACATTTTAACACATCTCTACGAGACGCTAAGCGATGACCGTGCGTGCCGAATTAAACACAGTGTAGCATAATTATAGTATAATTAGCATAAATGTAGCATAATTACATTTTAAAACATTTTTATTATTATTATTTAATAGGGACAACAATGCAGAATAACACTGCTACAATTGCAAGCAGCCGATGCTCTACATAATCTGCAGCCCCAGTCCCTGGTTATACATTTTATTTTGCATCAAATCATATTTGTAGAAAACAGTACAGTATGCAGCAGTGCTACACATTGCGAACACAACCGGTGATCCAGGCTTGCAGTATCAGGCATGTGCCAGTGAGAGGTGCTGTGATGTCATCAAAGCATTCCGTGAAGGTTGAGGTTGGGATCTGTATTGATGCTAACTTTCCCAGACGGTCACTTAAAACCGTATCATTAGCCACACAACCTAGTCCTGTTCAGCACCACATGAGCACCATTTATTGTGAATTTTTCAGTCGGTCATGCTTTGGCTGGCCAACAAATCAAAAACAGTTTTCTGCCTTTGTGAGGTTCAACATTGATGACATCACTCAGTTTTTCACACTTGCCCGTAATGTATTACAGCACATCTGACAATCTCTCTCTTTCTGCTCTAAGCTACAATCTTTTCCCTGACACTCCGCGTTTTTCCAGGCCTCTTCCTCTCCGCTGTCCTTCTTTCATCCACATGTCTCTGCCGTCATCTCTCGCTCTCCTTCTGTGACAGCGTTGCCGTGGGCCTTTCCTGCTCCCGTCGTGCAACCGAGCCTCTCACTGACACAACAAAGGGCCTCTCTCTGCACCAGAGCTGCCGTGGTAATGCGCGAGTATCTGCGTGCGAGCGCTCGAAGCCAGCGCCAGTGGTCTTGATTTCAGTTTAATAAATAGAGTTGTTAAATCAAATTTTCATCATTTGGCCAATGGGTTCTGACTAATTTTGCTTTGTTTTTTTCAGTCGGATGCCTACTGTGCGTTTCGATTTCATTCACTTGTGGCCCGTCTCTTCTTATACTGTCTCTGTTGCCTAAAAATGTTATTTTAGTCAGGCATCCGAATGAACTGATCTTCAGCTTGGGCTTCACATGATCTGTGACTGCATGCTCATGTAAGATATTCCGTGAAGTTATTCCACATTTTTCTGTCTTCTGAAGCCGAATGTAGCTGGTTAAATCTAAAAGCTTTGTTTTGGAACAGTGATTGTATGCAGAGATATCTTGTTGTCGAATCTTGTCAAATGTGGGTAGGTTACTTTTAAAATGTATTTCACTACAGATTACAAAATACATGCTTTAAAAAGTCATTTGTAACGTATTTCGTTACATTACTCAAGTTTAGTAACTTAATCTAAATACTTTAGAATACTTTGGAAAACTAATAAGTGTGGAACAAACACAAAAAAGGTCATTGCAAGTTTTTATCTCACAATTCTGACTTTTTCCCTCAGAATTGCGTGATATAAAGTTGCAATTGTGAGTTATAAAGTCAGAATTATGAGATATAAACTCACAATATTGAGAAAAGTCAGAATTATGAGATTTAAAATCGCAATATTGAGAAAAGTCAGAATTATGAGATATAAACTCACATACTAAATTCACAATTGCAAGAAAAAAAAAGTCAGTACTGCATATATCTCCCAATTCTGACTTTATAACTTGCAATTGTGAGTTTAAATCTCGCAATTCTGAGAAAAAGAAGTCAGAATTGTGAAATGCAAACTCACAATTGTGAGGGAAAAAACAAATTGTGAGAAAAAGTTGCAGTGACGAGTGAATTATAAAATGACTCACAAACAACTATCACAAAACATGAAAACAGTCGAAAACATGAAACTTCACTCCGCTTTTTCAGACGGTCAGAGTCAGAGAATCACCAATTGCTGTTTAAATGACATTAAAATTCAAAGTAATCACTTTGGTAATCTAAAACACTTTTCAGATGTAACTGTAATCTGATTACCACCCATTTAAAATGTAACTGTAATGAAATACAGTTACTGAAATTTTGTATTTTAAATACGCAACTAAGTTACTTGTATTTCGTTGCTCCCCAACCCTGGTGGTTTGAGTGATCCAATCAAAAACCTTTACTTTTACACTACCGTTCAAAAGTTTGGGGTTGGTAAGATTTTAAAATGTTTTTAAAATAAGTTTCTTAGGCTCATCAAGGCTGCATTTAATTGACCAAAAATACAGTAATATTGAGAACTATTATTACAATTTAAAGTAACTGTTTTCAATTTGAATATATTTTAAAATAATGTACTTTTTTTAAGCAATTCAAGTATTTTAATGTAATTGAATTTTCAGCAGCCAGTCACATGATTCTTCAGAAATCATTCTAATATTATTATTATCAATGTTGGAAACAGTTGTGCTGCTTCATATTTTGGTGTAAACCCATTTTTTTAGCATTATTTAATCAGAAGAAAGACCAAAAGAACAGTATTTAATATAATATAACTTCATAAATGTTTTTAATGTCATTTTCGGTCAATTTAGAGTAAAAACGAAGATGTACTTTCCTTTATGTTTTTCGTGTACAGACAACAATGTCAAAAACGATCCCCATTCACATGGATCCGTGGAAACGCTGTATTATTCTGCCAGGCCAGGCGATGTCACTTTGTAAAGAAACACTACACATGTAATAATACGCATGTTCACGTCATCACCATTTTCACAAACTCAACAACGGTACCATTTTTCAAGAGCTTTTGTTTTCAGGCCCTCAAAACGCCGATGTCATGTAAATGAGCGGTAAAAACACACGAGTTTTCAGTTTTTATTTGAAAACGGTGTCGTGTAAATGCCCCTCTTAATGCATCCTTGCTGAATAAATGTATTAATAACATTTTGAACAGTAGTGTATAGTTGTACTTTTAGACCACTGTTACCGGATGATACAAGATTTTAATACCATTTGTAAATAGTGCCTAAAAATGGAGACTATGATACAGGCTCCAGCAGTAGATCCAGGCAGAGAGACAGGTCAGGCAATGTAAAATGCTTTTAAAGTCTGCTTGCATAAAGAGGAATCACTCTGGAGCTATTCAGACTGAGATCACGATGACCTTTACAACACAATGCCTGCCAGCCTACAACTTTCCATCACGGCCTGTCAGGTCTGCACCTTCACCCCCCCCCCCCCCCCGCCCCCCTCTCTCTCAAGCTCTGTCCAAACCGGTCCTGCTTTCTACAGTTTCCTTAGGTAGCTGCCTTCACTGTGATTGAACCACTGGAGGTCATTGTGCGTCTGTGCTCTCGGTTGCTACTCAACTGTATCAGCGTATTAACAGTATCGCAGTTCACTTGCATCGAGCTGAACACAACTTTGTTTAACTTCGCATCACCAACGGTCGTTTTTTTTTTTGTCTGTCATGATTCGAGCGTTTAGAAACAAAATTTATGAGTGAGTTGTTGTCAGATTTCTATGGTGATTCCAAATATGAAATTTTATCAAAAGCTTGGCGAATAAAAAAAACACTTGCATGCCTGAGAGAGGCATGGCTGCCGTGTGAAATGACTTGTCTTAAAGGGATTTTGGTAATATTATAGTAATTACATGTCCTTACTATAGGGTTTGGTTTAGTTTATGGTTAGTTGCATGTGATTATGCATGATTATTATAGCTATTATAAAACTACATGTAACATACGTAGCAATAACACTAAAATATAGTTTTTTCAGGATTTTTTGATGAATAGAAAGTATAAAAGAACAGCATTTATTTGAAATATAATGAATAAAAGTCTTTACTGTCACTTCTGTTCAGTTTAATGCATTTATGTTGAATAAAAGTGTGGCTTAAAAAAAAAAGTACTGACCCTAAACCTAAACAAATATGAACGTATATCTTTTACATATAATCGACGCTCCTTCTGACTGGTCTGCCCCATGCGTTCTGGGATTGGGGGCAATACCGACTCAAGGCCTGACAGAAATGTTCGAGGTCTTTAAAATCTGGTGGATTCTGATTGGCTGTCATTGTTTTTATCGTTCAACAGCTGGTTTGAAAGTGATTCCAATGAGTTGTACAACTATCAATATAGTGTATGCTGCTATTCCTTTTTATTTAGGATGATTTTAGAACTATATCTTTATTTTTATAGTTATCGTCTTGGTATGAATGGGCCATTTTAGTTATGATTTTGCCTTCTACCTTTCTAAAAGAGTCTTTGTGTCAGGAAAGCACATATGACACCGTGAAATGTCTCGATATGGCTTATCTTACTGTATCTCTCTTCCTCTACATGCGTGTTTCTCTCTTGCAGCTGTTTTTCCATCTGAACTTAGATTGATGGAATTGTTATGTGTGTGTTGGACTGAGAGCAGCTCTTGTCTGAAGGTCATTCTGCATTTTACTTTATTTTCTTTCAGATGTCATTCTGTTTTCTTTGTTGTTACTGTCATCTGCAAGGTGGACACGCATCCGACTTCCCGCTCTCTCGCAAACCACTCAAGTGATTGCTTTCTCTCTAACAAAACAAAATATGATCCAATTTTATACTTTCCAGTGCTTTATTCTATTACATGCTTTATCTTATTAGTAACAATTTCTCAAGGCCAAGGACATAAACCGAACTTGTCAAATGTGATTCAGACTGTCATTGGTTGACCGGGAAGACCGAAGGACAGAGGGGTGATATAACTGGACCGAATGAGGACAGGAGGACCTGATGAGTGGAAACCGGATGCTAGCGCTGTAAGAACGCGTCCCACTCGCGGCACGCACGGCTGCTCTCTTACAACACAAACACGGACGCTTGGCTTCCAGCCACACCTCATCCTCTCGACGGCCCATCCTGTCCCTCCACGTCGCACCGGAACCCGCTGATTTATCTCACCACATCCCTCAGCACTACAACTCTCTTCCTCAGAGACTCTTTCTAGAGATTAACTTCACAAAAATGTGATGTCACTGAATGTACAACAAAATCAGCGCTTTTAAGCATTTACATGCAAATTAATGAACCAACTACAAAATCTTATTAAAACCTACATCATCATGTTTACACTGATTTAGCTGACAGATTTCCAAACACAACCCCTGCCTTCCATTGGTCGGTCGAACAGATAGCTCCGCCCCAGTCTTATGGCAGGAGTTTGACTGTTTCGCAGCTGCTCACATGATGGACCGTCCCTATAGAGACATGTGAGCCAGAGCTGCGTTTATTGAGAAATAACACATTTCCTCTTTGCTTTCACAGGCTTACACACACACACACACACACACACACACACACGCACACACACGCACACACACACAGATATACACTACTTACAGTCATTGTTAAGATTAAAACTGCTTTATGAGAATTATTACAGCTTAATCCAATATTTATGTTGAGCCTATTGCCGTACCTCTTGTAATTGACTTGTCGAATATGATGAGCACTTGTTAATTGAGAAGAAAATTAATTGAGAACATCACACACTGACATAAACAGATGGAAGAACAATAAACTGTCCTTTCCTTTACTGTGGAGGAAATATGGTACTGAACGGTTACCATCTTTATATACAATGGTATTAATATTGTTCCAAGGAACCCTGAGAATACCTAAAAAACACAAAAAAAATCTTTGGTACTTCCCACTTACAAAAAAGTACCAAAAAGCACCATGGTACTAACAAGGTTTTTGGACATAGTACCATAATGGTTCCACATTATTTATCTTGTTATTTCCATGGTATATTTCAAAGTACCACCAGACAGAGTATTACCATGTAAAACTACCAGTGTACTACAGTACTGCCACTATATATATATATATATCCAAAAACATGGTATATGTGTGTATATATATATATATATATATATATATATATATATATATATATATATATATATATATATATATATATATATATATATATATATACATACACTATCATTCAAAAGTTTGGGGTCAGTAATAATTTTTGGAAAGAAATTAATACCATTATTCATTATTTAAAATTGATCAGACATCATAGCGAAGACTTCTACATCGTAACAAAAAAATATATTTCAAATAAATGCTATTCTTTTGAACTTCATATTCCTCAAATAATCTTTAAATGTTAAGAATCTTAAAAATTTTAAGTTATAATAATATTTCACAAGATTACTGTATTTTTTGTATCAAATTAATGCAGCAAAAGTGAGCATAAGTGTTCAGTGTTACTGAATGTACCATGGTACTTGCACGGTACTATAAAGTACTTCCAAGAATATCATGGTACATATCTAGACTTTCAAAAAACTACCAAAAAGAACCATGAATACCTACTATATATATATATTTTTTTGGGACATTTACCATGGATTTTCCAAAGTACCATGTTACATGAATCTCAGTGTAGTTTATATCAATGCACCATAGTACTACCATTTGATGGTACAGGTATTTCCACAGTTCATTTTCATCGGAAGAAAAAAAAAAATCCTCTACAGCACTACCCATGGTGAAGACACTCCAATATTACCATGATACATGTTCCAAAAAACAAAGACACAATGCTAATACTATGGAAGTCTTTTTAGTGCCTAAATCACACTGTGAACGCATCAGTTATGCTTAATTGACATTTGCAACCTCCACTAAAACTGCAAGGTAAATTTAGCCACATAAATGAGTGCAAAGATCATGAGCTCTATTCTTTGTCCGAAAACCCGCAGGTTAAAATTAGACTACAGGTTATTTCGGTAAGAGGGAGGGAAGCAGCCTTTCCTGGATGTGAGGGAAAGTACTCAGGGTCACAATGCCCCGAGAGGGAGAGAGAGGGAGAGAGAGGAAGAGAGATAGGCCTGTATATGAACGCTTGTGCGTTTGGAGAGGCAGTATGTAAACATGCATCAATTCAGCTGCAAACCTGTGGGAGAGCGCAAAGCTTACAGTCTTAGACAGTTTCCTGCACATGAGGTTTATGTTAATTGGCTTTGAGAGAGGGAAGTAGCGCAAGTGTCCCTGGTGCCAAAACTCTGCTTATGTGCGCATACAAATGCAGGCTCTGTCGAATAAAATCCTCATCTGTTCTGTGGCCCATAAACAACAGTAACACACTAAACAGACAGGATGTATAAGGAGTACTAGAAGACGGTGTTCACACACAGATGTGCAGTCTGCTTTGATAGACTCAATTCGATAGATACATGAAGACAAATCAGAATGTTAATTCCCTTCACTCCTGGTACAAGATGACAGGTAATGTAATGCGCTCCTCAATCAAGTGTAATAATAGCTCTGATATTTAAAACTCTTATTTACAATGTGTCATTTTAATCAACCAGTCTTGCTTGGAAAAACAAACATGAAAACATTCAAGCTAAACATTTCTGACGTTTACTGGACTGTGAAGGACAAGTTACACTTACGAGAGAACGCTTGGAGAACATGATTTTCATTTAAAACAAAACGAAATAAAACCGTTTAAAATACCATGCAAGGATACTATAATGTTGATCATGCAAAACTCCCTCTTAATTCCATTATAACCTCGACTGAAGCTGTAAAAATCAATTATAAAATGATGTCATAACTATAAGCACATTAATGATTGTCCAATTCACCTTTACTGTAGTAAAAAATATCAGGGTCAACAAGAGGGTAGAACATGTCATTTAAAACTGAATTAAGAAACCTTCACTAACATACAGTAAGTAGACTTAAAATAAAATAAATAATGACAGCCCTTTAAAGTCAATGTGAAATTGTATTTCTGAGTAAAACAGGATAATCAATGCGAAAATATGTAGGGTGGGACCAGGGATGAGTTGAGATACCGGTTCCGATTTAGATCCGGTGATTCGATAAGAAAGACGCATTTCGATTCTGCTTATTGGATCCTGTGCGCATTTTAATGTGATTTTAAACTATTAAGCCAATTTTCTGTGCTGCGCATGGAATTCAGCTACAACGATATGTTTTGCAATAAGACTTAGAATAAATGTGAATGATATCTAAGTTTTGGTTTTACCTTATTGGAACAGAAATTAGGAGTCGATAAGAATCGGAATCAATAAGTAGAATCGGTATCAAATTTTTGTTTTTTTTAAAATGATACCAAACCGAGGTGGGACCCATCAGAAATGAATTGGATTGTGAAAATTGGTGACTTTTGCTTGGAGACAGACGGTTAGAGGGGAGGGGTTGAAAAGTAAGAGGCATTTGTCACCTGAGCCGAAAAGAACATTTGCTCTGATAAAAGATTCCAAAGACATGTTTAAATTAGGAATGACGTGTACCAATGAACCGCACACATTAAGAGCAGGAATTTGCGTAAAGGAAATAAATGGGATCAATTTAGATTTCATATTACATTAATGTCATGGCATAGCTCAGATAATTTAGTCCTCTAAGAATTTGATGAGAAATATTTCAGATCGTATTGAAATCTTTTTATTGCACACTTATCAGAGAAAACAAACCATTTAAGTAGACTTAATGGCAAGCCAGATATTACCTGAGTACATTAGAGCAGATGCCTGAAACGTTACGGTGTCCTGCCAGCTGTTGTGCCTGCCAGTTTAGCACAGCAAGAGACTGAGATTCGAGCCCAAACAATGCAAGGCAGCACACATGCCTGCACACGTGTCTAAACGCACACACTCAGTTGAAACAGACATGAAGTTTCCAGACAAGTACACCCAACTGCCGAGTAAAGCGGGCCGTGTCAGTGATTAGCTGTCAGAGCGTAGGCATCCTCCTCATTGGAATTAAAGAGGTGCAATTAGGAGGAGGAGGAAGTCTCATACATCAAACTGGCTTTGAACTGAGGAGACGGCACACAGAGACTGAGAAAGAGAGAGAGAGCTCACCAAGACTCACTTTATCGTTGTGAAACTTTGATTGTTTAGCACTCACACACACACACTTTCTTTCCTTCTCCAAAACACACATTCTTACCCGGTAACCCTGCAACTAGCCATCTCTCCATAACAATACAGCCCTCTTATCTCTGTTCATATAAAAGGCAGCTTTGATCTCTCACAACATGCGGAAAAATGAGGACTGCAACAAAAAGGCTGGTCACAAAGTCAAAAACATGACGGGGGAATTAAAAAAAGCGTCGGAAAGCGAGAGCGAGTGAAAGTGCTCCTCAACATCACACAGAATTTTCTCATACTCCAGCAGAGCAGCTCCCACAGAGCATCTGCGTCTGTCCCAGACTGTCTGAAAAACAGATTTGAGTAATTTTGGCCTTTAAAAATGTATGTGTTCTTGTATTATTCATCTTCAGGCTGCATGCAAATTCTAAACATCGGCATGAGAAGGAGGATCTTCTCATCTGAATGAGGAGCAATGTTAAGCCCAATCAGAACCACCGACTAATGATCTGGTATTCTATTTATTGTATTTGGTTCTCCAAGAAAGCAATGTGGTTGAGAGCAGTTGTTAAAAGTCTCCAGCTTAGACCCCTGTGGTCTCTTTCCTCAGGAGAAATAAAAAAAGATATGATAGAGGTTAGGGGTGTGACGAGATCTCGTGCTGCGCGCTACATTTACATTACGCATCCACTGTCGTTTAACTTTTTATAGAAATAAAAAACATTTAATTCTGTTGAATAACGGTCTGCAATATCCAGCTCATCCCTCCTGATGGCGAAAATTACGTCTCCGGGACATGGACGGCCAAAGTATACTTTGGGCTTCAGTGACTGACAAGACCATGGCGGAGGATTGGCCTAAGGCCACATTTAAACTAGTGCATTTTAGTTTTAAAACGCATAAGTTTTCCTATGGTTGCTCCTATTGTTTACACTAAGCCGGCATTTTCGAACTTCAAAAACTGAGACTTTTGAAAAAGGACCCCGTTTTAGTTTGAAAATGCCGGGGATGCGTTTCAGTGTAAACAGACCAAAACAGACACTTTTGAAAATGATGGCGTTGCTGCCCACATTCGCTCTGCGTATCCTTGATGACCGTATAAACAATAATATGGAGACTGTCCTGCAATCTTTGCTGGCTTTGTAGTTATTTTTTAACAGCCATTGTGCAGTTAAACTCAGAATTGTTTTTTTTACTGCAGCTACCCTCATGCGCAAGAGGCAACTGTTTACACTTGTACACACATGCCCAGTTGGCATGTGACATGCGTTTTCCATTATGTAGTGTAGACTCAGATCGTTTCTAAAACACTGTGGAAACGCCAGTGTAGACGAAGATCGTTTTTTATTTGAAAAACGCCATTTTAAAACGAAAATGCACTAGTGTGAACGGGACCTAAGCATCTGACAACTGTCTGATCTTAGAGAATGTGCACTCAGCATCGACGTTCCCTATTCACAGAGCACGCACGATATAGAAAGCGAAAGTAAAACGCGAGCGCACATTCAAACATGATTTCAATACCCTGTGTTTTAAAGTGCCTCCCTGATGCATACAAATATCTCCTACTATGAAAGCTATCTTGGTCTGGGCTGTGTAGTTATAACCAGGCCTTAGCTCTATATCATGCCTGAAGAAAAATTTGGTCTCTACTTGCACTTTGAATATTGAGAGAGTACTTTGATTATGGTTGCACTTTTTGATCGCACTTAATAAGACTAACTGTAATGCATTTTTATTTATATGTTTTTTATTCCTACGGTCAATTGCTGGAAAGTTCTGTTGGGAGGTCAATAGTTGTAGAAGCTCATAAATCATGTACAGTAAGGTCTGAAGAGACTCGTATGAAATCATTCAGGAGAGGAGCCAGTCAGTTGAGTTTTTGGCAAAACCTTTTACAGTTTTTGAGTAATGTTGTCTTTTACAGCATATGATAATTCATACTCAGAAAGAAGAACAGAAATGACATTCATTACAATATGATTAGATAAAACATTTCAAATGCACCTGCAGACTAATTTTCTAATCAACTAATTGATACAAGGATTTCTTAAAAATACTATTTCTATAAAAATCTCGTCTCGTTCTCGTGACCTTAACTTCACGTCTCGTCTCGTGAGCTAACCGTCTCATCACACCCCTCATAAAGGAATTTGTTGACACAGTACAGAGCTATAAAATAAATGTCTTGCTAGGCTTAATATTTCCCAAATAATATTTACCGTATTCAAAACCTTCAACATGTCTTCATTTGAATAATTTTTTTCTTTGTTCTCTGTCTGCATTGGCCTCAAGGCATTCTTAAGAATCAAACCAGAGAATTATAAAGGCCAATCTTTCACATACCCTTTCACGATCAACAATCATACTGTATCATATTCATTCTTTACCCTTGTAGCAGTGAAGGGACTGAAAGGAAAATGCTCCGGAGATGACAACACGCAAATGATTTTGGCGTTTTCTCAGAAGAAAAGGCCACCCAGCATTGGCAAAGTCAAGCAGTGCATTAAAGACTAAGTGCAGTGTTGGGGAAAGTGGCGTTTGCTGACAGAAGGTACACGTTCGGAACGGGAGCCTTTATTTCGCTTGTGACATTTAGTTTCCGTGGTGCCCGAGGGAGGCAGCTGTTCTATTGGAGCTCGGCAGAGCAGAGAAGCTGGATAAATTTCTGAACGGCCATGGAGTCTGCATCTTTACTCTATCCCTATTTACACAGGGATTACTCTCTCATTCCTGGCAAGGGAGAGAGAGAGTTAGCAGAGAGAGGGACAAGGTGATTTGAGTATAAATAAGTGGGTCCACACATACCCCTTTTCCACCAGAATGATTTGTGTTCTGCAGTCAGCCTGTTCTCGGCCAGACGAATGAACAGTGACGTGACGCTACTATGTGTTGTCTGCCCATAATCAGTTTAAAAATCATTGCGTGTCCCGGTGTTGGTACTTCTGTTTTGCTGTTCACAGTAACGGGAGTGATTCTAGAGAACCGGCAGCTCGCATAAACAGCATAAACTCTCATCTGTCCTTTTCAGAGATTAACTGAAACTAAAACCGTTGATTCACTCGCTCTCTCTCGCCCGAATAATTTTATATATTTAGATGTAAAGAGCAAAGTAGTCCAACATTATTATATTGTTCAATGAGACAGCACCAGTATTTCTCCACCCCCAGCTGCCCGGCTCTGTTCGAGGCCAGCAAGTTCTTTGCACCGGAGATGAACTGATCTTTCCGTCCCCCTTTTCTGCAGTGGTACGGTTCAAGAACGGACAAAGGCCGGGAACCTGCACCAGAACCATGACAGTGGGAAAGGGGTTACAGAATCTGGGCCACCAGAACTCTGAAGAAAATTTGCAGCAGAATTCACTGGAACATCTGTCATTCATAACAGAGAATGGTAGCAGTTTAGTACAGGGAACACATATTCACTATTAACTTTTCCCGCAATAAACTCCTAATTTACTGCTTAAAAGGGTCTTATCTAGTGAAACTATTGGTCATTTTCTAAAAAAATAAGAATTTATATACTTTTTAACCACAAATGCTAGTCTGGCACTGCTCTGCGATGCACCACGGATTATTGGAAAGGTCAGGCGGAAAGTACCACGGTAGGGCGAAAAATCTAATTTTATCCTCCAATTTCAAAATCGTCTGATTCGTTATTTTACTTTTTTTTTTTGTAAAGGCCTAGTTTGACTTGAGTTTTTGCATGTTGGCTTTGTAAAGAGTAAGTCACTGCTTCCGCGTTCATCACGCGTGACCTTTCCAGTGTGATCCCGTAATGCGTGAAGTCATGGACACGAATCGTAGAGCACTGCAAAATGAGCAATTATTCTTAAAAAAAGGTGAATAAATTCATTTTTTTTTTTAGAAAATGGACAATCATTTCACTAGATAACACCCTCATTCCTTGTCTGGGATCATGTAGAGCTCTTTGAAGCTGCACTGAAACTCACATTTGGACCTTCAACCCATTGGTAGCTGTTGAAGTCCATCATATGGAGAAAAATCCTTGAAAGTTTTCCTCAAAAATCATCATTTCTTTTCGACTGAAGAAAGAAAAATACGAACATCATGGATGACATGGGGGTGAGTAAATAATCAGGAAATTTTGAATTCTGAAGTGAACTAATCCTTTCATCGTTAGTAAGGTAGTTGTTAAATTTAGGACTCAGAATGTAGAATATGGTCATGTAGAATTAATTAAGGCATTAATATGTGCTTAATAAGTACTAATAAACAGCCAATATTCTAGTAATATGCAAGGTAATAAGCAAGTAGTTAAAAGACCCTAAAATAAAGTGTTACCATGAGAACAAATAAGTCTATTGCATGTTCATTCATTAAAGGTGATTTGTGTAATTTCAGGGCCACTATTGTCATCAAACATCTTAATTCTCCTCGCATCTGCAAGCGACTGGACAGAGAGTCCCATTTTAAACTCGTGGCATTGGCTGTTTCAGTATTGCTCTGCGTGGATGGCCAGGATGTCCAAATAAACAAACAAACAAAAACATTTTTTCAAAGTTTAACCCATTTAAATCAATTCAGTGTAATTCCAGAGCAAATTTTTGCAGAAGATGTGAAAAATGAATGTGAATGAACGAATTTGTCATCTAAAGTAGCTGAAAACTTGAATGCAGGGGAGGTGAGTGGATGATTTAAGCCCCTCTGTAGTATAGTCACATGACCCGGTGCTCTCCTTTGAGGACGGGGCCTCTCAAACAGTTGCCACGGTAATGCACTCTCTGCCCCGTGAACCCCAACTAGCCTTTATTCCCTGTGCAACCGAACTGTACCAACACTAGCTCCAAAACAAAGTGTTACTCAATAACATCATGAGAGACTGAGGGAGGGACACACAGAGAGATAACAGACCAGAATGAGAGGGAGAGAAAAGATGCTGGACTGGAGGGGAAGGGGAGAGAGCCCCACTGGGAGCATTATCCAACCCTGTAGGGCCAAAGAGCCCGCTCAGGATTTCCACACTCCAGTTGTAAACAAAGAGCCTTTTGATGCTCTCTCAGCCTCAAAGACATGGATGACTACTCAATCATGTGACCACAGAGCAGTCCCTGCCGTTCACACGTACACCGTAGCCACACACAGAGTTACACCCGTCGACATATACAAAGTCACATTACTGATGGAAAGGAGACCTTTGGACAAAAGGAAGCAGTACGCACACCTGCAGAGACAAAGATATAGAAAAATTTGCAGTCATTTCTCGAGATCTGAATGTGCATGCACACAAATGTAGAGATTTCCTGGCAACACGCACTCATTTCTGTGAAGAGAGACACGGGCTCTATTCAACCTCTCTCTCTCTTTCGTCAGCGCTGAGCACTCAGAGAAACAGCGAGAGGCAGAAAAACATGTCATGCAAGAGGGAGCCTATTGTGCCATGAAGAGAACAGATGGAACCTCCCACAAACCACTGGGCCCTTCATTCTCCTGCCTTCCTAAAAAAAACAACCACCACAACCAGCAACATTGGCTCTGCTCACCCATAAAGCGCCTTTGCTTCTACATCCACTCTGGAATACTTACAAAGATATGAAGGTGTCCATGTGCAATCTTGCAGGCAGAGATTTGTTTATGTGTGACTAACGCTCGCTGAGCACGTCACGGGAATCCCCAAACAGAATTTGTGAACACTCCACCTAGATATCGGCCCTTAAACTCTTCTCTCAGCAGTCGCTCGCAATCTGTGGGGCTCACAATCCCGTCGTGAGCATGTGTGCTCAGTTTGAGAATCTCAAAGCATTGGCATGTGAATGTGTGTGAAGGAGAAAGAACAGGCAAGGAACGAGATCCAAAAAGCCTGATGACTTGATTTTTACATTTTCTGCTAATAAGAAAAAGTGAGTGGTGTTTGCTGGTATCCTGGCAATTCTAGGTAGTTGGTAAGGTGTTCTGGTCAGTTTCTGGTTGATTTCTAGGTTGCTTACAGGCCATGTCAGTAGAGTCCACCCTGATGTCTCTATGCTATGATTTTTTTTAGATCAAGCATAGCATTAGTTCTGGCAGGTCATGTTAGTCAAGCTTGCATCAGCTGGCTCTCAGTCTACCTACAGGAATGTGACGCCTATCACAGCATCCCTATATATAAGGTCCATTCCAAGTGTGCCGCACAATTCCTGAAAAGTGAAACTAAAGCGTCTCGATCGCGCCCTCTCCATGTAATGCAATGGGACATGAGACAAACTAAACAATTAAATTACACTTCAAATATTTTTTTTCCAAAGATGATTTCTGTCATTTTATGTGTTTATCACACTGATGTTAGTTCAAGTTTTTTAAAATAAGTTTGGATTTAGATATTTGATGCTATAAAAACAGGGATGTGACTTCATGATCGACAGCTTTGATTGATGGCTTCTCTGAGCTAAGTAGTCGGTTTATTCACACCGACATAATGAGTTGCTCTGCAGTAAACTGTACTAACCGATTCTGGGAGTGTGGGTAGGGCCATGATACCGCGGCTCCACTTCATACTCACTACTGTGCAGACTCAGGTCCCAAATCAGCACAAGATGTCAGAACCATATTGGGACATTGGCGGCTTCACTTTTCTACAATGGAAGTGGGTCATCCATATTTTTCTGCAGTCTATGGTCCATTCAGCGTTACTCTACTATGGAGTTATTTGCCCTCCTCCATCCCTAGCTCCACCTCTCATCCAGTCAGGATGTGGGCTCTGACATAGCTCCTCGAACAAGACTCATTTTCTTGAATTATGCTACATTAAACTATTGACATTAAGAACATGAATGATATCACAATACCTTTATGTTGGTTCTGTTACCCAGAACAGAATCATACTGCCAATCCAAACTGTATGCTACTTTTCAATCATCTTTGACATTAGTGGTCCTGACAGAAATATATTTGGGGTCCTTCCTTAAATATAAGTCTACATGATTCTTTCACTCACTGTATCTAAGAAAAGTAATAGCACTTGGCTCTTCAACAAGTCACACAACTTGAGGTAGTTTAGGAGGGATTACAAACCAAAGTTTAATACTTAAGGATAGAAGTTTGTTTAAAACAAGGGGTGTCCAGTCCTGCTCCCGGACAGCCACTTTCCTGCAGATTTGAACTCTAATTAAACAACTAAACCAGCTAATCAAAGTCTCCAGGATTACTGGAAGCTTCCAGGTTGCTGCTAAACTCTGTGGGAAGGTGGCTGTCCAGGAGCAGGATTGGACAGCCCTAAACAATAAGCAACAATACAATAGTGATGATTGTGTTAACATCCACCACGAATCACACAAAAATCATACACCCCTAAGAGCTCAAAGAGCAAAAACATTGGGATTCAGGTACGAGCCCAAGAAGGAAGTCTTGATTGACAGGGTGCACTAATCTGAGCCGTGATGGGAAGAGCGGGTTTGGGGTAATTCGGCCCCCGCTGGCCCTTACTGTTTACTTAACTTCCCCTCCTCTCCAACACCACTACTGGCACAGCTGGACAACCACAAGGGCCAAAAAGGGGAGGTGAATGTGTGTTCGCATTGTGTGGTAGTAGTCCCTCCACACCCAATTTCAAATTTCACTTTATCTCCAGCCTGACAATTAGAGCTGCCTCTATCTGTCATGGCTTCAGGCTGGGAGCCACGGAGGGGCGGCTGACAGACAGGACTTTAATTAAAGTAGTCCCTTCAGCAATGACCATTTAGGCCTAGCTACCACTAACACAGGGTGGGGAGACAGAGTGAGAATGGTAAGAGCTATAACAGATAGCAGTAAGCGCTTCACCTCACAGGTTTAGATGCTGCCTACCAGCTTATGTTCTAAATAAAGGTCCTAAAATTAGCTTTCTCCAGGGTGTGCATGTAATTTGGCGTTGAAAGTTGAATGTTCCAATGTTGTCATAGTTCAGATTAGCAAAGCTGAAAATACTCCGAGTGAAGTGACACGAGACGTCTGCTTTTCCAGGAATATAACTTATCTGTGACATGTAGGAGGTTAAGAGCTTCAGTTTGAGTAGAGGAACATGCAATTTGTACACATTTGCGTTGAAGATCAACCCCCACTAATGCAGATTCATAAAACTTCCTTCCTGGATATATAAGTAACTATAACCTGGCTCTTTACAGCTGACCAAACAGATGGACAGGGTCCATCTCAAGTAATACAAAGTATTGTTCTAATACAAGTTCTCTGCACAAGGGCACAATGGTGATCAGTGACTGCCTCAGTGTCACTCCAAAGGACCATGAGAACCAGTAGTGTTTTGGGTATGAGCTCATATATTATTCTCCTTTCGCATCTAATAGCATTAGAATAGGACAAAATTTCTGTGGTTTAAAAAAAAAAAAAAAAACATAAAAGGAACACTACACCTAAAATTTAAAATACTGTAATTTTCTCTCTCTGATGTAATTCTAGCTTTTTATACTTTTTTTGGGCATTTATTTTTTGTAAGATAGGGGAGTGGAGAAAGGACAATAGATGCGAGATTACTACCATTACTAAACCATTACTTTCTAGAAGAGGGTCTTGACCCAAGTCAGACTCAAACTAGGGTCCCCATTAGCCAACAGCTCTGCAAAAAGCACACAACACTGGAAGTTTAGAAGAATGTTGTCACTGTGCAATGAAAGTGAATGGCGACCAAGGACTCTCAAGCTCCAAAAATGATAAAAAGCAGCATAGGTAATCCATGCAACTTCTATGCTACGTTCCAAATTCTCTGAAGTCATATGATAGCTTCACATGGGAAAAAAGGAAATTTTCACTAATAATCTTCTAGACCGCATCTGAGGCCCGGTTTACACCTGGTATTAAGATGCATTTTGTTCGATTGGATCACAAGTGAACGACGATAAATATAGGTTTAAATGGGATTTAAAGCGTTTTGAGCTTTTCCACTTTTGACCACAAAAACGCATTAGACCAGACTGCTTTCGTAGTGTAGACACTCAAGTGGTGGAATACGCATAAACATGCATACACATTATGGGACGCGCGCAAGCCAGATGGGATTTAAACTTAGTCGGCTGAAGACCCCAGTTTGGTTTGAAGGTGAAAAAACGTACCAAGCCTAATGTTCTCTCACCATTACTGATTTCTCACACGCACTCACCGCGTTCGACCTTGCAGCTATCAGAGCAGAAACTTAAGCTGCTGCTCTGTGTGTTTTTTTGTCCGTCATCCCGGTCGCGTTCATATGTAAATTATTTGAGTTCATTTCGTCCATTAGATTGAAAGATCTGAAAAAGCCCATATATTTACCCAGCCATAGACCCTCCCCTTGTAGAAATCAGGACAGAAGTGGTTGAAAGTGGAACTTGGAATAATGTGTACATGTTATTCGGAGAACAGTTATGGTACTTTTTTCCCAGCTTGACAGCCCCAAGTCACCATTCACTTTCAATGTAAAATGTAAATGAGCTTTCCTTCCTGCATCTGAGAGACAGAGGAGCTCAGGGGAGCCTGGTGAGACCTTGCCTCAGTCAGCACAATCAGATGCAATTGTGAAGCGAAGGCTTTTATATATTTGTCACAAAGCCATTGATGATAATTGCTTTTGACTGTGTTAGCAGTATCCTGCTGGTCATTGGCTTCCTGCGTGTACCACACCAACTGCTGCCGCTACTGCCAGTGCTGCTGATTATAATGATGAGAGCAATGATGGTGATATAGATAATGATGATGATTTAAAATAGATGACTCTGAGAAGCCAAGCTGACGACTCCTGATGTGCTGCTATAGCTTTCTCTGGAAGGTAGACTGCCAGTCCAGAAAATGACCCCCTGACATGAATTATAATGTGACAGCATTGTGGGAATGGCCTGATATACTTTATATGTCCTATTGAAAAAGGACATTTCCTTCCAACACCAATGGGGCACAGCTAACCCCACCCACATGTGGCGAAGCAGAGCGTACAGCTCAAATGCCACAAGATGCGATCAATCAGTATGCAAATTTCAGCATGGATTATAAAGATCTTTACAGAAGTTGGAGCAGAACACTAGTGGCCTGTTATCTTAGTGCAAACAGAAAGGAAAAAAATCCCTCCCTCCATCTATTTGACTGAGAAAAGTCCCTGTAGGCAAACACAGAGGTGTTAATGGATTTTACCTTGGGATGTGGGAGGGTACTGTCGGACATCATACACAGCATTAGCGGGGCTGGGATTGATAAGGAAGGGGCGGCCTCTCTGCGGGCCGTCTGAGGGTTAGCTGCCACACAAAGGAATTGCTCTTAGATGGACGATCAGGTTAAATGTTATGCCGATGTCGCAGTGGTAGCTCTAGTCTGTGTCCACTCTGAGACCCAAAGAGTGGGTCCACTGATTGGGGAGGTGTGACTGTTCTCACTGAGCTTATTGATGGTGTCAGCAGTTGCCATGACAGCCAACTGCAAAGCAATAACATATAATCTTTCCTCCGGTGGCCACATAATATACTCTTCTTTCTGTAAACTCACATGAAAGTCTTCAACTAGCACTGTCACTATCCATTTTTAAGAACACTGTGATTGACAAAACATCTGAAAACAAAACTGGCTTAAAATAAAAACTCCAATCCAGTAAACCACTTTGGTGATAACCAGTGTTGGGCTCGCTAATCAAAAAATTACTTTTTAGTTACTCCTTTCAAAAACAATATTATTACTTTACTTATTACATTCTGGCAACAGTACGTAATACTAGTTATAATATAAATCACTAGTTATAGGATAATACGTATCCTTCACTCCCCACATAAGTTGTAAATGTGTATCTTCCCCATAAAATTCTTCTAAATTGTTACTAACAACATATTTCTGTCTCATCATTTGACCAAAATCCACATTGGATCGCAGTCAGAGGTTATTACAAACACTCAATGGTGATTGATAGTGACTTTTAAGTAAAAGTGTTGTATTAATCTCATTAACTGTCATGTGTATCTTAAAGCTAATTGTAGCTATAATTTACCTGTTGCGTTTAGTATTTTAGTACGGTTAAGTTTCATGATGTATTTTACCAAAAGAAACCACAAGTTCGTAAGAAAATGTTTCGTTTTCCAAAAAGATTTTCAATTATAGTAATATAGTTTAAATCAGGATCAGAGGCACAAGCCATATAATGCCAGAGTGAAGTAATGCCTCAACTTACACAATGGTGTTCCGATCATCTGTTCTCCGGACAAAACCAACGTAATGCCAATATTTCCATCCGCTGAATGTAAGCTTTTCCATATTCCAAGCTTGCCTGCTGCACTGGTGTAAAAGTAAATAAGTAACGAGGTACTTTATGGATGGTAACTGAAATATTATTACTGAAATCTTATTAGTAATTAGTTACTGCGAAAAGTAATATTATTACTGTAATTACCAGAGGTGGGGGACTTGAGTCATATGACTTGACAGCAAGCAGAGAGAGCTAATGTAAGAGCATGGACGGTCGTGACTAAACAGGCGCTACGCCAAGAATACTTAAGTTTGGGTAACGTTACCTGGATTATGTGCCAGACGGTGCTAAGAAAAAAAGAACAGCAGTGTGCAAGGCCTCCAACACGAATATGTGATACAACCACCACCACTTCGCATTTCATTTGACAATTCAAATCCCACAAAAAATTGTAAGTGACGAAGTCAGACCCGCTGTTTTCAGCTAATGCTAACGTCTTGGCTAATCGTAGTTATACTAGTTGTGATAGACTAATGTTTTGGACATGTTAAGAGTACTTTGAATAGCTTCTGCATTCATTAAACAAAAAATTTGGTTAAAATCATTGCTGTCAACTTTTCCAGTTTAATGCGTTAATGCATAAATATACACATAATTATATTGTATACACACACACATACACACACACACACACACACACACACACAAAGAAAAAGAATCGTACAGACTTGCGAACCCCCCCCCTAAAAAAACTCAAACTCTAAGCACAACCGTGCACATGCAAGCAAACAATACACTTATACACACACTCTTACATTCACTCACAAATATTAATAACTCACACTCAATCAAATCCTCTCACTCACTCACTCACTCACTCACTCACACACACACACTCACTCACTCATTCACACACTCACTCAAACACACACACTCACTCACTCATTCACACACTCACTCATTCACACACTCACTCATTCACACACTCACTCAAACACACTCACTCAAACACACTCACTCACTCACATACTCACTCACACACACTCACTCATTCACACAGTCACTCACACACTCACTCACACACTCACTCACTCACACACTCATTCACACACTCACTCAAACACACTCACTCACTCACATACTCACTCACACACACTCACTCACTCATTCATTCACACAGTCACTCACACAGTCACTCACACAGTCACTCACACACTCACTCACTCACACACTCACTCACACTCACACTCATTCACACTCCCTCACACTCCCTCACTCACCCCCTCACTCACTCACCCCCTCACACCCTCACACCCTCACTCACACTCACACACTCACACCCTCACTCACTCACACTCACTCACTCACACACTCACCTCACCTACACTCACTCACACTCACTCACTCACTCACACCCTCACTCACTCACACACTCACTCACTCACTCACCTCACCTACTCACCTCACTCCCTCACTCACTCATTCACACACTCACACCCTCACTCACTCACTCATTCACACACTCCCCCACCTACTCACCTCACTCACTCACACCCTCACTCACTCATTCACACACTCACTCACCTCACTCACTCACTCATTCACACACTCACACCCTCACTCATTCACACACTCACCCACCTACTCACACCCTCACTCACTCACACTCACTCACTCACACACTCACACCCTCACTCACTCACCTCACTCCCTCACTCACTCATTCACACACTCACACCCTCACTCACTCACTCATTCACACACTCCCCCACCTACTCACCTCACTCACTCACACCCTCACTCACTCACTCACTCACACCCTCACTCACTCATTCACACACTCACTCACTCACCTCACCTACTCACCTCACTCACTCACTCATTCACACCCTCATTCACACACTCACACCCTCACTCATTCACACACTCCCCCACCTACTCACCTCACTCACTCACTCACTCACTCACTCACAGATTAATACTGTACAATAGTCAATTCACCTGATAATTAGGTGCAAGGTTTGTGCGATTCAATTATTGTTTTTTCTTGTTGTCATTCTTCTGTTATCTAACTGAAGGATGTGTTCATGTCCCATAAAGTTGATGCCTGTTTGAAGAATGCCATTTGGTGGTGTAGAAACATTATACTTTAATTGTTTAGTACTTTTTCATGGTCTTATGCAATGTTTGAGGCATATTTAAACAGACGTACCTAAATACTTTTCATGCTTTTATTTTGGCCTAATTTCAGTTACATTTACATTTTAGGCTATGTAGTTTTATTTTTTAGATTTTTATTGTATTAACAACACAGCTGTATGTGGACACCTTTTGAGTAGAAATGCATATTGCTATTTTTTTGATGCAAATAAAACTCCCATAGTCCATAACCACTTTTTAACTTATTTTAATATATAAGTTCATTTAAATCATCAAATATTTGTATGGCTTGCCAGTGACTTGCTTGACCCAAGCTACGACTTGACTTGAATTGCTTGACACAAAGCAGTGACTTGACTTGCTTGATTCTCACAAAAATTGACTTGGGCTTGCTTGAGACTTGCACACCTCTGGTAATTAACAATTAGACACTGGTGATAACCGTAGGTTAAATTAGGCTAGACTGACCATAATTACACAGTTTCCATGAGTGGGAGTTTTTACAAACTTTCATGCATGATGTTACTCGCAATCAAGGCCCAATCTCATGGCTTGCGTCCTTCACTGATAACTATTTAATGAGGAACTATGGATACGATGATTTTGTAACAATGCAACATGAACAGAGTAGGCAGTGAGAATCTGAATCCTGAGCAGTTGTGTTCTTCATTAAAGCTCCTTGGCTAATAAAATCACTGAAGTAGGACTCACTGGTCACGCAGTAGTTGTTAGCAGACTCGGAATGTGTCTACAACAGTTCATGCTGTATTGTATAATGACTGTGGCATCAATGCACTTCCTTCCTTCCTTACTTCATCACATGACTTGAATTTTCAGGTCATGTGATGTCCTACAACACAAGTGTTAGAGAACAGTACAATGAAAGTTTCTGGAATCTATTTACTTAATATTTGCTTGTTTATCATTAGTGCTAATTCGCCATCTCAGTATGCTGTCTATATATGTAGAAACCACCAAGTGATTGACATGCAATGCTCTACATAGACATCAGCTTTCTTTATGATCATTCACACACAAACAAATACTAATGTAACACACATGAAAAATGGATTACAAGTTAAAAGTTTCTTTAGCATATTGCTAAGCTAACAGTTCAATACAATAATAAGTAAAAAAAACATGAACACACACTGAATTAAATATAAGAATATTTATAATGCAAAATTTCTCGACTGTCATACATTAGCTGCCCACTATTTGGAACAGGGTTTGGTTGAGTATTCTTCTATGATGCCTTAAAATGCTGTGTGTTTAAAACAGAGCTAAAGTAGAGTGTATTCTTGGGTTTTCCAACTGCCTCATTGACATTTCTACAATGTTGTTCTCCCTTAAAATACCTGAATTTATGCCCATACAGTCTGACTTGACCCTGTTCTTCCAACCCTTTCATATAGAGTTAAATGACAATGATGCAACGGTTAGCTCTGAGAGAATGTTCCAAGCGACTGACTACTCAACACAACGACACTTCCCGTTTTGTCAGGAGAGCTTTGGAAAATGTTTCACTTCCCACTCATCAAGTGACACCAAAATGAAAGGAAACGAAAGAGAAAAATGTTGGGCAGTGTTCACACATTCTAATGTGCTCTGAATAGATGGCATTACTGTTACTAATATAAGAACATTACTAATACACAAATGTTACTAATACAAGATTATCTCTGATATAGGATGCAGTATCTCCACCAGGGCACGCACTGCATCTTTGTGAAGCAAATGTAATGAGTAATTTGTACAATAAAAACCAGCAGATCGAAAGCAAATCAAAAATCAATGTCAAATACAATTACTTAGTGGAGAAATATGTATTCAAGCAGTTTGAGAGTGTATCCCAACCAATACAAATACTTGAGAATTTTTATATTTTTCTTCACTATAAATTATTGGTATCACTTTATAATAAATTCCATTAAAAACAACAAATATTATTGTGTTTGTATATAATGCTTAGTCGCTAAAAACTTGTCTGATGGACTGGAAAGTATACATGCTTGTTGCAAGATGTCACTAATGACAATTATTCATTCATTTCAAATATGAATTATGTGACTTGAAACAGCATTATTTGCTGAGTGAAGCTGTCTGGAACATTTCTGTTTTGGTGTCCAGTAAATAGCCGCAAAACAATCAGTGATAATTGGTTTTAAAGGGCAAGTACTGGTGATTATATTATATTTGCACTTAGAGAGCTGAATATGATATAGTGCATGAAAAGCTGCAAATTATACGAGTATTTAAACAGTGCAGTGAGAAGCACCATAAAGTCGCTCACGCACACACTGGTTGTAAACAGAATCTGTACTGTTGTTTGGAGGGGCCGATTTATTGTGTGAATATGGTTTGAAAACCTAAACACAGCCCATGGAACGAAACTTTAGGCTCACTTCCTGTCATTTTGACACATATGACATCAGAGAGCCTAAATAAGCATAATGTGACATATTCAAGAGAGTTTTGCAAAAGGAATGAAGAGAAAGGAAGCAGGCAGGAGAGCAGTAGCACTCACCGCAGGCACGAGTAGCTTGTTAACCTCCTCCACTGCACGCTTGAGCTTGATCTCAGCCCGGTTCTGGGCGTCCTCCACCGTGATGAGCACATGGAGGTCCTCATTCAGATGCTCCCAGTTGGGTTTGCCTCGGTTTTGTTCCTCCTGGACAGAGAGAGGGAAACGTTTGAGATGCACTGATACTGTACACAATGTTGACTGGAGACTTGTAAGAAAGTGCAGAAAGGGTTAAAATAATGTTGTTGCAATATGTCTGATTTTTTTTTTTTTTTTCATAAACTTGGTTAATTTTGAGTGGCTATTATTGGATGCTTTTTGCTCTTTCACTCAGTAGCTCAAGACTGGTTGTCCACTGAAACTAATCAGGGCTGAGCCTGGCTAGTACCTGGATGGGAGAGTTACTGGGAACACTAGGTTGCTGCTGGAGGAGGTGTTAGTGAGGCCAGCAGGGGGCGCTCACCCTGTGGTCTGTGTATAGTGATGTGATGGGGACTCTATGCTGTTAAAAAGCACTGTCCTTCGGATAAGACGTTAAACTGAGGTCCTGACTCTCTGTGGTCATTAAAAATCCCATTACCCATCATGGCCTCCTAATCAACTGATTGGTTTCTTCACTCTGTTTCTTCTCCACCAGTAAGCTGGTGGTGGTTGAGGAGATTCCCCCTTCCATATGTAAAGCGCTTTGAGTACCAGTTCGTGAACTTTTAAATTATTCTGGCCTTGTGGGCAGCTTGCCAACATATAGCGCTGTTGCAACTTCGGGCGATCCGAGTTCGAGTCCCGGCTCACGGACCTTTCCCCTCTTTCTCTCTCCCTGTCAACATACTGTCCCTATCAAATACAACAACAACAACAAAAATTGTTTTTTTTAAAAAATGTAAAAAGTTTATAAACTTGACGGTAGAGTACATAGAGTGTATAATTTGTCTTTTGGGACATAATTCTTGACCCCATGGCTACAATGTACGTTTTACCAGAAATACGATATATGTGTGTTTGGATATGATGAAGTTCAAAGAAGGAAGTTGGGGCTTGTCTCACCTCCCACTCTTGCTGAGTGGTTTGTTACCTTAATAACACCAAAGTGCAACTGCAAATCTAATAAAAACACAGACAACAACAGAGAGGATGTGAAAGTAAAAATAAAACAGAAGCTGCTTCTTTGATCTACTGTGTTCTACCAAAGCAGAAGTCAGGATGCCATGTATATGTCATCCTGTGAGATGCGACTGTATAAAAGGGACCACGTAAAATTCATACAGTATCGAGACAGGCAGTGACAAAATCTTCGCAGCTAGCAGAGAGAGGCAACAATAGCACGAGCAACAAATCAAAACTAGATCATTGCTCAAGCGTCCGACTGTGAGCCAGAGCTCAGCGGTGCTCAAAGCTTCTTTTTTTTTGTTTTAACAAAAATGTTCCTTTATCTTAGCTTAATATACAGAGACAACTATAAGTACAGTAAAACTGCTGTTCGTTTGAGAATCTAGACCAGCACACAGCAACAGCAGCTTAACCAATAGAGTGAGTTTGGGGCGTGGCCATCTGTTTTGTCAGACCAATGGCGGATAAGAAGCAGTAGAAGTGTCTGGAAACCTGTTTGGAAACATAAGCAGGGCCAGGGGGGTATTCCAGCAGGTTATGTGACATACCCACATATGGTTAAGAGTAAGTAAGCAGATAACCTCAACTTTCGGTTCCAAAAATGAAAGTAACTTTCAGGGTATGTAAATAACCATAGCCACTTTCTCTCAAAACATAACCTGCTCCTGAGGTTTTCAGATGCGTGTTATTTAATTAATGTAGTATTATCAATGTAACTAAATTTGTTATATAGTTGTAGTTATATATACAATATTATATTATACATGCATACATACATATATAATAGTTTTATCTATATATATATATGGCAGCTGGTTTGAGCTGGTCCTTAGTTGGTCATGTGCTGGTCAGCTCAGGACCAGCTTAAACCAGCATAAACGAGCTCAAACCAGCTTCAAATCATACCTAACCTAGTACCTAGAAAGCATGTAGCAACAGCACAACAACACCTCAGAACACTTAAGGCCTTTTCCATATTTTTTTTTTTCCATTTTGGCCTTCCGTCCACACTGAGACGGATTTTTGTCAACAAAGATGGAGCTTTTTGCTAACGCACTCCCAAGTGGATAAATTTGAAAACGGTGTTACGTCCAAGGACGTATTGGTTTTACTGTTGTTCTGTTTTTCTCTATCTCTCTCTCTCTCTTTACTTCCCATAAGCAGGAAGTAATGTCTGCCACCTGACTCCAATGATTGGTGATATGGAGGAGAGGAATCTGTGGGGATTTAAGCGGCACCATTGCACAGAGCTGGGTGTGTGTGGAGGCTGCATCGTGAGAGCTTTGCTCAACCCAAAAGCTTTATTAGTTTTTTTTTAATACCTTGCTGATTGACTTCTCTTCAGTGTTGTTGTGTTAACACTCTTGTTGTATCTGGTGCCTACTACAAGAAATCCTTTTTGTTTCGCAAGTTATTATCTTGTTTGTTTATACTTCTGTTATTGTTTCTCCATACATAGTGTTAATTCTTTGTGAAGGGATTAGTAGAAAGGGATTTTTCTTTATATATCTTGTTTTTTGCTGTTTAAGCTAGTTAGGGAGTTAGTGTATTATTGTAGTTTTCTTTTCTTTTATACCTTAGTTAGTTTCTCCCTAATAGTTAGAGGGTTTTTTTGTTATTTTGGTCTTGCCCCCTCTTGAAGCCTTAATCCTCCCACATTTGTAAAATAAAAGAATTTGTTTTTTGACATCGAGTTGTTTCTGGTCTTTGTTAAAGCCCTGGGGTTGGGAATTGAACCTTGCTGCCTCCACAAGTCACACCATTTTATTCTGTTACGTGTTCCTCCAACCCTAGACTAAATAGTGCCGTAACAACTACGTAGTGTTTGACAACGGTGTAGTGCGGACTGTGAAAATGGAGGTATTCCAAAACGACGACACATTTTTAGTCATGTGACGCATTGAACCAACAGATATCTATGTTTATACTGGTATTGTGCCTGTGCTATTCACTTTCACACTGACTACGTTGACATGGACAGCAGTAATCTATAAGAATCTATTCAATCTATTCTGAATAAGACAATATTCTGATTAAGGTGTTTACATGATTTGCTTTTAGAATATTTCTTTCCCGTTCCCTTCTATGTTATAAAACATAGATCAATGAATGGCACATGTTATTATGCCCGACGTTCTCTCCTGAATTTTGCATATCAACATACAATTTGTCTTCGTTAAGATACTATATATAGTTTCGGGTGTTTCATTTTTAATTTTACAAGAGCTTTAAGTGAGGTTAATTATTTGTCATGCTATACATGCAAACAGACAACGACAGATGCAAATTCTCCAGCAACAGACCTCCTCTGTCTGTTCTTTCATTCTGCAACATTTTATTAATGCCACCGAGACAAACTCAGAGGTACTGGATGAGATGAGACGCCTTCTTGCTTGAATTATTGCTAGCTGTCAAATGGTTGACCACTGCCGTGTGTGTGTGACCTGTCGCAAAATGCGGCGAAAACTCCCGAACAATGTTAATAGTGTGATTAAGGCGTGTACATGTCTATAATGCATTTAAAATAGGAATACTCCACATGTCTAAATTCAATTTGTGTTTACTTCGAGTATGACTTCAGTTGGATTAAGGTAATCAGAAATCGCTGTCTACAAGTTAGTTTATTAATCAGAGTAATGAGTTCATTGGGTTAATATCGGAATATTATTGTCCATGTAAACATACTGATGCTAAAGATATGTTTATTTGTACACTCTTCATATCGCAGTCCTGTAAAGATGACAAATTTACTCGCAAGATATTTTGCTAAACATCATTATGCCTGTTCCGTCTGGATCATCTCATTCACGAGGTTTTATGCATGTGCAATAAGGTGAATTTGGCGTTTTCCAATGTTTTAGTGTGGATGTGAAACTTTTGGAAAACGCTTGAAAACGGAGCATGTTTTGAAATGAAAACGCCATTTTCAAATGCAAACTTATAGCAACTGCAGAACAATATAACCGATACAACACCCTAGCATTGTGGTGGCAAATTTGGACAGCAAGTATCACTCACATTTTATTCAGAAAATATTATGCAGTTTTGTTTGGTACAGCTAGTGGAGCAGAAATATAGGGGCTTTAAAGACTAAATTGCATGACAGGAAAGCATAAAAACTTTCGATTAAAAGGCGTGATGATTGCTGAGGGCAAACTGCTTAATTGATAGAAACCCAGCGCACATTAAGTTGAAGGGGCTCGTTACACTTTCCCTACACCACCGCTTTTGTTTGTCTGCATTTGGCTTGTTTTGCCGTTTTTCTCATTTTCCTGTAGGATTTCACAAGGAAAAAAATCAAGATCTGATTTATGCAATAATCAGATATGCAAACAGTTCTCGTTTTTTCTCCCATGACTGCAAATGGGAAATTGATGGCAATCAGCATCGGCGTCTGTGTTCCCGCGTTCTGCCTGCTGATTTTCATTAAGGATCCATTGTTGCCCCTTTCGGTGCAAAGTGAGGAAGGGGAGAAACAGCGTTGCGTATCGCCCGGCACACTCAATATGATTTATCATTCAGGACGTTGGTGCTCGGGTGTTATGAGGTCACTTCCTTTTTTTCTTATTGTTCAGCCTCTTGGTTTCGCTTGGCTGATTTACTTGGCTTTCCTTAGTTGTGACAAGTGCTAAAAATTGATCTTCTGCGGCTGATTGTCACAGCGCAGCAACCCACCCACAGCCACACTGTCAATAACACTGGGCAGAGACAGCCAGAGGGGACTGGGGCAGAAGTGGTGTGTATATGCATGTATGTGTCAGTCTATCTGAGGGTAAGATACAGCTGAGACGCTTGTTTTTCCCGCGGTCCAGGCAGGTTGTCTCGCATCAGGCCGCGGCTGTTCCTTCTGCGGCCCTGCAGGGCGGCCGGTGACAGGCTGGTAGTCAAGGTGACGCTCCTTCAACGTCCGACGCAGGAAATATGTCCAACTGCGGGGCCCTCGACTAGGCCTTTGTTTACACCTCTTTCCCCTCGTGCGCTGTCTCTGAGCTGCCCATGCAGTAGCTGAGCAGTAGCGTAATCAATGTCCATAAATCCATTGTCCTGCTCTTTTGAAATCCTTACCGAGGCCATAATGCCGCTCTGAAGGAAGGCTCTGGGAACTAATATCGGGTGGGAGAGGACAATGGCACATACAGAAATGAGCAAAGCACTATTTCACCACAGCGACCATGTTTACATACAAATCATTTTCCGATTAAGGTCTATATTCTGGTTCATCCTTTAAAGGGACAGTTCACCCGAAAATATCAATTTTGTCATCATTTACTCACCCTCAAGTTGTTCCAAAACTCATTTGAATTTCTTTCTTCTGATGGGCACCATTGACTCCCACAGTATTTTTTCCTATGAAAGTCAATGCGGCTCATCGACTGTTTGCTTACCCACATTCTTCAAAATATCTTTTCTTGTGTTCAGCAGAAGAAAGAAACTCATTCATGTTTGGAACCACTTTAGAGTGAGTAAAGGATGACATTTTCATTTTTGGCTGAACCGTCCCTTTAAGGATTCAGTGTTAGTAGTACAATAATTTACATTACACAGTAATATTTCACAGTAATTTAATCAACACATTAATTCTCATTCATGTCCTTGACAACAGCACAAAAAAATACAATGAATTATAAAATGTAGGTCATGAGATTCTTGCAGTGCTTTCAGCCATCTGTATATTGATTTATGTTCATTTATTTGAAGGCTGAGATTTGTAATTTTGTTGATGTTTAAACATTCTCATATTACAGCTTAATGTGTAGTGACAGCTATAAGTAAACTATTTTTAGGCTGATTTCCATGAAAAGTATAACACCGTGAATCATCAAAACATTGCTTTGTTTTGTCTAACATGGCAACGCTGGCTCAACCAATGTTGTGAGTTTGAGGCGGGACTATCTGTTTGTCTGACCAATTGTAGATGGGGCAGGGAAATGTGTTTGAAAAACAAAACAATATTCTGTTTGGTGATGTATAACACAATTTAGCTTCAATGTATGCAAACAGTTCCAAAAATATGTTCTATAACCTTCACAAACATCTCTCTCATAGCATTCAGAATTACATTCGTGTTTGGAATTCAGAGTAATACTAGGGTATGACAGATGCCATATTGGCTTAATTGGATTATGGAAATCAAGTTACTGCTTACATAACCACAATGTGAACTAATTCTTTTTAAAGTTATATTTTATGGGCCTTTTTTGCCTTTATTTTCGATAAGAAAGTAGGGGGACAGATAGGAAGTAATGGGAGAGGAGAGAGGGAAATTGACCCTTCGCAAAGACCCGCCCCCTTTAGTTACTGTTGCTATGTCCGATAAGTCATGCGCTCTCACGCCACACATCATGTTCTCACAGTGAAAAGGACACTGGACACTGGAAACAGGACACTGACAACACGTCGACAGACATATGAAACAGTTTCATATTTAATATATCGTAATTTTTTAAAGAAGTTTAATCAATAAATAGCGTCTAGTGTGTGTTTAATGTGTGGTGACAGATCGCTGTAGCTCCTCGTGAACCGATCATCTCTTCATACTAGTTCATTTATAGCATCAAATAAACATGAATGAACATCAGAAGGAATGTTGTTTCAAGCGTGGAAAGACGTGAGGACACACAATTTTTCAAGTTCAAGTTCACCAACGTTAATCTACTAACTCCCCTGACTGCTTTGATGGACAAAATGGCGGATTCGAGGTTATGATTGGTCAGATCGCCTGTCAATCAAACTGCTGGCGAAGGGCCAAATGAAGCCGAGACTCGACCGTGCAACTGCACCGGATGTTGAAGCACTTGCCCAAATGGCTACGGCTCTGAAAATATGAACAATTTCTGGTATTAAGCAAACATTTACGTGCATGTAAACATGGTCAGAGAGGAGTAACACTGCATGACTCAGAGCAGGTTCATTTTTTGGTGCAATGATTCGAGGCAACCATGTTAATGCCTAAAACACTGAAAAATCTTCATGGCTAACTGCTGCAGGACAGACTTGGTTGCACAGTGTCTAAATTTCAAATCTCATGAAAAACTCCACCAAGCAGCATAGAGAATACCAAACACCAGTCTCTCTCAGGACAGATTTAGGAGAACGACAGAGGGCTTTGCCCTCAAATCCAGACGATTTGGTGGTGGTGTAAAAGCATAGTTACATCAAGGCGTCTTGTTAGAGAACTTAAAGAACAAAAGAAAAAAGGTTCACAACCTGTGTCAGAGATATTTCATCAGATTTTCTGCCAGAATAGCACAGAGACCAACATTTCAGTTTGCAGTTGTACTCTCACACTTGAGTTTCTGTTCACCTGTGCATCCTCATTTCTGAGGATTCCACAAGGAATTTTATCACATCTGAATGATGTTATCATATATATGACCGATGCTGGATATGGAAGTAGGGACAAAAGCAATTTGACATTTTAAGTATGAATAACATAAGTATGTGTTAGTGATCATGTAAGTAACATGTAAGAAAGCTAGTTTATGTGATACCATGTGATGATTGTGATATTTGAATGTAACTGAACAAAAAATGACATTAACTTTAATAATGTATAATTACAGGTATGTTGAAATCTTATGAAATTCCATCTAAAGATAGTTAAGGCCTTATAGTATTCTCCTAAATGAGGTTCAAGAAACACAGAATTCTCAGGAACAAGTAAAAACATATTTCAGCGATGTGTGGATAAATGTCATTAGTGACATTTACTCGAGAGATTGTGTAATATAAATGAATATAGTCGAATCATGTAAACTAGCAGCCTCCAGTGTCCTCATTACTCATTTCTGTACTTCCTGCCACTTGCGTAGAGATATTAGCTGAGTTTAGAGAGATCATATCATAGCTCCCGAGGTCCACTTATAATGTTAGTAAAGTGTTTTGCATCATCATTTTTTTTTCATGCCCATTTTCCACCCTCTCTGTGACTCTTACAGTTAAACAGGCTGTTTCATATTAGGGATGTGCAAGACTAGTGGACTAAACGGTACAGTTGCTACTAGTCGACACTGAAAAAAATAGTAAATAAACATAAAACACAAGATTTTATCGTTACTGTGACCAGCAGAGTGCGGCCCAGAGCTGTGAAAATGGAGCGAGGCCGGTGACGCGGGTGTTAAATGATCGTCACCTGCGTGGCAGTGTGCGCCACATCGGTCTCGCATCCCAGGATCTCAGGAAGGATAAAAGGAGTAAGGACAGTGGAAGACGAGAGAGGACATTTAATTTGCGTGCGGCAGTCGGCCATGATGCACCTGCCGTTTACTTTTGTTTTATTTATTTTGTCAATAAAACCAGTTCGCCGGTTCCCCCTTCTTCCCTGGGCCCTTAACTTTGTTACATATATATTTAAAGGCATTGGGGAATAAATGAAACACTGGGGAAAATACTAACTTAAGAGCTACTCAATTAATTTTCCCTCAGATATCCCATGCATTTTCTTCGTGTCAGTCGTGGCGAGCTCAGAAATGACTGCTCGAAAGACAAAGAAATGTAAATAGGAGAAAAACTAACAAGTTTTATGTAAGCTGTGTCACGTCAAGCTGGCATAACTCCACTGGAGCCATGCGTAACCAAATGCAGCAGATGCACGTAGGTGTGTTAGCTAAAGGAAGCAAATGTCTGTCGCGTCATTCACTTCAACTCTGAAAAAAAGTATTTTCTCCGAGACGACAGCAACAAGACATGTTTCCACACGGATTTGTTGAGGGAGAAGGTTTCCGAAAATTCATAAAGCAGTTAAGTGTACTGCATTGTAATGAATGGGCGAGTCAGCGGTTGAGATCCAAATGCAGGCTTTATTGAAGCACAGAATGGTGTAACAGGCAGGGTTAAACGGCAGCAAACAGGGATGTCGGAGATAAGGCAGAGTCTAAAACTGTACACAGGCGGGAAGGTCGAAGGCAGGCAGCAGGCAAACAATAGTCCAGTAATCCAAAGCAGTAAATCCAACAAGGTAGGCAGCAAACAATCAATAAACTGAACAGACAGGCGGAAAACAAGACCGGGAAAACAAGACATGGAATAACGCTCAGAAATGATAGTGGTAGCTAATCAAGACTTCGCACGGGTGTGTTTGTGCAATGTGCTTATATAAGGCTGATAATGTGCTGCAGGTGGCTGGGGTGATCAGTGATAATGCAAGGGCTTCTGGGAACTGTTGTGTGCATGTGTCTGAGTGGTTGTGTGATGGTTACGGGGCTTCTGGGAAGTGTAGTTACCTGAAGGGGAGAGTAAGTAAGTGAGTGTGGTGCTGAGTCCATGGTGGAGTGCCCTCTGCTGGTTATAGCGGGCACTTAGGCTGATGATCGTTACATGCATATTTATAACCTGCTTTTAGTGGCATTAATAATGGGATTTGACTGTTTGATTCACAAGTCTTTATGGGGTTTCTTACTTTAGACTAGTCGGTTACTAAACTTCCATTTAAACGACTGTCAAATTAGTAAAAGCGCACATTCCTATTTCATACTGGCTGAGCTTTAAGACTTCTATGTAAATATCCTCTTCACATGTGAAATGAGAAACAGTGCTTTGTGGCTAGTTTGCTGTCAGGTCTCACAAAGTTCCATTATAATCAATGAAGCTGCCAACAATACACAATAAATCTCTTACTAACATCGTGTCTACACTTCGTTTGTTAATGAGAGGTTTCGCGAGCATGCATAACTCAGCACTGAATAAAAACTCTGGCGTTTTCAGAGGTGAGTGGATTCTAACTTAAACACCTCTGATAGGCCACTGCACTCAGGAGATCAACAACTATGTCTGTGATTGGCTACATTGCTCACCGCTGCAAAAACTGTTTCTGTTTCATCCAATATGTTATTATAGTATCAACTGAGGGAGCTCTTGCTTCCGTTTGAGGGTAGAACCAGTAGAACCGGGCATGGGTCCAGTGAAAAAAAAAAAAAAAATTGCCTTTCTGAAAATCCTGCATATTTGGAAATATGCTCAAACTGAAATTACCTGGGCAGCATTTCCCAAACTCAGCCCTCATCAGGAACCTTAAAAAAACAAATATTTTGGACTGTATACAGTAACCTTTTGCACTTTCATCACAACAGATAAATGAAATATGACCCATATTACAACATGACCCATTTAAATTAGACATAAATCCACTTTTAAATCAAAGCACTGAATATAACAGTGATAATTCCTTAGTGACAATTTCCATTCACCTATTTTTATGCACATTTTGGGATATCGCAAAAAAAAAACACGCTGGATGGAAACGCCAACATGCGCAACAATTTTAAAAATTATGCTTTACGAAAACATGAGCATAAATTATGATGGAAACACTTTTACGGAATATATTCCTTAATGAACAAAGAAGACATGTGACTTTGCGATGGGACCAGCCAGCGAATCAGACTCACTGATTGCACTGTTTTGGTCATTCTGAAATGCCTGAGCAAAGTGGTTCAGTATAATTCCTTCCCAGAAGCTCCTCACACCGGGCATCTGAATGCGAGATAAAATGACGTTGTTTATTGCGTTTCGTCTGCGTGCTCTGAGGCGCAAGTAATATATTATATATGAAAATTATTATACTATAACATGGCTTCTACTGCAACAACTTAAAAATTTCTTAGTGATATTTAGCGCAAATTTATCAGGAACTGACGATTTCGTTCTCTTCGACTCACTGGATGCAAAACAGTGCTTTATTCGCAAGTGTTTAATGCCGATATCCCAAATTTGTGCATAAGTTGAATTCACAACTTTGGATAGAAACATTGTTGATGTGTTTAAACAACTACAATGGTTGGTTATGCATGAACAATCTGTTTAATATGTATGCAAAATACAAGAAGAAGTCCCAGAAATAAAATACTGTCACACACACACACACACACACGCACATAAGCAGGTCTGTTTAGTGACGCTGTGAGAGGATGAAGCTGAAGTGATTGTGACAGCTCTAATAACAGTAATTGCCAGCGGGCCCAACACTGCAGCTGAGCCTCTCTGACAGGCCCAGTCAGAACAGAGATGACGGCAACTACATCAGCAAGACAACACGCTTCATATTAACTTTGTGTTTCAGCGTCAGAGTCCCCACCCTGGGCTCATCTACATTTTATTCTGTCCCCCTACCCCTAAACCTACTCATTCACATTTTTAATAAAACATTGTTTAGTATTTTTTTAAAGCTATTTTAAATATGATGACTCATGAAATGTACATTGCCCAATTCTATATCCTAATTATTGTTAATGTAATTAATTTTCCAGGAGCTCTTTGCTTCTACCTTCGGTTAAATGCTAATTCTGATTGTAAATTCATTAACTAAATTATGTTATTTGCTAACTGCATTCTTTAAATTGTAATGCTGACATCCATTCTCTGTAAAGCTGCTTTGAAACGATATGTATCGTGAAAAGCGCTATCAATTCAAATCGAATTGAAATGTCCTCATATTTCATGTTTGCGTCGTAACACCAGTGTAATACCCATGTCATTATACAAATTTGTGTCCACAAATCACAAAAACGTGCACACATACACACACGCGTTTTTGTGTTTTATGGGGACATTCCATAGGCGTAATGGTTTTTATACTGTACAAACTGTACATTCTGTCCCCCTACACTACCCCTACCCCTAAACCTACCCATCACACAAAATCTTCTGCTATTTTAGATTTTCAAAACAGATAATTCTGTATGATTTATAAGCTTGTTTCCTTGTGGGGACCAACAAAAGGTTAAGATTTACTGGTTTTACTAACGTTGTGGGGACATTTGGTACACAAACACACAAACACACACACACACACACAAATCACAAAAATAATTTAACAACACTAAGTTAAACAATAAATTACATTCAATCCATTTTTTATGTAATTGATTTTGAAACTGATTTTAGTTATTAGGGTTTTATTTTTTTTTATTTACTATTATACCTTGCAGAATTTTGTATTGTTCATTTTTTATCAGTTACTGATCATGTAATGAACATTATCTGTATCTATTTTGTATTTTTTTTTACTCAACTCTAAAATCATACATGAGACAAATCTACTTTAAAGTTGAAGAAATAAAATAAACAAATAATTAAAAGTGTACTGTATTGATATTTGATCTATCCATAACTAAAATATAAATGGAGGGTCACAGAAACTATTTGTAACAAGTAACTTCCATTTGTGTGTGTGTGTGTGTGTAACATGACACGAAGTACAAGGATGTTTGTCCAAGACAGGAATAATCTAGTCAATAGCATGTAAGTATAATAAGCCAATAATCCATGTGCATCTGCATCCTCCACAGAACGCTGCAGATTTCTCCAGAAACAGAGCTGGTGTTATTCATGGAAATCTACACAGCCGCTGAGAGTTAAACTTCAGCCTATAATGCGTCTCACTAGCTTGTGTTACTGATATAATACCTCAAATAATGCAGAACAAATATAACGCACACATTAATTGCAAGTATTTTATTTTTTATATTCTATTCTATATTGTTTTACCAGTGCCCAACTTCTTTTAGAGAGCTCTTGAAAGTGTGCGTTCTTATGTTTCACGTCAAAGCTCAGAATAGCCGACCAGTGAAAGGTTTGCTACAGTATGCATTCTTGTCACATAGTTGTCATTGAATAACTTTCTCCAGGTATGGCAGAGACACTTTGAACAGTAATTCCACAGGCAGTTAATGTCTACTAGCATCATTATTACTGGTGAGGAGGAGATTTTCTCTGACTGCTCCTGTAGTTCATAGACTCACACTTGTTGCAACAGCAGCTTTCAACAGCTTCATCTCATGAGATACCTTGAGCATTTTCCACTGTTAAAACACAATGTCAGATTGTGGATGGCCTTTAAATATAATTTAGTTAGTCTTTTTCTGTCTAACCTTCTCCTAAAGCACAAGTTTGATGTAAAGGAAAGGGACAAGTGGCAAAACAAGCACTCATATACTGATGTACTGCATCCATATCCAACATTCAGCTCTGGCCTTCAACTAACCGTCCCACTATAAAGATGACTAAACAAGTCACTGACACACACACACACACATTTTTTTTTTCTATTTTAATATATTAAAAAAACATAATTTATTCCTGTGATCTCCAGTCTTCAGGGTCACATGATCTTCAGAAATCATTCTAATGTGCTGATTTGAAGAAAAAATTCTGATTATCAATGTCAAAAGAATAATATTTTTGTAGAAACAGTCAAAATTTTTTCCAGAACACTTTAAGTACGGAGCCCCACACAAGACATGCAGAAAAAAATAGTAGGCTAAATCGTGCACAAGATTTACTTTTTTTTTCTTGCATGTCATGTGTGGGGCTCCATACAAAAGAACAGCATTTACTTAAAATATATTTCATTTTGTTACATTATAAATATCTTTACTGTCACTTTTGATCTATTTCATTTGATATATCCTTGCTGAATAAAAGTATTAATTTCATACTGTCTACAAACTTTTGTGCGGTACCGTATATAGAAACCAACATTAACCAAAATTAATTAATGCCTTAAAGGATTAGTTCACTTCAGATAATTTACTCACCTCCATGTCATCCAAGATGGTTAAATCTTTCTTTCTTCAGTTGAAAAAAAATGAAGGTTTTGGAAAATAGTGGACTTCACTGGGGTTCAACGGTCCATATGTGAGTTTCAGTGCAGCTTCAAAGGCTCTACATGATCCCAGACGAGGAATAAGGGTTTTATCGAGCAAAAACATTGGTCATTTTCTAAAATTTTTTTTTTTTTAATAATTTATATTCTTTTTAACCACAAATACTCATCTCACGCTGCTCTGCGATGCGCCACACATGACGTAATCATGTTGGAAATGTCACGCATGATGTAGGCGGAAGTACCGCGGAAGTGTGAAAAATTTTCTTATTTTCTCCTCCAACTTCAAAATTGTCCAATATCGTTGTTTTACCTTTTTTTGTAAAGGCCATTTGACTTAGTCTTTACACGTTCACTTTGATCGGCACTTCCATCTCCGTCACGCGTGACCTTTCCAACGTGATTCTGTAATGCGTGAAAAAAAAGTATATAATGTTTGTTTGTTTTTTTTAGACGATGACCGATGGTTTTTCTAGATAAAACTCTTATTCCTCGTCTGGGATCATGCAGAGTATTTGAAGCTGCACTGAATCTGACATTTGGACCCTCAACCTGTTGAACCCCAGTGAAGTTCCTCAAAAAAAACATAATTTCTTATCAACTGAAGAAAGAAATCTTGGATGACATGGGCGTGAGTAAATTATCAGGAAATTTGAATTCAGAAGTGAACTAATTCTTTAAAAGCACTGTGTATCATTTTTTCCTGTTAGTTACTGCATTAAGAATTGTTAATATTCAGGATACTGATGCGAAGTGTTACATTAGACGTCCCCAATAACTAAAGATGTGACAGATGCATGGTAGGAGGTAAAGAGATCATGAGAAACGAAGGACACGGGCACGAGATTTTCCGCTGTTACCAAAGCAGCTTGAGACTGGAAGAGCAAAGCCTGCAGAACCTTTAAACACACATGTGAATGTTTGCACAAGAGCTTCGATTGACCCCGTCAACGTCGAGCGGGTCGTACTATCAGAAAGGGGCCATCGGCGGTCCGTGCACACACGCACGCGCACACAGCTGAGATCCGATATGCGGACGACCAGCTGCGCTCTGACAGGATGCAGAGCCGATCCAGATGTGCATGAAGCGATCGAGATGACAACAGTGCTTTTCACAGAGCACTTGTTTTATTTTCCTCTGGATCCTCCTCGCGGTCACACGGGATGGGCTCGGATAACTATCCGCTTCCAGCGCTTGTCCAAATATGGGTCCTGCCCAACTAATGGAAACACAAATGTGCCTCCAGATCAGATACATATGTGAGACGGACAAGCGTGTGATCGTGCACATCTGTGTAACAGTGCGGGCGTACTGTGCTTTGCTCCCAAAAATGCCAATAATCCCAATGATAATAAACTGTGTGTTTGTGTTCGAATGAACATGTGTGTTTGCTCAAGTGTTAATGATGGACAGTGAATGTGACCCCGTGCTTCCAGACCGTCCCGTGACCCCCTCCGCCCCGGCGTCGTTGGCCCAGCGTGTCGTACATTGACTGGGAGAGGAGCCCTGGCAGGGCCACAGGATCCAGCCCCCACTCATCTGAGGCCAAGGACAATGTTTGAACACCTGCCCAGGGCTCTCAGGAGCGAGGGGAGGGCTTGTTATTCCCAGCAAAGTATCTCAGATGGGCAGTGCGGACTGGACCGGGCTAGTTTACTCTCGAACAAACCATGCGTGTGTACACGAGACTCATCCGATCACACCGCTATCTCTGTCATCCGGACAGATGTCGAGCCACAGTTGCTGACTGAGTGAATTTTGAGTGCATGTTAAAAATGAACAATATGCTTAAGCATATGGATGTGTGAAGATTGTGCACAAAATCAGCCAATCAGATTCCTCCATCTGGTGTGATTGTGAGTCTGTCGTGATTGTTCATGCGTGCTTTGTGCCTGTCTCCAGGGTCCAAAATTAATACTCGCCAATTGGCAGTGTAATGTTAAAACTGTACGAATTTTGACCATCGGCGATGTAAGAGAAGTACATAACCATTGCAATATGGACATATAATATGATATAATATAACATAATATAATATAATAGAAGGAAAAAAGATAGATTTTTAAAAAAAGATTTTTTAGAGCTACTGATGTCTCTATGAAAATAATTTTGTCCCCTAATTTTAAATATTAATTATAGCCATTCAACATTACAGTGTAATTGAAAGCTATCAATTTTTTAACATTTATTAGTCTTCAAAAAATATATAACTACTTTTAATTTAAGTGAACTTAGAACAATCCTCACATAAACCTATATCATATTTACCCGTGCCCTTCCTACCAGTCCAAACAGAAATTGAATAACGTTATCAAACAGTCTGAACGGCAAAATTATGAATTAAATATAGATGATTAAAGCTACAAAAGGTCTTTAGTCTAGAAGTAATTTTCTGTTACCTGTGTTCTTTGATTGCAACTGCTTTATTAGGCTGCTGTGACTTTAAGAACGGATATTTTGGAATAACTGTGTATTATTGTTCGTTCAAGTGCAAAAGAGAACTCGATTCTGTCGCTGTCGTGCTCACGATATATCTGCGCGTCTGATTACAGTGCGTTGTGTGTGTGTCAGAACATTCACACAGTGCATTCTCTATTTTCTCGTCACACTTGAATGGTTAAAAAGCATTTGCATGATAAGAGCGTGATCATATAACGCTAGCCAAAGGATGAAAGAAAAAAAATGGATTCTGCGTCACTTGTGTTAAATGTTTTAAAAAAAAAAAAGAAAAAATTCTTTGTGCGTGTTAACAGCACTAAATAAAATATAATATAATATATTTTTTAATTGCATTTGAATGATAAAAACTCCATGGCCATTAAGAAATATGTAACACTGGTAAGCGTTTTCAATTCACCCACAAATGGTAGTTGTGGCATAAAGGGTAACACTTTATAATAAACAGTAATAAAGTACTTATAAATAATTTGTAATCTATTAGTGTATAGTAAATTATCTCTTTATTAATATGCTATGTATTTACAAACAGTGAGTTCATTCATTATCACTTTAACAAATTATTATTGTTTAATTAGCTCATACGTAAAGAGTTAGATCATGTTCTTTATCCTTTGAATCCAAACTGATGTCTTGGTAACACTTTACAATAAGGTTCATTACTTACCATGAAGTAATAATGCACTGCACTTATACAGAATTTATTAATCTTTGTTCATTTCAACATTTACAAATTCACTATTAAAATCTTGTTAACATTAGTTAAAGCACTGCGAACTAACTGTATTTATGTACTGTACTAACGTTAACGAAGATTAGTAAATACAGTAACAAATGTGTTGCTCATGGTTACTTCATGTTTATAACTAATGAACCTTATTGTAAAGTGTTACCAATGTTTGTATATGTATATATGTGTGTGTTTGTAGATCTTACCTTCTTCTTGTCCCTCATGGAGCCTTTCCCTCTCACCATGATCTTACATCCTGTCTCTGCCTCCAGCTGCTTGGCTGTGAGCCCCCGCGGGCCCAAGATCCGGCCCACAAAATTAAACTGCAACACACAAACACACACAGATCTCACTCACTGCATCTGTGTCCGGGTGGAGCCATGAAACATATATACTCTGGTATTGTTTGCATCAACAACACTACAGTGTGAAATAACATTATTATGCGGGGAACATGACTCATAATATTTTTAAATCAGTAAATTGTTAATAATGTAACTTCCAACAAAGACACAAAAGAGTCAGCACATTTCACTCCGACACTGGCTCCTGGTTTCTTATCACACACAGTACAAAAATTCTAATTACCATGTTTTTAAGCTATTAATGGTCTCACACCACAATGTTTATTTGGCCTCCAGAGACAGTTTATTAATGGTTGTTAACGGTTCTTCATTGGGTGTTCAATCTTTTAGGGATTTGGAAATCCCTCCCCCTTCACAACGCAGTGGAAAACGCGTGGGTTTACTCAGGGTAATTGAAATGTTTATGCATTGTACTCTGTGTTATTTTTAAGTTACTTAAATAAAAGGAATTAACTACCAACTACCAATTACATATTCAACAGCGTAATTAGATTACTGTATTAATTACTCTCTCTAAAAAGTATTGCATTACTTATTACTTTCTAAATCCAACATCAACCTCGACCGCTTGAACAATACAAGGATAGACATGAAGTAAAGGACTTTGAGTATTTAATGCAAATACATTAGAAGTGTAATTAAAATACAGAAAAATTAAGAATAATCCCTTACTATATTTTTCCAAAGGAAAATATATAATATAATTAATATAATTTAATAATATAACAATAAAATAAATAATAATGATGGGATTAATAATAATAGTAATAATAATAAAAAATAATTTTATATATATATATATATATATATATATATATATATATATATATATATATATATATATATATATATATATAGAATATATTTCATTAGTTTCTTATTTTTATTTTGATTATTACAGATTACCATCTTTATCAATATTCAGATTTATTTAAAGATAGGAATTTTCTTTACAATCAATGTTTCCTAAGCTGATTTTACTGTTTTCCATCCAAACCAATTCATTATTACACATTAAACATCACTTGCCTCTAAGGTAGTGAATTCACCTCTGTGTCTGTAGGCAGAGGCAGTAAACCCATAACTAAATATGCCTAGACTAAAATTAAATTAAATATATGAAATAAACATTTTTGCCCTAAGCCTTGGTTAATTTCTGACCCTGGTTAGTCCCAAAAGTGTTCACGTACATGCTAGAGAGTTTAAAGACAGTTAGGAGATGGAATAAAGCAGAACTGAGCGAATGAAATTCCCTGGGAGGTACTTTATTCGAGATGGCTGCCTAAGTGTTACTTATCACAGAGCTCATCAGCCGGGACTGCAACAACGTGCAGAGAGCAGCAGCCGATAGTCTCCCATATGCCAGCGCCTCCTCTGGGCTTCGCTGACAAGATAAGAGCCGTCAATTGTTCACCTAATCGATCAGGTCTCAGCGCTGACCTGAAGGCTGTCGGTCAAAAGCTCTGGCCTGGTCTGTGCCCGGTCATGCAGGAGAACTGCCAGACAAATGTGGGTGTTTTTGTGTTACAAACAATATTGTCAGTACGATTTTTTCCTGTTTTTGAAAGAAGTCTCTTTTGCTTATCAAGGCTACATTTATTTGATCAAAAACACAGTAAAAACAGTAATATCGTAAAATGTTACAATTTGAATTTTTTTTCTATTTTAATACAATTTAAAATGTAATTCATTCCTGTGATCAAAGCTGAATTTTCAGCATTATTTCTCCAGTCTTTAATGTCACACGATCCTTCAGAAATCATTCTGATATGATGATTTGAAGCTCAAGAAACATTGATATCACTTTATTTCGAAGGTCCACTTTAGACATTCTACTAACTATAAGTAACTTTGCAGCTACATTTCAACCAGCAGTCATTAGAGTATCAGTAGACTGTCTGTTTAATATCTGCTAACACTTTATTTTGATACTCCCAACACTATAAGTAACTTTGCAACTAAACGTACTACATTTCAAATATGTTTAATATTTACTTATACTTTACAAAGTTACTTATACGTAGCAGAATGTGTAAAGTGAATCATCAAAATTAAGTGTAACAAAACATTTCTTATTATAATCAACGCTGAGCATATTTATGCTTCTCAATATTTTTGTGTTAACAGTTTTCAGGGTTCTTTGATGCATACAAAGTGCAAAAGAACAACATTTATTTGAAATAGAAAACTTTTGATCAATTAAATATTTCATTTTAATGTGTCATTGCTGAATAGCTGATTTCTTTTAAAAACATCTTACTGACCTTTTCAAAGTAAAGCATTAAATATGCCTGTAAATTAAGCAAGCTCATTATTTATTTCAAGAACAGTAAATCAGATCGACCTATTACCATTTCAGTCGTATCTGGTGATTCTGTGGCCATCTCTTGCCGTATGTGAGAGATGTGAATTTTCTTGTTTTTTTATGGGGTAGGTTGCCAGGTCTTTCCCATTACACACACACACACACACACACACTCATACTAATGGACAATTAAGTGTCCCCAATTCACATATATTGCGTGTTTTTGGACTGTGGGGAAAAGCAGAGGGAACAGGGACAACATGCAAACTCTACAGAAAGGACTCCAGGCTCAGCCGGGGCTCGAACCAGCGACCTTCTTGCATTGAGGCGGCAGTGCTACCTATTGTTTAATACATGTAACTCATTAGCCATATCACCCTCATCACAACAACAATAAATTATTTCTTCATACTTAAAATACTGTGAAACTCATATGATCACAATTTTTATCTTTTTTTTTTTTTTTCAGAAGTTTGCATGTTCCCATCTCTTACTCTTCCTTAAGGGAACTCCATTCGAGTACAGTCAGTGTGACGTGCAGCAGAGGTTTGTTGTGGAGCTGAAACTCAATGCATGCAGCCTTGCGTTCTGTAAAATCCCATTTTACACAACAGGCCTCCTGCTCTAATCAATAAGCCCTCGGGGTCTGCTTTATCAATGTGTTTGGTATTCTGACGCTACGCTCTTTTCACATGACTGACTCCATGCATAATCGACTACTGGTAAAACACAGTCACTGAGTATGTGTTTGTGCTTTTTTTTGGCACCCTTCATCCCTGTCCAAGAGCCTTGCGGATATGAATGAAAAGAAGCAATTAAATTTTACTCGGAGGCACAAAGCACCGAGGCGTGCATTACATTTGTATGCGTGTGGGCTCACCCTTCGAATAAAAGTTGTGTGTGTGTTTATTTCTCCATGAACATAAAAAAAATCAGCATCAAGCAAGGATCTAACATGAGATGCCTGTCACTCCATCTTTTGTTGTTAATAAACCTGTTAAAATATACATATGACACCTTTTATAGATCAATAAACCATATTTAAATTAAAGTGCGCTTAATATCTAGTAACAAACAGTGAAAATTAGCTCAGATGAAAAGCAGTCATTTCATACTGTATTAGTGGCATGCATCCATACAATACCGCCGCTCTCTAGAAGGGTCTTTCTACTGCCTTGAAAACAATATCAATGTTCAAGGTGCAATAAAGCGATTTCTGGGAAATGCAGTTGAAAGTGGATTGGACTAAGACGGCACACTTGTAGCCAATCAGCAGTAGGAGGCGTGTCCACTCGTGATGGGGGACGAGAGAGAGTGAGCAAGAGGGAGATTTGAGGAAAAACTGTAGAAAGAGAGATGGCTGAAAGACATTACAAAAAAAGAAAAGATCAAAGGAATATCAGCGCATTAGAACCCGTGCTAATTTTAGAAAAGCAGGAAGACCTGAAAATGCAAAGTTGTGTCGTTTCTGCTCTATACATGAGAAACAGTGGTTTTATGTGTGATGGTGTGGATTTAGTGTTTAATGGTAATGACATTTTTAACTTTTTGGAAAAAAGTGGGACAAGCATTGAACACAGCTAGTAGACCATCAAGTTAAAACTTATAAAAAGAATATTGGGATTCTGCCTGAGATTTTGTTTCTGCTCGAGATATTGGGATAGGAATCCCCGTGACCCTACAGAGGATACATGGTTGGGAGAATGGATGGATGTATTGTTTCTGAATTATAATTTAATTACCAACCTGGTATGGCAACCTAATAAAGTTATTCTAACATTATGATAAAATCTTACAATTAATAACATTTCTGATCTTTAAACTGCTGTCAGTCTCATTTCCATGAAAATCAAATAGAATTTTTATTTTAGAACAAGTCAGTTGCTCTAAAATGGTAATGTATTGCGATATTCTGTTTAATTGTTTTAAAATTAGCAAATTAGATTATACTTATGTTCTCAAATTCATATGAACAAGTACAAAGTATAATTGTCCTGCTTTGACTTAAAATTTAAATTTAAAAAAATAAACAAATTAAAAATAAATAATAAAAATTATAAAATATACACAATTAAAAAGTTTCAGGTCAGCAAAAGACAAGCCATGAAAAATAGAAATCCCGGCACTGCACAGGATGTCCACCCAACTCACACACAAGAAATGACATAATGGAGCATTCATTGAAAAATGTGACCTTCCATCAGCCCCTACTATATTCATATTTCATTGAGATGCAAAGAAATTACCAGTGCTAGTGCCAGAAGAGAAAATGGAGGCTGTGCCTCCCGTAAAATATATCTGAAATGAACAACGAATCATGAATAATCACTTTACTTACATGCATGTAAAAAAAAAAAAAAATAAATAAAAAAATAAATTATATATATATATATATATATATATATATATATATATATATATATATATATATATATACAATTTTTTTTCATGCACAGTAACCCAGATTTTACTCACTGCACAAAAGGCAGATGAGACTGACAGGCTCCTCTGATTAGCAAACTAACCAGTTAGAAATAGTATTCAAATGACGCAGTATAATTTGTCCATCCAAAACGTGGACACAACAGGGAGAATAAATTCCAAATGAAACTCGTCTCCATCTGCACAAATAACCAATCAGTATCAATTTTTAGACATTCTACTAACTATAAGTAACTTTGCAACTACATGTCAAATAAATACCTCTCATTAGAGTATTAGCAGACTGTTAGTTTAGGGTTCGTGTCACCGTACCAAAGCCAAGCCACAGCAAAGGTCATGTGTATTCAGAGCTGCTGTCAGAGATGAAAAACTGCTCGGTGTATCAAATCAAAGTCTTTTCTTCAGGCCTGCACAGGCGAATTTCCAAGGTGCCCTTGGAGATTGAGTAATCAGTGCGAGAGACTCCAGAAGGAACGGCTTCACTCTGAAAGCAGCAGGCGCAAATTATACATCCGCGGTCTCCCTGCTGTATTCGCACATCTGCCGGGATTACACACACAGCTCTCTGTAGCGTATCACAGACGGTCGGGTGACCTCCGCTCTCTCCGTCTGGATTATGTGACGCTCGGGCCTGGTGAGAGCACTTGAACACAGACACATACGGACGGACCTGAAAAAACTTGCCTTTATTCAGCTGTTGGGTTTCAGAGATGTTCCCCTGATGGGAAAAATCTGTTGCAGTGTCCTTCACATATAGTGATATGAGCTTGGACGAAATATTAAACTATAAAATCCATTTTAAACATTTAATAATAAATTCAATGGATTCTTTTCCCACCAGCATTTTTGAAAAGAGGGGGGGGGGCAGTCAGCGCCAGCATTTTTGATCATTTTCAACTTTCATGGTTCTCAGAATATTTTGTTTTAAGAATATCTGAACATAGAATATAACAAAAAAGCTTTTAAACAAAAACTTTTTTTCTAGCTTCATGCTTTCGTTTTTTATTGAATGTGGGTAAGTTTAATTTAAAAAAGCAAATTTTGAACTAAAAGCTGAGAAAATCGAGTTCATCAAAGACTACATAGATGGAGTAGACGTCCATCAACACCTCCAAAGCTTCACAGTCCTGTACCCCGTCCTTGGTCAACATTTCATTCGATAACGTTGGACAGTTTTGATTTATATGCTGTTTAACATTTGATGATCGCAATAATTTACATGTGCGTAAGCAAGGCTTCTGCTTCTTTTTTCCCCTGTGTTTGTTTCGATCCGTCGATTCTGCACTCTTTCAGAAGATGTGCAACTGTGTAACCAGTGTTGGGGGTAACACATTACAAGTAACATGAGTTATGTAATCAGATTATATTTTCAAGTAACTAGTAAAGCAACACATTACTTTTAAATTTACAACAAAATATCTGTTACTTTTTCAAATAAGTAACTCAAGTTACTTTGTACTCCCATTTATTGCCAGCTCTCCTGTCCCCATGTTGAGAGAAATCGGGACTCCAGAAGCGTTGTGTGGTTATTCTAGACTAGTTCTAGACTAAATGTGAGCATGAATTTACTCATTTATTTCTTCTGTGTTCTATTCTTCTGTATTCCAGAATGGCAGCACAGCTGAAAGGTTTGTTTGAGCTGCGCCCTCTACTGTACAGGTGTGAATTTGCATTTCCTTCAGCCTGAGGGTTATTCGCTTCACTTTTGGTGTGAAAGGGCCAAAAATAGAACTTATTTGTTGTTATAAAAATAAACAGTCCAGCCCAGATGAGAAAAAGTAATGCAAAAGTAACGTAACACATTCCTTAAAAAGTAACTAAGTAACGTACTATTGTAATGCATTACTTTAAAAGTAACTTTCAGCAACACTGCGTATAACGGTGAAAACTTCTGTCAATGGCGGAGACAGAGTTAATGTTATTTTTAAGTTAGAGAAACTACATTTTATAACTACATCCACTGATGAATCATACCGTATAAGTTCAGGGACAGCAAGAAAGTAAATGGGGTCAATTTTGGCTTTCATGTTGACTGTAGGATGTTTGATTCTGAAAGCCAGTTGACAAACATTGCTGGTGTACTGTCCAAAAAAGTAAAAAATAAAAAAGCAGCCACACACAGACTCTATGTTCTCACGCACACCGCACACCAAAAGCGTAAGTGACAGCAGTGTCTCGCCTACCTGAATGGATGCAACACTTCCCCACCTCTCAACTCACCGGCTGTCACCCCAAGCTCTCCTATCAAACGCACACAATCTCGCTCTCTTGTACCTGCGCCTTTTGTGTGGGCCTACTCCTGCTGCGTGTCTCACAAAGTTCCTTTGATGCTTTGATGAATGTCTGCATGCAAGTGTGCGAGGAGGGCTGTGTGCGAGTGTCTTGGTGTGTTCTTGTAGAGAGTGACGAGAAGAAAAGATGAATTAAATTTTCATCTTCCTCGCTGTCAGGTGATGTCAGGGCAATGGATGGAGGCCGATGTGCGTAACATATTTGCTTGCGTGAATAGGTTAGTTTTAGATGTGTCTGTTTGTGTGGGAAACTGTGCTGGTGTGACGGTGTGAACCATGGCGAGCGTTAAATATACTGTTCTGTGAAGAACCTTCAACGTCCATGGAACCTTTCCATTGCACAAAAAGGTTCTGTGGATAAAATGTTCTTCACACAGAGAAAAAAAAATAACTGATGACAGAAAGATTCTTTATGGAAACTAAAATGGCATTGATGCAAAAACCCCATCTGGAACCATTTTTTTTTTTTAAAGAGTATATCAGTGTACACTCTTAAAAAAAGGTTCCATGAAAAACGTTTAACATCCACAAAATCTTTAAAATGCACAAAACGTTCTTTATAGTGGAAAAAGTTTTTTTTTTTTTAGAAAATACCTTGTTCTGGCATTAAACTCTACATGGCACAGGCTGACCGGTATTAACTCATTTGGTAGTGATCACATCATTATCTACATAGTGCAGCCGATTGGCTGCTGCTGCTGCAGCTGCAACAGCAACCAATGAGCTGCAGCTCAACATACTGGTTGTGTTGCTGTTAGCAGTCTGAAGCACGCTTTCAGAAACCCTCCACCTTCCCCAGCTCCACCTGTGTAGATCTGCTACAGGGTTAATTCATGTATGTTACATGTGCAGCAGCAGCAGCATGTCTCACAGCAATGTATTGACAGCAGCATGTCTCAGTACTTGCTACAGCAGCAGCACACCTATTCCGCCAAGACCAAATACATTAACATTGCCATATGCATTACCATGCCAATCCCAGAGTTGTCATGACAGAAAGTTCTTTACACTAAGTTCATTTGGTCCGGACCAAAAAACAAAAAACAAAACATATAGTCCTGGTCCGCTTAGCGTTCACACTGGCATTTTTAACAGCAAACCTAAAGTTACCGAACCAAAGGCATAGGGATACGTTCACGACCTGATTGGTCGGCTTTTGTGACGTATATTTCGCGACGGAGCTTTCTTACCGAACATTCAAAACAATGCTGTGTGCTGGATTAAACATCATTTTGCGTGTACATATGCTTTATTTTTACCAGCTGAGAACTCATGAAGAGCTCATAAAATGTTCAAAACATTCAAAACAGCAGCAGGATTTCCTCCGTTGTTTCAGAAACAAATATTGATGAGGCACTTCACCTCCTCGCTGCTCCACGTTTGCCCTCGACTCATTTTGGATACACCGATCTTCCCGCGTCGTCAAATCAGCTGACTTGTAGCGTCGCATATTGTGACATCACGTCCTGTTTTTGGTTCGTTTACGTGTCTTTGGTCCGTGTTGCGTTCATATATCAATCGAACCGCACCAGAGTTCGTTTGGAAGCGGACGAGACCCATCTTTTTAGCGGTCTCGGTCCGCTTGTTTGGTGCGCACCAGGGTTCGGATGGCAGCGTTCACATGTGTTCAAACGAACCGCACTAACTGAGCAATCACACCAGGGTTCGTTTTAATCGAACCAAACATGACAAGTGTGAACGCACCCTAAGAAAACCCTCTTTTGGAACCCTTATCGGCCTCCATCCATTGCCCAGACATCACCTGACAGCGAGGAAGGTGAACATTTAATTCCTCTTTTCTTCTTGTCACTCTCGAGAGCACACCAACACACTTGCACAGCCCTCTTCACACACTTGCATGCAGACATTCACGTGTATGTGTGTGTGTTTAGTGAACAGGGAGGAAGCTGCATCCTCCATTGGGTTCTCAACATTCTCTTTCTTTTTAAATCCCACACAACCCTTCTAAGCACATGCAGGAGCACGGGATCAAAGAGTTTGTTTGGCAACCATCTTGACAAAACGACGATAGGGACAGTCTCTCTAGAGCACCCTTGAGTTAAAGGGGTACGTCTGTCTAACTGACATTCATTCTTGAATGTCTTGTGGTGTGTTCCTCACACAAATCCATCATATGTCTTTAGAAGACTTGGGATATAGCGCATGAGTCCAGTATTTTTACGATACTTTAATGCTGCTTCTTTTCTCCTTTCTGACCTTGGTCACTTGAAGCTTTCATTGTATGGAAAAGAGCAGCTTGAACCATCTTCAAAATATTTTCTTTTGTGTTTTACTGAAGAAAAAAAGTCAAAAATGATTTTAGGATAAATAAATAATGATTATTTATTTGCACACAAAATGCACACAAAAATAATTTACAAACCCATTAGATTTTTGTAAATGTTCAAAACACAACTGAAGATATTTTTAATGAAATCTCCAGTCTATTCTACCAAAACATTGCTGCTTCAAAAAGTTCATAAAGTATGAAATATGAATCGAGCTGTTAAATCCAAGTCTGGGTTTATATGATGAACAGATTTATTTTAGGCTATTGTTCACATTTAGACATTGATCATTCATTGCAGCTCAAAGGTGCTTGCTTCATGAACAAGAACCAATGAGGTTTGTTCTCACGCATCAAGCTAAACTTGACTTACTTTAAAAAAGTAAGTTTTGGTTTGGTTGCGTGGACTTTCAATGGAGGGACAGAAATCGCTCAGGTATCAGTCGATCAGTCTTATTGGTTTGGATCAACATGAGCGTGAGTACATAATGACAGAGTTTTACAAACCCTTTAAAAGCACAACAGTGATATTTCATGGATTTTCTCATTTGGAATTTGAACAGACATCATATCCATTAGGTTAATAACTCGTAACAAGCTTGTTAATATTTAAAATTTAATATATTTAAAATTTCAAATTTCTCTCCAGAGTCCCCTGTAGAATTTCTGAAGAGATCTCAACAATGTCTTAAACTGTGCAATCTAGCCAAAGATCACATCCAAATCTGAGCCACGTGATCTACATTCATTAGACGGCTCTGTATTTTGTCAACAGTTTCAATCAATTTCTTTAAGTTGACACTTGAAACTCAGAACTCCATGAAGTCTCACGAGAAAGAGCGACTACAGAGCAATAAAAACGTCCTCTAGGTGGTCTACAGCAGACCACAATCCACACCACTTCTAAAATGATTGTTTCAAACCATTCATAAACATAACACGACTGGTAGCTTTAATCACTGGGTCTGGGCCAATGCAAACTTCCCTCTATCTGGAAGTGCGTGAAAAGGCGTCTTGACTTATCTGCTTCATCGATGTACACCTTACCTCAGCTCTTTAACGCTCTGGCACCCGGAACAAAAGCCGCATAAAAAAAGTTCTGGGCTTTAATGGAATCTCTAATATCTGCTGTTCAAGGCTGGGGCCTATTTACTCATTCTGCACAGTGGAGATTAAGTGTGTTTTCCATCAACTACAATAAAATAGGCAGCGGGGACGTAATTAGGGCCGTTTAAGACAGAGCGCATGCGGGTCTGCCAGAGACTGGGAGTGATGGCATTATCTTATGAAGATAAACGAGTCGGCTCTGGTAATAGGCAAATTAATTATTGCATGGCTTCTAATAGCACTGCGCTCTGATTCCCTGCTGCAGGATGTCTTTTGTTTTCATTATTGTGCAGGACAAGGGGAGGGGAAGGAGGGCACATCTCTTCTCGGAGAGGTGGGGGACGTCTAACCGCGTGTATGCCTCCATATCTACAACACTTGATCTCAAATGTTTCATCGCGGCTTCCTGTGATCATGATCCGTGAGTGGTATTGATTGGTCGATTCCCTTGTGGTTGTCTAATTTCACTTTGTTAGCGTGTGTGTTGGGTTTGCGCTCACTCGGGATGCGAAGTCCAAATTACTTAACCATTGCATTACATGTAAGACACTTCCTACCAGCATTAAAGGAATGTAGAGCAGATATGAAAATTCTGCCATTGTTCACTCACCCTCATGTCGTTACAAACCCGTATGATTTTCTTTCTTCTGTGGAGCACAAAACCTAGAAGCTCTTTTCTATGCAATTACAATGAATGAAACTGCACCATAAAAGCACCATAAAGGTAGCATAACAGTAGTTCATATGACTAGTGGGCTATTTACAAAGTCCTCCTGAAGCCAAACAATAGCGTTGTGTGAGAAACAGATTGAAATTTATGCAACTACTCGCTTTAGCTAGATGAAAGAGACTTCTAGGAAATCAAAGAATTGAAACCCAAAAATGAAAATTACCCTAAGCTATACTCAGCCTCAAAGCCATCCTAGGTGTATGACTTTCCTCTTTCTGATCGACACAATCTGTTATATTAATAAATATCCTGATGCATCCAAGCTTTGAAATGGCAGTGAACTGGACCAACGAGTATGAAGCTGAATAAAGTGCTTCCATCCATCATAAACGTACTCCACACGGTTTTTTACGTAAGTTGAATATGGAAGGCATAAGCATTTTGAACTGCAAGAGGCATTACACTTTCTTTTTAAGTGGAATACGGAATGCGGTCTGGCGGAAGCTAGATGTTTTACTTTATGACTTGTTTAATATGGATATTTTTCTTTCACAAACGCATCTCTTCACTTCAGAAGGCCTTTATTCTTCCTTTTTGGTCCCGTTCACTGCCATTATAACACTTGGATGAGGACAGGATATTTATTAATATAACTCTGATTGTTTTCATCAGAAAGTCATATACACCTAGGATGGCTTGAGGGTAAATCTTGGGATAATTTTCATTTTAAAGAGAACATTTGTTCTCCATTTAACCTTTTCATCGTTTAGCTCTGAGAGAACCTTGCTGGTTATGAAATATTACAAAATATATAAATATATATATAAAGATTGTGCTATTTTAACATAAAAAATAAAACAAAAATCATAATTTTTCAAAAGAAAGTACATTAAAATATTATTCTAGTAAGTGGATCAATTTTAATAAACAATTGCCACATTCTTTCTCTATATATGTTGTTCGTACACATTTTCAAAAAAACATTTAATGACAAAAATATTATGTGTTGTAACCATGTAAAGGAAAGGTAAATAAAATATTCTATAATTTTATTAATATTTATGGAAGCTTCTGACCAAGAGTAACAGTTGAAATAAAATAGCAGATTTGTTGAATTGCATAAATAAGGTCAGGTTAAGAATGCACGATTTATCACACAATACGAAAAATAACATTGAAAGCGATTATCGCTTAAACACGATTCTTAATGCGATTATGAAATCGCAAAGGCTTATTATTATTATTTTTTTATGCGCAGCTTGTCAATGAAGTACGGCTCCAAATGCTGATCCATCTGAAAGCACTGCGAGTTTGAGTCGCTTATAATGTACGTTTGAAAAAGTAACACGTGTCAAACATCTTTCCAGACATGAGAAGCATTTATGAACATCTTGTCCATCAAAAGACAACATTTAATAACATGTTTTTACTCCAAACTCGCTTCATAACGACAGTTGAGCTTCTGTGAGATGATGTAGCTTCTTACACAGAATAAGGCAGTCGTGTGTTTATTAGTCATGTTTAATCATGTTTAAGCAGTCATCTGATGGTTGTCTCTGTAAATTACTGTACGTTTGTTGAACGCTTCACCTAGGTTTTATTTATAAGAAATTTGCTGTTGGGTATTTGTCTGAGAAAATTTCTATCTGATATTTTCAGCCCAGAACTGTCAAAACTTGTGAAAGACAAGCTCAGGTGTCTCATTAAAGCGAGTTAATGAAACTGATTTTCACCCACACTATTAACCCTGCAAAGCCTGCATACAGTATTTTTTTGTTTTTATGGCTCATATAGTATGATATAGTCAGAATATGGAGCTCAAAGAACTTCATTTATTGAAAAAATGCAATATGACCAGAAAATTAGATGAAATTCTCCTATAGCTTTTTAATGTAAATCAATGAGATCTTTAAAATAGTCCTGCAGACTACTTACATAAAATGGTTATGAATATCAGTTGGCACTGTCCCAATAATCAGTAAGTTGATATTTAAATATTTTGTTTTATGACAAAGCTCTGTAGTTTAAACATAACATGCAGTGCAATGATGAGATAGATGAACAAATAAACGTTCCTCAAATGCCTTTTTGAACATGATTTTTCTAAAAAAATTATATATGAATAATAAAGTACACCTAAGCTGCACCAGTAAGTGTTCATTTTGAAATATAAAAGTTATTCTTACATTTACTTTATAAAATTCAGAAAAGATTTCACAGCAAGAACCATGATCTGAAGTGGGATGTTTTTACAATTCAACTAAAAGGCCTTGTACTTTCTAAAAAGTATAAAGTATGAATCAGTCGACAGAAGACATGTAGTAGATTGTGCGCAACAGGTTTTTCAGCAAAGTTTTGATCATTTATGGGCCGTAGGAATACAGCACATCATATTATGTCTTAATATACTGATGACATATTGTAATTGCACTGGTGTATGTCTGGACTCTCATTGAAATGGACTGATGTTCAGGTGTCCATGGCAGCCCTACGGCCATCAGGAGTGACAGCCGGAGAGGGAGGAACCGAGGTGCCGGCAGGCGTAAAGCAGAGGGCTGTGGTGGTGTTGCGAGCGCTCATCATGTCCTAATGAACCCTAATTAACCTTCATTAGCCGCGAGGTGATCCGGAACGCCGCTGCACGTCTCCCCTGTGTGCGTGTTATTGTTTATTATCAGCAGAGTAATGAAAGACTCACACACCCACTGCTGCACCTCAGCTCACCGTGGGCAGAGCCGGAGTGTGTACGGGAGCGATTATACGGGATGGAGCGCAGAAAAGGTTTCAAGGGTCGGTGCTGTAAACTATATCCTTATTCAATCCATCTGCTCATATCAGAGCCTCACCGCAGACTTTCATCAGGAACCAGGTATCAGAACAAACACACACTAATGGCTTCAAATATTAACTCAGATTGATCTGATATTTGCTGAAATTTGGATTGTTTATCTGTGTAGGATTAATAATTATTTTCAAAGATATGCTGAGGACAACAGAACATGTAATTTGCAATAGAAATTCATACTGCATTTGAGTATTATGATAAGGACATTATAACCATAAAAAAGACAATTAAGTAATTCCAATTAATTATTAATAGGATTCATATATTTTGCTCTAAAAAAATAATGTGTTCGATCAACAACAACAACAAAAAAAATGATTGCAACCATTTGCGTGAATTTTTTTTTTTGAGTTATGACAACTTCAACAACAGAAACTCTTTTAAATGTCAAACATTATAGCGTTAAACACGAACAGGTCTTTCCTTTCACTAAAAACAAATAAATGAACACTTGATTTCAACATTTATTCTCCTTATCCAGTCCTATGCAAAGTATACTGGGAACTAGAAATCCACTGCCGAAATTATAAAGTTATAAGGACTATTTCATTAAGTTACTATAACCTAACTTTTCTTTTATGCAGAAATTTCAATTTAAATTACAGACGATATTAACTTGATGTACTGATCAACATTATTGCCAACAGAACCCAACAAAATAATGTTTGCAACTTAAAAGGTTTAATCAAACCAATACATTTGAATTTTTAACTTGCAACCATTCATTTATTTAAGTTGTGATAACAGGGTAACATTTGTTTTGTAACAAATGTTGTTTTGTTAAGATTTTACGTCATTCGTTTAACATTTTTTTTTAAAATTGTATATTATTCAACATTGATGCATAAATTAAAGGTGACAGTACATACATTTATAATGTTACAAAAGATTTTGATTGCAAATAAATGGTGTTCGTTGAACTTTCTATTCATCAAAGAATCCTGAAAAAATTTATCATTGTGTAATGTCTAGTGTTGGTTTTGTTGTCATTGTCGTGTTTCATGTTTATGTTTTTCCATGTGCGCCCTCATGTCATGTGATCCTGCCATGTGCTCCTGGTCATGTGACTCCCGTGTTTCATGTCTTGTTTTGATTGGTTTAATCATTGTTCACAGGTATTCCTTGTTAGCATTTTGTCAGTGTATTTAAACCCTCATGTTTGTGGATTATGTCCCTGTACCGCTGTGGGTGAGGTCTATGTTCTTGTTAGTTTTGTTTATGCCAAGCAATGCAAAGAGTTTGTTTTATGTTGTATGTGTTATGTTGGATTTAATAAAACTGCACATGGATTCTCACTAAAACTTGCCTACAGTGGGATCGCTTACACATAGTTTCAACTTTGATAATAAGACATATTTCTTGAGCTTCAAATCAGCATTTCAGATTGATTTCTGAAGGATCAAAGACTAAAAATTCAGCGTTGCATCAAGTAAATAATTATAATTGTCAAGTAAATTACGAAGTAAATCACATTTTAAAATTTATTAAAATAAAGATTTGTAATAATATTTCACTGTCACAGCTTGGCTGAGGACGAAGGCGAGGGGAGGTGAATCAGATCGGATATAAAATTCAGTGTGAACTTTTATAAACAAAACAAAAGACAAACAACGAGAAAGGTAACGCAACAGTATGCACTATACTCAAACAACGCCAGACCGCAAACTAATTGAACAGAGGGCAATATATACTGGGAGAACTAATGAGAAAATGAGGAACAGGTGTGTGACAATCAATGAAACAATGAATAACCATGGTGACGAGCGTAAACAGAAAGGAAACACAGGAAATGACCCTAAACAAACAAAGTCCTTGAAAACGAAACAGAAAATACAACAGATTGTGACATTCACAATATTACTGGTTTTACTTAAAACATTAGTGAAAGTAGAAAAATGTTTATTAACATTATAAGAATGTTTAGCCAGGAAGCCTAAAAATATACCAACCCCTGGTTTCACAGACAAGGCTTAAGATTGTCTCAGGCTAAAATGCATGTTTGAGCTGTGAAAGCAAATTGCACTGACATACTAAAATATGTCACATTGTTTTGTCTCAAGACACACACCAGTAATATTTTTTTCTAAGGCACGTTTAGAAAAGTTACTTAAATACCCTAATTGAACTAAGGCTTAATCCTGGCTTAATCTAAGCCCTGTCTGTGAAACCGGGCCCTAATGTAATAAAATCTAAATTAACAAGCTTTAATAAAGTCATTTTAAATGACTGAATCAATCCGACAACATTAGCTTAAATCAATAAAAGTGAATTTTACGAGTCAGATCTGGCAGAAAAGGTAACAATGAACAGGAATATCCAAGGCTCTTCTGAATTGTTCATTTCACAATACTATAGAACAAATGACCATGACCGTGGAATCTGTGTATTAAAGCCCATAATCAAAGGACTGCAGTTTCATTCATTCATTCATTTCTACTTCTGTAATTCACAAAGCAACAAAACAGCACAGTGAGGTCAGACAGTTACACACACAGCGATGAAGTCCGACAGTATTAATCAACACCAGCTGCTGCAGGTACGGCAGCAAATACCCCGGTTAACGTCCGGTAGTTTCACTTTCATTAGGCCCTCGTTCAGTTCTGAGTTATGGGTCCATCCCATCAGACCCATTTAATTAAAACAATGACACCTGCAGAGAGGAAGGGCAGGAAGCCAGAGAGCAGTCTAAAGACAAATCACAAACACACACGTGCTCAACACACGTTGCCCTTTATTTACTGTACGCGCAGCCGCAAGGACACGCTCCCGCTATCTGAACGCAACAGTCTTCCCGACACAGCAGCGTCTCAGAGTCGTACGGTGCTGGTCGAGTAAAGTTAAACTATAATCTACACCCAAAGGACATTTAGAAGCAGACAGACTTCGAAATATGAGGGGAAAAACAGCAAAAACTGCCACGAAAGTAAATTCATAGATCATGTCATGGGATTTTACTCGCAGCAGGAAAGAAAAATGAAAATCGCCGTTGTTTCTCTTAAACTGTGATGAGATTAATGAACGGCAAAGGAAGAAAAGTCTCTCAAATGAACAAAACGACTCCAGTAATCTCACACACGTTCTCTAGAGCTTCCGACGAGATCATAATGTCTAAATTAGATTTCAAAAATGAGATTTCAAAATGAACACAATATTTCTCATTTGATTACGCTTCTTTATGCGAGCTAAAATATTAATGTTAACAATATATAGCAGCGTTTCTCAACTGTTTTTCTGATGCGAGACTTTTACTTTTGAAAGACGAGCCTGAACACTAACTCAGATTATTAATCATTATCAACATAAACTGCAAGATTGATTCCACTTCCTGCTCCATCCTGTGTGTGTTCAGGGGACCCAACACATGTTTGGACACTGTAGACAAAAATGAATGTCATTACATTATACTCAACAGCAAACCAGGTGCAATCTGCAAACAAATCTTGAATAGCATATATATTGATAAATATTGTCGAATATAGTGCCTGAGAAAACTGCGTTGAGCTGATTCAGTACCTGATGTCAGATGAGATGTTGTCAGGCTACATGTCAGTGTCACTATTCTAATGTTGTTTTCATAAATTGTTATGAAATACAAAAATCTCTCACCTCAGAAAAACAAATTTTCCTGTCCTGTCAGACATTATACTGTGGTCCTGGCGCACACTCTTCATTTGCATATGAATGAACCAGATTTTTAAACTTTTGTTAGTGAAATGTGGGTCCAATGGCCAAAAAACTTTTATAGCTTATACTGTGTCTTATTTGTGCCTATTTTTCTGTTCTTAAATTACTACTTAAAGGATTTTTAGAAAGAACATGTCAGAAAAAAATACATACTTAACAACTCAACATTTTTTTCTGGAATACACTCCACTTTTAATACAAGTTCTTCCTGATATTAATTACTACTAATACATTTTTGAGGCAATGAACACTCATGCAAAACAATCCACATATTTAGTGGCCTAAAAAATTCTGGACACTTAATTTCTTAAAAAAGATTGACCCGAAACTAATACTTTCATTGAGCAAGGATGCACTTAATTGATAAAGTGACAATGTTATAATAATTAATAATGTTATCATAAGTAATAATGTTACAAAAGGTTTCTATTTCCAATAAATGCTGTTCTTTTACTTTCTATTCATCAAAGAATCCTGAAAAGGGCTGTTTCCAGCACAGCTGTTTTCAACATTGACAATAATCAGAAATGCTTCAAATCATCATATTAGAATGATTTCTGAAGGATCATGTGACTCTGAAGAGTAATGAGAGTAATGATGCTGAAAATTCAGCTTTGATCACTGGAATAAATAACATTTTAAAATATATTCAAATAGAAAACAGTACACTACTTTTTTTTTTAAATGATCAAATAAATGCAGACTTTGTGAGCAGAAGAAACTTCTTTCAAAAACATAAAAAAAATCCTACTCCAAACTTTTGAACGGATATATATACACATATACATATATATATATATATATATATATATATATATATATATATATATATATATACATATATACATATATATATATATATATATATATATATATATATATATATATATAACACATACATATACATATACATATATACACACATATATATAAATACACACATACACACACACACATATATATACATATATATATACACATATACATATACATATATACACACATATATATAAATACACACATACACACACACACATATATATACATATATATATACACATATACATATACATATATACATATACACACATATATATTACAAATATATATATATATATATATATATATATATATATACATACATACATACACACATATACATGTATAACAATATTTATCAATATAAATCCTGTTCAAAATGAATATAAAAGTGCTGTGAACCTTTGTGGTTGCAAAAACATTAGTGGATCCTGATAGTTTATGTGATTTTGCACACCTGTGTAGTTTTGAGGAGAACCGACTTCATTCATCCATTAAAAATCACCAGCTGATTAAAAGCAAAAGTTCTGAGATTTGTTTGCAAACCACCTGGTTTGCTATTAAGTATGCAATGACATTCAATTTTGTCTACAGTGTCCAAACATGTGTTGGGTCCACTGAACACACATAGGATGAAGGAGGAAGGGGAATCAATCTTTCAGTTTATGTTGATAATGATTAATAATCTGCTCATCCTGACTGTGGAGTAGTTTGACCCAGAAAAGGACACAGGGAGAAATGATAGATGACAGCAGCGGTTCACTCACTCGCTCTACGCTCAACAATTAAAAGCTTTGTCCCTACCAAGACCCTGAGCAGAGTGTTTATAGCGCTCTTCCTCCACGGCCCGGTGTCTTCATCCCTAAAATTATCTCCCTCACACACACACACACTCACACACAAACAATAACTGTAGATTTGTACTTTGGAATGAAAGGCAACAATCATCTCAAGCAGCAGCACTCTTCGAGGACGGCTGTCTTTCCCAGCCTAATAACATTGTTCAGCAAATCGGAACGGGTGCGTGCTGCCGGGAGAGGGGCGACACAGCACGAGTTTGAAGGAGCAAATTAATTTCTGTGCCGCTGCAAGCCTGTCTGGGAGACGAGTATGTGTGGGGCGCTCGGGGTGCGTGTGGGGCCGTTCCCTCTCTTTTATCAGGAGGGGCAGGCCGCTGTTCCTCTGCCCCGATTCCCCGACCTCATCATCCCCTCACATTCATCACCGCCGCACATCCCAGGCTGCTTATCTTCCTCACTCTTTCTTTCGTGCTCTACCCTTCATACTATACCTCATCTATAAATCTATCATGTCATCCTGCCCCTGACCTGGAAATATCAGCGACCGCCTGCCATGAGATAATTAGGGATTTTTAGGCCGGCCCAGTGGAGGGTGTGGACTCGTGTGCACACTGAGCCTCGTTCGTGGCATGAGAGCTGAATGAATTTCTGTGTAAATCATTCTGTAACAAAGCATTCTTAGTAATAAGCTAAGAAAAATTATATTTTTTAGATATGTGATGAGATGTGATGATGGGTTGGTGAGATTTTTTAATGTTTTGAAATTCTCTTCTGCTCACCAAGGCTGCATTTATTTGATCAGTAAAAAATATAGTGAAATATTATTAGAATTTAAAATAACTGTTTTCTATTTGAATATATTATACCGTAAAATGTTATTTATTCCTGTGATGAATTTTCAGCGTCATTACTCCAGTCTTCAGTGTCACGTGATCCTTCAGAAATCATTCTGATGATTTGATGCTCAAGAAACATTTCTGATTTTTATCAATGTTGAAAACAGCTGTGCTGCTTCATATTTTTTCTTTATTTAATGAATAGAAAGTTCAAATGAACAGCATTTATTTCAAATAGAAATATTTGCATGCATTTAGGATGCAATTGAATGTATTTGCCGTATTAAGTATTTCTTACAGCAAAATATGGAATGTTTTCCACTACTGTAAATATATATATATATATATATATATATATATATATTTTATAAATTCATAGGAATAAATACAATTTTACGGTATAATATATTGAAATATAATATATTCAAATATAATATATTCAAATATATATATATATATATAATAAAACATATGCCCCATAGAGACTTGCTGAGATGATCGCATAATTTTTGATATGGACAGTCTGAAATGAATCATGGAAATGAATCAAACTTACTCTAACTTACCTATTTTCATAAGATACATATACATACTGCATTCCAATTCGCATACTATCCATCCTAAATAGTATTCGAAATCAGAATTAGTGTGTCCCAAATTGTAGAAACGAGTATTCCAGAGATAACCAGATGGTCTACTGTTTCTGGTTAGACTTTGAAGTGCAGATCTGTGCACACTCTAATGGCAAATATTGCCCACAACACATTGCGCTTTGGATGAGGATTCGGTAAGAACTACTTTTTAACACAAATTAAAAAGTGCTAAAAAAACATGGCCCATCGACTAAGGGGCTTGATTGATTAAAGGCACAATATTTAAGAAATTTGGATTAAAATATCAAAAAAACACTAGAACAATGTTATATATTTTATTGACTCATGTACTTACATTATCCCAAATGTTTCTATGGATGTTTAAATCCAGACAAATAAGCAATTTTAAGTAGGACACGGCCGTGTTCATGCGTCGGCTATCAATGACATCATACCCACGTTAGCCCCGATTTCCGGTTTAATTTTGTAGAAACCATGGAAACAACAAAGACGCATTAACAGGTGAGCAACTGTTTGGATAAATTTATCAACAGAAAAATAATATAAAATAAAAATGTTCCGCTGCTCTCGAGCCGTGTGTCGCGCTCGTCTCTCATTGGCAATCGCTCCAGTGGCCTTATTCCACTCTAATGGCTTTCAGTCAAACCCTGCTTTGTACTACAGTAATGTTAACAAATCTTAATATATCAGCTCATACATGAATATGATTTCTGCCCGAGTCCCTTTTATCAGTCCCTCCAGAAAAACGCGATTATGCGATCGCTTGATTTCATGCATAATCAGTCAAAGTCCACATATTTATGTGGGGGTCGCATTTTTTCAAATACGCTGCACTTTCGCTGCATAAATTGCCGATTTCAGCAATCAAAATATGCGGGGTTCGCATGATTTCATAATCCCTGTATTTTCGTTGCAAAAAAGTCACATATATTTTAGCAGAAAGTTGAAAAATGTTGCGTTTACTTCACACAAGTAAAGCGCCATTATTTTCCCCCTGTTGCCATGGGAACCTTATGAAGTGACGTAATTACGCGACGTGAACATCATCTGCAAACCCCGCGGTGAAACCGTGATGAAGACGCAAATCATTCTCATTTGCCAACAAAATAATCACAAAAGACCGAAGCAGTTTCCCGGTGTGTCACATGACAGTGGGGGCAAATTATTCTGCACTCGGTGCAACTGCGTGTCGGACCACAGACAGAAGTCGACGCTGTATATTAGTAGAGTGTGAAATAATTTACGTTGCAGTAAGAGATTGAACTTTGTGCATTGGAAGCTCTTAATTTAACAGAAGATGTGTGTTTTGTATCGCTACCTCTGTAAAACAGGAAGCACACATTGTATTTTTTTATATTTTATTTATTCATTTTTACAGAAGTTGTTGAATATTCCTTTTGTAAAGCGACAGAACTTGTTTGACTCAATGTTTTGTAGGTTTGATTCATGTGTTAATGAAGGTCTGAAATAAATCAGAATGAGAACTGAAATATTCAGTGATCTAGTAGCTTCTCATCACAGGAAGTGATCAGAAATGACTCTTGACATGAAGGTAGTATCTAGAGAGAACAGGGTGTTGGAGAATCATCTTTTTTTCCTCTTTTGCATCAAACCGCAGTTTTTGCAAGTTCCCGCAATTTCATCGCATAAAATTGCAAAAATATCCCAGATATTCCATCGCATTTTTTAAGAAAACGTGCCGCAAAATCATGGATTTTTGCCCGCAACAATAACAAAAAAAAAATCCAAGTTTTTCTGGAGGGACTGTTTGAATTCTTTTCAACCGGCTGTAGACGTGAAGACAACACCTCCCATGATTCCGCAAAAAGCTTGTTTTGAATAAATGACCATATTAATAATAATTTAATGATAAGTATCTAACCTGCTGAAAATATATGGATTCGATGTTATCCCCATTATGTTTCATCTGCAACAAAATTATGAACTTGTTTGGAAGGTTAAAAAATTCACGAAAAAAACCTTTAAAGAGAACAGTTACTTGATTCTGTAAATACAACTTATACTAGTGAAGTACAGAAGTCCTTCTGTGAAGTTGTTTACCACATATTCTCCTCAAGTTCAATCACTTTGTAACATTATACAGAAATACTGGCACATTTTAAAATCAGATCCAGACCTTTTGAAAACTTTTAAATGGCCTTCATTGATGTCAATCTGTAAAGCAAAGAAGAATTAAAAGAACACTATAGTCTGGGGTGATGGATGTCTTTCCAGCGTATAGATCCCTCCAGATAACTACAAGTCTGGAAATTGTACCCAGAGTCAGTACACTAGGAGTTTGATATATTGTTTACCCCCTAGATGCGTTTAAAAATGTATTTATTAAAAGTAGCATCACATGTAATTCATGCAATGTCATTTATGCTATACGTTGACCATGTGAATTGTTGTATGTTGGTGAAACATCAAAAGAAATGAGAATTCGTGTATGTGAACATCAGAGACGTGTGGATGTTAGTAACCCAGTTGCACAACATTTCAAAAAACTCTGTGAGTTCTTTTATTTTGGTACTTGACAAGTTCATTCATCAGGCTGGGGAGGAGATATTGATGTGAATCGCAGATCCAGGGAAACTTTTTGGAATTTTACTGTAGATGCATTGTTTCCCAAAGGGCTTAATCATGAAATAGACTATTGATGCATCTCTTTTCCCCTCTTATTATAAAGCAGCTCCCACAATTAGAAGAGACACCTGTAGCTGATTGTGTGTGATATATGTCTGATGTTCTTGATGTCTGATGAAAGCCTTGACAAAGCCAAATTAATAATAAAGTTCAAACTTTTTTTCCAGAGTGAGTGTTGCACCTTTTCTTCATTTGGGATAAAGATACATTTGGTCATTAACTTTAAATGAATTATTATGCAAACACATGAGGAAAGCCTGAAAAGACCCAATGTGCCATTTATTTTCGATACTGTAGGAAATTAAATTAAATTGTCACAATCAACTGTGACCAGATGATTGACAGGGCAGTTTGACTAAGCTTCAGAGCAACCATTAAAGACGCAATCATGACAAAGTACTGTATGTCCCAAAGCTTGTGTATTCCTCCTACTACACACTCAAAAGTATGTACATTTTCCTCACGAAAACAGTAAATACTTTTAGGGCTAATGGGCTAATTAAAGTTCATTAAACTGAAAACGATATTCACAAAAGTGATTTACGAACAGTTACAGACATTTGAGGCTCATGTAAACATCAAGACATGTACATATAGGTATAAACACACACACACACACACACACACACACACACAGGTGTTTTATGGGGACTTTCCATAGACATAATGATTTTTATACTGCACAAACTGTATATTCTACACTAAACCTATCTGTCACAGAAACTTGCATGTTTTCATTTTCAAAAAACTTCAAGCTGAAAAAAAAAACAAGTCCCCAAAAGGTAAAAAAAATTACTGGTATTACTATCCTTGTGGGGATAGTAACGAAAGAAATACTAGGTACACACACACACACACACACACACACACAACACACACACAACACACACACAACACACTCACACACTACACACACGGACACACCGCGACCTTCTGAGGGTGATAATTGGCGTCTTTTGAAGAGAAGCTGTGATATTTAATGACTAATAGCTTAAAGTTAATGATTGTCCAGAGGGGGTCTCCAGCTCTAAACATGACTCCACCTCTCCATCAGATGTCTGCTGGGAGAGATCAGGCTGTTCTGACCTCAGCAGAGGAAATACAGATTACAGGCTCCCCAGAGATGCTCTACACCAGGTATAAAAGTGAAGTCAATTTTTCAATATTAAAATACTTCATATGCACAGACAACTACAAATCTTTTCTGTTGTAAACACTGCTATCAAAACAACACAGCAACACTGGCTTAACCAATGGCATGAGTTTGGAAGGGGGACTATCTGACTGTCTGACCAATGGTAGACATGAAGAGTGTTAAATGGGTCCTTGATTATTATTAGGGCTGTGCCATATCATACCATCCACAATAACACCGGTATAATTTTTTACATAATAAAAAAATGTCATATCGCGATATCAATGATATAGCGACGAGATGACGTATGGCATTCCCTAGAGCGCACAAGAACAACACCTGTCTGAGAGTAAGAGCAGCCTATCAGCCTCCGATGACGATTTAGTTCCTAAACAGGGAGTTTCTTCAATAGTATGGAAGTGGTTTGGTTACAAGAGGTCAGACCTCCAACAATTAAGAACAATATTTATATATATGCAAGAAACTGTTACCGTTAAAGGCGGAAACACAACAAACTTGTATCACCACTCGGCCGATTTTCTTCATGACCATCCCGGATAGGAGACTGACCGGTCAGTGTCACATCTTTCCTATTCTGAGCTGATCCGTTTTCTTACCAGCGGCACAGGCAATAAACTTCAGCCGCGTGCTCTCACTCTCTTCTCTCCGATCTTCTCTCTCTCACTCGTCTCATTCGCTCCGGTTTAATAGTGCTTGTATTGCGCATGATTTTAGTCATTCCCGCAGGTTTCGCGCTCCACCACTGATTTATATTAGTGGAGCACACAAGCCACTTCTCAGACTCAAACAACTTCTCACTAAAAGTCACTAAAGTCACTAAAAGTGGCTTACTGCGCTAAAACGTTCAAATACATACAGAACTATGTCAAAATGTCTTGGTGAGTATCCAGCTAAACAGTCAGGTTTGGAACGCATGTTGTGTAACAGTATATTGTGTCCGTGCAGAAACTCTTAAAGTGACAGCAGTCCAGTATTGCTGGTCATGTTAATCAAAGAGCAAAAGACAAATCACGTTCTGCTCTTCACTGAACACATTTTATAACTTTAAATGGTAAGCATTAATCTGTATTTAATTTTTACAATGAAAAATACAGAAATTAAAGTAATCAAATGTAAAATAACACTGGATGTGTTATTTTACATTTGATTACTTTAATTTCCGTTGTATTTCTTACCTGAATAATTATGTATTTAATGAGGTATTCTGTCATCAGTGACAGTAGCTCATTGGAAAAGGATGGAAATGCGTTCATTGTGTTTGCACTAATAAATGCTGCTGCAAGCTGCAATCACCAATAAAATGTTTTTCCATATATTTTTCTCTATATCATGATAAATATCGTTATCGCAAATATTCTTGAAATAGCATGATATAATTTTGATAATTTATCCCCCACCCCTAATTATTTTTCCCCTTTTTTAACTTTAGTTATTGTGTAATGCTGATGTTTGATCATATACAACATCAGCAAAGTTACGACGCTCTAAGTTCAATGCAAAGGGAGATCTTTTCTTTTACAGAAATCTTTTTTTAAGGACTACAACAAACGGCTGGTAGAGACTACAACATCACTAACACTAAAATTTACATAAACCCCGCTCCTGAGAATACGCAACAAAGGGGGCGGGGCCATGTTGGGCTGCTCTAGAGAAGAGGAAGAGTTGTTGTAGTCGAGTGTTCACAAACAAAGGTCAATTCAACGCTGGATTTGCACAAAAGATGAACATGACGACACATGCTAGTGATGAGTTGATCAACTCCACAGCAACTATATAAATTTATCCACCAACCGTTCAGAAACGTCTAAAAGTTGGAACTTCTTCCTGAGTCTCTCCATCAGTGTCGACTCCGGTTTGAACAGTGTAAGGATGAACACCGTTACTGACAATCCTCATTTTGGCTGTGTGAGATTCTCTAGCTTTGTTGTTGTTGAGCAACCGAAGAGTGAGCTACTTAAGCTCCGCCCTCTTTTGGAAAGGGGGCTGGGAGCAGCAGCTCATTTGCATTTAAAGGGACACACACCCAAATAGGAGCAAATCTGACAAGCTATAATAAATTACCCGTGGGGAATTTTGAGCTGAAACTTCACAGACACACTCTTTGGACACCAGAGGCATTATAGGTCCCCTTTAAGCATTATTTTCATTTTTTAATTTATTTTTTTCCCCCGTTTGGTGACACTATCGGTGCAGAAATTACACACTTTTTCAAAAATGAAAAATGTTTAGATAATTTAAAATTATCTAATTTTCTAATTTTTATAATATAAATTCTGTTCTCTCTGGATATGAATAACTCCACTGACACTGAAGGCTATTCGAGGATGTCTCATTTTATTGCTCATCCTCCACCTCCTAATGATCCCAAATTCACTAATAATGATCCTGGGTGTCCTTCAAACCAGCAAGGGCGGCCAGAACCTTTTCACACACACACACACACACACACACACCGGCCTTTACTGCAGTGTTGGCCAGTTATTAGACTTTTAAGAGCAGGATCTAAATTACTCACAATCCAGACAGAAAGCATCATGCCCTTGCAAACTGAAGTTGTAACTGAATATGAAATGAAATTTGCTTTTTATAAAGTTCCAGTATTATGCACAGGAAACAATAAAATATTAATATTATTATTATTGCCAGCAAACATTCCAGAGGAACAATCTCGTTGACTTTCAAATATCCTCTCATCCACTCTCATTGTTTGCAATTTATAGATTAAGCAGGCATGTCTGGCCACGTTATAAACGCTATAGGTTGAGGCATGAATTAGTCAAAAACATTCAAGCAGCACTGCGTCAGTGGCTTTAAACAGCGCGGCCCTCTCCCTCGGGAAATACAGGCGCATAAACAGCCCCTCAAACCAGAAAACTTCAGCAAAATGGAGGGCTTTAATTCCAAACAGTGTTTACGCCCCTGCTGGAGAGACTCAATTAGTGCTGCCCATGCAGGAATCAAGCTGGGACGGAATAAGTTAATTGGGATCAATCAGCTCGGAACTCGACCGGTTCCCCAGGGCCGGGCGCCTTAGGCAAGCAGCATCTGACAGCGATTGCTTGAAAGATTTGTTAACCACCGACCGGGTTGTTGGTGATGCGGTTGAGCGGGTCTGACTCAACACAAACTGCAAAGGCAAGAGAGAATTCAATGTCACCCCTGTTACTAGAGATGTGCAAAGACTCAAAGAGAGCGACAGGGGGTAGGATACCGCTTTCAAACAAATCTATGCAGGAGAACTGCTAAATTTAAAGAATATACTGGTCACTGAATTGAAAAAGAACACTTAAGCAATATTTAAGTATAAATTTATTCATAATATAAAGAGTACATATTACAGAATTAATATACTGGAATTAATAAAGGGAGATATTTTCCTTTTAAAGAATTAGCTGTTTAAGGACTACAACAAACGGCTGGTAGGGACTACAGCGAGCTTCTTTCAGGGTTAGTGACATCACTAACCCTAAAATTTACATAAACCCCGCCCCCGAGAACACACAACAAAGGGGGCGGGGCCATGTTGGGCTGCTTTAGAGAAGAGGAAGAGTTGTTGTAGTCGAGTGTTGTTGATGCTGTCATTTTGCGACGGACTGCTTCACAAACGAGGGTCGATTCAATGAAAAAAGATGAACATGACGACACATGCTAGTGGATGAGATGAATCAACTCCACAGCAACTACATAAACGTATCCACTAATCATTGAGAAAAGTTGTAACTTCCTCCTGAGTCTGTCCATCAGTGTCGACTCTGGTTTGAACAATGTAAGGATGAACACTTTTACTGACAATCCTCATTTTGGCTGCATGAGATTTTCCAGCTTTGTTGTTGAGCTGTTAAAGCTCCGCCCTCTTCTGGAAAGGGGGCAGGAGCAGCACACATAAAAACGGCGTGTTTTTGCTCACACCCAAATAGGGCAAATTTGACTATGAAGTTATAATAAATGATCTGTGGGGTATTTTGAGATGAAACTACACAGACACATTCTGGGGACACAAGAGACTTATATTACATCTTGTAAAAGGGGCATTATACTTCCCCTTTAAATGTAAAACTGTTTAGATCTTGATGGTGACACTTGAGGAACTCTAGGCTAAGAAAAAAAAGAAAAATCTCTTGGATTTGTAATGCTCAGACACACAGCGACAGTCGACCACAAACCATCAGCTTAATAACACAATAAATTAAATGGACTCATAAAATGGACTCAAACACTTTGTGCAACCTCACTTCTTTAGTACGTCTTAATGAAATCAATATACTGGACTTGGGCCCATGTCCTAATGCAAGGAAACTAGATTACATTGACTTGTATGTCTTTGTAATTAAATAAGAGCCATACTGAGGAGCTGCACACGGTTATTTACTATTCCATTTATTCACTGAGCTTCAGTAAAGCGCTTGTGTGTGTGTGTATGTAGAGATTGACTTCAAATCATTTTCAACTGACCTTCAAGTACTGCCCGAGACTAGTTCTTGTGGCTGAAAGGTTCTCAGGATACATTTTTAATCACTTCTCATTGAATTTTAATTTAATGAAACAAACAAACCGATGTGCTCTTGCAATAATGGCATTAATTATTTAAAACATTGTGATGCAAATATGAGTGTATTTGCAGTGAACTGTGTGAATGGGCTTTAGGTTTGAGACTCACGTCAGGATATTCTTTGACAGGCACATAGAGTTTCTCTTGGAGCTGAACGATGGGGCCGACGGCATCCGGGAGCTCTGAGCTTCTCTTCTCCGTGCTGCCGTTTAATGTGTCATTGTACATGTCCTTTCGTACCCTGCTGATCTCTGAAAAAAAGAGAAAGAACATGCACTATGAGTTAACTACATCAATCAGGGTTCAGACTGGGCAAGAACAGGATTAGAGATATAGTGACAGGCTACATGGTACATTTCCTTTACCCATGGATTATATGCACTTGAATACGGCAGCAGAAGAGCGCAAATACTTTTTAAACACTGCACTTAAACCTAATGAACCAATGAATATGTTAGAGCGTCTAACGTGATATAACTGCGTGCAGCATGTACCTATATTAACATCCTGACAACATGGTTATTGAACAATTTAGGGTTGCACAGTTACGTAACTGAAAAAAAAAATTAATCTGCAAAGGGCTTCATTAAATATACTTAGTGTGGGCCTCGTGATTCAGTGTTTTCAGCAGTCTCAGAGCAGTTTGTTTATGAAGTGCATTGTGAATGCAAATCACTCCAGGTTCACATTAATTTCACATTCCTAAATATGTTTGGCCACTGCAAGTTATTAGACAAATTTAATAATGAAACATTTTTTCTCATCAAAATAGATTTAAAGTTTAAAGGATCAGTTCACTTCAGAATGAAACATTTCTTGATAATTCACTCACGCCCATGTCATCCAAGATGTTTATGTCTCTCTTTCTTCAGTTTAAAAGAAATTAATATTCCAAGATTTTTCTCCATATAGTGGACTTCACTGGGGTTCAACAAGTTGAAGGTCCAAATGTCAGTTTCAGTGCAGCTTCAAAGGCTCTACATGATCCCAGACGAAGAATATGAGTCTTACCTAGAGAAACCATCGCTCATTTTCGTTCGTTTTCATCGCTCATCTTGCACTAGCTCTTACGTAATCACATTGGAAAGTAAGTACTGCGGTAGGGTGAAAAACTCATCTCAATTTCTTCTCAAACTTCAAATCGTCCGACATCATTGTTTTAACTTTTATTTTTTTGTAAAGACATTGGATCGGTACTTCCACCTACATCACGCACGACCTTTCCAACGTGATTAAGTAACGCGCGGCGCATCGCAGAGCAGAGCAGTGCAAGACGAGCATTAGTGGTTAAAGTATGTATTTTATTTTTTTTTAGAAAATGACCGATGGTTTCTCTAGATAAGATCTTCATTCCTCGTCTGGGATCACGCAGAGTCCCTTGAAGCTGCACTGAAACTGACATTTGGACCTTCAGCCCGTTGGGAACTGCCACTATATAGAGAAAAATTCAGGAATATTTTCCTCAAAAATCTTAATTTCTTTTCGACTGAAGAAAGAAAGACATAAACATCTTGGATGACATGGGGTGGAGTAAATTATCAGGAAATATTAATTCTGAAGTGAACTAATCCTTTAACCAGAACATTTAAGAAAACATAGCACTGTTATGACAGAAATATATTACTATTGTATATTGAAATATAAGTTTAATTTACACTACCATTCAAAAATATGAGGTTGGTAAGTTCCCTTAATGTTTTTGACAGAAGTCTCTTCTGCTCTGTATTTATTTCATCAAAAATACAATAAAACAGTAATATTGGGAAATTATTAAAATAACTGTTTTATATTTTAATACATTTTAAAATTTAATTCATTCCTGTGACAAAAGGTTCTCATGTTTTCAGCATCATTTATTTGAAATATAAATCATTTGTAACATTATAAATATTGTATAACTTTTTTATCAATGAATGAATAAATGTATTAATTTCTTTCAAATTTAAAAAAAATAAAATAAATCTTACCAAACTTTTGAATGGTAGTGTCTTCATTCAATTTATTATTTGATTGTGTACATTTACAACGACTATATTAAAATAATTACAATAATAACATTTATCTCGACAGGACTGTGAGTGAAATGTATTGGTTCTTTTAGAGAGCTCGAGTGTGAACATGTTTCTACGAGCAGCAGTGCATGAGTAAAACATGACTTAATGTGAACAAGCGTTTTCACACGAGAGCTGCTGTTTCACTGTGATTTTATGCTCTTTGTTCTTTTAACCTTCATATATAAGCAGTATCAATATAAAAGATTAAACCTTTTTCATATTAGAATTCAAATCCCAATAGCTCTAAAAACTAATCACAACATTTGACAGTGCAGCCACCCAACATGAGCACCACAGTATAAGGTTCAGAGACTCCAGACTACAGCCTGACATCAGTTTGGCCAACAGTCTGTGCTCAGGATCGACACTAGGTACAATTGAACAAGACAAGCGAAGATCACCTCAGCAAGAACAGAGAAAAAGAAAATGACAAGACGTAGGCTAAGAGAGCTTCTCTGTCTTTGAGCAGCTGTAAAACCACAAAAGATCTTTCTAAGAGGATATGACTACCTTCCGAATTTCCTCGGGAGACACGTGAATCCATTTAGCCTGGAGGCTCTGGTGAGATCTTTCTCACTACAGCAGGCAGCTTCACTCTTGACTTTTTCACAATGTACCATTGAGTGTTTCCAAAGATTAGTCATTTAAAACAAAAGTAAAAGGCTCTTTCTACTATTCTTGCTTAATCATAAAGCAAGTTCTGGTGGCAGGTGACATGTCGAACCACATAAGTCAACCTGCTGTACGAATGCCTTTCTCTTCACGTTAAACTGCGATAAGAGAAACTATTCTAACAGCAAAAATATACATTGAACTCCTGCCTGAGGTTTACTGCAGGAGAACAAGGGAAGATGGAGAACGGGTAATCACTGTTATTACATGTGATCCTTCCGTCACTTAATAAATTGAGTAATAACGGTCCTTTTCTGAAACCGGTATCTATTATTCCTGAGGAAAAAAAACAGGAGGCAGCAAGACAAAGAGGAAGTGAGGGCTCTAATATGGTGGGAAAGACAATTAAAACCACCAAGTCAGTTAATATTTCATATAAGCCATTAAATATCCCAGTCTCAAGCTGCTGCCACTGTTGTGTAATTCTATTACTGGATGAAGAATTCCCTGGTGCAATTCTCAAAGGCAAATTGAAGAGGTCGGTTTGAGGGAGAGATGTAATTACAATGGAGATCGCACACTCACGACAAGAAGGACACACAGAACACACACTCTAGTGTCCTTTCTCCAATGCATATGTTGTGAATTTGACTCCTCTTGCGAGGTCACGGGGATTTTGTCTTGAAATTGTAATTACAGCCAATTTGAACAATTAGAAAAACACTCACGTGACATGGCAGATGTGCTTTTGGGTCCTCATTAAGAAAACATGCAGTTTACAGAAACTACAATGTTTTCTGTCATTTGTTGACATATTTTTTATACTATAATCTTAAAGTTTTCTTTGCCGGTGGACAACATTAGTCATGAAAAATTGTGGTGAATTATAGAAAGTTTCATTTCATTCATTTTGTCAACAGCTATCCCTGCAAAGGCAATATACAGAAGGAAATCTTAAAGTTTCCATGTGTGTTTTTGTTTCACATCATATATCACGATACAGTGAGAATATGGAGCTCAGAACACCTCAGTTTTATTCAGAGGAAAAATATGCAATTTAGTGCAGTTATATTAATAAGGCCAAAAAGTAGGCAGCAATTCTGAAAGCTTTTAATGTAAATCAATGAGATCTTTAGAACAGTATATCAGACTACTTACACACTAAAAAAATGGTTGTAAAAACTATTTTCACTCCAAAATTGCTAGGAAACTAATAATAATTAACACAAATAATTACAAAGAAATGCAAAGTAATACATTGAACTAAACATTACATTTTCAAGTAATTTCTTGTAAAACGAACTCCAATAATCGGTTTCATTTACAACATCAATCACTCCATACCTCCCAATACAATGTCTTAGTAATTTGATATTTAAATGCTTAGTTTTATGATCAAAACTCTAGTTTCTATTGTAGGGTGCAAACAGGGTTGGGAGTAACGAAATACAAGTAACTTAGTTGCGCATTTAAAATACAAAATTTGAGTAACTGTATTTCATTACAGTAACATTTTAAATGGGTGGTAATCAGATTACAGTTACATCTGAAAAGTATTTTAGATTACCAAAGTGATTACTTTGAATTTTAATGACATTTAAACAGCAATTGGTGATTCTCTGACTCTGACAGTCTGAAAAAGCGGTGTTAAGTTTCATGTTTTCCACTGTTTTCATGTTTTGTGAAAGTTGTTTGTGAGTCATTTTATAATTCACTCGTCACTGCAACTTTTTCTCACAATTTGTTTTTTTTTTTGCTCACAATTGTGAGTTTTCATTTCACAATTCTGACTTCTTTTTCTCAGAATTGCGAGATTTAAACTCACAATCGCAAGTTATAAAGTCAGAATTGGGAGATATAAACTTGCACTACTGACTTTTTTCTTGCAATTGTGAATTTAGTATGTGAGTTTACATCTCATAATTCTGACTTTTCTCAATATTGCGATTTTATATCTCATAATTCTGAATTTTCTCAATATTCTCAGTTTATATCTCATAATTCTGACTTTATAATTCTTAATTGCAACTTTATATCACGCAATTCTGAGAGAAAAAATCAGAATTGTGAGATAAAAACTTGCAATTATCTTTTTTGTGTTTGTTCCACACTTATTATTATTCCAAAGTTACTAAACTTGAGTAATATAATGAAATACGTTACAAATTACTTTTTAAAGCATGTATTTTGTAATCTGTAGTGAAATAGATTTTAAAAGTAACCTACCCAGCCCTGGGTGCAAAACATATCATGCAATGCAATACAATGATGATTGAGAGATGAACAAATAAACCTTCCTCAAAAGCCTTACGGATCATATTTGATACTCACATTTGAATAAATCAAGTTGCTTCATTCCAGTAAGTGTTCATCTTAAAATATTACTAACTATACAAAAGTTATCTTACGCTAACTTTATAAAAAATGAAGATAAGTCAAGATTTCACATCATGTATTAGGACCTGAAGGGGGTGTTTTTACAATTGTAACTGTAGTCAATTGTGTGCAACAGTTTTTTCAGCAAAGTTTTTATCATGATGATCATTCATAAGCCTTTTGCGGCCGGCTTTATAAGGTTAAGAGTTATCACAGGACCTCAAAGCTAATATACGTGGACTGAAAGCCACAAACTTCGATTTTGATTTAATAGGGCATAAGCAATCTACAAAATATTCAGGCAGCTTCCCATAATAATAGCCTGTGGACTGAGGTTGCCTTGGACAGACACTTCAGCTAAACGTCTGTTTAATGGTGGTCTGCGCTCATCTCAATAAATCGCAGCTTAAAAGAGCCTGCTGATGGCCATAAGCGTGATACAGGCTGCGGGCTTTATAGCAATGTTGTTATCAAAAGTGATTTAAGCTTTTTGCATTGACATCGAAGGCCACCGACAAGAAAGACAGTGGCATTGAGAGCTTCCTCTTAGGATGAGTGCACAAGAATGATGGCATGTGTTTTCAACCCAGCAGTGCAGCGATGGCCTATGGATCCGTGATAAGGGATGAAATGAGTGGAGAATGAGTGCTGCGTCTAGACTGGTTACTTTCCATTAACTTAAGAGAGAAGGTAGTTACTGTGAAAGAAAACTTGTGCCCATAAAACATGGTAAGAAAAGGTAAAAATGTGTTGCTGACATATGAGTATAGATTGATTTAAGAATATATTAAATGCTGGATGGTTTGTGTTGATAAATGGCATGCAATTCATTTTAAAACGTATTGTATGATGGAGAAAATTCTGTATTACTGTTAAAATAAAGTTGCATCTGATTGCAGCTTTAACTAATTTAACAAATAACACCTTACAGTAAAGTGTTACCTTTTTTTTTTTACTGCTATTTACGTTTAGCGTTTCCAGTTTGTACGTCAGAACGCCGGCTCATTATTGGCCGATGCAGTTTATGTGATCAGCACAACATATGCGTGTGATGCTGAAGCAGGAGCCGGCCAATGATGTGGAGCGCTCTGACATCGAACCTGGAAGAGCTGGACATAAACAGCGTGGGAGACTGACAGGGAGGAGACTTGTTGAATAAAGTCGCTATTTCTATTTTGCGCAACAAAAGTATTCCCGTCGCTTCATAACATTAAGTTTTTACCACTGTAGTCACGTTGACTATTTTAACGATGTCTTTACTACCTTTCTGGACCGTTGTTGCATATGTGTGACTCAGATACCTCTTGGACTTCATCAAAAATGTTAATTTGAGTTTCCGAAGATGAACGACATGAGCCTGAATATTTTTCAAATTTCATTTTTGGGTGAACTAACCCTTTACGCAGAATATCTCAAATGGAGATCGCTAAACTTCAGCTTACTTGTTTATCGCTAATTTCAGATCATCAGTGGCATTTGCGCAGTGTAGAGAGAGTGCATGTGTATGGCTGAGAGATGCAAATATTAAGTAAAACACCAGGCAGAAAATCCTTTTACCCATAAGCTCATATTGGGGGATTTAAAATCTTGATATCTGGCTACTGCATGCATGAAAGCTCATATACAGGCTTGTTAAAAGCGTGTGTAATATTTTTTCTCCTCTTTTTAATCGACAAAAACAAGTAGAGCTTTTGGTAAAGTTTTTATTTTTTAAATAAATTTTAGTCTCTTCTTTTTTCGTCAACGATATTTAATGTCGATATAGTCACAGTTATGGTTTAATGATCAGATTTGGGGAATAACGAAATACAAGTAACTTAGTTACATATTTAAATTACAAAATTTGAGTAACTGTATTTCATTACAGTTACATTTTAAATGGGTGGTAATCAGATTACAGTTACATCTGAAAAGTGTTTTAGATTACCAAAGTGATTACTTTGAATTTTAATGTCATTTAAACAGCGATTGGTGATTCTCTGACTCTGACAGTCTAAAAAAGTGGAGTTAAGTTTCATGTTTTGTGATAGTTGTTTGTGAGTTATTTTATAATTGTAAAAAAGGTCACTGCAACTTTTTCTCACAATTTATTTTTTCCCCTCACAATTGTGAGTTTGTATTTCACAATTCTGACTTCTTTTTCTCAGAATTGCGAGATTTAAACTCAAAATTGCAAGTTATAAAGTCAAAATCGGGAGATATAAACTTGCAATACTAACTTTTTCTTGCAATTGTGAATTTAGTATGTGAGTTTATATCTCATAATTCTGACTTTTCTCAATATTGCGAGTTTATATCTCATAATTCTGACTTTATAACTCACAATTGCAACTTTACATCACACAATTCTGAGGAAAAAAGTCAGAATTGTGAGATAAAAACTTGCAATGACCTTTTTTGTGTTTGTTCCACATTTATTGTATTTAGATTAAGTTACTAAACTTGAGTAATGTAACGAAATACGTTACAAATTACTTTTTAAAGCATGTATTTTGTAATCTGTAGTGAAATACATTTTAAAAGTAACCTACCCAGCCCTGTTAATGACGTTGGTATGGTCTCATCATTGTCTCATCTTAGCAATGGAAGAAAGGTTGTCAACGAACATCATTAATGAAATCAACACTAATTAATAAATATATTGTTCCCATCATAATCAACAATGCTGTCTACACTGGAAGAATTATGACGATAGTTTTCTGCTTGCTGTCGACTTTTTGCAGAATTAAAGCAGACCAGATGACTCATTTCTATCACTGCATAGCATGTACTGTCGTCCCACCCAGCCCTATTGTAACACTGGAGAGTGTCATGAATCAAATAAAACACACACACACACACACTATATTGTATGTGGAGGCAAGGCTCTGATTGTGATTTCAATGACAAATTGGCCTTGGCATCAAGTATCCTGTAATGATAATGATAAACACCAGCCAGCCCATAGAGATACCCACATTAGCATGGCAAATACACCCGAGGCTGTAAAGTCCCTGCCACTCAGTCTGTATATCACAGCCGAGATGCGGAGGATTAGCCTCTTTCGCTCTAGAGCAGAAAACGCACATCCTCCGCTGGCTCTAACAACTGTGAATTAAGCTCCATTCTCCTCCAGCTTTTAAAGGCTGAGTTACTTTGAGCCGTCAGTTGTCATACCGCTAACAGCTGTAAAAACCCTGGAAATACACATAGGAAAAATATTTTGTTACAGACCAGTCAAACTCATTTACCAAACAAGCTCAAAGCCCAGGCGATGCCCACAAGAGAGTGATTTAATTATCCTGTCTGATCATGTTGGACCATGAGGAGACGTTTATAGATGCTCCCGTCCAAATTCAGAGCGTTTGAAGGCATAAGCAGAGGAGAATGCATGATGTGCTCAGGGTTGTTTTCTTCGTTGGCTGATTAGGGAGGGCTGTCCAGTGGTCAGATCAGGCCCCAGACCCGAGGATGATTAAACTGTCAGTGGTGATTTATGGACAGCGTTATTACAGCATTTTTAAAGCGTTTTTTAGTGATTTGTCAGCTTTCTTGCCCTCAGAATTCAATCATTTTCCTGCGCCGGCCTCCAGGGCTGGACTTAACGCACTACTGAACACGCAACAGCCACCTGCGCACATACTGATACACATTCTGGCACACATTACGCGCACAGACTTACACAAATGTGGTGGCCCGTGGTGTGATAGATCCCCTCATGCCTCCAAAACAGATGTGGAAGTAAGCACATGACTTAATTGCTGAAAAGACCAGCTCAAACCAGCATAGATTTGCAAGCTGTTTTAGGCTAATTTATGTTAGTTAGTATCTATTCTGGTCCAGGCAAATTGTTCACCTGCAAACTTAGCTGGCGTAGATCGCTTTTCAGCAGTCCGATGGCAAAACGTCATATTTTACCTGGGTTTGCAGTCTTAATTAAATAATGATGAAGTAATTGCAAGAATACATGTCTCTTTAACTAACTAATAACATACAACAAAACCAATACAGTCTGATTCCCCTACAGCATATGTTGGTTAGGTATGTTTTGAAGCTGGTTTATGCTGGTCCTTAGTTGGTCCTACGCTGGAGCTTATTGCTTACGACCATCTTAGGCCCAGCACTTAACCAGCTTAAACCTGCTCAAACCAGCTGCCATGCTTCAAAACATACCTAACCAGCATATGCTGTTTTTCCAACAGGCTCACGAACAAATGACTCTTATGTACGGATTCTTTTTATTTAATCAACAAAGAAACCAGTGTAGTCTGATTCACGACCAATTAAATGATTCTTTTCAATCAAATTCCTTCACAGATTGAATTTACTGACACCATCAAATTTTACTATATTACAGGATGAATATAATATTTAAGAAATTATTACTTTTACTCACCAAGGAGGGATTAAAATGATCAAAGTGCAGAGTAAAGACAAAAGATTTCTTCTAAACTTTCTATTCATCCTGAATGACTCCCTCCGAAAAAATGCATCACATCTTCCACAAAAACAATAAGCAACACAACTGTTTTCAACACTGAGAATACTTAGAAATTTTTCTCATGATGCTGAAAATTCAGCTTCGCATCACAGGAATAAATTACATTTTATAATATATAAACAGTTATTTTAAGTTATAATAATATTTAACAATATTACTGTTTTTACTGTTATTTTTTATTAAATAAATGCAGCCTTTGTGAGCAGAAGAGACTTCTTTCAATGACAATCTAAACTTTTGCACAGTAGTGTAAACAGTATATATATATTTCAAGGAATAACGATTCATATTTTGTTCTCACATAGACCTGATGCATTCAAAACAAATCCAAAACATTTGTCGGTGACAAACCAGGCGAGCGCCTGCAAAATTGTACTTGCTATACTACTAAAGCAAGGAAGGAAACGACACTCATATGCATCCCTGCGATTCCCAGTCAATACACACGATCCATCCTCTCTGTCAGTACAACACAATCTGCCTTCCAGATCTCCCACAATCACATTCGTCTTTCAGCGGCATTGCCAACTATTAGCCCAGCCCGAGAGCGAATGACCCTCGACAACCGCTCAAGTCTATCTCGGCAGCCATCTCCAATCGTAATCACAGCTCTGCTCAATCAGAGGATTTCACACCGCGAGCACCGGCAGCTGCAGCCGCGTGCCTCTGCTGGCCTCGTCAACATCACCGGTGACAGATCGCCAACACCCGGCCTTTCTTAATATTAATCAAACAGCTGGTAAATTACAGGGTCCGACCAGATGACAGTTTGAGCTCAAATGATAGCCGCGCGGTGACATCACAAAGCGCTATAGGTGGCAGTGCCTGTGGCAAGGCCTTCATCTGAACAGATGGATACGTTACGACATCACAGACTCTCGCTGCATGGAGAGATGCATGTGGTGAATGGAAAGAGAGAGACATAAGAGATGTTAGAAGCGGGATGCATCAATACAACCATGCGCTCAAATGTGAAGTAGTGTTGCCCAAAGAACCGACTTGGTACCAAAGTTTTAAAAATGTGACTTTTCTCTCAAGCTGTTGAATGGATTCTTAAACACCTCTGATTGGCCATTGTGTTGACGCACTCATCTAATGTGTCTGTGATTGGCTACAATGATCAACGCTTCAAAAACATGTTGTAAATAGACGCTCTACACCGAGAGCTTACACAGATACACATGGAAGTGTTTGAAAACAGACATCTATCAGCAGATCCGTCTATATTAGTGATTCGCTAATCGACGCCTGCTTTTGAGCGCTCCGAGAACAGCGTCAAAGTCTATTTACAGCATGTTTTTGAAGCGTTGATCATTGTAGCCAATCACAGACATATCTGTTGAGCACGTGAACACATTGGCCAATCAGAGGTGTTTAAGAATCAATCAAAGTGGTAGGGGGAAATGCTGGTATCGTCACATTTTTTTAATTCAGTATTGACAGTCAGTTCTTTTGACAACACTTATGCAAAGACAATGTATTTCTTCAAGAAAGTAATGAGATTAAATTGAGATTGTAAATAAGAGTGAAGTGAAATTTATGCACAATTAATGTCATTTTCTTCCAAATTCAAGGCTGTTAACACGTCTTTGGGGGCGACCAAAGTTTTTTTTTTTCATCAGGGAGGGGTGTTATTGGTCTTTTTACTTAAAGCAATTAAATAATTAAAGGATTAAAAGGGATTTAAGGGGATAAAGAAACAGAAATAAGAATGGTAAAGGTTCCAGGTCTTTTATAGTTATACAATAATCAATTTAAACTAATTGCAAATAAAATAACATTAATTATCTTACTCGTATGTCTAATATGCAAAAAAATGCAAAACCGACACATTCAGTTACACAAATCATTTAGGCCTAATTAATATCATATTTTCAATTCAAAACACTGAACTTTCATAAAAAAAAGTCACTGGATATTACCATCGGTCGCTGAACATTTCTATCGCAAAACAGTCGTCAAATATTAAATAATTAGCTTGCATCTCACCACACACTCTTTCACTACTAAAACTAAAGCACCGCGTTGTAATTTGCACAGAACTTCTGTGAAAAGTAAGCCCCGCCTTCTTTGATTTGATTGGCCACCTCAGTCATTCTGACATTGATGAGTGCTGAGGCAAACCAGCCTAAAAATTTGGCCATTTTCCCCCTCAGTGCCTATAGTGGTTACGGCCCTGTCCAAATTACACACATCACCTTTAAATGAAAATTAAATGAGAACTCCATTAAATCTCCTGAGCAACGAATGACACAAATGCAAAGCGAAATGAGTGATACTTCATTGTGGCAAAGACGCACACTCAGCAGTAAGAGTAATTGGCTATTCCTGAAGGTGGGTTTAGAGGTGGCTCTAGGTATCATGTAGCAACAACAAAAAAAAGTGAGCAGTGTGACAGCACAGAGAGATTGTGATATCACAGAGAGGACGCTGAGAATAAAAACTACACCTGACCCACACATGAGCAAAGCAGGCTTTTACTGACACGTTTTCCAGAGCATAAAGAAAGGAGAGAACGAAAAGACAGAGCGATGAGAACATCCTGAAAGACAGAGAGAGCCGGGGTAGATGACATCCTTCTGTGTTTGTAATTACGCGGCTCTGTCAGAGGCGACTGCATCGCGAGCGAAGGTGGCAGCGAGGAGGGAGAAAGAGGGCGCGCTCTCAAACTGAGATGCCATCTGGGCCTGCGCCCTCCTCGGAATGATAATACTGCCCGGCCCTCCGAAAAAAACCTGCTGCTTCCGCACTCACGCACACACACACACACACACACACCAGTGCTCGGATGAAATGAGAACACATGCCCGCTGGTGTGGATGAGGCGCAAACGACAAGACGAGTTGATCAGAATCTTCTGGATTCCTCCAGAGAATGGATGGCTGAGATAAGACATGAGAGACATGCTTGCAATTGAATGTGGATGAATGCAACCAACTTGGAGGCTGGTTCCTTTAGTTCCTGCGACTACAGCCAATCAAAAAAGACCTGAGTGAAGGGAGAAGGGGAGTATGACATCACAAAAACAGAAAACTGTTACTATTTCTAGCTCTTCAAAGCACTGTTGGGAGAAACATCTAATACAAAGTGATACATGATTGCAACTTTTGAACAATAAAACATACTAAACACCTCAATCATAGCGTATAGAGGGTATGCACTGACGTCACTTGAGGCTGCCACATGACTAGATTTAATAGGGGAAACTGCAAAAACTTGAGTAAAACAATTATCAGTTTAAACTAAAGGTTGGACTTGATAGTGTTCCTTTTACAACTTACCAAAGATCCAGTAATCCAAAGTAATAATGTTATATATTGTCATTTCATCCGGGGCCAAAACTTTTACAGTTTTTGTCAGTTAAAAACACCCAACAGAATATAAGATGGTAAATATTTAATTCATAAGTTGTCAATACAATATATAGCAATATAATATATATATATAGGGTATGATTTTACCCAAAAATTGACAAAATGATAACTGCAATTCCACGTTTCTCTGCCTGGAGTCCAGTTATTTCTGTGAATTGCATTGATCCGTTTGCATCTTTTTTCTGTAGCTTTCGGCAGTCTGTAAAAATATACCTCAGATTTCTTGCCAAATCTATTTGTACAGTCAATCGCAAAGCTCTTTCCTGTTTCATATGTGTTTTTTCATTCACGCTGAAAACCAATGCTGCCGCTCAGTCTTTTTGCACACCCGCTATCCACTAACATTTGTAACCCTGGTTCATTGTAAGTATTGTATGGAACTCCGCCTACATTTCACCAAAAACAAACAAACATACATACACACACATATGTTGTGGCCTCAAAACACTTTTACCATAGTGCAAACTATGTAAACTAATACCTTTTCAGATTGTAATCACATAGTCAGCTCCATACAGCTTTTCGGACTTAGTAAATTTGCTCTGTAGTAGCTCATCTGGTACAGCACTGCATTTGTGATGTGGATACACAAACCACAGTAAAAGAGCTCGAAGGCTTGAGGAAGCAAGCTAAAATGGCTTGACCGATTCAGCGTTTGCATTTTAAATCTCATGTTTGCTTTTGTTAAACCTATCGGTTCGGTTTATGGTAGGGTTTAGTGTAGGTGGTATGTATCGAATCAACATATTTCAGGTTTTGCAGAAATGTAGCCAGAGTCCAAGCATGAGCCTGGGTTGACTGCTGACGTCTGAATGCGCAAGCTGAAAGAACTAGGAAGTATTCTTCCAAGAATCTATTCATGATGCCGTAAATAAACAGTGAGTCAGCAAGTTAACAGTTGGAGAACTGCTAACTTAGTCCCACGCAACAGCACATTCCGGCAAATACAGATTGTTGCCAATCAAGGTTAACCAGCATGGATGCTGGAAAGAAGGCTGTGGGCTTTTCCCTCATCCCCAACACTTACACATTTGTGGTTAAGTGTGAGTGAGACTGGAAATGCAATGAATGCACTGATGCAACAGTGGCCACCTGTGCCTGGAGAGAAAAAATCCCCCAGAATGCAATGGTACACGCAGGGGATGCTTCAGTGGCGCAAAACCCTGCCATGAAAAGGAAGGAGGGGGGATACGCTCTGCGCATCACCGGCTCTGGCACAGACCCACTTCAATTAGCTCAGTGTGCTGTGGAAGGAGCAGACACCAGTGCATCAGAGCGTCTGAACACACACCGTCTCTCCTGTGCGGAGAACACACTCACACTACTTCACATGCAAAGGCAAACAGGTCATTTCTGTAATGCAGTCCTGCTGCACATTCTGAGCTCTATAACACTTAATGAAAATGTTTGTGATGTAGTTTAAGGAAGCATTACTACAACAATACTTTCAGAAACATGCCCTGGACAAGCTCAGACAATAAACTTGTATTAATTATAACTAATTATTTACATAATGATAAAAAAAAAAATTATATAACAAGATGAAAGTTAACAGTTAGTGTATACTATAGTGATATATTATAGTGATACTTGCACACATCTGTGCTGTTGTTTTTACCACTAAAAAGGATGTCACTTCTTGGATATTAAGATGACCCTGGATGCGTTTCCCAGAAGCATCGTTAGCCAACCATGGTCACAATTTTCTGATGAACTCTGTTGCTAATAACAGAACTTGCAACCATAGTTGGCTTTGGGAAATGCACCCCTGGATGAGAGACAAAAGTATATTTGATAACAGTTTAGTATAAGGAAAACATATAAACTATCAACTACGACTTTTCCCTTAATAAAAGCCTAATTTACTGTGTTTTAATAGTAAGGTAGTTTTTGAATTAATTTAATAGTAATATGCATGCTAATAAGCAACTAGCTAAAGGACCCTAAAATAAAGCGTAACTGTATATTTCATTAATGTTAGATTATTAATTAAAAATGGGCTTGTTTTATACAAAAAAATATTCACACACACACACGTTTGTTTTGCTATCAAAGTGAGGATATTCCATAGGCATAATGGTTTTTATACTGTACATTGTATCCCCCTATACTTCCCCTACCCCTACCCCTAAACCTACCCATCACAGAATACATTCTGCATTTTTACATTTTTAATAAAACATTGTTTAGTATGTTTTTAAACCTATTTGAAAAGTGAGGACATATGAAATGTCCTCATATTTCACGTTGAAGTTGTAATACCAGTGTCATACCCATGTCATTATACACATTTGTTTTTCTGATATGTCACAAAAATGCGTGCGCGCACACACACACACACACACACACACACACACAAAAAACTTTCAAAGAGAGATATCGATAACAAACAAACAAAAAATACCTGGAATATATTAGAAGCACCCAGGCAAATATGGCAACATTTGCTCAAACCAAAACCAAAATGTTTTAAAATGAATCCCATTTTCACTTAATTTTGATATTGTAAATTAATGCCAAGATGATTTTCATTTTTAAAAATTGAGTTTAACTTGTTATCCAATACAGTGAGATCGAAATACCAGGAAACATTCAAACCTACTAAAATCCAAACTGCAGCAGCATCTCGTTGCAGGACTAGTGGATACTTTATAATAAATTTGCATGTTCATATATTTCTGTGGTCTTGTCCCTTGTGTAAATGCCCTTGTGTGTTAAAAAACCTAGATCTGTCTACTTGCTCTGTTGTATGTAATGATTTCTGCCCTATTTAAAAGTGCAAGGCAGCACCTTCCTTTTCAGAACGCTACTGGTGCCATTTAAATAAACGTAGGGGGGAAGGGGTTTATCCCATCAGCCAGAAAAGGCAGCCCAATGCCTCAGGGCAACTCCGGTGTGTATGTGTGTGTGCTGTTTAGGCACATTTATAAAAGAGAGAGTTTTTGTGTGTATGTGTGTGCTGCCTCAGGAGGTGCTGACACAGAGGAAATGATGGTTCATAGTGGTGAGTGCTACTAAGCTAATATGCAGCAGGAGCGAGATTCAGCCGGGCTCCATACTGAGACCAGCATATGGGCTACTCTGTCACACAAACATACGCCACATGCCTCCAGGCTCTTTCTCAGAACTACCAAATCCTAATAACTCGCAGCAAAATCATGCTGTACAACTAACCAAGCCCTTAAATGATCCCTCCAAATCCCACTGCACAACTAACTCAGCTCTTCAACAACACCTCAAAACTTTTGTATATAACTAACTCAACCCTTCAACAACACCTCAAGACTCCACTACACAAACAGAGCCTCTAGAACTAACTCAGCCCTTCAAAAATATCTCAAATTCCAGTATACATCTAACTCAAAACTTCATTAACTCATCAAAACTGTTACAGTAGGGCACGGTGATACCAATGTCAAGGTCCCGAGTTCGATTCCCAGGGAACGCGTGATAAAATCTATAGTTTTAATGCAATGTGACTACTTTGGATAAAAGCATCTGCCAAATGCATGAATGGAAGTCTTCTATACAGATCTATCTATCTCAACCCTTTGAGAATGCGTCAAAATTCCTACAAGACAACAAACTTAACCCTTCAGTAATGACTCAAAGCATTACTAGACAACTAACTCAACCTATAAATAACTTAAACTCCATTGCACAACTATCTCAACCCTCCGATCCTCTACTGCACAGCTAGTCAATCTTTAAATAATGCCTCGAAACTCATTAACATCTCAAAACTTTACTACACAAAGTCAACCCTTCGACAATGCCTCAAAACTCCACTACACAACTAACTTGACTAGACAACTAAACAAACTGAACATGAACAAAAAGTCACCTGCCTGTAGACCGAAATCACAACCTATACCCCCATTCACTATTCCCTACATTACTAATATAGTTCACTTGAAGGAGTGAATGAAAACGAGTGAGTGAATTCGGACACTAAGTGTGCTGGTTAGTTTGTGCATGCTGTTTAATAATCATTTGAAACTTAGCAAACTGGCAGCTCCAGTAGTAAAATGAAATTATTTATCTTGAACTCTGTCATGGAAACCATCTATAATAACCTTAAATAACTATTTAATAATCACTTATAAATGCATTTATATCAGTATGATATTGAGCTGTAGCCATATTAGACCAATGGCTGACATGGGAATTCATTCGGTAAGTGACTCCCAAAGTGTATTACAGGCATTATCTAGCCGTTGAACGTACATCAGTTGTACACTAGTTATTGCGGTGCATTGTGGGATTGAATGAGTGCACTCGCTGGTTTTGAACACCCCTACAAATGGCTGTCTCCTCAAATAGTGCCCTATTTAAGGGTATTGGGGGGGCGATTTCGGACAGTCTTAGTTATTCTGAAGATATTGATTAGCTTGTTCAGGTGTTTTTGATTTAGGTTGGAGCTAAACTCCTCAGGACAGCGGCACTCCGAGACCAACGTTGCCTATCCCTGAACTACAGTAACTCCTATACTATACAATTATCTCAACCCTTCTATGCTGCTTTAAAATTCCTACTAGACATCAAATTTAACCCTTCAATAATGTATCAAACGATTACTAGACAACTAACTCAACCTGTAAACAACCAAAACTCCACTGAACAACTAACGCCTCAACCCTATGATAATGCCTCAAAGCTCTACTACACAACTAACTCAACCTATGAATAACAACTTAAACTCCATTGCACAACTAACTCCTCAACCCTTTACAATCCCTGAGAGCTCATTGAAACTGACTCAATCCTTCAACAATGCCTCAATAGGGGTAGTTGTGGCCTATTGTTGAAGGAGTCGGGCTTGTAACCTGAAGGTTGCCGGTTCGATTCCCACGCCGGCAGGAATTGAAACCGGCACTCTCTCCACCTTCAATACTAAGGTGCCCTTGAGTAAGGCACCTAACCCCTAATTTCCTCACTTGTAAGTCACTTTGGATAAAAGCGTCTGCTAAATGATTAAATGTAAATGCCTCAAAACTCTACTAAACTACTAACTCAACCTATAAATAACAACTGAAAACTCTACTAAACAACTAACTCAACCTATAAATAACAACTGAAAACTCTACTAAACAACTAACTCAACCTATAAATAACAACTGAAAACTCTGCTACACCACTAACTCAATCTATAAATAACAACTGAAAACTCTACTAAACAACTAACTCAACCTATAAATAACAACTGAAAACTCTACTAAACAACTAACTCAACCTATAAATAACAACCGAAAACTCTGCTACACCACTAACTCAATCTATAAATAACTTAAACTCCATTCCACAACTATCTCAACCCTTTGATAACTCCTTCAAACTCTACTCAACTTAAATAATGCCTTAAAACCTTACTACGCAAAGTCAGCCATCGTCTCAAAAGTCCACCACATGCGTAACCGACTAAAAACTCTAAACATGGATCAATGTAAATTGGTCCATTAAAAGTAAAAATCAAGACATTACTGAATTAAATATCAACTGAGAAAGCATGAGGCAGTTTTTAAGGGAGTTATCAAACACTTTCAGAAAAAAAGGTACAAAAGCTGTCACTGGGGCCGGTACCCTTTCAAAAGGTACTCCTTTGGACCTAAAGAGTCCATATTAGTACCTCAAAGGTACATCTTGGTACCAAAAGCGTATTAGTGCCTAAATGATACATATCAGAACCTTTTTAATGGGTACCGTCCCAGTGACAGCTTTTGTCCCATTTCTTTTCCGAGAGTGAAGAGTCTAGTTGTCAAAATACACATAATCATTTAGTGCAAATGAGACATTCAATTTGTATGAAGAACTCAAAGCACCTAGGCACTGAGATGAGGACAAGGCTGGTGACTGCGGCTGTCTTTTCAGAGATAGGGCACTCGATAATGCACAGGAACATCAGATGACAGGTACACACAGTCTCAGCGTTGTTCATATATCAGTTAGCAAATAAAGTAAAGCACAGAACCAAGCAAATCCCCTCTCCGCTCCGGCCTCTCTGATTGGCTGTCACCTAATTGTGTTGCGCTGTCACGGGACGAGACGGTAAGGAGTTAATAGGTTAATTTAAGAGAATGAGCAGCCACATACATCACATGCTCTTGGAACGGAAGGTCACATTTATCCTGAAAACATGACTTTTGAGAATCAACATCTTACCCTTTACAAAAAGTCAGATCCATACTGAGTTTTCAGTGTGAAACATGATTATAGTCCTAGAGAGGTATGACAAATGCATTACTTTGAAACTGTAAATCTACAGTATACATGATCAAGCCCATATCTAACAAATCAAGGGCAGTTATGGCTTTAGTGTGACGACGCTATTAACAGGGAAATTTTTGGCCGCGTACTGACATTATATAAAAACCTGCGAGAGCCATTAGCCTTTAACAAAGAATTAAAATGCACATTTGGTGTGCAAAGGGTATGAGATAAATCACGCTAAGTAGGTAAGGGAATCGATCATTTCTCCGATGGCCTGAATTGCTCTTTATCTATATTAAACAGAAGAGTCTAATGGATGGCACTTTAGACGGTCCCTCCATGTCCTTTAAAAGGCATCTGCTTGGTCCCTAGCCTAGAACATTTGAAAATTATTCAGAAGAGGCTAGATTCAATTAAACGTCTCTCCCGTACCTTGAACTTTGTGCTGCTGATGAAAGGTAAACACATCAATCTCCTTTTGCTACCCGAGCAGCAACAATCCTCAAGTCTGACCAAGCGTTACCTTTGAATCTGGAGCAGACTGAAAAAAACAGAACAGCAGAGGCCCGAGCAAGACCAACATGCTGACATGGTGCTACGGTGGGAAAAGAGATAACTGGATACTGTTACCAGATCAGCTCACTTCTGTTCGAGACATCTGGTATTTAGGACAGTATCAACTGCTGGTTGACCAGTCTGGGTTTTGATGTTAATGGCAATATTGAGAGAGTGGGCTGAAGCCCCTGAAAGTACTTGGATACTGTACGCCAGCCAAACATGCATTAATGTTAATACATTAAGGAATAAACAATAAAACCAAGCGACATTTCATTTAAAGCTGGATAGCATGCACACCTTTGAAACAAAAAGGAAGTTTGGTTTTAAATGATAAAACAATCAATATCCCGTACAAAATGAAGAACTACACTTGTAGTCGCTCTGATAGGACTCCTGTGTGAACTAACTTCATATCCACTAAAAATCATCCGCTGATTAAAGGTTAATGCATAAAAGACTCAGAAAATTTGTAAGAAAATGTTTGTGAGAATTTGTGAACTAAAATGGTAACACTTTACAATCAGGTTTCATTTGTTAACATCAGTTCACTACATCAGTTAACAAGAACTAACAATGAAAAAAAAATCTAAAGCATTTATTAATGTTAATCTCAACATTTACTAATAAATTATTAAAATCAAAAGTTGTGTCTGTTAACATTAGTTAATGAACCTGAACTAACAAAGAACAGTATTTCTTATAAACTAATGTTAACAAAGGTAAGTAAGTTAACTTGTAATTGCTCATTGTTTGGTAATATTAGTTAATGCATTAACTAATCTTAACTAATGGAACCTTATTGTCAAGTGTAACCATGAAAACTAAAACCACACGTTCTTTACTTGAAATAAAATAAACGTTAACTGAAATTAAATAATTTTTTTTCCCATTAATATAAACTATTGTAGAATCTCAGTGATACTAAAATAACACTGGTATGCAGATGCCACTTGGTTTATGGGCCAGCCGCATTTCCATGGTCACTTCCGGGGCTTGATCGGCCCTCGTCGGGGCTTCCTCTGGGCCAATGGCCAGGGTTCTTCGGCCCGCCAAATACCTTGGTCCAAAGCAGGCCAACTGGGGCTTGAGGTGTGGTTATGAACAAAGGCGGAGATCACCTGAGCCAGGAGACGGTCAACACCGCTGCTCATTTCACATTATTATATCAGGCTACCAGCGAACTTCAACATTTAAAACATTTTAAACAATTTTCAGCTCGAAACTCGCTTGCAGACATCAGCGTGTGTTTGAAATAACTTCCATGCGATCCGATGGGGATTCTGATCACTGTGAGGCAGAAATATATTTAAATGCTATGTTATATTTATTACTCATGCTGCTAACCATTGCGATAAATACACAAATGTTTATGGAAAATGCTTGAAGAACGTAGACTGTTGCTCTGAAGTACAGTGAGTAAAAAAGCTCACTCTTTCTAAAGAGATGTGACGTAAACATATAATATTTTATCAATATTTTTCTAAATGTGTGGACTTGAAAAAGACTTAATGGAGTTGTTTTGTGTATTCCTGTGATCATAAACAAATGAAAGCAGACGCAATAGGTATGTGTCCTCTTTGTACGTAAGTTTGATTCAGCATGATTGATGTGCACTCCTGACACAAATTAATAAAGTGCTGTCACTTTATTGTCACATTTTTTTATTGTAAAACATTGGTCAATTATCGATGCTGCATGGAGTCTTTAAGTAAAGACCAAACGTTTGCTGCTGTCCTGCTCATTTTGCGATCTAGCTAGTCTTCAGTCATCTGTTGTAATGGTGAGGTTGTTCTATGGAGGCGTGTTCAGGGCGGGGTGCTGTGGGGTGCTGCGGGGCTACTGCCCCGACAGTGGAAGCTATCTATATGACAACAATGGCTATCTATATGACAACAATGCGGTCCACAAACACAGCAAACGCCCCTAATAGCGACAAACACTGCATTTAAATGCAGGTAAAGTTAAATAACCTGAAAAAATACTTTTTGATTAACACATTAGATCTCACGCACCATCTCACTGGAATATGAATGATTTCAGGTTATAGGATTTCGCTCTCCGAGGCAACGGCCAAGGATAAGGAACGACAGGAGACCGAAATCTATTGACATAAACGAGCTCAGATGTTGCCTTTTCATTCACCCTCTTACTTTGAAATCAATACGACTCTGTTCGTGTAGGTAGATTCTATTCACATTCTCCTCTCACCCAGTCTCCTGGCGAGCCCGTGCGGGCTGGAGACTTAGTCAGCAGTCTGTGAGAAACAGTTTCAATTACACAGAGTGCTTTTAAAATGAGGGATGTGAATGCATTATAAAGCTCAACGCTGATGTATTCACTAATAATGACGGCATCACAGGAAGCCGGCCATAATAATCCCCAATGATATATAGAGTAACTGATGGAAGCAGAAATGGAAGGGGGGAGTTGTCATGTGATTGATTTCTCCTTCAAATGAACTGCCGCTACTCTTGAGCAAGGAGAACCGGGGCACATGACTTTGTGACACGATGACCCTGTGACCTCTGTGCTCTGGTAGATCAAGTACAGTCAGATGACAGTCAATTTGCTGTAATGACCTTTCAAAGTTATCTTGTGAAATGATGATGTTCAGAAGGAAAGTGTGACTCAATTAAACAGCAGTACTACGCTCTGATGCCAAGCTTATAAATCTTAATTACATGTGCAAAATGCAAAATCACCTCTTACTTTCTGAACATCTCAAAATATCACTGCGTATACAGTGTCGCTGACACGCAGAGGGTGTCAGAATGTAAGAAGAAGTGAAACTCGGCTATTTATAATATCTTCCTGCAATTGTTTACAAACTCACAACATAGTAATCTAATAGTAAAACTCACAAAGTGGACTATCAGAAGCCATCAAATTGACAATGAAAGGATCAAAATGATAACTGAATTTGCAGAAACCAAACTCTACATGTCGCATGCTGTACAAATTATAAACCGCGTAGGATACTCAACGTATTGTGCATTTAAGCATTGCGTCGTTAGTTTAGCAACAACCATAAAACACATAACATGCAGATATTGAGACAATTTTAAATACTTTTTTATACCGATACCTTTCAGTACTAAAATATATTTATTTACAATCAATATTTTCAACTAGTGACTTGATCATTGAGTCAGTGAACCGAAGCAAAATTCACAAAACATTCTTAAGAATATAATTCTTCTTAACTAGTATTTTCATCATTTCTAAATATTAAGAATAGGTAAATAAATAAATAAATAAAAAAGTTGTAAAAAATGCTGAACGAAAATATATATATTTTTTAATTATTATTCTTAAATTTGATATTAGACAATTAGACAACACCAAAGCCATTTTTATGCTTAAGAAAAGATGTTTGAAAGAAAACATGAGAAGTCTTTTTACCATTATAACATCCTACAAGTTTCATAGCTTAAAATGTCCTCCTCATTATAAACAAAGCATTAATTTGATTAAGCTCCAAAAAAGGATCCTCTTCGTATTGTGGGATCTGTGACATAACACTGGCAAATACATTTGCATATATCCAGAGCAAAACATCGACGAATTGTTATACATCATTGCACCATAGGCCCCTTAACGGCTGGCATTTGCCTACACTGGATGTGAGCAAATAGAAGCCATTATAATCACTGATTATACTGTCGCTGATACAGTTTACAGATGTGCGTTCAGTTTCCGAAGTCATTATAATCACTGACGCTGTCAAAACACGGCTTTGAAACTTTGTTTCGAATCAGTGGTTCGGTGCGCCAAAGTCACATGATTTCAGTAAACGAAGCTTCGTTACGTCATAAGTGATTAGATATTTCAATAGTTCACGTGACTTTGGCAGTTTGATATGCGACCCGAACCACTAATTCAAATCAAAAGATTTGTAAAGCTTCGGAGCAGTGTTTTGAAATCGTCCATCACTAGATATTGTTGAAAGGTCGTTATTTTTGGCGCACAAAAAGTATTCCCAACGCTTTATAATATTAAGGTTGAACCACTGTAGTCACATGAACTGCTTTAAATATGTTTTAGTAACGTTCCCTCTGCTGTCAATAGAGAATCACTGAACCATCGGATTTCATCAAAAATATCTTCATTTGTGTTCTGAAGATGAACGAAGGTCTTACGGGTGTAGAACGACATGAGAGGAATTAATGACACAATTTTTGGGTGAACTAACCCTTTAATTAACGGTTTGCTGGAGGAGAATTTCCAGTGAACATTAGTGCTCACTATAAACTGTCATTTATGGAAAAGAGCTGCATGAAGATTTTTCAAAATTTCTTTTTTTTTTTTTGTTCGTCACAAAAATGCATACATTGTAGAAGAAAATTAGAGTAAATAATGACAGAATTTAAAATAATGCTTTAAAATAACACAATATGATATATTTTCACTAAATATATTGTATTTAAAAAATAAGCATACAGTATGAAATACATTGAATTTAATAAGTAATCCCATGTCCCTCTAGAACATCTCTCCGTCTCTAGTGTCTAATGAGTACACAGCTCATTTCCTCTTCCTCTAATGCCACAAAGTGAGAGGAATTGTAAAGTATCTCAGAAAGGACAGCTACTTTACAAATAAAGACAGAGTCCTAAAGAAGTTAATTCTGGATAAATTGACTTTGACCCCAGTAAAACTCCTCAGGATTAATTAATTGCTCCAATTAGGTGATGAATGTGGCCACTTAGACTAATTGTCAGTGGAGCATGGGCTTCTCCAGTCCTCATGGGAACTTTAAGGAGCTTTCAAGAAAGAGCTTTTTCTGAAAGTAAACCGCCTTGTATTGAAGTTTTAGAAGGCAAAGTCATTAAAATCGGTCCTCTGAGTGTGATTAGCAGCACATGTCAGATTTTGTTTTTAGATGTGATTTTTTGGGAGAGATTAACGACCACTGTTAGTGTGCTTGTCCTGTCTGGCTAGTGATAAGCCAGCTGCTATGTTTCCGTGGTTAGCCATAAGTGTGATAGGATCTTTGTATTTGTCAATGAGGCTTCTGAGATTTGTTTAACAGACCAAACAAGCTCTTGATGAGTGGGAGGATTAGATCCACCATGTTAACTTATTGACAACCTTTTAACCAAAGCGTGTCTAACAGTTAGACATACCGTCTTTTGACTATCTGTACAAAGTTGGTCACTTAATAGGTAGTAAAGTCGGTCTAACTCACACGAAAAGCGACCAATCACAGTCGTTTTGTGTTTAAATGCCATTTAGAGGCAGGATTAAAAACAACAATAACAAAAATGAATGCACAGCAGTGTTTTGGTTCAGCGACTGTACATAGAGAAAACAAAGAAATGATCAGAAATATGAAAAAAAAAACCTGTGTATTCAAACTGATAAAATACTGATATCATCCCAGATATACACTAACATTCAAGAGTTTTGGGGGTTTCGGTAAGATTTTTAAATGTTTTTGAAAGAAAGCCACCAAGGCTGCAATTATATAAAATCAAAAACACAGTAAAAACACAAACATTGTGAAATATTACAATTTAAACTACATGAATATGTTTTAAACTGTAATTTATTCCTGTTATCAAAGCTGAATTTTCAGCATCATTACTCCAGTCTTCAGTGTCACATGATCACGTTTACCATGAGTGCTTTTGACGAAGAACTAATTACTTGATTTGCCAAAAATTTCCAGTTTAGTGGCATCAAATCTTTGAAAGATATACAAGATGTCACATGATCCTGATGTGCTACTCAAGAAACATTTCTTATTATCAATGTTGAAAACAGCTGCTTCATATTTTTGTGGAAACCGTGATACATTTCTTTCACAGCATTTATTTGAAATAAAAATCCTTTGCAAACTTGCAGAATAAAAGTATTGTTTGTGGACATCTTGCATATCTTTCAAAGATTTGACGACACAATTTTTGGCAACTCAAGTAATAGTTCTTCCACAAAAGCACCGGGTGATAAACATGACTTCGTTTCCAGGCAGACTGGTGCTCCCGGAAGTTTCACCGTACTATAGCCAATCAGATTTCAGCCAGCTCTTGCCATTTCTGTGAACAATATGCATCAGACTGTCAGTGTCTGTGCGTGGTCCACTGCCATGTCGTCTGATGCTCGACATCCTAGGACTAAAGAATATCTTAAACTTAATTCAGAATGTTTGAACGTCCAATTTGAGTGCCTCGAATACTAAATATCATGGGCTTCTAGTTACTACATTGCAGCAGTCAGTTATTTAGAAACCTTTTACGACACCATAAAAGAACAATTTGGTGTACAAACCATGAATGACCACTGAGCATTACAGTGCCTTACAGGCCCACATACATCTCTGTTTCTATTACCGTCTCTATTCAAACAGTAACTAACTCCATTCTCTATGGATGTCAGCGGCACAACTTTGCCTTATGGGCCTTGTACTGATGGCAGCGGCTGCTCCCCTGATTAAATTCATCACCTTTATTACAGCGTGGAGTGCAGGGCCTAGCATGGCTGACTGCTCCTGTTGCCCATCGAGAGCATTCATCTGCACTAACGGGGGCAGGGGTTTACGCTTGGTCTGCGCATTAGACTGTGAGCATCACGTCTGCTTCACGCAAATGCATCGCTCACAGGTGACATGCCAGGGCCGGTCGCATGTCTCATATCTAAAGGCCACAGTACCCTTCAGAGCGGGGAGACACGTCTCTCTACAACACTGACTATGGCAAGGGGCTTCAGATAATGCGTTTCAAATACACTTGTGCTCGCTTGCGATTGTTAAAGGAGGAATTGTGGTTTTGGCCAGCGGACCCTTTTCGCAGACTGTGCATTATAGTGTAGGTTGTAATACCTTAGCATTTAATTTCAGAAAGCTAGCTGCTGTAGTTTGTAATACAAATGTCTAAAGGAGCGATGGCAAATTTGACAAAAAACAACAGAATGCAAAAAACAGTAGGCCTATATATATATATCTATCTATATATATATATATATACATTTATATATATGTATATATATATATACATTAAGAGTATAACGGTACACAAACATGTTTTCAGTTCAGTAATTCAGTCACGGTTTGGTACAGCAGGAAGGAGAAAATTAAACATAAAATTGCTTCTTTTTCTTTTTTATTAAACATGCAGTAGTTTATTGAACAAATTGTGTCTTTCTCTTTAAATAAATTCCATTATAATAAACATTTTCTTCATCTCAGCTTATGCTGTAACACTATATACAGGGAATCCTTTCTTGCACATAACTATAATAGTAAAGGTTACAATTAACTATAAGCCCAAACTATTAAATTCAGTTGCTATTATTTTATATATAAAAAAAAAAACAAGTAAATTGCAAATAAGGCATTAATCTAATTCCAAAATTATTTTTCTACTCCAATTGATTTTTGAAGTATAATCATTTACACAATTACTGTAACTTGTTTTCATGACATATTAATTTAAACATACATTAAATAATTAACTACTAACAGGTAAAGTAAATATAATGAATGAATAAGCTAATATAGTGCATATATTTAGTGAAACTAAAGTGAACTAACACGCTGTGGACACTAAATGACTCGCCTGAGGTAAATGTAATGCTGCGCAAGGTATTCTCAAGATGTTTATTAATGTCTTTCGCAGTTGAAACACTGCTTGAGAGATTACACAAACATATCTATGCATTGATCTTATGTTCGTGTTCATCATTTTTCTGTTGCGGTTAGCAAACAGTGTTGCATTACCGAGCGCTGCCCCCTTCTGGATTGGAGTGTGGATCGTCTCTATGGACTGTATTCATCGTCTGACTGTATGCACTGAACCATGTCATCCGTATAGTGATGGTTCGGGATGAATACGTGTGTGTGTGTGTGTGTGTATTTATATGCTATTTGTTGTATTTTCCGTTTGACTCTATGGAAATTTATCCAACCTCTGACTTCCTACTTCCCTTTCTGAGAAGCCTAAAAATGTGAAAAAGGCCCATTTTAAATGTCATATAATTTTAGGTTTTAACAAGAATGAAAAATCTTTTTTTCTAATTTTCACAGAAAAACATGGGAGTTTTTCAAAAAAATCATTGGAGATATTATTTTGAATTAGGATTAAATAACTCCTATTATTGCTCAAAATGTGTAGTTCACAAGTTCACGTTTTAATTTAAAATACATATTTGGCTTTAGCACACGCTCTAAATTCCCCTTCGATTACGAAGTTAATGAATATTTAAATATTTAATACAAAACAGTTAGTAGAAATAGAGGTGAAATTGGGGTGGTGGATGATTGTATTTTTTAATGTGATTAAAAAAACAATAAATTCTACCCTCTGACCTACATGCAATTCCCTGTTTTAAGGGATTTTCCCATCACTGATGCAATTCAAGCTTGATGTTTATTAACTGCACTCAATTAGATTAATTAACATAGGGCCAGTTTCACAAAAAGGGCTTAGATTCAGCCAGGATTAAGCCTTAGTTCAATTACGACATTTAAGTAGCTTAAATATGCCTAAGAAAAAAAAAACATCACTGGTGTGCATCTTGAGACAAAACAATAGCATTGAAATATTGGCAGTGCAAGTTGCTTTCAGTTAAAACAGCTCAAACATCCATTTTAGGCTGAGACTATCTCAAGCCTCATCTGTGAAACTGCGGGCTAATGTACTAATATTGTTAATAGTTTTAAAATGTTATCTGTCATTCAAACAGCTTTCTCATCTAAAGTGTCTAACATTACCAGCTACAAGGACAAACTCCCCAGAGCAACCCAGGGTTGAGTGAAGCGCTCTAGGGCACAATAATGATAGAGGATCCCAGACAGTCTTCAGTGGATGGAGCCTTCTGGTTAAATGTGAACTTGTGACCTTTGGACACTGATCATTTATCTGGCCTGGATCTATAACTACTAAACTGATGATGTCCGAGGGAAAAAAAAATAAATTATAATGATATAATAGTAATTTATGGGAGGATATAACAGTTTGTCTAGATTTCTAGTTTCAGTAGATTACAGTAATCTAGAGTAATTTACAAAAATTAACAGTGCTCTCAAAGTAATAATGACAGCAATTGCCTAAATCTAAAGTGCTCCCAAGCTACCGCTTGCATCCGATTATGTGATATTGCAAACCAAAGTGTAAAATGAATGCACATTATGAGATGGATGCAAGCCGACACAAACACACACATTCACACACTCTCATCCAAACAGAGCTAGATTTGTTGCATATTACAACACCCCATGGGGAATATCACACATGCGATCTCACACAGCTACCGAGCGCTTCTGAGCTATCGCTTGCCTCGATTATCGACGGTGCCACGGATTTTCAACGCTTTCACTTCATTTCTCCATTTCCATTCTCCACGAGCCGTGCAGAAAAGAGTTTCATGTATGATCAATGCGGTGGCCCGGCATGAGCGGTAGAGCGTAATTTACGTTCTCCTCATCGTTCTAGGACAGGATAGAGCTGAGCTCAGCAAAAGCCTGTGATTTAGGGTTGCTTTGGTGATGGTTCCACTATAGCAACAAAGCTTCTGAGATTAAGAATGTTGAAGCCCATATGTTGCAGCGACAACAGGACGTTTGTTTCTCGGTGGATCCATCCAGAAGCACATTTTCTGTTCTGATCATCACAAAAAGACCAAGACCAATTGCAATTAGTTTTCTAAGAAGCTACTGATCAGAGGCAGGCGTGCATTTGCACACCCTCTTAACATGCAGATCTGAGCAGTGCGTCCTGTTTATCTGAGGTCAGGGATCAGTTCTGCAATGGTTCAATAGTGGAAGCGAAACCGGCAGTTCAGTTCACTCTCATGAGCACAAGACTAACTCGCTGTCTCAGTCTGACGGAGTGTGTGCTCCCTTGACAGCGTTATTAATTCAGATTTGCACAACCTAGACTGTGACAAACCCATAATACGTGGTGGAGGAAACTCCTCTAACTGTCATATTACTCAAAAAGATTGCATTAAACAGCATGACACGTCTCTACGCCTGATTCTCACCAACTCTCGGTAGAAAAAGCGGCGAAAACTCATGACGCGAGTCATGCTTTGCAAGCGAAACGCAGAATGTATTCTTCATGTTGGCAGGTAAGATCAGCCACACGGTCCTGATTACATGGCTAGTGTTACAGGCAAACATCACTGATTTTGTCCAGCGAGGGAAGCTAGTTTCGACCGGAGGGAGAGGCTGTAAATGTGAGTGGCAAGAAATAAACAAGAAAGCGACTGTGAAATTGCTGCAATTCGCAAAGCACAGAGCGTAAAGCCAGGCCGCAGGCCCATCCAAGGGGTATATGATGATGTCCAAAAAGGACGTTTAACAGTATTAAAGTGTATATTTATGATAGTCTAGCTATATTGACAAATGAGAATACATTTCTAAAAAATTAAACTAACATTTTGCATTGACATCACCGAGGAGTCATCGGGCTTACGTCATTCGACTGCGATGCGCAGATGAATAGGATCCCCGGGTATTTAACTGCGGATGCCAATATGTCCACACTGAAATGCCATGTTGGGCGCAGATGATTCACTGACGAAAAAAACAATCATTTGGAACGGGGTGTCAGCAATTATAAACCTTCCAACTTACCGAACTTGTGCAAGGGAGTAGCGCTCAATGATGTCAAAAATATAACAACTCCCTCTCCCTCACACTGTAATATGTGAGTAATGATGAGTAATGAGTCAGTAATGTAGAGTAATTTGTGTGATGATCGAGTTTTATAAATGTAATTTAAACCTTATTGCTCAAGAGGTTCTGAATTATTACAGGCACATCATGATCTAAAATTACATTTGCTTTGTTTGACTTTTTTTTCCCAGTAATTTTCATTTGGCAGTGAAATTCCATAAAACAAAATGCCATTTACACTACAAATGAACAATGAAATTCAGTCTATACTGACAGAATTGAGGAATAAAGCGGGCCCTCTCTATAAACATAGATAGATAGATATAGTCGACGCTTTTTATTATCCTTTGAACACTTTAAATGGCTATTTAGGGTAGTTTTATTTGCAATAAAGGCCAAAGAATCTCTATAAAACATTTATAAAACAGTCCAAACGAGAAAAAGACCACAGTTTGTGCAAATATATAAACCTCATTAACAACTTTATAAAGTTGACAGCAGGAGATGGGTACAAGAGGTCTCTATAAAGAATTAGTCAAGAGCCCCCTGGTGCCACAGGACACGAAATTCCCTCCTTAACCACAAAGCACAGAGAGGTCGACTCCTCTAGGACCACAATTAAACCAGGTCACGGTGCACATAATAATTCAAAGACTAATTCGACGAGCTAAGCGACTTAGTTTAGCCTGACTTATTATGCTTAGATACAGCGCGGTAGCCTATCGTTCACCGTTTGAAACCGTGAAGGAATCCGTTTTCCAGCCCTCGCTCGTGCACACAGTGAGGTTACACATCTTACACATGTCTCGCGACGACTATTTAAATTGCTACGGTCCAGAAGAGGACAGTAAGTTTCTCTCAGGCTAAACTCAGTCACTAATGTTCTGTTAAATGTTTATTATCACGTTAGCAGTCTAAATACAATTTATGCGACTACTCCTCGATCTCTTTCAGACCGTTGGAATGGGCTAAAATCGATTTTTGATGCGAATCTCTTAAAAAAGAAAAATGTTACCTCAGAGAAAGTCTCCTAAACAATGGTCTATCAAATCATATTGTTAAAATGAAGTCTAACCTTTTACATTACGGTCTTATTCACACACGAAACAAATAATATACAATCAAATCCAACAGAATCACTGCATGTCGCAAGCCACAGGTACCCCCTTTCAACTACCGAATCCGAGCGCAAACTTAAGCAGCTATCAAAGCTGAACTAAAAGACTGAATACGTCGTTTGATTCGCAAAATAAGGTCTGGCACTAAAAAAACACTGACGCCATAAATTGTTGCCGTTAACCGTTTTGCCTCGCGCGCGCGCGCAGTTCCCAGTAATGTCATTCCGTGGGATTTGACGGACACATGTCACTTCATCAACATTACCTTCGTCGAGAAGCCGTTCGAGGTGGTTGAAGATCCCGCAGAAGTTGGGCAGACTGCTCATCAGTTTCTTATCGTTCATCAGCTGCATCAGATAATCAGGGGTCGGCTTCGGCTTCTCTTTCGTTTCCATTTCCCCCACCATATTCCACAGAAATCACCACCGACGCCCCGAAATAGACAGAAAAAATCCCCAAATAAATAACGGCTGGAATATAAATAATAAATAGAGTACAAAAACGCAAGTGAAGGAGGCAAGTGCCTAACTCGTCCGCGGAAAAGACTGCTGTCTCTGTCTTTACGCACAATCCGCTGCAAGGCTACTGCAATTCTGGGGGTGACAGTTGTTTTAGGGCAGCTGATGAAATGAAATTAAATGAAATATAAACGGGTGGAGAGGGAAGCCAGGTCTCCTTTCAAAAACAATTCCCAATAAATCCCACAAGTTACTCGCAAAGGCGACTCCCGCGTGCCCAGTGTCCCTCTTAAGATTTATTTTAGCGAGAGATTTGTCCTTAACTTCCTCTTGAGGCGGTGAAAATGCACCCTTTCCCCGAGTTTCCCCAAGCTTCCTGTGTCTTGTCTGTCTGTGTATGTGTGCAGCACTAGAAACGTCTGTTCCTCCGGTCTCTCACTCGCAATAAAGGCGCTTTCTCAATGAGATTGGCATTCGGTCCTCCGTTACCGACCAGCTCTTCATGCGCTCGCGAGCCCGTCACATGATCACACTGAGTCCCAGCAGCAGAAATCAGACTGTGGGAGGAGAGAAAGAGAGAGAGCAAGAGAGAGAGAGAGAGAGAGAGAGAGAGAGAGAGAGAGAGAAAGAGACTGTACATTTGAAAAACAATTAGTCTTTTTTAAATGCGGACTCGATTCTGGAGCATAGGTTTTGTGACTTCAAATGAACTATTCTTTTTTTCCCCCCAGTGAACATGAATATCCATCCATTCTCCAAAACGCTTGTTCTGCACCAAAAACCAGCACTATTCCTGATGTTTAAACAAAATCATGAGGAATTCAAAAAATTGGCAACACTTTAGTTTAGGCTCCAGTTCTCACTATTAACCAGTTGCTTATTAGCATGAATATTACTGTTTATAAAGCACATATTAATGGCTTATTCTGCATGACCACATTCAACATCCCTTAAATTTAACAACTACATTACCAACTTAATAAGCCGTAATTACAAGTTTATTAACCCTTATGTGCTGTTGGGGATGTTTTCATCCTCTATGGGGAATTTTTTTGGCCATAACTTTCTCCGTGTTTCAGCAAATGGAATGATTTTTGGTGACAAATCTTATTTTGACACATATTTAGGGAAAATGCTTTGAAAATGTTCAAAAACTCAACAGTACTCTGTGGGCAAATCACTACCCTTTCGTAATGTTCGTGTCTGAAAACAGCCACTACATTTAACTGCTTTAAAAATGTATCAGATAAATATTTCTTTCAATTTTTTTTGGCATGAATCTATTAATCAACCTCAGTCCTGATCAAAACTACCAAATGTTTAAAAAAAATTCAGGATTTTAACTCTTTAATTGCCAAATTCATAAATGATGTCACTGATTTGGGAAAAAACACACACAAAATGACTTATTTTCAATATAAAATGTGATTGTGGACTGGACAGTCTTGAGAATTGGACTAAAAAAGCCATTTTACTCACTGTCATGTCATTTCGAGAACATATTTTCTTCTTCACTGAAACACAAAATGAGATGTTGGACACATTTTATGAGCTTCTCTTTCATTAAATTAGCTAGATTTAAAATCTACAACAGCCATACAATAGGTTTGTTTGAAAAACGGACTAAAAGTCTCATTTTAATCATACTTTTCATCATACAGAGAAAAAGCAGATCAGACAGCTTACAAAAGAAATAAAATGATGCTAAATAGGAGTGACATGAAGGTGAGAAAACAATAAAAAGGTTATATTTATTCACCAAAGCAACATATCTTTAAATCCAACCTCCTATTTAATATTGCATATTTCATTGAGGACGAAAGTTCCATCCTCACTGTCTTCGGGTGTTTGCGAGCCTCACTTCGGTCTAATATTAAAGGACTCATTTGTCCTCTTTTGGCAGGCTAGATGGGAATGGTAAAGGAGAAGTGCGATTGACTAAACGCCAGCGCACATCAGAACATACCACAATGGTAAAGAAGAAAACAAGGCATTTATCTCAATAGGAGGACTTCCTCTGCAGAAAAAAAAAATCATTACACAATGCGGATGGAGGCTAATGCTTTGTCAATATGTGCCAATACTCAGCTAAAACTACCGCTATGGGAACAGTTCCTCCCTCTGGATTAGACTGCTTTTTAATTTACATAATTAACATTCTTTTTGTCCTCATTGGAGCAGCATAAAAACAGCACAAGCAGAACGCTTTACAGAGATTTAGAAGTTTGATGTGCTACATTTTCTTTCCTAGCATCCATTCTATACTTTAACGCAATTTGAAAAATAAAGGCAATTCCCTAGTATAGCTTAGAAATAGCAAAACCTTTGCACTAAAATGAGAGAACTGAAGTTATTTTCCCACACAGAATAATTTATGACCGCTTAAATCCCTTCATTACTATGTTTATATAAATACTCTAATTGGCCTAATGGTTTTGTCACTTCTTTTGTTATGCAAAGCAGTTCTCATGCATGGCGCCGTTTGGCTTTTAGACGCAGCCATGAAAGCAATTGTTCCAGTCACTGTTTGACGTTACATTGGTCCATCACTCCTATTCACGTGAAGGGAAAAAAAACAAGGAGCACGTATAAGGAATAGCCGGAAAGCAAAACGAAGGACGGAGCACCAGAGGGCTGAAGAGATGAGGGTAGAGAAGGGCTGGCGGCCCAGTATCTGACAGCATGGAAACAAACGACCCACCAGAACAGGAAGGGATTGTCCAGGTCCTGCCCAGCACCTTTTCATCCTTTTGTGATGCCCAGGGCTTTCACATGCAGATCGCCTTGGACGCTGAGGCCTGTGTTAGGGCGCCTTGCCCTCCTGACTACAGAGAAGGGGGTGTATTTACCCCTCACCCCTTCTTCAGTGAGAACTGCCCCTCCACCCCGCAGCTCTCCGTTCGCTCGCTCTCCAAATGACGGAAGCCTTGTTTGAGAGCAGAGGAATTACGTTAATGAATGCATTCCTTCACACATGCACCCTGAAACCGGGCAAGGAGAGCAAGCTTGTCTCTGTTTGGTTGAAGCAGGGAACAAGTGCACTGTCGCTCTCAAACTCTCGCCTTTCATCTCGCTCCGTCTCCCTCTTTCGAGCTCTATCAGTTTTTCACTTGTTAGCTCTCTTTCAGATCCCCTCATGAAGGCCCTTCCCTGTAAGTGCATGTGACCAGTGTGTGGGTTTGAGTCGAATATAAAAACAGCCTGTAAACTGACGAAACCTGACGCAGTCAAATAACTTCTTCAATGATCCATTTGCGTGCTTTTGAACGCATATATGAAGACCAATGAGTCAAAATGATCTCATTTGTATTTGCAAGTAGTTTGGTTGTATTTTTTATTATTTTATTTTTTTACATTTGGATGGACACTGACACTCACAATATCTGTAACGTTACAATATAAACATATGGACAATTTTAGATTAAATCCTTTGAGGTTTATAGAATATTAAACCAATAGAGTGATTTGTTTTTATCATTTTTATGAGAAAGAAATTCATTCATGCCCTCATACTTAAAGTATTTAACACAGTAACACATTTCCCTAATTTGACACTGTATTTATTTATTGATCATTTATTATCTTTATCAGCAGCAAAGCTATCTTCGTGGCAAGAACAAAGTGAATGATAAAAACAAAATATATAAGATTAATACAAGACAAAAAATTCTAAACTACATTTAGGTGATATTTTTTAAAATACAAACAAACAAACACACACACAAACAAACACACAAACAAACACACATGCGTTTATGGAATGTTTTTTATACTGTAAAAACTGTCCATTTTTTCCCCCCTACTCTACCCCTTACCCATAAACCATCAAAGAAAACATTCTGCATTTTTAATAAAACATTGTTTAGTATGTTTTTAAAGCTATTTGAAATAAGAGGACACATGAAATGTCCGTTACGTTTAAGTTGTAATACAAGTGTCATTATACAAATTTGTGTCCTCATAAATCACAAAAACACACACGTTTATGGGGACTTTCCATAGATGTAATGATTTTTACAAACTGTATATTCTACACTAAACCTACCCATCACTGAAAACTTTCAGAATTTTTACATTTTTAAAAAACATCACTTAGTATGATTTATAAGACGTTTTCATGGGAAACAAAAAAACAAAGTTAGACTTCAGCTTCTCATCAGATTTTCAGTCGAATCAAATGTTTTCTAGAATCTGAAGTGTCCCGCCCCCTTCATTATAAACAGACGCTGAAGCTGAAATCAGTCACTTGTTCACACATTCACTATTTTCTACATGGTGAATGGCACATAGTGCACTATATAGGGATAGGGAACGATTAAGACAGTGTAAACATGCTTTCCAATGAGGCGAATTAAGTTTGGTTTTGCGTCACGCTAACCGCAGCGGACACAGTCTGCTCTGGTCCAGAGACACAATAGCACAGACGGCACAGACCACAAAACATATCGGACACATCTGAACTCTGCACAGAATTCTATATTTTAAGGCGATATGGAGAAGATTACAAGGAGAAATGGCTAGAGTTTCGTAGGAAACAGGTTTTACCTTAGTTTATTAAAGGCTTACCAGAGATTAACGGCTCTGGCTCTGCTATTGGCTATTTTTTTAAAAAGGGGAGGGGCTGTTCAATATGTTTCAGTTGAAATTACGTCGACGCATTGAATAATGCTGTGCGTTCCAAGGCACTTCGGTGCGCCTTTAAGCATTCTCCTCAAAGGATTTATTAAATGTTTACCCATAATACCCTCTGCTATGGAATTGCGGTAGAGCACTGAATCCAGTCCTGTTGTCAATATGTTGATATTGTACGCTACAGTGTCTATAAAACACATACATATGCATACAAATGAGATCTCTCAGAATAAGCACAACTCTGAAGAGAGCTGAAAATTGTTACAGTAATGGAAGTAATAGCAACAGCAGCAGCTTATTTAAATATAAAATTGCTTGGCTTAACTTAATGATTAACATTTTATCGAAAATATTTAGGAAATCAATGCGCTGATGTGTCCTCTATAAATGTGAAGAATCTGTGCAATTATAGTTTTGTGAAGGCAGAGTCCATTAAATTTAATCCAGTCATGAATGATAGAATGCATTACTGAAACAACCATGAAACATCAATAATAATTTCCATAACTGAGCTCCAAGGCTCATTTCCAGTGCAAAATGTCTTATCGAACACATTACTAAATTTGATCATGTTCCACAAAATAAATCGGTCATTAGTTCCCATGGCAGCCCTGTGGCTCAGTGTTCACTGAACATCCATGAGAACAGCCCGAGCAGTGAGACTGTGCCACCTACCACAGCCACAAAAAGCCCCATCAGGTTGTCTCCAAGTTTTTTTGCTGGCCGAGTCTTTTGTAACACGAATCCACTGTGTGCTAATTTGACGCGCTGCAGAGATAAAGGGGGGAAACTCATGTTAGTTTCAGCATCAGAGGATCGGAATGTGGGCCATTTAATGCAGGAGTCAAACAATTCCTCTCGCAGACCCACATGGTTAAATGAATAGAGGAGTAATTAACAGAAAGCCTTGACTCACCGGAAAAAACAATATTCAAATCAGAGAGAGACAGAATGATAAAAGAGCCAGGATGGTGAAAGAATTTTAGTGTAATGAAACTATGAGGAGGAAAGGATGAATCAACAAACAACTAAAATGATGCTTCTTATATTTATCTTTCATAACTTAAATCATGCTAATGGAAATCATCAGAAATCTGAGAATAGTTACTTGTCTGTCACAAGAAAGATCATAGTCTAAGAAACCACATACTGTATACTAAAATTGATAGATAGATAGATAGATAGATAGATAGATAGACACGAATAAACATCAGAAAGTATGTCGTTTCAAAAGCGTATTCAATACACACCATTTTTCAAGTAAAAATCCACCGTTAATCTACTAACTCCCTTGACTGGTTTGTTTGTCGGACAAAATAGCAGATTCAGCGTTGTGATTGGTCGATCGCCTGTCAATCAAACTCCCTGCGACAATTCATCTAAAATGAAAATTCTGTCATTATTTAGGCCCACTTACCCTCATGTCTCTTTCATAGAACACAAAAAGACATTTTCTAAAAATACTAGTCGCCATTTTCCATGCAATTACAAAAAAATTCAAATACATCATGAAGGTTTGTAGCCCATAAGACTTGTGGATTATATTCTTTTGAAGTCAGATGAAAGTTTTGGCAATGAAAATCTGCCCTTATTCATTAAAGAAGTTCTGAATGTCCAATTTGTAAATTGAAGATTTTTTTTTTCTTTTTGAATCTGATCTTTTCAATGAATCTGTTAATCCAGTTCATCAAAAGGTCTGAACTACCATGCAGGTTCTGTTTGTCCCTATGAATCACCCGTAGTTCAAACCAGGGTCGCAAAGTGTGCTTTTTCCCCTTCACCAAACAGCTTGAGTATTTTCTTCCACTTTACTACAATTTATCCACGTTATTTTGCAGAAGTAAGGTGTTTTCTGTGAATGTGCGAGACATAATATAGGAAATAACAAGAAGAAAGTGCAGTAAACTGTAAAACCGTTTGCACTACAAACCACTGTTTTCATTATTCAGACAATACATTAAAATAATATAAGAAATACCAGTTTGCGATATCAAGTAGCATAACAAGCTGTTTTTGTACAGCTAAAAATAACTGGATGCGAATGACACCAGAAGCCAGGCACAGACCTACCTGAAAAATAAGGTGGATAGCACAAAATAAACAAGATTGTCCGCTACATCAGAAGGTATGTTGAATGACACGGTACAACTTATTAAAATGTATCACCGCTCAAGTGTTTCAGTCACAGAAAGACGTCAATAAAACAGCTTACATGTCATTTTTTGATGTGAACATGTCATTTACCTCATACAATCTTCACACTTCATTAGTTAGCTATTAAAATGCCAGAGACACTTATATACTGTTCCTTATTCACACATGTTTAGTTTTTATGAAAACTACCTTCTGTGCAAATTTTGTATGCAAATCAATTTTTACTTGAGTGTGATTATTCTATCTCAATATATAGCAGTTGAATATAATAATTTGGGCGTGTTGTTAATTTTAACATTTAATATTATAGTAATGTACCAAATGAGAGGGTTCCCTGCATAGTTTTCCCAGCAATTCCTTTTCTCTTAAGAAATCCTGACAAGTAGGCCTACCTGAAATATTTACAAACGAATCAATATTGAATCAAACTGTGTATTACCGTAAACCGTGATATTTTCTGAGATGCTATCATACTGCATATCCAGTATGGCTTAAGCATTCAACAGCATAAGAAAATTCAAACCATAAAGCACAAAAGCTCAAGACATTACCACCAGAACAATTCAGTCACAAAACTGCTGTTTTGATCTGTTTTTCTCCCTACAGCTATCATGTGACCTGGAACATATTGCACAAATCACATGGACCATTGTTATGATACATTTATGGTGTCATTTTAGGTGTTGCAGGTTACATTTGATATGAAACATTCTCAAATTTTGTAATTTTTAAAGAAATTTAAACAAATACTGTTTGTGGCGCTTTAATGTGTGGTGACAGATCGCTGTAGCTCCTCGTGAACCGATCATCTCTTCATACTAGTTCATTTAAAGCATCAAATAAACATGAATGAACACCAGAAGGAATGTTGTTTCAGGATACACCACTTTTTTCAAGTTCAAGTCCACAATGTTAATCTACTAACTCCCCGACTGTCGGACATTACGGCGGATTCGGCGTTATGATTGGTTGGAGCGCCAGTCAATCAAACTCCTAGCGAAGGGTCAATTGTATGGAAAAGAGCGACTAGGACAATCTTGAAAATGTCAACTTTTATCTTCCACGGAATAAAGTAAGGGTTGGAACAACATGAGGGTAAGAACATGATGACAGAATTGTCATTTGAATAATAGGTGAATTATTCCTTTAAATCAGTATCCAAAAGTACATTTTAGCACTCCTATGTGTCAGAAAAGATCAAAAGATCACAACACAATCATTTCGCCTCAGTTCTTTCGCTATTGTCTTCAATACTGACAATTTATTGTGTCAACAGGGGATCTCTGGGAGATAGTACCTTCATGTAAAATGAGTTGTCGGGCATATCTCTTTCTCCTCATGAGCTTATTCCCACCTGATTTGATTCCTTTGAGGCTTTATGCCATGTTGTGTTTGTTTGATTTAAACCCTGTTCCAAAATGAATCCAGTTCTTTTGACAAAATATTCATATTTATTAAAATTCAGGAACAATAAAGTCCTGTGTGGCATCTTTAGTAGTCCCCATTCCGACAAATATGCCTACATATTCTGCTAAGATTAAATACAAAGCTGATTGAATTCATGATATAAATAGATCTAAGGAGTGAATGAAAATGACTCTGTATCCTTGAGTGTATCAGTGACATCAGATTTGATTTGCCATATATATGAGTAATGTTTCCCACATGCAAAAGCTCAGTCTTTAAACACAAAGAGCTAAACTGTTTCCCCCCACTAAGAGAGGACTTGCCTGGGCTCTTGCCGTGACAGAATATGAATGATGAGATAATCTAATGGCATCGATATGATGCTATTATAGGCTGCCAGTAACCCAGTCTGAATGTGATTTACATTACAATAACACTTTCTTTTTCCTTGGCCTTATCACATACAAACCAATTTCTCCTGCTCTAATGTATTCATGATTATTGATGTCTATAGTTATTGGTTTATTTATCACCATTTATAATCAAACACACTCTAATATATGCTGTAGGCCTCAGTAGCTCTTGTAAATTTGCCATGTTTGTGTTCCTTTTATACATTTTGCCATTTTGCTGTATACAATTAGACGCATGCTTTTAGTCTGGCAGGCGATAAAACGGATGGGGGAAAAAACACATATCTGAAGACCAGAATGGGGTGGGCTCTTTTAAATCGTGCCAGTAAAAAAGCAAACCCCAAGGGCCTGGATTCAGAATCAAATTCTTCTTAACTGCTATTTTCTTCTTCAGAACAAACTTAAAAATATTTTGTATTCCCAAAAAACATTTCTTAAGAAAGTTCCGATCTTTTTCCTTAAGATTGTTCTAAAGTTAAAACTTAAAAAAAGGAATAGTTCACCCAAAAATGATAATATTTACTCACCCTCAAGTCATCTTAGGTGTATATGACTATCTTCTTTCAGACGAACACAATCAGAGATATATGTAAAAATATCCTGGTGAACCTGTAGTGAACGGGGGTGTATTTTGAAGCCCAAAATAAATACATCCGTCCATCATAAATATAATCCATGCGGCTCCAGGCGGATAATAAAGTCCTTCTGAAATGAAGCAATGGGTTTTTGTAGGAAAAAAGATCCATATTTAAAACTTTAAGAAACAAAACAATACTATAGCTTCCGTCAGACGCCGATTGCGGTGGAAGAGTAACCCCTGACCTGCCGCATGATGTAATGACGAACAAGGAAGCGCAGACGATACAGCAAAACAAAACACTCTTCATGAATTAGAAGTTTAAAATAATCATTTGTAAGAGAAGAAGAGCTTGAGTTTGTTTGTAAGCTTACTCTACTCCTACAATAACCTGTTGAAGTTAGAGTAATGTCCAACTCCCCGAAGGTAAGATTTTGGGTTGTTTCAAGTTTCAAGCATACAACATAACACTAGCTAAACACAGGGCCGGTTCTAGACATTTGGAGGCCCTAGGCAAAATTTATGTTGGAGGCCCCCCCACTCCACACCCTTCCTAATAAAACACTGAAAACAAATTTTATTTCTTACCTTTATAACATCTCTTATTAAAATTTGTATATTTTATTTTTTATATGTTCAAATTAACTAAGGTAATCTCATTTGTATGTTGGGAATGCTATCGTGTGTGTGGTTTTTTTTGTTTGTTTGTTTTGTTTTTTGTAGTAATTTGTTCAGTAATTTATTTACAGTAGCCTAACACACTCTACAGGGCTACAGTAAAATTCAGCAAATGAACATCATTCCTTAATCATATTTTGGACAGGATTTCCCACTCCTATTGATTTATTGCCGTGGCATAAATACCTCAAATATGCGCTATACACTCTTAAAAATAAAGGTTCCAACGGGGAGTTTTTACAGTGATGTCATAAAAGAACCATTTGTGGTTCTCTGTAGAACCTTTCAGTGAACAGTTCTTAATGGAACCCATTTAGTTTTTCTTAGTGTGAAGAACATTCTAAAAGAATCTAAAGAAACTTTGTTTTCCCACAGTAAAGAACCTGCTATGGAAAGGTTCCATGGATTTTAAGGGTCTTTATGTAACCACAGATGACCCTTTATTTTTAAGAGTGTATCAGTCTACACAAATCAACAGCAAGTGAAAGTGACAGAGACAAACTACTGAGCAGAAATACTTAATTACTTCATACGCTTATTTTTTTCATTAAATATAACAACAATATTAATGTTTTGAAAACTGAAAATAAGTATTATGTTAGAGCAGTAATGTAAACAGCAGAATTTAAAAGATACAGAGGTACTTTTTTGAAACATTAAAAAAAATACTCTAGTGCTGAAATATTCCAGCTTTTTGACTTTGAATACGAACTTTGCTTGTACTTCAGTATCTTGCTAGTCGGCTCCTGATGCGATATCATTCATTGTCTGCACAAATTCAAATTGTTTAACAGTCTGAACGCGTCGGCGGCGCTCAATCGCGCTCTTTTAAACTCATAAACCGGAAAATGATCCATTCAGAAATGACGGCGATCGACAGAACACTTTTATTTTTAGAATACATTACAATCAGTCCAAACGAGATAATGACAACTCGCACATACAATCATTAATACCTCAATATTTCATAAAAATATATCGTCAATTTTGAGTTCATGGTGTCTTAAGGAATTTATAGGAACTTTCTTACAAACATTTTCGTGAATCCGGCCCCAGAACATTCTAGCAACCACCTGGCTGCATAGCAGCAAATAAAATACAGAACCATACATAAAATCTAGATATATAAATAAAAAAAAATTCTAGTCTAGTTAAAATAGTTTCTAATGTTTTCTAGTGGTTCAGTGTTTGACATTTTTATGTCGTCTTACCAATATCACATATTAAAGTATGATTTCTCGCAGTGCGTGTTCTTGTCTGGGTAAATCGGTATGTGTTTGAGTAATGGTGTGCGTATGCACAATCAGAGTGGACAGTGACTTTGCGAGTCCAGTGCAGACAGACAGCGATTGTCTTGCACTGGGAACACTGTGCTCTATTGTAACCTGCCGGGACCAGGGAGCAGAGAACCAGGATACAAAGAAAATTAGTGTACTTCCAGCTCGGAGATATCACCACACTGGCTTCTCTCAAACAGCTATACATGGATAATAAGGGCTCCTCCCATGTACCACAACAGAGAGAAATGTGCCACACCACTGATGACCTCAAAGTCATTCAACCACAGGCACAGTGCCAGTGAACTCTTGCTCAGTGCTGGATGAGGTGAGAGGTCCTATTATACTCATTTACATGTTCATATATTTGGTTTATGTGGTCTACTAGAATACGTTTACATCATTTAATGTTAAAAAAACAACAACAAATTCTTATTTTTATAATTTACATTGTTGCAGCACCTCTTTTCACCCTCTGTCTGAATGCTCTGTTCTAATTTCTTTAAAACCAGCCTTCCAAAAGCACAGTCTGCTCTGATTGGTCAGCCGGCCCAGTCTGTTGTGATTGGTCCAAGGACAGGACATGGCAACAACACACGACAACGTTCCTGAAAGACTATAATAGATGTGTTTCAGGGAGTTCAGAAACAGTGCACACTGATATAGAGAATAACTTCATTCATATCATTAGTAATTGTAAGTATTTGTATGTATAATGTGTGGTTCTAGTCTTTTTGGGACTTTTACATAGACACCGAAACAAACAGACTGACATCATCTAAAACATAAGCACTACAGATATAGCATAAATAATTTTAGAGATGTAGAAATGCTTTAACTTTATCGCATTTCATCAATGAGAATAATTAAATATTTTTGCTTAATTTGACATTCTAACAGTGTCATTCTGTTGTTTGTGATTTCTGCAATATATTTGTGAAGGATTCCATTACTTTAAGTAAGCTCTGTGTGAGGAAAAGGCTGTAATTTTACTCTTTATGCACCGATAATCAACCATCTGTCATCATACTCAAATAAAGCTTTCATTAAACATTCATAAATTGCTGCCTCAAGCATTACGACACAGGTTTGATGTTTCTTGTGTCCCGTGACATGCTAAACTTTGTATTAATCTTTCTGAATGAGAGGTGACTACATACGTGTACATTTTAGATGCTGTCAATACATCCATTTTGTGTTTCAGTGTATACCCAAAGGTACAAAAATGTATGTTAAAACATTACTTACAGATACCGAATACTAATGAGATCAAGCTGAGCTGTAAAAGTAATATCACTAATAGTTTTCTTAACCTAAATGGCTTCTTGCAACTGGCTGCAGGTTTTATAGCAAAATTTAAAGTCAATATTAAAAAGTGCTTAAAGTACATTTAACTTACAAAACTATGCAGGTTAGAACTTGTTTTATCCAATGGGTTCCGAATTTCCAAGTTGCCAGGGTGTTGCTAGGTGCCTACTACTAGTGCTTACTACTACTATTATATTTTGGTCTTGTGACGAGCAGGGCGGGCGAGAGCCATGAGGGAACGGCGTGAGGCCGGTGACATGATTGATAATGAGCGTCAGCTGCGCACTGCACCGGTCTCGTATCTCTCACGGAAGACCTCAGGAAGCATAAAAGAGGAGCGACGACAGTGAAGGACGAGAGAGGACCAGGCCTGGATCTTATGTAGTGTTTTATTATGCTTGTGTGGGCGGCAGTCGCCGTGAGGAACTGCCGCCCTTTTACTTTCGTTTTTTTTTGTTTATTTGGAGTTTATTAAAATTACGTTGAATGTTCACTGGTTCATGCCTCCTTCTTTTTATATTATTTCTTCAATGAGAATAAATAAATATGATTAAATGTCATCAAATTCATTTGACATTCTAACAGTGTCATTCAGTTTGCACAAAGTTTTCTAGTACCATTTTCAACTCGTTTTGAAGAATTCCATTTTTTTTAAGTCAAAAAAGCCCACCATTTTTTATATTTTGGCCTCTAGATACGTCTCAGTAGGATTCCATCAGTTGGATTTTTTCACCCATTGTATTGACCACCATGTGAAAAAATCATTTATATGCAACAAATATCAGTTTATAATCAGTTAATATCAGACTGATTTTCTTAATTTGCTTAACAGGACACTTTTAGCTATATGAACGCTTGAATCAGAAGACTTTTTCAATCAGAATGAAAAATACCTTGCGCACATGCGCAGTGCCTTGATGTGTATGTTTAAATGTGTCTTATGAACTAGGAAATTGAATATGTACTACACAATTGCTAAAATAAGCTTTGCTTGAGGAAACTCCAGTGACATTTTTCAGTGGCTTTCTCTGTTTCTCTCACACATTGTACGTGTGCTGAAGTTTTGTTTGGAACAGATGTAATGCACATGCAAATTAATAAGTGAATTGGACTGCAAATAGAACTTTCAGAATCTAAAATCAGATTGGATTTATTCAGCCTGAAGTTATCGCCTGTAAAAAAAAAAAAAAGCCTATTCATGTCCCTTTCACAAGCAATGCTGAATGATTCACATGCTATAGTTGCCTTTTGTTGTTTATTGAAATCTCCAGGCATAACTATGAGTAATAATAATGATTATGCTTGTCTATATGCTTTCCCCATCCTTAAAGCTGCCACACTGATCCCTGACCTGCTCCTCCTGCATACGTCCACAGTATTGGGCCAGATTTGAGAGCAGAGGGATGAAGCAGCCCTCTTTTGTTTACACTGCAGCAGACTCTCTATTCATGTCTTTCAGAGCGAACGTCCGCTGTTAGTAAAGCAGACAATACTGTATGTCTGCAGAATGCCCTGACTGCCTAAAAGAGGAGCTACTGCTGGACTAACCCAAAGCATTTATGAAATAGTGCGCAAAAACTGCCTCAGGTTTTTATACTGTATGTGGAACCAAGTAAACAGCCATAATTTTTCTTGATGTCTTAAATGCATGATACAGCATGAGCTTTAGGCCATATTAGGACAGGTTACACTTTATTTCAGTAGTCCATTTTAGGTATTCCACCAACTATAACAATTTTGCAACTACATGGCAATTAACACTCATTATTAGTATTAGTATTGATTAGGTCATGGTTCGGGTTAGTAGAATAAGTTGACATGTAATTGCAAAGTTACTTCTAGTCAGTAGAATGTCTGTTGGGAGCATCACAATAAAGTGTTAGCAGATACTCTAATGACTGCTAGTTGAAATGCAGCTACAAAGTTACTTATAGTTGGTATAGACTATCGAAATGAAGTGTTACAAGGACACACAGGATGTAGCTTCATTATGAAGTAACCTGCAAGGAAAATACTAATTATACTTGTTAGAAATGATTAAAATCAAATGTTCCATCATTTTCATTGTGTGCTTTGCGTTGAAAATAAAGTGCGATATTTAGCAAAAATAATTTATTGCTTCTAAAGACGAATAAAAACAAAAATGAGATTTAAGAACATAGAGATTAAAAAAAAAAGTACATAATAAAATTCATTTAAATTGCTAGTAAATTTTGCAAATAATTACAAATGGCAAATAGCCCATTAAATTACAAGTAAAGCCTTGAAGTAGAAAGACAAATTGAATTTTCTTGTAAAACGTACTCCAATAATCTTTGTTATATTAACAAATTTGAAAAAAAGGTAACGGTTTAGTATGGGCAACAATTCTCACTTTTAACTAGTTGTTTATTAGCTTGCATATTGGTTGTTTATTAGTATTATAAAGCACATATTAATGCCTTACTCTGCATGACAATATTCTACATTCCTAAATCCTACCGAATACCTAAACTTAAACGCTATAACAACTACCTTATTAGCCATTAATAAGTAGTAAATTAAGAGTTTGAGGCAAAAGTCATAGTTATTAATGCATATATGTGTTCCCCATACCAAAGTGCTACCGAAGAAAAACAAATCATTTTTCTAGTCGTTGGAGTGTGTCAAGACTTGAAATTAAAATCTGGCTTTTGATCTCTTGGCAAATCTGAGCACAGCATTTGATTTCTTCTGAAACAGGGACACTACAGTCATTTGTGTGTGTGTTTAAACATGTTAATTTCCCTCATTCTCCTCCTGTCCTATTACTATACTTCCAGACTCAGTGTTGGAGCGACTGCACAGGTGCAGCGGAGCAGAGAGAATGGGCTCTTTTCCGCTCTCCTCGCATTCCCGGCCTAATCCCAGTAATGTGGTATTCCCACTACCACACTCCCTTCCCATCTCATCCCATCCTGCAAGACAGAAGTTAGTCAGGACCACGAGGAATGGAAAACATTATGTCTCCAGCGATGGGGCAAGATGACTCAGAGAAGACATCATTCTTTTTAAGTGGACGACGGTCATCCATCTATTTCATGCTTGTAAGATTTTCCAAACACAAACAGCGCAAGAAATGTAGGCTGCTGTGTGTATAAGTTTTCTTGCAGCTGTGTCTAATCAAGCATCATCTTACAGGTCATGTAGACCATTAGCCGAGCCGTAAATAGCCACATTTGTTAAAATTGTCAATGATTTAATCTGCATTCTGATATACAGGGTCACTACACAGTGTTCACGGCTCCCTACACACTGAGTAAGGGGTATCTGTGTAGAAATTCATCTCACCCTGAAAATATGTGGACATCTGGAATGTCCTGCAACATCATTAAACAAATATTAGGGGCTTCCAATTCGATTACATCACATAGGCCTACTTCTGCATTTAATAGTTTCATCTGTGTACAATACATCCATGTTTTATGGAAGCCCGTTTCAGCCACTGAAAAAAAAAAATAAAAAAGATTTTTGCGACTTCTTTTTAACTCGCAATTGTGACATTATAACTCGCAATTGCAGGTTTGTATCTCACAATTCTGTGAAAAAAAGTCAGAATAGTGAGATATAAACTCGCAATTGCGAGTTATAAAGTCAGAATTGCGATATATAAAGTGAATGATATAAACTCGCAATTGTGAAAAAAAATTAAGAATTGTGAGAAAGAAAGTCACAATTGCGACTTTATACCTCGCAATTCTTACTTTATAACTCGCAATTGTGAGTTTATATCAAGCACATTTTGAAATGGGGTTCCATAATGTTTTTATTTAACAATACATGTTAACACTAGTGAGGTTCAATTCATTGACATTAAAGCTAGCAGTATGTAATGTTTTTGGTAAAAAATAAATTCAGTTATTGAGAAAGTACACAAGACATTAGTGTTCAAAACAGACTCCATACCTTACCACAACAGTAAGCATGTGCTGAGGAGGCAGCTGCTTGGAAAGACGGTACCTCTATCAAATAAGATTCTCTGGTCTGATGAGAACTTTTTGGCCTTAATTTTAAGCGGTGTGTGTGGAGAAAACCAGGCACTGCTCATCACCAGTCCAATACAGTCCCAACAGTGAAGCATGGTGGTGGCAGCATCATGCTGTGGGGGTGTTTTTCAGCTGCAGGGACAGGACGACTGGTTGCAATCGAGGGAAAGATGAATGCGGCCAAGTACAGGGATATCCTGGACGAAAACCTTCTCCAGAGTGCTCAGGACCTCAGACTGGGCCGAAGGTTTACCTTCCAACAAGACAATGACCCTAAGCACACAGCTAAAATAACGAAGGAGTGGCTTCACAACAACTCCGTGACTGTTCTTGAATGGCCCAGACAGAGCCCTGACTTAAACCCAATTGAGCATCTCTGGAGAGACCTAAAAATGGCTGTCCACCAACGTTTACCATCCAACCTGATCCAGGTGTGAAAAACTTGTTGTATATTTCCCAAAAAGACTCATGGCTGAATTAGATCAAAAGGATGCTATTCTAAATACTGAGCAAAGGGTCTGAATACTTAGGACCATGTGAAATTTCAGTTTTTCTTTTTTAATAAATCTGCAAAAATGTCAAGAATTCTGTGTTTTTCTGTCGATATGGGGTGCTGTGTGTACATTAACGAGCAAAAAAAATGAACTTAAATGATTTTAGCAAATGGCTGCAAAATAACAAAGAATGAAAAATGTAAGGGGGTCTGAATACTTGAATACTGAATACTTTCCGTACCCACTGTATGTATCGGTGGTCTTCTTTATAATATGTGACTCCAGTATCGCTAGCAAAGCATCAAACTGAGACACTGATATCCTGAAGTTAACTTTTAATCACTCAGGATAATCCCGGACCTCGCTGATAAAGGAAGTGAAGCTCTCCTTCCTCTTTATGCAATCTCAGGATTGGATGGACCCAATATTTCCTCTTTCTTTTTGTCTTTTTAAGAAAAGAGAGGACAAAGAAATTATCCTCACTGCTTGAAGACTCCATTTTGTATTGTTTTGAGAATGAATATGCATCGGACTCAGTGTGCAAGGTTTCTGTGTGTGATCAATTTTTAGGATGCCAAATATGAATAAACTCATACAAAACTTTTGGACTCTTGGACTTTTGCGTGCAAAGACCTTAACTCTTATCTTTATAACCAAAGCAAATATTCAAGTTCTTTCCACTGTTATCATGGGAAAAAATCAAGTGAACGTGCTGGCGTGTTCATCGTCCAGAGTTAAACTTGTCGTCTAGATGGCTGCTTTTAATTTAGAAAGATCTAAACTTCAATCATCATTGAAATCTGGGGAATCATCTATTGTCAAAATCAAGAAACCTCAAACTGTGGAGAGCCTGCAGTCAATAAGGGAAAGCGACAGAGCCTGTGCTAAAATGGGAGTGACCCACTAGTACCCACTAGTAATGTCTCAAGTGTTACAAATCTTTCAGAAGCAATTACTATCCAAAACTTTTCAAAAGCTTACAATGACTTCAGTCATTACTAGAGAGTTACTATGCTTTTCACTTTAGAATAATGATCCAAATAATTTTTAATTTAGTAATCGATTAGTAGATTGTACTTGAGTCATTACTAGTATAGGTTACCATCATTTTTACTTTAGAATTCATTATACATTGTACATTACTCTCATTAATTATGAACTTGTATGTAGTAGTTCTTAGTAGTACCCTGGGAGGTATAAAAAAATTGTATATTAATTAGCTAGTAGTAAACCTCATTCAACGGAGCAATTTTACTTACTAATTCGTTAATCAGTTTCTTGTTAGTTAATGATAGCGCTGGGAAAATATATAGATTCGCGATACAATGAATTTGGTTCGATCCTGATATTTTCTCTCTTGAATCGATTAGTTTTAAAAGCAGATGGCGCTCTAGGCTAATTTTTAACCGCACACTCAAACGCTCACGAAGAAGAATGCTGGACAGAGATTGTACATTCGGATGAGTCATGTAAGTGGTTAAATATACTTGTACCTCAGCTCAGGATGCTTTTATGATGTGAGATTAATGTATACAGCTCACTGTGAACAACCTTGTAATTGCTTCAACCTTTTCAAACTTTATGTATGATTTTTTTTTAGGTTTAAGTTGTGCGTGTAAAGGAACTTGAAGCAAGCAGAGTACAGGTGTTACTAAAGCACATAGTGCCATCTGCCATTAAAAACTAAGCTCAGAATCGTTTCGAGAAAGTATCAAAATCACTCTATATTCTTTGTATCAAGAATAGATGTATGTTCCAGTCCTAGTCAAAAGTAGTTACTAGAAGTGTTGGGGAAAGTTACTTTTAAAAGTAATGCTTTACAATATTGCGTTACTCCCTAAAAAAGTAACTAATTGCGTTACTTAGTTACTTTTTATAAAAAGTAATCCATTATATTACTTTTGCGTTATTTTTTCTCACCACGGCTGGGCTTGCTTGTTTGTTTTTTAATAATAACAAAAAAAAGTTAGATTCTTAGCAAATGTTTTTTGGCCTCAGGCTGAAGGAAATGCACATTTACGCCTGTACAGTAGAGGGCGCTGTTGAAAATAACCTTTCAGCTCTGCTGCCATTCTGGATTAAAGAAGAATAGAATACAGGATAAGTTCAACACTCTTATTTCTAAATCTTGTTGAATTAGACAACTGAAGGTCAGTAGCAAAGACATTGGTTAATAAAGTGAGATTAAATACATAAAGTATATTTGAATAATTTAATACACTTAATTATTATAGGTTTTCATAAAATTCTGAGATTGCATTTCACTGTTCATTTTGAGGAATACTTAATTTCCGTGCAAATTGAGATGAGTAAATGCACATTAAGTCAAAAACTACAATAATCATCATGTTCACACAGCGACACAACACCTCTGACCTTTATTTCTCTCACCATGAGGACAGGAGAGCCATCAGTCAATAAATGTGAACTGGCGTTACTTATTTGACAAACGTAGATATTTTGTTGTAAATTGAAAAAGTAATGCGTTACATTACTAGTTACTTGAAAAAGTAATCTGATTACTCCCAACACTGGTTACTACAATGTTAATATGATGTCACTCATTAGTTCTTGGGTAGCTTTTCATTAATGACAGAACAGTATTCTAAAGTGTTAGAGTTCTCCATTGACTTTTGGATTATGGTGAGAAAAAATGAAGTTTGCGTCATGTCTAGGAAAACTAAATTAATTAGATGTTAGACGTAATTTGGTAGTAAAACATTAAGTGTTGCACATTTTATTGGTGCAGAGACTGCTATTGGTGTTTTTTTTTTTAATAAAGCACAACCATCACGCAGTGATTAAGTGTGTCCCACTGAGTAAACAAGAATCTTAAAACACTTGAGATCTTCACGCCCACTTGAACTCTATTTGGACAGGCCCTGTGTTTAAGCAATCTTTGTGTAGTATTTCCAGTTAACCTGTACATCAAGCGTTATTTTTCAAGACATGAAAAAGCTTAGTAAAATCATGAGTTGAAGGAAAAAAAAAAAATCTTGAACTTATTTTAGACTTTTAACTAAAAACTCCTCGATTTCAGAATGACGGAACAGAAGTGAACATCTCTGCAGCACTCTACTCCTGTTTGTAATACATAGACATTTTACAGACAAATTAATATGTCCGAAAAGCTTTACAGGACACTATACCATTTCTTCCCACTAACAAGGAGCATGTCGTCCCATCATTAGGCTGAGGTTGTGTAGCTGTGCAGGACCTAAAGCAAAGAGTTGCTTTGTAGAGCTTATGTGTTGTGTCTTTATCCCACACCAACATCTGCACAGAATGTTCTGGCTGAAGGAGGAGGAAGACACTGACTGGGTGGGACAGTGCAGCTGCTCAAAGGCTCTGGCAGGGTCTGATACTGCCTATAGAGCCCAAAGGATTGAGCAGAATGCTGGGGTGTGGGCTTGAGCAAAAGCTCTGTTCGGTCTAATTGGTCTGGGTGTGATTACGTAGCTGTCATGCTGCCGAGAGGGCTGTGGTCTGGGCCTGGATGTCAAAGGGAGAACGGGTCAGCTCTGCAGCTCTGCAGCAGTGGGAGCTTGAGACCAACTGGAATGCACATCTTGAGTCAAAGTTGGAAATCTGGACTATGCAGTGCAAATCCTAAAATCCCACGCAGGGTTTCACTGAATATCAAATAGTGAATATTCAGTTCTTCAGTTCATTTTCTGTTTGAAAACAAATTTATTTCCCATTGATCTTTTGTGTACATTTAGAGGCTACATTTTACTGCAAGATCCAATTTAAGATGAAAAATGTCTTTACGCACCTTTAAAAAAACTACAATTTTTCCCTTAATAAACATAATTTACTGGTTATAGTTAGTAAGGTAGTTGTTGTAACATTTAAGTTTAGGTATTGGGTAGGATTAAGGGATGTAGAATAAGGTCATGAAGAATAAGGAGTAAATAAGAGCTTTATAATAATGCATGCTAATAAACAACTAGTTAAAAGTGAGAATCGTTCCCCATACTATAGTGTTGCCTAAAATACAATATAGTGAACAAAAAAAACAAAACAAAAAAAAACACTATTTAATAAGACCCATGCAACACGATAGCTTATGTGAGGAACAGATCAAAACTACACTGGTTTATTAATCAGGTACATTTCTCCAACTTTTTTCAATACAATATATGTTTGCCTACAGCTGGACACAGCAAAAATTTAAGGGACACAGCACAGGAGTTTTTTTCAAAGGATTCCAAGGCTTCCTCTTCACAGCACATTTACGATGTCTCCCTTATTTAACCCAGCTGAATTAACTCATCGAATCATTAGTAGAGAAATGCATGACCTTAGATGGGTTTGTCCCATAAGGGAGTCATCCAAGTTGACCATTATTGGAGAGGCTGCAGGAAAGGTTTGAAAACCATTGCTGTATTGACTGTTGTTTGATTTGTTTTTCCCACAACATCTACATCAGCGTCATGCTTTCTCTTGCCATTACGGCAGTGGTTCACAATCCTGGTCCTGGGATCAGATCATCAGCCACTGTGTTCCAATTGAATTTAAAGTTCACTAATTCTCGGACATGCGCTACACCACTGCCTGCAACGTCATCACACACAGACTCCAATACCGCTTATTACAGAAGTTTAAGGTATGGTATAATATACTTCTGTTAATAAATACAATAAACACTACTTTCGTTTAGTCAAGTCAAGTCAAGTCATCTTTATTTATATAGCGCTTTTTACAATGCAAATTGTGGCAAAGCAGCTTTACATTAATAAGAAAATGGTGTCATTGTGCAGCTTATTCTATATATTATTGATTCATTCCGTTGCAAAGATCAATAGTTATTAGTCTAGGTAATTTAGGTATAGCAGCACTGGAGAAAACAGTGACGTAATCGTCCGGCTCAGATCAGTTCGCATACAACGGCGCCAATACAGGCATATCAAAAACACTGCTGAATATCAAGCAAGTGTCCCCAACTTAAGCAAGCCAAAGGCAACAGCGGCAAGGAACCAAAACTCCAACAAATGGAGAAAAAAACCTTGGGAGAAACCAGGCTTAGTTGGGGGGCCAGTTCTCCTCTGGCCAACAGTGAACACTTGTCCGATACTCAGGCAGAGTTACAGGTCATTAAACTGATTTGGAATCGCAACAGTCAAAATATTTAATCTAGTTCCATCTAATTTAAGATCTTTTTGATCACGCCGGTATGGGACGGTTTGTTGGGATATGTGCCGCTGGCTGATGAGTCGGTAGGGTCTTCACAAAGGATGAGCTCGTTCACACGGTCTCCGCCGACACCACAGGGCCACACTGCTGCCGCACACAGGCACAGGTTCCCCGTCCGACCCGGACACAGCCCGGATCCAGCCAATCATGTTAATTGGTAAACCTCGGGATAAGCAGAGAGACAAAAAATTAGCGTAGACGCCATTCTTCTTCCGATGTAACGAGTACATCTGGTGTTATAGGAAGTGTTCCCGGTTCCGGCTGACCTGATCTATGCAGCCTAACAATCCTTTAACGGATATGAGGACAAAAGTTTATAGTGCGTCATGTGTATGCCAGGTTAAATAGATGCGTTTTTAGTCTAGATTTAAACTGACAAAGTGTGTTTAGTATGCATGTGTAGCCTATATATTAAATCCAAGTACATTCATATAAATATTAAGTTGTTATTTTAAATTTAATATAATGTTTAAAAGTGCTAAACTGTGTGATTAATGTCTGTTGTGATGTTTGATGTGAAAATAAATGTAATTTAGATGTTTTTTAAATCTTATTTAACTGTAATCATGAGATTTGCACTAGTAGGCCTAAATCTCATGCCTCATATCTGCGAACAACCACACACAAACCACACATGGGCCTAAATAAACTCAATAAAAATCCTGAAGCCCCAACGTTTTTTTTTTTTACTGCCTTTATTTGATTCTAACTTCTTTTACCATCTTTATTTGATTCTAACTTCATTTACCGCCTTTACTTTACTCTAACTACTTCAAGTCCTGGAGTACATATATATTGTATGTTGACCCTCTCTGACACTGTTGTCTCAGCTTATTACACGAGGCTTTATATGTTAGCATGTGATAAAAAGACTCCAGAATAAAACAAAATTAAAAGATTTTTCGCTTTCAAGGACAAAAAAGTCTTGCTTTTTACACATTGTCCTTTTTAAAAAGATGTTTTTATTGCTGCACAATTCACAACATTTTTAAAGGCTGTTCATCCCTTTGAAAACCACTAGCCTGAATGCGAGTATGAATGACCTCCACACAAGACAGTTAATGTATAATGTCACTTACTTGACGAGCCATTGTTCCCCAAGGTTGAGGCATAGTTGGGCTGATACGGAGGATGACCTTACTTGGTTCATGAATCCATGGGTGGGTGAAATACTGGAAGTGAAGTGGCTATTTGTGGACGGCTGTCCATGGACGCATGCTGCCAATACAGAGCTAGAGCGTCCTTGTCAAGGCGAGCCAGGTGTGAATAGCCCGAGAAAGCTGATGGCCCTGTTGGGGACTTATTGAAAAGACCAGGCTAGCATGAATTCCCTTTCGAGTTCAGAATGGTTAGTGCTGGTTTGGTGAGGCTCTGTCTGATCTTTCTGGTGAAGCCAAGGTTGTCAGCATATCCAAGACTGTGTGATCCGTGAGACATTTTGTAGGCTGATGTTGAAGATGATCCGACTCTGTCTTCAGACCTAAAAGTGAATGACATATGCATTTGAGATATTACAAAACATGTCATAATTACTTCTTATGAATTATGCTGAGTTCTAGCTTAGTCATTTCAAGTAGAAATGATAACAGTCAGAGCAAGAATGATTCATTAAGACTTAGACGATGTTGCTCTTTTCGAAGTACAAAACACACAAAAAGCATTTCAAATAACCGTTGCTATGAGTCAAATCAGCTTCATTCATGTGCTCTGAATCACTGTAGGAATTATACTGTCATAAACCTGCCAGCTATTATAATGCAGATATACACAGACTCCGAGGGATGGCTTCCAATAACAGAGCATTGTTTGGCTTTGAACAGACTACCGGCTCTACCCGTCGAGGCTAATTAGCACAGCGATTCCACATGCTAGCCCACCGACAAGCTATGGAGATGATATTTAAATACCTGGAGGTGAGTGTATAGATGTTCATTTACAGAGGGGTGATAAAATCATGACCCGTGGATGAATCAGAACCAGTTCTGATGTTTTCCCCTCGTTGTGGGAGTGGAGCATGCCAATTTGCAGTGTTGACGGCAGTCAGGCTCCTCTTAATGGCTAATGGAGGTGCCTGACAACCATTTACCGAACAACAGCTTTGCGTGCTGATTAAAACTCGGTTTGGAGACGTGTTTCACAGTAGCCCTAAATTATAGCGGGAACATGTCTGGAATGCTCATGCAAAAGAACAATGCGAGCAGGTGTCAGTGGATTATATAATATAGCTTGAGACCAGAAACATGGATAACAGAAGCAACTAAACACAGAGAGATTATAAGATAAAAAAAAAAAAATGTTAAAAATACAATGTGGCAAGTCATGTTGGTTTCGAAAAACTTTTATTCCATTTTCAAGAGAAGTTTCAAATTAATGTCATTTGATGGAACCAATAGCTTATTTTCCTCACATCATTGAGTACAAACCTTTATTATTATTAAATATATATATAATAAAGCTATTCAGAAAGCTGAAACCTAATATATTTATGAATTAAAAGTGAATGATATTTGTAAAAATAAATAAATAATCCTTACTTCGGTGAGACCACATTATTTTGTTAAATACACTTTATAATTAAAAAATAAACATACAATTGTTTTTTTTTATGAAACAGTGGTTTATGAACTAATAACAATTCTCTCTTTAAATGATTTAAATTTTAATTAGCATTTTCTTGAGGATAAAAAATCTGCTAATGCTCTAAACAGGGAGCCCTTCCTTAAACAATACTATATTAAAGGTTACAATTAACTATTAAACTATTAAATTCAGTTGCTATTTATTTTTAGATATAATGATCAACAGTCAAATAAATAATAAATATATATAAATAAATAAATAACGTGTAAATTGCTCATAAGGTTTTGCATCAAAAACCTGATCAAGTCAATGCAACTTAAATAATTTTATTCATTGCATGCAGGGTTAACGGAGTTACATTATATAATATACACATAGTAATATAACTATGTGTAACATATAATTTGTATTGTTAAATAAAACAGAAAAGTAAGTAAATGAAAGCGATCAGGTTGTCATGTAAGATCAACGGCGCTGCAAATGTGTCTATTCACAACGTGATTTTACAGCGTTGAGTATTGTAACCAATCACAGGGATTTCTGTTGAACACAATGACCAATCAGAGGTGTTTAACTTACGTTTACCGGTTGTCCTGACCAGCCGGTATAAACGGTTTATTTTTTTGTGTTTGTTTGTTTTAGCGGTTGTAACAACAACACAAAGTATGGCATTGACAATCTCAGGTAATGTTTACGTGCTTTATTTAATGTTAAAACCGTGTAACTTTGAATATCATTTAGTGCCCCTAGCTTTGAAGCCAAAAGCAACAATGGATAATTCTCCTTAGATCTTAAAATGAAACAAATGGAAGCTAGAACGTTCAAACTCTGAATAAACAAGTGTATTCTATGACAAGAATTGTTTTAGTAGCTCAGTACGTATTTTTAATAATGTTCAAACGGTGTAATATTTGTAAATTTGATTATTTACTTATCCATTTCCTCGCGAGTGTCGTCAAGTCTCTGGTGCAGTGCGGTGACAGCCCGCCCACACTCTGCTCTGATTGGCTGTGGTTTTTGGTTGATTGACTTTTAGTTTGAAAGAAAGTGGGACTGTCTTTTTTTTTTTTTTTTTTTAATGCCTACATAATATTTTTTAATAATATTTTTTTTTATTAAATGCTTGGAAAAAATAAGAACAAACAACAGAACAAACAAGCAAAAAAACAGTAACAACAATTGTCATCAATATAGAAAGTGGGACTGTCACATAGAGGGAGTAAGATTGGATGACATCATTAGGGTGTGCCATACCCTCGCTTTTGGTGAAATGACGCCACTGGTAACTATCATAACTTGTTTTCAAGACAAATTTATTTAGACATATATTAAATAATTAAGACATTACTAACAGATTAAGTAAATTTAATCAATATATAAGCTGAGTATCAGACAGAACGTGTTTTTCAGGTCTGAAAACGCAAGGCGCACTGCACTGCCTTTTTTTGTTGATTGCCAGTTATTTATGTTGCTAGGCAACCACTGTCAGTGTAGTGCGAGCGCTCTTTGGTTTGCTGTTAAACTGTCGTATTAGCAGAAACTTAAAAAAAAGGGCTTTGCAGTGTCCAAAGAACTTTAAACATCAGCACGACAGAAAGCCTGTCTCTCCATTCAGTCGATAGGACAATGGAAAAAAACGCGAATGACGTCAGGCGATTTTCTGCTCAGAGTTGCTTTTTTTTTCATCTTCAGGCGCTCCAATCGCTTCTGCAAAAACGCGAGACCCAGCAGGCGGTTAAAACGCGAGGTGCCCGGGACGCATAAACTGCGCACAGAACGCTCACTACCATGGAAAACTGTCCTGTCTGATCGGGGCCATAGTGTATATATTTAGTAAAATGTTCATTTCTCTAGTGAACTAACATGCTGTGGACACTAAATGACTCGCCTGATGTAAATCTAATGCTATGTAAGATATTATTATTTAGCTGTTTATTCTTATGTTTATCTTTCCACAGTTGAAACACTGTTTGAGAGATTATAAACATACGTATGCATAGATTGTCTGCTCTTCTTCTGTGCTTTTTCCTGTTGTGGCAGTTAGCAATAGATGCATTACCACGAGCGCCTCCTTCTGGACTGGAGTGTGGATAGCCTGTGAAATCACATTCGCATACTGTATAGTAGGTACTACATGATGATTTATTAACAAAGTTCAGGAGGAACACATTCAAATGATCTAACTAATCATCACATCACTCCAACCAGAAGTCATTAATCAGCAATCGACATGTCCGCCCAATCAACATGAGCGCAGACCTATATATATTGACGCAGTTGACTCACCTATGCTTTTGGACAGTTTCAGCATCCCTCCACCACCCCGTCCCCTCACACTTGCCTGGTTACTTCCTAAACCAGAATACGGGGGGAGTACTCTGGGCTCGGGCCAAATACCGAGCTCGGAGCTCTCTCCTCGGACAGCACGCTAAATATACACACTAACTCTATCTGATTATTTGTAAGTTTGAACTCGTGAAATTTGGTTTGAAACTTACTTCATGAAGTGTTCTATATAGAGGGTGTGCGTGTGACATCACCGTCGGCAGTGGCAGCATTGGTTTTCAGCGCGAATGCCGCTAAAAACACATTCAAAGTGGGAAAGAGCTTTGCGATTGACTGTACAAATAGATCTGACAAGAAATCTGGGGTATATTTTTACAGACTGCCGAAAGCTACAAAAAAGAGGATCGATGCAATTCACAGAAACATGGATTTGCAGTTATCATTTTGGGGTAAAATCATACCCTATATATTGTATTGTTATATATTGTGTTGACAACTCAACAATTAAATTTTTATCGTCTTATATTCTGCATAATTGGCTGACAAAAACTATACAAGTTTTAGGACTGAATGATATATATAACATTGACATAAGTGATCACTCCGATTTAGACCAACCTATATTGTATTTATATGAAGCGTTCACAGGTAGATTTGCTTTATGTATTTCCCCAAGCGTCGAAATCATATATAAATGTCAGGAAACACGATTCCTGGCTGCATGTCAATATCCATGGATTAGGTTTCTTTGACATGTTATAAGGAACACTATATCGAGCCCAACCTTTAGTGTAATCGTTTGTTTTCCTCGTGTTTTCGCAGTTTTCCCTATTAAATCCAGTCAAGCAGCAGCACTTTTGCCACTCAGTCCAGCTAAGGGAGCGTGTTGCAGTGGGGAAGTGACGTCAATGCATACCCTCTATAGTCTGAATATGGGTAGTAAGAAATACATTTGGACGTACTAAATCCGCAATGTTGTCCCTGTCGGTGTCACTACACCACCATTAACAAATCCTTTCCCGTGTCCTCATGGGATAGTAAAGTGTCCACAGAATGCTCACTTCAGAATCTCGGCAGAAGTCATCCAGGTACTATTCATCTACTGTTTCTCAAATACTATATAGTAGGCAAGTATTCAATTTCGAACACACCCCAAGATTCTCCTCAAACTGTTTCTCCGCCTGTAATCGGCAAAAAGGAGAAACCTAGCCACAGAAGTAAAGCATGTTATGAAGTCCAGTTATATTTGCGACGGAACACGGCAATGCACAAAATCGATAACATAACACTGGTAACATTAGCTAATGTCTAATCTTGTGTAGAGCATGTTTTGGGCCAGAAGGATTTTGTGAAACCTTCTCTTGAAAAGGCCTTAAGATATAGTGTAACTCATGTCTCTTCTCCTCCTGGACCAGTAGACCTTGGAGATTTGCAAAACGAGAAGAAATGTGCAGATGAAAACCACCCACAGTACCAAACCCCAGGGAAAACCCCGACTGTGCTAGACAATACTGATCATGGAGTTCAAGGCAGCTTTTCTTTCAAATTTTACTTCAAACAGGTGGCTTCTCCCAAAAGACCATCTATTTATGAAATCTCATTATCCACACATGTACACACACACACACACGCACACACACATAAACAAACATGTACGAGTATGCATGCAGGCACACACAGACAATTACTAAACAACAGGTAACAAATCAAACATCAATCTCTGCACAAAGTGACAGAATAATGTAGTCAATAACACTTGTGTGCAGTCAGAGACAGCCTACTAAGAATAGGAGCTGTCATCCACTGTCACCCCAGTGTAGCGCACTGTGTCACCTGTCATCATCACCCTCCAGTGCCATCCCCCAGGACCGGGACGATGTCAGATCTCAATGAGATCATATTTCCCCGTTAACTGTCCTCAAGCAAACACCTACAAAGGGCTTGTGCAATCTCCCAGTGCTGTGTTCCACATATGAAGTGGAACTGTTTAGTCAAGGTCCCGTTCTGTTGATTGATCATCAGTCCTACAGACTTTACAGAAAAGCAGGTCGACACCTCTGAAACACTTGGCAGGAATGAGAGAGGAACGCAGGTTCTTTACAGTAAAGCAAATCTGTTTTTTTGTCTCAAATCATATTTTGCTTTAAAGGTGGCATGAAGGGGTTTGACAAACACATTTTCTGTTCAGTTTTGATATTTCCTGTTGAAACAGAAAGTTGGGGTGGGACATATCAAAGGTGTATTGTTTTGTTTTTTGTTTGTTGTTGTTGTTTTAAATAGCCAATAGCCTTTGGGTTACATCGAGGCAAGCGCCAAATGTGAGTAAAAATCAGCATTGGTGAGTATATGAATGTTATGTTGGCAGGTAACATTTTATGAATTCTAACAATGCAATGTTGAACGTGAAAGATGCTCGGGACATTTGATGGGCCAGTGCTGTACATCTTCACGTAATTTTGAGCTTTGCCAATTTAAATATTCATGCGCAAGAAGACGCAAAAGGGAACTCAATTTGTTACACGCACATGGTGTGGGAAGTAGGCAAACATTTGAAGCGTGCACCTACAAAGACAGTGTGCGAATAATTCAAATATACTCAAATTTGCATAAAATGATGTAAAAAAAAAAAGGAAGAAGAAGAAAAAAGGCCCATCGCAACAACAGTAAACATAGGATGTCTTAAGTGAACGTAAATGGTCGAGAAAGACAACACGTGTAACAGTATCAGTATATTGGATCCTTGCATTGTGTCTTAAAGTGACAGCAGCCTAATATTCCCGTTACTGTAATCAAACAAAAGACAAAGAAAAAAATCACTCACTGTTCTTGACTGAATAACTTTTTTAACTTTATTTAAAATTAGTCTACACCAATCAGGCATAACATTATGACCACCTTGCTAATGTGTTGGTCCCACTTTTGCTGCGAAAACAGCCCTGACCCATCGAGGCATGGACTCCATTAGACCCCTGAAGGTGTGCTGTGGGATCTGCACCAAGATGTTCGCAGCAGATATTTTAAGTCCTGTAAGTTGCGAGTTGGAGCCTCCATGGATCGGACTTGTTTGTTACAGTGAAGACTATGCAGTATTATTTTACATATGATTACTTTATTCAATTTCTTTACCTGAAAACCCATAGTTTGTTGCTTGCTATTGTCATTTGGTTTCTGGTGGCATTAGGGTGAAGAAGCATTTTCATCCCAGACAGCATTTTATTAGACAAATTTGTATATACCCCTGCCTGCAAGATGAGTCATCAATATTTTGGTCCATTTCCCAGAGGAGAAACACTATAAATTTTAAATGTGTACAACTGCTAAAGGCTACTTATGTAAACTCTAAGAAGCACACTAGCATGTAGAGTACAGATGACCTTACTGCTGTCAGACAAGGATTAAAAGCAAAAAAAACAACAACATGAAATCGTATGTGTTCTTTAAAACATAATTATGAAAAATAGTAAATTGTTACCTACATAATCATAATTTTGGTAAAAGAGCAATTTAAGTAATTAACATTTTGGCATTATTATTGTAATTGTAAAAACAAAACATGTATTCCATTTTTCAGGATCTAAGTTCATCTGGAATATTAACCCATGAGGTTAAAATAAGCTTATATTCCTAAAAAAGGAACTAAATCAACCCATTATGTTGAGTTAAGCGTCAAAACCCAATTTAGGTAACTTTCCCAATGTTTTTAGAGTGTATGATTGCTTAGAAAGCTTTATTATTCCCCTTCCACGTCTCCATTTTTCATTCGTTTCGTCTTATCCAGTGTTTTCCTGTTTGGTTTTTACTAATGAGGAGCGGACAGACTCTGGGGAAACAAACATGCAAAGCTAAATATATACTGTAACAGTCTCTGAGACATCATAGAGTCATTTGGTCCTGTGAATATGGAATATCATTTACTCTACAGTGCATCACTTACACAAAGCAGAACATGAATTTGCAGGGAAGATGAAAAGAAATGTCAGATTGTGTTTTGCAGAAACAAAAGAAATGACAATTATTGCAACAAGTGAGGGTTACAGAAGAATGATGTTTTTATCAACAAAATGAGAATGTTTAGAAGAAAGAAGAATTTATAAAGTCGCCAGTATTCTGTGTGTCCAGGTATTGGTGTGCTGATCGCAGGAAGGTTTATGAACATGCTATGTTCACATATATGTGACTGCACTTATAATTGCAGGTGTTTGCTCGTATGTTTGCGTGAGGTCTATATTTATTATCTGTGAATGTCGCACCTCATCTACAGAGTGGGATTTACATGTGAATTTCAGTCGACTTCCACAAGGTCCCAGTGCCCTTGTCACAAATGGAAATGGGAAACAGATGGCTGTTAATCTAAAGGGGTGAAGGCGTGAGAGGGCAGAACGCCACCAGGCTATGATCTATGAAATGCTGAAAAACCAGTCATTTTCTTCTTGATTACGCTGGTAATAGACATGATTTATTGAAGCTTTACAAACGGCTTTCCTTTAACATTTGTCTATAACATTGACACACAAGACGCGACAGCCAATGTCCATCTGTCAAATTTGACTTGACAGCCCTCAAATGTTCCTGCGATTCTTATCCATATGCTCCACCATCCTTACTGTAGCTGTGACCAACTTAGAAACCAGCTCATTAAAATGTATCATCAGTATTTTGATGTCCTCCTCAAATGAGCAGTTTGGCTCTAAATTAACCAAACCAACTCATCAGATTTTTATTACTGAGATGATTAAAGTTCCGCATCTAATGTCGTTAATATCTGGCGATGTGTGGAAATTAAGCAGGATTATATACTCATTTTCACAGCTCAGAAATACTCTATTTGAGGATTAAAAACAGACAGAGAGGAATGTTAAAGGCTTTATCGACAGTATCAGTGGCATGCTGTTGATTAGCACAGAAAATAATTTAGATTTGCCCTTGGTTTGTTAAACATAAAACAACATCTATAGTAATGAGGGTCTATAGGGCAAGGTATTTTGAAACGACTTGAAAACAGAAATATGCAGAGTTGATTTTGTTATTACTATTACTTATTTTGTTGTTGATTTTTGTGATTACTTTCTTACAACATCTATGTTATTTGAACATTAAAAATTGTTAAGTGATATTTTTGGCTGTGGGACTGCTTTTCTAGAATGCATTACAGAACTAATTCTTGTTTGTGGAAAGTATTATGGATAGTGGGAATGTTACCAGCTTAACATGGTCATGACAGGAGTGTTTCCCCAGTTAATCCTGAGACCCATAGACTTCCTAATTGACCCTTCGCAGGCAGTTTGATTGACAGGCGATCCAACCAATCATAACCCCGAATCCGCCATTTTGTCCAGGCAGAGAAACGTGGATTTGCAGTTATGTTGTCAATAGTTGAAAATTAGGGTAAAATCATATACCCTATTTATTCTATTGTTATATATTGTATTGACAAATATTTGCCATCTTATATTCTGCATAATTGGGTGTTTTTAACCCTGACAAAAACTATACAAGTTTTAGGACTGGACGATATGAAGATATATACAGTATAACATTGATATAAGTGGTCACCCAGATTTAGACCTACCTCTACTGTATTTATATAAAGCATTCACAGGCAAATTTGCTTTATGTATTTCCCTGGCGTCAAAATCAGACACAAATGAAGGTCTGGAAACACGATTCCTGGCTGCATGCCAATATCCATGGATTACTGAATCTAAAGTGAAGAATATAGTGTCCAACTTTTAGTTTAATCGTTTGTTTTACTTGTGTTTTCGCAGTTACCCCTATTAAATGCAGTCATGCAGCAGCACTTTTGCCACTTTTGTTCTGGTGGGAAAGTAAGATTCATGTTATATGGAAAGGTCATTGTGTTGTGATGCCAGACACTGACAGATCTATATCAGAATCAAGTATTATAATATTATGTGATATTATATTATTAACATATTGTCAGCAACAAAAGTGTTACATGTGTTTGTGTTCTGGACTCTGTTTGTTTTCATTGTCTCACATGTGCTCCTTTTTTGGTTTTGTTCCCGCCACTCGTTTGTGTCATTATTAGTTCATTCCCATCAACTGTGTCTTGTTAATTGCCTCGTTTCTCCCTGTGTTTTCTCTTGTATATATTCCCTCTGTTTTCCCTCAGTCCTGGTCCGTTCTCATTTATGTTTTGTGTTTTCTGTTCATTGTATCCCTTGCATCAAATATAAAGACTTTATTATATTTATTCCAGTCTCCTTGGAACACGTCATCTAACAGAAGAACGGACCTTTAAACGGAAGGATGATGCAAGCAGAAGCAGAGGATCGTCTGTTCAACATCTTGCAGAATGGACGGCCATTGGAGAGATATGTGGATGAGTTTTTGGATCAGGTGAGCTGGAAAGATCCGATGATTAACCCATGCTTCCGGATGGGACTGGACGATCATTTATTTCATTTTCGTCTCTCCTGGTGCTTGTAACATGTCCGTATCGGACTTTATTAATTATGTCCTTATCTTAGAGAATTCCGATTTCTTTGTTGATGTAGCTGAGGACGATCTAAATTGTCAGCCAGTTCCCACCTGGAAGCATGTTGGATCGCCAACTCGCCTTAGACCGGAACCCTCCACATTCCGTCCCAATTGGTCTGTCAAATTCTGTCGTGATCCTCTGCCGCGACGCGAGCCACCACCATGGGGCATATGTCCACTTGGGGTATGGGGACAGGGGCCATGGGGGCCCTATGATTATGTCTCCACCCGGGCCGCCTTCCTTGACTCCACCCGGGCCGCCTTCCTTGACTCCGCCCTGGCTGCCGCCTCTGACTCCGCCTTGGCCGCTGCCATGGACTACGCCCTGGAGGCTACCTGACCTACTCCTGCCCATGATCTCCAGGGTGACCGCCCCCCCCCTCCCTGTTTGGACTCTTTTTGGCACGAGGTTGCATCCCTTGCATCAAATATAAAGACTTTGTTATATTTATTCACGTCTCTGCGTCTCCTTGGAACACGTCACCTCACAAAAAGAGGATAACACCAAGGTAACAGTTCAGAATGTTTATTAGCAGGTAAACAGGGAGATCAGCTGAAGCACACACATAAGTAACAGCAGTCAAGCTCAGATCAGCACTTAGCTTGAGTGTTAATAATATCTCTTTCCTTTCCCGGAGCAGTGTGGATCCTATTAGCCAAAGATGAGGACGGAAGAAGACACTAACAAAGGTAGGCGTCAGGCGAGTATAGCACCGTAGTGTTAGATGATGTGATGCTGGCTTATATGGAGAGGAGATGACAAGGATGATGGCAGACAGGTGTGGTGATTGTGGAGTGCGCTCAGATGGTAGCCAGAGAGGATTATGGGAGATGTAGTGTGCTGTGGCGACAGGCATGGTTTACTAGAAATTGTGACACATATATTAGTTTACTGTGTGTAATTATACTTAAGAAGCATAGCTGTAGAAGTACAGTTTCATTCTTCAGAAATTTTTAGGTTCAATATAAAATTAGCTCTGCTGTCAGTATCTGTAGTGTTGATAACCACAGAAAATAATTTGATTAACTTAACTATTGAACTTGGAACATTGCTTAATTGAACAGATTTATTGATTAGTATTTTCTAAATCGAAGTGACAATTTTTCAGAATTTTCATCAGCAAAGAATGCAAAAAGTGAAATTATTCAGTGAACAGTTAACTTATCCACGTAAGGGACGGGTCAGCAGCTGTAGAATGAGGATCCGAATAATATGTAGGGTTCCCCGACATTTTGTGGTCCTCTGTCCCGTTTGTGTATCTAAAGGGATTTTACTTCATTTAGATGTCTTAATGCCTAATCAGCATAAATATATGTACACCAATGAGCCAAACCTGGTCTGCAACTACGTTTAAGTAGGTGGCACAAGTATATGGGCACATTCCTCCCATAACCACCATTAAAAATTTTATGTGACTTGTGCCACAGTAAACCTTTTGTTGCCCCTTGTGCATCAATGAGCCTTGGACAGCCAACACCCTGTCGCTGGTTTATGGTTTGCCCCTCCTCAAACCTCTGTTGGTAAATTCTCATCACTGCTGACCGGGATCAACCCACAAGCCTCTCCGTTTCAGAGATACTGAAAATTTGGGCCTTGTCAAAGTCCCTTAGATCTTCATCCCTGCCCATTTCTCCTGCATCCAACATGCTAATTATGAGAACTGATTGTTTGCTCACCATCTAATCTACCCAGACCTTAAAGGGTTAGTTTACACTAAAAATTTAAATTCTGTTTATTACTCACCCTCGTGTCGTTCCACAACCGTAAGACCTTCGTTCATCTTCTGAACTCAAATGAAGATCATTTTGATGAAGCCTGAGAGGTTTCTGTCTCTCCATAGATATCCAATGCAACTACCACTCCAAGGTCCAGAAAGGTAGGAAAAGTCATCATTAAAGTACTCCATGTGACTCCAGTGGATTAAACTCAATTTTATGAAGTGACAAAAAAAACACACAATTTACCACTTTATTTACAAAATATTGATATGTAATGCACGTTCATGAGAGCTGATGCATGTGCATTATGTTCAGACTCGTGCGTCAACTCAACGCATTTGCGCGAGAGCTTCGTGACGCACGCGTGTTGTGTTCATGTGAGCTGGCATTTGGACAATATTATTTTGTAAATAAAGTGGTAAATTATATTTTTTTCATAAGTAAAGTACACATGTCGCCTCAAAAAATTGAGTTCAAGCCACTGGTGTCACATGGAGTACTTTAATGATGTCTTTTTCCTACCTTTCTGGACCCTGGAGTAGTAGTTGCATTGGATCTCTATGAAGAGACAGAACCCTTAATCAAAAAGATCTTAATTTGTGTTCTGGAGATGAACAAAGGTCTTACAGACGTGAAATGATATGAGGGTGAGTAATTAATAACAGAATTTTCAGTACTCGACTAATCGGCACTCGAATAATAAAGAGTACTTGAATAATCATACTAATACCTGATTTAATACTTAATTCAGCACGAACTAATTATTATTGAAAGCATGAACTAATCATGAACCAATGAAGAGCTAATTTTTTATATGAGGAACTATATGTTTAATAGTTAATGCATTAATTAGCATTTATGGCTAAATTAAACCAAACAGCCTTTTTAAGAAGGAATAAGAAGTAATCTGACTTTGAATCAATTTAAATAATATTATCAGAGTTTAAACTTTTGACTGCAGCTTTGTCATAAATATTACTGAATAGCACAGAATGAATTGATCCTCATCAAATGTAGAAAACACTAAATGCAGTAATAACTGATCTTAAAAGGTCTTTATCTGTTTTGTGTTCTCTTTCCCTTCAAACTCACCCTGCACAGCTAAATAAAAGATAAAATAGACATTAAAAACGCACAAAGAACATTTGTGGAACAGTTCCCAAAGAAACAACCAAACTGCAATGAAACCCTTATTGTAAAGTGTTACCGAATTTTCATTTTTGGGTGAACTAATCCTTTAATATGATAAGAAATGATCAACGACATTTGCTTGACCTGTGAATGGTCATAATGTTTTGTCTCATCAGTGTACATAGGAATCATAATCGGGGAATGACATTTTACTCTAATGTACACACTCTGATAGACATGGTGGAACAATCACTGCAAGTCTAATTGACCCTTCGCAAAGCCCCGCCCCCTTTAGTTACTGTCGCTATGTCCGTCAAGCCATGCGCTCTCACGCCACACATCATGTTCTCACGTTGTTAAAAATACATCCCGGAAAAAAGAGGACACTGACAACTCATCGACAGACATATGAAATATTTGAAACATGTCATATGTAATATATTGTAATTTTTTTTAAAAAGTTTAAACAATAAGAACCGTATAGTGTGTCTTTAATGTGTGGTGACAGAACGCTGTAGCTCCTTCAAGCGGCTCGTGAACCGATCATCTCTTCATACTAGTTCATTTATAGCATCAAATAAACATGAATGAACATCAGAAGGAATGTTGTTTCAAGCGCGGAAAGACGTGAATACACACAATTTTTCACGGTCAAGTTCATCAACATTAATCTACTAACTCCACTGACTGCTTTGTCAGACAAAATGGCAGATTTGGAGAGAGATGAGATGTTTGCAATGGGTCAATTGCTTTAATGTGATGCGAAATAAAGTTTTTTAATTATATGGAATTGCTTCTCTCTCATTTATATTAAATGTTTACTGGGTGCTTTACATTTTTAATCTCCTGAGTCCACCAGAGATCGTTTGTAAATGGCACATATCTAGACAGATAAACAGCAATTGATAAATAGATTTGAGGTACATCACTGAACATGTTCATGTATTTAACGTTCACTGTGACCTTTGTGATAGTTCCGTCGTTACTCGACACTGAGGCTTTTGACACTTATTGAATGCTAGGCTAGATTTTGAAAGGGATCATCGCCAACTAAAAAAAAATTTCCTCTGACATGCGAGAACAGCGGAGCTATTCTGTTGTTTGAGTTCAGGGTTCAAGGGCAGATCAGGGCCGCATCTTTTAACCAAGGGTCACTCACAGCTCTCTCATTTAGTTGATGAGCCCTGCCCCCTCCTCTCTGATCGTTAGCTGCTAGCACTGTTAATGAAGGGCCTCTTTAGCGCTGCGCCGCCTAATGAAGGGCCTTCCTGTCGTTGCCTCTCCTTCAGTGAATAACTGTATCATGATGGCCACTTTCCAAGCAGTGGCTTACCGAAGCTAAAGTTTAAGCACTCAAGTAGAATTAGCTCAGTCTCAAAAGAGTGACTTTCCCTCTTTTCTCTGTTAATTGGAAAGGGTAGAGCCATACTTTTGAATGGTTTTAATTAGCACTAATGGCTTTGTTTTGTTGGATCACTTTGGAGATTGGTTTGAATAAGTGTCTCAGAAGACCTGCCTGCATTATTCTGTATTCGTGGAGCTGGTGGGTGTTTTGATTAGAGCGCTCGGTAACATTACTTTTATTGAGACGGCATAAACAGCTACAGTGGTTTTTTAAATAAACCTCCATCTATTGACCTGTTTTAAAGTATTTTGCATCCATGTTCTTCTTTTCCATTTTGCTGCCGATGCAAAATGTTGTTTTTAGATGTGCATATGTGTGTGCCTTTTGACTTTGCTTACTCAGAGGAGCGCAGATATGTAATTAGCCCCCTACAGGGCAGATAAATGACAGGTCTATGGTGCCGCTTACGTAATGGTGATACTCTGTTCTAGGTTTCAAAGGACGAGGGGTCAGCCGCTAGCCAGTATCCACCAACACAACAAAATTACACAGGAACACAAGAACAAAACTAGGTATTGCCAGGGCCAGACAGAAAGAATGGACTTATACATGGTAAAATATGGTAAGCGGAGCTCTTCCTGGTAGCTGAAACCATAATCAAATTAGCTCAAATATTTAATAAACGAACATGCAAGGGACGAAAATTAAGTAGAACATCTGAGTAAATCTCCAGTGGTTTTTACCGAGTTCTGTGTGCCCAGATTCCCTGTGGGTCGGAGAAGTAGAGGCCCAGATTCCCTGTGGGTCGGAGAAGTAGATATTACCCACTTGTGCAAATATGTAATACTCTGTGCGCTAATACATTTTCAGGCTAAATTTTCACATTGGATTGAGCGGTGGCCGAAGACAATTAAACATCCTGATGTCCAGTAAGCCTACAGCACATGGTATTTCCCTGGCCTATCCACGTACCAACCAAGCCAAACCTTGCTTAGCTTCTGAGATCAGATGAGTTCAGGCTCGCTTATGGTTGTATGCTAATTACTCTTTATCAGTACTGAATCACTAATGTCCAGTTAAACCAGCGTAAACATTTTAAATGATGATCTCAAGTATTTGGATTTGGAAGTAAACATCAAGTTTAAAACTATTGACAGATCCTTCCTTCTGTATTGTGGCTTACATCCAAATGAAATGGAATACTGAATCGGCGGGGGACTTGGTTCATTTCATTGTTGATTGGATGGAGGCAGATCTGAATGTGAGCATGCAAGAAAAGGGCGGAGTTTAGGCAGACGAAATGATTGGATAAGTCAGGCATACATCACCAGAGTAACTCACATGTCATCAGAAGGTTGAGTTATAACATTTATTATGAATAAATAGATAAATGCATGGATGAAACATTCACAATAATATCAATAACATGTATTTAGAAAAAAGATAGTGTGAATTTCCATTTCATGACAACTTTTAATAATTGATTCCTATGATTTATGGTATGTTTTTAAAAAGTTTGAATCGTGATGATTTACAGTTGATTGACATTGATTTAAGGAGTAGTTCACACAAAAGAAAACATTTAATTTCTTTTCTTTTTCACAAGATTTTTTTATTTTTTATATGAGATGCAAAATTGAATGTAAGGTAGAATGTCTGCTATTTTATATACAACAAAAGTGAATGGTGATTTAAAACTCAAAAACAAACCACAAAAGTGTCATAAAAGTAGACCAAACATCTCATACACTGTATTCCAACTTTCAGAGTCTTTTGAAGTCATACCACAGCATTATGTAAGACTCTTACTGAAGTCAGATATTCTTCCTGCATCTTTTAGGTTTCATGGAATAAAGAAAAAAAATGGACAGGGTCAGAAAGACATGGACTATTCTTTTAAGTGAAAATGCATTGCCTCGCTTGGCCCTGACATGGTTACACATGGTTATCAGGTCAACTCTGTGGTTTGTTAATGATAGTATTCCCCCTCTGAGTCATGATTTCCAGCAGCATTCCTACTAGTAGAATCCTTAAAGGGAATTCCTTTCAGAAAGCTGACAGCTGACACAAGAGACCCTGTCAGAAACAAGAGAACATGTTACTGACCAGCACATACAGTAATCCCTCATCACAAATGAAGCCTGGAGAGAGTGAGAGTGACCTCTGACCTTTAAACTGGCACTTCAGTCATTCTGCTTGACTCATTTCTTGCTGGACATGAAAGTCAAGACCCACTGGGATCAATGAGCAGACATTGTCATGCAGAAGTACGAGTGCAGCACAATCTCGCTCGGCGACCTCCCTCTCAGATTCTTTCACAAGATAAAGAAATTCAGTGGAACATAAAGGAGGCTTTATCATTTCAGCCTGGACAGCTATTAAGATGTATCTCTCTCTCTCTCTCTGAAAGGGATGTCAGACAAGATTAGAGGTTTTGGACAATATGGAGGTCAATAAAAAGCCAGGATCCCTTCTCGAGAAGCCTCATTTGAACAGGTATAGAGTTATCAAGTAAGGAACCCAAGAATAGTTAAAAAAAACCTTCCTTTAATTAGCCAACAAAGAAATACATCAACATACAGAGTTCTGCATTGACAACTCTCACAGTGGTGATGGGTATGACAGTGTTGATATATTTGGTCTTGGTGGAATATATCTGCTACGCTGCTGCTGCAGAGCAAGTACAAGACTTGCTACTGCCAAAACATACACAACACGCTGCTGTGAGCAAGTAAGCATACGTGAATCACCCATTGCAGATCTATACAGGTGGAGCTGGGGAAGGAGAAGGGCTTCTGAAGGCGCATTGCACTGCCTATCTACTTTCTTTATACAAACATCATTAGTCTTATTGTGCACATTTTTTTATTAATTTTTAAAATAGAAAATAATGTAAAATAGAAAAAATGTAAAATAGAATCTGAACAGTGGCTTTAAATGCTCATTAATTGCACAGAGAACATTAACCCTTCTGTTTGTATCCACTCTGTCCCTGCTGTTAAACACAGACTCAGATGTCTTGCGCTTTTTGAATATTTTGGCCCATTTTTTTTATCTGACCACTGCAATAACTTTGCATCTCCATGTCTACTAGCAGATGAACCAAGAGAAAAAGGACCCAGTTCTTTTTACATTCACACTGTCACTGCCCCTAAATGAGGACTCAGATTCTCTTTTGGTCCACTTAAGTAGGAATGTGGTCTCAGACCTTTTTGTCTGCATACTGTTTTTGGATCTAGTCCAGCTCAGTGTTTGAAGGCTGACCCTATGGCCTTCCAATTTTTCAGCCATTGCTACAAATGCAGTTGAATGAGCTTAACTCTGAGTTTATCTTTTGCGCAAAAACATTGTTGCAATACTACATACATATTCTTGCACTATATCACACATCCACCTTTGTAAATAACATTTATTTTGAATTGTTTTCCTCGAATCATGTTTTTTTTTATTGCAGAAGGAAATAACAACATCAGCATATAAAAAACAAAAGGACAAATACAATAAAAGAAAGATACAAATGAAATAAACTGCTTTCAATTTTCAGGTTAAGTAGGTATACTTAATAGCAGCTTTCAGGTAAGAAATGGAATAATAAAATGAAAAAATAAAACTGTATATTCTTCATTGTATAAATAAAACATAAGCTGCTTCTACTGATTCTTATATTTAGCCGCTTTCACTTTAAGAACTACAGTAATGCACAGATCCAATATACGCATACACAATTTATTTCATTCACTTAAGACAAAGCCTACTGTTTATGTGAACCTTCATGTGTGTTTTAAACACTTTAAATGCAATAAGACGCTAAAGATTATTTACTTTAGTACACATGCTCTGACAGCTGGCTTTCCATGCATGCGCTTTAGGTGTGTGCGCTCGTAAAGACATTTTAAACTGGCAAGGCATCCCGAAATGGTCTCAGTCCGGTTCACTTTAAAGGGGTCTGAGAACAGTTCCTTCAGACAATAAGTGGATGACATGTTCTCTAGGCGCCCCTTATACACTTTCAAGTCGCACTATGATGACGTCATGGGCTATCGCCAGTCAATACGATTGACTTGATTCGATAAATGTAAATATAACGCGTCGAGTCAACCGTCGATTCTGAATAAATCGAAATAAAAGAACAATCCAAAATGTTAATCAAAAATGTAAGATTAAAGACGCATCTCTTTAGTCAAGCATTCACCTCATATCCAGTTATATCAGATCAAAAGCATATGACAATCTATTGCTTGAACAGCAGCTATACTGATTATCTGAATCAACATGCACCACTGCCAAATTTTCTATAAATTGTAATCATTCTAATCACAACTTGTAATGATTGCTTTAATGAGCTCATTGTTTCTGCCTAAATGAATACAGGATGTAAGCTAACTACATGATTTGTATTATCTTAGAACTGTACATTTCTGACATATGGACATTACTTTTACACGGTCACCTCTGATAACACATCACTCTAAATTATAATGTAGAAACATGCATTTTCTGTAAAGCTACTATGAAATGATATGTATTGTGAAAATGTCTATAAAAATAAATGTGAACTGAAAATGAATTGAATTGACAATCCAGGGTCTAGGCCTACTATTTATTTGCGCTCTGCTACAGTAGCAGTGCATGGTTCAGATCAGATATTAATCATGTTACAGTTGTATTACTTTGCTCAAATGGTTACATTTCTGAAATCACTTTGCAGGTTCTGTTCACTCCTATTTGCACTAATACCAACCTTTATTTATGAGCCAGAAAAAAAAAAAAGTAAAAATACTGACAAGATGTTTTTTTACACCTTTCATTGAAAATGTTAATTTTTGGTGATGTTACTAGATCATATCAGCTTTGACAAGTTAAAGTCTGTGTAAAGGCAATTCAGAGAATTGTTTCGAAACACAATATACACTCACCTAAAGGATTATTAGGAACACCATACTAATACTGTGTTTGACCCCCTTTTGCCTTCAGAACTGCCTTAATTCTACGTGGCATTGATTCAACAAGGTGCTGAAAGCATTCTTTAGAAATGTTGGCCCATATTGATAGGATAGCATCTTACAGTTGATGGAGATTTGTGGGATGCATCCAGGGCACAAAGCTCCCGTTCCACCACATCCCAAAGATGCTCTATTGGGTTGAGATCTGGTGACTGTGGGGCCATTTTAGTACAGTGAACTCATTGTCATGTTCAAGAAACCAATTTGAAATGATTCAAGCTTTGTGACATGGTGCATTGTCCTGCTGGAAGTAGCCATCAGAGGATGGGTACATGGTGGTCATGAAGGGATGGACATGGTCAGAAACAATGCTCAGGTAGGCCGTGGCATTTAAACGATGTCCCCACACCATTACACCACCACCACCAGCCTGCACAGTGGTAACAAGGCATGATGGATCCATGTTCTCATTCTGTTTATGCCAAATTCTGACTCTACCATCTGAATGTCTCAACAGAAATCGAGACTCATCAGACCAGGCAACATTTTTCCAGTCTTCAACTGTCCAATTTTGGTGAGCTCGTGCAAATTGTAGCCTCTTTTTCCTATTTGTAGTGGAGATGAGTGGTACCCGGTGGGGTCTTCTGCTGTTGTAGCCCATCCGCCTCAAGGTTGTGCGTGTTGTGGCTTCACAAATGCTTTGCTGCATACCTCGGTTGTAACGAGTGGTTATTTCAGTCAAAGTTGCTCTTCTATCAGCTTGAATCAGTCGGCCCATTCTCCTCTGACCTCTAGCATCAACAAGGCATTTTCGGCAGGAAACAGGACTGCCGCATACTGGATGTTTTTCCCTTTTCACACCATTCTTTGTAAATCCTAGAAATGGTTGTGCGTGAAAATCCCAGTAACTGAGCAGATTGTGAAATACTCAGACCGGCCCATCTGGCACCAACAACCATGCCACGCTCAAAATTGCTTAAATCACCTTTCTTTCCCAATCTGACATTCAGTTTGGAGTTCAGGAGATTGTCTTGACCAGGACCACACCCCTAAATGCATTGAAGCAACTGCCATGTGATTGTTTAATTAGGTAATTGCATTAATGAGAAATTGAACAGGTGTTCCTAATAATCCTTTAGGTGAGTGTATGTTGTTGAAACATGTTACAAAGACTAGAACAAAGAACTATTTAGTACTGAATTGTGGAGTTAGACCGATAAAGAGTTTTTCACCATTTTTGTGTTCAGGATTTTTTGGATGGGTTTGAAATCTGGGCTCGATGACGCACTGAGCATGACACCCCCCCCCCCATCACAAGTTACCTATGCCAAATTCACACTACAGGATTTTAAGCCTGATTTGCAAGTTAACGAGCTCGCCGACAGGCTGGGCTGTGATTGGAAGCAAATCAGTGAGTGATCGCCATTTTCATGTGTGAACTACTCTGACGCATCAAAAATGCTTGCTGACACATAACCAACGCCTCGCCGACGCCAGAAAAATATCTAGCATTCCAAATATCTAGAGCTGTCGGCAAACTGGACATCCTATGGTGACGTGTTGCGACGAGCTCCAGCCAATGAGAGCATAGGCACTAATCCCGAGCACCCACGGAAATGGTCGCGCACCCATGGAAAAAAAGTACGCATCAATAGCACGATTTTCTATTTCTATTTAGCGTGCTATTGATGCGCAGAAATTACAATTGGCGTGACTATGACACTCGCGTGTTTTCGCGTACAAATATGCAATTTTCGGCATGTATATGTATGACGTGGAGTCAGCAGGTTGAAATCCAAGTGCAGCTTTATTTCCAAAACGTAGTCAGACAGGCAATGGTCAATTCAACAGCAAACAGTAGTAACAGGGAAAAGGCAGACTCGTAGTTAATATCCAAGCTAAACAGGTCAAAGGGCAGGTGGATAAACAGCAAAACAAGAAAACAGGCAGGATCAGAAATCAGACAGGCAAAAACAGGAATAACACTCGGAACGGTTACAGTGGAACAAGACTTCGCAAATCACAAGTGTGTGAGGGTTAACTTAAATAGTGACATAGATTGGCTACAGCTGGGCAATGATTAACATGAGGGTAAGGGACTTATGGGAAATGTAGTGTAGTGTATGGAGTCCATGATATGAGCGGGCGACCTCTGCTGGCAGGTGGATGGAGGACAACGGAACGGATTCATTTCAATATGATACACACTTTTGGCGTACATATAATATGGTCCTACCCCGCACCACTAATCCTACATATGCACACAAAAAAGTAATTTCAGCGTATGAATAGCACGCCAAACACAACGTAAACTCGTGCTATAGATACGCAGTACTAGGACACGAGATATTCTCCATTCATTTTAAGCAATTATATAGAAATACGATTGCAGTTTTCAGACAACTTTCTTCACGTTTTTATAGTTCATTTGAGGACGTTTCTATGGCGTTATTTTAATGATAATTTTCAGTATTGTAAATAGGTATTTAATGGATTCATTTATTTAGCGAACCTCTGCTGATCATCAGATATCCGCGTGAGCACGACTCAACGTGGATGGATGTGTTTTTGTTTAGTTGGTAATAATGTATTTGCAGTCCGTGCGTTTCTCTAAGCAAAACACATATAACTTTTTGTGTAATTTATTCATCAGGTGCATTATCGAACATATATAAACTTTGGAAACCTCTTGAAAAGGTGAGTTAGTGGAGCATTAAGATTTAAGTCAAAACTCTTTCCATTCTTTTCTCAGACCCCTGAAACCACCGTAAGCCTGATGTAAGTGATGAATACCGCCTGTTTTTGTAGCAATCTGGGTTTGAGATGTAGAGATCATATTACTGATGAGACCCCATTAACCTCCCTCACCCTCTTCATTTTACTCGGCTGAAGTGTTGGGTAATTATAATCTGAACAGCCCTTACAATTCCAGACACTGAAAGGCCTTCAGTCAAGAACACAAGGCCAGGATATGACGAACCAATCAAACAGGGAAAAGTGAGGGAATTTCTTATTGCTGGATCGGTTAAGGATTCTAAGATGTACATCAATGGCTTTATAATTTGAGAGGAGGTCAGCAGACATTTAAACAAGGGTGAGAGAAGCTTTCACATCTCGTCATGAGCGCCTGAATACCTCAGGTGTGACATTCATCTGTGCGCTGAGACTATTCCATTGAGACGGGCTGTTGTTGTTCCTTGTTGCGTAGCAGATCTTCATAGTCTGACATCATCTATATTAATCAAAGGCGCACATTTGCCATAATGACATGCTTGATTTGGTCATGACAGTTTAATCACTTCATATAGGAGGGAATCATTCATACTTTATTTTTAAACCACCTTTGCCCCCTGTATGACATTTTGAGGTTGCAAACTTCTAAAGATACTCATCTATAACTTCTCCTGCAGCAATCCAGTGAACATAAGATGGCCAATCTGTACAGGCCAGGGTACACTTATAAAAAGTGTGAAAAATACAATGATATTAATGCGAGGCCAATGTGAAGAGATCATTTGGGTTCCCTATATGTTTTCAAGTTGGTTTTTAGAAAAGCAGATTTGCATTTTTTGAGTAACACTTTCATGCATGAATTATGATAGCCGTAGTCAGGATTTTTTCCTTATGTACTTTTATTGCTCTTAGGGCATGAAAAACAAGATTTGAAAGTTAATTTTTTACACATATTTTTCAAATAGATTTCCAGATGTCCCCTTGAGTGGACATCATGCTTTTATGGTTTAAACTGAAGAGGTACTGTATTAAAAATAATACAGTAATAACGCTGCAATATTGGGTGTATTTAACAAACCAATCAATCAAATTCTATAAAATCATGCAAAAACTATAAAATATATAGAAAAAATATAAATGTGAAATATTGCAATCGCAATTGAACTTCATACAAGCTGAACTTCACATATTTTTGATAGAATCACGTCCTCATGTTCTGATATCAGAGATTTCCACAACCTGTCAAGGAAAAACTGTGGAAACCCAATTCAGATGCTCCCTTCAGTGTACCAGAGTATGTCAATTTACCCTTACTAGCTGATAATTCTGATTATGTTTGAGATGGACACATTTCTAACATGGCTCTACTCTGAGAAAACCTGAGGTGTTTTCATTCTCATCTGAAATGGTGTTGGGGATAAAACGTTTCAAGTAACATGCATAGCATAACCAGATTACTTTTTGATGTAAGAAGTAAAGTAACGCATTACAAGTAACATGCATTACGTAATCAGATTACTTTCTGATGTTACGAATAAAGTAAAAAGTAATCTGATTACGTAATGCACGTTACTTGTAATGTGTTAATGTAAGAAGTAAAGTAACGCATTACAAGTAAAGTGCATTACGTAATCAGATTACTTTCTGTTGTAATGAATAAAGTAACACATTACATGTAACGTGCATTACATAATCAGAATACTTTTTGATGTTATGAATAAAGTAACACATTACAAGTAACGTGCATTATGTAATCAGATTACTTTTTGATGTTACAAGTAATGCATTACAAGTCACATACATTATGTAATCACACTACTTTTTTGACGTAAATGCAAATTACATTCTAATAACACAAATACATTTATTTACAGTTAAAAACGTTACTGCAGATGAAGCATTTTCAAAAGCAACAGTTACAGTAATAGTAGGAATTGTAGCTGAAATATAGCTATTGATGCATGATGTCCACTATAGTGGACAGACGATTAATCAGAATTTTCTCCCAATTTAAAAACAATACTTGGAAAATTTGAGTGATATGACTCATTAGACATTGCTTGATGCTAATTTTTTTTTTTTTTTTACCTGAAAGAGTCTCCTAGGATAGAAAGAATGGATGGATATTCCGCAGCAACTTGACATTTCTGACTGGCCATCGGCCATCTGGGTTTGGAGTGGGGGGGGGGATCAACATACAATGGCTTGCCACTTGGTGGCAATGTATAGGATGATGCACTAGGGTCTACTATAGAGTTTAATGTGCAACTATGCCACCAAAACCCATGCATATGCAAGAAAATGCTTTTTAAAAGCTGTCCACTATAGTGACCTCTATGCATGAAAGGGTTACGGTGATTGGTAAACATTCATTATACATATTTAAAGCTCAAATGTGAATTTTGAAGCCACTAAAATAAGCTTATTGTGTACAAGTGTTGAAGGGACTGCAATATTTTAATAAAAAATAAATAAATAAATAAATAAAATTAAAATATATAAATAAAATTGATTATATAAATATAGATTATCTATAAATATCTATCTATCTATCTATCTATCTATAATATAGATAATAAAATATATAATATATAAAATAGATATAAATAAAATCTGCATCCAACTGGCTGGAATTTATAAACATATCGTTCTATAAAGCGTCATCTTGTACTGACAGCAAAAAAGCAGAGTGCAATTATGAAATATGCAATTAGCCATTAAACAGATATAAATGCATTCAATATAAATATTAGTACATCAGTACAAAACTGATGTAATTTTAAACTAGTTAATTTTGTACTGATGTAAAAATAAAAGGGGGTGTTAATAATCTTCTTACAACTCTAATTCCTCTGTAATACTTAAGAGTTTGCAGATTTGTTTCCCTCTCATGCACATTAGGGATGAAAGACAATTACAAACAAAATCTCTTTTAAAGACAGAAAATAAGCTTAAGAAGACATGACAACATTTCTGGTAAGTGAATATAGTGACTATTTTGAGCAAGCTAAAAATTCAGAACAGACTTTTACAAAGGGACAGCACTAGAAATAGCCTGCTTTGTGCCCAGGGCACTTAATACAGAACTAAGAGTGGACAGAGACCTAAAAAAAAACAACCTCTGGGAGTCACCTGACCAGATTTGTAGTGTTTTTCACCACTCACAACACTTTCAAAAAGAACATGTATTGATCTATCTAGAACTACTAGATGTCACACTACAGACATGACATGGTCAACTTCGGAGCACCATGTAAATACCTCATAAGAATATGGTAATCTACCACCACAGTATTTTCGTATATCCTGGTAAAGATTTGTATCCATAAGCAAATACAAAGGGTATATTTTGGTCCTCGTCTCTGTGAATATAACAGTCAGAGACCCAGAAAAATAACCATGTATGTGTGATTCTTCTGTGGATCTTTCACCAATTTTGTAACTTTCTCAGAACCCCTTGCTGTTCCAAAGGGCTTCTAAGTGACCACGGCGCTTGTTATCTTGCCAGAGCACAGTGTGTGCAGCACATCACAAATATCACAGTTCAACTCAACTCAATTAAACGAAGGCCATAGAATGTCACACAATGCTTTCCCACTGTACTAAACACACAGATGCGAGGGGTCACGAAAACATGCCACCAGTGGGCTTGGCCTTCATAGGGGTCGCATCTGGCCTTCAAACGGCACTTGAAAAGAAACTGAACTGCAGTTAGTCACTTTTTGTGTTGATCTTCTTGATTTTTTGCTAGAATACGCCACAACGAGGACCAGACTTCAGATCGCAAAGTCATTAAAACAAGTGATGTAATACAAAAGATAACTCTGTGCTCAAACCAACAACTTATAAAACAAATCAAATGCAAATGACATGCGGACAGAGCTTTAAAAAGGAAGAGGGGTGTGAGCTGTAGTGGTTTAATATTTTTGTGCATAAAAATATGGCACGGGTGCAATATCCAAGCTTTTAAGAGATGCTGGAGCAGAGTTCCACATCATTAACAACCGTCCCTCGGCATCATCTCTGATACACCAAACAATCTAGCAATTTCTACAGCCTTGACACCATTCAGCAAGCATGCCTCAATGGCACGGGTGTTGTGTTCAGGGTGGCTTGGGACACAAAGTCTCCGCCAAAAAAATTGGATGATAAAATAATTGAGAGTACAAAAATAAAAAGAGAAAAAAATACATAACGGTACCTCATATGCTGCAAATCACTCCATTTTGTGATACCAGCAGAGATAATGTGATCTTTATATGTAGTTTAATGTTTTACATGTCCATAGACAATAAAATGAACAACACCGACCTATTGACAGTATCTAAAACAAATTATTTACATATGAACACGTTTTTAGATGTTTACACATGTTTATGAAAGCTTGAATATTGAATTCACGGAATTGAATGGATATGTTTTTAATCATTCTTTAACACATTTGACTGTACTTAGCTTAAAGTGATAGCGTTTGATTCTGTTCTGTTGGTGCAAACTTTTTTTAAAGAGTTACATAATATGACCACACAGCAACTAAAACCTTAAAATGAATAACATTTCTATGATTGTATAACCCTTACTTGTCATGTTATATTTAGTTTGCTGTCGGACAGAAGTTGTGAAATAAATTGCTGTGACCACATGAAAATACAACAAAAACAACCATAAAAGTATCACTTTTGCTGTAATCTAAATCTTCAACATCCGTATGATGGCTTTTTGTGAAGAAGAGACTCAAATTCAAGTCATTATACATAAATCTTTGTCTCCATCCTCAGAAGCCCCGCAAAGGGATTCAAACAGCGATGTTTTTTGCCCCCATTGTGTGCAACTACCAGCCAAAAAGCGGTTTAAAACCTTAAGCCCTGAAGGCATTTTCAGAGGTATTTTTTTTTCTGAGTGACATACAAAAAAGTAAAGACTCGTAACTCCAAAACTCTAGCAAGGAGAGTCAAATCTTATTCTCATGGTAAGAAACTGCTGATAAAAGTATAAAAATAAAAGTTTGCTCAAGAGAAATTTTACATGTATTTCATATTTGAAATGTGATAACTCAGAAAGGAAATAAAGTAGGAGGACAAATTTTTTTTTGGTAATGTTTCTCTATATGTGAGCTTTATCTGGATCAAATTTTGTGGTGATCACGTAAAGAAATCAAAAGTTACAGCATTTGGAACCATGGTAGCTTTTTTTGTTTAGCCCTTGTCGCCCCCTAATGGTCATTTTTAAAATCGTTCTTTCACGTGGAGTAACTCGTAATCGACGCATGGGATTTTGTTGATCTTGTACTCATTTCAATAGGGAGCATCCACTGTAAGTAATGATGTGCCATTTTCTACAATCTACGTTTCATGAAGTTATATGTTAAAATTCCACATTTTAGTTTTAGTTAGCAGCGGTGCGCCTGTGGGGTTTTATGTGTCGTATCTTGCGATCATCTTATAGATAATTCAGAGCAGACTTCACACCTGTGCGTGCATGGTGGTGGCAGAAAAATAGTGGTACCAAGTGGAGGAAAATGTGCAAAATCCACTGAATAAGCGAAAAATGTTTTGTTGTGTCTTTGGATGTCAGAATCAGAATGCAAAAAGTATAGACTTTTTGTCTAGTATATCATTTATATAAAATACCGTCACTGAAAACGCCCTTTGAAGCTAAATGGAGACATTTATGTTGCAAGTCACAGACTGGACTGATGAATCCGACAATGATTAGTCTACTATTAAAGTGTGAATTTGATGTAAACAGGAAGTCTACATAATATTCAGAGATATGCAGTTCAATAATTTTTAAACCTATAACATTTAAGATGGATAACTTTTAAACATAGCCTTTAACATTTTCATTTAAAAATTCTGACATTTTTTCTTGCATTTGCATGTTTATATCTCTCGTGTTTATAAACTCGCAATTGTGAGAAAAATAAGCAGAATAACGAGTATATATCAATTCTGTTTTTCCTTCTAAGAAATGTGAGATATAAACTCGGATTTGCGAGAAATTAGTTAGAATAGAGAGATATAAACTTGAAATTAACTGTTTAATTTCCTTTATTCCATGACTTCTATAGACTGCAGAACTGTCATTTTCTGCAACCAGGTAGGCTCCGCCCATAAAAAAGCATCATCACTGTTTGCAAACATATAATTGGTCAATTGGATTATGTTGATGTTGGACTCATTTTAATTGTAATCTGCTGTAAAATAATGGTGTCCAATTTTCCACAATCAAAGCATGTTTCATGAAGTTAGGAGCCAAAACGTGACAAAATGTTGGTGGGACGCTATGGGCTTAAGGGGTTAAAAATTTTATTGATCATATAAGATGTCAGTTTGAGCATCAACTCAGCACTAGAGTTGTATGGTTTGAGCATTTGATTCAACTTTCAAATCTTCGGTTTGAGCATCTGATTCATCATTTGAATCATTGGCATCCGCTTCTTTCTAATACCTACAGTGGTGTGAAAAAGTGTTTGCCCCCTTCCTGATTTCTTTTACTTTTTTGCATGTTTGCTACACTTAAATGTTTCAGATCATCAAACAAATTTAAATATTAGTCAAATATAACACAAATAAACACAAAATGCAGTTTTTAAATGAAGGTTGTTATTATTAAGGAAAAACAAAATCCAAACTTACATGGCCACAGAGTGAAAAAGTGTTTGCCCCACCTGTTAAAACATAACTGTGGTTTATCACACCTAAGTTCAATTTCTCTAGCCACACCCAGGCCTGATTACTGCCACACCTGTTCTCAATCAAGAAATCACTTAAATAGGACTTGCCTGCAAAGTGAAGTAGACCAAAAGATCTTCAAAAGATAGACATCATGCCGAGATCCAAAGAAATTCAGGAACAAAAGAAAATAATTGAGATCTATCAGTCTGGGAAAATGTTATAAAGCCATTTCTAAAGCTTTGGGACTCCAGCGAACCACAGTGAGAGCCATTATCCACAAATGGTGAAAACATGGAACAGTGGTCCTGGACCTTCTCAGGAGTGGCCGGCCAACCAAAATTACCCCAAGAGCGCAGCAACGACTCATCCAAGAGGTCACAAAAGACCCCAAAACAACATCCAAAGAACTACAGGCCTCACTTGCCTCAGTTAAGGTCAGTGTTCATGACTCCATAAGAAAGAGACTGGGCAAAAATGGCCTGCATGGCCATTCCAAGACGAAAACCACTGCAGAGCAAAAAGAACATCAAGGCTCGTCTCCTTTTTGCCAGAAAACATCTCAATGATCCCCAAGACTTTGGGGAAAATACTCTGTGGATGGATGAGACAAAAGTTGAACATTTTGGAAAGTGTGTCTCCCATTACATCTGGCGTAAAAGTAACATTGTATTTCAGAAAAAGAACATCATACCAACAGTAAAATATGGTGGTGGTAGTGTGATGGTCTGGGGCTGTTTTACCACTTCAGGACCTGGAAGACTTGCTGTGATAAATGGAACCATGAATTCTGCTGTCTAACAAAAAATCCTGAAGGAGAATGTCTGGCCATCTGTTCGTGACCTCAAGCTGAAATTAACTTGGGTTCTGCAGCAGGACAATGATCCAAAACACACCAGCAAGTCCACCTCTGAATGGCTGAAGAAAAACAAAATGAAGACTTGGAGTGGCCTAGTCAAAGTCCTTCCCTGAATCCTGTTGAGATGCTGTGGCATGACTTTTTGAAAACCCTCCAATGTGGCTGAATTACAACATTTCTGCAAAGATGAGTGGGCCAAAATTCCTCCACAGTGCTGTAAAAGACTCATTGCAAGTTATTGCAAACGCTTTATTGCAGTTGTTGCTGCTAAGGGTGCCCCAACCAGTTATTAGGTTTAGGGGGCAATCACTTTTTCACACAGGGCCATGTAGGTTTGGATTTTGTTTTCCCTTAATAATAACAACCTTCATTTAAAAACTGCATTTTGTGTTTATTTGTGTTATCTTTGACTAATATTTGAATTTGTTTGATGATCTGAAACATTTAAGTGTGACAAACATGCAAAAAAAATAAGAAATCAGGAAGGGGGCAAACACTTTTTCACACCAATGTATTTTTTGTGCATTAACAACATATATGAATGTTTCTACACTGAAACTGTGAAGCTTCTCACACACATTCAAAAGGAAAGAACTGCATAAAAATACAAAGATGACTACTCAAACAGCAGCATCTCTGTCCTGCTTCTGTCAGCGGCTATTTATAGGGCTGGAATTCTGATCGTAGAGCAAGCGGCTGTCAGAGCGAGTTGGTCGTGCCAGTTTGAGGGCTCAGCGATCGATCAACACCAATCTGTGAGGAATTTGAGCACGGGGAAACATGCATAAACTCTTCCTCTCGGGCTGCCGTGCGAACGTGAATGAGAAAACGAGAAGACGCGGACAGACAGGGTAAATGGGGATGAATGGATGGTGTGTGGCTGCTGTGGGCCTCCACGGACATTACAGTTAAAGTGTGACACCGCTGACAGCGTCTCTGAGATAGAATGAGCTCAGGAAAAAAGTTACCTCATTCAGGACAGTCATTAAGTGCTGTCATAGAGATATACGAGGTAGGTGGAGAAAGGGAATGAAGAAGGGAATTGATGGAAGGGAGGGGGAGGTTTGGAGGATGTTGACTAGGATAACAGGATCTCGATAAGTATTCAGTCCAACTATCTTAAAAATAAAGCAATAAGCTTTCTTTATTGCAGCACTCTCTGGATTTGAATTGGTTCTGTTGTGTTTGTATAATCACACTACTTGTTCCAAGCTAACTTTTTTCCAAGGGAAAATGTCTCTCATATCACTTTGTGCTCTTTTTATTCTCAGTGTCATACTCACAATCATCCTGTTTGTACAAAATAATATTTTTGAACACATATTCGAAAAACAGTAGGTGAAAAGTACCCGGATGACTTTCTACTTCCGTTGAGAATCTGAAGTGTGCATTTGATGGACACTTCACTATCCCATGAAGCCACAGGAGAGGATTTGTGAATGGCAATGAAGCAACGCAACTGGTTACTTAGGTCACGTGACAAGGACAATATCACAGATGTTCATTCTATGGCTGCGTTCCACTCCACTTTTATACACACACTCACAAACTTCCCCAAGCACTTACCCTCAGGGGAATTCCTGCCGCCATTTTGAAGTGCGTTACACTTTGTGAAGTGGATGAGGGAAGTTTAAATAGACAGATTCTCGCTTGATTTCGACAGAGGGAGCAAGTCTACTTCATATGTACACTTGCAAAACGATTTTGACATCACCGCATATCGGGTTTAATTTACCCTACCACAAACAACTCTATGATATATTATTATTTTTTATTTTAATATTTAAAAATAACCAAACACACCTATAAACATATAGAATAATGCATTAAACAATTTTGTAAGGGGAAAAAAAATTAAATAATAAATCAACTCCATAGCTGATCAAGGGCTTAGGACGTTCCAATTCAGCCATTGCAAAAGTTCCGCCAGTAGTGGGCACTCATGCAACGTAAGTAATGACATCTGAGTCATCTGAGTCGTAAGTACATCTGAGTCAACGAGACTGAGTGAAGTTAGCGAGGGAAGGGCATAAAAAAACAACAACAACAAAAAACGACTGGAAAGCAGCCTATATAGAACATACTTTTTTACTGCAAGTGGTAACCAAAAATATTTTTTTTTAATACAGAGATAGTATGTTAAAAGCGCATTTTAGTTCATATCCGTAGTGTCTCAAAATAGCACAGCACAGTACAACTTTAAAAAAATGAGTTGGCACAACTACTGAAGTTGAGTAATCTCAAAAAAGCTTTGAAGCTGGTTGCTTTGTTTTTGTTTTTTAGGGGCCGTTTACAAGACATCATTTTCAACTAAAAATGGAACACTTTTTATTCGTTTTGGCCATTCATTCACATGACACCAGCGTATTGGGGGCCTGAAAATGCAAACTTTTGAAAACGATATCGTTATCATCTCCATGCAAACAACAAAAAAAGCAAATTTGTGAAACCAGTGACGTCATGCGCATATTACATGTTTATAGGTATGTTCCCTGTAAAAGAACGAGTATGTCTGCAGGTGCATTGTCTTTCTTTACAAAGTGACAACTACTGAGCTGACATGCAGAGTACAACGTTTTTAGTCGTTTTCGCTGATCCGTGTCAACAGGGATCGTTTTCGTTATCAAATAACGTTGTCATCTGTACAAAAAAAAATTGTACGTTGTTGTGTAAACGTATCCTATTTTAGTCAAATTTAGTTTGCTCAATTTTTTATTTTTACAGTGTATCCATGGTAAAATCACAGTAATGCATGACCTTTTATTAATGGACAATTATTAACAATAAACTTTGCTTTGCACTGTGCCTAAGAACACCCTTTACTCAAAGTAAATTCACTGCATCTAATCATGTTTTAGAGGCAGAGCTTTCTATTAAATAACAATACATTATATGCAAATGTCAAAATGCTTTGATAATTTGCCGGTCTGAGCTTTCAAATCATTCAAAGACTCGCTCAAGAACAGTTGATGCAAATGAGACTGTGCTTGGAATGGCATTTTCAGGATTAATCATAATACTCATTTATGAACCTTATGCCTAAATACCTGCAACAATGTCTAGACAATAACAGTCGAGTCGAACATTAGAAAAGTTACAGGTCATTAGCGAGGCTCTAAATTAATGAGGGGAAATCTCATTTCACTCATCCTAATCAGAGCGCCTGCCATGGGAACATACTAACCACACACTCCAAGTCTGCTCTCAGGGCATTAGCATTTCCCTCCACTGCTACTTCTCTCTCTCTCTCTCTCTCTCTCTCTCTTTATATGTGCACTCATCTCTTTCCCCTTGCTTTCCATCTCCCTTGTTCCACCACAGCTCCCCAGTTCTAATTGAAGTAGTTAATTAACTGAAAAAACACATTAACACCTTTCCAGGCCATTAGGAGATGTGAAAGAGGGTGTGTGAGGGAGCGTGCCGATACACTCGCCCGAAGAGCATCATTTTCCGCTCGCTCTCCCACTCTCTCTGTCACCGTGGAGACCGTGGAAGGGATGGGGGGGCGGTCACAGGTGTGCAGGTGAGAAACTGAACTCAGCCACTCAGACGCTGTTAATTTGTTTTTGTCTCATCAAAGCAGCTCAGAGTCTAGGGAGGACAGGAAAATACTTATTGTACAAAATAAAAAGAAGTATAATTGGAAATACGTTTTATGTGCCGTTTAATGGGAGCCATTGCAAAAATGCAGACGTTTAAAATGTATCTCAGTGAATGATGGTGCTTAAACGTCTCTGAGAGAATGAACATGTAAATTAAGACATGCATCAACTTACTGAAAAAATAAATGATTATGAATTTATTCATTCATAGCACTGCTGATCTCAATAGCTTCCACATATCCCCCAAAACTACCACGACTTCAGTAAAGAAAAATAATAAATCATATATCTTATATATATATATATGTATATGTGTATATTTATATACACACTCCCAACATTGGCTTAATGGAAAATTATACCTCTACCTACATTTTTTCAGAATTCCAAATGTACCTATACATAGAATTCACACGTTTCCAGCTGAGATGAATGCTAGTGGCAGTAAAACAACAACTACTTTTTTCTTTTTCGCACAATTATGATTAGAGGAGAATGTTATTGTAATGGTTATGTTCTGTTATGCCCTGTTATAGTTCAATTTGCCTGATTTCCTTGTTAGTTTCCTCATGTGTTAATTATTCCCACACACCTGTTCTGTTTCTCTAAGTCTCCTGTTTCTCCAGAGTTCCCACCCAGCCTCCCTCTGCTACCTCCTCTTTCAATAACAGCCAGTTCCTTTGGCCCTACTCCACTGGTTCCCTTCAGCCCTCCATCTCTGCCTTGGACAGACGTTGCTGCGCATACCACAGACTTATGAGCTGTCCACTGAGCTCTGTTTCTCCACCCCTTCGCCTCCAACTGCTCTCCCTCCTGCTCTGCCTCGGTCCTCTTTCCCACCGGCTCTGCCTTAATCCTCAGACACCCTGCTCGTCGCTGCGGCTCCACCTTAGCCTCCAGGACCATCGGAGTCACCCGGTCCCATCTGCGTCCAGGGCTCCACTACCATGGGGTTCATCTCCATCAGTCATTCCTTGGGTGTCGTCAGCCAAGTTTCCACCATGGCTCCTCCCTCTGCCTCTGGTCTTCGAGTCTCCAGCTCCGCTTAGGCGAGTAAATTCCCCGGACCCATATACAGTCGCTGATTCCGTCACTCCACCTAGGTCTGTCGACCTGTCGGCTCCACATTGGCTCCTCCCTCCCTCTGCACCACCAGATACCATCGTCCTTGTGGCTTCACTGTACTCCCTCTTTCCTCCAGCCCTGTGCAAGCCACTGACTTGCGAACTGTCCGCTGCGCTCATTCTCTCCACCCATTCGCCTCCATCTGCCTTCCCTCCTGCTCTGCCTCGGTCCTCTGTCCCACCGGCTCTGCCTCAATTCTCAGGAACCCTGGCTCCACCTAGGACGCCCATTGCTGTGGCTCCACCTTAGCCTCCAGGACCATCTGTGCGGCTCGGTCCCATCTGCGCCCAGGGATCCACTACTATTAGCTTCGTCTCCGTCAACCATTGCCAGGTAGTCATCAGCCAAGCCTCCACCAGGGCTTTCATCCTGGAGGCTCTCTGGATCCCCACCTGCCTCCTCCTGCTCTTGGCTCCTCTCACCCTCCACCCTCACCCTCCACTCCCCCATGAACTGTTCTGCATGCCCCTGTTTGGTTATGTCACTTTGATTATGTCACTCTCCAGCTCCACGTCCTCCACCAGAGCCTCCTGCCTCCTTTATTGGTCTATTACGCTGTGAGGATGCGCCATCCAGGGGGGTAACTGTAACGTTTATGTTCTGTTATGCCCTGTTATGGTTCCATTTTCACTCTGCTTTGATCTGTTCCTGTTTGACTAATTTCCTAGTTATTTTCTTCATTTGTTAATTATTCCCACACACCTGTTCTATTTCTCTAAGTCTCCTGTACCCCCACTGGTTCCACCCAGATCTAAGCCTCATGTGTCTCCAGGGTTCCTGCCCAGCCTCCCTCTCCCGCCTCCTCTTCCAATAACAGCCAGTTCCTCAGCCCCTCCTCCACTGGTTTCCTTCAGCCCTTCATCTTCTCCTCTAACGCCAATGTATTTTGTGGATCTGCCTCGGGTCTCCAGCTCCACCTAGGCGAGTGAATTCCCCAGCTCTGCTTCCAGTTGCTAATCCCTTAACTACACCTCGGTCCGTCGACCTGACGGCTCTGATTTCTCCTATGTGTTGACAATGTTTATAAAAAGACTCTTTACTGAACTTGGATTTCAAAATACTATTTTATTAGTTTATTTGTAGTTTTTGTTAGTTTATTAGTTTTTATTATTACCTCAGAACATTTTTACTATAGAACATGATTTGTAAAGTAAGACATTTTGAAGTTTTGCATCACCTAATCAGCTCCATATGTGTGGCTTTTCTAACGTAGCCTAGATAACTTGCTCAGTAATTTAGCTTTATATGAGGAGCAGACTTAGATTTAAAGTAGCGATGAAACAGAAGTGGCAAAAGTTGTTTTCATCTGAATTGTGATGTACATCTGAAAGAAACAGACAAACGAAAAAAAGAAAAATAGGAGGGTGGGGATTGGTTCTATCTGTGGTTATTGGATGGAGGCAAATCTTTGCTGTTGATTGTAAGAAAGAGGCGGGGTTTAAGTGAAATAATGATTGAAGAAATAGTCATTTCACCAGAAGGTTGAGCTATGGCATTTTGATTAAAAAAACAAAACATACATGGATCATTAAAAGTAAGATCAAAAACATGCATTTAGAACTATAAGCCATTATTCACTTCATTATTCATGTCTTCCTGTTCAATTCAAACATGCCAGTTTAATTTCACTGGTGCAAAAGTCATTGATTTTCATGTGTCTCATGTTTCCCATGTTTGCACATTTTCAAACAGCTCAAATGAAACTTTGTTAATAATTACTTAAATTTCACACTGTTTTTGTGACTTCAGAAGACTTGCAATGTAGTGCATGAATTATATAGACTACTAATATGATTCTTTTATGGTGCTTTTTTGTTATTTTTAGAGCTTGACAACTTCTGGTCACCACCCCCCTTCATTGTATGTAAAAGAGGAGTTTGAACATTCTGCTTGTGTTTTTGACTGAAGAAATAAAATCACACAGCTTTGTAGCGACATAAAGGTAAATAAATGACAACAGTAATTTTCGTTTTTTGGTCAACTAACGCTTTACATCTTCCCAAGTATGAAATTGCAATAAAATGTTCCTCTGTGAAGACCTGCAGCTCATGAAAGGAGGAAGGATCTTGACAGAGATAGAGACAGTTGCTGGATGTCCGAAAAGATTGAGGAAGCACATCTACACATTCAGACCAAGAACTGTCGGCTACTGTTAATGGCCGAGATAAAGAAACAGATTCTCATCAGCCCGGCGTCCATAAACGGCCCTGTCGGACTGGGGCAGAGAGCACGGTAGCATTAGAATGCACTGCTTGTTTGGTGCGCAGCCCAGTACCAGCTCACCAGTGGAACCGATGGGCAGTGACATCCATCCTCACATCCACACACAGTCATTCACTTATCAACCCCCTCCTCTTCCTCCCCTCGGCCTCGGCTTAAACAGACCAGCCTTTCTCACAACCTTCACACAATGGTCTGAGTGTACCAAACCCAGTGGAGAGATTCAGAGCGTGTGTGAAACAGAAAGACATAAATGCAGATTTGGGTGTGCGTCTTGCAAACAAAACAAAGAAAGGCCTTTCACTTTTTCTGGCCTCTTTGAAATGCCTGGCATGATTTGGATGCGTCTTTTTCCCATTTTACATGGCCAACCTCACAATATGAACCTTTACTCCTCTTGTCGTGGGGGTATTCCTAAAAGAATAATCTCAATATTTCTCCTACACAGCAATGAAATTATATTGAGAGCAACTGGAGACTCTTTTTAGAAAAAGAGGCAGTATTCTAAGATAATAGAGCCGTGTCTCTTCTATAATAGACCTTATCAATGTCTTAAACTCATACCAATGTTTTTAACTAAAATAATTGTCATCAGATTTTCCTAAAACCAAATTATCTGAGCTTTCATTTGATCACAAGATCTGCTTAGAATTGTCAAAATATCCTTTTGATCAAATTATAAATTACCTGAACGGATATCTACATTAATTCCATAGCAATATATTGGTACTTTATATCAACAATTATCTGATTTGTTTCTGTTTTTGGTAACACTTTAGTATACTGATCCTTCATTAATGAATAATTACACAGGAACAAATGAGTAATGCATTATTAACGCTTTAGTAACTACTATTGACTAACAATAAACTCTTATTAATGAATTAGTAAGTAACAGTGATCATTTAAACAGGTAGTTCACTATTAGCTTATCAGTAAATACTATTTTTTTCATACCGCCCAGAGTACTACTAAGAACTACTATATACAGGTTTGTAATTAATGTGAATAATGCATAATGTCTCATTAATTCTAAAGTGAAGATCATAGTAACCCACTAGTAATGACTGAAGTATTATCAAATCTTTTAATTATTTGGATCAGTATTCTAAAGTGTTACTCTGTTTTTGTTTCTTCTGAGGAATTTTAGAAGCAACATCTGAGAAAAAATAGTAATTTACATTAAAGAGGACATAAAATGCCCCTTTAACAAGATGTAATATAAATCTCTGGTGTCTCCAGAATGTGTCCATGAAGTTTCGGCCCAAAATACCGGACAGATAATTTATTATAGCTTCATAGTCAAATTTGCCCCTATTTGGGTGTGAGCAAAAACACACAGTTTTTGTGTGTGTCCCTTTAAATGTAAATGAGCTGCTGCTCCCAGCCCCCTTTCCAGAAGAGGGCGGAGCTTTAACAGCTCACGCTTTGGTTGCAACAACAACAACATGGCCTCACCCCCTTTGTTGTGTGTTCCCGGGGATGGGGTTTGTGTCAATTTTGGGGTTTGCGATGTCACCAACCTGGGAAGAAGCTTGTTGTAGTCCTTAAAGAGTTTCTGTAAAAGAAAACATCTTTCACATTGAACTTCAAGTGTCATAACAGATGTTGTTTATGATCAAACAGAAACATTACAGGTAACTAAAGTTAAAAAAGTGAAATCCTAATCAACCACCCCTTTAAACATAACTGAGAACTCTAATAAGATATAGTTATGATATAGCAGCCTCTGAACAATAAAATATTTATTCTCATTTGTTAGACAGCTACAGTATGAGATTGAATGGAGAGCATAAGGAGATGTCTCCTGCTTCCCAGACTTTTCAAACAAACAAACAAAACAGTAATCTCACACAAATCTCCTATGGAGCTGTAGGCGAGATCTCTTCAAACTGTGCTCAGATTTGCCAGTCTTCAAATTTCAAACTGAAATATATCTCATCAATTATCTGAGCTATATGCTATTCACTTAAACACTACACGATACTTCTACTAATATATTACTTTTGGAAGGACAAAAAAAGTCTTTATAGTACATATTTCTCCTACCTTTTATTTATTTATTTGTACAGCTGCTGGACTCACACTGCTGTGAAAATAAATAAATGAATTTCACTCCAGTCTATTAATGTGGTATCACATATTTCGAGAAAACCCGTCTCTATACCGCTGTGTTGGTTTGCTTTTATGTCAGTCAATCAGACCTTTACTTTCCAAGTAGGAGTTTTTTGGCCACAGTAAGCAGCAAAGTGAATCAGACTACATGCCGACAGTCAAAAGTCGCCTACCACATTCTTTGGTACAATTTGAGCAAGTGTCCCACTTTCAGGGGTCAACATGGTGTTATCTATCTGAGGGGGGACGGGGCACTAATGCAATGGCATCACCCACTGCAGCGAGCGCATGACTTTCATGCCGTGTTTATCAGTGGGAGGGGCGGGCATTGTTCTCTCATTCATCGAACAATAGTGAATTTTCAGATGCCCATATGATCCCAAAGGAAGAGATCAGAACAGAGCTCGGACTGTGCTGCTGAATAGCTGAGCAAGCTCATGAGACTAAACAATGTTGTAACAAAGAGCAGGGTGCTTCCTACCTCTTTTCCCCTTTTGTCTCCTGCTTTGTATTCCTGGCTTTCACTTCGGCATTCCGTAATCCGGCTCAAAATGCAGCTTTCCAGGAGATAGTTCTGCACTGGCGTTCCATAATGAGAATGTTCTGTTTAATTTAGAGTCATCCTATTGCATCTCCAGTCTCTCTCTGCTTCTCTCTCTCTCTCTCTCTCTCTCTGACATGATAGAAATCCCCCTCCTCAATTTCCCACTTTTAGGAGTCTAATCCCTCAGACACACAGCATGTGTAGCATCCCGATCGTTACACAAACCTTTAAAACGGTTACTCTGTGTTTTGCACAGCCGGAGCTTCGGGCCCATTTAAAGAAAACAGGGAAATCAATATTTCTTATTAGGATTCCCTGCTGATGTGCCTGAGGCGCTCTGTTCTTTCTACTTTTTCTTTCTACTTTCTATTCTCTTTCTCTCATTTTTTTTTCAAAGCTATTCTCTTGTGCCAGTGAAGAAAATATTTATGTATTTTTGCATGATTTCTATCTTAATCCTGCCCAAATATTTACATGAAACTGGTTGTTCGTGGACTCTAGTGTTATACTTGTGTGTGCCAAAGCTATAAACTGACTATGGATATATTGCTGTCGGTCTGTACTTGAAGCAATGCCGTGTGGTTGAATGCAAATCATCCATTAAAATACAAATCCGACTTGCTTCAGGTCCTTCCTCATTTTGATTCCCATCATGTTAAGTGTGCATAATTAAGTCCTGAAAGCTATAAGCAGGCCTTAGACAGAATCTAGAGTCTACTCTTCCTGGATAAAAATAAAATAAAATAAAATAAAATAAAATAAAATAAAATAAAATAAAATAATAAAATAAAATAAAATAAAATAAAATAAAATAAAATAAAATAAAATAAAATAAAATAAAAAAAAAATAAAAAATAAAAAATAAAATAAAATAATAAAATAAAATCAATCAGAGGTTAGAAAGCTCTCGGATTTCATCAAAAAATATCTTAATTTGTGTTCTGAAGATGAACGAAGGTCTTACGGGTGTAGAATGACATGAGGGTGAGGAATTAATGACAGAAATTACATTTTTGGGTGAACTAACCCTTTAATGGGTCTAATTCTCTGAGAATGGAATCGCTTTCAGAATGACCCCCCCCCCCCCCAGCTGATGAATGACAAAAAAACAGTGACAGCCAATCAGAATAAGGAACTTGAGCATTTTAAGTGGCAGACGACATAACTGCAGCGTGCGCTTGAGTCTCATCCGTTGGTGTGGATGCTAATATAGTTCTCTCTATCGCTCTCGGTGTGAACGGAACATAACAGGTGTTCTTATCATTCTGTCATCGTAGTAGCATAGATTCTATGATGGCCTGCATAAGCCTTGACTTGTTAAAACACAGGAGTTCAGGATGTTCCTAATAGTCTGGCAATGTTTGTCCTTGTTTTTCCATAATTTCATTGTATCTGTCTATTGCAACTGTCACATTTGACCTCATAGAGAAGCAAAGATGACAATACCTCAAGGTGTTCTGTGGGAGGCAGTGGGAAAGGCACAGCCACTCTAGGAGGAAGAACGGCGGTATTCACACTAAGTACCTTTAAAGGGGAAGCAGTGGTGACAGAGCCAGTGCTCATGCCAGGGATAATTGGCCTGTTTCTTTTGTTTCCCCACAGGTCTCTCTCCATTCCCCCCTCTCTCTCTATTTACTTAGTAAAAGAAAACTGTTTACTGGCGACAGTGGAGGGGGCCAGTGGAAGACGATTGGGGGGCTTTTCATTGTGATTGATTGAGAGGGCCATGGGAAAGGGCCATTGGGATAATACGCAAGTTTCACGGCCGTCCATTTCAGTGCCTGTTTTTAAGGCCAAATTCATATAAAGGCCAGCTAGGAGTAGCCAGGCAAAGGCACTCATCTTTATTGACAGGATGGAGCGATCACACATGATGACTAAACCTCTGTTGATTCAATGAAACAAATCACTGTTAATGTATTACTTCTACTCTATATTACGGTCAGGATGTAATTGAAATATTTGAAGGCTACAGGTGTAGACCTTATGTCGCCGCGCCATTTTTCAGTGCTGTGCTCATTGTATTTCCACAGCATGAAGGTAAGATCTTACGGATTTATGAAAGAACCTCTAATTGTAAAAACTTTCCAGTCTACTGATATGTGACATCCCTTTCAAACATTATAATGCTCATATTAAGAGCGTATAATGAGAACTACAGTAAAAGGGAAGACTAATGTTAAACTTTTTCTTCACTCAAAACTTCCATATGTTACTTCAGAAGTCTGAAGTAGAAGAATATTGTGCATGTGTCATATGGACAAAATTTATTGCCATTTATGGAGGTTGGCTGTATAAATATCCACCCACTTTCACTGTATAGAAAAAGAGCAGTGTGGATATTCTGCCTAATATCTCCTTTTGTGTTTCACTGAAGAAAGAAAGTAACGCAAGAGCATTTTTTGAGCGATTTTCTTGAATCGTTTATATATAGTACCATTTAAAAGTCTCTTATGCTCATTAAGGCAGTATTCATTTGATAAAAAAATTCAGTAAAAAGAGTAGTGTAGTGAAGTATTACTATTTAATTATATTTTAATGCATTTTATTCCTGTAATGGCAATGCTGAATTTTCAGCATCATTACACCAGTCTTAAATGTCACATGGTCCTTCAGAACTCATTATGCTGATTTGCTGCTCAACAAATATTTATTTTAATTATCAGGTTTGAAAAAGTTCTTTTTTAAAGTCCCCATGAAATCATAATGGAAGTTTTTTTTTCCTCTTAGGATGAATATTTTAGCCTTTTAGCCTCTTATCTATAAGCTAGTGTTCTCTAAAACAATGACAAAATTTGCATTTAGAAGATATAAACTTTCAAAACTTTCAGTCTCTCACTTCTGTCCAATATGGATCAACGATTTTGATGACATCATGCTGCATTTCAGCTTCTCATCAGATTTTCTGTCCAATCAAATGCTCTCTAGAATCTGAAGTGTCCCTCCCCCTTCATTATAAACAGAAGAATTAAAATAGTGTAAATATACTTTCCTTTGAGGCATATTAAGTTTGGTTTTGCGTCACGCGAACCACCGCAGTTGCGCACACAGTCTGATCCGGTCCAGAGATACGACAGCACAGAGCGAATCATATCCACGAGTTGGTAAAGACCACAAAATACGTCAGACACATTTGAATTCTGATCAGAATGCTGTATTTTAAAGCGATATGGAGGAGATTTGGAGGAGAAACGGTTAGAGATTCATAGGAAACTGAGGCTTTACCAAGATCAACAGCTCTGGTCGAGCTGTGATATAAACGAAACGCTATTGGCTATTTTAAAAAAAGGGGAGGAGCTGTTCGATATGTTCCACCCTGTCTTAAGTGGAAATAACGCCAACACATTGAACAATTCTACAATATTTATTTGAAATAGAAATCATTTGTAACATTATAAATGTTTTACTGTCACTTTTGATCAATTTTATGTGTCCTCGCTTAATAAATGTTAAAACTGTTATCACTGACCCCAAACTTTTAAATGGCACTGTAAACATCAAATATGGACATAATATTTACCAAATCAAGCATTAAAGAGCTATCTATAGTTTTTCAACGTAAAAATAACATTTTAAATGGTCTAGTGTCAAACTATTGTAGAAAACATGCCGGCCGTCTGTATTTGTCTGTAGTTCTACACTGAGTTCAATACAAGATGGTAATTACAGATAGGCTCCCAGACCCCTGGGACAGAAGACACCGTGAGCCTCATTAGATCCCTCTCATCCTTCAGTTTCACTTCTCTACCTAATCCTTTCTTTCCTATCTTTGCTCACCTCTGCTGAAGCAATTCTTTTCAGTCCCCTCTTCATCTTTTAATCAATACACTCATTCACAGTTTCTGATTTAACATGTTCAGAAGACTGAAGTATAACGCACAAGTCATATGGATAGTTTGTCTTTTTTCGAGCGTCAACATTTCTTCTATTTTATTACGAGAGAAGGTCCGTTTTTATTTTTGAACAAATTCCTGTAGACCTTTAATCACAGATTGACACCTTTGATTGAGATGTCGTTTGTTCAGAATCAACAATCTTGTCCTTCACTTTATTGATGGTACAACTCCACTGAGTTCCACATCGTGAGAGACTGACAGGGCAAGGCTGATTGATTATTGATCAGCGGTCAGGGTGATAGGCAAATCAATCAACCTATTGCTCTGAAGACAAGGTCATCAGGGAAAAACAGAAAGGAGGCTTACGTTTGAATCGGAAGAAACTGATCTCTCTTATCATTCCCGCTGCTTGCACCTCGAGAGTGACGTCTGATTGTTGTGAAACCCTTGAATTTGAGAGGCTTTGAATAAGCTTCACCCACATCAAGCTGTACCTGCTGCAGGAAAAGACCTGGACCTTCCACCGAATTCACAGTTGTGCCACTCAAGCTGAGAGGAAAGCTTGGCATTATGGGTTTGGTTTAAAGGTCAGCCTTTGTTTTCCTCATTAAAAATTATTATACACAAAGAAAAGAAGAAAATATTTGAAACACTCCAGTCTTTCAGTGGCCTAGAAAACACTGTTTCATTCTGCACAGATTGGGTCACAGTGCTGATATCACATGACCAGCCTTGTCTGGAAATTCGACTAAAGCAAATTTACTACATGGAAAAGTGCAACTTTACACAACATGTAGACTTTCAATTTGGAAACATGTGGGGGAATCAGAACAGTAGCATTGCTGTTTTTTTCCCTTTTACATCAAGATCCAAATGTTGACCACTGGAGCACCTTTAAAGTCGGTGTGAAACAGAAGATGCGACAGTTTTTTGCCGTCAGCGACCGTTCAGTGCTCATGTACCCGCAGAGAACAGCTTCATCTCGGCCAGTCCTTTGGGAATTTGCAGCTGGCTTTTATATAGTTTTTAAATATGAGCTATGATTCGTTTTGGGTATATCTAATGGGCAATCATTGGTCTTATTTATCTATTACATGTAAACTAAGAGATTTGGCTTGATGGGCATATTAATTTTCATAAATTTTTATTTACATTAAAATTTAATCCAGTACCTACTAAAACGCTGCTTTTGTACGTTTTACTGAACTGTTGCTTTTGTTTATTTCCTGTATTATTTCTTATACTCTATATTTTTTGTTATTGCGAAAGAGTACATCATTGACTTCGACTTCAGTTACAGTTACATTAATACGCCACAAGGTGGCGGCAAAAACTCTATGAGTGAGTAAGTCACAAAGACTTTTATATTGAAATGGACTGAAACAAGGAAGTTGACTTTACTTTAAACAACTTCCTACGAGACGCGGCTGACAAATGCATTGACTAGCGCTGTCATGGGAATGTTTTAAATGTTAAAAGGACTAAAGAACTTTCCTCAGCAGACATTCAAACTTATTTTGTGATTATGAATATAAGATTGCCCTGAAGAATATCAGCTAGATGCAGGTGATACACTCGCTCAGGCAATTTCTCTCTCTCATAATACTCTGTTGAGTTTCAATGAAACGGTTCCTTCGTTACTAGTTCTAAAGTGACGTTTTAGAATTAGCAACGGAAGCTGTAGAAGAACTGTTTAGCGACTGTTAAACTGTAAACTTGAGATTTGAATCCGCCACGGAAAGATGTAGTTCCTCACAAAACAGGGTTTTTAAGGACAATCCGTTGCTATTTCTTATTTATTTACACACTCGTGCCGTCTAACTGTTGTATAAACGCAATATCACACTCGTAGCCGTGCAATATGGCTGTATATCAGCATGCATGCTGTGATTACCTACGGGCGCATCACAGCCGTGCTGATATACAGCGATATTGCACTGCTATGAGTGTGATTATTGCTCATATATCTATGTATCTATCTATCTATATCTATATCTATCTATCTATCTATCTATATATATATATATATATATATATATATATATATATATATGCAGTTTCTTGAATCAGACACAATTAAGGCAGCTTTGGAAATGTTTAGAGAACATTTTGTTTCAAAGGACAAACTGACCTTCGTATAATAAATACATACTGCACTAAAAGCTTCAAAAGCTCAACCCATCAGCTAAGGAAGAAATGTTTTTTTTTTCCTTGTCTGAAGCCTTTAATGTAGTCAAATGCACTGTGATTGAATTGTTGGGGCATTCTGCAGCATAAATACCAAGAATGAAATATTACTGTCAGAACATTTTTTTCCGCTCTCGATAAGCCACTCTGGTGCAGGCAGCCAGAGGCAATGTGATTGTTCAAAGGCAGAAGAGACGACTCGGAGGCCTCTGCCTGTCTCTGGAGAAAAGCATGACATAGTCTGTTTGAAAACCAGACGAGTTTTAACAGATAGATAGACAAATCATAATGCGAATCCATTTCAATTGCAGGTCACACAAGATCAAAGTCAGGCCTGCTTCATTCAATGTCTCTTTGAAAAATACAACAACACATACACATAGGGGTCGAAGAGTTTTGGCCCAATCAAAAAGATGCCGGTATGTGTGTGTGTGTGTGTGTGTGTGTGTGTGTGCCTATGTTTCAGAAAGCACTACGCTACTGATGGAAAGGGCTAATAACTAGCCCTGGGAAAACATGTTTACCTGCTGTCAGTGCTGCGGTATACATAGATCATTGTCATTTAAATGAGAAGCAACAACAATCAAACAGAAAAGGTAATTACATTTTACCTTTCCGAGAGATAGAATTGATTCGGTTAGCCAGGGAACATCAGACGGAATCAGAGCGCCTGTTCAAGATTTGATGATGAAGATCGCTTTTAATGCGCTCTGACAGCCGAATGAATTGGGAGCGGCACAATATGGCTGCTGCCTAAACGGAGACGGAAACACAAAAATAAAAAGCCAAACTCTCTTTAATCACACGAGAGCTGGTGACCTATACGCAATGACAAAAATGGCCCTTCGTGCTGACAACAGCACTGGGAAAGAATACCCAATATGAGCGCAGAGACAGCATGTACCGCAACAAATAGAGCAGCGTGGACCGCTAGCATGATGCCAGATTTACTGTATGATGCAGTTCTGCTCTGAGCAGGTGTGTATAAAAATGTAATCAAAGCTCTGTGTTTAATAATCGTTGTCTAGTAGATCAGTGTTTCCCATCTGGACCCTGATTTTACATTGAACATGAAGTGGTGACTCATCGCAGTACCAAAATTGTTTATAGTACAAAAGCATAACACAAACTGCGCTTATTTAAATATACTGAAGAGGAAAATTGACAATTTTGGGTGAATTGCAACTGAAAGTGAGCATCGCTATGCCCTACTCACTACAAAGAGCACTTGAAGTGAGTGCTCTGAAGGGTGCAGGACATTACTGTCTCATATGTGCGTATTTGGTACTCCATAAACAAACGCATACAGTATGTTACTACCGCTTGTTTCAGTTGGAACTTTACCTACACTACCATTTAAAAGTTTGGGGTTGGTATAATTTTCAATTTTTTGGAAAAAAATTCTCTTATGCCACCAGGGCTATGTAATTTATTCCTGTGATCAAAGCTGATTTTTAAGCATCATTACTCCAGTCTTTAGTGTCACATGATCCTTCAGATATCATTCTAATATGATTTGATGCTCAAGAAACATTGCTTATCATCTTACTGTTACTTTTGGTTAATTTAATGCATCCTTGCTTAATAAAAATATTAATTTCTTTTTCTTTTTTTTTTACTTTTACTTTACAATAAACGGGCGATTCTTAGGGGGGCTCAGCCCCCAATGAGGGTATGAATTAAAAAATAATTTAATATATTTGTATAATAGGGTAGGCTCTCTGGAGTACCTATCAAGTCAATTTTAATCAATTTAAACAATCAACCAGCTAATGGTCATTAATATTAATTAAAGGGTTAGTTCACCCAAAAATGTAAATTGCCTATAAATTCACCCTTTATAAAAACAATTTATTTATGTCACATAGTCAGCTGAAGTGCCCGTGAAGTCCACTAGAGGGCACTCCACTACGGACACACATACTCACAAACAAACACACACGCACATTCACTTTGGACTTCACCCCCCACAATGCACCACACACCCATTCACCCTTTTCGGTATCGCACTACATTTCCCATGAACCCCTCGTAGCTGCACTGATTACACGCGCACCTGAACCACATCACTTGCCACATATAAGCACCATTCTCACACTACACCCACTGCGAAGTCTTGATTAGCTACCACTATCATTTCTGAGCGTTATTCCATGTCTTGTTTTCCCGGTCTTGTTTTCCGCCTGTCTGTTCAGTTTATTGATTGTTTGCTGCCTACCTTGTTGGATTTACTGCTTTGGATTACTGGACTATTGTTTGCCTGCTGCCTGCCTTCGACCTACCCGCCTGTGTACAGTTTTAGACTCTGCCTTATCTCTGACATCCCTGTTTGCTACCGTTTAACCCTGCCTGTTACACCATTCTGTGCTTTAATAAAGCCTCCATTTGGATCTCATCCAATGACTCGCCCATTCATTACAATTTACTTTTGCTGGCGTAGTGTAAAATTGTTTGTTACATTTTATGGTCACACTTTATTTTAATAGTCCCCTTTAGATAATGTACTAACTATAAGTAACTTTGTGCCTCATTAGTGTCAGAGTTCTGTGTATTTGTTTCCCTGTTTCTGTCATTTGTCACATGATTCTGTTTTCCCCTTCACGTTATTAGTCTATTGTCTTCAGCTGTTATGTTAATTAGTTATTCCCTTCACCTGTGCCCATTTATCAGTGTCTGTATTTAACCTTGTGTTTCCCTCAGTCCTGGTCCGTTATCGTTCGTGCATTGACGTGTTATATGTTATACTTACCTGGATTCCTCATTAAAGAGACCATGTTTTGTGAAACCCTCGTCCTTGTGCTTTCCTGGCATCACGTTACGTGACAATTAGAGTGTTAGTAGACTGTTAGTTCTTGCGAAGTTACTTATAGTTAGTAGAATGTCTGTTGGGAGCATCAAAATAAAGTGTTAGCAGATATTAACCAGACAGTCTACTAATACTCTAATGACTGCTAGTTGACATGTAGCAGCTGCGAAGTTACTTATAGTTAGTAGAATGTCTAAAATGGACAATTGAAATGAAATATTACCTATATTTATACCTCTGCTACTCTCACAAATCAACATGCAACCCATTTTTCCACCAGTTGGGAACCACTGATTTAGAATTGTGACCGAAAATCTTAATCATGTGTAAATAGAACATGAAGTGGTGTAATTAGGATAATTCGGGTAAAATTGAATCTTACATATATTTCCTCAGACACAAAAGACTATTATCGAGTCATTCGGGGGGAATTAGACCGTATCTACACCAGATGCGAGTGTCGCGATGTGACTCGACAAAAGACAATAGAACCCATAATAATCAGTGATGTTGTCTACACTGGATGCGACAAAAAGCGACACGATAAATCCCCGACAGTAAACTGATGTCTCTTCTATTTGTAACACTCATGATACTTCTCATTGAAAGGACACATGGATTTGCAATGGGCGCATCCGATGTAGACACGATGTTGCAGTCCTGACCATTCATATTTGCAGGGTTCTTATGAGCAGTCGATTGTCCAGAGGTCTTCTAAATGAGGCCAGTACTAAACTCAGCAAGCTAACCACACATTGGCATCCGCCTCACGTAGAATGAAGGAACATTCAGTCTGGGCCAAACGGCAGCGGCTCTGAGTTTGGATGTTGGCCTTTCTTTCTTTGGTCTTTCTTTTCATGCATCCATCCATCCATCCGTCCCTTTTTTCAAAGTGTCTCAAACCCAGATGTGCTTTACGTTCAGGCCAAAGTCTTTGGGTTCATTCAGCCTGGGATAAACACACAGAGAGAGCACTAGGGTGTGATGGGTCCTTTACAAGGGCTTAGTTCTTTACAACGAAATCAAAGAAAATAACAGGGGCGTAAGAGAAGCTTCCAATGATTACAAGTTAAGCCCTGTTTAACATAATCTTCTGCACTGGTAACGCGTTAAGGAGAAAAAATGTTGTCAACAGAGAATACTTGGCTTTCACCATGCAGTGATATGTGAAGCAGTGCTGATGTTTTTTTTGTCTGGCTAAAACTAGAGAAGACTTACTCAGCAATTTTTCTCTCATTAAAAAGTTTTACTCTTAAAGGGGTCATGAATTGTGAAATCAACTTTTTCATGAGCTTTTGATATATAAGAGATCATCGTACTATAAAAATTATCCTGTAAGTTTCAGAAATTAAAATTTCCTTGTTAGTCCCATAAAAGCAATTTTTCGACACCAGACCGACTCGTCCCAGAATGTGTCTATCTGTGTCGGTGAAACGCCGCCTCTGCAGAAGAAATCAAAGCCTACTTTGCAACGTTACCCCTGCCCACTGGTATGTTAATGAGTTGACTAGGAGAGAATAGCGATACAGGACTAAAAATAACATTACCTTTCAAAGGATCCTAACATAAGGAGTATGGTGATTATTTTCAACAATGTGAATGACTCAACAATACTATTTATTTGTATTCTGAATATTTCACTGTGGATTCTTTTGGTAAATCTTTTGGACTTTTACGATATGGACTTGACAGTAATGCAACAACATGTAAGGAACTGTTAATTCTAATGCCTGATCTGATATGATTCATGTACAGTCAGATGTTCTTTGTCAATGTGTCAGTAAATCAAAACAGTGACTGTAGGTTGTTTCTCTTAGAAGAATGAAAATAATGTTATTTAAACTGTGACTAAATATATAGATAGTGATGAAAGAATGCTCCCTTGACAGTTGATAGAGCTGTCAATCAAACAGCGCGAGTTCATCATTGACTGAGTTCTGGATTTGTGTCAAAACTCCCGTTTTATTCAACAAATCTCTTATTTACATCGAGTTTGCACTGTTAGTTATGATGAAGTTATGAAAAATTGAGTTGCAATGCATTGTTGGATTCATGCGCTCAACAACATGTCTATGATCGGCTACAATGCTCATCACTGCAACCATCATGCCACGATCTAAATATAATGCCACAGATCTACATGTAATGATATAATCAACACTTAGTTAACCTTGAGAGTTGTAATAGTAAAAACGTCCTAAAAGTTTTCGAGATAGTAATACTACACAGGTGTCAAACGTAGTAATCAAGTCCTTCAGGCCTATTTGAAAACTACAGGTATGTGTGTTTGGAGCAGGGTTGGAACTAAACTCTGCAGGGCTGCGGCTCTCCAGGAACTGAGTCTGAGAGCCCTGACAAAGCTTTTTCACATTGCAAAGTTGTTAGCGAATCACAGCAGTGGGCGTGTACCCTGAAGTCTCACAGCAGACACGCCCCTTAAAACAGAGCATTCAAATCAGAGGGCTAAAATCAGGGTAGGAAAAGAGCCTTTTATTTCCAAATTATGAGAATTCTTTATGTAAAAAGAATACGAACATTATAAGTGCACCCCAGGAAACATTATAAAACAATAAAACAACACAGTTCATGACCCCTTTAAATAATGAAGCTGCTTAATATTAATACTTTTTTAGGATTCTTAAAGAAGTTTAAAAGAACATCATGATAGAAATCTTTTGTAACAATGTAATAAGTAACTTTACTGTCTCTCTTTTTTTTTATCAATTTAATGCGTATTTGTAACGAGGAGACAGCAGGATGGGATCCAAATGCAGCTTTATTGAAAAACGTGGTCAAAGAGGCAATGATCAAAACGGTGGCAAACAGGTATGGAGGAGGTTAGGCAGAATCGTAGTCGATAAACAGGCAAAGGGGTCGATACAGGCAGCAATAATCAAACAGTCCAGAATAAGAGGCAGTAAATCCAAGTGGCAGGCAGAGAATGTTCAAAAAACATGGAAAAAGGCAATAACATGACCAGGAAAACAGACACGGGAAATAACACTCAGAAATGACAGAGTGACCATATCAAGACTTCGCAAAGTATGTTTGTGTGTGTGAGGCTTAAATAGTGTGGGTAATGGAGTGCAGCTAGTGTGGTAATCAACGGCTGGTGAATGAGGTGCAGCTGGTGCGGTGATCAGTGAATGGGTACGGGGCTTATGGGAAATGTAGTGAGGAGTGACTGCAGAGAAAGTGAAAGTGTATGTGTGTGAGTCCAAGGTGAAGTGCCCTCTAGTGGTCCTCACATAACAGTATTACTTGCTTTCAGAGAGGGGGAGAGAGAGAGGTACATCAGGGTCAGACTTCCAGACATCAGGGTCAGGCATTCATTCATTCTTTGTGTTTCAATAAAGTTACAGGCCAACTAGTGAATACATCTCCAGCATGCTTCATTTAGTCACCAAAGCCAGTTTTTACTAGAATTTGGTACTTAGCAAGTTTTAATTCTTTTGTGTGTAAATATGAATGGTCATTTTGCATTCATTTGTCTGACGTTAGAAGGCCGCAGATTTCAGAACGAGCCTTTGTGCAACTTAATTTCCATAGATGCTACTTTGGTTCAAGGTGGAAGTTTTGGATTCTGAAAATAACAGTGTTTTCCTAATACAACGTACTGTTTTATCTCAAAATATCAAGGAAAATTAGGTTTTACATAATATGACCCTCATAAATATCACCTCTCAGGCCAACATCGAGAAGCCACAAAGAAATCCCACACAAGCTGCTGCCTCTTGTAGGCCGGTCACATCCCTCAATATTTCACTCTCTCTCTCCGCTTTTCCTTTCCGCCTCTCCCCAACACCATCTCACTATCTCTCTCTCTAGCCTCTGGTCTCAGCTGATTCCATACAGTCTGCGCCGATAGCATCTCCTGTGCGTGTTTTGACTGGCTGCGTGTGTTGTCTCTGTCTATTCTCTCCTTATCTCTGATGGCTTTCCGTGTAGGGTGGCGAAGCCTGCGGAGAGACAGAGAGCTGTCGCAGTGCTGTCATTTACAGATGCAGTGCCCATCTCAGACCTATTGCAATTTCCCTACGTGCTGACGGCATGCCATCAGCAAAATCTACATTAACTGATGGAAAAAGAGAAAAGTGTATGTGGGAGAGGTGGAATAAAGGGAGACAAAGATAGGGAGGATTTTAGAAAGAAAACCAGTTTTGCTGGTTTGCTAAAGGAAAGGCGACATATTTTGGACACAGATGGAAAGATTTTTAAGGCACGTCAGGCTTTCTCTTTCCGAGTTTATCAACTCATTGAAGCCTTGGATGAAAAGGATTTAATCCGCTCAGTATCTTATGTGAATTTTCAAAGATTCGCTTCAGTGATGCTTTTCTGTGGTAGAATACTAACTTTCCTCATTTCTAAAACCAGACATGAACCCACTGAGACCTCCATTTCTAGTTTTGACATTTTTTTAAGCAGAAACTGCAATTTGGATGATACTTGCTGGAAAATGTTTTTTCAAAGTTGTAAGTAAAACAAATATTATTGGTGTATGTTGAAAACACCATTTCAGTCTTTCTACATCTAAATGTACATTTAATTCAATGTTATACTTGCCCTTTGTTTTTAATAATTGTCTCTAGCAATTTTTGAGTGAATATTGTTTCTACACCAATTTCTTTCATTGTTCATTATAAAACATCACAAAGTAAAACAACAAAATCATTAAAGAAATAAATCACACACAAACAATACATTTTAGCTCTACATATTGTCATAATTTACTCAGTTTCATTTTACAAATGTTAATTGTTCACTGCTAATTTTCTCCTCTGTTTGAGTTCACAGATCTCATTCACATGTTCACGTTCAGGTATGGCGCCTTTTGGCACCTTTGCACCAGACTTTTTTTCCCACTTACATCAAGCATCATTGGTTCTCAAAGTGTTGTGGATTTAAAAAAAAAAAAACATGCTGCAAATGAGGCATATGAGACTTATGACATCATCAGTTGTGTACCTCCGCCTCTTTGGGTGTATGCGGTTTTTTATCACAAGACACCCTCAGACGAGGACAACCTGGGTGTGCGTCGCGTGGTGACTAATTGGTTATTTGGGGGTCCACAATGTCTCCTTTCATTTCAGCCTCAGCCAGTGACTGCTTCATCCGGCAGTGGCAAGTTCCTTAATTGTTTTCCACTGGGCCTGGCCTCTGATGCCTACTTCCTTCAGCAGACTTATGGTGGAACTAGCTACAAAGCCATCTCCACTGGACGCACCACCTTCCAGCCCGGCTTCTCAGCTTCATCTGCCAATGTGGCATACCCACGCTTCTTCCTTCCATAAGCTTCCCCAATGCTCTTCTCCTAAGAGACTGTCAGTTCCACAATAAAGACCCAACAGCAGGAGTTGGGTCACAGGTTGGTCACAGCAATTTCGGGTGGGAAGGTTAGTCTCTGGATTAGGTCAACAGTTCCTAGCTTAATAAAGCAGTCAAGAGTCTGGAGATGAAGGGTTGGTCGACTGTTTCTTTCCTTCCCAGATAAAAAGTGTTAACTGTAGGAAGGCAGTCTGAGTGTCTTGAGAAATGTCATCGATTGATATTTTCTTGTCCTCTAGTGCTGATACCAAACACCTCAATACTTGGTCATGGCGCCAAGTGGATCTCCCTTGCGTTAGGCAAAACATATTTGGAAACTTTAACTCAGTTTCTATGTTACACAGATAGCTCCATGTGATTTTATCGCTCTAGGCCCTCTCACCTCATTCACCAGCCTTTCTGGGTGTGAAAAACTGCTCTGGCACATCTGGCTGCTTCCTCTTGGTGGGGCACCACCTCTATACCATATAGTGTAAATTTTTGCCATGTGGGTGTTGTTCCCAAATCAAGTCCTCCTCCGAAATATTGGACTTGGCCCACGATGTCCTGGTGTCTGAGGTCGGTCTTCGCTTCTGCCAAAGCTGGATCTCATTTCTTCCCAGTTGCTAGGGGCATCTCTTATAAAGATGTCATCTTCAGTCTAGCTTTGGCACATTTATACTTCTTGGTAAGGCATCGAGCCACTTTCTTACTTGTGCACTCAACAGCCTCTCGGCATGGATCTCATAGATGGTAATAGGCCACATGAGGCCAACCCAAATTGGAAGCACCACAGCTTCAGCTTATACTAAGGCGGCTTGATGCTTTTTTGTTCTTTTTGGAGTTTGGCAGAATTTTCATCCACCTTCGTTGTACACATATGAAAAAACTCAGATATCTTCTCACAAAAGAAAGAGTAAATGATGACAAAAATTATCATTTTTAAGTAAACTATTCCTTTAAGGTTTGCACACATCGCCATCTTTCTTCCCTTCAAAGCAGAGAGCACACAACATACCTCATCATCTACACGCATCACCATCGCTGCTGAAATACGTCATCCGTCTGCAAAATTGTGATCCCATCGCCACCATCTCTCATGTTGAGACAGCCGGGCCTGGGCTGAGAGATTCTGTGTGGAGAGGAATGCAGAATGGCACGGTTCACAGGATGTGATAACGCAAAAAGGCACAGGATGGAGACTGCAAACACTGATTCCTGTGGAGACTTTGAATGTGGCCCTGCCTTCCTCACAACAGCAGGGCTAGAATCAGGAGTGCAAGCCATTTTTATCATGGTATTTAGAATTTAATAGAATATGACCTTATTTTGAATGGTTTGCAGTTTGCAGTCAAGAACTGATCCATTCCTGACATAAAGATTAGCCAATTATTGGATAAAAAAGAGCCGTTTCTTTATGCACATTTCTGGTTTCACTGTGAAAAGTTCATCGGTATGCATTTCTCAAAAGATAAAAAAGATTATCTTCATAATCTTAAATTAAACCGAGTAATACAAAAATATCTTGCCCCACCACTGAAATGACTTTCCATTTCGGCTGACATCATCGTTACTGTGTGGCTGGAGTCAATAGCCAATAACATTGTAACACAGTTTGTAAGTACGGCAAGGCGGGAACCGGCGAACATTAAACATAACTTTTAATCAAATAAATAAATCAACAACAAAACGAAAGTAAAATGAACAAACATAATGAAAATACAACATGAAATCCAGGCCTAGTCCTCTCTCGTCCTGCACTCTTGTCGCTTTTACGCTTGCGGAGCTCCTCCGTGAGAGATACGAGACCGGTGTAGTGCGCTGCTGACGCTCATTAGCAATCACGTCACCGGCCTCGCGCTGTTCCCTCACGGCTCTCGCCCGCCCTGCTCGTCACAAACATGCTGTACATAGCTCCATTCTGGTATGTAATGTTACGGTCACAATAGCGCAAATTCAGTAAAAATTTTGTTGGCAAAAAAGTGTAGGGATCTATGAAGGACAGCTCACACAGAATTCACTTTTAAACCAATGCATTTGTGTGACCATCTCGAACAACATCTAAATCTGCATGGGGAACTTTTTCGCCCTCACGATGTGTAAATGGGACCATATTCAAACCTTTGCTACATTTTTTCCAGTCAAATGGCCTGTTTCACATGAAAATACACCAATTACAAAAGTAAAATAGCATTTATCTATTAAAGAGAGAATTTATTTGTAGTGATTAGTAAGACTGTAGATTGAAAAGGTGACCTGTCAGGTCCCAAAGGCAGCCGTCAATGCATAAAATGTCTTCATAGAGACACATTTGTATCATCGCTGTGTTCCACTTCAGAGAATAGACAGAATAGGAAGGGGGGGAAAAAATGGTCAGAGTTTCACTCAGGCCCAGAATGACTGCCGGAGGAGGGACCTACTGTCTCCATTCCTGACCTTCTAGTTGGCACATTTACCATCTACCCTCATGTGCCCTTTCATAGAAATTTCATGGACATTAGAGTAGAGAAGCGTAACCGGAGGGATTATTTTTCAGTGGCTGGTAGCCACCGACACAGCATTGCCTATTATAGCTTCACTCCTCTATTTTTAATGTAACACAACAAATGATGTCTGCCGAACTACTACTGCTGCTCCAGCCACATAATGTTCTTACATTATAACACTCATTTCCAATGTGTGATGGCTGAAAAACTATAATGCAGGACCCTCAATACCTCAGAGGAAAGAGGAATAATTCAAACGTGACGGGGCTAAATATTTCCCCTGTGCTTTGTTCTACCCTCTAAAGTTTCTTTTGGCTTTTTTTTGAGTGAGTTTTTTCAGATATTTGACAAGGCCCGACTCTACAGGGGGTCTGGGGTGAGTCTGGGCCACCCAATCATGAGCTCAGCTACCCTGGGCCCACCTAGATGATGAAGAAATGCAATGCAATTTCAGTTTCCCCAAACTGATGCTTTCCCCCCCTTTTCTTATTTTAAGAATATATTTAACCCTTTGCGTGAATTTCTAAAGCCTCTAAATGATCAACATGATCAAAACTTTGCTGAAAAACCTGTTGTACACAATCTACTACATGCCTTCTATAGCCTAAACCTTTTTAGAAAGTAAACGGGCTTTTAGTATAATTCTAAAACATCCTCCTTCAGGTCGTGGTTCACGTGTCTTTTTGCTGTGAAATATTTACTTAATTGACCCTTCGCCGGCAGTTTGATTGACCAGCGATCTGACCAGTCATGACCTCGAATCCGCCATTTTGTCCGAAAAAGCAGTCAGGGGAGTTAGTAGATTAAAAAATTACAATATTTTAATTATGAAACTGTTTCATATGTCTGTCGACGTGTTGTCAGTGTCCTCTTTGCTCCGGGATGTATTTTTCACTGCGTGAGAACATGATGTGTGGCGTGAGAGCGCATGGGTTGTCGGACATAGCAACAGTAACTAAAGGGGGCGGGGCTTTGCGAAGGGTCAGTTGAGTAAACATAACAACAACTCGTTAGTTTGATATCAAGATGATCAATACTGGACTGAAGCATCATAGGTTAACTTGATTAAAATTCATCATTTTTTGATAAAAATCGTGCTAAAATATGAATATTAAATGTGACACATCAAGCTTTTGATTCTCTCAATCATAATTTTATTGAAATGCATCAAATGTTTTACCTTCCACAATACAAACAGAGCATTGATCACAAAACTGACACTTAAATATCATCAAATATCAATATTGGAGAATGACAACATCACGTCTGATCTATAATTCAAATAATGTAAATTGTTAGGCTGCATTTCAGCCAGAAATTGGAACACTTCCCATAACACCTGATGTTCTCGCTACATCATCAGAAGAATGGCGTCTACGCTAATATCCCAAGGTTTACTGTTGTCTGCCAGATCCAGGCCATATCCAGATGAGATGAAGGATCTGCGCCTAGACACGACGACAACGCAGCCCTGAAGTGTCAACTATACTATGCCCTTCGAAGGCCTCCTTCCCTTTCCTTTACTTATAGATAAAACGTTCCCAAAATGATTCCAATTCGCATGGATCCGCCGAAACGACTAATAATTCTGTATTATGCGGGCCAGACAAGTATTTAGCAATGTCACTTTGTAAAGAAAGACTAAGCGTCTGTGCACATACATATTCAAACGCACATACCTATAGACTAAACACGTAAATGAACGGCAAGTATGCATTAAAAGTCTTGTCCCTAAGTTACAACAGAAGTGATTCAATCAAAAACTTACTTTAGTTCGATAATTACTTTTTTCTAGAGCTCCTGTAAAGCCAAAATAATCTGTCCATTAATTTTCCTATTATCACTGTGAAGCTGCTTTGAAACAATCTGTAGCGCTCTATAAATGAAGTTGACTTGACTTGATCTGGGTTTGAATTTTTTAGCTGTGTTCATGTTTGATTTGCATGGTTTCCTGTTTCCCTTGGTCCCTGTTCATTAGTTGTCATGGGGTGCGTCTCAATCAGCTCCCTAACTTCCTAGGTCGTGAACCAGTATATCGTGTACAGAAATTCAGGCTCTGGTAACAGTAAGGGTCCTGGATCCAATCCAATTGTTTTTTTTCACATTAAGCATTTTTGAATGTCCCCAACACACTTTTTCACATCATGCCCTCATTCGAATCTCATCAAAGGTCAACGAGCTGCCGACTTCTGAAGGATGTGCGTGAAGGAGAGACGGCAGTGCACATCATGCATCTCTATATGCTGAAGTAAATAAATGGGAGTGGGAATTCCCCGAATTATGAACATGGCACTTGCGGCAACCTCGCACCAAATTTCAGACCCTGTAGATCGGCTAGCCTCAGGGCCGAATATGCGATACGCGAAATAGGCAGCCGCATGGGGTAGTTTTTTTTAATGAATTTATTTGGACATTTGTTTAGAATTATTGCACTTATATCAACAAGTTATAACCCTATTAGTTATTCTAAATCCAAATGAACTTTACTTTATTCTACCTATAAATCCCACCTCACCCCCAACAAACTATTAGAGCAGCAGCAGCAGTGGCAGAGGCAGAATTTCATTTTTGGTCGGGCCTGGGCAAAAGTGAGCAGACACTTTCACGTAAACTAACAGACGGGCTCAATATTTAAGTAATTTCAATCTTATTTTCTTTGATCCTATTGAAAAATAAACCGTATAACATTATTAGGCACGCAGAGTAAAACTACCATGTCTCCATCATGAAGATGCCCAGTGTCAACATAACCCAAAACTGTAGCTACAACCTGTTCACATACAAAACCAGAGTAGCTGTTAGAACGGAAATAAAACACTGCTTAATTTATTCCCAAACAAAGTCCTTTAAAATGTTATATCAGCTACTTTAATTTTCATTTCATCAGTCTAGTTAGTAAAACACTCCCAATGTTATGTTGCTAAGTGCCAACAATGGCATACAACTGTAATGAGGAGACAGCGGAGTGGGATCCAAATGCGGCTTTATTAAAAGTAGACGTAGTCAGACAGGCAGTGGTCAATGATCAGCAAACGGGTATACAGGGGAAAAGCAGGATCATGGTCAGTAAACAGGCAATAAATCCAAAGGCAGGAAGAGAACGATCAGGAAACAGGGAAAACAGGCAAGAACAAAACCAGGAAAACAGATACGGGAATAAACGCTCGGAAATGACAGAGTAAAATCAAGACTTCGTGGGGAGTGATGTGTGAACGGTCTTTATATGTGGTGTGGGTGATGAGGTGCAGCTGGTGCGGTAATCAGAGACTGGGTACGGGGCTTATGGGAAATGTAGTTTGTGTGAATAAGTGAGAGTGTGAGTGAGTGAAAAGAGTCCAGAGTGGAGTGCCCTCTAGTGGATCTTCAGGGCATTCCAGCTGACAATCATGACAACAACAATGATATGCCACAATAGTATTTCCTCATCATATTTCTTCAAATATATTTAAATATAATGTGTATAAAATTATTTTATTCAGAAATTTGTTAATGTGTTTTTTTAAATGAATAACAACTTTTACTGCTGGTGATGACTAAAGCCCAAAGTATACTTACCTTTTTTTTTCAGTATTCTTAGTTTATCCACAAGGTGGCAACCATTCCCTGTGGCCGTTGATTCACAAGGTAGTTGAAGAAAACATGAATAAACAGAACAGACCAGAACACATACAAGCTACAGCGACAATGGAGGCCTGTATAAACGAGAGATTGTGCGAAGAGGTTAGAAAGGACCCTCATTTGTACAACTCTAGCATGAAAGCATACAAACGTATTTACATGGGTTGTAACATGTGGCGAGATATTGCTCAAAACTGCGTATGCGTCGAATTCACGTACGAGCCAAGTGAAGTATACTTTGCAAGGCTGTGCGTTCGACTGTGCAAAAGTATACCCAGGGCTTAAGGGCTGCATGCCGACATACTCTCAAAATGGTAGACCAATCACAACAGACTGGGGCCGACTGACCAATCAGAGCAGACTGTGCTTTTCGGAAGGCAGGCTTTAAAGAAACAAAAAGCTTTCAGACAGACGGTGAAAACCGGTGCACAACAATGTTAATTACAAGAATTTGTTTTAACATTAAGGCCTGGTTTCACAGACAGAGTTTAGCCTAAGCCAGGATTAAGTCTTAGTTCAATTAGGATATTTAAGTCTTTTTTAAACGTACACTAGAAAACACATTACTGGTGTGTTTCTTGAGATAAAACAATTACACTGACATATTTTAAGACATGTCGATTTCTTCCAGTTAAAACAGCTCAAACATGCACTTTAGTCTAGACTTGTCTGTGTAACTGGGGGTATATGTCATAAACGGGGATCTGTAGACCCCATAAACATAAAACAGAAACAAAGATCTTTACCTACTATGTACCAATGTTTAAATTAATTATTTGATACAATGCACTTACTGTGTACATACATGGTTTTATGTAGTATTTACATTAAAAATAAAAATACCTGCATGTAAGAACATCTGTAATTACTCTGTGTAATTAATGCTGTCGATCCAACAACTACCCCTTAACCCAGTGTTAAACCTACCCATACCACCAAACTTTGCCATAACCTTACCCATATCCACCATCAATAGCAGCAAAAGAGTCTTGCAATACCACATTAACACTATAAGTACAATGTACATACATTTTTTTTATATATATAAGTGTAAAGACACCTAATATAAAGTGTGACTGAAGATACTGTGCAGTTTGCAGTCAGCAGTACACCAGTATTTCATTCTAAGCACAATTTTAGCTTGATCAGAACACATTTTCTAGTTTATTTGAATAGAGTTTGTGTCTCTTCCTGTCTGTCACTTGCCGAACACTACATTTTCCAACTCAATTCAGAGGGATTTCCTATTGTATGAAAGTCGCACGCCTCTCGAAAACATGAAATTGGACAAGATCTTATTTGATGTCCTGTCTGTTATGGATTCGCTGACCCTGTGGAAGTGAAGATGCCAACTTCCAAGGAACGTAGCAGGCTGCCGTGTTTATTCAGATGAGCAGGCAGCTGTAATGAAAACTCTCTGTCGAGGATTGAAATAATTTGCGAGTGCTGAAAAGGTCTGACCTTCAAGCTTTCCCCTCCCGCACCAGACGTGATTTACGAAGGGGGCCGTCTGTGCCCGCCGCACCGGCCAGGGATTCCCCGGTGTATCAGCAGGGAAGCTCGGCTCGGAGGAGACTTCTGAAGGATTCCAGGTAATCTGATCTCCGTCAGTGGAGACGTGACCCTGGGGAAGGTTGGGTCACTAGGACAGGAGGAATCGTTCAGGTTCGATGCGGGTAGAGACCCCCCTACCCATGTGCCCATTTGTACACGCATGCTGACTACTGAGAGACACTGCGTGAAGCTGAGTGACACAGCCTTTGATAACACACACACACACACACACACACACACACACACACACATGCACGTGTCATCACCTAAAATAAGATATATTAATAAATCTTCAGCATCAGGCCCCTGACCTGCATTCATCATTGCTCTTGCATCTATGTGCTTGACATGTAATTTTATCCTCGGCTGTCCTTTAAATATCCTTATATTGTGTATCGGCTGCAACATCAGGTGCCCAGAAGACAACAAAATACACCTGTACGTTCCTGCATGTGCCATTGGACATGAAAGATTTGCTATGTGGTATTGACATAAACTTGAGTCCCATTGCATGGAGAAGGCCTGTTTCACCTACAGACGATTGTATGGTGTGGAAAGTTACTCTTTTGTAGCTCACGAGTATCGGCTGAGTTCTTAGTCAACTACTCAGGTGTTCCTTGTGGAAACGCAAGAATGGAAAGAAATAAATGCAACTGGCAATACTGAAAGACTGTACAGCTATAACATGAATGTGTATAGCATTGCAATGATGAGCCATTTTGATGTGGTTTTATACAGTATATATATCGGTTGATTGCAGACTTTATGAAAAATAAATAATTATCGATTACGGTCATTTATAGGGTACAATGGACCCTAAAGGGGCAAAGTGCGCCTCTGATTTTATCTTCCCCTAGATGGCACAAAAACATGCCAAAGCACTTTCCTAAACATCCACTTTTCATGAAAATTTGTCTCATCCTCCAAAATAACGACTTTTCAACAATATCCGGTGATGGGCGATTTCAAAACACTGCTTCAAAGCTTTACGAATCTTTTGTTTCGAATCAGTGGTTCAGATCACGTGATTTCAGTAAACGAGGCTTCGTTGCGGCGTAAGTGTTCCAAAATTTCAATAGTTCACGTGACTTTGGCTGTTTGATACGCGCTCTGAACCACTTATTTGAAACAAAAGATTCGTAAAGCTTCGAAGCAGTGTTTTGAAATCAATTTTTGGCACACAAAAGGTATTCTCGGAGCTTTAAAATATTAAGGTTGAACCACTGTACTCACATGAACTGTTTAAATATGTTTTAGTAACGTTCCCTCTGCTGTTAATAGACACTCACTGAACCATCGGATTTCATCAAAAATATCTTCATTTGTGTTCTGAAGATGAACGAAGTTCTTACAGGTGTAGAACAACATGAGGGAGAGGAATTGATGACAGAAATCTCATTTTTAGGTGAACTAACCCTAACTAAGTTGCAAATGAGAATCGATTAATGTTTGTATTTTCAGACTTCTTTATGATTAAGGTCTTCTTAATGATTTTAAGTTTGGTTCAAGGTAATTCAAGCAACAGTTTTTCAATAGCGGAAGAATATGCAAAAGTACGGTATTAAAAAGTATGTACCCTATATAGTACTGTCCAAGACGCTGGGATAGACTCAAATACAGCACCCAAATAAACGGTTTGGAAAATGGATAGAAATTATGTAGCCTATATATCAATCATATTAAGAAGAATGTGTAATATGAATGAGTGTAATATATGTTTTGGTTTTTACACATTCTTATGATTATAATGATCATATTTCAAGAAACAGTAGTGAAGAGATGATCAGATCACTAATACAGTACTTGTCAAAAGCTTGGAAATGATGCAAGTAACACTTACATAAAGCATTTATTTCTAATGCATTATAATATATGTAATAATGAATTATATCTTTTCATACATGATTGTAATCAATGCCTTAAAAATATGTGCAATAGTTACATCTGAAATTTTTAATGCATTATACTTTCTAAAGGTGTAACATATGTATTGTGGTTCTAATTATTCATGGGGTCATAAAATGCATTATAAGATGCATTATTAATTCATTAAAAATACTTTTATAATGCATTATATTTAAAGGCTTTAAGTAAAATGTTACACAATTTTATAATGTTTTTGAAAGCTCACCAAGACTGCACTTATTTAATCAAAAAGTACAGTAAAAACAGTAATATTGCAAAATATTATTACTAATTAAAGAACTGTTTTCAGCATCATTACATGATCCCATGATCCTTCAGAAATCATTCTAATGTGCTGCTTTCTTATTATAACAATTTGTCAATGGATATTTTTGTCTGTTCCTAAAATATTTTTTTCTTTCCTGGTAATTTGCATTTTTCCCTTGGCAGAACACCTTGGTGTCCAAGACCGCGCCATTTTAGCCTGTTCTTTTAGCACTTGGATCACAGCGTGCCGGAGGCAGCAAAAAAAAACCTTCACGCATGGACAAGAGCCGGATTGAGACGCTTTCTCACAGGAGTGCATTCGTCATTGTAATTAGCCTTAATCATGGAGGGGGTGTGGCTTTCTGAAGGGGAGGGAGAAAGGGGCGTGCGAGACTCACAATGTGTCAACAGTCGATTCACTGGCCGCATCCATTTGAATTTGAATCTCCACAGTGACCAACAGAAAGACAAAGACTTCCGCGTTAAGATTCCGCTCGCTCATACGCTCCCCGCTGAAGACCCGAGCCCTTGTATTGTATCCACAGGGCTGGGTAGGTTACTTTTAAAATGAATTTCACTATAGATTACAAAATACATGCTTTAAAAAGTCATTTGTAACGTATTTTGTTACATTACTCAAGTTTAGTAACTTAATCTAAATACTTTAGAATACTTTGGAATACTAAAAAGTGTGAAACAAACACAAAAAAGGTAATTACAAGTTTTTATCTCACAATTCCGACTTTTCCCCTCAGAATTGCATGATATAAAGTTGCAATTGTGAGTTATGAAGTCAGAATTATGAGAAATAAACTCACAATATTGAGAAAAGTCAGAATTATGAGATATAAACTCACAATATTGAGAAAAGTCAGAATTATGAGATATGAACTCGCAATATTGAGAAAAGTCAAAATTATGATAAACTCACAATATTGAGAAAAGTCAGAATTATGAGATATAAACTCGCAATATTGAGAAAAGTCAGAGTTATGAGATATAAACTCACTATATTGAGAAAAGTCAGAATTATGAGATATAAACTCACAATATTGAGAAAAGTCAGAATTATGAGATATAAACTCACAATATTGAGAAAAGTCAGAATTATGAGAAATAAACTCACAATATTGAGAAAAGTCAGAATTATGAGAAATAAACTCACAATATTGAGAAAAGTCAGAATTATGAGATATAAACTCACAATATTGAGAAAAGTCAGAATTATGAGATATAAACTCACAATATTGAGAAAAGTCAGAATTATGAGAAATAAACTCGCAATATTGAGAAAAGTCAAAATTATGATAAACTCACAATATTGAGAAAAGTCAGAATTATGAGATATAAACTGACAATATTGAGAAAAGTCAGAATTATTAGATATAAACTGACAATATTGAGAAAAGTCAGAATTATTAGATATAAACTGACAATATTGAGAAAAGTCAGAATTATTAGATATAAACTGACAATATTGAGAAAAGTCAGAATTATTAGATATAAACTGACAATATTGAGAAAAGTCAGAATTATTAGATATAAACTGACAATATTGAGAAAAGTCAGAATTATTAGATATAAACTGACAATATTGAGAAAAGTCAGAATTATGAGAAATAAACTCGCAATATTGAGAAAAGTCAGAATTATGAGATATAAACTCACAATATTGAGAAAAGTCAGAATTATTAGATATAAACTGACAATATTGAGAAAAGTCAGAATTATGAGATATAAACTGACAATATTGAGAAAAGTCAGAATTATGAGATATAAACTGACAATATTGAGAAAAGTCAGAATTATGAGATATAAACTGACAATATTGAGAAAAGTCAGAATTATGAGATATAAACTCACAATATTGAGAAAAGTCAGAATTATAAGATATAAACTGACAATATTGAGAAAAGTCAGAATTATGAGATATAAACTCACAATATTGAGAAAAGTCAGAATTATGAGAAATAAACTCACAATATTGAGAAAAGTCAGAATTATGAGATATAAACTCGCAATATTGAGAAAAGTCAGAATTATGAGATATAAACTCACAATATTGAGAAAAGTCAGAATTATTAGATATAAACTGACAATATTGAGAAAAGTCAGAATTATGAGATATAAACTGACAATATTGAGAAAAGTCAGAATTATTAGATATAAACTGACAATATTGAGAAAAGTCAGAATTATTAGATATAAACTGACAATATTGAGAAAAGTCAGAATTATGAGAAATAAACTCGCAATATTGAGAAAAGTCAGAATTATGAGATATAAACTCACAATATTGAGAAAAGTCAGAATTATTAGATATAAACTGACAATATTGAGAAAAGTCAGAATTATGAGATATAAACTGACAATATTGAGAAAAGTCAGAATTATGAGATATAAACTGACAATATTGAGAAAAGTCAGAATTATGAGATATAAACTGACAATATTGAGAAAAGTCAGAATTATGAGATATAAACTCACAATATTGAGAAAAGTCAGAATTATGAGATATAAACTGACAATATTGAGAAAAGTCAGAATTATGAGATATAAACTCACAATATTGAGAAAAGTCAGAATTATGAGAAATAAACTCACAATATTGAGAAAAGTCAGAATTATGAGATATAAACTCGCAATATTGAGAAAAGTCAGAATTATGAGATATAAACTCACAATATTGAGAAAAGTCAGAATTATGAGATATAAACTGACAATATTGAGAAAAGTCAGAATTATGAGATATAAACTCACAATATTGAGAAAAGTCAGAATTATGAGAAATAAACTCACAATATTGAGAAAAGTCAGAATTATGAGAAATAAACTCACAATATTGAGAAAAGTCAGAATTATGAGATATAAACTCACAATATTGAGAAAAGTCAGAATTATGAGATATAAACTCACAATATTGAGAAAAGTCAGAATTATGAGATATAAACTGACAATATTGAGAAAAGTCAGAATTATGAGAAATAAACTCACAATATTGAGAAAAGTCAGAATTATGAGATATAAACTCACAATATTGAGAAAAGTCAGAATTATTAGATATAAACTGACAATATTGAGAAAAGTCAGAATTATGAGAAATAAACTCACAATATTGAGAAAAGTCAGAATTATGAGAAATAAACTCACAATATTGAGAAAAGTCAGAATTATGAGATATAAACTCACAATATTGAGAAAAGTCAGAATTATTAGATATAAACTGACAATATTGAGAAAAGTCAGAATTATGAGAAATAAACTCACAATATTGAGAAAAGTCAGAATTATTAGATATAAACTCACAATATTGAGAAAAGTCAGAATTATGAGAAATAAACTCACAATATTGAGAAAAGTCAGAATTATGAGATATAAACTGACAATATTGAGAAAAGTCAGAATTATTAGATATAAACTGACAATATTGAGAAAAGTCAGAATTATGAGAAATAAACTCGCAATATTGAGAAAAGTCAGAATTATTAGATATAAACTGACAATATTGAGAAAAGTCAGAATTATGAGATATAAACTGACAATATTGAGAAAAGTCAGAATTATGAGATATAAACTCACAATATTGAGAAAAGTCAGAATTATGAGAAATAAACTCACAATATTGAGAAAAGTCAGAATTATGAGATATAAACTCACAATATTGAGAAAAGTCAGAATTATGAGAAATAAACTCACAATATTGAGAAAAGTCAAAATTATGAGAAATAAACTCACATACTAAATTCACAATTGCAAGAAAAAAAGTCAGTATAGCAAGTTTATATCTCCCAATTCTGACTTTATAACTTGCAATTGTGAGTTTAAATCTCGCAATTCTGAGAAAAAGAAGTCAGAATTGTGAAACACAAACTCACAATTGTGAGGGAAAAAACAAATTGTGAGAAAAAGTTGCAGTGATGAGTGAATTATAAAATGACTCACAAACAACTATCACAAAACATGAAAACAGTCGTGGATCATCAGGTCATGACAGGACAGTTCAGTTGACAGTTGGGCAATTTTTTTATAAATTCAGTTATTTTGTCTTGTTCAGGACAGAACTAAATAAAAATAACAACATTTTTATGATCCTCTTAAAAGAATTAAAATGTTGATGAAACTTAACTCCTCTTTTTCAGACGGTCAGAGTCAGAGAATCACCAATTGCTGTTTAAATGACATTAAAATTCAAAGTAATCACTTTGGTAATCTAAAACACTTTTCAGATGTAACTGTAATCTGATTACCACCCATTTAAAATGTAACTGTAATGAAATACAGTTACTCAAATTTTGTATTTTAAATACGTAACTAAGTTACTTGTATTTCGTTACTCCCCAACCCTGCGTATCCTTGTCCCCTGAATGACTCATGGCGAAGCCTTACACTCATACACAATTCTCTACACGCAGAGGGGGTGCTCTCACACTGAACATCCACTCAAAGAGCAATTCTACATGTTTTGTCTTCAAATGACAAGTTGATGAGACATTCGGAAGGAAAGGAGGATTCATTTAGGCATGCATGTTGAAATGCTATTCTTCATTCTCTGGAGAGTATTCAACAGGTCCACCGGGCCCATACAGGATATCACTGCCGCTACACCGATCTCCGCTCACACTGAGCGTTTTGCCGCCGTACATTCCGAATGATAATTATTCGCTGTTGAAATGATTAGAGTGTCTTGACAGACTTCAGTTCAAGCCAACAGTGATTAATGGGAGAACCCTGGGAGCCCTTATTTTAATAATTAATAGGATAACGTGATGATTGCAGCAAACTCTTTAATGTTATTACACTTGCAAATGAGATTTTTGACGTGAGAGAAACCAAAGCCGTCATCTGTGTTTCTGTCCAAGTAAATCATGTTTTAAACGGTTATTGCATAATTCATAAAATCCGTGGAAAGAACACCTATGAATAATGGAAGTTTTGCATATTAAAATTTGCATTTAAAACTAGAATTTTTTTGGCCTTTGGAGTCTCTATTTAAAGATTTTAGTGGCCCCAAAACTATATTTTAATGGTTTAACCCTGAAATGGGAACATTTTACAATAAGGTCCTTGTTAGGTGATGCATTATCTAAAGGGTTAGTTCACCCAAAAATGAGATTTCTATCATTAATTCCTCAACCTCATGTGGTTCTACACCCGTAAGACCTTCGTTCATCTTCAGAACACAAATGAAGATATTTTTGATGAAATCCGATGGTTCAGTGAGTCTCTATTGACAGCAAGATAATGAACACTTTCAGATGAACAGAAAGATACTAAAACATATTTACAAAAACACATGGCTACAAAAAACGAGAAAACTTTTTATGCGCCAAAAAAACAAAATAACAAATTTATTGAACAATATCTAGCGATGGCCGATTTCAAAACACTCTTTCGAAGCTTTACAAATCTTTTGTGTCAGGGTGAAAGTCACATGATTTCAGTGAACGAGGCTTCGTTACATCATAAGTGATTCGAAATTTCAATGGTTCACATGACTTTGGCCATTTGATTCACACTCCGAACCACTGATTCGAAACAAAAGATTCGTAAAGCTTCATGAAGCAGTGTTTCACTAGATACTGTTGAAAAGTCATTTTTTGGCACACAAAATTATTCTCTTCACTTTATAATATTAATGTTCCTCCACTGTAGTCACATGACCTGTTTTAAATATGTTTTAGTGTCTTTCTGTTCATCTGAAAGTGTTCATTATCTTGCTGTCAATAGAGACTCACTGAACCATCGAATTTCATCAAAAATATCTTCATTTGTGTTCTGAAGATGAACGAAGGTCTTACGGGTGTAGAACCACATGAGGGAGAGGAATTAATGACTGAATTTACATTTTTGGGTATATTAACCCTTTAAGTAACAATGATCAATACATTTATTACAGTATATATTCATTTTTGTTAACGTTGATTAATACAATTGTTTATTTTTAGTTCATGTTAGCTTAGGTCCAACAAATACAACTTTTGATTTTAATCATTTATAAGTAAAAGTTTAAATTTACATTAAATAATATTAAGAAATACTTTATAAGTATTATTCATTGTTAGTTCACGTCAACTAACTATAGTTAACCAATGGAAACTTATTGTAATGCATCACCAAAAACATCAACTCTTGTGTTTTTTAAAGACATAACCTTTTAAATAAAATATAGGCCTATTATTACACATTAAGTTAGAGTTTAAATTATAAAAGTGAAGTTGAAAACTATGAAATCCTCTTCCAGCATTTGTATCTAATGCAGAGATATACATTTTTAATACTATTTGGAGCTATTTTTACATGATGAAATATTCAGTTGGTGCAATAATGAATAAACAAAGGCCACTGCTCAGACCACGTGTCAGTGACCCCCAGCTGCACCAGACTTACATCGCCATCTACTGGAGGGAGTGCTTTTGTACCCCTACAACCCAATTGCTATATTTCTAGACAAACTTCCTAAATGCTGCAATTACACAAACCCTTCAAGATAACCTTGTGACAGAGCTGCAGATATATGTGAGATTTTCTTTCAAATGCTCAGTTCTCACAAAGAGCAAATATTTTAGAGAGAAACACTGTTATTTGGAGGTTAAAATTACATACTGCAAAACTATACAGAGAACAGCATCTACTCTTTGAATGTTTATCGTAATTGTGCCATTTTCAGGAGAAAAAAAAAAAGTGAAACCTGCATTTGAAAATAAACGTTTCTCCAAAATCGAAAAGAAACAATGATAATTGTGAATGTCCAGCATGTGCTTGTCACACATATGTCTGGTCTAGTATAGTTCTGTCTTGTCGTAATTAGTTCTAGTTAATCATCATGTCTAATTAGTTAAGTCTTGTCAGCTGTCCTCGTTTAGTCTTCGTCATCTGTGTGTATTTAAGTTCCTGCCTGTGGTCTGTTCATTTGTCTGTCGATGTTTGTGCTATGCACACTGTCACGCCTGATTCCTGTAATCCTGTTTATTGGAATAAACTCTCTGTGGTTTTTGTAACCCTCGTCTTCAGTCAGTCTCTACGTTACAGATCAACAGACCTCTCAACCCGCTGCACAGTTTCTGCTTCGCCCTGAGGTTCAATCGCACCTGGACTACTGGGTCTGGATGTACCGGAAGGAGGAACGCTCCGCCTCAGTTTGGAAGCCCGGGGTGCGCTCCGAGGTCGGAGCAGGACTTGACGACTTCAGAGCCCCGGAGATGACGCGAGCAGGTCTGTCCATCGCAGAGCCAGGAGCTCAACGGAACTCCATCCACCTCTGGACCACGGATCTTTTCCCCACCCAAGTTCCCACCCTTAGTTCTTCTTCGTCGCTTCCAGTCCCATCTGGAAGCCCTCAGCCTGTTCCCGTACCCGTACCCGTCTTTCCGATCCCGTTGTTGGTTACAGGATCCTGCCTGGATCCGTGGCCACTGCGGCTGTCTTCAAGCTCCTCGGCTCTGCCCCCGCCGCTCTCTCCATGCGGCTCCACTTCAAGCCTCCAGGCCCACGTCACCACCTCGACCCGTCACCTGCACCTCGACCCACGACTCCCTCATCACCTCCTCGGCCCGTCAGCCCGGAAGTTCCGCTGGGCTCCCTCGGTCCTCCAGTTCAGCCTCCGGGGGTCGACGCACAGCTTCCGCCACGGACTTCCGGGTTGGCGGCTACACCTTCACCCGTCACCCCTACGCTGTCAGCAAGCTCCTCCCTCCCTTCAACCTCCCTGTCGTCCTCGGTCACCACACCATCACCCCGGTCATCCAGGCCGTCGTTGGCACCTCAGTCCCGTGAGCCAGCGGCTCGGCGCCCAGGTCCATCGGCCGAGAAGTTCCGCCTGCTCGTCCACCCAACACCGTGGTTCCGCCGCCGTCGATCGGCCCCAGTACGTCATCCCGCCCTACTGTCTGGACTCCTCCCTGGTTCCTCCCACTATCTACTCCACCATGGTGCCGGTGGCCAACATCTCCAGTTGGCAGCCTGCCTCCAGCGCTACGCCCTCCTCGGAAGCCTCCGCCCTCTTTTCTTCTCCATAAACTGTCACGGCGCGAGGACACGCCTTTTCCTGGGGGGATCGGGTTTAAAACAACGATCAACAAATTTGGAAGAAAAATTAGTTTACTTCGATCGTAATATCGCAAAATGTTTTAACCAGGCCCAGATGGAATCATGACACTTCTATGGAATGGATTTACGTTAAAGAAAACTGATAAAACTAGATTCAAACTGGTAATAGAATACATGGTCTAATTAAAATGATTGGACCCACTTCATATTGGTTAGTTCCCCCAAAAATTAAAATTCTGTCATTAATTCCTCTCCCTCATGTCGTTCTACACCCGTAAGACCTTCGTTCATCTTCAGAACACAAATGAAGATATTTTTGATGAAATCCGATGGTTCAGTGAGTGTCTATTGTTACTTATTGGAACGTTACTAAAACATATTTAAACAGTTCATGTGAGTACAGTGGTTCAACCTTAATATTATAAAGTGATGAGAATACTTTTTGTGCACCGAAAAAACAAAATAACGTTTTTATTCAACATTATCTAGTGATGAGCGATTTCAAAACGCCACTTTGAAGTTTTACGAATCTTTTGTTTCGAATCAGTGTTTCGGCGCGCCAGTCACATGATTTCAGTGATTCGCAATTTCAATAGTTCACGTGACTTTGGCTGTTTGATACGCGCTCTGAACCACTGATTCGACACAAAAGATTCGTAAAGCAGTGTTTTGAAATCAGCCATCATTAGATATCACTAGACTAACTCTGTAAGCGTCTATAACTAGTATGTTTTAATCATTTGATATGCACTTACTGGACATACATTTTATTATGTTATATTTACATTTAAAAAATACCTGCATGTAATTATATCTATAATTACACTGTTGACTCTTTCCTTACCCCTGAACCAACCCTTAAACCCACCTCAATGGCAGTTTTGGTAACACTTTATTTCACAGTGTCATTGTTACATTTGTTACTTGTAGTTACTATTGTAATAACTATAAATTATGTATAATTACATGCAACTGACCTTAAACCAAACCCAATCCTAAACCTATAGTAAGTAAAATGTATCCACAACTTAAATGTATAATTACAGTGACACCTTAAAATAAAGTGTAACCGCAGTTTTGCTAAACAACATGAACACAATAAGTACATTGTACTTAGCATTTTTATTTTTTTTGTAAGTGCATATTAGTTAAAAGCATCTAATATTAAGTGAAATAGTTTAATATTTGAATATGAATTGGTTTGGTTGACAATAACACATCAGCGTTTCTTAAGTTTTATATGTTAATCATAAAAGCATGTGCGCGAAATGCTTGTAAGAGCATGTTTTACGCCAAAAGATTAGAGGAAGAATACATAGTGTCATATTTTAAAAGCTACCATTGTTATCAATAAACACCTCACGCCTGTAAAATAAAATCTATGTTATCTTCCTTCAGAATGTGGGAATTATACCGTATCCCATAATGCTTTGCGTGTTCTGCCTCTCTCTCTCTTCCCCTGAGATGATTCCCCTTTGGTATTATGATTTCACCTTTACGCTGCCATTCAGTGATTATTGATGATGTCTCTGGCAACGCTGCGCATCCGGCCTTTGACCAGAGGACACATCTTGATTCATGCAGACAAATAAAAGCATCAGAGGCAACATATCGATTTCATAGTGAGCGACCAAAGCAGACCCGTTGGTGAGACCTTTTTGCTTGTTTTCTTTTGCTTTTTCATGAAAAAAATAACAAATCTGATGACACTGAAACCAAGAAGAAGCTTGTTTTCATAGGGAGAAAGGCATAGCAAAGAAATAACTAATTATTAATTGGGCTGAAGTGAGATGTGTTGGCCTACTGGGCTGAATGAATCAATGTGTGGCTTTACAGTGACTTGTGGCATTTAAGCTTTGTGCAAGCGGCAGAATGAATGCTGTGTGTCCTCTCACATGCTTAAAGTTCAGTTAACATCGAGGGTTTTTGAGGGTTTATATTAAAGTCACCATATAATCAGAGTGAACAATTTGATCAAATATTGCAGTGTTTTATTTATCAGTGCACATCATTACTTTTTTTTTAAATTCATGTGCCCTCATAATCTTTCACCAGATAACTTTGCGTCCCTCTTGCAGCAACATCTTTTCTCTTCTCTCATGACGTGTTTACCGGCGAGAGGGCGGGGCAACCTGTCACTCACATGAGATCCACCAATAGCAAACCAGAACCTTCCAATCAACCCAACATTTTTTCTTGTTCGAGAAGCTGTAAACCTGAATAAGATGGCAAAACTCAAAAAAACAAAACATAAATGAGGTAAAAAAAATTCAAAGTAGAAGCAGAACTGGCAAATTTTAATTTTGTACATTTTAACTGCTCTCGACTAGAAATATTTGAGTAAACCAATTCATACATTTAACTTAAATTATAACGTAATCTCAATTTAAATATTTTTAGTAGTGGAAACGTATAGCTTTAACAAGCTTATTCAGTAAATGCTGACTTGCTAACTGGTAAAACCATGTTTTGATAGCATCAGTATAGCATAGCAATTGCTAAATGAGTACGACAATACAGAACATTTAACATGTATCTGTTCTTAAACCAAACTCATCACCCCCACAAAAATGCCACATAACAGAAACTCTTGTAAATTAGCATAGAAAAACATTAAACAGAGCTAACCATTTTTTTGGTGTTAAAAAAATACTCTCAGGATTTACTAAAGACACACAGTGCAAAAGTAGCCCTGAAAAGACGTGAACTGGGTTGTTTTTGCGGCTGATCTTATCGTTGAAGTTTATTGATTATTTAGTATTATTGATCTTATTATGAAGTTTCCCTTTCAGATGCAAAATTTATGGCAGGAGAGTTTTTAAATGAATCACGCAAAGTGATTTACTAATGTTTGCGCTAGTCAGTTTACTGGTATTTGCACCATTATTTAATGCCCCAAAAAAGCATAACCCATTTTGTGACATGGCTGCTTTTGTTTCTACTAGGAGGAGACACGGCAGAGAACAGAGAGCGTGTGGTAGAAGGAAGAAAATATTTTCCACTCGTACTAATTTCTTTGGAATGCCAGAGAAAGACGTTATCCGTATATAACATGTGACGAGTTGCGTCTGTGTCGACCCGCACATGATGAGCATCAGCTCTGCTTATTTGCAAGCCATTACTAATTTGCGCTGCTCTTGGTAGATTGCGTTAGTCATTATGTAAATGATTTGACTGCGTCTGTGTTCTTTAATTTGCAGTAGATCAAGCACAAAACTTGCCACTCCCATCGGCGCATTTGTGGAATTTCACTCTCACGCTAATTTGCCCCGTTTAGTAAATCTGATCCAAAATATCCCACTTTACATTAATCTTGCAGAAAAAAAACGTTATATAACACTTAATTTTATATATATATATATATATATATATATACAGATAAAATTAAGTGTTATATAACGTTTTTTTCTGCAAGATTAATGTTCTTAATAATCCAAGTTCTTTTGCCTCAACATCTCCACAGGCCTCTTCCATGTTTAGGCATTTAGAGAACTTGCCACTCTAAGGCTGTCTCAAAACTTCAAATGTACATTATCAGCAATCATGGAATAGTAAAATACTGATAAGTATATGCTTGGAATGGCATAGAAACACTTTGGATCTGTTCCCTAGCTTCTCTTAAGAAGAGGCCATGATTTATTGCATGGTCATTTAGGGTGACTCCCATTTCATTTGAAAGTCAACATCTTTTCACTCCTCTTTTATCCTGCTGTCCCCTTGCTTTTTTGGTTATTATCTTCTTATAATTTCTCCTCTCGGTACTGCCACCTAAGTGACCTTTCCAACATGACTACGTAATGCGGAAGTAGTGGACGTAAATTACAGAGCTAGTGCAAGATGAGCATTTGTGGTTAAATGTATATAAATTTAATTTTTTTTTAGAAAACGACAGATGGTTTCTCTAGATAAGACCCTTACTCCTCGTCTGAAACTGACATTTGGACCTTCAACCCGTTGGGAGCCGTTGATGTCCACTGTATAGAGAAAAATCCTGGAATGTTTTCCTCAAAAGTCTTAATTACTTTTTGACTGAAGAAAGAAAGATGACATGAGTAAATTATCAGGAAATTTTCATTCTGGAGTGAACTAATCCTTTAAGTAGTCAAATCGATAATATGACTGAATAATAAATGTCTTTTAAACCCCAACTAAGCAAGCCAAATGCGACACTTGTGGCAACACAAACTCCATCAAGTGACAGAAATTCCAGGCTGCAAGTCAGATTGTGGATTGATATCACTCAAAATTTTTCATTTAGCTCCTTCTGCTTGAAGATTGGGATCCGCCGGCTTTTGGTGGGAGGAGCTGTAGTCTATCCAGCCGATTGAAACATGAAGGTGGACCAACCGTTTAACCAGTAGTTGACGACAGGCTTACCAATGACTGCGTTGCCAACCTGTCAGTTCCCGTACTCCTCTGGATTAAGGCTTTTCTGATGGAAGAAGAGGAGGTAAGTGCTGAGGACAGAACTGCACCACAGCTGTAGTCAGTCTCAGTCCGTTCACCAGAAATAATTTTAGCTTGAACGTAAGATCAACTCCCTCCAATACACACAATTTGCCTCAGAGATGGAGAAGTTATATGAAACTTCATATATTGAAACTCCAAAAAATAAAGTTCAGTTATTTTAAAGTGCTTTGTGCAACACACCTGCCTCTGCAGTTGTGTTGATGTTAAATGAAGAACATTAATAATTCTCCTTTTGCATTCTAAAATAAAAAATAAATAAATAGCAGCCTACAGGTTTGGATCATGAAAGTGAGGAAATGATGACAGAACTGCCATTAGATGAGAGCACTGTTGTTTTAAACTGGTCAGCACATCATCTGTTTAAATAGACATGGGTTGATTGCGGCCTGGCCCTGGATGCTGAATCGCCAAATTACATTTTGCCCTCTGCTGCTGAACAGAGGAATGTTTCTTAATGTCAGCTTTAATCATCTGACCTGTTACAACTCCTTAAAGATGCAATTCAACATCAAATGTTTCATTGCCGACCTTCAAAATCTTTAATGCGTTAATGAGAGGCAAAATGAAAAGATATGAAATTTAAATTTATAGTTTTCACTAGGGTGACATTTAAATCACAGCTGCATGGCAGTGAATGCCAGACTGCGCTTGCAATATTCCTCCTCCGTTCTGTTCCCTTATTCCCTTGAGACCAGGTAAAAATGTAGTCATCAAAATGCATCAAAAAGACATTTTGACTTTGTGAGGTCACAATCATCCCAAGCTCAGCTGACAGGATATTACAGGATGGATGTGTAGTCAAGCAGAGAGATGCTTTAAAAATCTGAATGCAAATAATCCTCAGCTCTCAGATGGTGGTTGACGGTCGGAAATTAGTTTTTCAATATCTTTTTGGGTTACACTTTAAGGTGTCCTTGTTACGGTATAATTATATAAGCACTGAGTAAAATTATGTACTTAGTAAACTTCATGTACTTACTATAGGGTTAGGATAAGGGTTTGGTTTAGAGTTAGTTGCATGTAATTATGCACAATTTATAGTTATTAATATAGTGACCAAATGTAACGTGTTAAATGACACTAAATAAATTGGATAGCTAGACCGACAGACAGATAGATGGATAGATAGATAGTTAGATGGATAGACAGACAGTCAGATAGATGGCTAGATAGATGGCTAGATAGATAGATAGATAGACAGACAGACAGATAGATAGACGGATAGATAGACAGACAGATAGATGGTTAGATAGATAGATAGATAGAGAGATAGATAGATAGATAGATAGATAGACAGACAGACAGATGGTTAGATAGATAGATAGATAGATAGACAGACAGATGGTTAGATAGATAGATAGATAGATAGATGTTAGATAGATAGACAGATAGATAGATGATATATGTTAGATAGATAGACAGATAGACGATAGATGTTAGATAGATAGACAGACAGATAGATAGACGATATATGTTAGATGGATAGATAGATAGATAGATAGACAGATAGATAGATAGACGATAGATAGATAGATAGATAGATAGATAGATAGATAGATAGACAGACAGATGGATAGATAGATAGATAGATAGATAGATAGATAGATAGATAGATAGATAGATGTTAGATAGATAGATAGATGTTAGATAGATAGATAGACAGACAGATAGATGGTTAGATAGATAGATAGATAGATAGATAGATAGATAGATAGATAGATAGATAGACGATAGATGTTAGATAGATAGATAGATGGACAGACAGATGGATAGATAGATAGATAGATAGATAGATAGATAGATAGACAGACGATCGATAGATAGATAGATAGATAGATAGATAGAGACAGACAGACAGACAGATGGTTAGATAGATAGATAGATAGATAGATAGAGAGACGATAGATGTTAGATAGATAGATAGATAGATAGATAGACAGACAGATGGTTAGATAGATAGATAGATAGAGAGACGATAGATGTTAGATAGATAGATAGATAGATAGACAGACAGACAGATGGATAGATAGATAGATTGACAGACAGACAGATAGATAGACAGACAGACAGATGGATAGACAGGCAGACAGACAGACAGATAGATAGATAGATAGATTGACAGACAGACAGATAGATAGACAGACAGACAGATGGATAGACAGGCAGACAGACAGATGGATAGACAGGCAGACAGACAGACGGATAGATACATAGATAGATAGACAGACAGACAGATGGTTAGATAGATAGATAGATAGATAGATAGATAGATAGATAGATAGATAGATAGATAGATATTCTGATTCTCCTTTCCTCTGTTTCATCTTGATTTCTGGAGTAATGTATCTTCTGTCATGAAGTGGATGTAATTGAATGGAGCCTCAATTTTCACCTACAATCTATTCCTGAGGGTGCATTACACAGGGGGCTGTAAGATCCTCGGGGAGTCAGGATTAACGCTTCGCTTTAGAGAAAAGAAAAAGGGTACAGGGCCGGGTAATGGGACCCCTACCAGAGACTCCCTGCAATCTCAGAAAAATCAATGGAGAAATGTCACATTGCTCTATAAGGCGTACAAGCAGCAACAAGCCTGAGCACAAATACTGTTCGTGGGTTCAGTGCAGAGTAAATTCTTAAATGATGCTGCCACAAACATTCCTTGATGATAGGAATGATCGTACCTCAGTGTTTGGATGTATTTGGGTTTTTGCTGAATAGAGCTTTCAGGTCAAAGTTTAGTCTCAGATTTTCCTGGTTTTGCTACAGGGCTTCAAGCAAACACCAAATATGACTTAATGCCGGCTTTTCACAGAAGTGCTGTCCTTTTCTAACGAGGCAGAATCTAGAAGTGCTAGAAAGATTGTTGATGTCTGGACAGTTTCCATTTTAGTTAAAAAGCTCAGCAAATGGCAACAACATAACATTTTTATAGCAGGGCTTTTCAAACTGAGGTCTATGGACCTCCAGGGGATGCAAGGGAATGTCAGGTTTGGGGGGGAAAAATAGTTATTATATTATAATATTTTTATTTTCAGAGAATGAATGGGTTTATTTTCCACCCAAGAGGACAACCGTATTGCTCAGATGTCACTTGTTCTTAGCTCAGGAGTTGCATTTGTCTCAAATGTTTCTCCTAAACAAAGAGAAATAAAAACTTTCACACAGTTTGTTAGGTGAGGACTACCGAACGAAACACTTGTGAGGGTGAGTGTGCAGGAGACATCTTGAGGCAAAAGACTCAATTATCTCTACATAATTACATAGTTGTCAAGGAATCTGTTTTTATTTTAGTACAGGTTGTACACAAGTGGATTCACATCGAACAGAGATGCACCTTGTTAACATAGCGTTTTGTCAAGATGATTGAATTTCTACATCAATAATAATATGTAAAACAATTCTGACACATTTAAAGTAAATGTAAAAAAATACTTTAAGCATTCTTTGCAGAACAGAACAAATCAATGAGATTTAAATACCCCCTGAGAGGGGTTGTAGATTCAATCTGGATCCCAATGATGGAAATCTGCGGGGAAAAAAAGAGTTTGCATTGTAAAATAACCAGAAGAAGACAGCAACTTCACCTTATGCGCTCCTTTAATGTGTTTCATTGGGAATGTTGCTTTATTAATTACCACCAAGCACAAGCAAATCTGCTGAACCCCCTTAACGAACTATCCTGACAATCACCGATCGCAAAAACGCAACCTCAACATCACACACATCAGCAACGAAACCACTTCCTGACACAAGTCCCTCTTCTCCAGCTCACACATTATATTCGTCAGTTGCAACCGCCCTGCTACAGTTTCCTGGATCTGAGGCGGATCTCTGACAGCTTGGAGTTGATCCCGGTACCAATCTGGCCCCTCCGTGCCAACGGGAAACAGGCCAGCCTGGCATCTGCGGAGGGGGAGAGCGACACTGCGACAACAGTTGGAGGCTCATGAGTGAGATAGAGGGACGGAGAAAGCGACACAACAGTTCCTCAGCGTTGCCAGAGCTGTCAGACCATTAAAAAGCCAAATGATGATGAATGAGAGAGATCAGCCTGTCGGAAAAAACCCCCCTGGCTGTCATCAGCCGGCTACCCCACTCTCAATCCTCATTCCACTTTTGAAAGGTTTTTTCTTTCAAATCATTCACATCCCGATGCATTCCGATCCCCGACACACCTCCGAGATACACGCTGATCCTGTTGATGATTTGGTGTCAGAAATTGAATTATTGCGTACAGTGATAACAGTCACAGAAAAGAATGTTTCCCTGCCTCTATCCATAGGGACGTAAAGTAGCAGAAGAGATTTTGAATGAATAGAGTGGGCTTATGGAAGTGGATGGGAACTGTAAATCAAAGACGGTAAATGGATAAGAGCATCCACCTACGAGTGGAGCTTCACAGCGGCAGGAGTCTGAGAGCAAGCTGAGAGTAAGTCATGATGAAAATCTAAGAGAATTTGTTTAGCTGTTTTGAACCAGAGTGGTGCCAAATCTAGTAGATATATTTACTGTACATAACTGAAGGGATTCGGGGGAGCAGCCTGGCTCTGTTCCAAAACCTAGCCGGCTGCTTACATTGGTAACTGCATTCAAAGGTAGCTTCCTAACTGTCGTGAAACCTCATAATAGATTGATTTGAAGTGCTTCACACAGGCTCAATCTCCACCTGCAATGAGTCTGACATTAGCATTTTGCTAAGCTAACGACATGAAAACAAGTGTACATTGCAGAGATTTTATCCATCACAAATTCTTTTTTTTGGGGGGAAATTTGTTTTGAAGAACAGGAAAACAGAATAACGCCACAAAACAATGAATGGTTTTGCTATATTAAAACAGTACATACACAAATGTTATGGACTATCGACAAAAAGTGCTTTAAGTGTTTGAATTTGACATACATGCATGTAACAGGGTGTTCAACAATTGTGCCAAAATATATATATATTATTTTTCAATAAAGTAATACTTTTCTTTTGGCTTTAGTTCAGTTTTTCATGTTTAATATCACATAGTACAAAAGCGTTTTAAAATATATAAATGGCTTTTTAATCATAGAAACTTGGATAATTCAGAGAATGGAATTATTATTCAGTTGTCAAATCCTAGGCAAAGCACGGTTCGATACCAGTGACCTATGAGAAAATATTGGTATAACTGTCTTTTTTTTTAAATTTTGTATTGTATGTACATCCTTTTGTACAGCCGCAGTGCCAAGAACAACTTCCTGGTTTCTATTACTTCCAGTTCACCAGCATTTCTGTCAGCTGTCAAGATGTAGTACTAAACTCACTGTCTTCAATATCTCAACTTCGACTCACTGTAAAACCGAACAGTGAAATTAATGAAATGAAATGAGTTTGTTTCACTCAAATAATAATGAAAGTTCATTGTACTTAACAGAAAAAAGTTGCGTGAACTCAAAATGTTGAAATTAAGTGTTATTTTGTGTTTTTGCTCAAGATTAACATAGGGAGATATAAGTTAGTGTTTAATGTTGTGTTATGTTGGGATTTACAGGGGGTTCTGTTATGTTAGTTTTTTAGGGTTACCACTGCAGTGAAGAGTAGAGAGTAGGCTGCAAAACTTTTGAGACCATATATACAGTATGTTGTTTGATTATATATACATGAACAAGTATATAATGACAGTCTCTTTGATAGTTGAAATAGCATGTTTTATTTGCTATCTAACATTTAACCAAGATCTGATTGTGACATTTATGTAAATTAACTGTATTTAACAGTTCTAGTAACTTCTACTATCTTAAAAATTGAGTTGAACCTAAATGTTTTGAGTATTCTGCACTTACTGAGTTTTACAGTGCTCCTGTTCTCTTCATCATTGCTTTGTGCAAAATGTTACTTTTTTCTTAGTAAATTTATTACTTTGAGTTCGATGAGCATAAATCATTGAAGGCATTGTTAAACCATCGGTTTCCTCAAACCATTTAAGTAGCTATATGGTTGTTCAGACTTGGTTAGAACTGAATGAGTGAAATCAACGTAAAATCTTTAATTCTTATCTGTTTCCTCAAATGGTTTGAGTTACCGTAACTTATCGGGTTTTACAGTGAATTTTGATGAATCGATATCGTGAAGTGAAGCTGCAGCGCAGAGCACACATGCACTAATCATCTCTCACTCCCACTTTACTACTAGTTATAGCTCAAAATAAATATGAATGAACAAAAGGTATGTTGAAAGATATAGAACGACTTACTGAAATGTATCATGTCTCATGTAATCGCTCAAACAGTGTTAAAAAGGATGAACTTTACTTCTGCGTCTGATGTTCATTAAATTTGTAAGCTGGGTAAAGGAACAAGCAATGAGACCAAGAGTGTGACGAGCAGGGCGGGCGAGAGCCGTGAGGGAACGGCACGAAGCCGGTGACGCGAGTGATAATGAGCATCAGCTGCGCGCCGCACCGGTCTCGTATCTCTCACGGAGGAGATCCGGAAGCATAAAAGAGGAGCGACAACAGTGAAGGACGAGAGAGGACCAGGCCTGGATTTTATTTTGCTTTGTATTATGTTTGTGTGGGCGGCAGTCGCCGTGAGGAACTGCCGCCCTTTTACTTTAGTTTTATTGTTTGTTTATTTATTATTAAAGTTGCGTTGAATGTTCGCCGGTTCCCACCTCCTTCTTCCCGTTCTTACAAACTGTGTTACAAAGAGATTCTGGAAAGATAGGCAATCGCATTTTAAAAGTGAACCAACATAAAATAACAGTATCAACAAATCTTATGTAAAAACAGATGATCCGTTTTATTTATGATCATCGGTGAGGAAAGTCTGAAAACTGATGGATGCTTAAAAAGAACACTTAGGGACACTCTGCTGTTGTTCTCACGACGCTGAAATTTAAATTTCGTTTTAAGTTTGATCAATTAAATTATTGCTAGGCCTGACTATTTAACTGACTGTATTTTATTATAAACTAAGCATTACACTATTGATGCTTGTTAAAACTGCCATAGAAAACTGAATATACCGCCACAGCAACACGTGAGTTTTTCCCAGAGAAGTTTTTTTTAGCTGGCTTATATTATTGCTGAAGTTCGTAAGAAAGTTCTGTGCATATAGCGCATTCCCATTCATTTTTCAACTCGTGGCATGTCTCTGCTTTGATGTACTTGCCTCCAGCCAAGATTGCTCTGCACAGTAAACACCTGAGCCCAAATGTACCTCAACTTGATAAATTTAATAAATAATACACAGCTACAAAACAAAATTGTTGAGTGACAAAGTATGGGAAAAGTAGTCACGGAAAGGGAACCAATAAAGGAAAAAAAAAAGAAACAAAAAACATTTGGAAAAGGTCAGGATCACATAAGTGCAGTAAAAGATACCAGATACAGAAAGACACAATGTGAGACAGATGTTAGAAACATATAAACAGTCATGGTGTGGCAGTCCTAACTGTGAGCGAGAGCAGCTTCGCCTGTGGAGACATCGATCCATGTATTGACCGAATCCCCTCGCACCTGCCTTTATCTTACTACTGCTCAGCGAGGCTCCCAGAGGAAGAGTGACCAGCGAGAGGACAAAGAGTGTACGGGAGGAAGAACAGGTCTCCAGTTATTCATCACCTATCACAGGAGAACACCACTGATGCTCTTGACATTTAGTCTTTGACTCTACATACAGATGACATCTGCTGCAGAAGATATATTCCTTTGTCATTTTCAGATAGGTAGGTGAACAAATGTGACTTTTGTGGCTAGAATTTGAGTAGAATTATGCAAGATCCGTGTTCAGGTTTTGAATAGATGAATCAAAATAGATATGGGGATTCTAAAGGCTCTTTCACATGAATCGCATCAGGGCTGTTGATTTGACCTCCACATGAAAAGCAATGCAGATGCATCACGGATGGGCAATTTTACGAGTTCACTAGTTGGTCGCAAGGAAGCGGGGGAACATAGACTGTAAAAATACACAGTGTTCGAGCTGGCAGAAGCTTTAATACACCGCAAAGTGAAATCAGGACTCACTGAATGCAAGTTCATGAAACGTTACTGTCTCTGGATGCTCTTGGTGAATTTCAATTAGAACTGAGACATTACTCTAAGGGCCAGATTTAAAAGTGAAAGTGAGGCTAAGTATGGTGTCCCATACTTGTAATTTGTGCAGTTCACCCATCCAACTGCGCACACACACAGCAGCGAGCATAAAACACACGCTTGCTGTGGCACCCGGGGAGTGATTGGGGCATCTCAGTTGTGGGTAAAAGAGCTCTGTTCATTCACCCCCACCCACATTTCCTGTAACCCACAACCTTCGGGCTACAAGTCTGACTCTTTAACCATTAGGCCACAACTAAGACTCATGCAAATTAGCGTGAGAGCAAAATTCCCCAAAAAAAGAGGAACGTGGAAAGTTTGATCTACTTACGCGCAGCTGGATCATTTCCATAATGACCAATGCAATACCAAGAGCAGAGCAAAATAGCATCTGAAGACATGCTTTTTTGGGGGGTAAATAATGATGCAAATACAAGTAATTGACTAGTGCAAACATTAGTAAATCACCTTACATGATTCACTCTCTTCTCCCATAAATTTTGTGCCTTTTGTAAATCCTGACAGTAGTTTTTCAATGCCAAAAGAGGGTTTGCGCTGGTGCAAGCTGTTAATAAATCTGACAAGAGGTCTTCAACCCTGCTCCTGGAGACCTACTGTCAGGCAAAGTTTATTTTTAATCTGCTTCAAAACACCTTCCTGTTATTTTGAACCTGAAGTGATCCTGAAGACCTAGACAGCGTCCGAAAACTTAGGCAGCTGACTTGTTTCCTCAATGACTTCGCAAGCAGCGTTTGAGCATGATGGTACCACAAAAACTGATTTCGGACAGACTTCTGAGGCAGCGTAACTAAAGAAAGTGAACTTTAGTGATAACTAAGTGAATATTTAATTACTACAATAGTAATTTCCTGCTAGAAATAACATGAAAAGTGGAAAAGGTTACTGTGACGAGCAAGGCAGGTAAGAGCCGTGAGGGAACGGCGCGAGGCCGGTGACGCGAGTGATAATGAGCATCAGCTGCGCACTGCACCGGTCTCGTATCTCTCACGGAGGAGCTCCGGAAGCATAAAAGGGGAGCAACGACAGTGAAGGACGAGAGAGGACCAGGCCTGGATTTTATGTAGTGTTTTTATTATGTTTGTGTGGAATCTCAGGAGACAAGAAGTGAAGCTAACATACAATTCGGACATGTACAAGGCAGCATTTTTCAGCGTTGGGGTGCAGCTCTAGAGATTAGCTGTTTCCGGTGTGTTTAATGAGGATTGGAGCTAAACTCTGCGGGAAAATGGATCTCCAGGAGCAGGGTTAAAGATATCTGAACTGGACCCAGGCATCAATGTAAAACAACTAAAATTGTTGAGAACTTTGTTGGGACTTTATAAATGCTTGATCTGCATGCAACATGATGTCTGAGGTAAACTTAAAGTTCAATGCACTAGTTGTCGTTGACATGAGTCATGCAATAGGCCCTTTACACATGCACAATTCTATTGTCCGAAGAGTCTGAAGAACTTCTAATTGTCACGTCTTCACCACATGGACTGTCACTTTGTTGTTGTTTTCATTCTGTCACATGTTCCTTTGTTTGAAGTTCCCGCCACAATCTGTTTCCATGGACACTAATCTCATCACCTCAGCTGTTCCCAATCACTTATCTCGTTATCCCCTGTGCTCTGTGTATTTAAGTTCAGTTCAGTTTGCCCCTCATGGTCTGATATTGAATGTTTATGATTTGGTTGTGTTCCCGTGTCTCTGTTGGATTATATAAAGTTTACCTGATTATTATATCATCATCGTCTTCTTCGTGCTTATCCACACAGCCAGCGTTACAGAATATCAGACCCAAAAGTTTAGCGGCGTGATTTATAGTGTTTTTGTTTATTGTTTTCATGTACGTGTCTTTTGTTTTCCCCCCTGCACCATGGACCCGTTCCTGGGAATGAAACTACTGTGCCTTGAGCAGCAGGACCGCTCCCTCGAGGCACATTTAGAAGATTTCCTCGACCTGGTGCCAGCCACAACTTTCCCGGACGACTGTCTCTGTACTTTCCTCTATGCTGGTCTCAACTCCGCTACGAAAGAGCAGCTGTCCGGGGAAGGGCCTCGGGGGAGCTTTAAAGATTATGTCCAGCGGGTGCTGGTGTCATGTGATTCGCCGCTCACAGTGGATGACACCAGCCCCACAATCTACCCAGTGCCCAGCCAACAACATCCTGACGGCGAAGACCGGAAGCACGAGCCCACCGCTGACCGTGAGAAGGACGTGGGAGTGATGTTTGAGCTAGCGCAAGCAAGAGCGACCGAGCCGCACATCACCACGGAGCCTGAGCAACGCGGGACTGACCAGGTGTGTGAGCCGACGGAACCGGCCTTCGCCGAGGGAGACCTCGTGGCAGACGAGGGAATGGAAGGGAGCCATACCAACCCGTCCGCCACTGAGAGTGAGTGTGGGGCTCGCACTGGGGAAAATTTTTTCGAAGAGGAGAAACTGCTTCTAGCTATGTCATTATCTGAACCTGTCCATTGTATTCCTAAGACTTTGGCCCCGCCCAACCTCCCTCTCCCACCTCCTCTTCGGAATCCTATCATTGAGACTGTTTATATGGTTTCGGAGCTTAACAGTGCTTTACAGTCCCCAGCCACGCCTGTCACCCAGTCATCGCCGCCTCCCATCTGCCCCTCTACTCCCATTCAGCCTCCTCTCGGTGGCGTGCGTCCATCTCGGGACTTCTGGGAGCCACCTCCTCCTGGATGTGAGGAGCTCGTGGCTCCGCCTCCGGCCTCTGAAAGCTCCAGTCCCCCTCGACCCGTCGATCTGGCTCCCTCGCCTATGCTCCTTCCTCCCTCGTCGTCGACAGAGACCATCGGGCATTCGGTTTCGCTGGCCTCCCTCGGAACATCGGTTACGCCTGAGTTGGACATCGCCACGCCTCCGCTGCGGACCTGCGGGCCATTCGCTACTCTCTGGCCCTCCACCCCTTCTGCTACGGATAGCTCCGCCCTCCCTCAGGCTCCTCCTCCGCCCTCGGTCGCTCCAGCTCCACCTCTGCACTCTGGATCCCTGCCTCCTCCTCGGTGGGTCGTCGCAGCGGCTCAGTCGCGATCGCCCAGGCCATCGGGATCCAGTCGCAACATCGGCACTCCGGCTACGCGGTGGGCTCCTTACTTCATGTCATCGTCGCTTCCGGTTGTCCCCATGGTAGCATCACCGAGAACATCACCATGGATCCTCCCTCCTGCGACGCCGCCATGGGGCGCAGTCTTGGCTGTGGCCTGGGTACGTCACCATCTGCCTCTGCTCAAGGCTCCACACTGGCTTTCACCACCATCTACACCACCCTGGACTCCTGTTTCCTGCCTCCTCCTGGTTCGGCCGTCCACCTCCTAAACCACCTCCTACATCTTCTGCCCATCTCTTCATCCCTTCCTCCTCTCTATGGTGCGAGGACGCGCCTTCCGGGAGGGGGCGTAATGTCACGTCTTCACCACATGGACTGTCACTTTGTTGTTGTTTTCATTCTGTCACATGTTCCTTTGTTTGAAGTTCCCGCCACAATCTGTTTCCATGGACACTAATCTCATCACCTCAGCTGTTCCCAATCACTTATCTCGTTATCCCCTGTGCTCTGTGTATTTAAGTTCAGTTCAGTTTGCCCCTCATGGTCTGATATTGAATGTTTATGATTTGGTTGTTTTCCCGTGTCTCTGTTGGATTATCTCTGTTGGATTATATAAAGTTTACCTGATTATTATATCATCATCGTCTTCTTCGTGCTTATCCACACAGCCAGCGTTACACTAATCATTAGTTCTAATCATTTTCTTTGGAGCACAATCACAGATCAACACTTATGCTGCCTTCACGTGCTCTCGGAATTATCGTAAATAAGTTTCCTAGGTAGAAATTGCACATGAACGCCCTCCTATTTCGAAAGTTGAATCCGATGAGCTCGTAACCATGACCTCAGAAGTAGGAATTATCAAATGTACGATAGCACGTGAAGGCAGCATTAATCTGGTTCAAACACAACTTTATCGATTGGCCTGGTGATATCGCTTTTCCACTGGCGCTGGTGCCAGAGTCAGTGCCCAATTTGGAAGAGAGCTGCATTTTTCCACACATAACAACCCTGGATGAGTTCCAAATCCTGGTTCTGAACCAGTCCCCAAAACCTTGTTGGTCTTGAAAAAGAGAACCTGTGACATCAGTGGGCAGAACTTCCACATCTCCAAAGTCAGTGTAAATGGCCTGTTCTGAACAAATACAGCCCCTGGCCGAACACCAACTCCAGCTGGAAAAGAGATCTTGTTTTTTGCAATTACAGGGAATGACTGAAGAACACTGTTACCCTGCTGCCAAATGATGTCACAAGTTTGAGAAGAAGTGTGTTTTTAGGGAAATTATAAGTTCCTCTTTGGGTCCTGCTCCAGCTGAGCAACTGTCACCATCATAAACCGGGTGCTAGTTCAGAGCTAGTGCTATTACCGGTTCGGTGTTGGTTCAAATGATGAGCCTTCTAAGAACAGGTTTGCCTTCTCATGGGCTAGAGAGCCGGCACAGAGCCAGGTCTTACGTCACTGTATACGTCTCATCTTTCCCAGCAGCACTAGCATGGGAGCGCCAAACACACCAAGCTGGTTCGAGATCCATCGGCGCATGACACTGTGATCCAAAAAAGGAGTTGTATGCTCTCCAAATGCTCACGTGGTACTCCGATGTCACACGCCGATTCGTCCACTCAGCCATGATGCATCTCAAGCCTTCCATCAACAATGGCAGACAATGCGTTACTATTGATGATCATGACTTTGAGAACCTACATCGGCATCCAAACACAGCGAATCCAACTCGTTCGTGCAGCTCGTCATAATTTGTACAATTGAGTTACTATTAGCTGCCATTTAAAAATGGCGGTCATCTTGTTGATCACGGTGACCCCGCCCCCAGCCCCTGACGCAAGCGGTTATTACTTCTAGACCAGCAATGTTTTGGTGCTTTTTACGAACCACTTTTCCTGGTTCAGAGTCGAAAGGCAAAGAACTGATTTGAAACTAGGCTGAACCAGCACTCAAACTGGCTTGGTGGAAATACCCATGAGATGAACCAGAATAACTCCTGGGTATTTTCTCTAGGTTATAGAAGTCATTGACAGAAAGCATTAAAAACAAACCTCTCAGCGGATTCCTCTTTACATCTTATTTGAGAGTTTGAGCCATTGATTTTCTTCATCTTTCTCTCTTGCCAGTATCTGCACCTGAAACCAGAGGACCTGAAGCTGGTTGTGCTATTAAATAAAGGTTCTGGCTTTAAGGTCAGGTCCAATATTTGGTAGAATTCTCAATGTGCCTCCCAACGTGAGCTCTGATGAACTGAGATAGCGAGTCAACTCTCTGGTCAGGCATAGGTGTTCTTCAAGGTAGGTGAGAGAGGAAGATCATCTAGATCATGTGATCACGTGGTCTCATGGAAAAGGGGGTTCTAGTGTGAAAGTGCCATTACATTGTAAGTGAATCTTGATTAAGGACTTTCAGCACATGTAAGTGTGTATGTGGTGTGTAGTAGTGGTTAAGGCCGCTTCAATCCCTGCAACGAGTGAGCCATGAGCCATCACTATTGTGCCCTTGAGAAAGGCACTTAACCCCTGGTTGCTCTAGGGGAATTGTCCCAGTAATAAGTTCATGTGGTGTTCTATGGTGACATTGCGTGAAAGTGACGGAAACAAATTCTGCAGGCTCTGGCCGTGAGGCAATAAATAAAAATTCTAATCTGTTTTGTATAGTGGCGTCACTATGAGAACTGGAGCTAAACAAGCTGCTGGCAGTTTGGAGAAATCATGACTAAAGGAGGTACAAAAGAGAGAACAACAAAAAAGTTGCTCTAAAAATCCTCTCCGTTTTAAAACGCACAATTAAATGTTTCCAGAATTTTACATTTTCATGCCTCATTTTATAGACTTTTTTTTTCTCTGAACACTATAATTTAAATAAGATTTGACATTAACTGCTTCCTGGCCAACAGTTCTCATTTTGCAAATTTATGTCACCTTTTAAGTTGACAGGCATAGAAAATAACAGTTCTGAGAAGGGCGATTGCTCCGAACAAAGCCTTCATATTTAAACATGACTGCTATGTAGTTAACATAGGAACCTGAAAAATACTGCCTTCAAATCATTTCAGGAAGTTATTTGCGAGTTCAGAAATTGCAATTGCGTCATGCTGCGCAAGTGATTTCGACCAGAAAAAAAAAAAAAAATGTTTTTCTCTTTTTTACTTACCAGCACTAATGGAAAGAAATTATATACTTTAGGTGTATAATTGATGCTCTATCAATGTATTTTAATTCTCTGCACCCAAAAATGATGAGAAATGTAGTTTTGTTGAGCAAACCTCACAAGTCAGAGAAATTAGTTGTAAAAATTGTACAGTCTCAATTATAAATACAATGAATCCAACACGACTTGCAGCAATAATCATTCGCACACGATAGGCGACAAACGGAAAAGATGCATGATTGTTTCAGAAGAGCAACTGTTAGCTATCTCACATGGACTAAAATGTTCACCTGATGAACACAAGATCAAATTAACTTCTATTGTTCTTTAAGTTATCTATTTTTTTTTCCTTTAAAGTAATCAGCTATTCCTGGAAAAAGAAACATCTAAAAAGGAGTCGGTCCCTTGAGGGAAAAGGGAAAATATTATAATCTGTCATCTAGCTCATTAATATGCAAATTGAATCCTGTTTAGTCAGTCATTTTACCATGCGAGTAAGGTTGTTATATGCCACATCATATTTGTAGAGATGTAGAAAACATAACATTGATGCCTTTTCAATTTGAATATTAATGAGGTTTAAATCATTTGCTGCTCTTCCAGATTTAACAGGTTCTTGCATTTATTAAAGTGTACACAACAAACATCTCCGTAAGATAGATCTCCAAACAGGGCAAGCAATTCTGGGACAGACCAAATCCTATTTGGAAGAGTTTAATGGCTCTGTCTTTGAAATTAATAACGCATTGACAGTGCAAATCAAAATCTGTCTGAATTTTAGAGCTAAAGACCAAGAAAACCGAAAGCCACTCGTACAAGTTCAACAAATACACAACGATGTTATAATATGAGAACCTAAAAAGGTCAATTAAGAACTTTACAATTTGGGCATGCAGATTTAGGTAACCACTAAACTGTTCAGATTTTCTTGGATGTTGATCCAAATGGGACGTGTGATTTTGATATGGGACACTGCAAAACAGTTTCGGCTCAGTTGAAGACGCTATCGTGTAATTTTGCAGCAATAAATTATTTTAACTTGAGTGATGGTGCAACAATTTGGGAGGGACTTTGCACCCAATTCAACTGCCTTCATAATATTATGCAAATTGTAAACATCTCAAAATAAGGCCAGAACATAAAACTAGTGGAAGACAACTTATTTCATAACTGACAATTGTTCGAGAAGAAAAGTCTTTTAGTCATTAAAACTGTTCTGACCAACAAGTCATTTTTATTGACTTTTAAAACTATAGTACATTTATTTTGAAACTCAGGTATATATATATATACAGGGTTGGGAGTAACGAAATACAAATAACTTAGTTACGCATTTAAAATACAAAATTTGAGTAACTGTATTTCATTACAGTTACATTTTAAATGGGTGGTAATCAGATTACAGTTACATCTGAAAAGTATTTTAGATTACCAAAGTGATTACTTTGAATTTTAATGTCATTTAAACAGCAATTGGTGATTCTCTGACTCTGACCGTCTGAAAAAGGAGTTAAGTTTCATGTTTTCGACTGTTTTCATGTTTTGTGATAGTTGTTTGTGAGTCATTTTATAATTCACTCGTCACTGCAACTTTTTCTCACAATTTGTGAGTTTGCATTTCACAATTCTGACTTCTTTTTCTCAGAATTGGGAGATATAAACTTGCAATACTGACTTTTTTTTCTTGCAACTGTGAATTTAGTATGTGAGTTTATATCTCATAATTCTGACTTTTCTCAATATTGTCAGTTTATATCTCATAATTCTGACTTTTCTCAATATTGTGAGTTTATATCTCATAATTCTGACTTTTCTCAATATTGCGAGTTTATATCTCATAATTCTGACTTTTCTCAATATTGCGAGTTTATATCTCATAATTCTGACTTTTCTCAATATTGTGAGTTTATATCTCATAATTCTGACTTTTCTCAATATTGTCAGTTTATTTCTCATAATTATGACTTTTCTCAATATTGTCAGTTTATATCTCATAATTCTGACTTTTCTCAATATTGTGAGTTTATATCTCATAATTCTGACTTTTCTCAATATTGTCAGTTTATATCTCATAATTCTGACTTTTCTCAATATTGTGAGTTTATATCTCATAATTATGACTTTTCTCAATATTGTCAGTTTATTTCTCATAATTCTGACTTTATAACTCTCAATTGCAACTTATTATCATGCAATTCTGAGGGAAAAAGTCAGAATTGTGAGATAAAAACTTGCAATTACCTTTTTTTGTGTTTGTTCCACACTTATTAGTATTACAAAGTATTCTAAAGTATTTAGATTAAGTCACTAAACTTGAGTAATGTAACGAAATATGTTACAACTGTTTAAAGCATGTATTTTGTAATATGTAGTGAAACACATTTTAAAAGTAACCTAAAAAAACTATTTAGACACATTTTGGCACACATTGGCAAACATCATTAATAAAATAAAGCTCATGTTGTTTAGTCTGAGGTGGATAAACAACATTTTATTAAAGTTTTGCAGCTTTTTAGTGACAAAAACTAATCTGCCCAATAACTGACAATTTTATGAACAGAACACATCGTTCCACATTAATGTATTTATATTTTTTACCTGACTTTATATGCACTTTGTCTGATCATCACCATCAAACCGTAAGCTTAGGAATAACCTGCAATAACCCACGTGCAGAGAACACGCCGGTCTAAAACTTCCGCTGACGTTTATCGAACCAGGAAATGTAGTTTTTCACATCTCACGTCTTAAGCACTGTTACCTGTCAGACCCACTTAAATTTTAACTATTCATGCTGTAGCTTAATTTTAATTGAAGGAAATTCAGAGAATGTGTCATTCATCCTCTCCTACACTAATTATTTTCCTACCGCTGCAGAACAGGCGCTCGTGGACTCCATTTCCCATGATCCTAAGCCGTTTTGGCTCTGTTCGCGTACACAACATGTCAACAAACACCAAAGTCACACACTGGAGTGATTCTGGGCTGTCACAGATATCACAGCATGATCGGTAAGCCGCTATTTATTAACAGCTATCTATGGCTGTCCGCAGGCTGTAGTAACTGTGCCTTTATTTCCGTTTGAAACGGATTTCGCACTGGTGATGGAGCGTCACTTGACATTGTAAGCTACCTTCACATGACAGCTCACCGCAGCCGCTCTGAAAATGATCGCATTATTTATTATAACTCAACATAATTGTGTAATAAAGAAACGTGAGGCATAATCGTATTAAATACATCTCAGTGTAAAGCTAAGGTTAAGTCAAATTACGCGAATTCAAAGAAATGTTGACAAATAACAAACATTTGCCAGACTTTTTCACTGTCAAGATTTTTGGTTGAATATTACTACTAATGATAATAACAGGAGGCTAGTTGACTTTTTATATCTTTTATTTATTTATTTATTTTTTTACTCAGGGTGAGTTTTGGTAGTCAATTTATTTACAGACACCTTAAAATATTTATAATATTTATAGCAAAAATAAGGTAACATATGTAAATATGCAATATTGTTTTATCTATAATGTGATTAATAAATTGCCCCAATAAAAATGTGACAGCTCTACAAAGAACACAGTTCAGCCTTTCAGATAAAAATCCAGCTCGTGTTGTTGACTCAGATTATGTCTGTGTGAATTTATCCAGTGCTCTTGTTTACCCAACAGATGTTAAAATTTAGATTTATAGGACATCATTTTCAAAAAGAGCGTTACTTAGATGATTGAAACTCGCATACAAAACCGTTTAAAGGATTACTTCACTAAAGAATTAAAATTGCCTGACAATTTTCTCATTCCCATGTCATCCAAGATGTCCATGTCTTTCTTTCTTCATTCGAGAAGTAATTAAGGTTTTTGAGGAAAACATTCTAGGATTTTCTCCATATAGTGGACTTCAACAGTTATAACGGTCAGTGCAGCTTCAAAGAGCTCCACATGATCCCAGACGAGGAATAAGGGTCTGATCTAGTGAAACTGTAATAATGAGGCAACGGAGTGAGATCCAAATGCGGGCTTTATTTGAAAACGTGGTCAAACTGGCAACGGTCAATCAACAGCAAACAGGTAGATCCAAAGAAAGGCAGTCATCGTAAACAATAGGCAGGCGGGAGTTCAGGTCAGGCAGATATCAATCACAGTCCAGTATAACAAAGCAGTGAATCCAAGGGTAGGCAGAGAACGGTCAGAGAACAGACAGGATCAAAAACAGGAAAACAAACACGGGAAATCAACGCTCAGAAATGCTATACACTAGGAAATAACACTTCGCAACTGTGTGTGTGTGTGCTGGGTTTAAATACCGTTCTGGTAATGTGCTGCAGCTGGTGACGTGATCAGAGACAGGTACGGGGATTCTGGGAAATGTAGTTGGTGTCTGTGAGTGAGTGAATGGGTGATTGAGTGAGTGCGTAGTGGAGTGCCCTCTAGAGTTTCCAGCGGGCACTTAAACTGACAACCATAACAGAAACAGTCGGCCATTTTCTAAAAAAAAAAAAAAAAATATACAAATTTTATTCTTTGTAACCACAAATGCTCGTCTTGCACTGCTCTGCGATGCGTCTCGCTTTACGTAACCACGATGGAAATGTCACGCGTGAGGTAGGCGGAAGTACCGATCGAGTGTTTACAAAGCGAACGTGCAAACACCATGAAGTTGAACAGCATTTTTTAAAAAAAGGTAAAACAACAATGTCGGACGATTTTGAAGTTAAAAGTTTTTTGCCATACTGCACTACTTCCGCCTACGTCACGCGTGACCTATATCCAACTTGATTATGTAATGCGTGACACATCGCAGAGCTAGCGAAAGATGAGCATTTGTGGTTAAAAAGTATATCAATGTTTATTTTTAAAAAAATGCCCGTTTGTTTCTCTTGATCAGACTCTTATTCCTCGTCTGGGATCATGTAGAGCCTTTAAAGCTGCACTGAAACTGACATTTGGACCTTCAACCCGTTGAACCCCATTGAAGTCCACTATATGGAGAAAAATCCTGGAATATTTTCTTTAAAAAACATAATTTCTTTTCGACTGAAGAAACAAAGACATGAGCATCTTGGATGTAAATGATCAGGAAAGTTTAATTCTGGAGCGAACTAATCCTTTAAAGAGAAAACAAGAATTTGTGTCAAACCATTGAGTTGCAGAGATACAGTATGGCCTTTAAGAACTTTTCTGTGTGACATGAAGACATGAAATTGTTAATATGAATACTTATAATACTTCTTTGGAGTCTTCTCAGATCGATACCATTATTTGCTTCTCCGAGTACATTGTTTAAACTCTTATTTTATTGTGTCATTACATATTTTTCAGTTAGTTTAATGCAATGTTTAAGCAATTTCAGTTTATTTATATCAAAGCTATTTTGTGTGTAATGTAATTATCCCCCGGTTTCACAGACAAGGTTTAAACTAATCTCAGACTAAAATGCACGTTTTTATCTGAAAGCAACTTGCACTGACAATATCTTAAAATATGTCAATGTCATTATTTAGTCTCAAGACAATGACGTTTTTTTTTTTTTTTTTTTAAGGCAGGTTCATAAAAGCTACTTGAATTGAACCTAATTGAACTAAAGCCTAATCCTGGCTTAATCTAAGCCCTGTTTGCGAAACTGGCCAATATGGAGTTGGATTGTACGGTCGGACAGTTTCTCCCATGCATCTTTGAGCAGATGTTTCCACAAAGCAAGATTCTTTTTAGGTGTCTCGCATAATTTTCAGACACGTCATGTTCAACTTCCCTGTGCCTGCCTAGATTATCTGTGAAAAATGATATCAATGTTGAATCTGAAATAAATCGTTAGAGCTCCTCAGCCTGAGTCTGCTTTTGGACTGCTGGGCTCTGAAGAAGACGTATTGATTGTGTCTTTTCGAGTGTCTCGGTACGGGGCTCGCTGATCCCCGCGAGACAGGGATTTGGTTTGAGTGAACTGACTGGCGCTTGTCTGGCAGAATGAGCATGAATCAAGCAGCACGCCTCCACCCTCAGGCACAGCATCTCCTGCTATTGGAACAATATCTGTGCCAATAGTCATGTCACGTAAGCTTGTTTTTATATTGACTGAGCTGTGAGGAGAACTGACTCTTGTCCCGCCAGGCTAGAGCATGTTCGGCAGCACCAAAATCTGTCCGTCTTGCTTGAATGAATCTGGATATGTTTATTTTTTATTTAGAAGATTTAAAATGGCTTACAGTGAGCATAAAATATCTCGCATAGTGTTGAAATGCCGCACTCCATACCCGTGTTCGTGTTCAGAGGACTGAGCTGAACTTCTGAATATGATCTTTCGACTGTCTGCAACATAATTAATTACTTTTGAGATATTTGACATTTTAGCTTTTACTCAAGCAGTATTTTTCAGGGCGTCTCTCGAGCACAAGGGTTGTAGTTCACGTCATGATCATAAAGTTAAAAAAAAAATCATTTACTCAATCATTTACTTAGCTCTGTCTGTGAAATGCAAAAGGAAATGTTTCAGTATCTGAGCTGCTTTTGGTCCATACAAGGAAAGTTGATGGTGGTTTATACAGTCAAAAATGACAAAAAGCACCATAAAAGTATCATAAAAATAGCCGGTAACATTATGGGCAACAATTCTCACTTTTAACTAGTTGCTTATTAGCTTGCATGTTGGCTGTTTTATTATTTTGTTTATTATATTGTTTTATTTTAGTATTATAAAGCACACATTAATGCCTTACTCTGCATGACCATATTCTACATCCCTAAATCATACATAAACTTAAACGCTATAACAAGTACCTTGCTAACTATTAATTAGGAGTAATTAAGGAGTTTGAGGCTCCTTAAAAACAATTGAGAAGTTGTAGTTCATAGTGAATATGTGTTTGCCATACGACATTATATATTCTGAATAAATACAATACATTTATGTTGGAAACAAACCTAAATTGAAGTTATATATATATATAAGTAATCAAAATTACAAAAAAACTAAATTAATAATTATTTTATTTATAATTAAATATTTAATAATTATTTTATTTATAAAGAAATAATTTTATTTTATTATAAAATAATTATTTTATTTTATTTATAATTATAATTATATTTATTAATAAATATAAAAATAACACTCAATTACTTAGTGTTAATTTAGTAAACGAAATATATATATGTATTTCGTTTACTAAATTAACACTAAGTAATTGAGTGTTATATTTATATTTATTAATATTTTTAAATAGATTTTTTTAATAATGATTAATTTTCATTTTAAGTTTTTGAATTTTATATTATTATATAAATTATATTATTTATATATATATATATATATATAATATAATTTATATTATATTTATTATATTATTTTTATATTTTATATTATCTTATATATGTATATAAATATATATGTATATATGTATAGCTTTAATTTATTTTTGTCAGTTTTAGTCTTATTTAGTTGCCAAGGCAGCATTTCTAATTTTTGTTTGAGCTTTTTAAGTTTTTCGTTTACCATTTCTATTTTATTTCAGCTTTATTTCAATTAATAAAAACGATCCTAAATAGTTTTAGTTAATCTGAGTAAACATCTCACGATAGGTCATGTGACTTGTTAGAACCGATGGCATTTTCTGGCTGTTTCTCAGTTCTAAGTACACGATGAGTTCTGCGATTTGTAACGGTTCGGCTCTCTCAAGTCTGCACTCAATGCATCCTCTCTATCAGTAACACATCCGGGCGCTTTCGTACGTTCTCTGACTTGCGTTCTTGAGTATTGGAAATGAACTTTGACGGTTGATGATGATGTAGTATGAGAACACAAGGACGCATCAAGATCGCTAAATAACGCATGTTGAGAAATGGCCAGTGACTTTTGTGGTGCTTTGGCAGCGTAAATGTGTTTGTGTTGTAAATCACCACATTTTATTTTGTGCTTCACAGCAGAAAGTAAATGATATGTTGAGAAAGGTCATATGAAGTCTCTGATGGGGTGGAATTGCTGGAATTGTTTTATAAAAATGCATAGATTTTCTGAAACAATGATGATTTGATATATTTTTATTTTTTTTTAAATGTTTTCTACAGTGAAAAAGAGATATAAAATCATAATGAAATTCAGAATTTTTTTTTTTCCCATACAAAATTCTTTTTAAATGTCAACCACCCTCATGTGAAAATAAAGTGGCTGTTTTATTCCCGAGCTGTCAGACAACTTTGTATAATGTGATTGCTCGGGGTTCAGAAATGGAGGCGCTGAAGTGAGCTTGTGTCAGAGCACTGTCTTCTGTCAGGTCCTCTTCTGCTGTCTCTGAGAATAGAGCAGGTGTTACAACAAGTTGAAGGAGCCACATTTTCTGTGGTCTTACTCGAAAACATCTATATTTGAGACATTTCCCCACTGCAGGTATTATCCTCTTTTTTATTATTTTTTTTAAACATGCTCTAGATTCTGAGTACAACACTTCATTTTACAGATGTCATTATTGTCCTGTTCTGTCTACATGACATCTCTGCTGAGAGACACTATCTAGTCTGATTTGTCATAGCATGTTGCTGTATTGCTCTTAGTCTGCACAAAGATAAAAGAACAGCTTTCATGTTAGAAATCTTTCATGTTTTTTGTCACTCTGACAACAAAGGAAATATAAAAGGAAAAACTAGGTTTTAACATTTTCGGAAGAAATGCGAGTGGTGCTTGACCATTCAAAAGTCGCTGCTACAATATGCCAGACCGGAGTTGTTGGCAGGCTGTTGTTTGGTAGTGTTGGATTGTTGCTGCCTCAAGATACAATTCTTTTCAGTTTTCTAGATATTATGATAGCAGAGTATCATTCATGCCTTTAGCGCAAATGGTGTAGGATGAGTTGCTGTTCAAACCTGGTCGGATGTGGGATGTTCCTGCTTGATATCTCCAACTTGCAAGCATAAACGCATTCCATTTCCTGATGCTCAGAAGATTGTGTATAAAAAAAAAGAAGTCACATTAGCGAAATTTCTCAAATTTGTGGGCGAAAAGGTCCATTGTCAATAGCGTAACGATGCATGATATGGCAAGCCGTTTTGACTTTTATTCATTTTCAGGAAATGAACTTGTGATATCAACAATTACATTTTCACTAGTTAAAATGTTAATTCTTGATATCAGGAATTCAATTTCCACTAGTATAAACTATAATTGTTGATATCAAGAATTGTATTTTTACTAGTGAAATCTCGCCATAGGCTGCCATTCAAATTCAATTGTTGATATCAAGAATTCATTTCTTACTAGTTGAAATTCCAGTTTTACACATCAGGAATACAATTCTTACTAGTAAAAATCATCATTTTTGATATCAATAATTAAATTGTCACTAGTGCAAATGTCTATTCTTGATATCAACAATTGAATTGCTACTAGTAAAAATATTCATTTCTGATATCTGAAAATGAATTCCTGATATCAATATAATTTCTGATATCTAAAACGGCTTTCTTATAAGTAACAATCACTTTCATGATATCAGAAATGAACATTTTTACTAGCAGCAATTCAGTTGTTGATGTCAGAAATTGCCATTGTTACTAGTGGAAATGTAATTCCTGATATCAAGAATTAACATTTTAACTACTTCATATCTTTTTGAATGAATAAAAGCCAAAACGTTTTGACTTTTATTCATTCTCAGGATATGAACCTGTGATATCAGGAACTTGTGACTCCTGATATCAGGAATTAGATTTCCACAACTAACAACATTAATTTTTGAAATCAACAATAGAGTTTGAATGGAGGCCTATGGTGAGATTTCACTAGTGAAAATACATTTACAGATATCAATAATTATAATTTTTACTAGTGGAAATGTAATTCCTGAAATTGCTGTTCAAACCCGGTCGGATGTGGGATGTTCCTGCTTGATATCTCCAATTTGCAAGCACGAACGCATTCCATTTCCTGATGCTCGGAAGATTGTGTATGAAAAAAAAAGAAGTCAAAATTAGCGAAATTTCTCAAATTTGTGGGCGAAAAGGTCCATTGTCAATAGCGTAACGATGCATGAGGCACAGCTCACATAGAAGTCACTTTCAAACATGCAGCTTTCTGTACGGCGTTAGTGCTGGGCGGTATACCGGTTCACACGGTTTTGCGAAATCTGTGTGGGGATGCTAATGCGAAACTCTGTATCTTGGGATTCCTATTGAAATGAGAGAGTTGAAGAATGTTCGACTTCGGGTAAAACACGACGCTCATCACTGTCACTTTTTACCCAGCCATCCAATCACAGCGGAGGAGGAGCGGAACAAATTCCACACCGACCGACCGTCACATTCTGCTTGTACAGCAGTTGACCCTTTTCACATTTCCTGGTTTCTCAGAAGCAGAAGTCATCATAGTTGGGTAAACTTATCAAACAGCTAATAATGTGTTGGGAATGTTACACAAACCATGTTCCCGTTCGCGAGTCAGTCTGACAATCATTATCCTTAGAAATGGCATAATCATCATAATATACTTCATACACCTGCTATATTGCTAAATCTACCTGATTTTTCATCAACTAAAAAATATACTGGCAAAATATTATATAAAAGACTGTATAAAAATTGTCAACTAAAAGGCTAATTATATTAATTACTGTTGTGTGTCCGACGTTGTAAAGAGGGATACAATTGTGCAGTGCGTACATCAGTAAGCGGATCTCTGAGCTCATGTGAGTGGAGGCGGGGCTAATTAGCATATTCATATATCCACGCATAATAAATGAGGCAAGGGTGTAGAGTTACATTCAAGGTATTTTAAAGCATTACGATTTTTTTTCACTGGAAAAAATGTTTAAATGTGTCATTTGGGTGATCAAAGATGAGTTGGACAATTTTTATGTTAGTGCTATAGCTTGATTCATAATTATTCATGAGATTATGAATCACATTATACTGTGTAAGACATATTACATGGGATTGAACAATACACTTTACCCTGGACTATTTATAGATTGGACTGTATATATTACACACAACACAAGGGACTGTGCAATACTTTCTACTGCTATTTATTCTTGCTGCTATGCAGAATTTGCTTGTGTGTTAATTTTGTATTTTGTGTTTGTGTTTTGCTCATGTGTTTTACCACAGGAGTTGCGCTTGAAATTTCCTTGTACAGTAAAAGTGCAATGAATGCATTCAAATTTTAAGGGATAAAATTATTGACTACAAGGGGACTTTAAAAGTCACTATCAGTCACCATTGAGTGTTTGTAATAACTTCTGACTGCGATCCAGTGAGGATTTTGGTCAAATGATGAGACAGAAATATGTTGTTAGTAACATTTTATGGGGAAGATATTTACATTTTCTGTGGGGCGTGAAGGAAAAGTAATAAAAAAGTAGTGTAACTAATTACTGTTGCCAGAAAGTAATAATATTTTTGAAAGGAGTAACTAGAAATGAGTTAAAATACAAATTTTTGAGGAACGAGCTCAACACTGGTGGACACACGGCCTTACACTCTTGCTCAAACTCAAACTTTCCAAATTGTAGATTTTAAATAAAAACTGTTGTCGGAAGCTTAATGATGGTGATGTAGAAGTCATGTGACCGAAGTGTATTTTGTTTATAATAACAAATTAGGGCTTTTGTACTGATATGACCACTACTTTTTATAGCTTTTAGTTGTTTGAAATTTGTGATGGGATTTGGGGCTTTATTTGATCAAAAGACAACAACTTATTAATTTTTGGATGACTAAAACGAGTTGTAGCTAATGTTCAAAAATGATCCATATGTCTACAAAGGTTTCTTCAAGCTTTTACTTTACTATTTTTAAAGGTGTGAGTTGCGCCCTGACTCATCTGTGCTGTTTTCAGTCCAGGGCTGTTATTGAGACAGACATCTCAGGACGCCTACTTCAGTGATATCTGTCAGGTAGTGGGGACTAGGGCTGCACGATTTATCACGATTAAATCGCACATCGCACGATTATTTAATGCGCAGCTTGTCGGAGCTGTACGGCTCTGTGATCAGTAGTAAATGCTTCTCCATCTGAAAGCCAGAGGGCGCTCTTGCGCAGAAACTCCAAATATGCCCTGCGGCAGAAGAAGATAACATGCGTCATATCTGAATAAACAGAAGATTGAAACGCTGTGATTGATTAAACATGACTAATAAACACACGACTGCCTTATTCTGTGTAAGAAGACACATCATCTCACAGAAGCTCAACTGTCGTTATGAAGTGAGTTTGGAGTAAAAACATGTTATTAAATGTTGTCTTTTGTTGGACAAGATGTTTATAATTGCTTCCCATGTCTGGAAAGATGTTTGACGTGCGTTGCTTTTTCAAATGTACATTATAAGCGACTCAAATTGCTTTCAGATGAATCAACATTTGGAGCCGTACTTCACTGACAAGCTGCGCATTAAAAAAAATCGCACAAAGAATCGCGTTCAAGTTCAGTGTTATTTTTCGTATCGTGCGATAAATTGTGCAGCCCTAGTAGCGACATGTAATGAGTAAAACTCTGAAAAATATTGCTGCATTTTTAAAATGGGATAATATTGTGTGTGTACTTCTCATAACAATTTTGTTGTAAAAGCCTGCTGTTTGGGCTTTGTAGTACCTTCCCCAAAATAGATTTTATCAGGGGAAAATCAACCCCAGGTAGACCCTGATCAGAAAAATAGGTAAAGTAAAGGTTGGCTCAGGGTGGTCCATCAGATGTGGTAGGAATCCCAAACAAGGGGTTTGTATATTGGGTTCAGTGGTAATGTTTTTCCTGTGCTGTCCTCTGGTGGAGACGGATAGAGACAGATTGACAGTGGATATCTTCCCAAAGTGGAAGTGATCAGGAGGTCAAGAAGGTCTGCTTATGAACTCAGTCAGAGAGAGAGAGAGAGAGAGAGAGAGAGAAATTTAGTGTCAAGGGAGAGAGAATAGAGTAAAAGAGAGAGAGAGAGAGAGTGCCGTGTTGGTCCTCTCTCGGGACGGCAGTGCAAAGGGACAGGATTATTTACTCGCTGTGTTTGGAGTCCAAGGAGAGAATAAATTGCTATTGATTTTTGCAGTTAAGTGTCTTTCCTGCCTCCAGACTGACTGTGGGCAAAGAATAATTTGCTTTAATATGTATCCACATTCGTCTTACCTCTTTTTCTCCATGTCCAAAGCAGAAAGTTTCTTTGACGCAGCGTTTTTCTCGCTGTCAGCACTCAGGCCAGCTGTGTGTATGAAAGATGAAACGTGATTTTAAAGAATCCTGAATGCAGAACATAGGGATGGATGAATGCTGCAGGCGTAAAATCATATACATAGCATTACACTCAGAGTCTTTGTGCAAGTGTGTTGAGGCTGGTGCTCGTAACTGAATTTGAATTTTAAATGTTGAAGTAGGCTTATATTAGGAACGCTATTTTAGGAATTGAGGGCCACGGAACAGCAGTGGACTCCAGCTGCATGCGTCTCTATTTGCATGCTTTTGTATTATGCAAACTTGAAAGTATATGTTAGAATATGTGGGAAGAAAATGTACCTGTGTTGTGGTAATACAGTTTGTCCAGTTACAATGAATATAGTCTATTCACATATCAGATTGTCAATGCCCAATTTGCAATTATGGAGCAATTTATGAGTGACTTTATGTTAATAAACAAATATAGGGCTCTATACTAACATTTATGTTCATAAGGCAAATTCAGAAAGTTAGGGCTTAAAAGTTGTTTAAAGGTACAATATGTAAAATTCCAATGCAACCAATTGCACAGTGTTATATATTTCGTTCATCTGTGTACTTACATTATCCTAAATGTTTCCAAGAATTTGTAAATTCAGAGAAATTGAACAGCTGTGTAACGTCAACACGCTGCTGTTGTTTCGTTCAAACATTATGGAACATGGCAAGCAAACTTTGTGACAAAAGGAGAAATAAAACGAGGATCAATATTGGCGTGGCGTTTCCGAGATGATGAGAGCTTTGCGACAAACTTTGACTTGACAGAGACGCGCTCTTGAACGTTATTAGACGAGATAAGTAAATGTAGACTACATAAGACTGATCAATGTTATACAGCTCAACACGACGAAGTGTTAGAATATCATCAGTGTGATAATCTAATGTTGATCTAGCTTACTGTGAATTCTCATACAGACAACAAACTAATGCTAAACATTACAACTTTCAACACACTCAAACACAGTTTAGTATGATAGTGACACGTTAGATCAAGTGAAACAGCGCTGCGTTTCCTCACAGTTTTAATTCATCAAATAAACTGACCTGTATGAGTAGAGTTTCAGCGCTTACAGTAGTTCGGTAGAATGAAATGTCCTCGTTTCTTTATTTTCGTTTTTTTAATTATTGATATCTGTCTCTCATTAGTAATCGTGTCCGTGATTCTCAGCCACGTCCTGCTTCACCACAGTCATGTTAAAAACATGCATTCACTCATCCATAAACATTATTTCCCCATAAACATTATTAGATCCATCAGCATCACGACAGTTCCATGTTCCACTGATTCACTGCGTCATCAATCGGCACCTTTGTTATTGTTTTGAAGAGTTTAGCGCCCCCTAGCGGACAAAAAACTACATATTGCGCCTTTAATTCAGCAAGGGTGCATTAAATTGATTTCTATTCATCAAAGATTCCTGAAATGCATATCACGGTTTACACAAAAATATTTAGCAGCACAATTGTTTACAACATTGATGATAATCAGAAATGTTTCTTGAGCATCAAATCATATTAGAATGATTTCTGAAGGATCATGTGACTGGAGTAATGATGCTGAAAATTCAGCTTTGATCACAGGAATTGATCACATTTTATTAATAGTAATGCTTTTACTGTATTTTTATCAAATGAATGCAGCCTTGGGAAGCACAATGGGCTTCTTTACAAAAAAAAATCAAAACGTTTTGAACGGTAGTGCGTACAAGCAGGCATTAACTTTGACTACAGAAAAAATACAAAGTACATATATATATCGCTGCTGATAAACCTTTTTTTTTACGTTAAAAATGTGCAGCTTTAGCTGATCAAACAACTAAAATATATTGTTATTATAAAGTGCTTTGAAGCAGATAATTCTCATTAGCACGAAAATTCACATTCATGAACATTCAAATATATATGAAAATACTTAAAACTAATTTTCAGGTGCACATAAACTACTGTTTTGTTTTTATTTGTTTTATTAAGATGTCCTGCTAAGGTGTCTGCATTGTTCATGAATATTAATGACTTTACTTGGCAATGACAGTAACTTATTGGCTCACAGGCAGACATTTTGTGCTAATCAGTTGGTAAATTATGGAATCTGGTGAAATTGTGGCTCATGAATTTTTAATGATGTTACTTGACTGGACGCTTCCATAAGGTTTCCGGGCAACATCTGAATGACCCAAGTAAAATTAATAAGAAGTTTTCCTCTACTAGAAGTTCAGAAATCATAATTACTAGTGTTGTAGTACTCCTTGACTCATTTTTTTCTTGTCTTGGTCTCGGCCGCATTTGGTCTCGGTCTTGTCTCAGACTAAAAGGACCCAGGATTTTATTTCAAGACCACAACTGTGGGGATTTCTTTGTTAACGTCATTAATTTGATTGGATGTAAAACTTCCTGCTTCAAATGCAATTAATAAGTTATTTCTAATTTGCATTTATTTTGTTACCGTTGTGCCGGGTCCGAAACCAACAAGGGATTGTGTCAAAAATATCACAAAAATTAATACAAATGCCAACAAAATTCAAGATATGATTGCAAAAAAGTAGATCTTGATATTTATATTATAACATATGATATAATTTATCACAAGAAAGAGAGCTGTTTTCACAAATATGAGCACTCCTGACATCATACAGGGTTTTTTTTTTTTTTTTTTACAAATGTTCAATAAACAAAATTTCATTTTTAAAACCTTAATCTCAACATTATTTATGCATTTGTAACTGACCCTTCACCAGCAGTTTGATTGACAGGCGATCTGACCAATGATAACCCTGAATCTGCCATTTTGTCTGCCAAAGCAGTCAGGGGAGTTAGTAGATTAACGTTGGTGAACTTGAACTTGAAAAATTGTGTGTACTCACTAGTGGTGTACCATATTGACAAAAAATGATATCTCGATATTTTATAAGATTTTTCCGATAACGATAATCACACAATATTTTGCATCATTCAAAAATGTTTTATTTGGCAATGTAATTGGTGACAGCGTTTGACAGTCGCTTTTTCTGTCGTAAGGAACTTTCTTGCTAAATGATTTGCCCATGTTTGTTGCGTGTGTGTTTTTGATTTTGCTCTGTCTGCTGCAGACGCGCTGTGTTCAGATGACTCCTGAAGCTTTCCATAATCCACATATTAGGGCAAAGGCTGCGATTATTTAATGCGCAGCTTGTCGGAGCTGTACGGCTCTGTGATCAGTAGTAAATTCTTCTCCATCTGAAAGCCAGAGGGCGCTCTTGTGCAGGAACTCCAAATATGCCCTGCAAGATAATACGAGTCATTTCACTGTAGCTGAATAAACAGAAGATTGAAACGCTTTGATTGATTAAACATGACTAATAAACACTCGACTGCCTTATTCTGTGTAAGAAGACACATCATCATCACATTCATCATCAAAAATGAGTGAAATACATGATAATATGATTTGGCACATCAATTAGATATTATCGCACATGATATATATCGCACACCCCTAGAACTCATGTGTTTCCACACTTGAAACAACATTCCTTCTGATGTTCATTCATGTTTATTTGATGCTATAAATGAACTAGTATGAAGAGATGATCGGTTCACGAGGAGCTACAGCGATCTGTCACCACACATTAAACACACACTAGACGCTATTTATTGATTAAACTTCTTTAAAAAATTACAATATTTTTAATGTGAATCTGTTTCATATCAAAAGTAACCTGCTCTGTTTTGTCTGTCGACGTTTTGTCAGTGTCCTCTTTGTCGGACATAGCAACAGTAACTAAAGGGGGCGGGTCTTTGCGAAGGGTCTATTGCAGTTGAATTTGAGGACCGCTATTCTGTTCTTGGTCTCGACTTGGTTTCGGATTGGGTGGTCTTGGACTACAACACTAACAATTACATCATGATGTGCACTTTTAGACGAAATCGTAGTCGTGGCCTAATAGTGAGGGAGTCGGGCTCTTAACCTGAAGGTTGCCGGTTCAATTCCCACGCCGGCAGGAATTGAAAGTGGGGATTGTGAATGAACAGCTCTCTCTCCACCTTCGATACCATGACTAAGGTGTCCTTGAACAAGACGCCTAACCCCTGATTGCCTCACTTGTAAGTCGCTTTGGATAAAAGCGTCTGCTAAATGTAATGTAATGAAATAAAAGGACGACAATTTTGCTTTCCATGTCATAAACGGCATACCACAACTGAAAAGAAAAAAAAAAAAAAAAACAGAATGCAAAAACGTCTCTTCTGTGAATGTATTCTCAATGTATTTGCACGAAAATAGCAGTGTGAAGCATCATTTCCCTATAGGGTTAGCTGCATTTGGGAGTTTTTATTTCTGAGGCAGTTATTATGGTGTTATTTATAAATATTAACCAGGTGTCAGATGTGCAGGTGTTTGCACTGCTCTGTAATATATTATGAACATTTTTGGATTGCACAGATCCGGCCTGTTGCATTTGTGATCACTAGTCCCACCGCTTTAATTAGCCTCAAGGTATCAGGCTGGACTTTACACAGAATGATCATTGCGTTAATTAGCAACAGTTTCTAATGCACAATCTAAGCATATCTATGCCACAGAGCCCCTAGTCTCATTCTGTTTCAATTTGCATTTAAAAGCAAGCGTCTATACCTAAATTCATTACCATAAAATTAATTTTTACTCAACTTTGAGGTTTATACATTTGCGAGCAGCCGAAAACCATCACAAACTGGTCCGTTGCGTTCGGGACGTTGGCGGCGATTAGCAAGCACACGTCCGTTCTTTGAAAACTCACTGATATCACGGACACACTAATTCTAATCTCACGCTGTTTAGGACTGATAGTATGTGCGTCAGGAGAGAGTGTAATTATCATGTGAGCTTTTGGGTTAAAGGTTAAAATCCGAGGGTGATGGACAATCTTCATTTTTAAACGCAAGCCATTTCTCTTTGGAGCAGCACTCTTAATATTCCTTTCGTAGAAAGTCGGTTCATTTCCCGCTGAACATGGAAATGACTAATTTTCCATTTACATCTTACAGCATTTCAGAGCTTTTTATAACCCGGTGACCTTTAAAGAGAACAAATTTGAGATTTAAGGCCAGACTATTTACTTCTTTTCAGGCTGCCAAGAGGGAATTCAAATAGCGTATTTTAATCACATATTAACATTCGGTAGCTCTTTTAGCTCTTTATCTGAAGCCTGATATGTCTTTTCAGTCATATTTCCGCTTATTGGTTCCACCCGAGGCTCAGAAAAAGAAGAGACTTTGAGAAATCGTAGCTTTGGCGTGTGCTGGCAGAAAGGAAATTGGTGTGTCAATCACAGGTTTTCATATCTCCAAGCGAGCTGTCATGAGAATCAGAGAAATCCATGGAGACGCTGAAAGCAAAGAGTGGCAATAAATAGCATAGGTTGGAGAAAGTGAGTAAAGCGGTAGATACCACAACAGCAGAGTGGAAGTGCTGCTATCTAATTACCCCCGCGCATTCCACTGCTATTGGTGAAATTGAACAGGATAATGACTGCACTGCTGTCAATCAATACTAGTACAGGGTCAGTGGATTTGCACAGAAATGTTTGTCGCCCGAGCTTAAAGTCTATCATTAGGCCACTTTTAAGGGTCTACAAGGTCGTTTATGTCCCGATTGCTGTCATTCATTGCGGCGGTTTTCAGATAATGGAATACGTGCGTCGTGACTGAATGTCTGCGGTAAATAACAGCATAAAAGGACTCGGGTTACAGCTTAAACTCCTATGCGTGAACAAAATACAGTGCGTGTTGTTTTCCACTTTGACTGGGGAGACTATGTTTTTCAGAAATTAATGAACTGTGAAGATTTCTTTATAAGAAAGAATTTCATTCTTTTCTGGAGGTTTTTTTTTTTTTTTCATTATAATATCAGGACAATATCACCCTGACCTTTTTGGCTCCCAAAAAAATATTAGAATTAATTATAATTCAGAAATTAAAAACATGTTCTTTGTTGAAGAGGAATATTGATCCATTGTATGCCTCTGAATTGACTTTATATATATATATATATATATATATATATATATATATATATATATATATATATATATATATATATATATAATTTAAAATATATTAATATTAATTATAATAAATATGAATGAGGACTGGGGCTGTCTGTCAAGCTCCAAAATTAGATAAAAAGGGATGATTATGAAATGGAAAACTTGAAAGATCAAGTCTCCGTTAATTGTAATTGAACCTTCGCCGGAAGTTTGATTGACAGGCGATCTGACCAATCATAACCCCATTTTGTCAGACAAAGCAGTCAGGGGAGTTAGTAGATTAACGTTGATGTTCATTCATGTTTATTTGATGCTATAAATGAACTAGTATGAAGAGATGATCGGTTCACGAGGAGCTACAGCGATCTGTCACCACACATTAAACACACACTAGACGCTATTTATTGATTAAACTTCTTTAAAAAATTACGATGTATTAAAAATGGAACCATTTCATATGTCTGTCGACGTGTTGTCAGTGTCCTCTTTGCTCCACGATGTATTTTTCACCTCGTGAGAACATGATGTGTGGCGTGAGAGCGCATGGCTTGTTGGACATAGCAACAGTAACTAAAGGGGGCGGGGCTTTGCGAAGAGTCGATTAGCGTTTCTCTGATGGCACGTTTTCACTGTGTTCATCTATTTCACGCACACAATGTGGATAATCTACAACAGTTAATCATGTCAGCTGTGTGGACACTAGCTCTGGATTGACAATAGTAATTTCTCAGTTTTTATCTGTAATGATATGATTTCTTAAATCTACAATCTTTTAGTGTGTGCTGCTTTCTGTTGATGCGTGAACAAAACTTCACTAAACATTCGCAGCGAGCCGGACATCCATCGCAAAAGGCTTTGAGCTTTGTTACTTTTAAAATTAAAAGTACTTTTACTTTAAAATTCTGTTGATTACGAAATTCAACTCTTTAATATGGTGTGACAGATAGCGAATCAGTTCAAGCGGATCAAGCACACGGGAACCGATCATCTCTTTTCCTCTTTACTACTACTTACAGCACAAAATAAACACGGGCGAACAACAGCAGAAGGTATGTTGAAGATACATAACAACAAAATCGCTCAATGTGTTTCAACTAGGAAAATACTTTTACACTTAATGTTACGTTTACCTCAAGAAAGCTATTCAATGTCCATAGCTTTAAAATAACTCTAGAGAAGAGCATTTTGTGAAATATATGCACTGTATTAATATTCATTATAAGCTGTTAGTGATATATCTTCATTATTTAATGTAGGTTGGATTTAAATCAGTCATGAAAACAAGTTATTACAGTTTATTGTTGTTTATATTTTACCAACAAACTGAAGTAGAAACAATTCTGTTATTAAAAGTTGATATAAAAACTGCCTTATGTGAAATTTAAATGTTTTTACGACTCAGATTTAGCTATTTCAATTGATTATTGATTTAATTATTTTGTTTCGGTTTTCGGAACGTGCATCCTGAAGTTTTCTTTACGATAGAAATGCGACATCCACTCTAATTTCTTGAATAAGAATATGAGGACATCAAAACTCAGAGTGAGGGTTTAACTTTAATTTTGAAATTGCGATGAACAGTTCGCTTTGTAAACATATTGATGTATTCTCCTGTGTTGGCGTAGGTTTAGAAATGATTTACCTTACAAATCTGATTAATTGTCGCACATTGCATTCTTAGATGAATGTTATAAGCAACCCAAACTTATGCAGAGATGGAGTTTGAGGGTGTGTTCACACTTGTAGTTCGGTTGGTTTGGTTCGTTTGGTCCGGATCAAAAACATAGTCCTGGTCTGCTTAGCGTTCACACTGGCATTTTTAACAGCGAACCTAAAGTTACCGAACCAAAGGCATAGGGATACGGTCACAACCTGATTGGTCGGCTTTTATGACGTATATTTCTCGACGGAGCTCGCTTACTGAACATTCAAAACAATGCTGTGTTCTGGATTAAACGCCATCATTTTATGCGTGTACATATGCTTTATTTTTACCAGCTGAGAACTCATGAAGAGCTCATAAAATGTTCAAAACATTCAAAACAGCAGCAGGATTTCCTCCGTTGCAGAAACAAATATTGATGAGGCTCTTCACCTCCTCGTTGCTCCACGTTTGCCCTCGACTCATTTTGGATACACCGATCTTTCCACGTTGTCAAATCAGCTGACTTGTAGCGTCGCATCTTGTGACATCACGTCCTGTTTTTGGTTCGTTTACATGTCTTTGGTCCGTGTTGTGTTCATATATCGAACGAACCGCACCAAAGTTCGTTTGGAAGCGGACCGAGACCCATCTTTTTAGCGGTCTCGGTCCGCTTGTTTGGTGCGCACCAGGGTTCGGATGGCAGCGTTCACATGTGTTCAAACGAACCGCACTAACTGAGCAATCGCACCAAACGTGACAAGTGTGAACGCAAAAATGATAAATGATAACAGTTCATGTGGAGCAGCAGCGGAGCTGCTCTGAGACGCACGTAACCGACACACATGGAAATAATCAAAGCATGTGTATTTTAAAGCCTTAGGGCATATATTTATTTCATATATTTTATTTTGTGAATTCACAATAGCATTATGCTATAGTGCCACTTTGGGTATTTTAAATGATCAAATTTAATCAAGGAATCGTGACAGCCCTAATCTTAATTTTTCTACCAAGCAATAAACCTTAATACTTGGGCAGTGCCTCTAAAGTACTTAAAATTTGTCTATATAGTGTAGGGCTGGGCGGTTTGACCACAAATCTGTATCGTGTTTTGTTTTAAGATTGTGGCGGTTTCACGGTATATCACTTTTTCTTTCACGGGACCTTTATTTTGGCACGTTTTACTGTCATGAGTTCAGGGAATAGTACAATGTTTATAGTATATTTGTTCTGTGCAGTATTAGTTTCCCATCGGAAGCTGTGTTTTGGTTTGTGTAAGTAGTTTCTGTGTGACACCTTGTGGTGAGAATTGATATTACACTGCTCAATAGTACGCAACAGGAAGCACGTAAAACAGTAGAAGAAGAGACTCGTTTTCTGTGATCTGCGTTTTGGATGTCTAATCCTTGGAGTTGATACCACCATAAGTTATCAATTTCATATTGAAAACAACTGAAATAATGTTGCGTTAGTTTATTTAAACGCTGGTCATTGTTAAGATGTTTAATGAAAAGATGTTTTTGAAAAATACAAATCCTTATCAATCCCTACAAATTTATCGCCCAGCACTAATATAGTCTCTTTGCCGGTCTAGATACTAATGCTTTTTTTCCCTCTCTTGCTCTTAGGACCCCAATCCCATTCTTGAACACCTCACTTTGATCCATTTTCCCTGAATTAATGTTTTATTGTTTAGTCAATGATTAGACCTACGAATAATTTCATGGTTCAGTTGTGCCGGTGTGTGAATAGCCACCTGAAACACGCTGGGCTCCTTCTCTGAACGCCTCACTTTATAATTAAAACCTGAGGATGGGGTCTGGAAAACAAATTCTGCCTGAAATTGGAATTGGTTACACGGACTCATGCAAATGCGAGATGGCGGCGGCGGCAGCCCCAGGCTTGACGTGAAGGGCGCAGGTGAAACATTTCTACAGAAAAGATTAGAAGAGCAGTACATATGTGTATGTTAGTCATAAAAATATAGCACGATTTAAAAAAATTGGATTATGTACAAACGAATAATCAAATGAATTTACTTCATGAATGAAACATTCTTCATCTCATTTTCATTCGGAACTTTGAAGCAATTTTTCATAGCAAATGATTGATAAACAGTGACGCATTTCAGTCCAGGCAGAGTCCACCCAGCTCTCATACTTACACTGTATGCATATGTACAGGATATACGGATAGCAGCATATATAAATTCATCTAAGAAAATATTTTATATGACATATATTTAGTTTTTATATGGGTACTGTAGATGCAGGGGAAAAAACACCGCCGTTGAAATGTTTGGGGTCAGTAAGTTTTCTAAAGTCTTTTATTTAGCAAGGATGCATTAAAGAAGTGACAGTAAAAACATTTAAAATGTTACAAAAGATTTATATTGCAAATAAATGCTGTTCTTTTGAACTTACTGTTCATGAAAGAGTTCTGAAAAAAACTATAAGTAAAATTGACTTAAATTTTTTATGCGTGGATATTTTTTGAGTAATTTCATAAAGGGAAGAAAGTAAGTAAACCGTACTTAACTAAATTAAGTAAAATCAACAAGGAATTTTGACTAAGCTAAAAGGTTGAGTAATTTCTACTTAGTTGAAGTTTCCTTTGCAATACATTTGACTCAAAAGTGAATGCTTTACTTCGAAATATCTAAGTAAATAATGCAATAGATATTGCGTAGACACCATATCTACATATTAGAAGTAACGCGGCACCTGAACACAGAGACCTCAACACTTGGTACACAATGACGGTAACATCTGATCGTTTTTGAGTATGAATGTGTCATTTTGAGTACAAAATGATCTCAAATGTCACAAAATGGCAAGTTACTAAACCTAACCACTAAAGAAATGATAAAACAGTGTAAATACAGCTGGAAAACAGCGCCAAATCAACCTCATTAATTATTCAAGGCCCAGTGCATGATGGGAACACCAGTATCAGAAAAGTTTAGTAGTTTTACTTAATTTTATAATGTTGATATTTACACTTTAATTTCTACAAACTACAAACTTGAATTGAGTACTAATATAGAATTTACTTAATTCTTGCCTTAACTAATTTTTCACATTGAACTTATTTTTTTTGTAGTAATTATTTCATCATAAAATCATTTTTATCAGTGTATTAGAAAGACTTCTGAAGGATCATGTGACATTGAAGACTGGCGTAATGATGCTGAAAAGGAATCACAGCAATAAATTATATATATATTTTTTATAATATAAATAAATGCATAGAAATATAACATCAATATATATTGTAAAACATTTTTACTGTGTTTTAATTAAATAAGAAAGTTTCAATAACATTAAAAAAAATCTTACCGACTCCAAACCTTTGATGGATGGACGCTGAAGAACCTGCCTTAAATTTTAGTAGACTTTTTTGATGTTTTTATTGGGGTTTTATTTCAGTAGGCTGGTTGTTTATAAGAGCACTCGTGCAGTGCTTTTACCTCTTGGATTCAGGCAAACAGAACACTTACTTTAAAGAGACCGCAGCTTAATGCTAAATAAACAATATATTTTTCATGTAGAGCTCTTGAACTAAATCTAGCATTTTCAATTTCATCCCAGCTTTTCCTTTTTTACGTTGTCTCATTCTTTCTGTTTTAAGTGCTTTATGGTTTCACATTTATCAGCTGGTTTCTAAGTGGCTGGTGGGCTGAAGTCAGCGTCTGTCTGTGGGCTCTCAGGTGTGCTGGCCCCGGCGCCACAGGCACAGGTCGAGCCTCGCTACCTAATTACCATTGTTAATGATGTGCCTTTCTGCTCAGGCTGTGCCTCAGTGATGGGCCATGACAGACAGACAGTCACACTCTTGTGTCCAAAATCATCAACACCATTTGGTCCGCCTGTCAGTTTATTGCCTCCAACAGCAGTATATGAATTTATCTTCACAGAGATGATGTCAGTAGATGTCAAGGCGAATCAGGAATGTTCATAATCTGATTTGAGGGACCAGCCAGGGACACAGATCTCAGCTGAATGGCCTGTGACATCATTTTAGACTTTTAGAGGCTTTTTTCACACTCGCTTCAATGGCTTGGTATGAACCCAAGTTCGATTTCACCCATGTTTCACCACACAGGTCTCTCACATGGTACTTACCGTCTTCAAACTGCGGCCTGTGGACCCCCGGGGGTTGCTAGGGGCTCTGTGTAAAAATATATTCAATTAAATATAACTACAGCATATGCACTTTTTTAATGTGTATTTACAACCTATGGCTGTTAATATAGAATGAAATTTCACAATTTATCACATGGTTTCAAAGCAGTCTTCAGAAAGTAGAATGGAAATGTAATTTGGTAAATGTTACCTTTTTATTTTGTTTTTCTTTTCTTTTTTCTTTATTTCTGAAATGAAGCACCACCTCCTTAGGGTCTGTGAATCCCAATTTAAAAAACATCTTCTCCAGACCCCCTTTTCAAGAGGATTGAACACCAATGTCCAATAACACTCTATTATATTATAAGCCTGCTGCTTTAAATGCTTAATCTCTTTAAAATAAAATCCAACTATATCAGAACAATGTGTCATTATTATCATTATAGCTGTGGTGTGTTATTAAAACATAGCTATAGTTCAGTCATGATAACTCTCTGAATAGTTTTAGGGTGTTATAGAATATGTGCCATGTTAATGTATTTAATCTTTGGCGGACTAGATCTTCTGTTGCTGATGCTTCTGCAGAGCAAGTATGGACGTGCTACTGCTAGTAGATACACGGACATGCTGCTGCTCAGTGTTGGGGGTAAAGCATTACAAATAGAGATCCACGATTTATCACTATTAAATCGCACGTGATTTAGCAAAGGCTGCGATTATTTAATGCGCAGCTTGTCGGAGCTGTACGGCTCTGTGATCAGTAGTAAATGCTTCTCCATCTGAAAGCCAGAGGGCGCTCTTGCGCAGAAACTCCAAATATGCCCTGCGGCAGAAGAAGATAACACGCGTCATATCTGAATAAACAGAAGATTGAAACGCTTTGATTGATTAAACATGACTAATAAACACACGACTGCCTTATTCTGTGTAAGAAGCCACATCATCTCACAGAAGCTCAACTGTCGTTATGAAGTGAGTTTGGAGTAAAAACATGTTATTAAATGTTGTCTTTTGTTGGACAAGATGATAATAAATGCTTCTCATGTCTGGAAAGAAGTTTGACATGCGTTACTTTTTCAAATGTACATTATAAGCTACTCAAACTCGCAGTGCTTTCAGATGGATCAGCATTTGGAGCCGTACTTCACTGACAAGCTGCGCATAAAAAATAAAAAAAATCGCAGCCTTTGCGATTTCATAATCGCACTAAGAATCTTGTTTAAGTGATAATCACTTCAAGTTCAGTGTTATTTTTCGTATTGTGTGATAAATCGTGCAGCCTTAATTACAAGTAATGCAAGTTACATAATCAGATTACTTTAAGTAACTAGTAAAGCAACGCATTACTTCTCCATTTACAACTAAATAGTTATTTTTCCAAAAAAGTAACACAAATCACCCCCCCCCCATTTATATAAGCAAACCTGCAATAATAATGTTAAATAACACAAATAATCTCACTTTTTTAACCCTCTGGAGTCTGAGGATTTTGCCCTGAGATTTGTGCTTTTTTTAGTTTGTGCCTAGTTTCACAAACTAGGCTACCATAATATGCGAGCAACATATATGTACATGTTTGTATTTTTGAGAGAATAACGTTTAATGCGTGGTTATTGAAAAAAAAAAATTTGTCACTGAAACATGGCCAAAAAACAAATACTATAATATGTGTCCATATTTAGTACTTTAGTACCCAGACTTCTGGGTACTGAATGATTCCAAACACTATCCCTAAATATATTTATTTATTTTTATAATAGCGGATTTTAAGCTGTACATTTTTATGCACCCTTGAGTGGTGATTTACTGCATGTTTCCATTAGCTCTTTCCAGAGAAAAATTACTCGTCCACTGTGCTAATAGGAGAGGACGGATGGAGGAGGGAATATTTCCTAGTGCTACCATGCGCCTGATGAACAGTGCTCGACGGAATCAATTTGGCCATTGCTCTATGGATAACTCTCCTCTAGACAGTGCCGCGGGCCTCTCCTCTTTTCCTCCTGTACTCTCTCCCTTTCCCTATTTCTCCTCCATCCTCCTCCTGCCCTTCCATTTGGATGGATAGATAACACTATAGGTAGTTCTGTATCACGACCACTGAGTTGTAGCCCAAACAAAGCTGTCTATTTTTGTCCTTCCAGTCATATCACTAAAAGTCGAGAGGCGGGGAATGAAAAAGCCTTACAGTAGTATTTGTTCTCTTAATTGCTCAAACGGAGTTCTGGAATGGAAGAATCAATCTTCTTTATTGTTATGGAAGGGGAAATTAAAGGCAATGGAGTTGGCAGTATTTTATGGTGCTTTTGTCAGCGCTGTAGCGGTACTTTATTGCTAATCAATGGCAAGTAGACCGACCCGAGCCCAGGGAAAGTGCCCTGCAATGTCAGCCAATGTTCCAAAGGTGTTTTTTTCAGTAATCACCTTCTTATTTCCATGAACATAATAGGGATGTGCAAAATGACATATTTTCAAAATCGACTAGGCAGTGGGTTAATCGATCAAGTAGTCAATTAGTCCGTTTTAAGGAAGTCTTGTTAATTAAGGTCCATCAGACCCCGATCGGATGTGTTTCTTAGGTGTACACACAGCACACATTCTTAGAAGCTGGATTGAACATATATATTAAGGTTTTGGGAAGTCAAACCACATGACATTTTACAACCTGAACTAACCTTGTCAAGGTATAAAGAGACTTATTTACCTTGACACACAGTCATATGAGTGTACATGTCCCGTTTATGGTTTTTTATTTTGCTATGTTTAACTGCATGTTGGTTGCACCACATGACTTTGATTTGGCGGATACAGTTTTTTTCGCCAAACTACTTAATATATTTTCTTTCCACTTCATACTTGTAATGAAACTTTTTCTTGATTATGATATCATTTTGTAGTCTAACAGTTAGCGTCCTGACATTTACTGTTGAAGATGGGGGATCTGTTACAAAAAGATACGCGTTCATTGCTGTGGCAGCTGTGCTTTAAAGTGAACAAATTTGGAGATGCAACTTCTAAAAGGGTTTTACTGTACTGACAGCACTGAGACACTGTTACAAACGGAATGTTCAGCTTGCTGTCAGCATTCTAAAACCATGTCCAAGACATTGTGCTTCTTAATTTGTCCTCTTTTTAATACACCACTGCTAAAATAGCTTTAAAAGTTAATTTACCAAAAAAAAGAAGCTGTTCTTTTGGTGCCTTCAGGCAATTAACTTTGCCATGATGCAATTTTGTCATGATTTTCCAATTGTCTAAAAGACTTCAGTGTCTAGAACCGAATTTTGGTCACCCAAAAATACGAGTTTTGTTCCTCTTTGACAACACAAATTAAGATATCTTTAATGAAACCTGAGAGATGTCTGTACCTTTACTGAAAGTCTATTCCATCCTAACTTTGACACCTCAAAAAGTTCAGAAAGACATCATAAAAGTAATTCATATGAATCGAGCAGTGTTCTGAAGCATCACGACTGTTCATATCATTCAATTTATGCCTTTTTTCATATATAAACATCGTTCAGCTGAACGTACGTAGGCTTGTTCTTTCATTTCACACAAATACATTTCTGCTTCTGCAAGAAACTAAAGCTCATGATACACGGGGCAACTTTTGAGCAATGTTGCGGGGGAATGTTGCCAAGCAGTGTTGCTTGGACACTTTCCCATTAAGAAAGAGCAACAAATTTCAATCTAAAGTATCCAGATAGAAATTTGTTGCCCATTCTAAATGGGAACGTGTCCAAGCAACATTCCTCAAAAAGTTGCCTCGTGTATCATCACCTTAAGAGCTTTGTTCTCGTGGTCACCAGAATGCGTTTGTTTATCATATTTAATGTGCTTTTAAGTGTTATGTGTGTAATGTCTTTACAAACGTTTTAAAGAGTCAAAGTTTTGATTGCTCGGGCTTTCAATAGGAGGACCAAAACTTCAGGTTTCTTTAAAAATGTCTTTTGAAATGTTTTTGAAGACGAACAAAAGTCTAATGGGTTTGGAAGGACATGAGAGTAAGTAAATGACAGAATTTTCATTTTTGGGTGAACTATTCTTTTAATGTATCATAAGGCCAATTCACACCGCACCAAACAACGCCAACAAATGACAACGAACAAGTTGGCCGTTGGATTTGGATTGTTATGATCGTGTTCACACTGAACCAACAAACACCGACAAACAGTCAAACGAGTCACAGAGAGTCAAGTCTGACTGGGAAAAATTGAGATCGAACAACTACATACGTGTAACCACGTTAGGCAAGTTTATTAGATTAATAATATAGTATCATATATATTTTCATTGTTTCAAAGTATTGAGGCAAACTTAAAAATACTAACCTGAAATCTGAAGCTCTAGCCATCTATCTGATGACTTGTGTTGGGGTTGTACAGCCTTCACCGGTTTTTAAACTTCTTTTAGTACGACCGATCAAAGGCCTATACAACCATTTGTAGCTAAACAAGCCAAAATGAATTTATTTAAAACTAAACTTAGGGTGCGTTCACACTTGTCATGTTTGGTTCGATTAAAACGAACCCTGGTGCGATTGCTCAGTTAGTGCGGTTCGTTTGAACATATGTGAACGATGCCATCCGAACCCTGGTGCGCACCAAACAAGCGGACAGAGGCCACTAAAAAGATGGGTCTCGGTCCGCTTCCAAACAAACTCTGGTGCGGTTCAATTGATATATGAACGCAACACGGACCAAAGACATGTAAACGAACCAAAAACAGGACGTGATGTCACAAGATGAGACGCTACAAGTCAGCTGATTTGACGACGCGGAAAGATCGGTGTATCCAAAATGTGGAGCAACGAGGAGGTGAAGTGCCTCATCAATATTTGTTTCTGTGTACAACGGAGGAAATCCTGCTGCTGTTTTGAATGTTTTGAACATTTTATGAGCTCTTCGTGAGTTCTCAGCTGGTAAAAATAAAGCATATGTACACGCATAAAATGATGGCGTTTAATCCAGAACACAGCGTTGTTTTGAATGTTCGGTAAGAAAGCTCCGTCGTGAAATGCACGTCATAAAAGCCGACCAATCAGGTTGTGACCGTATCCCTATGCCTTTGGTTCGGTAACTTTAGGTTCGCTGTTAAAAATGCCAGTGTGAACACTAAGAGGACCAGGACTATATCCTTTGTTTGGGTTTTTTGGTCCGGACCAAACGAACCAAACCAACCGAACTACAAGTGTGAACGCACCCTTAGGTTTAACCTGTGTTGCTCTCACGCTTATACCTCTCTCTTTCGGCACAAATCCCAATATTTCCATTTCGCAAAGTATTTGGATGCTATAGGCCACTTACTATTTATTATGTAAAGTCCTTCACGCGCACATTCCAGTATTGATAGAAAAAAATAATCCTCTTCACATGAGTAAAAATGGCATCACCACAGAGGAGCAGATTCTGCTGAACGGCACGGATTACACCACAGACTATTTAAATTGAGTATTGTAACTTTTATATGTATTGACTGTATTTTATTTTTACAATGAACAAACTGCGACGTCACGTTTGCAGTGCTTTGTTGTGTGTGCGTGAAGTGCGGCGCGATCAAATCGCAGTCTTTGCGAGGGACTTGCCTCATCGTCATGGCAACGGTTCGCGGCCATGTCAGATTTTGTTGGCTTTTGTTGGAAAACCATACCACACTGATCAGACATTCCACGACCCAACAAACGCCGATTAAACATGTTCAGTCGGGTGAAAACAGACTCCGACCAACTCCAACAGACGCCAACAGGAGTGTCACACCTATCCAACAAACTCCAACAGACATGTTTGTTGGCGTTGGTTGGTGCTGGTTGGTGCGGTGTGAATTGGCCTATAGACATCCTTGAGATGAACTAGTCAGGTGTTGGATGACTGATCGACTAGTTGGCCCTGCTTACTTATCCCTAGAACATAAGGAGCCATCTCTGTTCAAACTTACAAGTCTTCCCCATCCTCTTGGGTTTCACATTTACATCTTTCCCTTCATAAAACATTCTTCTGACCCTTTCTCCTTTCTGTCTCCTTCCTTCTCCTTCTTCGCTCTGTCTGGCTCCAGCGCTAAAGAGTCCCCAGACTCGATTTCTCTCAGAAGCTGCAGTACAGAATTAAGCCAATCTGTCTTCATATTACTGCCTGTGTGCGGCCTAGATTGATCTGGCCGTCTGCCACTCCAGGCGGACACAAATCATTGGCTGGTCATGAAACCCCGGTCGCCTCTTTTTTGATTGACAGCGCTCTGCCTCGTCTATCTTGCACTCTTTTATTCTCTCTGCTTTCTCGGAATTACAGTCTCGGCATGTTATCTGTAAATAACACACATTTCATTATAAGATGGCTGGCAGGTAGATTTTTTTTCTTCCTGAGCTGCAAAGTAGAGTCGTTTTCTTTAGTCATTCAGGGAATGCGGTCGCTACCAGAGGTTGGTTGTAGATTCGCTCATATATGTTGTAACCACATATACAGATAATCAGACAATGCTTTGAAGACAAATTCATGTTACTCCACTATCAAATGGTGTGGTGTTTCTGTTTTCATGACAATATTAGTAGGTAGACACGCCATGCTAGCATAAAGCATTGTTTGAGCAAGCGATTTAGTCCTGAGTGCTTGTTCCTGGTTCAATAACCTTTGTTGGTTTTGGAACAACATTCCATAAAAACAATTATGGGCCAAACTCCATCCATAATCTGAAACATAACTTAACCATGTGAAACCATAACCAGTGTTGTAGTAGAGACCGACTCATTCAAATCCAAGTCCAGGTCGAGCCCTATGTACTCACATTTATTTCTTTATTTCTTCTTTGGACATGATAATGGGTTCAAAATTGAATTGGATTCCACTGACGTTCATTGTACAGACAAAAAAACACTATTTGCTTTGCACAGAAGAAAGAAAGTCAAACAGCTGTGCTTTTCCTAAAAGCATTGCAAATTCCGTTGTTACTAACATAATTACTAACAATGATTCACCAACCATAGTTTCAACAAACATTCGTGAACAGCATTGCAAAATTGTGTGGTTGCACCTTCAGCTCTCGATCTGTGGTTAGAAGCATAGTTTCTTGTTGACATGTACTTATAGATCAAGCTCATGAGAAAAGAAGCAAGTTTGTCAAGAGAATGAGCGTGCGATTCGTTCAAATCCAAGGGTTAATAAAGGCCTTCTGAAGCGAAGCAGGGCATAAGAAAAATATCCATATTTAAAACTATAAACTAAAATAACTAGCTTCCTGTAGACGTTTAATTTATGCCAAAAGAGTAATCTGACGCGATGGAGTATCATAAGCTTATACGGCTCTTGTGATGTAAACATACGGCTAGACAACAAACCGGTGTTTTGTTTCGTTCTATCCTCTGCGTTCCACATTGGTCAATGCGTCAGGTCAGAAATGACTCTTTTTGCGTAAATCGATTTGTGTAGGCTGTCAGCTGGAAGCTAATTATTTTAATTTATAAAGATTTAAATATGGACATTTTCCTGACAAAAACCAATGGCGTTTAATAACCCCCTGGAGCTGTGTGAATATCTTTTATGATGGACAGATGCACTTTTCTGAACTTAAAAATCAGGAGCGCCATTTACTAGCATTATTTACATTGGAAGAGCCAGGATGTTTTATAATATAACTCCGATTGTGTTCAGCTGAAAGAACATAGTTATATACACCTATGTCTTGAGGGTGAGTAAATCATGGGATAATTTTCATTTTTGGTGAACTATTCCTTTAAGGCTCGAACATAGTTCATTTTCCACATTCTGCTCCGGCTAACACAAAGCCGTTCAAAGTAGACTTGACATTGAGCTCTGAAGGATGTGTTCGGCGCATGTGCACAGCCTTATTAAGTCTTAAAATTATTTAAACTTAGTTATATTAGCATAATCTTAATTACAATCGTTAAAAAATAAAGATGAACAACATTAAACTGACATCATACTTTTGAGTTTATTAGCAGGGACAGATTATGACTCGGTCATAATCCATCTAAAGGCCCTTTGGCGGGCGGATTTTTTGTGTGGGATTGGTGGAAAAATTGTGCGGCTCTCAGATTTCTCGTTGCTTATGGGTTTAGCGGTGTGGTGCCCCCCCGCAGCTTGTCTGAATCCCCCCTGTGGTCTAGTGTATTGGCAGGGTTGGGGAGTAATGAAATACAAGTAACTTAGTTTTGTATTTAAAATACAACATTTGAGTAACTGTATTTCATTACAGTTACATTTTAAATGGGTGGTAATCAGATTACAGTTACATCTGAAAAGTGTTTTAGATTACCAAAGTGATTACTTTGAGTTTTAATGTCATTTAAACAGCAATTGGTGATTCTCTGACTCTGACCGTCTGAAAAAGCGGATGTTTTCATGTTTTGTGATAGTTGATTGTTTGTGAGTCATTTTATTATTGTAAAAAAGGTCACTGCATCTTTTTCTCACAATTAGTTTTTTCCCCTCACAATTGTGAGTTTGCATTTCACAATTCTGACTTCTTTTTCTCAGAATTGTGAGATTTAAACTCACAATTACAAGTTATAAAGTCAGAATTTGGAGATATAAACTTGCAATACTAACTTTTTTTCTTGCAATTGTGAATTTAGTATGTGAGTTAAATGTCATAATTTTCTCAATATTGTGAGTTTATATCTCATATTTTTGATTTTTCTCAATATTGCGATTTTATATCTCATAATTCTGACTTTATGACTCACAATTGCAACTTTATATCACACAATTCTGAGGGAAAAAGTCATAATTGTGAGATAAAAACTTGCAATTACCTTTTTTGTGTTTGTTCCACACTTATTAGTATTCCAAAGTATTCTAAAGTATTTAGATTAAGTTACTAAACTTGAGTAATGTAACGAAATACGTTACAAATGACTTTTTAAAGCATGTATTTTGTAATCTGTAGTGAAATACATTTTAAAAGTAACCTACCCAGCCCTGTGTATTGGGCACGTTCCCGGTGCATTAATCCATCCCTGTTTATTACAACATATGCACCAGAGGTAAATATCATCTTATCCTGGAGGGCCTTCGATTATCGTCTCAGACAAAGGAGGACCTTGGCGTCAAAAAGGTTTAGAACCGCCACTCTAAAGACCAGTTCACACCAAGAATGATAACTAGTATCCACACCAATGGACGATAAAGTTCGGTTTATTACAGAGACGTGCTGCAGTTATGTTGTCTGCTGCCTGAAATCCTCTAGCTCTTTAAAGCCAGGCATATTCTAATTGGCTGTCGGTGTTTTTAGCATTCATCTAGCTTGAAAAAAAAATGTTCTGAAAGTGATTCAAACGATATTGTCGTTATCTTTATAGTTGTGGTGTGTGCTTCCCTATTCTCTTACTATTTGAATGATTATTGAAAGTTTATAGTTATAGTTAGCGCTCTTGTTGTGCGAACTGATCTTAAAGCCAGGGCTTTCAAGGTCATGATGTAAGTACTGTTTTACTTTTCTCTTCATGCTGAATTCTGGGTGTCAATGAAAAGCACGGGCAGAAAGCCTGCAATTTTTGTAAATCAAATGAAAATTACAATCTTCTGCATTGGCATTTCTGAGTCTTGTTTGAGCGCATTGGCCTTTTTCTTTCATATGTAAGGATGACATTTTGCTGTAAACCAGAATGAATTGAGGGTTTATCGTGATCTGTAAATAATTGTTTGATCAGTGTACTCACAGAGCTGTTGCCAAACATGTTAAAGATTCAATTTCCAGTGAGATCCTTTTAAAATCGCAGGAACAGTTTCTGTAAGATTCAGGAAGACTCTCTCTTACTTGCAGGTTCAGTTAGACACAAACTATATGCATCACTCTCAATCTCTCCACTTATTTTATTTAGTTATTTTTTCATTTCACTCTGTTTACTCTTAACACAAATTTATTTTAGATGGTTGAAGCAATTTCCACTGTCATGGTCCAATGAAACCAAGACACGAGGTCTCAGATAGCAGACGTAATGGGAACTGCGAAACTGAGGGTTAATGTTCTTGTTGGTTGCATTTAGCTTGTTGGGACCAACAACACCAAGCTCAAGGTATGGGTTTAATTTCCACCCAGTTTATGCCATGGGAATATTTGCACCGTGTGTTGAGTAGGTGTGAATCTCTAGGAATTATTTGAGCAGATTTGTCACAATACATACAATCTGAAGTTATTTGTTTTAGCAGATTGCATTTTTCTATTTTTGCGACTTAGTTCAGATCAGATTTGGTTTCACGACCAGACCTCCAGATTTCCCAGCAGCAGTACACAGGCGTTAAACCTTGCGTCAGCTTTCCAAATAAACCCATCTGCCCTGGAGGATGAAATTTTATTGCTGCAGTCTGACATTCAGATGAAGGCAGAGCTTCTGCTGGACATTTTTGGAACTTCGATGAGAGAAAAATCCCAACATCAGAAGATGTGCACTGAACCATGACAGCCTTGTTTGGCTTAACATACTTGTGTGAGACAGCATTTTCCCACATGAAGATAACCGAATCCAAATACTGCTCAACCTGAACTGATGATCACCTGGATGCCTGTTTAAAACTTGCCTCAGAAGCTCCTCATTACATTGACCTGGCTTTTTCAGTTGAGTGCAAGTTTTTTAAAATTTTGTTGTTTCTTTGATGTTATTTGAGTAAATGAATCAGAATTTCTCATCTCAAATTTACAATTTGTAATTAAATCCTGGAAACAAGCAGAACATTTTATTCTGAAAATCATAAAATGAACAATATGACTTAAAATGATGATAAAATTGACTTAAATAGCAGACGCTAATATTTTTTTTGTTTTTACATTGATTATCCAAATTTATCGATGATCCAAATTAATCTCAAATCATACTGGAGAACATGATCACCACATTTACACACACTTGTGGAGTTCAAATAGCTCCAGTGCTGCTGGCAATAAAGGGAACCTATTATGCAAAATTCACTTTCACATTGTTTTTGAACATAATCTGCAGTGTGTACACAACCACCCTATTATGCTAAAAATCCTTTCACTCCATTTGTTATTTTGCCCATAATTCAGAATCATCGTCTCAAAATGAGCCGTTCAGGAATGCATCCATTGGGACATCACTGTGGAACAGGCCCTGCCCCTATTAGCATAGCTCCTCCCTTGAGTATTTGTCTCCTTGCTAGAGCATTTAGCAGCACAATCCTCTTCTGGAAAGGGGGTGGGGAGCAGCAGGTTATGTGCATTTAAAGATACACACACAAAAACGGCATATTTTTGCTTTCACTCAAAAAGAGTATATGGTATAATAAATCATCTGTTGGGTAAATTCACCCTGCCTATTTTGTAAAAACATGTTCGATCATCTATACACATTACATTTTTTACATTTGTTTTTGACCTCAAAGTGTCATAACTCGATTTTGCACGCAACAAAATTGATGTCATCATAGCGTGGACGGAAGTGCGCGTTGAGTGCTCCCGAACACATTTCTCTTGGTGGTGTGCACAGAAAATTTAGTAAATTTCCGCATGGTTCCTCATCCGAAGATGCACGAATGCAAACCTGGCCGAGCATGTACACCTCACCACACTGGAACCCAGTTTTCGTGTTTAAATTAGTTGTTTACATTTACAAAATGTGCCAACAAAACCAGAAATAATCCATTTCAATGAAACAGGTCCATGTTTAATAAAAATGTTCACAAAATTGAAATTTGAAAATATTTAAGAGAGTTCATTTAGTTATACATCTTCTCATATCCATATAATTTGCTCTGTTATATGTAATAATCTCAAGGTTTACTGAGTTTTGCAACAGTTTTTTTGCAGTGTGTTTTCGGTGACTAGAATATTCACGCTACCTCGTAATCACTGTAATCTTGAGATGACAACACGTGATGTTATATTCGGAGCTGTTCACATCCTCAGACTGGGAATTATGCGTTGTCTACGGCACCACAATCAATGCCTAAATGAATCTACAGCGGGAACGTGGTACGCGTGGGAGCTTACAAAGGCCCAGTCCCAAATGGCACCCTAAATCCTCACAGTCTGCACTTTCATGACATAATGCTGCTTTGACTGCACTGACGTTTTTTGCTTCCCCGTCAGATTTTGCTACCTCCCATTAAAACAGTAGGGAAACCTAAACCTACCAACAATAGAACAATACAAAATACAGTATTATTTGTTAGAACACCTGCATTGTGATCCCCTCCACCCCCACCCTTTATACTGTATATTTTGCATAGAACATCTTATAATCTGAAGTATTGAATACTGTTTCCAGGTCCAAGCCACTCCTCCGTTTAAAGTGAGAATAATGTCCCAATTGTACCAATTATGAGCACATTTCATTTATAGCACAAATTTAAGCTAAACTTTTAAAATCTCATGCTGTACATTAGAGTCTGAACAACATTATTTTAATGATTCTCTAACTGGCGATCAGCGTCTTAAAGTCAAACTCATCGATCAGATAGCAATATGAAACACTCCTGGTTCATACCACTGTAACAAAGGTCAATCTATAGTTCTTGAAAAATGTCACAGAGTAGTTATGTCCGGAAATCTGCGAGTTTAACTCACTAGGGCTTGAATTGAAGTATTCTAGAGTTTGGCCTCATTGCTCTAAAATCAGGCCCAGTGGCGCGGTGATGATTGCTTTCTGTCACTTTCGCTGACTGACGAAAAACACTGACAGTCCGGGCACGTCGAGATGCGCTCGCAAAACTGACTCCTGCTGTGATGAAACATGACAAAGGGGGAATTTACTCATTTGTTATCCTCCTGGAAGGCAGACAAAACAATGAGAGACATTATGGAAATCAGCACGACAGCACACGTCACCCCCGACCTGCCCCGACTGTGGCTCTGCGCTCAGTACGGGCTTATCTTTGTCTCAACTGTCAGCGCAGTCATTGCTATTCTTAGCGTAATCAGTAGAAATAGTCTGAATGGAAATAGACCTGCCCCGACATTAAAGCCTGCTTGGTGTTACAGCATAAAGAAATATAGCAGTGATGTGTGCAATGAAGAAGGAAGAGGCATATTTTACGAAGGCAATGAACTACATTGTGATGTTAAAAAGGATAGTTCACCCAAAAATGTAAAATGTTGTCATAATTTTCTCACCTTCATGTCGTTCCAAGACTTTATTTGTTCTTTAAAAAATATAACAACAATGGTTTCAAAAACAACATTGGATTCAAGTTTCATTGCACAAACAATTTTAAAAATACTATTTGTGTTGCACAGAAGAAAGTAAGACCAACAATTTCCCAAAAGCATCATTAGCCAAATAGGGTCACAAGTTTTCCCAAAATCATTTCCAGAAATCATTGATCCAACAAACATTCGCAAACGGAATCACAAAATTGTGCTTTTGACTTGTGTCAATAGAATCTAGAGCATAAAATCTTTCATTCCAAATATACAAATTTCATTTTAAACTTTTAGTTTGTCAAGAGAATGAATTTGATTTTGAAGTGTCCATAAATGCAGGAGTACCACCAGTATGACGGAAGAGGAAATGTGCGATTTAAATCAAACTTATGTAAATAAAGCAAAATAACAGAACAAAGTAGTAAAAAAGTAGTCATCAGATGCCATGTTCATCTCTTCTTTTTTTAACAATAATCTTACCTCAAGTCATCTCGAAATAATTTATTAGCAGAAGTTATTACTCCATGCGTGACATCTTTAACACTAGCTGTTTCCATCACCCTGTTTTTTGCAAATTTTGAAGTATCGTATGAGGAAACGCCAAATTTCAGAAAATTATTCCTCTTAAAAAGTTTTTACACTCACTTGAGGTGGTTTTTGACTCATGTGAAAAAGAGTTAATGCGAATAATGGGGGATGGAAACGCATTTGCTGAATAAATGCTGACGTAGCGAACATTAAACCTACGTGGCTAATTGGCTGTTTCCGCTGATGGTGTTTTATTTACTGTTGGTTTCTAGGTTACACCATCATCCACTCGAACAACTTAATGTAAACAACTAATTTGCATTTGGTCGTTTTTTTTTTCTTTTTTAGCGAACTTTGAAAAGATTCGCTTCTCGTTTGGATGGAAACCTAGCTAAAGTTTCTGGATTGTTGAACCAACATGGTTCGAACATCAGATGTGTGACAAAGTTACTAATTAGAAACAAATTAGCTAGTTAATCTCCAACGAGGCACCGTACTATAGTATTTAACTGCACGAATAATCGTAAAAAAATCATGATCTGGATTCAAACACGCACACCATCTTATTTTATTAATGACAACGATTCGCCCGTGTCTATTAAACCTTTGACAAAATCATACCGGAACAATCAAATCTGTGCTCGTGCTGCCACGTTTAGCCAGAGAGCAGTTTAAAACCTCACGGTAGTTATTTCTGTGTTATAAATATTCAAATTATCACAGAAATCCTTTTAAATTATACTTCTTTTTTATACTTATAAAAGTTTAAAGTTAGGATATAAACACTGATGTCTATGATAGCGATCAAAATAGAGCAAACCACCTTTTGAAATTAACTTGGCGCTTCAAATAACGGTTGTATCAATTACATCTTACGCTACTAGGTGGCGACAAGTGTCCCTTAAAAAATGTATGTTATTGAATCATTCATTTAAAAGATTTGTTCAAAAGCACTCATTGAATTAATTCAGAAGCATTTTTTAAATAATTCATTCAAATGAATTAAACATTCTTCCAGCAATTAGGGTCCAGAAATGAATTTTTTGTCAGAACCTCTAATAAATTGCATGCTATTTTATTTAGTTTTATATTCTGAATCGTGGGAGAATCGTGATCTCTCTTTGAAACCAAAAAATCATGATTCTCATTTTATCCTGAATCGCGCAGCTGTAAGTTAAACAGCGAGTGACAGCATTGTATGGGAAATGCATCCCAGGTTTGGGATGACATTAGGGTGAGTAATTGACGACAAAATTGTAATTTTTTAACTGAATTATCCTTTTAACCGTACTGAATCCAAGATTGCTTGCAGTTGCTCTTCCAAACCATCCAAGTGCAAGTTTCTTCCTCTGTTCTTGTCCGATATGATTTGTTGTATTTTTGGACTGCTGTTGGCTCAAGTGTCATTTGTCTCCAAATATGGTTGACAGAATGCCTTTATTAGAGAATGTCACGCTTTAACAACAAGCAATCACTCAACCCCCTCTTAAAGAGCGTTGCAAGACCCTCAGCTTTTGTCATTTAGTAGCAATCAGTGCAAGCATTGCCCTCTCTGTGCTTAAGTCAACAATATCACCCCATGCAATTTCCTGGAAGAGCTATGGCTGAGTGATATTGAGTCTACATGACCAAATCTCTCTCTCTCCCTCCCTTTCATTTTTGAGTATGTCTGTGTGTTTCTGGAAAAGACTAAGAAGGATAAAATGTTTATATAGAAGAATAATACGATTAGTCCTGTTTTAAAGCGAAACAAGATTTTGTTCACACACAGTTCAGTTATAAACTAGAGTGACATCAGATTTCTATAACTGATTTTTAATTTCAGATTTGTGATGATGCTGTATGTTAATATGTGGAGAACAAACACCTTCACACTCGTCCTCTCATCCTTTCCGTTTTTCTCTCCGTAAGGTGGAATTTTAGTGCATTTATTTTGTATCCATTTTGAGTTTATCTCTATGCCTCTGGGGGCTTTGAAAAGGCTGAATCATTTCAATTAAAATAATAAGCACACATGATAACCAGAAAAAGTCTTTCTGCACCAAATCGCCGTCATCTTAATGAAGGTGGTTGTGTTTTTAGGGGAGGGACGGCATAGCCTGAATGTTAACTTGGGTTTTTTTGTGTCTCTGTCAGACCTGATTTGTCCTCGTCCCTCACTGCTGCTATCTTCGACTCCTGTCTTTCTCTGTACTTTCACGTTTCATTGCCTTTATGCTGGATACTGTGTGTTTGAGTTGTTTAACTGTCTTGTCTCTAATACCAATTTACTAAATTGTAGATTTAGATTACTAGATGTAATCAAATTTAAATTATCCTAAAAATGTTTTAATAAATTGTATTATTATTATTATTATTACTTTAAGAAGTAGATACTGTGCAACAGTAATATAATTCATAATATCGTCAAACTTTTTCTTTGGCAGGTTGTACTGAAGACCTTTAAGTTTGTGTGTTCTTTGAACAGTTCTGTGTCTCCAGAACAGCTATGGAGATGAAATTGTGTTAATGTTCTCATATACTGAGATGGTAGATGCTGAAAACACCACAAGCATGCGTGTGCTTCAGTATGTGTGTATTAGACGGCGCTGTGGCGCAGAACATGCAGACTTCAGATTCATTAGCATAGTCTTCAGATAGCATTAGTCTTTTTGAGCTTTAACACTCACAGACACTAGTCTATATCGTGACTTTGCTGTACATTTAATTCTACCCCGCCTTAAAATAGCATTAAACCGACTATCAGGAAAAAAACGCCTCTAGTGTAAAAACAGGAAAATGGTAGTGTCGTAAAAGTTTAAATACATGATTACTTCGAAACTGACTGCATCCACTCAAGCGGCGTGCATTCGATAGGTGGTGTGCAGAATATGCTGCCAAATCACACTACATTACCGCCGTTCTCAAATATGCACATTTGTAAAAGTGGGGTTTTAGCACTTACTAGCATAAAGAGCAATATTCTGCTCAGAGGTGGCATGAATGCAATTACAATGGCATAAATAAATACATCTAGATGCAGCTTCTACAACTGCAGTGCAAAAATGGCTTTGGCTGATACTGATTTCATTTGATTGAAATGATTGATTTAGTTTAATTTATTGCTTTATTATATTAATAATTAAATATAAAAAAAGCCATGACAGAAAATCTTTGCCTTTTATTAAGGTAAAAAATGCACCTGAAAATCAATTTAAGGAGGTAAATATTGCCCGATAATGGAAAAGATGTGATTGCAGCCTAAGTGGAAAGTGTGGGTGCGCAGAAGGATGTTAAATGCCTCTGGAGATACGCCACTCTAAAGAGTTTGGGAACCACTACTTTACACCAAGAGGGTCTGTAATGACATCACATTCTAATTACATTGACATTAATATGCAGTTGGTCCCCTTTGCAGCCAAAACAGCTTCCATTTCTCTGTGAAGACTTTCCACAACATTTTGGAGTGTTTCTATTTCTTATTCAGTAGAGCATTTATCAGGTCAGGCACCGATTTTGGATGAAAAGGTCTGGCTCGTAATCTCCGTTCCAGTTCATCACAAAGGTGTTGGATGGGTTTGAGTGCGGGCCAGTCAAGTTCTTCCACACCAAACTCAACCATGGGCTTTGCTTTGTGCTTAGGGGCTCAGTCATGCTGGAATAGAAAAGGGCCTTCCCCAGACTGTTCCCACAAAGTTGGAAGCATAGCATTGTCCAAAATGTCTTGGCATGCTGAGGCATTAAGATTTCCCTTCACTGGAAGTAAGGGGGTCAAGCCCAACCCCTGAAAAACAGCCCCATACCATTATCCCTCCTTCACAAAACTTTACAGTTGGCACAATTCAGTCAGGCAGGTAAAGTGTTCCTGGTAGCCGCCAAACCCAGACTCACCCATCTGACTGCCAAGCAGAGAAGCATGGTTCATCACTCCAAATGTTTCCAATGCTTTCGAAGTACTTTTTCTGATGGAGTGCTTGTACGCTTGGCATTGCATGCAGCTACTCAGCCATTCCATGAAGCTCCCGCCACACAGTTTCTGTGCTGATATGCCAGTGAAAGTTTGGAACTCTGTACGGCTGTGGAATCAGCAGAGCGTTGGTGACTTTTACGCACCATGTGCTTCAGCACTCTGTGACTTTATGTGGTCTTCTGCTTCGTGGCTGAGTTGCTGCTTTTCATAAACACTTGACCATGGAATGAAGCAGGGATTCAGGGTTGAAGGTGATGAAATTTCACGAACTGACTTATTGGAAAGGTGGCATCCTATCACAGTACCATGCTTGAATTCACTGAGCTCTTCAGAACCACCCATTGTTTCACTGTTTGTATATGCAGACTGCATGGCTAGGTGCTTGATTTTATACATCTGTGGCAATGGGTCTGATTGAAACACCTGAATTCAATTATTAAGAGGCGTGTCCCAATATATATAAGTCACGGTTCGGAATGTTTTTTGTACAGCGGGGGAATCAAAAACATAAAATTATTCCTTTTTTCAGTGGCTCACTGAGTATTAAATAAAAAAAAGTTTAGAAGTCAATGAAATTTAACAGATTCCCTTGCTGTCAGGACGATTTTATGCCAAATGTAATCTTTCTTTTATGTTTACAGATAAAGATATAACTGTCAGATGGTCTATACCATTTATCTGTTTTTTAATATACCCTATACCCTTTTGTATAGCCCTCTTTTTATATACTTGTTACACTGTTCTATAAACCATACTCCATTCTTTATCCCAGTGGTTCGCAAAATGTGGTACAGTACATGTACACAGAATGTCCCCAAGTGGTACAAGGCACGGAAATTTCTAATAAAAATAAAAAATATTTTATTTGCTTATTTTTTTATTTCTAATTTCCTATTGATTTACAAGTTTCACACAGCTTTGTTCTTCTAAGGCTTTAGTGCATAGAGCTCATTATTTAGAGATGTCAAGCTGTGCTCTGGTGTGGACGCACTGATAAGGACTCCTTGGATCTGAGTGTATGCACCATAATTTTAATCCACATTCAAAAAAGAGAGGCATAAACTGAGGCAGTTGATATCAAAGGAAAGATATTAATCTATTTGACATTAAAGCTGCTTTAATAGTGACCTGCTTTTGACTCTAAAACTTTGCTTTAACCTATACAGGTGCTGGTCATATAATTAGAATATCATCAAAAAGTTGATTTATTTCACTAATTCCATTCAAAAAGTGAAACTTGTATATTACAAGTCATTCATTACACACAGACTGATTTATTTCAAATGTTTATTTCTTTTAATTTTGATTATTATAACTGACAACTAAGGAAAATCCCAAATTCAGTATCTCAGAAAATTAGAATATTACTTAAGACCAATACAAAGAAAGGATTTTTTTAGAAATCTTGGCCAACTGAACATGAACATGAAACGTATGAACATGAAAAGTATGAGCATGTACAGCACTCAATACTTAGTTGGGGCTCCTTTTGCCTGAATTACTGCAGCAATGCGCCGTGGTGTGGAGTCGATCAGTCTGTGGCACTGCTCAGGTGTTAGGAGAGCCCAGGTTGCTCTGATAGTGGCCTTCAGCTCTACTGTGTGCAGGTGCCAAGTCCTGTTGGAAAATGAAATCTGCATCTCCATAAAGTTGGTCAGCAGCAGGAAGCATGAAGTGCTCTAAAACTTCCTGGTATATGGCTGCAATGACCTTGGACCTCAGAAATCACAGTGGACCAACACCAGCAGATGACATGTCACCCCAAACCATCACTGACTGTGGAAACTTTACACTGGACCTCAAGCAACGTGGATTGTGTGCCTCTCCTCTCTTCCTGCAGACTCTGGGACCCTGATTTCCAAAGGAAATGCAGAATTTACTTTCATTAGAGAACATAACTTTTGACAACTCAGCAGCAGTCCAGTCCTTTTTGTCTTTAGCCCAGGCGAGACGCTTCTGATGCTGTCTGTTGTTCAAGAGTGGCTCGACACAAGGAATGTGACAGCTGAAACCCATGTCCTGCATACGTCTGTGCGTAGTGGCTCTTGAAGCACTGACTCCAGCTGCAGTCCACTCTTTGTGAATCTCCCCCACATTTTTGAATGGGTTTTGTTTCACAATCCTCTCCAGGGTGTGGTTATCCATATTGCTTGTTCACTTTTTTCTACCACATCTTTTCCTTCCCTTCGCCTCTCTATTAATGTGCTTGCACACAGAGCTCTGTGAACAGCCAGCCTCTTTTGCAATGACCTTTGTGTCTTGCCCTCCTTGTGCAAGGTGTCAATGGTCGTCTTTTGGACAACTGTCAAGTCAGCAGTCTTCCCCGTGATTGTGTAGCCTACAGAACTAGACTGAGAGGCACCAGGTGTCTTCAGTATTGAACCTTTTCACAATATTCAAATTTTCTCAGATACTGAATTTGGGATTTTCCTTAGTTGTCAGTTATAATCATCAGAATTAAAATAAATAAGCATTTGAATTATATCAGTCTGTGTGTAATGAATGGATATAATATACAAGTTTCAGTTTTTTAATGGAATTAGTGAAATAAATCAACTGTCCCTTTTGCTGTGGTATATCACAGGCTATCATAGGATAATCCCCATGACAAAATCTCTCTCATTGTCTCCTTTTCTCTTAGTGTATGTGCGGTTTAATTCCAGCCATGGGTTCCCAGTGGAATTTGAAAGGGGTGCGAGTGTAGCTGAGCTGAAGGAGACAGTGGGGCGTTTACAGGGCGTACAGCCTGATCAACTGCGGGTCATCTTTGCTGGACGTGAGCTCTGCAATGAATCCACACTTCAGGTAACCCCTTCCCCATCCTTCTCTTGTGAAAAAAGAAGTACACTTAACATGCTTTAAAAAAAGACTACTTATTACGGAATCAAGCACACTTCTTATTCACAAGGGTTTGCTTTACCTTTCTCACTGCATTTGTGTTTAGATAATTAGATTGCTCTTTGCAAGTAAGAGAAGATCTTGTAAAGTGTGTGGGTCAAACCCTATATTAGACTGAGTAGACAACTTGTTATCATGAAAATTTTCATTTATCAATTTCCTCTATTTCTCATGCTTTTGCTTAGTCTCTCTCTCTCTCTCTCTCTCTCATTCTTTCGAAGTATTGTGAATGAGGAGGTTTCTGTGGGGTCTCTGTCAGAGCAAACAGAGCCAAAGTATCTCCCGAACTTTAGTCTGCAGTGCTTCATTAATCCTGACCTTCTTAATTATGCATTAAACCAGACACACACATACTGAAGCATTCAGAGGCACTTTTCATTGTCCACGCATATTCACGCTAAAGAGGTGTACAATACTCGGAGAAAGCAATCTGTATCTTTAACATGCATCTCAATGGCAGTTGCTTGGCTGACACAAGACCCCTAGAAGTACAGATTTTGATATCTGCCATCTTGCTTGTGAGTTTTATATATATTCACGATTATATATATATTTATATATATTCACGATGACGATCAAAACAGATGGACTAGATCGAGTCCATCAACACCCCCAAAGCTACGTTAGGCAGTTTTGATTTATATGCTTAAAGTTGATGATCATGCATCTCTTACATATGATATCGCTTGTTTTTGCTTCTTCACCTGTGTTTTTATCAGGAGATTCTGTACTCTTTCAGAAGATGTGTCAAAGTACCCCATATCGCAAAACAGTGAAAACGCATAAAGCCGTTAATATACGTTAATATACGTTAATATACGTTTAATCTCACTTAAACAATGTCTTTGCTGCTAACCATACCAATAAGAAAATATTATGGTAACACTTTTTAAAGGTGTAGGGTCCAATTCTCATTGTTAACTAGTTGCTTATTAGCATGCATCCATCTCAGGATCTTTGCCTAGTCTGGCGCTTGGCAAGTTTGGGGGGACGGGAGCGGGCTGCGCTGCCTTCCTGCGACCATCTTAGGTTAAGGCTGCTGCTTTGGCCGTGCGGGAGTAAAGGAGGCCGCAGGGGGATGACCTTGGCGACGAGAAAACACATCCTGCTTTTTATTGACTCAGACTGCTTCTGTGCTGCCGAGAATTGCTGGGTAAAACTCTCGACCACGTCGTCGAAGAGGCCTGCCTGGGAGACTAGGGATTTGAGGAGCTGGGTCTGATTAGACTCGCTCATGTCAGTTAGGTTCAGCGAAAGGTGGTTTTCCTGGACCACCAAAGTGGACATCACCTGACCCAGGGACAGCTCAGTGACCTTCGTCAACAGGAGGGCGAGTTCAGTAACGGTGCACGCCTCCTGCATAAGTGTGGGGTCAGCACTGCCTTCATGCAGCTCTTAGAGCACCTTGGGCTGGTGGACCTGGAGGATGGCCATGGCATACAGGGCGGCAGCAGCCTGACCCACAGCTCTGAAAGCCATGCCCACAAGCGTGGACGAGAACTTATAGGCCTTAGACGGGTGCTTGGGATGGCCACGCCAGGTGGAGGGGTGCTGATGACACAGCTGCATTACGACAGAGTGCTCCACTAGGGGCATCCCCGAGTACCTTTGGCCGCCCTGCCATCGAGGGCAGTGAAGGCCCACCATTGAGGGCAGTGAAGGCGGAGGTAGCCCCAGACAGTTTTGCCATCCTCGAACTGGTGACTTCCTGATGCACCTCTGGGAAGAAAGGGACCAGTGGCGGGTGCTGTCCATCAGTGCGTGCACCCCCTAGGAATCAGTCATCCAGCCTCAAGCGCTCGGGACACGGTAGAGGGTTCCACTCGATCCCGATGCTCTCAGCTGCCCGGAAAAGCATGGCCATCAGCTGGGGATCAGACTCGGGAGATGCTGGCATCCCAGAGGGAGGACTCAAACCCACCTTGTGATGTGGTGATTGACACTTGGTCATCCGCCGGAGCCCAGAATGAAATGCTGGGACCCTGGCGAGAGGGCCCATCAAACTCACTCGGAAGCTCCACAGCTTGGAGTGTCAGTGATGGAGGTGTGGCCCGAGGAGGCTGTCTCTATGGGGAAGCCCACACCATGACCCTCAGATCATCCTGGCCACCAGCCGAAGTAGCCCTCTCACGAGAAGTGGAACTAGATTGGGGTGAGGCAGAGGGGACTCTTAACTCGTTTGAGGTAATCAAATCTCGATCTTAACACCGAGATGGTCTTGATCCCGCAGTGGGAAAGTTAGCCATGCTAACTTTCTAATTTTTTAACCCTTAGAGACCCAAATGTACACAATACTGTTCAAAAGTTTGGGCTCGGTAAGATTTTTTATTTTTAGCATGGACGTATTAAATTAATCAAAAGTGACAGTAAATACTTTTACATTGATACCAAAGATTTCTATTTAAAATAAAAAATTTTTTTTAGTTTATATACATCAAAGAATCTTGAATATTTCCACAAAAAAATTAATCAACATTGATATATTATTATATATTATATATTATTATATTAGAATTATTTCTGAAGGATCATGTGACACTGAAGACTGGAGTATGAATGAAAATTATGGGGCGTAAATTACATTTTAAAACATATTAAATATGTTATGCACTTGAGAAACAATTTAGGGAGGAGAAATCAATCTAGATATACAATACTGGTAACAAATTATTGGTCACTCTCTAAATGATAAAACTATAGCACATCTTCTAATAATTATATATAAATAAGTATTATTTTTACTGATGCAGATATGTTGGAAACGATGCATCGTGATACATAGGCCAATTTGTATCCGACGCACACTTTTTAAATCGATGCATCGTTAACTTTTATGCTGATGCACCGATGCGAATCTTACCATCCCTAATATATACTAAACATGGGTTAAAACTGCATAAGCACTTCACATTTTGAATTGTTCCATACTAACACCTTTCTCTCTGATAATTACACCATTGTGGTGCCGCTTATGCCGTTCATATTGTAAATATGATGTTGTTCTCTGCTTTTATGTGGGTCAAAATGATGGTGAAAAATATTCACCTATAGACGTGCAGATTGCACACACATGGTAAGGACATATTTACAATTCGAATCTCCCAGTGGTAAATATGGGAGCTCTTCTGTGTATGTGTCAAAGACAAGGTTTGTCTAGTTTTTGGCCCTCAAGTCTGAACAAAGCACAGTACATTCATGTGATTCATGGTACCTCATTTTCACTGATGAAACTCCTGCTGTGTGTTGGAGCTGTAGCAGATGCTGTGTGGAGCTCAGCGTCCCACCTCATAACTCAACTGAAAATCATCCGGTCATCATTTGTGCCACCGGCAGTAGCATGCACGTGATGTCACACACAATGACAAGTATAAAGTACAAAGTTTTGTATACAAGTGAACTGTAATAATAGTAGGCTAATTGGTAATTCATAGCCTACCATTTAGCTTTAGATTGTCTTATTTTGGCTATAAGATCTTATGTTAATACGCATTACCTCAATTCCTTTAGATTGGCGGGTTTGAGTCCAGTTTATTCTGTATTCAGCAAATTCACTTTGTGTTCAGCAATGGACCTTGTTGGGAAACCAAATGTTACGTCGCTGATATGGGAACATTTTGGGTTCATGCCAAATGAGAGGAGAAGCAATACATTTGGATATGTAGGCTTTACAAAAAAAGTGTTAACACTTTAAATCTCAAGAGCCATGTCCAGTCAGGTCACCCAACCATGTTTGTTCAAGTGATGTCTTTAAGTTCCCCTAAACGCAAAAGCCCAGCTGGTTAGATTAGTGAGGCTTTCTTCAAAGTGGACAAATACAAATGAGACAGCGATAAATGGAAGATGCTAACGTGAAATTTGGCGATATATTTGGTTGTTGAGAGTGCGCTGTGGAGAAGTCTGCCTTCAGAGTAATGCTTCAGTCATTTGATAAACAATATGAGTTGCCAAGCAAAAAAAAAAAAAAAAAAATCAAACACTGTCATTCCCCAGTTATTCAAGGAAACTAAGCAGACCATCATCGCTGAACTGCAAGAAAGTGATTTATTTTCTGCCAATACTGATATGTGGTCCAGCATTAACATGACTTCATTTATGAGTCTGACCGTGCATTTCATAAATAAAGAATGGAAGTTGAAGAGCAGGTGCCTGCAGACTACGTTCACACCGAAAGTGAGATGAAAGAATTACAGGAGTGCGTTTCCATTGTCAATTCCAGTTAGAGGTGCACAAAATAGAGGGGAAAAAAAAGAAATCAGCCGAAGTCATAATCTTGAATTTGACACGGAACCATTATAGCCTAGGCTATGTTTTAAAGAGAAAAAAGTGATTCAAAACAGCTGAAAAAATAAGGTTTGCATTTTGTTTAGATTTTAGAGTTATGTATATATGTAGCTGTCCAAAATAGACCTTTCATATATTTGAAAACCTTTTATTTAAACACTTGTGTACTTTACAATGAAACAACTTTGTCAGTAAAGAAAAAAACTATATATATATATATATATATATATATATATATATATATATATATATATATAAAAAATGTTTGTGTATGTGGAATGGAAGCGGTAAAATAAACATGCACATTTGTTAAGAAAAGAATGTATGAGCCTCTTTTTTAAATTCAGAATGTATTTATGTAGGTATATTAATATTGGTCCATTACTACCACGGTGGAAAAAAGCTGCCACTGTCACAGCTCTACCTAGACTTGCTAGAGCTGACAAATCAGTGGAGAAACATGATTTGTACAAACCTGTATAGTTTACACATTTTTCTGTCATTTTCCAGTCTTTACTTGAGCTTTTGATTGATTGAAGTGACATTTAGAACAGTGGTTGTCTCTAGAGATGCCTTCATGCCATTGCCAGGAAGTGCTTACAGTATGAGATCTGAAGTCTAATTACAATGTGATTTAGAATAAATTAGACAAGTTGGACAATTTCACGTCTTTCTCCCTCTTTCTCTTCTTGACAAGCATAATCTATTTATTATTCCTCAGAAGTGTGAAGTCGATGCTTTATCTGTTTATTATTGTTGTGCTAACACAGAGAATGATGGGAAAGGTAGTTTTGTCAAATGCACACTGGGGAATATAGCCTGCTGCCTCATAAACGGACAGTAAACAAAATGTGTGCAATCTACTGTAACTGTGTAGAGTCAGCATTCACAAAGAAAATGTTGTCATGATCAAAACCAATTTGCTAAGTTTGTGCTCAAAACGAAAATTTATCACTGGTAATTATGCCATGGATTTACCATGCCATGGTAAATGGCATCAGTTTAAAGGCACAGTATGTAAATTTTGCCGCTAGAGGTCGCTTATTAAAAACAATAAGAGAGGCGTAGCTTGATGATGCCGTGGAATCATGGGAGTTGACATCTTCACCTCCACAGCCGATTGAAAAAGCAGTCCGACGGGACTCAGGCAGTAATCATGTTCATGGATGACTGTAACGGGGTTCAATGGAAGGAAGGAGGCAGGAACCGGCGAACGTTCACAACTTTTAATAATAAATAAACAAACAATAAAACGAAAGTAAAAGGGCGGTAGTTCCTCACGGCGACTGCCACCCACACAAACAAAATAAAACACAACATAAAATCCAGGCCTGGTCCTCTCTCGTCCTTCACTGTTGTCGCTCCTCTTTTATGCTTCCGGAGCTCATCCGTGAGAGATACGAGACCGGTGCAGTGCGCAGCTGATGCTCATTATCACTCGTGTCACCGGCCTTGCGCCGTTCCCTCACGGCTCTCGCCCGCCCTGCTCGTCACAATGACATAACGTATTAAAGTTTTATTAACATTAGAGTGGTATGAAGCAGGGCGGAGAGCTGTTTTATAATGCTTATATGCTGCAGTCTGCCGCTGCTTTCATTTTGCTGTTTTCGTTTATTTTACGATTAACATTACGTTTGATTCCTTAAATGCACATTATTTTATGTCATTCTAATGAAATAGCCACAAGTGCTGAATTACTACTCTTACAGGTCACTTTATTTGACAAATTAAAATTGTGGGGTAACAATTTTGGCTGCAATCAGACTAAAAATTGATTTGAGTGTGTTGAAAGTTGTGTTATAATGCCACTCGTTCACTCGGTGGCTGGTAACACTTGCACATTTCAGTTAGCTAGATTGAGTTTAAAATATTGTATTAATAAAAGATGGCTGAGTTGTGTTGTTAAATTACAAGCAGTTAATTTTAAAATATATTGTATGGTGCTGAAAATGCTGTATTATTGTTACAACAAAAAAGCTCTTTCTGATTGTGCTTTTTTAGCCACTTGTCAAAATAGTGTTATTTCTGAGGCATGGTACAAATATATTACTCGTGGTTAATTAAGAAAACACGATTCAAACAATAACCAGTCCCTCCAGAAAAATGCTATTGCTTGATTTCATGCATAATCAGCCAAAGTCCGCATATTTATGCGGGGGTCGCATTTTTTCAAATACGCCGCACTTTCGCCGCATAAATTGCCGATTTCAGCAAGCAAAATATGCGGGGCTAGCATGATTTCATAATCCCTGTATTTACGTTGCAAAAAAGTCACATATATCTTAGCAGAAAGTTGAAAAATGTTGCGTTTACTTCACACAAGTTGCCATGGGAACCTTATGAAGTGACGTAATTACGCGATGTGAACATCATCTACAAACCCCGTGATGAAGACGCAAATCATTCTCATTTGCCAACAAAAATAAGCGCAAAAGACCGAAGCAGTTTCCCGGTGTGTCACATGACAGTGGGGGCAAATTATTTTGCACTCTGTGCTGTTGGATCACAGACGACGCTGCATATTAGTAGTGTGTGAAATAATTCACGTTGCAGTGAGAGATTCACTTTGTTCATTGGAAGCACTTCATTTAACAGAAGATGTGTGTTTTGTATCGCTACCTCTGTAAAACAGGAAGCACACATTTTATTTTTTTATATTTTATTTTTTCATTTTTAAAGAAGTTGTTGAATATTCCTTTTGTAAAGCGACAGAACTTGTTTGACTCAATGTTTTGTAAGTTTGATTCATGTGTTCATGAAGGTCTGAAATAAATCAGAATGAGAACTTCAATATTCAGTGATTTAGTAGCTTCTCATCACAGGAAGTAATAAGAAATGACTCTTGACATGAAGGTAGTATCTAGTGAGAACAGGGTGTTGGGAGAATCACCTTTTTTTTTCCTCTTTTGCATCAAACCACAGTTTTTGCAAGTTCCCGCAATGTCATCGCATAAAATTGCAAAAATATCCCCCATATTCCATCGCATTTTTAAAGAAAACATGCCACATATTCAATTAAAACACATAATATATTAAAACATCTTTGGTATTTCCATATTTCCATACCCTCCACAGAAATGAAGGGTATGGGGCAATTGGAATTGTGGATGTAAACATTATTGGAAACGGAAGTCAACAAAATATGAAACATTGTGAAGTGGTTTTTGGATATTTTATCCAAAAGAATCTTACATATTGTGCCTTTAATGTGACTTGAAGGATACTGTACTCTACTGTTGCTCTCTGGTGTTATGTTGATCATGTGTATAGTATGTAGGGTTGGGTATTGATTCAGTTTTCACAATACCAGTTCTATTTTGATTCACCAGCTTGTGATTCGATTCAATTCTGATTTTGATTCAGTTCGATTCAATATCAATTCATTTGGATCAGGTGAAGTACACGTAAATGTCTCTAATGATGTACAATATACATGGATTCCATTTGGCCTACTTTAATATTAAAGGTTAAAATTCTTTTATTGGCGCATTGCAGTGGTTGAAACATTGATATGACATATGATACAGATTTTGTTAAGTTGCACATATCTGATGTTCATTCATGTTTAATTTGTGATATAACTAGTAGTAAAGTGGAAGAGATGATCAGTTCATGAAAAGAGACGATAGTATTGGTGCTGTTAGGTGGTGTCATGCAGTGGAAGAAAGGTTACTTATGTAATTGTTTTTATTTCTAGAGTACCTCTTGGGTACTGTTAATGTGCGGTTAGTCATTAGTCAAATTTTCACTGGCAAAAAAGATCCATTACCTATTGTCAATATCTAGTAAATAAAGTTTTCTGTTTGTCAACACAACAATTCCATGTGACGAAAAACTATGTATGGAAATCATTCGCCCTCATTTAAAATTCCTGATCACTTAGATTCATATCGAAATGACAGAAATGGTGGCCATATATCTTCACAAAATTGAAGCATGCAAAAAACAAGCCAAAAAGACATTTTGTGTGTCAGTAAATTGCGCGAGAATCTTTGTGTTTTCCTGCTATTCTCGAGTGGCTCTTAAGTGTTGACACCAGTAGCAGGTTGTCACCTTGCTCTGTGGAATCAATATGCTGTATATTTACTCAATTTGTTTTAATAAGCTCTCATCTTCTCTCAAAATTAATTTACGTGTCTCTCATCCATATTTCCCACTGCTTCATTGTGCAGTGAATTTACTGGAGCACAGATAAAACTAGCACTAATTAAAAAGAGTTGGCCTTGTGTATGCGTGAGTGTGTTGTACTGAGTGTTTCTGGAGAATGTAACCGGCTAATAGGTTATTTGCACAGCTCATAGCTCCTGGGTCTCACGCTATATATGTGTTTCTCACAGTCTGTGATGCTGTAATCAACTCATCTTTAATTCCACCTGCTCTGTTCCAGACAGTTATACGTGTTACCCATACAGAGACTAACATATAAATTCAGTTTCATTGAATATTCTGAACACCGTTTAATATTATTCTGTGTGTTTTATTTTACGCACACAACTGGGTTTTAAAGGGAATGGGAGATGACTGTCTGATTGGTTTATTGCACGTTACACCCAAAACACACCCATGACTCATTTGGATACTAGGTACAACCCTTTTGGACCATGTGACCGGCTCACCGACCATTTTTTCCTTCGTTAAACTAGCAAATGTGGATTCAGACCCAAGGCTTACAAAACTTACTGAGCATTCCAACCCAAAGTGCATTCAGGTTTGATCGCATTTGATTAGTGATGCTGTACAGTCCAGTGTTGTAATTGTTAAGTAAAACTAATCTTTGGGTTAGTCTTTGGTTTTTTTTAATTGTGATGATTTTGGCTCACATTTAGCAAAAACCCACCAATTCACTATCTCAACAAATTATAATACTTCATAGTACCAATAAAAAAGCATTTTTAGTGAATTGTTGGCCTTCTGGAAAGTATGTTAATTTATTGTACATGTACTCAATACTTGGTAGGGGCTCCATTGGCTTTAATTACTGCCTCAATTGGGGGTGGCATGGAGGTGATCAGTTTGTGGCACTGCTGAGGTGGTATGGAAGCCCAGGTTTCTTTGACAGTGGCCTTTAGCCCATCTGCATTTTTTAGTCTCTTGTTTCTCATTTTCCTTTTGTCAATACCCCATAAATCCTCTATGGGGTTCAGGTCTGGTGAGTTTGCTGGCCAGTCAAGCACACCAGGACCATGGTCATTTAACCAACTTTTGGTGCTTTGGCAGTGTGGGCAGGTGCCAAATCCTGCTAGAATATGAAATCAGCATTTTCAAAAAGCTGGTCCGCAGAAGGAAGCATGGAGTGCTCCAAAATTTCTTGGTAAACAGGTGCACTGACTTTAGTTTTCAAAAAAGACAATGGACCAACACCAGCAGATGACATTGCACCCCAAATCATCACAGACAGTGGAGACTTAACACTGGACTTCAAGCAACTTGGGCTATGAGCTTCTCTACCCTTCCTCCAGACTGTAGGACCATGGTTTCCAAATGAAATACAAAACTTACTCTCATCTGAAAAGAGGACTTTGGAACACTGGGCAGCAGTCCAGTTCCTCTTCTCCTTAGCACAGGTAAGACACCTCTGACATTGGCTGTGGTTCAGGAGTGGCTTAACAAGAGGAATACGACAACTGTAGCCAAATTCCTTGACACGTCTGTGTGTGGTGGCTCTTGATGCCTTGACCTCAGCCTCAGTCCATTCTTTGTGAAGATTTTTTAATCGTTTTTGCTTGACAATCCTCATAAGGCTGTGGTTTTCTTGGTTGGCTGTGCATGTTTTTCTTCCACACTTTTTCCTTCCACTCAGCTTTCTGTTAACATGCTTGGATACAGCACTCTGTGAACAGCCAGCTTCTTTGGCACTGGATGTTTGCGGCTTACCCTCCTTGTGAAGGGTGTCAATAGTTGTCTTCTGGACAATTGTCAGATCAGCAGTCTTCCCCATGATTCTGTAGCCTAGTTAATCAAACTGAGAGACCATTTTGAAGGCTCAGGAAACCTTTGCAAGTGTTTTGAGTTGATTAGCTGATTGGCATGTCACCATATTCTAATTTGTTGAGTTGCACCTATATATATGAGCAATATCACACGAGTAGCCGTGCGATATGGCTGTATATCAGCACGACTGTTATTCGTGGTGTATTAATGTAACTTTTACTGAAGTCAAAATCACTAACGTACTCTTTCTCAATACCAAAAAATACGGCATGTTATTTATTTAAAATATTTATATACCAATAATATTTAAATTAACAACAATAGCCATTATAACAATATAAGAAATAAAATAGAAAATAAACACAAGCAAACAGTTCAGTCAAATGTACAAAAGCAGTGCTCTAGTTAGTAAAGGATTTAATTTCAATGTAAATATAAAGTTATGAAAATTAATATATGAAGCCAAATCTATTAGCTCTGGAACAAGTAATAGATGAATAAGACCAATGATTACCCATTTGATATACCCAAAATGATTTATAGCTCATGTTTAAGCACTACATAAGAGCCAGCAGCAAATTCGCGAAAGACTGGCTGAGATGAAGCTGTTCTCTGCGGGTACATGAGCGCTGAACAGTCGCTGACGGCCTGTAGCTCAGTTACAAGCACAATTACTAAAACTTAAAACTTAAAATTAAAGTTAAAACTGTAAATATAAATAAAATCTAATTCAAAATATTTACAAATACTATAAAAGCATATAAATAACAATCGTACAGTCACAGTAAAGTATGTCAGATTGTGGTAGTCTGCTGTATTCTTCACAATTTAACGCCCAGAAACTGTAAGTTGGGGAGCTGCACTGTGTAAACTGTATTCGGCATAGATTTTATTGGCTTGTTGTCTTCACCTTATTTGCATAATTCCTTTAGTAAATCAGATGCTAAAACAACGCAGGCAGCATGTGCACATAAACAATGCTACCAGTGTGTCATTCTTAGTGAATTCCCTCAAGAGAGTTCATGTTGTTGTCAGTGTTTTGTCTGTGCTCTTTCCTTGTCTGTCTAGTTGTTTGTCATTCTTTCGCTCTTTCACTTCATGCGTGCCTCTATTGCTCTGTTCTGTGCTGTTTTTGTATGTCTTTGCTTTTCATTTTTTGTCTTCTTCTCTCACTCTTTTATATTCCTCTCTGACCCAGTGGGTTGCTCACTGTTATTACCTCTATTTTCCAAAGTGCTCATCTCCCCCATTTTTCTCTCTGTCTCGTCCTCCTCCTTTCACTCTCTCTACACTCTCTGAAGGAGCAATACAGAAAACGCCAGTGCTCTGAAGGTTACAACATGCATTCAGCTTCAAGGACTCTTCCTGTATGAGAGTCATCCTCGCCCTTGCCTCCTGCCTCACCAAGGAGCCAATCACCATCTTATTTCAGCCTTGCGCCACGTGTTTCTTCGGGCCAAAAATATACTCAACGCTAGTATGCAAACGTGAATGCTTGGTCAATGCATTGCAAGGACGGAGTCCCCTTGTAAATACTTAATGGGGGTTTCAAAGCGGATGTTGGTTCCCGGTATGTGATGCTATTGTCGCCCTTGACTGCTTAAGTAGCTTAGGCAGCAAGATGCCCTTGTTTTACCAGCTTTACCAGAAAGACCACTCTGGATATCAGTAATAACCAGCCTGGAAATTCAGTCTGGTGTCAATCCTCCCCAATTGGAACTCCCAGCTCATATTAGTCACAGTGTCCTCTGTGTCTCAAGCCCAGCTCTCCTCACCATCTGTCTACATGGGGAAGTGTCTCAGCTGAGCCCAACTCACATTGTCAGTGTTCGCCGAAGATGCTTAGTCATCTCTGATAGAACTAACAGAGTGGATTTTAACTTGCTCCATAGCGGGTTTTTATGAAATGCTAATTTGAAAGTGGGTTTTTATTATACTAAATTATATTATATGGTGTTACATTGTACATTTTTCATGGTATAGTTTTGATCCAGTTTTGTCAGATATGCGAGCATTTGCTTAAAGGACTAAAAATGACAACATACTAATGTTATTCTAAATCTGTGTACTTTTCTTCTTCCGTGGAATGGATTGTTGATCTAACATAAATGTTGTCAAGCTATAAGTCTTAAGAAGCTGTATATAAGAAACCATTTTGAAGCATTATTTACTGAATAATTTGCCATTGCTCTTAAATTTCTTTTGCACCTTTATGTATTCAGACTCAAAGACGTCTAGTACTATGTTTGGAGTCACTGATGCCTAACATCGAGGTTTTGTAGTCAAAACCAGCTCCTTCAAGTCACAGTCTGGGCAGAGACTTGAGTAGATTGGGTCAGAGTCAAAATAAAGACCTGAAGAAGGTCATGACCGTGTCTAGGCCAAGTCCAATCCATTTACTGCTCCATTACAAGACCAAGACTGTGAAAATACACTTTTAAAATACGCTGTTTGGATTTTAATAGGCAAAAGAGTCTATGACTGCATCATTATTACAGTGATTATTATGTTTCTTGCATGTTTTATGTTTGGAAACGGTTCTTTTAACCCTACACGATGAGTGTGTAGCTTTTCATTTCTTAAACAACCATGTAGGGAGACACATCATGGCCATATTCCTGGATGACAATGCCAATATTCATCAGGGTTAAAATTATGAAAAAATGCTTCAGAGAGCATGAAGAATCATTTTGTGACATGTATTGGCACCTCTGAGTCTTGACCTTAACCTCACTGTAGGTCTACTTTGGAGATAACATTTATTTCCATCAAAAGGTACATTAGTTTTTGGTCAAGATCTTGTATTGATAATGCAAGAGGTGAGCACTCTGTAAAGTCTCCTCCAGCACATCCCAAAGACTTACACTGAGGTTAAGGTCATGCAAATGTGATTTGAGAGCTAAAAGACCAGATTTTTCAGTAAATAATGGTTTAAATGGATGGGTTAGGCCTCACATGAAGCTATCAGAAGACTTTAACATATGGTGCAGTAGACATATGCACTTTTATGTTGCATTTTTGGAGCTTGAGAACCTCAGGTCACTACACGCTTTCTTGTTTAGTCATGTAATCCATGTAGTCAAAGCCAGCTCATTCGAGTCCAAGTCTAGAGTGTACAACAGAGACCTGAAGAGCGTCAAATCTGAGTCTAGACAGAGTCCAAATACAGGAAAAAGCCCCTGAAAATATGGTCTTTGACTCGGACTTGAGATGGACAAGTACTACAACACTGTTGTAGGTCCTTGTGTCAAATTTGAGTGCGTTGAAGTGCAAAAAGGATTTGAGAGTTACAAGACCAGGTTGGTAAATCTGGTAAAGGTTTGAGTAAATCATGGCTCAACTGCATACATTTTTGGAATCTTTATTTTCAAGAGTGTAAATGTATTGATGCTTTTTTGTCCTTTTTTGAACCTTCATTATGTTTAAAGCTCGGACTTTCTTCAGAACAGACATTCCTTTTGTTTCCAACATTCTGAAAAGTAAAGTAACATTCTTGAAAGTAACACTGCAATTGTCGAGATATCACTTCCTTGGTAGGGTTTTCCAAGTTTTATGGAACATCCATTTTTCAACTTTCAGTTTTAATTCGAAGACAAGCCATCTGCTAATCACACACAGTTATTATTCAGCTCACGGTCTAAGCTAATCCAGTGTCCCTTTAAGATGAAATATAGATGAATATGTTGTGTCCTGATGCCAGCAATGACCATAAATGACCTTGAGAAAGTGTCCAGACTCTCTGGAGCTGCTTATGATTCCGGATGAAAGACAAATTGATTGTCTCCATGCTTTCAGCATTGAAATTCAGTCGCTGCGTATCTTTAAAGAGCCAAGTCATCGCTAATGCCCAGTGTCCCTGTCTTTAAAAGACTGACTTGTTGATCAGGCTCCCCCAAGAGAATGTATCAGTTGAAAAAGGTCACGTGTGTAAAATGAAGGCACTTTCTGCTCATCAGGAATACAAGCACCGCTCTGTCCCCAAAGTAACTGGATTTCAAATAAATAAAAATAAATAAAAGTCAACGTCGAGGCAGGCTGACAACCTCAAATGCACTTGCTAGGGAGACTTTATTCTTAGTTTTGTGCTCAATTTTCACATTGTGTGTGTGTTTTTGTTTGGATCAATGCTTTTTCTAAATGTCACGAGTTCACGTTCTGGAAATTGCTTTTTATCTCAAGAGTGCATTTTCAGTGTTATTTTTGTCCAAAGCTTTTCCCTTTACTCTGAGTTATCAGGAAAACTGCTGGCTCCATTTATGCGAATTAGAGGTTATCGCATGAACTGTAGACGTACGGTTCGAATCAAAAGGGTCATCTCGCTGTTACGCTGTCGTTTAATATTTTGGTCATGGAATACAAATGCGAAGTCAAAAATGCATATTTTATGTCACAGTGGCCTTTAAAGTATCCATCATGTAACTAATGATCAATGCTAATTTCCATTCCTGCATTTCTCGATAGGGATCTAGCATTGTGTTGCTATGGCCGCTTCATTTCCCAGCATGTGGCCCATCTTTGTTACAGCCAGTCTCCTCTATTACAGGAAAGTGCGATAAAACCTAGCTGGTGGTCCTTTCACCTGGAGCGAGAGGGTCTTTCTTTACTTTATGTTATACTATACTATAAATCAACCCTCGGGAAGATTCATGCCTTTATTTTGCCTTGTATTTGCTAACACCATGAAGTGAACACTTATTTAAGAACGGTTTCAGACATAGGAACCATTTTCCCTGTCAGTGAGGGTTTTCTCTTGAATTTGCATCAAACATTCTGCTGTTTTCCAGGTAGAAATCTTCAACAAATGGAGGTAAAGCCATGGTGGAGCATTGCAGTTTAATAATTGGTGTTTGAATCGACGTGATCTAAAAATTTGATACAATTTCATGAATTAAAAAGTATTGTATAACATAATTTAAAAATATAATGAGGATATGTCTTTGGATGTTTTGAAAAAGTAGAGAAGAATATAGCATATGGTTTATGGTCTACTATTTTAATTTAATGTTTATTCATTTTGAAGCTTGGAAATGTGGTCACAATAAAAAAAATGAAATAAATAGAAAACTTGCAAGTGGTTTAAAAACAGCATACGGTTTTTCAGAACTATTCCGTTAAATACCCACTAAAAGATAAAAGTCAAAAACTAGATCATTAAAATTAATTATTACTATGATCTACATTTTTTTTAAAATTAAAATGTGCTGTATGTGTGTATATATATATATATATATCATGCCTATCTATTATGTTAAATATCCACTAAAAGATAAGTATGAAGATGTACTGAAATTGATTAAGTTCTGAACATTTTCTGCCTCTACGCAAAGAGAAAGTCTTTAGTCATATCCCGAAAGGAAATTAAGGGACTATGTTTCTACAATCAAGCAAATACTTAAGGGAACTTTACCGTATTAAAGTGCCTCTCATACTGTATGATATCTTTGTCATTTTTCCGCCTTCTCCTAACAATGCTGTTTTTACCTTTATCTTTCCCTTCATTCTCTGCGAGATACAAGCTTTTGTCAGTGTCTTACAGTGATTGGCATGTTTATTCTCTCTTCCTGTTTTTTTCTGCACTACAATCCCACCGGTCTCCGGCGTACGTGCCAGCTTGATTACTTGAATTTGTGAAGGTACTTACGACGGCAAAGTTTGATCCTTTCTTTCCTCGTGCTGGAGACAGAAATGAAAGACAACAGGATGAAAAGATCCTCTCATAATGCGCTTTTGAGACTACAGCACCACAGAATTGCTATTCATATCACTGACTGTGGATGGTCTTAGGAAAAAAAAAACATTTTTGTTCTGACATGGGGTTACTACATTCAGTTTTTCCATTAATAATCACCGTAAATTGCTCAGCAGAAGTGGACCAGTGAGAACTATTACACAGTGGATCATCATGAAATCTAATTTACATGAAGACAGCAACCAGATTAATCTTCTCAGAACAGAACCCAAACCTGTTTCTTCAGAACATTAGAAGTGTGTAGCAGACGAAGTGGTGCATTATGGGTGACAGACCAAAAAAGTTTAAGAATCCTTGAGGTATAGTGATCTTAAACATGGATGAGGTTGTTGTAAAGTGTGTGAGAACTATCTGTTTGTCCTCTTCTGTGACAGGGCTGCGATCTTCCCGAGCAGAGCACGGTTCATGTGGTGCTGCCCCCATCCACCTCGACCCGGTGGTCTGAGCCGGTCCAGCAGCGCAGGCTGGGCGACAGTATGGAGAGCTTGACCCGACTTGACCTCAGCAGCTCCCGTCTGACCACCGCATCTGAAGGGCTGGCTGTCATTCTGGAGACAGATGTATCCAGACAGGGGGACACCGGTGGACACACAGGTACAAGGCGTGGAACTGGATTTTTAAATCCAGTGGCAGCTGGTGCTTTACAAGAGTGAAGGAGCACAAATGTTAGGGCTGGGTATTGATTCGATTTGATTTCTATTCACATGCTTGCGATTCGATTCAGACTTCGATATAGGTTATTTTGGATGTATATCAGCTACACTTAAATGATGCTTTTATAGTAAAGTTTAGAATTACATAATCATATTTCTACTCCAATATTTTTCAAGCTGACTAACGAGGTTACGGTGACTGAATATGGTTTTTCTGAAGTGAATGCGATGTTATGTGACATTGTTTACAAGCTGTTTTTAACGTCTTGAAACACTGATTGAGCGATTATATGTGAAATGATACAGATTTCGGTAAGTTGTACTGTATCTTTTAACATACATTCAGATGTTTATTCATGTTTATTTCACGCTGTAACTGGTATTAAAGCGGAGGAGAGGATAAGTTCACATGCGCTCCGTCTGTCACGCCACATTAAATAGTGTCACTACGGTATTTATTTTTTTTAATGTCATAATAAGAAAATGGACGTCATTTGAAGTCTGAGACTTTGCTTCATGTAACACTGTTCGTAAGAACGGGAAGAAGGAGGCGGGAACCGGCGACCATTCAACATGACTTTAATAATAAAATAAATAAACAATAAAACGAAAGTAAAACATAAAATAACAAAAAATAGCCAAAAGTAAAAATAGCCATAATACTAACATAATAAAACATAAAATAAAATCCAGGCCTGGTCCTCTCTCGTCCTTAACTGTAGTCGCTCCTCTTTTATGCTTCCGTAGCTCCTCCATGAGAGATACGAGACCGGTGCAGTGCACAGCTGACGCGCATTATCACTCGCGTCACCGGCCTCGCGCCGTTCCCTCACAGCTCTCGTCCGCCCTGCTCGTCACATACCCCCATACTCCCGGCCAGTCTCGGCGGCCGCAGCACCTGGGGGTAAGGACAGTCGAGATGAGAGAAAAGGAGACGGAAGCACAAGGAGCGACAAAGACGAGAGAGTGGAGAGAGGAAAAAAAAAAAATCTTGGTGCACACTGCTGCTCGGCCCTCAGCCAGCCGAGAGGCTCTTCCTCGCGGTGCCATGCAATGGTACTGGATGCTCGGTGGACAGCTCGATCCTCCTCCGCCCCCTGGCGGCCGGCGATGGCTCCTCCGGCTGAGGGCAGCCGGCAGCGAGTCCCCCGTTCCCTGCTCCTCCCCATCATGGTGGTAGGCAGCGGGCTTCGGCCCCTGACGAACGGCGGCAACTTCTCCGCTCCCTCCTGGACGGCAGCCACCCCACCTCGTCCCAGTGAGCTCTCCGTCCCACCGGTTGCTCAATCGCTCCAGCACCACCGCCTCGGGCAGCCACTCGCGGCCTTCACTCTCCCGCGCTGCCCGACCTCCTCAGCACCGCGATCCCCCTCAGCAGTGAGGGCTCTTTGACAGCATGTCCCTCCTTCCTCCCGGGTTTCGGCACCAATGTAACACTGTTCGTAAGAACGGGAAGAAGGAGGCGGGAACCGGCGAACATTCAACATGACTTTAATAATAAAATAAACAAACAATAAAACGAAAGTAAAAGGGCGGCAGTTCCTCACGGCGACTGCTGCCCACACAAACAAAATAAACATAAGATAAAATCCAGGCCTGGTCCTCTCTCGTCCTTCACTGTTGTCACTCCCCTTTTATGCTTCCGGAGCTCCTCCGTAAGAGATACGAGACCGGTGCACCGTGCAGCTGACTGGCCTTGTACTGTTCCCTCACGGCTCTCGCCCACCGTGCTCATCACACTTCATATCAAAAGTAACAAAGCACAAAGATCATTGCGATTTATTGGATTGGAGGCGTGCTACAGTTGTGTTCAAAATTATTCAACCCCCCAATGCTGTAAATGGTTTTAGAGAATTTAGAGTACATTTGTAATTGAATTCAGAATGAAATCCTACAAGGACTTCTTAAAGAAGCATATGCAACTAAAATGACATCAATTGGTTTTGTAATACAGTAGTAAATGTTTCTTTTGTGAATTCTTCATTGACACAATTATTCAACCCCTTAAAGACTACCACTCTGAAGAACAGAGGTCCATTGAAGTGTTTTCAATCAGGTATTGAAAGCACCTGTGGATGTCAGGGAGCAGCAATAAAGCCTAATAAGCACCAATTAGGCAGCTTTAAAATGACTGTGATACTCAGCTCCTTCTAGACATTTACTGGTGTGGTTACAAACATGGTGAAGTCAAGAGAATGGTCCAGGAAGACAAGAGAAGAGGTGATTACTCTTCACAGGAAGGGCAATGGCTATAAGAAGATTGCAAAGATGTTAAACATACCAAGAGACACCATAGGAAGCATCATTCGCAAATTCAAGGCAAAGGGCACTGTTGAAACGCTACCTGGTCGTGGCAGAAAGAAGATGCTGACTTCGACTGCTGTGCGCTACCTGAAGCGTAGAGTGGAGAAAAGTCCCCGTGTGACTGCTGAGGAACTGAGAAAAGATTTGTCAGATGTAGGTACTGAAGTTTCTGCTCAGACAATACGGCGCACCCTGCGTAATGAAGGCCTCCATACCAGAACTCCCAGGCGCACCCCCTTGCTGTCTCCAAAGAATAAGAAGAGTCGACTGCAGTATGCCAAAAATCATGTGGACAAACCACAGAAGTTTTGGGATAGTGTTCTGTGGACTGATGAAACAAAATTAGAACTGTTTGGGCCCATGGATCAACGCTATGTTTGGAGGAGGAAGAACAAGGCCTATGAAGAAAAGAACACCTTGCCTAGTGTGAAGCATGGCGGGGGGTCAATCATGCTTTGGGGCTGTTTTGCTTCTGCAGGTACTGGGAAGCTTCAGCGTGTGCAAGGTACCATGAATTCTCTTCAGTACCAGGAGATATTGGAGGACAATGTGATGCAGTCCGTCACAAACCTGAGGCTTGGGAGACGTTGGACCTTTCAACAGGACAATGATCCCAAGCATACCTCCAAGTCCACTAGAGCATGGTTGCAGATTAAAGGCTGGAACATTTTGAAATGGCCATCGCAGTCACCAGACTTAAATCCGATTGAGAACCTCTGGTGGGACTTAAAGAAAGCAGTTGCAGTGCGCAAGCCTAAGAATGTGACTGAACTGGAGGCTTTTGCCCATGATGAATGGGCGAAGATACCCGTAGCTCGCTGCAAGACACTTGTGTCAAGCTATGCTTCACGTTTAAAAGCTGTTATAACTGTAAAAGGATGTTGTACTAAGTATTAAGATTGAATGTCACTTGGGGGTTGAATAAAACTGATAATGATGTGAGCAGAGAAAAGACATTTGTGGTTATTTCATTATAAATGTTATGTTATATTTGTCTGACCTACACGTGCCTCTTTGATTTAATTGTAAGCAGGATGACTGAATGATCAAAATCAATGTCAAACCGGCCAAAACAATCAATTTCAGTGGGGGTTGAATAATTTTGAACACAACTGTATGTTCTGTTCTTTCATCAACTGAAAACAGGATAGACTAATCAATTCTTTGGATTTAAGAATCAATATCGGTTCGTAAAAATGAGAATAGATTAAAATCGAGAAATCAATTTTTTTTTACCCTGCCCTAAAAATGTAATTAGTTAATGGAAGAATGTATACTTTCATTAGTGTTATTAGGGGTTGAAGTGCATAGCACAGAAACCCTATTGTAATTGTTAAAATTTCCAAGGGTCAGCATTCTCCCTTAAAAGTGATTGGGCAGACTGAACCGTAAGTTTTGAGACTTGAAATTTTTAGGCCTGGTAGTACTGGTCTACGTCATCAAGGCTCACCCTGATCGGCCTGAAGGGGGTGCTAGTGCGGTGAAAAGTATGAAATCACTCAAAAACTCCTACGGCCAGATTTACTAAATCGAGCAAATCAGCGTGAGAGAGAGCATTCCACAAATGCGCCCGATGGGAGTGGCAATCTACTGCTGACACGAAAATTAAAGAACACAGACGCAGTCAAATCATTTACATAATGACTTACGCAATCTACCAAGAGCAGCCCAAATTAGTAATGGCTTGCAAATAAGCAGAGCTGATGCTCATCAGATGCGGGTCGACACAGACGCAACTCGTCACATGTTATATACGGATAACGTCTTTCTCTGGAATTCCAAAGAAATTAGTACGAGTTGAAAATATTTTCTCTGCGGTGTCTGCGTGACGCAAAATGGATTAAAATATGCTTTTTGGGGCATTAAATAATGGTGCAAATACAAGTAAATTGACTAGCGCAAACATTAGTAAATTGCGTTGCGTGATTCTTTAAAAAACTCTCCTCCCATTAATTTAGCGTCTGAAAGGGAAACTCCTACAAATTCATATGCAGTAAGATCAGCCACAAAAACAACTCAATCCACCCTGACAGCAGTTTTTTAACACCAAAAGAGGGCGCAAACTGTTAGTAAATCTGACCCCTAAACTGTAAGGCATAGGCTCAAAATGGATGCTCCTCGTTCTCAGCAAAATTTTCGGGTATTTTGGAATTTTTTTGAAAGACTTACTTTTGCAAACTAGTCCTAGGTTTTTGGGTCAATCTCAATAACTGTTAAAAAGCTTAATAAGCCATATATTTCCTATGGTAAATTGCCTTTATTGGCTGTAAATGGTGTTTTCTATCAATGCTTGAGATGGTTACAGGCTTGCTAATTAAAACATAATACCTTTTTACCCATGTGCTTAAATGCCGTAAAACACTTGAACTTTGATAATTGCTGCTCGCAGCTATATTTATTATTATTATTATTATTATTTTGGTGTCTCAAAGTTTGCTCTTACAAATCACTGCAGTTTTCATTTGAAACAAACAAAAACACTACATCTGCATCCTCTCATACCAAAAAAATAGCAAAAACTACTGCAATGCCATGCTCTTTAGAAAATGTAATGACCAAATAAAAAGCACATTATAATCGTTATGATATTCACAGAGGTACTTTATTTTAGATCAAAAATACACAAAGGTGTGCACATCCCAAACCTTAATTGGGCTCAGGTGCAAGACGAAAAGATGACGATCATAGAGGGAAGAGTTTACAGCTCCAAAAACATTTATTAATAAACATTTCGACTGTCAGGTGTTCATTACCCTTGTGTGGATAGATGCAACTCTTTATACACAAGTGATAATTAGAAACGCACTCAAAATCAAACTCAAATAATTTTTCTTCACACTTTAGTTTAGGGTCAAATTCCCACTATTAACTAACTATTAACTACGACTTTTGCCTTAATAAACCCCTACTTACTGCTTATTGAAGGCACAATATATGAACATTTTATATTAAAATATCCAGAAACAGCAATGTACTAACATTATCCTAAATCGTGGCCTAATGGTGAGGGAGTCGGGCTTGTAACCGGAAGGTTGCTGGTTAGATTCCCACGCCTTGCTCAATGGCACCTGACCCCTAATTGCTCCCCTTGTAATTCGCTTTGCATGAAAGTGTCTGCCAAATGAGTAAATGTAAATTTAAATATTTCCATGAATTTGTAAATTCAGGAAAATTCACAATTTTGCCTCTCGTCACTTGCGCCTGTCAGTAATATCTGCGTTATCCCTGGTTTCCGCTTGTACTACATAGTAACAATGGCAACAGACACAGACAGCTGCGTAACGTCTAGTGGCATGCTAATGGACTAATGTAGTTGTTGAGTTTAGGTTTATTGGGTAAGGGATGCAGAATATGGTCATGCAGAATAAGGCATTAATATGTGCTTTATAAGTATTAATAAACAGCCAATATCCTATTAATATGCATGCTAATAAGCAACTAGTTAATAGTGAGAATTGGACCATAAACTAGTGTTACCCTTTTTTCTTCTTCAGTGTGCAGACACTACTCTCCCTACTTTATTTTAAATCCCCAGCGAAATCACTGCAAATATATTGTCGTGCCCAGTCTTAAATTTGTCATCGGCATTCATATGTACATTCAGAGGACGTCGTGCAATTTTGAAGCAATTGCCACTGACTCGTTTCCTATATGATGCTTTCAGTCCCAAACTAGAATTTCTTTGTAAGTACTGTATATCCTTTCATTTACATTAGTTTGTGCACCACTGAGGCTTTAGCGACCTCCATTTCAGCGATAATATGCAGCTCTCAGAGAGAGTGTTTGAATGTTTTTGTAAGCACACAGGTTGGTGAAGTGGATGCTGTCATTTGCCACAATGGCGCCGCTTTTACAAGCTGTCCTCTGCCCGCCCTTCCCTTTTCAATCTCGCTCTGGCTAGCGGCCCACTCGGCTACTTAGTCCAATCACGCCACCTCTTTCATCCAGCCCTTCTCCCTGTAAAAGCATTAGCATAATGGAGGAATCATGCAGAAATCATAAATAATAGGGTGCCTGTCTTATAAAACCCACTCCGCTCGATTTATTGTCAGCTGTGTCAAGGTATCTTGTACCTCTTCGGTGGCCCATGCTTTTAGCTCTAATGAGAATGCTGCTTCCAGGTGTGTGCGTGTGTGTGCATGAGTGATTTAAACTGGGATGGGACAGACTGATAGGACAAGTCCTCTGTCAACTAAATCATATGGTAGGTAGATGTCTGGATCTTCTTTTCTGGCTAATTGGATTGTGAGCTCTTTGTCCTGGGACTGTGTTGGCTTGTTGAAGCGCCGCTGCACCTCTACTCAGTGCTCTTACCAACCCACTTACCCGCTCGAAACACTCCGCAGCTGTGAACTAAAAGAGGACGAGATGCAAGAGATATGAAACAAAAGCAAACAGAAGCCTGCTAAGATTCAGTCTACAAAGTTGCTCAGCTCGTCCCATTCGTTCTTAAAAGAAGAATGTACTCCATTTACTTGAAGTGTCTTTTCGACACCAAACAGAATAAATGAATAAAGTAATGTAACAATAATGACATTCTCAAGTGGTAGCCTATTGTCTACCATTGTTTGGACACAACTTGTCCTCCCCCAAGGGCTACATGGTTCACATTCTTAAAAATAAAGTTTCTTTATTGGCATTTATACAACAGTTCTTTCTGGTTCTTCAATCTGATTGGCTGAGAGCCGTACAATATTCTCCAAGTATCAGCACTGGTTCCATTTCACCGTTTGTATGGTAGATTGTAGCAAATCTACCATATTTGTTTTTTATAAATACTACTGTTGTTTTGTCACAAAATGTAGTTTTTAGGTGAGAATGTAGTTATTTAGACCTCAAATATGTGACTCATTTATAAACATAGCACCTATTTTGCTATTTGTTATGGCGCTTTCGCAGATGCGAGCTCCAGGCCGTCAGCGGTGCCGCAGAGAACAGCTACTGTTTAAAAATGTAATTCCTTTTGGGTAAATCAAATCTTTGGTGTTATTAATCCATTGCTTGTTCTACAGCAAAACGATTTGGATTAAGGGGAAAATTAAAGTGTTAGTTTACCCAAAAATGAAAATTGTGTCATTAATTCCTCACCCTCATGTTGTTCTACACCTGTAAGACCTTCGTTCATCTTCAAGATATTTTTGATGAAATCCGATGGCTCAGTGAGGCCTCTTTATTATTAAACCTTATAATAGTAAAGTTCAACCTTAATATTATAAAGCGTCGAGAATACATTTTGTGCGCCAAAAAACTTAAATAACGATAATATCTAGTGATGGACAATTTCAAAATACTGCTTTAAAGATTTACGAATCTTTTGATTTGAATCAGTGGTTCGGATCGCGTATCAAACTGCCAAAGTCATGTGAAGTATTGAAATTTCGGAACACTTCTGAGTAACGAAGTCTCGTTTACTGAAATCATATGACTTTGGTGCTCCGAACCACTGATTTGAAACAAAAGATTCGTAAAGCTTCGAAGCAGTGTTTTGAAATCAGCCATCACTAGATATTGTCATTATTTTCTTTTTCGGCACACAAAAAGTATTCTTGTCACTTTACAATATTAAGGTTGAATCACTGTAGTCAAATGAACTGTTTTAAATATGTTTTAGTGTCTTTCTGTGCATCTGAAAGTGTTCATTATCTTACTGTCAATAGAGACTCACTGAACCATCGGATTTCATCAAAAATATCTTCATTTGTGTTCTGAAGATGACAGAATTTTAATTTTTGGGTGAACTAACCCTTTAAATTTCAGTTCTGAAGTGTCGTTTTAGTAACGGAGGCTTGGGCCCGACTGTTAAACTGTCAACTTGAGATTTGAATCCGTCGCGGAGGGAAGTAGTTCTGCACAAAAGAGGGTTTTTAAAGACAATCTATTGTCTCTTATTTATTTACACGCTTGTGCCTTCGAACTGTTGTATAAACACAATAACACACTCGTAGCCGTGTGATATGTCTGTATTTACATTTAGATTTAATCATTTGGCAGATGCTTTTATCCAAAGCGACTTACAAGTGAGGAAACAAACAAGCGATTCTTCATGAAGATGCAAATAGACTCAGGAAGTGCTCACAATACAAGTTTCAGACATTGCTCAGAGTAACATAAGCTAGAGTAGTAAGGAAATAAGAAAGGATAGATTTTATTTTTTATGAAGGGGTTAAGTGCTCACGAAAGAGATGAGTTTTTAGCTGTCTCTTGAATATTGCCAGGGATTCTGCATTCCTGATGAAGGTAGGGAGATCGTTCCACCAGCAGGGAACAGTGAACGAGAATATTCTGGAGAGATTTTGTGCCTCTCTGTGACGGTACTACAAGCCTTTGCTCCTTTAGTGATCGCAAGCTTCTGGTAGGGACGAAGAGTTGTAACAGTAAGTGGAGGTAGGAGGGTGCAGAGCTTGATGCTTGAACTTGATGCGTGCAGCAAGGGGTAGCCAGTGCAGAGAGATGAAGAGAGGCGTGACATGGATCATTTCAAGAGGTTTGATTGCACTTGACAACAGTCCAGCTAGAAGAGAATTGCAGTAATCAAACTGTCTGGACGAGAGGCCTGGACGAGAAGTTGTGTTGCATGCTCAGTCAGAAAGGACCTGATTTTCCTGATGTTGCGTAGTGCAAATCTGCATGACTAAGCTGTCTTTGAGATATGGTCTCTGAAGGTCATTTGGTCATCGATGTTAACTCAAAGATTGCTGGCCGAATTTGATGGGGTAATTGCGGATGTACCTAGCAGGATGTTGAAATCATGTTGTAGAGTTGCAGTGGCAGGGAAGACTAAAAGCTCAGTCTTTGCCTGGTTGAGCTGCAGGTGGTGTTCTTCCATTCACCTCGAGATGTCCGCCAGACAGCTTGAGATCCGTGCAGCTACTGTGGAATCATCTGGTTGGAAGGACAGGTAGAGTTGTGTGTCATCAGCATAGCAGTGGTAGGAGAAACCATGTGCCTGTATGATGGGACCCAGTGATGTAGTGTAAATGGAGAACAGGAGGGGTCCAAGAACTGAACCCTGAGGAACCCCAGTGATCAGTTGATGAGCTTTGGACACCTCCCCTCCCCAGGCAATCTGAAACACCTACCTGTGAGATAGGACTCAAACCATTGAAGTGCACACTGTATATCAGCACTCTGTGATTAACAAATAACAGCCGTGCTGATGTACAGCCATATCACACGGCTACGAGTATGATATTGCTTATCTGTGGTTCACTGAAGAAACTTTAGTGGCTTTCGCACCAGGTAGTTATAGGAACTCAGTTATAGGAACTAGCCAACAGGGTGGTCCCCCGAGACCTGTTTTGCATCATTTATAATAAAAATGTATATTTTTGTCCCCGTGCATATTTTCTTGCATATTAATAACAAATAGCACAGGTCATGTGTCACTCACAGCGCACTGTATATGAGATGAGTCTCCATCTCTTCATAAAACGCCACCTGTTACAAAATGTGAAGAGACATAGCGATTTTGACCCTCATATTTCCATTTTGGTAGTTTAATGTGAGGAATATTTCACATATGTGTTGGCACATTTGCCACTGATGTAAAAGTTAGAAGATTAACAATTTTTCTTCAGTAGACAGTATTTGATTTGATTCTCTTGTCTCCGTGTCTCACGTTAGAGATCTTAGAGGGATAGTGCACCCAAAAATGAAAATTCTGTCATCATTTACTCACCCTTAAGTTTTTCCTAACCTGTATGAGTTTATTTCTTCTCCTGAACACAAAAGAAGATATTTCCCCATTGACTTCAATTCATTTTTTTCCATACTATGGAAGTCAGGCGGTCCATCAACTGTTTATAATAATGTCAGCGATAATGTGAGTTTCTACATGCTTTAGAATGTCAACCAACAAATGGCTTACAAATAGTTGTCTGCACTGGGATCGGAGAAACTGTGATAGGTGTGAAGTGAAGTGTTTTAACACTGAAAAAGTCACACACGTCACCATTATTGATTGTTTTTGTGATGTTTTTGGTTGTTTCTTATAGAAACTAGAGGCCACAGCAGTTTCTATGTGTTCTGTAAGACAGTCTGCAAGGCCATCCAGCCTGGAAAACTACGTGTTCGGTGCAGAGACTGCAAACAAGGCACCCTCACCCTCAGCAGGGTATGTATATGTAAATATATGCCGCTATAAATGCTTTCCCTAACCAGGTACTTTCATTGCATTCAATTTACTACTGACATTTTTTTTTTTTTTGCCATTCAGAAGACATTTAGATAAAAGTCATCTAATCAATATCGCATTTTTTCTCACCTTTGTTTACACTCCTAAACATAAAGGCTCTTTATTGGGATTACTTTAGTGGGAAAAGGTTTTTAGATTGTTAAAATGTTCTTCAAAATAAGACAATATATGTTTCTTTTAAGAAATGCTCTTGTTCTTTGAGGAACCCAAACTAGTTCTTCAGTGGCATCGTTGTGACGTGTGTATATATCAGATTTGCCAGTCTATATCTGATATTACATATAAATATATATATATATATATATATATATATATATATATATATATATATATGTATATATATATATATCTGAGTTTTTTCCTTGCAATTGTGAGTTTATATTTCACAATTGCGAGAAAAAGTGAGAATGTCAGATATAAACTCTCAACTTTGCAAAACCTGCCCCCTTTTGCTATATTCGACAAGCCATGCGCTCTCATGCCACACATCAAAAATACATCGTGGAGCAAAGAGGACACTGACAATGTATGAAACTGTTTCATATTTAATACATCGTAATTTTTTAAAGAAGTTTAAACAGTAAATAGCGTCTAGTGTGTGTTTAATGTGTGGTGACAGATCGCTGTAGCTCCTCGTGAACCGATCATCTCTTCATACTAGTTCATTTATAGCATCAAATAAACATGAATGAACATCAGAAGGAATGTTGTTTCAAGCGCAGAAAGACGTGATTCAAGTTCACCAACGTTAATCTACTAACTCTCCTGACTGCTTTGTCAGACAAAATGGCGGGTTCAGGGTTATGATTGGTCAGATCGCCTGTCAATCAAACTGTTTGCGAAGGGTCAATTGTGAGGAAAAAATGTCAACATTTCAAGATATAATCTTATGACATTTTTAGAACTGTTAGATATAAACCCGCAATTGAAAGTTATAATTTCTATAACAAGATGTAAGCTTTTCCAAGAGGGGGAAAACGTCAGAATTGTGAGATAGATATTTAAGGACTTTTTTTAAGAATTTTAATTTTGAATTTTAATCAATTTTTGATCAATTTAAAGCCATGAGCTTATCGGCTAGCATAAAAAAGGCCGATATAACAAACCGATTGATCAACTGCATGAAGGCTCTGAGTTTTATCGTGCCTGATGCATAATCCAACATATTTCTCTCACATAAACAAAAGGTTGTCATGTTATCTCTTTGTATATAAACTCTCTTATAATGTTGGCCTGTTGAATGTTAAATGGATATAATCCATATTCAATGAAAATAATTTGATGATGCATCAATAAACTAACCACTAGCTAGTATGAGTTTTGCCAATTTAAAACATGAAAAAATGAAAAAAGTTTCAAATAAGTAGGCAAGTGACAAATATAGGAATAGCCAATAGTTGTTTGTATAGTATCGGCCAAAAAAGACCAAAACAAAGTTCTTTCCCTAGTTTTTAAGTGCATTTTTAAAAGATTTTCCTTTTTCTTTATCATGGACACTCTTAAATGTCATTTACTCATTAGTAATTTGTACTGGAATACAAGTTAGACCTTCATTTTAAACGAGATGTGGCGAGTTATTCTAACGCAGGAACACCTACATCACTGAATTATGACTGTAGGGGAAAAACCTGCTCATTATTCCTGTTCTTTTGTTCACATTCATGAGCGCTTTGAGACAAAAAATGTAACCAGAAACGTTTGCTCTGTTGCCCCAAGTCTCATAACTAACTAACAGTGACACTTCTTAGCCTGCAGTATGAATGCAGAACAGCACAAACCCACGTCTCGCTGCCCCCACACGGCTGTCATAAGCCCCATCCCTCCGTAATCCCGCCCGTGGCCTGTTTTATCTTTCGGCCCGTATGGACTTTCTGTCCCAACGCGTGGGCAGCATTCCCACCTCTCCGCGTTCTGCCGCTGTTTGGGAAGGCTGACTGACACGTCGCTAAGCTGCACCTGCCTTTTCTTTCCGCTCGCGGTGGTCTTCGCCGCTGAGAATGTGTTTGTCCACTGTCTCGGTGCCAGCGCCGGCCCGTTCCTATGCCAATCTTGTGATGCGTCTGGCTCTTAACATCCTCGGGCCTGAAACGCGTTCCAACTCTTCTCGTCTAACTCTCTCCAGAGAACTTTCTCCAAATATGCTGAGGAGGAGAAGACGGCAAAGTTTATGCACTCGCTGTCAGAGCTCTTCATTTGGACCTTTGGAGATATTGGATTTAGCAGCACTTTCAATCAAAAACATTCATCTCCATCAGCAGCTGCTAGCTTAAACATCCAGCTTGGGCTTTTAACAGATTTATGTGCATGATTTACGCACAAGATCCTCAAAACCTACATCACTGAATTAGGCCTTTAGGGGGAAAACCGGCTTATTGTTGCTGTTACAAGATTCTTTGCACTTTGAACATTAATAGAAAATAACCTTGGCTTGCATCTCTGCAGAACACAATTAGGAGAAATACAGTTTTGACTAGATTGCTGGCATTATAAATACCTCAATGTGCCCTAAGGCTTTAATTAGAAATTTTAATTATAATGTTCGTGGTGTTCCCATTGTAATGAAACCCCGAGCCCCACTGATATTAAATTTCAGACTTCACATTTCAGATTTAATATTTGTCGTACGACAGTGTAGATCAAGTTGAGCTATTCGGTTGTTTCCCCACTATCTTAAAGGGATAGTTATTTATTATTTAATCATTCACTAACCTCAATTTGTTCTAAATTTGTATGTTGTAATTTTTTCTGTGGAACACAAAAGGAGACCTTTTTCAAATGACAATATTCTAGATCTCAAGCTCCAAAAAGCAACAGCAATACCATAAAAGTTGTAAAAGCAGACCATATCACTTGCGGCATAAATAGCTTTTTGTGATGAGGAGCCTGAATTGTAAAAATATATTTCATTATTCTGAAATAATTTTTAAGTATCACAAAAAAATAAAATAAAATAATTACCGGAGACAAGTCATGCGCTCTCACGCCACACATCATGTTCTCACAGAGTGAAAAATACATCGCGGAGCAAAGAGGACACTGACAACACATCGACAGACAAGACAGAACTGGTTACTTTTGATATGAAACGTATATTAAATATTCTTTAAAGAAGTTTACACAATAAATAGCATCTAGTGTGTGTTTAATGTGTGGTGACAGATCACTGTAGCTCCTCGTGAACCGATCATCTCTTCATACTAGTTCATTTACAGCATCAAATAAACATGAATGAACATCATCAAATAAACATGAATGAACATCAGAAGGAATGTTGTTTCAAGAGCGGAAAGACACGAGTTCAAGTTAATCTACTAACTCCCCTGACTGCTTTGTCGGACAAAATGGTGGATTCGGGGTTATGATTGGTCAGATCGCCTGTCAATCAAACTGCCGGTGAAGGGGCAATAGTGCAATAGTGAAGTTAAAGTAATATATTATGGAGCCTTGATCAATCTCAGAAGACAAATAGGACTTCCCTCCCCCTTGAATTCCAGGAAATGAAATTGCTATATGTCTGTCTTCCATTTTGTTTGGGTTTTTTCACCGGCACAGCTCACATAATAATACCTCATGTGAATTATGCGGTAATCATTTGCTGCGCTTCGAAAGGTCAGCGGCAAACAGGGTCAACTTTGAGCATCGCATTACAACGCTTCACCTGCTTGCAACACGGTGCCAGGGGTAATGCTGTAGCTTCATGCTCCACTCCACACAGTTCAATACACTGCCAAAACATTGAAACAAATCTCATTAAAATCCCTTTATAGATGGGATTAAAGACTATTTATTACTTAAATGTTAGGAATATTCTTTACTTTGGCACTTTCCACAAAAAAGAAAAGAAAAATTCAATGGGGTTTGCTATTTTCAGGTTAACAAAATTGTATGGTTATGTGGCTGTGCCTTTTTATATACCAATAAACTCTAAATGAGCATGAAAATTAAATTAAATGATCAAATTAATGTATAAAATTAACATGTAAATAAATAACAGAATGGGAAACAGAACTGCACGTAACAAGGCTTATATTTAGAGATCATATAATGAGATCAATTATTGGTTTGTAGTTATTGACAAACTTTCAGTGTCCCATGATCCTTCAGAAATCATCCTAATATGTTGATTTGGCGTTCAACATTTCATAATATAACATTTCATATTTCATGTTATTACTAGTGAAGTGTGGAAGTATTGTTTCAGGATTATTTGATAAATACAAAGTTCCAAAGAACACTAAAAAAATCTTTACTGAATACTTTTTTGTTTTTTAAATCTTACAGACCTCAAACAATTGGATTTTACTGTACAATATATTTCATATAAACTATTTATTTGATTTTTTCATATAATAATTTTATATATATATATATATATGTACAGTAATTGTGGCATGTGCCTAAAGTCTAACTACAGTTGATACTTTCACCAAAGATGGTTTCTTATATAAGCTGAGATTTGATGTCACTGTGATTAGTACTGTGTTTCCTCCTTGTGTTCAAACATGGAGTATTTGCTGTGTGCGCTTCAACCTTGTTTTCTCTGGATGTGTGCCATGTTTGTGTTTTCACCGACTTCAAATGTCTATAATTGAGTGCGGTGAACGCAAGCACAGTCGACCAATCGGACGCTTTGACTTGGGTCTGTGCGTATCAGATGTGTCTCTGCTGGATACAGGAAGTAGAATCCTCACAGCTGGCTCGCAGACACAGCCCTGTTTGTTAAACAATAATGTAATTAAGGCTTTGTGGGACTGTGATGTTGATTCTCCTCCATGGAGGAAAAAAAAAAAAAAACGTCCTGAGAGGGTGGGGAGGTGAAACTGATGTGAACAATGCGGGAGGTGTGTTGTTGAATAATTCATCGCCGTTTTTCTCATTAATCATTTACACTCTCAGTGGCGCGTGCGTGCGTGTGCGTGTGTTTGTTTTGAGCCGACGTGTCGGGGGTCTGTGTGACCTTTCCTTGCTGTCTCTAAGCAGGTGTCTTCGTGTAATCTCCGGGCTCCTCCACCACAGCACGGCGGATTCATCCCTCCGCTCTCCCTTCCCTTCACCCCCTCCCGCTTCCCCTGTGGGCGAGTAATGATTTTCTTAACCTTTTCTCTTGCTTATTAAGGGCCCTGTCAGAATGTTTAAATGCTTATGCTAATCAGGCACGGTCGGAGTCAGGCGGGGTGGGGGTGGGGGGGACGTTGTCCCAAAACAATTATGGATGGAGAGAGTGTCTTAATCTGGCAGAAGGACAAGGAAGAGTGTGTGATGGAGGTGGCAGGTATAAAAAAACTGTGTGATGCTGGTGCTTTTTAAAGGGAAAGTCCAAAATAATTGACAGTAGATTTTTTCTAACAAAAATGTAACTTTTGCTGCGGAAAGATTTACACAGCAGTATGTATTTTTTGTATGTATTCTAGGAATGGCTGTCATTATATTTAAAAGAGCTACATAAAGATTCTTCAAAAAGTCTATAACTGTGTCTGAAACCTCTCACTCGTTCACTCCTTCACTAATCCCTATATAGTGTACAGCATTTGAGTGCACTATATTTGCAGGGAGTGAACGAAATGAAGTGAGTGAGTTCGGTATACACTGTGCGTTGGAGAGCTGGAGCTGTCGGAGAAACTACGTGATAAAACTACTTTTTTCCTACATGTTTCTTATGTAATTAAATAATGTTAATAACAATATGAATCATAATGACTTTATTTTGTAATCATACATACCTCCGTGCCAACTTTGTAGTTGCCATCGATTTTATAATTAGTTTGTCATGCTTAATGTGTTCATAATCGTTAAATACTATAAAAAGGTGCAAACAAAAATAAACACATAAACAAATCTACATTATTTCATGTATTTATTATTTTTAATAAAGTGCTTTTTGTTTAGTTTGTTAGAAACACAGATGACGTGGTCGTTATGATTACATTAGGATGAATACGCTACAGACATATTAACAAATATTTTTTAAATCATCCAATAAATTATCATCTCTTAAAGTTGAATGAGTTAACAACAATGCCACAAATTATTAAAACAACTTGCTGGTAGTTACATTAAATTGAGTTAATGCCTACATAATATATTTTAATAATAAAAATAATATATAGGCCTCTATATAATGCATCTATATGCATCTATATAATAATATGTCTCTTTATTTTAGTAGGTTTTATTCAATTTATTTATTAATTTAAAAAATTAATTTAAAAAAAGGTAAAACAATAGAAATAACATGAAATAAATATTAAAGCAGAAATATGACAGCTGGATTACACTCGCTCACAATTCCAGTCATTCACACGCGCTCTCAGTCCTCTCCGCATTGGATTTTGGGAAGTAGTGCTTCAGCGAGTGTACATCGAATGTACATTCGAAATCAGAGAGAATTGTGGGTATAAAGTAGGGAATGGAGTCGTTCACTCAGAATTCGGACACCACTGCAAAATGGCCGACACCCGATATAGTGGACTATATAGTGGATTTGGAGCAGTTTCTTATGTTTCAAGGGGAAAAACAGCTTGGAATGACATGAGAATAAAGTAAATAATTAATAAAGTAAATAATAATAGAAGTTTCACTTTTTTTTGGTGAACTACTTTAAGACCATGCAATTTTATTTGGGTAATAGGTTTTATTAGAAAAACGTGTCTGTGGAGACATTTCCGCAAAATGACATTACGTCATTTTTTTGATGTTTCTCAGCGCATTCAAAGTGAAATGTCCAGTAAGATGCAATAACCGCGTGTTCAGGTTTATCCAAAACAGGTTAATGCTGCTTCTCAATCGAAAATATCGTGCCACCTACACTAAACTCTACCATAAAACTGATAATGTTAACAAAAACAAACATGAGATAAAAACATATTTTCTGAAGCAACCGTGGCATTTTAGCTTTCTTCAAGTATTTCAGCTCTTTTAACTTGATTTGTGCTTTCATGGGATATTTATGTGCTCCGCATCGCAAGTGCAGTGCTGTACCAGGTGAGCTATAGAGCAAGTTTACTATATCAGAAAAGCCATATGGAACTGATTATGTCATGCGAACATTAAAAATGATTAGTTTTTAGGGAACTGCGCAAAAAGTCTTCATTAATCAATATTCAGATGACTAGTGATCATTTCAGCTGGTAACTGCAGTGAATTGGATGTATAGGTACAGTTACAAAAATTTAGGTAAAACACATTTTTCCAATGAGCTTATGTTTTAGAGTTTTTTTTTTTATCCATTTCTCTTTGCGTTAAACTGCCCTTCTGTCTGTAACAGTTTGTAGATCAGGGAAGAAGGATAACGTAAATCCAGGCCTGGTCCTCTCTTGTACTTTGCTGTCGTCACTCCTTCTATACGCTTCTATACTAGACTGGTGTGGCGCATGTGACGCTCATTATCAATAATGCCACTGACCTCGCTCCGTTCTCACGGCCTTGTCCTGCTTGCCACATTCCCTCATAGCCCCTTGCTGAACGGGGCGTACCCCCCAGACTGCGGGACCCATCACTGCAGCCACAGCAGCTTGTGGTAAGGACAGACAAGGCAAAAGAAAAGGAGACGGGTGCACTCCTCCGCGATGCCTGGCAGCGGTGCTGGATAGTCCTCTGTGGACTGCTCAACACTCCAAAACGGCTCCTCTGGGTCCCTCGTTCCCTGCTTCTCCATCATGACGGACGGCCGCAGGCTCCGGCCTCAGGCAAATGGCGGCGACTCCTCCACTCCCTAACGGACGGCAGCCGCCCCTCCACAACCCAAGTGGCCGGCAGCAAGTTTGTCCATCCCCCCGGCAACTCACTCCAGTCCACCGCCTCGAGTGTCCATGGCGGCTGACTCTGCTCAGCCATGCTCGCGGATACCCAACAGCCGTGAGGGCTCTTTGACAGTACGTTCCTCCTTCCTCCTGGGTTTCGGTACCATTGTAACACAGCTCGTAGATCAAGGAAGGAGGAGGCGGAAACCGGCGAATATTCAACAATACTTTAATAAACAAACACAAACAACATAACACATAAGCAAAACATAACGTAAATCCAGGCCTTCACCCCTCCTTTTTTGCTTCCGTGCTCTTCTGTGAGACACGAGACCAGTGCAGCACATAGGTGACGCTCATTATCAATCACACTAATGGCCTCATGCCCTTCTCATGGCCCTCGGGCTTGTCCTGCTTACCACACTGTCTTTTAACCCTTCTTTCTATCTTGCTCTGCCTCATCACATTCCTGCCCTTTACTTGTCGTCCAATTACCATAGTCCTCCTCATCTTCCCGTGACTGATGTCTGTCATCTCTGTGATGTTCTGTGTGTTGTCTGTAGGGGCCGTGCTGCTGGGATGACGTCCTTCTCCCTAACAGGATTCATGGAGTATGTCAGTCACAAGACTGTGATGGCAGAATAGCGGTGAGACAGCAACAATTTGGTCATATTATCATATTATTTTGCCACTTTCCTGAATGAAAAAAACAACAACAACACATTTGGCTGGGAGACCAACAAAACTTGTCTAAACGTAAATGTTTTTACAGCTAGTCAACACTTTTTGTCATTACATAGTAAGTCACTTACATTTTACCAAGGCTTTCAGCATGCTGCATTCAATCAGAATTTATTAATTTTACAAAGCCACATTTGTCCATTTAGCGCTGCGGTGCTCGGCAGACAAAGACGTCTGTCCACAGGTTGCACTAAATTGGTAGCTTTAACCCAGCTGGGTCCAGTAATACTACTCTCATTCTGCAAAATACATAAAAATCACTGCAGTGGGGTTGTTTTAGATGGTTAGTGGGGGTTTGCAGGACATGATCATATCTCATTTGTGTTTCTTGTAGGAGTTTTACCTGAAATGTGCTGCCCACCCCACCTGTGATAATGACACTTCAGCAGCGCTGGACTTGATAATGACCAACACACGCAGAGTGCCCTGCATCGCCTGCACTGACATTGTGTGAGTTTCTCTCGGTTTTCCCACGTGTCTGTAGCTAAACCCATCATAGAGTTTGAAATTAGTCTCTTATGCTGCACTACAATGAGCCAATCAGATAGTTCATTACAACATTAATCTCAGCATGTCCCAAACAGGCGTGATGCGATTAACCAGCAAACGATAAAAGCTTTTGTCCTAACCTGACACGGCTACAAAACATTTTGTTTTTGCTTGCTTTCTATCAGGGAATGTATTGAAACCTATAAATAAAATCTGAAGCCATAAATATATTAGCACAAAAAATTGTTGAATTTACTTTGAAAAGTTTTCACTCAGAAATTGCACAACCAATTACAAAGAAATGACAAGTATTTTCTTGTAAAATATACTCCGGTAATGTTTTATTTACATTTACATTTATTTGTAAATATTTTTAATAATAAAAACACATTTTTAATTATTTAAATAATATCTGTTTATAGTCATATTTTATCTTGAGGCTTGCAGATTATTCAGATTGATGCATATTGGAATGTGCTCTGGAAGTGCCACTGTTATCCTTCCCAGTTATTTTTGTTTTGTTTTGTCATTCTGCTTAGCTCTGCTTACAATAAAAACTCATCACTGCTTTTGAAACTCTGCTTGTGAAGCTAAAAGCTACTCTTTATTTGAAGTAGTTCGACTACAGTCAAAGTACTCTTTTGAAAAATAATACACTTTACTGTACACTATACTTTCAAAAGGCATGGGGCAATCCCAATGGATAAAGGCTCGCTGTCAACAGTGGGCTCCGGGATGACATTCGGCGGCAAACCTGTGCTGGTGGTGGGAACTGTTAGGTGATCATAGGTAGGATTACACACTCCTATAAAAGACCTGTGAGTTAATACCTGCGGGCACCCTGACATTGTGCCTTAAATTGCAGGAAATGGTCTACAGGGGATGTCTCAATAGGGTAACTTGACCAATAGTTGGTGGTTTCCCACCACCGTTCTATGGGCGGAGGAACCTTCTCACTAGTATCTGACCAGAAGAAGGTCAGTGGTCATTCAATGGAGATGGGGCCCCATTAAGGCATTCAAGACCTAGTACTGCTAACTCATTTTACACCCGCTGAATACAGTTTCTCTCTTAGATGTACTAGCATTGCCTCTCCTCTGATCAAGAGGGACCCGGACAAGAGTAGCCCTTGATTGGTGTTAGGACCACCCAAGGTTGCTTAAACTGTCCTGGTGGTGACAAAATTCAACAAACCCCTTCTCCTGCGGAGGAAACCTGTGGCTGCATATGGCTTTGCAGAAATTAAAAACCCAGTTTGATGTAGTTACCAGTGATAAGCCAGAGCAATGGTGATGATGCTCAGGTTCTTGGGACCTCATTCTAGAGTGGGTGTGGCCAATCCCATGGTAAGGTACCGTCCGTTTTAAGTCAGGCAACCCCTGTCCAATAAGGAGCTACCAGTCACCACAGCATAGTGGTGTACCAGTGTACTGGTTTGTGTTATATTTCACCCAAAAAGTCAAGATTATTTTTTTTGAACCACTTAAAGGAATAGTTCACCCAAAAATGAACGTTCTGTCGTCATTTACTCACCCATAAGACTTTCGGTCATCTTCAGAACACAAATGAAGATATTTTGAATGAAATATGTTCTTGCTGAAGCTCAAATGTCCTGGTTAACACGGGAATGAACCTCGTTGGTTCTTGCATGTCAAGCGAACATGGTTGAGTATCTGTTTACCACAACTGATGTGTGAGTTGATCAATGTTTATGTGTGAATAAAAGCCTAAATTGAATCTTTTCATCATATAAAGTGATCGTGTTTCTTCAGAAAATTTGGACTAAACCGCTCAATTCATATGGATTAGTTTTACAATCTCTTTATGAACATTTTGAAGCATCAAAGTGGTAGTTGCAGTCAGCTGTCAGTGTGGGGGAGGGACAGAAATCTCTCAGGTTTCGTTAAAAATATCTTAAGGTGTGTTGCGAAGATGAATGAAAGTCTTACGGATTTGGAACGACATGAGGCTGAGCAAATGATGATTTTCATTCTGGGTGAACTAACCCTTTATGTCATTTCATAAGTACTTCTAATGTTTTTGAAATACAATTTCAGTGTACTCTTTGGATCAAGTGTTGGTCAAAAGACAATAGTCACATAGGAAAAGTAACTTTCGAAACAAAGCAAGTTTGACAAAGCAGTTTGGAGACTTTCTGATTGATCCAGCAGTCAGAAAAAAATGAAATGCCTGAAACACATTGAATAAGTAAACTAAAGATTGATACAAACATTCCGAAAGACAAGCTGTCTGTACTCTTGAACCTACATACGCCTCCTGCTGTGCGGCCCTTCAATCAACGGTGGCCATTTTTCCAGAAAGAGTGAGCGCTAAATGTGTTCTGCCAATGAAGGTCAGCTATTAGCGGGGCGGTCCTGCAGAAACGCTCCTACCTGCTGCTCTCATGTGGAGGGTCGGGCAGCCTGGCAGTCGAGCGCCTGGAGAAACCAGACAATGAAGCCCAATCACCAACAACCACTATTCAAATCAAGGACTGATTGAAGTAGTGCCGCAATTACCTTCCTGAGTAGAGCTTTGTTTTTCCACCGTCCTCCATTCCACTCTTCTTCCTCCTTACAGATCTCCTCCATTTGTTTAAAAGGGCATCGACAAGGACGTGGCCAGTCTCTTTCAATAGAAGCGGGAGAAAGGGGTCAGAGAGGTGGAACACTGTGTTAGCAAGTTGACTTCCAGTCAAGTGAGTCTGGGTTTGCGAGTAAAGGGGGAGAACTGGAGAAATGGAAAGAAAATTGTCATGAGATTTCTGAGAGTTGTTTCTTTGCAAGGTTTTGAACAAGCAACATATCTAAACAAGCTCTCTAGCCGCCCCCGGTCTCCCAGCAGCCCTCTCCTCATCAGTGTTCTTCTCCAGGGAATCTCATGAAAACTGTACAGATCATATGCCACCCCAAGAGTTTCTCCCCGCCATTAATGAGATTTTCTGTCATTTATGACACAACGCTTCCCTGCCATTGACTAGTTTTTCTGGAAATCCATGTTTTCACTTTTATATGTTCTGAAAGAGAACAGGATCCAAAAACAAGCCAAAGCGTGAACTGCGTCAACAGCATGTTAATCAAAATTGTCCGGAGTTACAGAATGAAATTTCAAACCCTCAAAGAGGTAACGACTGTGCACGTTTTTGGGGTGTTAATGGATGCAATCTGCTCAATGTATATTTTGATAATCGTTCTGAATCCAATCCGAACTTTCTCAACTTTTTGTTCAGAATGTGTTTTTTGTTGTTGTTTTTTAAACCAGAGGCTTTGTTCTTTCTTTTAGTATATTGACTATTAATATATTCATACAGCAAAATATTTTCGAGGCCATGAAAGTTGTGCAAATATGATCAAAAATGCTGGTGCTGGTGTTTTTTTTTTTAGTTTTATTACATTGTGCCATTATTTTCATGACAGCTCGACATATTTTCTCAAAAAATTCTCATCAACACGTTGCTAAAAATAACAGTGTGTTCTTTAAATTGTGAATTTTTTGAATTGTGGTAGAATTTTATTGGTAGATTTCTGGTTAAAAAGAGCATGAATGTATAAGAGAAATTGTATTTCACCATTTTAATCAATTTTTCCCATCACTAGTAAATTTTAAAATGTGTGATTAATGATTTTTTAAATGTACAAGTGTTCCGTCTTGGCTCAAGTTTGGAATATGAGCTCATAAAAAGCTTGTAAAATGTTCTCTTTGAGGAGATTTTTTATGTGTGTGGTAAAATGTGACCTGGACATGTTTTTTGTGATATTTGCTCTCTTCCTCTAGAGACACTTGTATCTTTAGTTGGCCCCTAGGATCTTGCACACAGTCCACGTCTTTTGAAATAACTCCTTTTCTATATATGGACTCTAACTCTGTCATAGTGTACGTGAGATGTACATGTTTCATCCTACCAGCCTTGAAAAGCATGGCTTGGTTTCTGTTGTATTGCAGTGGGTAGCTCTGCCCACAGTGACATTTCATTGGTTTGTTCAGAAGACGCAAGCGAAACTGCACCTCCTCAAAAATATGTTCATAATTACTGTGTGATACATCTAAAGTGGCGTTTTTCCACTACTCGGCTCGGTTTGCTTTTGCACTGCACTGTTATAGGAATTTTTGCACCTAGTCTGCTGACAATGATTCAGCCATTTCTTTTTTCAAGTTTTTGTTTCAAACAAGTCGTTTAAAGAAGTCGTGCGAACAAATCATACTGCGGTGGCTGTTGCGGATTATTTAAATCTAGAGGGTTTGGTGTCTCGTGTCTCGAATCCAACGACGCTGGTAGTGACGATTCTCTCTGACCAATCAGTGATCTGCAGTGTTTACATGTCACATTTTAGCAGTGGTGTATAAAGTACTTGAAAGCCACCCTTGATAAAAGAATCGTACCAGAAAATGACTTTGGTAGAAGTAAAAGTCATTGATTAGAATATTACTTGAGTAAAAGTTTTAAAGTATGTGATATTTTTTTGTACTTAAGAATGAAAAGTATTGTTTTGATATTAAACATACTTAAGTACTTAAAGTAAAAGTACAAGTAAATGCAAAATACAAAAGGAGCAGAAAATATTATTAAAAATTGTTCTACACACAGTTTGAGCTGCAAGATTGTTCATTTCTTATATTTAGTTTGCTTTGAATTAAAAAAGGCAAAATGTTTATTTTAAGTTTTAAATATAAAAAAATACTATTATAGATAAATAAAACCTTGAATTGTTCATGTTAATTCATAGTGCATTATAATGTGAGAGCCAACTTTAAAATGTTAAAATGTAGGATTTAACATTGAACAACACTTTCATTAACCTTTAATGTTACAAATGGACTCTTATTGTAAAGTGTTACCATTTCATATAAATTCTAACAATCATGCTTAAAAATGATAATTTTTATGCACAAAGGCATATTATATGTTTACTTTTACTCGTTATTTGCTTCTATTTTAGAACACTTGATAATTATCTAATCAAAATATGTGTTAAAGTGAAAGAAAAAAAGAACTGAAATCGAATACATTTCTGATTTCTGTCAGCTGTATGATTAGGATACAATTTAAATATGCAACTTTGCTGGATAACAAATGCATAAAAGCGAACAAACTAATGCAAATAGATTGTAAAAATCATGATAATAAAATTTGAGGTACCATTGTTAGCATCCTCTCAGCCTCGACGGCAAACATACTGCTGTTCTGCACTAATGCAGCATCTAGTCAACAAACTAGTTACTTGATATGAAAACACGTATTGTAGTTTACTGTATAACATGCCGCTTTGTTGTCTGTTTTAAATGTGTTTTTGAAGCGTCCCATAGTTCTGTGCAGCACGCAGCCTCATTTCACGTGTCAAAACAAACTCTACAAGGCGTCAGTGATAGTTGTTATTTCGCCTCTAGAGGTCGCTCTCGTACCGCACTCTTCTCAGCCGCTCCGGCAACAAACAACCCGGAAAATGAAATCACTTGTTTGCACATGCTCGCTTGCAGTCTGTGTTCTTTCTACTTTATTTTGTAGTAAGTAACGAAAATGCTTTGGAGAAATGTATCGGAGTAAAAGTATACATTTTAGTTAGGAAATGTAGTGGAAATATAGAAATATAAAAACTCCCAAAAAATACTCAAGTTCTGTAACCAAGTATTATTACTTTGTTACATTACACCTCTGCGTTTTAGTATCGGCTCAACCGAGGCGGTACTATTTAAGCGAGCCGTATTGAGCCATTCCGTGAAGTGGAAAAGAGCCATTATCGTGCGTAACAAATATTTAAAAAGAAAAGAAGACATTTTCTTGTTGTCAGGTAGGTTTTCATTGGCTGTTTGCACAACAGCACTGTTGCTTTCAGTGTGGACAGACTAACTAGTAGCGTTTTTTCTTTAAAGCACTTTTATAAAATGATGCAAAGGTGTGTAAATGTACACTGTCAGTGAGATTCAGGCCTTTCGGTGTCTTTCAGGACTCCAGTGCTGGTGTTTCAGTGTGCCGAACGTCACGTGATCTGCCTGGACTGCTTCCACCTGTACTGTGTGACCAGACTCAATGAACGGCAGTTTATCCAGGAGCCGCTGGTGGGCTACTCTCTGGCCTGCGCAGGTAAACGTACCTTAAGTGTTCACGGACGTGCACGGCTATTAGTGCGCGTACGCGTGTGTGTGTTTCTGTATTTCGTGTGATTGTGTGCACAGGCGGCTGAGTTTGGCAGTGATTGATGGCGGTGTGTTGGTGGCTGCAGTGAAGAGGAGATACTATCAAATTGTTCTCCTTCACTCTCTCACGCGCACATTCACACACGCTGAGCCCTCGCTGTGCCCCCGTTGGCCCACCACATCCGTTAATGCCACCCAGTAATGGGGCTCCGGGGAGAAGCATTGACCCCCTATCAGCCAGAACACCCCACCAATCTCTCACGCGCTGTATCTTTCTGTATCTACCGCTGTCTTGCCCTTGCGCTCCTTCATTTGTTTCGCTGCCATTCTCCTCCATTCGTTTTCTCTTTCACTGATATTTTTTGTCTTATGCTCTCAGTACTTGTGGTTTTGCTTTGGCTGAGTCTGGTAAAGACAGTCAATATCAATATCAATAATGTTCCATTTGTTCACTATATTAGTTAACATGAACTAACAATGAAATTCGCTTTTTATTAATCTTAGTTAAAGGTATATTATGTCACTTTTCTCCCTCTGGTGATTAAAAGACTAAACTACTCGCATTTTGCGGAAGAATCGTGGTTGTGCCTTGACTCTGCGTGACTCTGCAGATGAACAGGGTTGGGGAGTAACGAAATACAAGTAACTTAGTTACGTATTTAAAATACAAAATTTGAGCAACTGTATTTCATTACAGTTACATTTTAAATGGGTGGTAATCAGATTACAGTTACATCTGAAAAGTGTTTTAGATTACCAAAGTGATTACTTTGAATTTTAATGTCATTTAAACAGCAATTGGTGATTCTCTGACTCTGACCGTCTGAAAAAGTGGAGTTAAGTTTCATCAACATTTTAATACTTTTAAGAGGATCATAAAAATGTTGTTATTTTTATTTAGTTCTGTCCTGAACAAGACAAAATGACTGAATTTGTAAAAAAAAAAAAAATGTCAAGTGAACTGTCCTGTCATGAGCTGATGATCCACGACTGTTTTCATGTTTTGTGATAGTTGTTTGTGAGTCCTTTTATAATTCACTCGTCACTGCAACTTTTTCTCACAATTTGTTTGCATTTCACAATTCTGATTTAAACTCACAATTGCAAGTTATAAAGTCAAAATTAGGCGATTTAAACTTGCAATATTAGCAAAACTTTTTTTCTTGCAATTGTGAATTTAGTATGTGAGTTTATATCTCATAATTCAGACTTTTCTCAATATTGTGAGTTTATATCTCATAATTCTGACTTTTCTCAATATTGTGAGTTTATATCTCATAATTATGACTTTTCTCAATATTGTCAGTTTATATCTCATAATTTTGACTTTTCTCAATATTGCAAGTTTATTTCTCATAATTCTGACTTTGTAACTCACAATTGCAACTTTATATCACACAATTCTGAGGGAAAAAGTCAGAATTGTGAAATAAAAACTTGCAATGACCTTTTTTGTGTTTGTTCCACACTTATTAGTATTCCAAAGTATTCTAAAGTATTTAGATTAAGTTACTAAACTTGAGTAATGTAACGAAATACGTTACAAATGACTTTTTAAAGCATGTATTTTGTAATCTGTAGTGAAATACATTTTAAAAGTAATCTACCCAGCCCTGCAGATGAATATGGTTCTTTCTCATAACTAAAAAAAGAGAGAGATATTATCCTATTGCTCATAAAACATTCACTACTAGACTTAAAGCCTGGAATACACCCAAACAGACAGTTTTTTTGGTCATCGTCGGCTGTTTTTCGGCGGCGTCGGGCCGTCGTTGAAAGGGAGAACTCTGATGGGATGTTCAGTATAGCAAACGAGTCAGTTCACGAGAATATAAGCAAGCAAGCAAATAAGTTAAGTCGGCACAGACAGAAGGTTGTTCTAATTTTACGTCATCTTACCTGAGCATTCGAATGGAATAAAGAACATGATCAGCATGACTGATATTCAAAACGGTTAGCAAGCGCTGCTTTGTTTATGGTTTGTATACTTGCAGTCTTAGTTTCGCTTTCCCTTTTTGAATGACAAATATTGACAAATATATCTGCTTAAATAGGTGGTTATCTCCTTTATACGCAGACGCAGAGCGCGCGTGCTAGATGACAGTCGGGTGTCGAGCGTCGGTTTGGTGTGTCAGGGCAACTTTGGACCCAGACGCTGCCGACGTGAGCCAACTGCGCAGTCTGCTTTCGTCGCCATTAGTTTGTCGGCATCGGCTTGGTGTGTTCCTGCTTTAAAAGATATAACCAGTTTAGATGGAAAGGATCTCAAGCTGACTAGCTGAAGATGTTATTAACTTTACCCATTTATAGACAAAACTTCCTTGGTAATAAATTCAAGGACAGATACAACAACCTTAATGAAATGAACCTTCACAATAGATAACGCTTTACAATGAACTCTGTTAGAGAGCTACACATGGCAGTTTATCTGTTCAATAAAACACCTTACTTGAGTATTTTGGAATGATCTTTTGTCCACATCCGTTGTAAAATGTTAAAGCAACTGAAAATCATGAATCATTCTGTACCAGTATTTTATTTTTTAGAATGCATTATATTGATCAAAAGTAAATACTTTTAATATCTTATATTTCAAAAAAATGCTTTCTATTCATCAAAGAATCCTAAAAAAAAAAAAATCAGTTTGCAGCACAGCTGTTTTCAACATTGATAATAATCATAAATGTTTCTTGAGCATCAAATCATCATATTAGAATGATTTCTGAAGGATCATGTGACTCTGAAGACTGGAGTAATGATGCTGAAAATTCAGCTTTGAATAGAATTCACAATACATATTACAATATTTCACAATATATATATATATATATATATTTTTTTTTTTAAATAAATGCAGCCACAGACAGACAGACAGATAGATACACACATACAGGCATATATATGTTCTTTAGTGAGTGTTTGTTTGGGTGTTTGAGTGTGTATTTGTGTTACTGTGTCTTTGTGGCCATCTATCACTGTGTGTGTGACTGCAGACTGGAGATTGTGTAGAAAGGTCAGACATCAGCCTCAAATGCCATTTCCACTTTTAAACAACTTTCAACAGAGCAGCCAAAACACGTTTGTCCAAAAGGCGCAGATGAAAGAGGCCAGGCACATCCACGAAATGTGAAGAGATGATCGGCTGCCTCTGATAAACACAATTGTGTGAGCTCAAGAAGCTTTTTCTCTGAAAATACAGCGGAAGCCAGCACAGCCTTAACCTTCTTTTGAAATGAGCTTTAACATAACACCATATTACCAGCTGACCTCGAAGGCATAAAATCTCCACTTAACATTTAGTCACACACCTTCGTTGGAGGACGGCTTCCTATGTGACCGAGCAGGATGTGAGATCCCTCCTCTCCTGTTGCTCTGAATCATTGGCATTAAGAACAATTTGAATTCTACAGATGCAAATGTGCTGGAAATTACAGTTGTAATGTGCCTGTGCTTCATTTTACTCTGAATCAGGCCATTATTTTGAATGGGTCACAGTGTATCATGGCAAATGGAATTTTCTGTGATCTTTTGAATCAAAAGAGTTAGATGTACTATGTAACATGTTCAGCTGTAATGTTCAGAAACTTCCTCCACAGTTTTAACAAGGTCAGCCTGATCTTGACTATTTGATCTTAACCCATTTTAGCAGATTATTTTGTGAATCTGCACAGTGTCATACAGGTTTTGCAAAGAGGTTGTTAGCGCCAGCCATAACCAATTTTAACCAGTAATAAACCATAAGGACACAAGTTCATTAAAATGCATTATTAAAAAAAAAAAGTTTCAAATTTTAATATATTTTCAGTGCCCCTGTAACAAATCAGCAATTGATATAATATAATATAATATAATATAATCACACTCGTAGCTGTGCAATATGGCTGTATATCAGCACGGCTGTGTTTCGACCGTGCTGATATACACCCATATTGCATGGATAGTCGTGTGATATTGTGTTTATACAACAGTTTGACCGCACAAGTATGTAAATAAATAAGAAACAACAACGGAGTGTCTTTAAAACCCTCTTTTGTGCAGAACTACTTCCTTCCGCCACAGATTCACATCTCATATTGACAGATTGACCAAGACTCTAAATTCTAAAACGTTACTTTAGAACTAGCAACGAAGGAGTGTTGAGTCTCTCCATTGTGAGTGCTTTTTGACAGTATAGTCAACCACTATTCTAGGGTGTTAGGACCTACATAGCACCCCCTGCTGGCCTCACTAACACCTCTTCCAGCAGCAACCTAGTTTTCCCAGGAAATCTCCCATCCACGTACTAACCAGGCTCAACCCTGCTTGGCTTCAGTGGGCAACCAGTCTTGGGCTACAGGGTGATATGGCTGTTGGTATATCTCATGTTTAATCAAAGAGCCAGCAGCAAATACCCAAAGCACTGGCTGAGATGAAGCTGTTCTCAGTGGGTACATGAGCACTGAACGGCCGCTGACGTTGTAGTATTTGTAAAAATTACGATGGATTTGCTCGGCGGCCATAAGAGTTGCTTCAAGCCGAGTGACACAAATAGTGAAAAATGGTGCTGTTATCACAAGAACGTCACACAGCTCTCAGCCAATCAGATTTGAGGGGCCGAAAGAACTGTTGTATAATATAATATAGTCCAGCTTTTTTGTTGTCATTCTTGGTAAAGAATGGAAAGACCCGAGTAATTCTATTGACTTTTGTCAATATTATTCTAGCTACCATTTCTACGTTGATTGTGAACAGGATGACATTACAGAAGGATTCTTGGCCATTGCAAGCTGACTGAAAGTATAAACAAGGCTTCAGACGAGCACTCCCCCTCGCTCCGCCGCCCGCTTTCTGTTCCAACAAAATCACAAAATGAAGTGCAACCTGACGCCCCCATTTCTTATATTCGCTGTTTTGCTGTGTTTACTAAGTTATATATGCGGGTGGGTTTTGAGCCCACTCACATCAAAAGCATGAGTCATACCACTTATACTGATATTTGTATATTTATCCATATATGTGCATATTTAATTTTTTATTCTTTTTTTTTTTTTAAATTTGGTGTTTTTTTTATTTTATGTTTGCAAGTGCTAACTTTCACTTGATTTCTCTAATCATATTAGCGTGCTTAAATCTGCCCTTTTCTTACAATTTTTCATCCAATCAACGAATAATGAATTGAATTAATGTCACACCTGATTGTAAATTCACGCACGAAGAAGATGACAAGTCAAACAGTCTTTAATAAATCCACATGCTGGGAAGCAACAAAACTGAAAACACATGACTTGAATACATAGACCAATGAGATGATAAACGATACACAGCTGACAGTGATGATGAAAGTGATCAGTAACTATGGTGACAGACTAGTGGCGGGAAATCGTGCAAAACAGAAGTCCAAACAGGGTGATGTCGAGACAATTAAGGTTGCTGGTTCGATTCCCACGCCAGCAGGAATTGAAGGTGGGGATTGTGAATGAACAGCTCTCTCTCCACCTTCGATACCATGACTAAGGTGCCCTTGGTCAACCTAACCCCTAATTGCTCCCCTTTTAAGTCGCTTTGGATAAAAGCGTCTGCCAAAATGAATAAATGTAAATGTTTCACACAGTTATATATCACAATACAGATGAAAAGATGATGTAGATGGTATGTGTCTGCTACACTGTACAAAATTTTCAACTGAAATTACACATTTTATACAGTATCTTTTACATCTACATTTATTATTTTTCCTGTCATTATTTCAGGCATGGGTGGACTGCCACCTCCCACGAAAAATTCACAGGGATGCCCTACACCACCTCTGGGTCCCGATTTAAGTTAAAAAATCTGATCACTGTATTTCTAATGAAACACACACACACACACACACACGTACCAGTTCCCAATTTGAGTAAATGTGAGTCAGTGAAGGGTTGGCTGCATGTCTCTGTGTGGGCACACTTATCAGACAGTGATATGAGCAGAGTTGCATGTTAACTGGGCTCCGTTGCCGATGGCTGGTGCAACGCTAGATAAGGTGGAATTGCTGCAACACCTGTTGGAGGCAACCTTGACATTTTATCAGCTCAAAAAAATATCCTTAAATACCACGGACTGCCTGCAGCCACTCCTAACACCAGTCAGAGTCAACTCGGAAAAATATCCAACTGAAACTTCTTTGCCACTCCGCTCAGTTCACTTTAGCTCGTGCTAGTGCGGGTCTGGGGACGATTGATGATCCTTTAGGGATATAAATGTGTGTGTGTTGTATAACTGATTAATGCTTCGGCAGGAGTGTACATCGAGCTCGGAGATTATCATGGAAATCCTGCTTCTGGCCTTTATTAGTATTCACATAAGGATCAATGTCTTTGGCGTATAAATAATCCACACTAGACTGCTATCCGCTTTAGATGAATAATCCTAGAACTTTGTGCACGGTACATCAGTATTCCTGTACGGATGGCGTGATCTGGTGTAAATTTATAGGCCTGTTGGGATTTTTATCAGCTCTTTGCTCTATCTGTGAGTCTGTATGTCTCTGTAAAGGCCTGTGCTGCTCAAGGTGTTCTGGAAGATTTTCTGGGAAGATTCATTTCTCTTCTTACAAAGGGAACAATGTCGTGAAAATAAAATAAACAATAAAAGTGTCACTTCTTGGATGAAGGAGGGTTATTAGAAGGGAATCAGGAGGATAAGGCAAGGCAGAAACACAAGCACACGCTACAAAAAGGTGTGAAGTTTGGGCTGGTTAGCATGGACGATCTAGCTCGTTTCGGTGACTTTGATGGGCATTCAAATGCACGGAATATACAGATTTTTTGTTACGTTTAAATCACAAATATTTAACTTCACTTTGCTTCACTTTGTTTTTTGTTTTGTTTTGCTTTTACTTTATTTTGCTTTGCTTTGCTTTGTTTTGCATTGCTTTATTTTGCTTTGCTTTGCTTATTTTGCTTTGCTTTGATTTTTGTTTTGCTTTGATTTTCGTTTTGCTTTGCTTTGTTTTTTTGCTTTGCATTTTGTTATGCTTTGCTTTGTTTTGTTTTGCATTGCTTTAATTTTTGTTTTGCTTTGATTTTTGTTTTGCTTTGCTTTGATTTTTGTTTTGCTTTGATTTTCGTTTTGCTTTGCTTTGCTTTGTTTTTTTGCTTTCCATTTTGTTTTGCTTTGCTTTGTTTTTTTGCTTTGTTTTGTTTGCATTGGTTTATTTTGCTTTGTTTTAATTTTTGTTTTGCTTTGCTTTGCTTTGATTTTTGTTTTGCTTTGCTTTGTTTTTTTGCTTTGCATTTTGTTTTGCGTTGTTTTTTTTTTTGTTTTGCTTTGTTTTTTGTTTTGATTTGCTTTGTTTTTCCCTGTCTGCAGTATTTGAGGTCACAGACGATAGTCACTATATAGAGTTTGGAACTGTGTGTTGTGGTGCCATCAGTGAATCAGCATTATGATGGCATTTTCCTGCGGCTCCAATGTGATTAGTGCAGGTGAGTGCAGCTGAGTGCAAGGACTGTCTACAGTAGACAAAAATAGATATGTGAAGTGACCGATTTGGTTTGAACATGACTTTTAGTGGCTGGTAAATTTGTTTAAATTTGAGGAGAGGATGGGAGGGTAACTGACCCCCAAGTTATTTGACACAATTCAAACACATGGTCATGGATTTGATTCCTAGAGAATGCATAAAACAACAAAATGTATCTTTTTTGAGACTTTAATACTAAAAGCATTTATGATGTTATTATCTTAAACTACCATTGCATGTTTTATTATTTAGTATTATTTGCTCCACCAAAATTTTAATCCCTTATGTCTGCATCATTTCAGTGTGTTTTTCCACAGTTTTGTGTTCCAGTTTTGTGTACAGCAAAGTATTCCAGAGAGCTGAGTAACACATGACGGGAAAGAACCGATTTCCTACTGAAATTTTTTCTAAAGAATGGATAAAGTGGAAAATTGCTGACTTAAATTAGTCATGTCTTTCTTCTTCAGTGATTTTTCTCACTTTCACTCTCTTTCTCAGTAGGACTAGCTGTCAAAAAAAAAAAAAAAGATCTCTGAGCATTCACTGTACTGTATGTGTTTCTGCAGTTCACGGCAGGGCTTTGATACAAACAAACGCTAGAATTGCAGCAGTGCTCAGGTACGCCCCTCATGGCTGAAGGTTACAGTTCGCCTCTGAATATTAAACTTTTTCCCCTCAGACAAATGAGTTATGGCGCTCCGGTGAGGCTTTTCAGCCATCGTTCTCTCAGTTATACACACACCCACACGGCTCTGTAGGTCGACTGGCTTTGAACTTGTAAAGCTCAAAGCCTGGCCTCTGTGGCACTAGGTGCTTGTTCTTTGTGTTTTATGTATAATGTGATAAAGCGAGCAGGGTTTTGAGGGGCAAACCCAACCGTTGAATAATACAATACAAAAATACGTAGACTTCCCAAAATCCATTCCAGTGAAAGATGAATGAGCAGCTCTTTTATATGATACCCTGGCATGCTGACTAACAGTCAGTCATCCAGCTCATGCTGGGCTCCCATTTCGAGGTTACATTGTGACGCACTAACATAAGTGAAACGCGTGTTCATACAGTACCATATTATCTTATGGCCTATTTGAAGAATTAAAAATTGTTGCAAAAAAAATGTGATGGTGCGCAAGAGTGAGAGTAAAGACAGCAGTACTTCCTTTCAGTAGTTATTATTATAGCCACATGACTAGAGCCTGGTCTCTGTGTGCAGTTCCACGAAAAGGTGTATAAGTGGTAGGCTTTTCTTAGAAAGGAAAATTTACAACAGAGAAATTAAAAAAATAATATCCAATGTAGGCTCGTATCGCCCCTGTGAATGAGCAATACTGGGTAGATTACTTAGAAATTGTCGTCCGTTACTGCATATATTACATGACAGATACATTTTGTGATAGTGACATATTCTATTAGATTACACATTTTAGATAATACTACTTTTTGATTATTTTTGAACTAACTCTTTTATCACATTGATTTGGAAAGGATTATTTTGTACCATATTGATATACAAATACAAAGATAAAGAAGATATATTTACTTATACATTATATATTACGTCAGGGATCCCCAAATTGAGGTTCATGAAGGGGGTACTAATACTTTTAATACATTTAAAATAAAATCTATAGAAGCTTGTTTCTGCCACATAAAAAATAAAGGTAATTATGACATTTTATCTTATTATTCTAACTTTTTTTCTCAGAATTGCATGTTTTTACTATAATTAGAGACTGATTATAATTCAGTTTTATCTGAAGGTGATGAATGTGAATCTGGCATAGTTTTATTACGTTGGTGTACATATCATGGCAGTTCAGAAATTAAATGTCTGGTCAGTGACACTAAAAATGAGCCATATGATTGGGGGCAGTTTTTATGGTTAGAGTGTCAGACTGGTAACCCGAAGGTTGTTGGTTTGAATCTCAATACCAGCAGGAAATGACTGAGGTGCCCTTGAGCAAGGCAAATGGCTGCCCACTGCTCCACGTGTGTGTGTGTGTGTGTGTGTGTGTGCGTATGTATGCTGCTCCTAATGTGTGTGCTCTAACTTGGATGGGTTAAATGCAGAGGACAAATTCCGAGTATCGGTTATCATACTTGGCCTTCATGTCATGCCACTGTCTTGATCAGAGGCCCCAAAAATATTTGTAAAAGGCAAATTTGTAAATATGTTATTGCATTACATGGCAAAATATCAAATTAAGTGGCTTTTATTCAAAATAAATGTAAACAATCTCCTTGTGTTCCATTCAAAGTTGAATTCAAGGGATTCCAACTCGATATCTCTAATTTCTGACCATATAATAAGCATTCCATTGCCTGTTAGCTTTGCAGGTGTCAACAACGTCTCCTAGCAAACAAATTGCGGAAGATAAATGATGCTGCAAAGCTAGCATTTGTTCTGCAGGTGTAGAATTATCAACCGAGATGATAATTTATTGTTTTGCACACACCTGCTGCTGAAAATGCTAAATAGGCTTACTATCACATACAGTTGGAACTTTGAGTGATTCGATGCTTTTTATTCACTTCTTGTTTATCGTTAATCATCTCTCTGGGTGCTGCCATGTTTGCTTGACGTCAAACATCCGCATCATGGAGCTTAGAATTTCCACAGTTGGAGGTCTGACTTTAAGTAGTGTTTATTTACTTTTCAAGTCTGAAGTTGGAAATTCCAGTGTTTCTAGTTGGAACATAATTCTTCTTCTTCTTTCTTCTTCTTCTTAGACTCCAAAATTGGTTTTATCTTCACCAAAGTAGGCAATTAAATAACGAAATGGACTTTTACTGTAAAAACCACATCATTAGATAAATTTCAATTAGATCTGTAATCATTCACATGGGCCATTAGTGCTTTGATCCCAATGACTGCAGCTGCTGTTTGCTGCTTATCTATAATGCAAACACACACACACATGTTGTGTTTTCATGTTTTATGGGGACATTCCATAGGCGTAATGGTTTTTATACTGTACAAACTGTACATTCTGTCCCCCTACACTACCCCTACCCCTAAACCTACCCATCACAGAAAATGTTCTGCTATTTTAGATTTTTAAAAAAGATAATTCTGTATGATTTATAAGCTTGTTTCCTCATGGGGACCAAAAAAATGTCTCCACAAGATCAAAATTTAATAGTATCACTATACCTGAGGGGACATTTTGTCCCCATAACGTAGACACACACACACACACACACACACACACACACATATATATATACATATATACAATATACGAATGTGCAATATGGCCATAGGTAATCACAGAGTGCTGATATACAGCCATATCGCACGGCTACTCGTTTATACAGTAGTTTATACAACAGTTCGACGGCACGAGTATGTAAATAAACAAGAAATAACAACGGATTGTCTTTAAAAACCCTCTTTTGTGATTCAAATCTCAAGTTGACAGTTTAACAGTTGAGCCCAAGCCTCCATTACTAATTCTAAAACGTCACTTTAGAACTAGTAACGAAAGAACGTTGAGTTGCTTCATTGAAACTCATTGTAATATGTAACAGAGTATTATAAGAGAGAAAAGCAGAGTGCACAAGAGAGTACAAAAGCAGTGCTCTAGTTAGTAAAGGATTTAATTTCAATGTAAATATAAAGTTATGAAAATTAATACAGTCATCAAGCCAAGTCTATTAGTTCTGGAACAAGTAATAGATTAATAAGACCAACGATTGCCCATTTGATATACCCAAAACGAATTCTAACTCATGTTTAAACACTACAAAAGAGCCAGCAGCAAGTTCCCGAAGCACTGGCTGAGATGAAGCTGTTCTCTGTGGGTACATGAGCACTGAACGGTCGCTGGCGGCCTGGAGCTCACATCTCCGAAAGTGTCTAAACAAATTTTCAAATAGGCTCTATGTTTTCATATAATTTGCATATCTGGGGTCTAAAAAACTATATTCTCAACTAAAAAAACTCTTCAAACAACATTCCGTTACAAAATAACAGTATAAAATATGGTGGGCTTGCTCGTCCACCATTATACTCGCTGTGAGAATGCTGACAGCAGAGTGATTCAAACCGTGAAACAGTTACCGTTCGATACTGGAAGAATATTGCATGGCTGGAAAGACCTCTCAGCCAATCAGATTCGAGAACCAGAAAGAACTGTTGCATAAATTTATATATATATATATATATATATAATATTAAAGTGTGGCTTCGGTTTTTGGGGCCACTGTGCACTGACACCAAACCAGAACCCTTCCACTAGTATCCTGACAGCAGGCTTCCGAGGAACATGAGCTTAATGATAATGTGTCCATTGAAGCGGTCGGGCTCCCAACAGTACAGTATGACATTTCAGTTATGCAAGACTGGTAAGGTTAAAATAGAGACATCAGAAAGAACGATTGGTTTGGAAATAGCTTCATCCCAATCAGCGCTGTTACGCTTTCTTTTATAACGGAGATGTTGAGATTGCTGAACTTCGAAGGACCTTATTAGGACACATTGGAAACTGTTTCAACATTAATGTGAGAGAAGTGACAATAGGGTTTTTAGTACAGTCTCTTAAACACCAACTCAGGGCCCAATTACTGACAAAAACGAAGCTGACTCACTGACAGCAGGGCATTATGGGCCAGCTAATGCTAGAGCTGTTGACATGAAGCTTGTGGCTGACTCTGAAACCTGATACTCTAATGTGTAGCACTTGCTGAAACCCGCCACATTATGCAGAATCGCTGCTGCTAATGTGCTTCTTTTGACACATGGGATTTTGAAAGCCTAATTTCAACAATAACGTTGGATTGTTGCTGGAGTTTAAAACAAAGCCTATTTTATCATAAACTCTGATGCCTTTGGAATATGCCCAATAGCTTTTCTTATTTGTATCCTGGGTGATATGATAACAGTCAATATATATTGATTATGTATTTGATCTGTAATTGGTTATTTATTTATTTACGTATTTCAGAAAAGCATCATTTCAACCAAGCACTGTTTATTCAAAATGTGCAGTAGATGATCGGTATTGTAAACATTAGCCTGCTAGCATTGAAAGCATACAATCTCACCCTCCTTGCAAATCGCCGTCCAAAGCCACGCCTCCTCCAAAACACATGAACTCGCACACACACACAGCTTCTCTGGGTAAAGCATCACAGGAGACGTTGTAAAACGTAAACAGCTTGTACCTGACTGCTGACTGTGGTGTTGATACTGTTGACATGGAAACGCATAGTTCCAAGTCTGAGGACGTGCACAGCACCGGTTTGAACATCCCAGGTTGCCATCTCTTAATTACAGTAGTTATAGCGAGAACACAGCATAAGCTCATTGTTTTGATACTGCTGCTGTTTGTTTGTGGTGCTCCGTGACTGACGTCTGTCTACATAGCATGAAACACGCTGATGACGTATGATGCCTGTACGAACTGGGACGTCATATTATTTCATTAGGACCGAAAATAATAATTGGATCAACATTTTATGTTCCTATAACTTCCACACACAATATAAATTTATAAAAATACATTTAGACTGTTTAACATAGTGATTGCTGTGAAGATATGAGACTTTCAACCAGTATAACAAAAATGCTTCTGTAGAGAATCACCTATTTCACCTTTAAGCTTCCATGAAATATAAGACAATAAAGAATTATATGTAATAATTTTCATTTACTGCATATGCATCAATAAAGCAATCCAACATACAAAAAAAAAAACTTTTGAAAGAAGTCTCTTCTGCTCAGGTTGCTTTTATTTGATCAAAAATACAATAAAACAGCAATATTGGGAATTATTATACTATTTAAAATAATTGTCTTGTATTTAAATATGTATTTTAAAATTAAATTTTTCCTGCAATGTCAGAGCTGAATTTACTCCAGCATCATCACTCCAGGCTTCAGTGTCACATGACCCTTCAGAATTCATTCTTATATGCTGATTTCTTATTTATTATTATCAATGATGAAAACAGTTGCGCTCTTTAATATTTTTGTGGAAACTGTATGAGAGCAGTATTTTGTCAAGATTCTTTGATGAATATAAAGTTGTAAGAACAGCATTTGTTTGAGATCTTTTGTGACAATGTAAATGTCTTTACTGTCACTTTTGGTCAGTTGCTGTCCATGCTAACACCAAATCTTACTGGCACCAAACTTTTGAGCGATAGTTTATTTTTACTAAAACTTTTAGTTTAGTAAAACTAGAGCCGCACGATTCTGGATAAAATGATAATCACGATTTTTTGGTTTCAAATAGAGATCACAATTCTCCCACGGTTCTGAATATACAACCAAACAAAATAACATGTAATTTACTAGAGGATCTGACAAAATAAAAATTACTGGACTGGTGGAAAATGTTTGAATGAATTATTTAAAAAATGGTTTTAAATGAATTCAATGACAAATACTTGTTTCATTACTGGATGAATCATTACATTTACATTTACATTTAGTCATTTAGCAGACGCTTTTATCCAAAGCAACTTACAAGTGAGGCAATTAGGGGTTAGGTGTCTTGCTCAAGGGCACTTTAGTCATGGTATCGAAGGTGGAGACAGTGTTGTTTATTCACAATCCCCACTTTCAATTCCTGCCAGCATGGGAATCGATCTAGCAACCTTCAGGTTAAGAGCCCGACTCATTTGGCCACGACTGAAATCAGTGTTTCAATGACAAATAGTTTTTTTTTAACAGTCACTTGTAGCGATCTAGATCGCAATCTTTTTATGATTAATCGTGCAGCTCTAAGTAGAACTAAAGCTACTTCTGTGAGCATTTTTGCATGCAAACAATGAATTGACTCGTGGAAACTCTTCAAAATTTACTCACTCTAATGTTGTTATCACTGAAGTTTAGATCAAGAGACGATATGAAAACATCTCAAAGTCACGGATCTTAAAGTTAATGGAGCACTCAAAGGAATAGAGCAATAAAATAATCACAGAATTCATCATTTTGTTTAATTTTATACTAAGATACAAGCAAGATTGTAGGTTTCCCAAAGATAAACCAATTTGATTCTGTAATTTTATACTTTTTGTCATCTTAAATCTGCAATTCTGAAAGTGTACAAACGTAATTCACAATGGCATCGCTGTTACATCAGTCACTGGAACAACAGCTCCATTAATCCTCATCACAGTGACTGTCACATTTACACACACTCTCTCTCTCCTTAATCAAAGAGATAATTAGGAGATAATTATTGGGTTGGAAATTCAGGCAAGGAAAAGAAAAAAGACAAAACAGTTTTACTTCCTCCATCAGAGGCCAGATTGAGGCACAATCTGTCTGGGAGGCAGACTCCACCCGTCAGGGGAATTGGGAAGGTGTGGAGGTATATGTGTTCACCTCCACTCGAGAGAGAAAACAACTCGTCTCACATCACAAAAGGACGACAAAAAGAGTATTATAATTGTACTGTAAGCGACTAAAAAAAAAAAATAATGATAAATAATGTCATTTCAGCTAGTTTCAGCTAACGGACTGGTCACTTTACAAGTCAATAGCTCCTGTGTAAGGATGGTTCTCTATTAGAAAAAGCAAGTTGATTAAAATCTGGCTACACAAAACTAAGTTCATGGTATGCGAGATAAGTAGCGACAGTGAGATAAAATTGTGAGTAGTAGTGGAGGAGGATTCATAAACGCAGTCTATTGAATCATAATTTAGTCCATTAGAGCACAATCTACTATATTAAATCATAATTTAGTCCATTTGAAGAAGGAGTAGCTCCCGTTAGATTGTTGTTATCGCTAATGGAGAGCGTGAGCCTTGAATTTTAATTCAGACTTTCTTGTTCTTCAAATCCACACGCTCTCTCGTATCAGACGACATTTCCGTTTTTCGTTATTCTCATGCTGAATGCAACAGCTCGGCCCTTTTGTCTGGTCAGTTGCCCTTCATGCTGGAGAAGGACATTAAAAATGAGATTTGGAGGCCCCTTTATCACTGCTGGACGGCACGCCGGAGGCACGGCGGGCGAGGAGGGCCGGTGAAATATAGCGCATCTATCTGCTGAGGAGACTCTAACCACGCTTTTATATGGGTATTGATTCACTGGCCCTTCTCTTTATGAAAAAGACACTTTTTCGTTATCTGTTTCAGCGAGTTATTAAAGAGGAAATTGAGTTATAATTCTGATGGATTTTTGCAGCATGTTTGGGCCCATTTTGCACTTTTCCTTTTTCTCTCTGTTCCACCTCGTCCATGTCCTTTATCACAGTTATTCTGCATGTGTCATGTGGTTAAGTAATGTAAGCTTCATTAATGGACGATTTTGGGCGTCTCAATTCACATAGTTGTAATGCGTAATTTACAGTGATGGATGAAGTTCACAAATACTTGAAGAAATGTACACATACCCTAATGAAATATTACTCCAATAAAAGTATAAGCACTCATCCTTTTTAATTTTACTTAAGTAAAAGTACAAAAGTAAATCAGCATTTTAAGAAGAATTATATGCAGATGTGACGAGCAGGGCGGGCGAGAGCCGTGAGGGAATGGCGTGAGGCCGGTAGCGCGAGTGATAATGAGCGTCAGCTGCGCACTGCACCGGTCTCGTATCTCTCACGGAGGAGCTCCGGAAGCATAAAAGAGGAGCGACGACAGTGAAGGACGAGATAGGACCAGGCCTGGACTTTATGTTGTGTTTTATTTTGTTTGTTTGTCAGTTCCTCACGGCGACTGCCGCCCTTTTACTTTTGTTTTATTGTTTGTTTATTTATTTGATTAATATTATGTTGAACGTTCGCCGGTTCCCGCCTCCTTCTTCCCATATTTACGAACTGTGTTACAGCAGACATACTAGTTTTATATCATTTGAGACCAGTGATGAAGATGCATGGCCATAAACTTGCGTTATTTTAACATTATTTATAGTTTTTACCTAACCTATACTCAATACAGATGGTAATACACAAATGTGGACATGTCCACATTCAAGCATATCATACAATGGGCTTAAACCACTCACCATTTTTACATAAGATTTTATTCACAAATATCTGACAATCATGAATTAAATATAATTTTCATTTACAATAATCAATACAGAGATAATGCATTTTCCATCAGTCTCTCACAGACTCAAGCACTGAGGATCTCGGACAATACATTGTATGCTTTTTCAGGGTTATTAGAGTGGTTCATTTCAATGATTGAGCACTTATCAAAACACCTTTAAAGCAAACCAAACTCACTCTGTGATTACATGATGTTGTAACACCCAGTAATAATGATGATAATGCAGTGTAGATGACCTCAAGCTGTTTGAGGTAAGGTTGCATGTAGGTTTTATTATGGCGCATAACGCTATGTAAAAAATAGGTGTTTATGGCTTCATTGATTGATTTTGTGCATCATTGCATTCTGAAATGCGTTAGACTGCGGTTCATAATACACAATGCAGTTAAAGTACATGTTAGATTCTCAGTGTCACCACAGGGGGCGCTATATTGATTATATTGGTGAGTTTTGGTAATCGTCAATTTTCTCTTTCAGTTCAAATATTGTACTTTTAGGTTGTTTGAAGAGAATTCTGCTGAGCAATTTAGTCAAAGTTGACATATTTATCAAACTTATTTTTAAATTAAAAGCGGGCCATCTGTGGCTTCCATGTGCGAAACTTCAGGTGTTTCCAGTTATTTTAGCTTTACAAAAACAGTCAGTTATGCTGCACGATACTGCAAATTGGTATGTTATCATATTTTAATTTATTTTTGGAATGTGTTTTTAGCACAAATATTTTTACCATGGTATTCTTCTAGTTATTTACTTTTTCATTGGTTATTTTAGTAGCATTAAAAACAAATGTTTATTCAATCTGGGCATGAATTATATACAGAAAGCAAGCAAAGAATGTCCCCTATCACTGAGAGGTCAGTTATTTCAGTCTTCCGTGAGTTATGCACTCTACAAAAACTCCAGTTACAATTACTAAAGCTGTCAACACTGCAAAATTAATCTTTTGCATCGTATCTGCACTTTGTTGTTTATGATAAGAGAATTGGCAAGAGAGCAGAATTCAGTCAGTGAGTGTGTACACTGAACAAAATTGGTGTTTCCAGCAGTGGCTAATCGAAATGCCTCTGACTGGCCATTGCTTAAAGGCTACAATGAGAAAAGGAAAAACTAAGCAAACCATTTATGCAATGATCCGAAGGGTCACCAAAATGGTGGCAGGAGCTTGAAACCTCCAAGAAGCAGAATAAGTCTGCCTCTGAAGAAGAAAAGCCAGGAATAGCCAACTTACGAGAGATCTTGAGGAAAACACTTATGACCCTCCGAAGAGCAGAGTGGCACGAGTAGGGAAAGAGAGAGAGAGAGAGAGCCAAGCAGCATGTTGTATTTATCAAAAACTCTTTTGGTTTTACCTAACATCTACTTGGATACAAACATAGTGACACCCTCATGTGACCAACGGAGGAGGTAGATTGTTTTCTCCATGAAACCCTGAGTGATCCAATGAGGGCGCAAGAGCTTGAACTCAATAAAGCTCTCATTAGTCCAGTTCCCCCTACAACAGAGTTTGATCTAAGAGAGCTAAGTTTGAAGGAGGTTGAAGAGGTCATCAAGGCATGCACAGCCTCTGCTCCAGACCCAAGTAGTGTACCATATATCATTTATAAGCATTGGCCTGAGCTTCGCCGACACCTGTGAAAGATCTTGAGGATAATTTGGCGTAGGGGGAGAGTAGTGGACCAGTTCCAGAGTGTCTGGAGGATACCCGAGTAGTTACACAGTTCATCAGAGAAGCTCATGAAAACAGATGCGACCTAGTTGTTCTGTGGTTGGACCTGACAAATGCTTATGGGTCTATACCACATAAGCTGGTTGAGTTGGTGATACTGCTCCACCATGTTCCCGTTAAGATCAAGATAAGATCTTAGCAAGGCAGACAATTCAGGCTTGCCTGGCAGACTCAAAGCTTGGCTCTACCAGAGGTACATTCTACCATGAGTCCTGTGGCTTTTGCTGGTCTATGCAGGACCGTTGTCAACAGTTGAATCTCTAGAAAGGAAGATCAGTTGATTTCTGTGTAGGTTGGGTTTTCCACAGAGCTTGAGTAGTGGAACGCTATATGGAACCCGTATTGCCCTGCAGCTCCCATTCACTGCTCTCACTGAAAAGTTCATGGTGGCATGAACAAAAGAAGCCCTACAGTACAAAGATTTAAGGGACCCTAAGGTATGATTAGCCAGTATAGAGGTGAGGACAGTGGAAGTTGGTGGAGTCCCACCTAAAGTGGAAAGCATTAGTGGGAAATGTGGCAGACCAAGATTGGAATATTTCCCAAAATTCCAAGTTGGCAAGGCTCAGGACAAAGATACCACCACCACACATCACCACCTGATCCAGCAGGAAGTCTGAGCAGGTGTGAAAGAGGAGCGAGATATTAGGGTGGTGGGGCTAAGGCAACAAAGAGCATGGACAAAATGGGAAGTCATATCTCAGTGCAAGATCACCTGGAAAAACATCATGCAAGCAGACTTACTGTCATGCCAAGTTCCTTGTCCAAGTTGTGTATGACACACTACAAGCAAACTTCCTTGTCTGGGGCAACAGTGAAACACCCTCCTACTCCCTGTGTCCCAGGCTCATTCTTCTCAGTAGCTGCCCAAAGGCCTTGAAGGGGAAGGCCATTATTGCTGGTGCCATGACCAGGTGCTCAGGGCAGTTGGTGATAGTATAGCTAAGGCCAAAAATACCAGCAAAACACCACCATGCTCCCATAAAGTTTTGGAGAGACACACAAGTACCTGCTAAAACAAAGTCTGGCTTCCTCTACAAAGTCTCTGACTGGCTGTTGAAAGTTGACCTGGGCAACCAGTTGAAGTTCCCACTGCACATTACAATATTATCACTCCGGCCAGACATGATCATTAGCTCTGAGGCCACAAAACAGCTGATCATCCCTGGAAAGTGCAGATGGAACAGACAAATGAGAGGAAACATACAAAGTATCGGGATCTGGTAGAGACTTGCCGGGGCAAAGGCTGGAAGACATACATAGAGACATACAGTCTATAGAGGTGGGCTGTAGTGGCTTCGCAGGGCAATCACTAAAGTCTTTAGCTGGCAAGGGGTCTCACAGGTGGTAAAGAGAACAGCCATCAAATCCATATTTGAAGCTGCAGAAAAAGAAACTAGGTAGCTTTTAAAGCCCCAAAACACTCGTTGACCACAGGGAACATCACTGATGATGTGTCCCAGTGCATCAAGACAATGTATCTTACATACATACATATATAGTTTAACTCTGCAGGTGTCTTCCCATTTTGGCCCAATCCACCATTTATTTCCAACCCTACTCTATTGCCCCCTTCAGCATGGAGGTTGGTTACTGCAAAAGTGCAGGTATGCACTTAATATGTTATATGCGTAAATAAAGTTTCTGGCCTTATATTACCACTTATGATCTCAGGCCTTTTTCTAGAGTTTTCATAAGACACATTTCTTGTTATAGTTCTGGATAGTATCATGATGACCAAAGTTTAACTCCCCTACAAAGGTATCAGGGATAGAGAGTGTACCATGTCAGTGAGCGGTAAAGTCTACCAAGGCTTTGTGTTTGGGCTGATGAGCTGGGCGTTTTCTGCACAGGAAGCGGCCGTGAAAGTAATGCTTGGTAAAGGGTTTTGCCATCAGGAGAGGAGATAAGGTGTTCTCTCACTTTCTGTATTTCTCTCCCTCTCCGGCTGCAGCGCTTTTAAGTGGTTCAGCCTTTGAAGTGGAGGCAATTGGTTCTTGCTGTATGTATCGCCATGGAAACGATTTGACTCTGCCATCCACAAAGAGCCCCCTGTAATATGAGAGCATCTTTGGAAGCCAGTTGGGGTCCGTCCTGTAACTGTGAGAGGTGTGGAAGTCTGCTTTTAGGGCTGAACAATATTGAAAAAAGCTGACATTGTGATTTTGCTTGTCTGCAATATTGCGATACAGTAACCATCACCAATTAACTTGAATAGCTATATTTGGAAATAATTAATCATTCTAGAAAGATTGGGCAATTTTGTTGGGGGGTGTATTTATAGAAAATAAAAAAAGGCTTTTTTTTAAAGTGTGAAGTCTTTTTGGGTTAAATTATTGGGGAAAAACTTTGGGTCTTCATGTATGGGGTTACTTTTTACAAGAACCAACTCAAACCAAACAAGGCCACATTCACACTATTATTGACTAATTCAGAATGAAAATAATAATGCATTTTAAATATTAAATATAACAAAATAAGACATATATTGTAATAATACTATTGTACTGTAAAATAAAAGAATGAATAAATAAAAATTAATTAAACCATCAAGTTTTTATTTTGATTGGTTGTTATCAAATAACATATATACACTTAATTAAATCTTAGTCTGGATGATGTGACACTGAGCCCTAGTGCGATATTGGTTTATTTCGATATATATCATGCAGCTCAATGTGTTTTGTGGAAGGATGAAAGTCATCCGTGCATTTCTTGCTGTCAGTTTCTTTGTCGTAGACATGTCCCTCTGATATCTGTGGATGTTTTCTAACAAACTCAAATCAACTCATAATGCCAGATTCCCTTTCAAACGTGCCTCCGACATTTCTTTCTCTTTATCTCTAGCGTTCAAAAGTCTACAAGTACATTTTCCTCTCAGGCAGGCACGTGTGTGCACCGCCGAAGTGCTCACATTTGTTCTGCACCTATTTCCTCCAGAAATAATCTCATTTTGAAGCTGGCTGGTGTTTGGCAGTTTCCACGCTCTCATCCCAGGAGCCTCTCGCTCTTCGCTGTCTTTCAGCAGCAGAAGGATTTGATTTGATAAAACCACCGCAGAAACATCCTCCGTGCTCGTTTGTTTACCTCCACTGACTCGGTTGCTACTTCAAAGCACTCCGGTGTAGACAACATTGGGAACTGGGGAACTAGTGCGAATGTGTGTGATCTCGTCCTGTCAGTGGTTCTGTTCGCCGATGTTTGTGTGTGTTAGAGATTAACTGATGGCCATGGACAAGCTTTCTGGAGCTTTGCTGGTGTTAGTTTGAGTCAGGAGGGAGATGTGGGTGTAATTGAGGTCATTTGTCAAAGTCTTGACCTTGTCTAGACTGGCCGCTGTCTGTTGAAAAAAAAACCCATAATGTTATTTTTTATATAGAGAAAAGATGGAATTGATGTTTACCAGGCCAAAGGCCCATGTATGAGGTTTTTATATGAAACCTTCACATAAAGTTCTCATAATGCAACTTTCAGAACATAAAAACCCCCTTCTGAATTTTAATTGTTGATGTCAAGTTAGACACTTTCCATAAAGGCTCTGATATACTCACGGTGAATTATTTTTCATTCTTTGCTTAGGGCTAAAAGACGTTAAGAATACTTTTTCGGCGGTATACAGGTGCTGGTCATATAATTAGAATATCATCAAAAAGTTGATTTATTTCACTAATTCCATTCAAAAAGTGAAACTTGTATATTATATTCATTCATTACACACAGACTGATTTATTTCAAATGTTTATTTCTTTTCATTTTGATGATTATAACTGACAACTAAGGAAAATCCCAAATTTAGTATCTCAGAAAATTAGAATATTACTTAAGATCAATACAAAGAAAGGATTTTTAGAAATCTTGGCCAACTGAAAAGTATGAACATGAAAAGTGTGAGCATATACAGCACTCAATACTTAGTTGGGGCTCCTTTTGCCTGAATTACTGCAGCAATGCGCCGTGGTGTGGAGTCGATCAGTCTGTGGCACTGCTCAGGTGTTAGGAGAGCCCAGAATTCTAATGATCAAAATGCTCTCATTATGTGCAGAAAACAAAGTTAACTAATTTAAAAGTTTTAATGGTCTTTCCTTGCCATTTACAAATAATTTTCTCAATTATAACATAGTTTACTATGAAATGCTCTTAAATTGCTGATTAATAGGCCTAATTCTAAATGTAGATTTAAAAAAAAAAAGTCTCGTCACAAACATGCTTTGAACAGTCAAAGTCGTATGACAGATAAAAATAACTATATTTGCATTTTAGTGAAAGTTTTTTTTTCTGCTCACCGTATTTCTGCTACTGTTGTTAAAATAACCGTGTCATCTGCAGCTTCTTTATATCTTTGGAGCGTAAATGTCTTCAATGAAGTATGTTTTGTTCTAGATGAAAATATTAGAGCTTATAGCGCACAATGATCATAAACGTCCCTGAGCGCTTGTGGTGTGAACCGCTCCATTGTTTTGACGCTCCGCTCACTTTCAACTGTAAAAACAGTGAAATGGTGCTACTGTTGTCATTTTTTTTTTTTTTTCACGGTCTGCCATTTGAGGATGCCTGCTCTAGAATCTTAATATATGAGTATGTTGATTTCGGTCTATCACTTTTATATATATATATTACACTCACCTAAAGGATTATTAGGAACACCTGTTCAATTTTTCATTAATGCAATTATCTAATCAACCAATCACATGGCAGTTGCTTCAATGCATTTAGGGGTGTGGTCCTGGTCAAGACAATCTCCTGAACTCCAAACTGAATGTCAGAATGGGAAAGAAAGTGGCATGGTTGTTGGTGCCAGACGGGCCGGTCTGAGTATTTCACAATCTGCTCAGTTACTGGGAATTTCACGCACAACCATTTCTAGGGTTTACAAAGAATGGTGTGAAAAGGGAAAAACATCCAGTATGCGGCAGTCCTGTTTCCTGCCGAAAATGCCTTGTTGATGCTAGAGGTCAGAGGAGAATGGGCCGACTGATTCAAGCTGATAGAAGAGCAACTTTGACTGAAATAACCACTCGTTACAACCGAGGTCTGCAGCAAAGCATGTGTGAAGCCACAACACGCACAACCTTGAGGCGGATGGGCTACAACAGCAGAAGACCCCACCGGGTACCACTCATCTCCACTACAAATAGGAAAAAGAGGCTACAATTTGCACGAGTTCACCAAAATTGGACAGTTGAAGACTGGAAAAATGTTGCCTGGTCTGATGAGTCTCGATTTCTGTTGAGACATTCAGATGGTAGAGTCAGAATTTGGCGTAAACAGAATGAGAACATGGATCCATCATGCCTTGTTACCACTGTGCAGGCTGGTGGTGGTGGTGTAATGGTGTGGGGACATCGTTTAAATGCCATGGCCTACCTGAGCATTGTTTCTGACTATGTCCATCCCTTTATGACCACCATGTACCCATCCTCTGATGGCTACTTCCAGCAGGATAATGCACCATGTCACAAAGCTTGAATCATTTCAAATTGGTTTCTTGAACATGACAATGAGTTCACTGTACTAAAATAGCCCCCACAATCACCAGATCTCAACCCAATAGAGCATTTTTGGGATGTGGTGGAACGGGAGCTTTGTGCCCTGGATGTGCATCCCACAAATCTCCATCAACTGCAAGATGCTATCCTATCGATGCTATCCTATCAATGTGGGCCAACATTTCTAAAGAATGCTTTCAGCACCTTGTTGAATCAATGCCACGTAGAATTAAGGCAGTTCTGAAGGCGAAAGGGGGTCAAACACAGTATTAGTATGGTGTTCCTAATAATCCTTTAGTGAGTGTATATGAATGATTCCTACTATGCAGTACATTTCATCTCCTCATCAAATGTGCTGGATAAAATAGAAAATACATATTACCAAACAAAAGTTTGGGGGATGCATGTTACTGAAAGTCTTTTGTAGAAACATCCCCTTAAATCACACTCAAGTATATTCCTTTTTAAAAAGTTACGGAGTTCAGACGGTTCAGCAGAACATGAATGAGCCACGTCTTATCTGTGGGAACTGGTTAATCTTGTCTCTTTGTTTCTTCTCATGCAGTCTGATTTACACGAGTCATCTCTGCCTGAATGCGTATTAACGGGTCTATTGGGTCATTACTGATCCGCTGTAGCGTCTCTCTCTTCCTGTAATCTCATGCTTTCTCTTTATCTCTCTCATATTCCCTTTTCATAATTCTGTCTTTTAAAGCCACCAGCAGAGCTGTGCCGTACTGCAGCTGTGTCATCAGGTTTAACTGAGTGTGAGCATGAGACTCAACTGACTTCAGGTGCCAAAACCTTCCTCTTAAAGTTCTCTGTGGTGTCTTTCTTTGCTATCACAAAAGAACAGCATGCAGGGCAGCTTCCGAGTGACCAGATACACATCTGGTTTGGTTATCGACAGGTAAACACCTGTCGTGCTAATCACACGTCTTACGCATAAAAAGTGCTCCTTAAAGAGTCATTTGAAGGGTAAAATCACCTCAGAGACGCGTTATATCTATCATTGATTCAGTCACACCTTCAGACTCAGTTTGAAAGAGAAACAAGGCTTGGAATAATTAAAACCCATATACACTATTGTTCAAAAGATTGGGTTTCTGTGATGTTTTTGAAGAAAGTCTCATAACAGTAAAACCGTAATATTGTGAATTATTAACATTTAAAATAACTGTTCTATTTGAATATATTTTAAAATATAATTTAATTCTGTGATCAAAGCTGAATTTTCAGCATCTTTACGCCGGTCTTCAGTGTCACATGATCCTTCAGAAATGCTGCTCAAGAAACTGATTATCATCAATGTTGAAAACAGTTGTGCTGCTTAATATTCATTTGGAACCTCTGATACTTTTTTTCAGGATTGTTTGATAGTTTTTTATTTGAAATAGAAATGATTTATAACATTATACATATATTTAATATCACACCTGGTCTCATGGGGAAGACTGCTGACTTGATAGTTGTCCAAAAGACGACCATTGACAGCTTGCACACAGAGGGCAAGACACAAAAGGTCATTGCAAAAGAGGCTGGCTGTTCACAGAGCTCTGTGTCCAAGCACATTAATAGAGAGGCGAAGGGAAGTAAAAGATGTGGTAGAAAAAAGTGTACAAGCAATAGAGATAACCGAACTCTGGAGAGGATTGTGAAACAAAACCCATTCAAAAATGTGGGGGAGATTCACAAAGAGTGGACTGCAGCTGGAGTCAGTGCTTCAAGAGCCACTACGCACAGACGTATGCAAGACATGGGTTTCAGCTGTCGCATTCCTAGTGTCGAGCCACTCTTGAACAACAGACAGCGTCAGAAGCGTCTCACCTGGGCTAAAGACAAAAAGGACTGGACTACTGCTGAGTGGTCCAAAGTTATGTTCTCTGATGAAAGTAAATTTTGTATATCCTTTGGAAATCAGAGTCCCAGAGTCTGGAGGAAGAGAGGAGAGGCACACAATCCACGTTGCTTGAGGTCCAGTGTAAAGTTTCCACAGTCAGTGATGGTTTGGAGTGCCATTATTTCACTAATGGAATTAGTGAAATAAATCAACTTTTTGATAATATTCTAATTATAAGACCAACATCTGTGTGTGTGTATGTATACACACACACACACACATATATATATATATATATATATATATATATATATATATATATATATATATATATATATATGTATAATGTGTGTGGTCTTTTTGGATAGATTTGATTATTTTACCCTTGTCCCAGACCCACTTAAAATAGGAAACTTTATCATAAAAATCTGAATTATTACTTTGAAAGGTATGATAATTTAACTTAAGAAATTAAAAGAAAAGAAACTGTATATTAGCGGCAGTGTGTACATAGACTCCATGTTTTCAAATGAGCAAATGGACATCAATAAGCAGCGACTGCACAGAGATTTGGTTGGAGAACAAGAGAAGGCGGCTGACATGTGTGACATTTCTTATGCATGCTCTTTATTGGAAATGTCATGGGTTCACGGGGCAATGGGGGAGGGGTGTCAGGGGTATTGATTATCTACATAATTAAGCATTCTTTAAGTACTTGGCTTTTGATTGGGCTTTCAAATGCTAATTCTGGCCGCTTGTCTCAGAACGCGGAACAATCAGAGCTTGATTTGTTGGGATAAGGTGATGTTAATGGAGTATGCCAGAGTTGCAAGGGTGACCTCTTACATTTTAGCCAGTTTCCAAAAATGAGAGAGAGAAAGGAGGGTAACGCAACAAAGGCCTGTCAGATGTGAGATGTCAGACACAGACCCCGCTACATCAATGACCTTGGCCCCTGCACCAGGCTATCAAAGGTTATGAGGCTGCAGGCCAGAGATGATAGAGACTAGTTTATGAGCCTTTGTCAGGGGTCCCAGCTTTCTTTCCTGAGTGTAAAATCTGCAGCCAAGAGCTCAATTGGCCACATTTTGATAGGTGAAGAGAAGTCGTGCAAAAACCTGCGGGCTTACTTTGGTGATATTAAAATATGTTTTCTATTCACTGGCTGTAAAGGATGTATTCCTAGTATAATTTAGTATACAATTTGTATAATTTAGTGCACTTTAATTTGACAGAATAAAAAGAATTTGATATAATGTATTCTCTTATCTTAAAGTGTAATTAATGTAAAACACTAAAGAAAAAATCTATAAATATAAATTTATTAATTATAAATTAAATTATAAATTATTTAATTTATAAATTAAATTATAAATTTAATTAAAGGGGATCTATTATGCAAAATAACTTTTACATGGTATTTGAACATAAATGTGTGTTGGCAGTGTGTGTACACAACCACTCTATAATGATAAAAATCCACCCAATCCTTTTTTTAATCCCCATTAATCATAAGCAGTGTCTCAGAGCAAGCCGTTCGCAGATTCTGTTCAAAGTGACGTCAGTTTGTACAGGCCCTGCCCACGATTGCTGACGGACACTGCCATATTAGCATAAACCCCGCCCTGAGTGAGCTGTACACAGTCCGCCATTTTAATCCAGGCCGCAGCAGCCGTAACAATAAGAAAGTCTCGTAAGCAACTTGTTTTGTTTTTATGTCGTCATGTTTTTTTGTTTTGTTGTTGAGTGTAATCAGAGCCACTGCTGCAGTGGATTCGTTTTGTTTTTGAAGGGAATGCGCCTCCATATACCTAAATTTGTTTATGTCTGCGTGAATCATTTCACAGCAGACTGCTTTGTACAAAGGGTCGATACAAGACACAGGTTTTGCTAAAAAGTTGTTACTCAAGGATGGATCAGTACAAACAGTTTGTGATCCAGCTTAGTCTCCGGAGCGGTACTGGTCACGGCAGTAATGAAAGGGAGAATATGCACTTTATTACAGTTCATTGGAGTTGTTTTACGGATATAAAGTTTATCAGTTTATTTAGCACTCTTCCCCTCTCTTCTCACTCTCCAAAATAAATAAACAAACAACAAAACTAAAGTAAAAGGACAAACATAATAAAACAAACATAACATACTAAAATACTACATAAAATCCAGGCCTGGTCCTCTCTCGTCCTTCACTGTCGTCGCTCCTCTTTTATGCTTGCGGAGCTCCTCCGTGAGAGATACGAGACCGGTGCAGTGCACAGCTGACGCGCATTATCAATCACGTCACCGGTCTCGCGCCGTTCCCTCACGGCTCTCGCCCGCCCTGCTCGTCACAGTCTGCATATATCTGCAATAAAAGTTTCTCTATTAAAGACCATACACATTGCCACACGGAGGTTGAATAAGGACAATCAACAACCATAATCGCAAACAATACAGTTGAGATCCATGACAGAACACAGACTTGCTGAATGACACTGTAGGAATCGCTTTCTGCTTCTTTCCAAAGCGCTTGCGCTCCCTTGGTGTCTGTCATTGCTATGAGACCATGAACCGTGCTCTCCAGGATGATGAGGAAGTTTCAGCAAAGGATAAATTGATTTTTAGCCCTTGCATTAGCTTTACTGCTAGATATACAGCCAGTAAAATAAGTATTGAATATGTTGACACTTTTTTAATTATACAAAGTTCCAATGCAGCAATTCACATTAAATTTTGACCAGACGTTGGTATTAGCTCAAGATATCAGTAAAAATAAGGAAATCATAATACTACAATCCATAAAAAAGCTATGTGTAATAAAATGAAATGACATGGGGGAAAAAGTATTGAACACACTAACTGAAATTGTATTTAATAGTTTGTGGAAAAGTTTTTTTTGCAATGACGGGTTCAAGGCGCATCCTGTATGACCAAACTTTAAATCTTTGGGGGTCTGTCTTGTGAATTTTGATCTTCAGTTCCTTCCACAGATGCTCCGTTGGGTTTAGGTCAGGTTATTTACTGAAACATTCACAAAACTTTATTTTATTCTTCTGGAACCAATTCAAGCTCTCCTTTGCAGTGGTTTTTGGATTGTTGTCCTGGTGGAAAGTCCACCAAAGTCTCATCTTCATCATCCTGGTGGATGGCAACAAATTCATCTCAGAAATTCCCAGTACATGGCTCCATTCATCTTCCCTTCAATAATATTGATTCTGCCAGTACCATTAGAAGAGACACCGCCCCAATCCATGATGCTTCCACCTTGAAAACATCACTGTTGGTGTAGTATTTTTAGGGTCATGTTCAAAGCCATTTCTTCTCCAAACATGGCATGTGGTACCAAAAGTTCGATCTCCCATTGGTTGAGACCTTTCCAAATGTTGTGTAGAAAACTTCAAATGAGCTTCAACATGCCTTTTCTTCAATAATGGAGCTTTCTGTGGTGAGCGTACATGGAGGCTGTGGCGGTGGAGTGCATTTCCTACCGTTTTCTCTGTGACAACTGTACCTGCTGCCTCCGAGAACTCTTTCCGAGTGGTCCTGGGTTCTTGGGCTACTCTTCTGACTAACCTTCTGACTCCCTGAGCAGAAATCTTGTGAGGAGAACCTTTGCATGGCCAGTTGATGGTGGAATGATGTTCCTTTCTGTTGTTGAAAATGGACCCAATGGTGCTAACAGGAAAATTTAGGAGTTGGAAAATCCTTCTGTAACTAGTACCGTTGTTATGTATAGCAAAAATCTTGGAGTGAAAGTCTTGGGAGAGCTCTTTGAGATGTCCAATACTTGCATTCAGAGGTGGGTAAGCCTTTTTCTCACCTAACAACATGCACTAACCCGATTGATTCTAGTTTGCACAGGTTGGAGGCAGAACTACTTCATGAAATCTGTTGTTTTCTTGACTTGCCTTGCCTTAGTGTACAGCTTTTTCTCAATGTGTTCAATACTTTTTCCCTGTGTCATTTCACTTTATTACACATAACTTTTTTTATGGATTGCAGTATTATGATTTCTTCATTTTTACTGATTTCTTGAGCTAATACCAACGTCTGGTCAAAATTTTATGTGAATGGCTGCATTGGAACTTTGTATAACAAAAAAAAATGTTAATATATTCAATACTTATTTTACCCTGAACAGCTATGATCAGCTGTTTGGCTGAGCTTTCGATGTTTTGTTACGGACAGGCCGAAGCTGATCGGTTGGTTCTTGTCACGTGACCTGTGGTGCGCTTGCGGCATTCTGAAAAGTTGAGAATTTTTCATCTCTCTGAAAACACACCTCATGCGCGTCATTTCTATTGTGAGCGTACCTTCCGTGAAATAATGAATTTGAGTGTGCAAAAGACGCAATATGTGATGGACCCTAAAGCAGAAAGCCGGGCACGTATCCGTTAAACAGAAAAGCTCTGATTGGGGGATTTGAGCTCTTGATATTTGGCAACCGCAAACATTAACGCTCGCCTAATAGAGTCTTGTGCAACAGTCTGAAATGTTTTGCCACCTCTTTTTTCATCAAAAATAAAAAAAAGGTTTTGGTAAAGTTTTCGTTCATTTAACAAAATATTTTTGTCAACAATAGTATATATTGATATAGTCACAGTTATCGTTCAATGGCTTTTTTATCGTCTTGTCATTGCCCTGTCTTAGTCAGGGGAAAAAACCTCGTTGGCAAACGTTTTTTGTCATAGATTTTGTTAATGAAATTAACACTACAGCCTACATCAGCACCTGTTTGCTGACATATCTCAGAAACACTTCTTACGGGTCTGTAAAACTCAGCTCTTTCCATTATTTGCTGCTCTACGATCAAAACAAATAGAACAAAGAAAGTTTACATCTAAGGTAATGTTATTTTATGACTGATGTCCCCAAGGCAAGCCAAGAAAATCTTCTTACAGTAGGAACAATAGATCGGATTTAAGATCAAATCACACAGCGAATAATGCAACCCAGAATTTGTCTGCGTCTCTCTTCATCCCTGAAATGAAAATGTCTGTGTGCCTCTGGTCATTTCTGCTCAGCTGTAGCCCATTTAGCTCACAGACAGACTCAAGGGTCATGACTAAGTCTTATTGAGGGTGATATAAGAGGTGGATCACTGCTGATCCAGACTCGTTCAGGGTCTTCAGTCCTGTCTCACATGTGGCAATTTGTGACGTCAGCATTACCTCTGCTCGTTCTTTATGGTCGAGACAGACTCGCATAATGATACTGGTGAATTCACTCTTTATTTGACATCATTTACTCACCTTTCACCTTGTTCCAATCCCTTAATACTTTCTTTTTGCTTGGCACAAAAGGAGACCTCTTGAAGAATGTCCATTCTGATCTTTGACATACAATGAAAGCATACGATGATCAGGAGGTATCAAGCTCAAACAAAACACCATAAAAAGCTTTGTGTGGTAAACTTGTCCCATTCGTCATTTAATTTTTAAGGAATGTATAAAAAGCATGCGATATCATTTGTATTGTTATTTTAAACTGTCATTAATGTAAAATACAACATAATACTTTTTATATATTGTTGGGAACTCTTTATAATCCCATTACTTAAAGGGTTAATTCACCCAAAAATGTAAATCCTGTCATTAATTCCTCTCCCTCATGTCGTTCTACACCCGTAAGACCTTCGTTCATCTTCAGGACACAAATGAAGATATTTTTGATGAAATCTGATGGTTCAGTGAGTCTCTATTGACAGCAAGATAATGAACACTTTCAGATGAACAGAAAGATACTAAAACATATTTAAAACAGGTCATGTGACTACAGTGGTTCAACATTAATATTATAATAATATAATAATATTAACAGATACAACATTAATACATGCTTTAGAAGTATTTTTCATTGTTAGTTAACTATAGCAAAAGGAACCTTATTATAAAGTGTTACCAAAATAATTTTATTAATGGAATTATTAAATAGTAAATCCATTAATTATTATCTAAACAATCATCACAATTACAACAATATTCCCCGATCGCTCATGCCAATGTATAGAAATCGAACGAATATTCATGTAAAAAGTAGCCAGGTAATGCCATAAAGATAGTATTAAATAATACTGTAAATAATTTCTAATGTTGATCTGATATTAAACTATTATTCGCTTTGTGTGGTAAACAGGCTAAAATGTGTATATCAATATGAAATGCCATTCAAAACCCAAGGACCGAATCCACCATGAAAAGATTGGATTGTAAAAAGTGGCCATTACATACCAGAATGTTATTAAATAAATAGTTCACTCAAAAGTGAAAATTCTGTGCCATTTATTCATCCTTGTGTCTTTTCAAAACTGATTACTTTCTTCTGTGGAACATAACAGACATTATGTTGAGAATCAGTGTTTTTTATTGTTGTTTTGTCCATTCAAAAGTCGATGGGCTCCAGTGTTGTTTGGCTCCCAACATTCTTCAAAATATCTTCTTTGGTTTTTCACAGCAGAAAAAAGTCATTTAGAGTTTGGAATGGCATGAAGGCGAGTAAATGATAAAAGAATTTATTCTGGGTTGGACTATTTCTTAAAGTATCCCATAGCAAGTTTTTGATTTTATTCAATATTACCAATACAAAGGATCAATCGTGCGAAATAAAATCAGAAATGGCCATTAAACAAGAAAAAGAGTCAGTATAGATTTCATGTTGACTTTAAAGGCACAATATGTATTTATTTCGCCGCTAGGGGGCGCTAAACTCTTCAAAACAATAACAAAGGCGTAGTTTGATGACGCAGTGAATGAGTGGAACATGGAACTTATCGTCATGCCGATGGATCTAATAATGTTTATGGATGAGTGAATGCATGTTTTTAACATGACTGTGGTGAAGCAGGACGTGGCCGAGAATCACGGACGCGATTACTAATGAGAGACAGATATCAATAATTAAAGAAACGAAAATAAAGAAACGAGGACATTTCATTCTACCGAACTACTCATAAGTGCTGAAACTCTACTCATACAGGTCAGTTTATTTGATGAATTAAAACTGTGAGGAAACGCAGCGCTGTTTCACTTGATCTAACGTTACACTATCATACTAAACTGTGTTTGAGTGTGTTGAACGTTGTAATGTTTAGTATTAGTTTGTTGTCTGTATGAGAGTCAACAGTGAGCTAGATCAACATTAGATTATCACACAGATGATATTCTAACACTTCGTCGTGTTGAGCTTTATAACATTGATTAGTCTTATCTAGCCTACATTTACTCACCTCGTCTAATAACGTTCAAGAGCGCGTCTCTGTCAAGTCAAAGTTTGTCGCAAAGCTCTCATCATCTCGGCAACGCCACGCCGATATTGATCCTCGTTTTATTTCTCCTTTTGTCCCAAAGTTTCCTTGCCATGGTCCATAATGTTTGAACGAAACAACAGCAGCGCGCCGCTAGACATTACGCAGCTGTCAGCGTCTGTTGCCATGGTTACTGTGCAGTACAAGCGGAAACCAGGGATAACGCAGATTTTACGTTAAGTGACAAGAGAGGGATGGGGCACTATTTAAAATTGTGAATGTTTACAAAAACATTTAGGATAATGTAAGTACACAGCTGAGCGAATATATAACACTGTGCAAGTGGTTTTTGGATATTTTAATATAAAAATTTTACATATTGTGCCTTTAAGCTATTAAGAAAATCTTCCCCTCCATTATGTCTCAAAAATTTGCATATTCACATTTAGATTTATTGCAGTACATTTACATAAAGTAAAATACTGTATATCAAATATAAACTGCTTGATTGTTTATATTGTCGTAAAATGTTTATCCACACACATACAGTACACTGACGTAGCTCTAATCTGTTAAATCTAAGGCATGAAGATATTCTAAACATTAATATTATGATTTTCTGCTTTTAAGCGTGTACTGTGAAAAGCGCTATAAAAATAAAATTGATTATTGCGGCAAGTTCGAAACTCATAATTTCTCCTGTTGTGTTCCACGGAAGAAAGAAACGGCATAATTTTTTTTTTCCCTGAACTAACCTTTTAATATTCAGAAAAAGGTAATCCAGTGATCAAGTTAGAAACCTTCATTGGCTCATTATCTCCTGTGGAGTGGAGTGCTTTTGTACTTGTAACACAAGCTTTTATCAGGATTGCAGTGTGCTAGAGCCATAAGATCCACATTAAGTAGCTAACTAACCCCTGCGGTCGGATTAAATTTAGAGTTGCCGTGGACCCGCTGGTTTCATTTCCTAAAACATTTCTCGAGCGTGACTCAAACAGCTGCGTCAGTCAGCAGGAGGCACTATACATTAAGCCGCCTCCCTGCTGGCAAACTGCGAATAGTAATTAAGCTATGAAAGTAGCTAAATGAGGCTTTAACAGTCGTGCCAGGCTTATGATGCCGTCTTTGTAACTCTGCGAGTGTGCGTCAAACGCGCACGCTTTCGGTACAGATCAAAAAGATGGGTGGGTGTTAAACTTTGATCTTCCTCCTCTTGTTTGCATCTTTGATCCCTCCCAAACGGTCCGTACACAGGAGAAAGTGTTTGAGCTCTGAGGATTTGAAGTGCTCTATAGTTCGACTAGTCAAATTGTCATGACACCACACGTTTACACGGCGAACAAAAGATGTCTGTTTTGAGGCAAAGGCAGTCATTAGCGTGTGTCTGTATTGATTTCATTACGTTGTAATACATTTTCTTTTGGAAGTAAAATTGAATTGTACAACACAGCACAACTGATCAATTTAACTGCACAAGAGACTAAACAGATATTGACTAGCCAAGCATGAGATGTACAGGCTTTTTTGCTGTTTCTTTGGCAGACATTTTATCATAGTTGTGCCTGGCAGATGGTGGATCCTCCAGCATGACAAAATAAAATCAATCGAAGTTTCTTTGTCTCACTGTGACTTTTCCCCTCATTGCAGTATATCACTTGCCTTTTCACGTCTTACTATGCTGCGTGATTCTGAGATGACCATGCTGAATGAATGGTACTGTATTCACGTCAACGTTTTGCCAGATGCCTGCAGCGTTAGATCACTACTTCACTACTTCTCAGAGCCTCTTCTGTGCACTAATTTGCCCTGCAGGACTGTCAACCCAGCCACGAATCCCCAGGTATATTAATCCTCTTGTAAGGAACCACAAAATATAAAGGACGAGATTACATGGAAACTATTTACTAGCTGTTAAGATTTAAAATCCTATCTTTGAATAGAATAAAATACTTTGCTAGCAGTATTTGAAAAATATGATACGTTTTTCGCTTTGATAATAGTGATAAATCTCTTGATTTCCGACCAGTTGTCACAGTTATGCACTTTTATATTCTGTTTTGTTTCCCTTAGTTCCTGTTTCTCTGCTCCGTTTAGTTTTGGTTTCCCTAGGTACGGATTATCTCATCGTTTGTTTCTATGGTTTGATATAATTTCCTCCTAGTAGCGCTCTCACACGATTGCATCCAGCATCCAAACACAAAAGAACTTGACAGCGTTTATTGCATTTTGTCTGTGTGCTCTAAGAAGTAAGTTATTCATTATGTTGGGAAAAAAAGCCCAACAAGTGACGATTTTTTTTTTTTTTGGAAACGCTGCTTTATACGCAAATGTTTAATGCGATATTCCAATTTTGCACGAGTTAAATTCACAAATGTGGATTGAAACTTTAAACATCAGTTTAATAAATTAATCAGTTTAATTTTACATTAAGTTCCGCCAGTTTCATGAAGCATGAGGTTGTGTTGTCAAAAGTACCAACTTAAAAATGTTAAAAATGTGACAATACCAGCTTTTCCCCCTAGCATTTTGAAAGCTGTTGAGTGGATTCTCAGGGTGCGTTCACACTTGTCATGTTTGGTTCGATTGCTCAGTCAGTGCGGTTCGTTTGAACATATGTGAACGCTGCCATCCGAACCCTGGTGCGCACCAAACAAGCGGACCGAGACCGCTAAAAAGATGGGTCTCGGTCCGCTTCCAAAAGAACTCTGGTGCGGTTCGATTGATATATGAACGCAACACGGACCAAAGACATGTAAACGAACCAAAAACAGGACGTGATGTCACAAGATGCGACGCTACAAGTCAGCTGATTTGACGACGCGGAAAGATCGGTGTATCCAAAATGAGTCGAGGGCAAACGTGGAGCAACGAAATATTTGTTTCTGCAACGGAGGAAATCCTGCTGCTGTTTTGAATGTTTTGAACATTTTATGAGCTCTTCGTGAGTTCTCAGCTGGTAAAAATAAAGCATATGTACACGTACAATGATGGCGTTTAATCCAGCACACAGCATTGTTTTGAATGTTCGGTAAGCGAGCTCCGTCGCGAAATATACGTCATAAAAGCCGACCAATCAGGTCGTGAATGTATCCCTATGCCTTTGGTTCGGTAACTTTAGGTTTGCTGTTAAAAATGCCAGTGTGAACGCTAAGCGGACCAGGACTATATGTTTTGTTTTTTGTTTTTTGGTCCGGACCAAACGAACCAAACCAACCAAACCAACCGAACTACAAGTGTGAACGCACCCTTAAACACCTCTGATTGGCCATTGGGTTCACACGCTCATCAGATGTGTCTGTGATTGGATACAATGATCAATGCTTCAAAAACATGTTGGAAATAGACATCTTTGATGCTCTACAACGAGAGCTTATACAGATACACACGGGAGCGTCTGAAAACAGGAATCTATCAGCGGATATATTAGGGATCCTTTGATCCTGCTTTTGAGCACTCATTGAAGAGCGTCAAATATGTCTATTTGTGAAATATGTGTAGTTGTCATTTATGTCTAGTTTTTGAAGCGTTGATCATTGTAGCCAATCGCAAACAAATCTGTTGAGTACATGAACACAATGGCCAATCAGCACTCAGAATGCTTGGGGGGAAATGCTGGTATTGTCACATTTTTGAAATGTCAGTACCGACTTGGTACTGAAGTCGGTACTTTTGACTAGCATGAGGGAGGGCAGATGATGACGAACTCTGGTCGGCCGCACATGTACTACCTGCATGTGGCCTGTTTATTGAATAGATAATGTGGTTATGGGATGGGCGGATTCAAACTGTGTGAAAGTCACATCTCCAGTATTTCTAACAGCTGTGCCATAGCTCTGACCTTAGGTAACTCCACAGGAGAAATGCTAGACTAACTGGTCTCTTTCCATATGTCTCTCTCTCTGTGTGTGCGTGTCCTGAAAAGTATGCCTCTCGGTATGCTACACTCCTTCATTGCCATGGTAACAACATGTCATCCCTCTGTAGTCTTTATCTTTAATTATTTTTAGACAAATGTGAGCCTTTTTTCCCTCTATAATTCTAATATTTGCTGGCAGCCTGCGAGTCCCCCGGTAGGTCCAGTGCGATTAATGCGCTCGCCCCCATTTGCATAAGAAAAGTGAGCCGGCGTTTGTGCTAGCAGCCCTGGAGGAGGATTAGCAACATTAGCATTCTGCAGTCCACAGGACGGTGTGTGCGCTGGAGACTTGAGCTTCTACAGGTTACTACTGTGTGACCTTTAGAACTTTCTCCATTTTTTTGTTGTGGAAATATCAGCGCAATATGTGGCCATTTGCTTCTATCTAATCACACTGAAGACACATTAGAAAGAAGGTGTAAATGCAATTTGGTGTAAAGTATTTGAGTAAATGTAATTAGTTACTGTACTTAAAGCTGCACTATGTAGCTTTTCAGCCCACTAGAGGTCTCCTATTCAAAACAAAGGCGTAGCTTGATGACGCCGAGTTTGAGCGAGGAATCTTGGGACGTGTGGTCTTCACCTCACAGCTGGTGGAAAAGAATCGGGATGGGACTCGGACAGAAATCATGTTCATGGATGCGATTATTAACGTTACTGTAGTTTGAAGCAGAGCAGGAGCTGGAGCTGAACGAGACGATTGATAATGAGAGACGAACGACACACACCTCGAGAGCAGCAGGACTTTTATTATGACACAGTCGCCACTTCCGCTTTTCCGGTTATGAGTGTGAGGAAACACAGCTCTGTTTATCATATTAGACACATTTGAGTGTGTTGAAAATGATGTTATAACGTTACTCTGAGCGTTCTCGCGGCAGCTGTTGTGAGTTTCACTGCTGTAAGATAGATCCATATTACAATATCATATTAAATGCTGGATGGCTTGTGTTGATAAATGGCATGCAATTAATTTTAAAACGTATTGTATGATGGAGAAAATTCTGTATTACTTTTACCAAAAATAAAGCTGCATCTGATTATGCTATGTTAGCTACTTGACAAAATAGTGTTTCTCTGAGGCATGGTAAAACAGAAAATCAAGAAAATTAGATTTAAACAGTACGACTAAATGTGTTGAGCTATATAACAATAATTAGTTTTCTGTCTATAAATGTATCAGAACAGATGTTCGCTTGTCCAATAAAACATGTAATATATTAAAGAGTCTTTGGTGTTTCCATGGTTTCTGCAAAATAAAACCAGAAACTATGGGTAACGCGGATATGACGCCACTGACAGGCGAATCCCTCACACGTCCCGGATCCTTGGTTAAAATAGCCATTTTCTCACGATTTACAAATACCAGGAAACGTTTGGGATATTGTAAGTACTCAACTGAACAAATATTTAACACTGGCTCAGTGGTTTTTGTATATTTTACTGTAAAACATTTACATATTTTAAGCATCTTGTTGGCTACTTTGCAGTTTTTCTGAGAGCAACTTTTACTCTCTATTTTATTACATTTTTGAATAACTATATGTATTTTTACTCCAATACATTTTTGATGAGTAATGCAATTACCCATTACATTGTGCACTGCATCTAACTTTTTCTGCAGCAGTTTATTTCTGATACAAAGGTAGTGATATCGCCATCTACAGGGCATTGAGAGTACTATATCTTCTGTGTTTTGCCCTTGTTCACCTAAACTTGTAAGCAAGGCTACTTTAAAGCAATCTGTTATCTGTTATATTAAAGAAATCTTTTTGAAGGCTGTTGGTTTACCTATGCCCCTTTTGAGCTCTTGAGCTTAACTGAGACTTTTAAGGGGCTGTTGTGTTGACCTTGATTTATAACAGTTTTGAGGCGTTATTTCGACTTCAGAAACTAAGCATGTCTTCTCACAAATCAACTGGTTCTTGTTTTCACTGGCATGTCTCACAGGTGTTGAGGACTAGTGCATCTTTAAACCTTCATTCATTATGAGTAAAATAATTAAGTACTGTTAAAACCAGGCTTTTACTCAAGTCTTATTGGAATTGCTGACTTTTAACTTGTAATGGAGTTTCTGTACTTTTACTCAAGTATGGTTTTCAGGTACTCTTTACACCTCTGAAAGTGGCTATAAACATTCAGATACTGCCTGGTATGTTGTAAAGGGGGAGTGTTTTTTAGGGAAATCAAGGAATGTCTTATTTATAGGCTGCATTCGAAAGCTGAAAAATGCTGCCTCCGTAGGATGCATTCCAAGGTAGGAAGGCACATCCGAATTCAATGTTAGCTTCACTTCTTGTCTCCTAAGATGCCTTCAGTAGAGCTAAAAAATGAAGATGGCGTCTGAAAGTTGCGGTTGATGGTCAGTTTTTGTGCAAATGTACATTTTTGACCAATTATTTCCACTTTCTAGCCAGAAATTACGATTATAGTAATGAAATATTTGCTTAGTTTTCACCAATTTTGCTGTAGATCATTAAACCGTTATGCTGCCTCTAAGACAGTTTTGTGAGGTACCTTTATGCACAAACTCTGCCTGCGAAGTTATAGCCTGATAAGGCAGTGAAGCAGAAAGTCAAGCTTTCAGACACAGCCATCGTTTTCTCTGCACTTCTTAGATGGGAAAGAAGGACGTAAAATCAATTTTAAAGGGTTATTTCATCCAATCATTAAAATTCTGTTTTCATTTAAATCACCTTCATGTCATTCCAATTCCATAAGACTTTTGTTCAGCTTCGAAACACACATGTTGATATTTTTATTAAACCGGAGAGCTTTCTATCCCTCCATTGAAAGTCCATTCCACTAAAGACTGTTACGCACTAAACCGATATCAAAGAACTCGCTGTTTTGTCACCTCGCATCAGCTGCATCTAGTCTAAAGACCTCAACCGAAAGTAAAATGGCGGCAGTTCCTCACGGCGACTGTCGCCCACACAAACATGATAAAACACAACATAAAATCCAGGCCTGGTCCTCTCTCGTCCTTCACTGTTGTCGCTCCTCTTTTATGCTTCCGGAGCTCCTCCGTGAGAGATACGAGACCGGTGTAGTGCGCAGCTGACGCTCATTATCACTCGCATCACCGGCCTCGCGCCGTTCCCTCGCGGCTCTCGCCCGCCCTGCTCATCACAGTAACCTTTTTAATATGTTACTAGATAAGACAGCTTGGGGTGTGCGTGTGTGCAGTGCATGTTGGAGAACGAAATGTCAAAGTATCATGAAGTTATATTTAACATAGGCTTTATTTTACACATAAATTGGAAAAACCCCAATATAAAACCCCATAGGACAATCTTAAAGGAACCAACGGCGAATTAGACTTCTGGGTTCTGACGTCATACCTGCACCATTCTATTCTTCCTGCCAAACAGCCAATCAGAGTGATCTGTCTCGCACACTGCCCGACACCAATTCAACATGCTCATTTGGAGAAAAAACGTCAGATGAGGACACACTAGTCCCGAACACTGCCGAACACACCGTAAAAACTAAGATGACAGCCCAATGTTGGCTGATGACTGACTGTCAGTTTGGTGTGGAGAGAGTCTTAAAGATATATATGCATTGAACAATGTTTATATGAGTTATGATAAAGCGAACGTGTCACTTCAGAAGACTTTCATATGGGTTACTTTTATAATGAACTTTCTGGCTATCAATGAGACCAAAATATCTACGTTTCATTAATATTATTTTCATTTGTGTTTCGAGGATAGCTCCTTCATTTAGGATAGAATGAAGGGATAGAAATCTCTCCGGTTTAATAAAAATATCAACATGTGTGTTTCGAAGCGGAACAAAAGTCTTATGGAATTGGAATGACATGAAAGTGATTTAAATAAAAACAGAAGTCTTCTGTTTTTTTTTTATGTTGAAATTCTTGTTTCCTTTGTTCCGTTTCCTGTTCTGGTTTTTGTGGTCCTTTTGTAGTTTTGTTTCATATCGGTTGCCCTTGATTGTATCCCCAGGCATCCATTGTTTTCTTGTGTATTTAAGCCCTGGTTTCTCTGTGTTTCATTGTCAGTTGTTACATGTGTTTTCAGTTCCCCTGGATTCTGTTGATTCTGTTTGCTTTCTGCATATAGATCCTTGTTTCCTTCTGCTTCCCCGTATACCCCCGTCGTTTAGGTAAACTATCCCTTTAAGATGAACAGTTTAAAGCCTTTGAACAATAAAGTAAGTAACTGATTACATTAAGATTAAAATTGATGTTCGGGGTTTAAATCTAGTCTTTTGTGTCTGTGAAGATGTTATTTAGTGGCTTCTAATGAACCCCGACAGCTTGCATATTTTCTCTCTCCATTCGCACAAAAGTAAATCGGTGGGGAGCGGAACGTCTATGATGTGAAATTCCTGCTTGCCGTTTTGATAAGTGCATGTTTTGTACTGTATGCGCTCAGATGCTATCAGCCTTTATATCTTTAGAGATCACTCCATTTCACTCTGTAATTTAAAGTTCCACTCTGCTTAGGTGTATGAAAAAGTCCAATGTGTGTGTGCCATCACATGCAGATTAGAGTAGTCATTAGTCTCCTAAGGGATAATTGGTGTGTAGCACAAATCTTTGGTCCAAAGCAAAACGTTTCCCTACAAAAGGGACCACATCATTACACCACGGTTGTTAGAGGAGAGGATTGGACTGCCACTTCGAGGTCGGACCCCTGCCTAAGCTCACACACATTCATCTTCACTCATTTGCCATCCATAATTATCCTGTGTGGATTTAACAGCAAGTTTTTTTCCGTGGACCAGAAATACGAGGGACCTCTTTGGCTCTGTTCCCCATTAAGGTGCTTCTCCTCTCCTCCTGGAGATTAGGCAGCTCAAATGAAAGGTGTTTCCTCTCAGAGCGTGACCCCGAGGTGGCTGTTGGGTGCGTATCCGCGTCGCAAGTGGCGGGTCTCCTGAAGAGCACCGCTCATTATCGTTTGTGTGCACCCAAATACAGTGAGCGTAATGTATGTTAATACATGAACTTGTCATTTCTTGTTGCATTATGATAAGGAATGCCCTGCTGAAACGACCAGCAATACTGTATGTTGTGTTTTGGATAGTGGCGTACCAAAAAGGCTAGCTTGATGTGCAAAACTACAGTGATAGGGACTAGAAAACTGCTTCAATGTTTTTTTGTTTTGTTTTTGTTTGTCTAATAAGTAAGATTCAAAGAGTATGCTGAACTGCTCAACAAGATTTTCTTTTTGTGAATTTCATCCTGTTAATGAGGCATTTTTCCTCATTATAATAGCGTGCCCAGGGTTATTAAAACTAAAACATTTTTTTTTTACTTGAACTTAAAATAAACATTAACTGAAATGAAATAAAACATAAAGCCAAACTTACACAGATTTTATTTATTTTAATTTTCTTTAACTTGATTTAGTTTCTCAAATAAAAAATAGACATTAAAAAAACAATAACTAATAAATGTAATAATGTCATTAAATGACAAAAAGACAACAAAATTACTAAAACTGTAACTAAAATGAAAATGAAAAAAAAACTACTCGATTCTAAAATCTCAGTGATGCATAATAACACTGATCAGGACAGTTGCATCACATGTTTCTCAATGTAATTCAGACATTATAAATTTCACTATAGAAGAGATGTATTCATGTCATTGCAATTGACCCTTCACAAACAGTTTGATTGACAGGCGATCTGACCAATCATAACCCATTTTGCCATCAAAGCAGTCAGGGGAGTTAGTAGATTAACGTTGGTGAACTTGAACTTGATAAATTGTGTGTACTCACGTCTTTCCGTTCTTGAAACAACATTCCTTCTGATGTTCATTCATGTTTATTTGATGCTATAAATGAACTAGTATGAAGAGATGATCGGTTCACGAGTCACTTGAAGGAGCTACTGCGATCTGTCACGACACATTAAAGACACACTAGACGCTATTTATTGTTTAAACTTCTTTGAAACTGTTTCATACGTTGTCAGTGTCCTCTTTGCTCCAGGATGTATTTTTCACTGCGTGAGAACATGATGTGTGGCGTGAGAGCACATGACTTGTCGGGCGTTGCAACAGTAACTAAAGGGGGCGGGTCTTTACGAAGGGTCAATTGCCTTTTGAATGTACAATTTTTTAATAAATGAATAGATTTAGACGAAAAAGAGCATCATGTCATTGACCTGGATAGTGTTCACCAGTCAGACCACCACAAAACCAACACTAACAAGCACACAACATGGAGCAGGATGAGATTTATTCCTCATCTAAAGGCGTGTTCGTACCAAAAATAAATATTCAAAATGAAAATTCGCTCATCATTTAACCACCCTCTTGTGCTTCCGAAGCTGTATGACTATTTCTTCTGTGAATCACAAAAAAAATGAAGAAAACAAAATGTCTCTGCATTTTTTTTGTCCAAACAATCAAATGGCTTCCAATGTTGTTTGAACTCCAATACTCTTCAGACTCTTTTCACAGAAGAAATAAACTCTATGTTTGGAATAACATGAGGGTGAGTAAATGATGATAGATTTTTTTTTTTAGTTTTGAGCAAACTATCTGTTTGCACAGCTGTTTCAGTCCATACTAATGTGTATTACTTTTGTTGTTTCTCTGTCTCTAGGCGGCTGTCCTGATTCACTCATTAAAGAGGTTCATCATTTCCGAGTCCTGGGAGATGAGCAGGTAGGTTTGGACTCTGAGATCTGCAGGTCTCATGCACACACACCTTCTCTGCAACCTTCCCTGTCCTGATCGCGGCTCATGAGAAATCCCAGTTCATCCCGATTGTCAGATCGTCACATGCGAGAGGCTCTTAATTGGCCCATCTGCTGTTCCATGCCATTCACTAAGCCCTCCGCACGCAACAAGACCTCACCTCCGTACCGTCTCGCCAACCATCCTTGTAGTGTGAAAAGAGATCCTCTCAGTGGGTTTCTTCATTCGTCCCTCCATCGTCACCAAGTTTTTGGCTTTGAAGTTTTCACGCCAATTGGAGCTGTTATGTGACACCTTTGCAAAGCACCATTAGGGAGGTTTCTGCAGTTGCTTCAGAACACGTTGTTATGGCAAGTGGCCTCTCCTGACATCTGTGTGCATCTTGTTCATCTCACTCTCTCCTGTCCTGTTGGGACAGTCGGCTTGTGGGCCAGATGTCACAACCAAATTTACGCCGGATGAACTCTGGGTTGTTTTTATACCAATACTTTTGCCATCTGAAACTAATTTCAGGGATCAAATAACAATGATAATTTAATCAACAGCTTATTAAAGCCATTTCCAAAGCCTCTAAATAAGGAATGTGATCAAAACTTTGCTGAAAAACCTGTTGCACACAATCTACTACATACCTTCACTTTTTAGCAAGTAAAAACGTCCGCCTTCAGGTTGTGGGTCACTTGTCTTTTTGCTGGGAAATCTTTACTGATTTTTATGTAAACCTTAGAATGACTTTTATATGTTTTAGTAATATTTCAAGATGAACACTTACTAGACTGAAGCAACTTAGCAACTTTCTTGATTATCCATACATCATTTTTAGAAAAATCATGTTATAATGTGAGTATATGATCAATCAGGCTTTTGATGATCTCTCCATCATCATTGTATTGTATTATTTGTTGTGTATATGTTTCTCCCCCACCATAAAAACAGAGCTTTGATCATAAAACTAGGCATATAAATATCATCTTACTAAGACATTTTATTGGTAGATACAGAGTGACACCGATATTTAAATGCATTTTATGTAAGCAGTCTTCTGGACTGTTAAAGATCTCAATGATTAAATTCTATCAGAATTTAAGTTTACTTTTTGTCCATATAAATACCATCAACTGCACCAAATTGCATATTTTTCCTCGAGTATGAGCTCCACGTTCTCCTAAATCAAATATGATACTCAACAAAAACACATATGCAAGTCTTTTTTTAATTATTTAGTTCATATATTTTTTGTCTATAGGTTCAGTAAATTGTTCCAGTTAAAAATAAATAGATTTTTACTGACTATTATTTTATATGTCAGGCCTAACAAAGAGTAAAATGCAAATCAAATGCCTGAAGTGTTTGAACTTGTGTTTGATTTTTTTTTTTTTTTTTTTGCAAGAAAATTCTGGCATCATTTACTCACCCTCATGTCATTCCAAATGTCTCTTAAAGAATATATTTTGAGAAAAGAAAAAAAAAGCTTTTTGTCCATACAAAGAAAGTAAAAGGGCTCCAGAGTTGTTTGGTTTCTATTTTCCTTTATTTCTGCAGAATAAAGAGAGTCATACAGGTTTGGAATGGCATGAGGGTGAGTCATTTTTTGATCAACATTACCAAACTGTTTTTTAGTCTCAGTCCATATCTGTTTTCCAGTATGAGCGCTACCAGCGATATGCAGCGGAGGAGTGTGTTCTTCAGATGGGAGGAGTTCTGTGTCCTGCTCCAGGATGTGGTGCCGGGTTGCTTCCTGTGGATGAAGGAAGGAGAGTCTGCTGTGAGATAGGAAATGGACTCGGCTGTGGGGTAAGTTCTTTAACTATAAACATTTACTATAATTTGCAGAGGCAACTGTCAGTAATATTATGATTAGGCTTGACTACGTTATCTAACAGCTACTAATGTGTTGCTATTGTTACACAAACACAAATTTTCCCGTTCGCTGTCTCAGAGTTAGACAGCTGCCTTCTAAAAATCAAATGCTTTGAACATCACAGAAAGTCTGTGGAGAAATGCCCTGCCCACACATTGATGTTGTTCTGTGTGAGGCTTTGTGTGAGTTGTGTCTGGACATGAGGAGGCGGACAACTCACGTCCATCATGTCGAAGATGCAAACTGTGACCCAAAGAATGAGGAAAATGCCAATTTGGGTACCGCTGCCACTTGGGCAAGCAAAGTTCCCTCTATTGAGGGAAGGACCGGTGTGTCCCTTCTGGGAAAGAACAGCTACTCTCATCTCTGGGGCAGAGGTGCTTTGAAGCCTTCTTCCGGTTCTTGGTGCTCACCTGATAGACGGGCGGTGTCTCCTTCCTATTGGTGGGCGGTGTCTCCTTCCTATTGGCGACTTAACACTGCGGCCGGGCTGTAGGTTTGGTCTGTGGCAGAGCAGGTGTGTCAGCCACTGGTTGCCCCCTCTCGACCATGAAGAGACAGGGTGTGGGGTCCTCGCGGTCCTGAAGGTGGCAGAGGAATCGCTCTGAGGTAGGATGTGTTTAACGGCTTCCATCTGCTTCTTTGCCTTTGAGAACTGCTGGGTAAAGTGCTTGACAGTGTCACCGAAAAGGCCACCCTGCGAGAAGTTGGCATCAAGAAAGCGAACTTTGTTGGTGTCCCACATCTCAGCAAGGTTCATCCAGAGACGGTGCTCCTGGACTACCATAGTGGACATTTCCTGGCTGAGAGCCCTCGCTGTGACCATCATCACTCATAGCGAAGTCGGTCGCCGAACACAGTTCCTGCATCAATCCAGGCTCAAGACCACCCTCTTACAGATCTTTAAGTACCTTGGCCTGATGAACTTGCAGGATGGCCATAGCATGAAAGACGGAAGCAGCCAGTTGAAAGATGAAATAAAATTACAGGCCCTGGATGTGAGTCTAGGACAGTTCTGCCATTTGGCAGTGTTTTTCGGGCATAAATATACGTTTGCATTTAATCATTTAGCAGATGCTTTTATCCAAAGCGACTTACAAATGAGGAGAATAGTCTAGTAACTAGTCCCTTTTAGTCTAGCACAGTACATTTAACACAATTTTTTATTAATAGAAATATAAAATAGTTAGTGTTAGTATCAATGAGTCAAGTGTTGATGAAAAAGATGCGTCTTCAGCCATTTCTTGAACATTGCTAAAGACTCAGCAGCTCGGGTTGAGTTGGGCAGGTCATTCCACCTGCTTGGAACATATAAGGTAAAGGTCCATGAAAGTGATATTGTGCCTCTTTGGGATGGCACCACAAGGCTGGCACCACATTCCCTGAGTTTAGAATGATGCTCGTGGAGAACATCAGATAGCCAGTGAGCAGAGGGGGTGGCGTGGGCTGGCCTGGATAAAAGGGGCCAAACGTTAAGAATTAAGAGTGAGGAGGATATGGTCTGAGGTCTGCAGTGGAGTAACCAGCGTATTATCCGTGGAGCAGGTGAATGTTGAAGTCTCCAAGAACTACCAGAGGACTACATCATCAGGGAAAGGATGAGAGTAACACATCCAACTCCTCCTAGAAGTATCCAAGCTGACCTGGGGGACAATAAATACAATTACAAAATGGATTTTAATAGGGCTGTTGATAGTATTTGCATGCGATTCAAATGAGTCAAGGATTAAATTTCCACTCATTGGAAATGAGCAGACCAGTACCCCCACCCCTCCCAGTCAGGTGGAGTGTGTGTGAAAAAGAGAAATTAATGGAGAGGGCTGCAGGCATGGCAGTGTCCTCTGGTCCGATCCAAGTCTCAGTCAGGGACATGAGGTTGAGATCTAAATGACTAGTAATAGAAGTAATGAAGTCTGCTCTGTTTAGAGCAGATTGGCAATTCCAGAGACCAATAGGAAAAGAAAGTAATGTACTAAAGCACATAGGAAAAGTATGCAGGTTGTTAGGATTGTGCTGCCTCCAACGTGCGACACGCAATTTACAAGTGCTAGTAATAGCAGGGATTTGGAAGCACATAGTGAAGACAGGTCATAAAAACAAACAAATGAGAACAAGCTGTATAAAAGGAAGGAAGGAAAGAAAAAAGCTGTAATCCTCGTCGGTGTCCTTGCTCGGTGGACTCGCACAGGTAGACTCACTGATCTTTACACTCTTCGGTCTTCACATGATGACTGCCACGTTTGCTGGTGCAGTTTACAAAATGCACCGCAATTGCACACTCCACCTGAGGAACCTTTATGTTCCCCCTTGTTGTCCCACTGTCGAGGGTACTGAGGATGGAAGAGCCTACAAAGCAGGACTTGGCAGTAAAAGATGCCCTTCATGACTTCATGCTCTTCAGGCAAGAAGGACACGGGTCCATATACCAATCCCAGATAACAATCATTCAACTGTGAACACTCGGGACAGGGTGTCATTCAATCATTCAACTGTGAACACTCGGGACAACACATCCACTCCAGCACAATGCTCGTGGCGGCCCGGGCAAGCATGGCCGCCAACTCAGCATCGAACTCGTGCTGGGGCTACCGCACCTCAAGGTAGGAGTCCAGCCAAGTCCTCAGCATCGGAAGGCACTAGCCCATCCTCTGCTGCAATCGATAATTCATCCTCATCTGGAACCCCAAATGATAACTCAGCTGCACCATGTAACGTAACTTCGAACTCATCCGGGAACTCCACTAGGCAAAACGTGTAAGATGAGGAATGGGAGATCTGTGGGAATTTACCAGGCAGAAAAGCTACCATTGTTGCCCTTAGATCACCCTGAGCATTTGTTGCCACGGCCTTGTGAATTGCAGAAGGACCAGGACGAGGAGCAGCTGTGTTGACTCTTTTACTAGAAAATAGAGTTGCGATTGCAACGTTGCCATGGTCATGTTCTCGCAGTGTGGACATGAACCACCCACAAAGGGCATCTCAGCGTGGGTGCGACCCAAACATGTGAGACAAAGACCGCAGCCATCCAAGGACGAGAGATATCGACCCGACCCAGAAACACACAGTTGGAAAGACATTTAAAAAGACACTCTCAATCTGTAGTTGCTCTTTTAGAGGAAGCTTGCTCTTTTAGATTGCAGAAATGTTTAAGGGAAGCTCTCTCTGCACTTATGCGTGTGAGGTGTGGAGAGAGACCGCTGTACACCAACACTAGCAACCCTTCTCAACAAGGCAAATGGAAATGAGCTTGTGTATAGAAGACACTTCACTCGGCTCCGAAGAACAAATCTGAATGAGTGGATGCACGCCAGCTACTTTTATACCCATATGTCCGGGGGAGTGACGCATGGAAATTCCACTCGCCAATGTTCATTGACATTTTCTCAGAGGGGATTGGGGCTCCTAAGTATGACCCCTAAAGTCAGTCATCGACACCATGTCGAAGTGACTGACGGGAGGTTTCAAACTGCATTTTTGAGACTGTCTTTTTAAGTTTTAAGGAGAAAATACAGCAGTGGTGTTGACTGATGAATTTGCACATGATTTGTCTTAAAACATTTTAGAAAAACCACATAGACATAAAGATCTATTTATACCAAATAGGTTCTATATAAGGAGAAATGTCTTCAATGATTGCACGGCACTTTGATATTTAACAGGTTATTTCAATTTTTGCGAGCTATTCAATTCATAAAATGTAATTAAAATAAAAAAATAATTAATCTATCAAATAATCTCTTCATAGTAACTCCTAAAATGATCTATATGTGAAGCGGCTAACCCTTTAAGGTTTTATATAGAACATTTCTTTTAAGAGTGTAGTGGCTCAGAAATTACACACTTCACCTATAATACGTGTCGTGTTGCCCGTAATTATGAAGCATAAACTCTATCAAAAAATCCAGTCCCATGAGATACGGACATAACTGTAAATGAAATATCATAAATATCAATCATAACTAAAAAGACTACGATCTGTATTTTTACAAACCGATGCCTGAGTATATCCCAGTTTAGGATGGCATTCCTGTGTGAGACGACTGTTTTGTCATCCCTGCCCTCTATCGCTTGCATACTCCACTCGTCCAATCACGGCTCGATTAAGATGTAATTACCACACAATTTGCATGATGTTTTCTAATTAGCCAGTCGATTAAAGATTAGGGTGCAGTTCAGCTGCCATTAGCGCTGACTGATTGCATGTTTGCAAACACAAACATCATCATTCCAGTGGGACAAAACCCCTGTATCTGTGCTTCTGTCTGTCTCTGTCAAAGGTGCAACCATTGACCTGCGTCACAGAGTGCTGCCTGAATCCAACTGTCGTCATGAACAGTAGTTTTGAGCTGCAGATGAGTATTAGACCAGGCTGCATTTGATTGAGAATTAATTTGATTATGTTGATTTTGTATGTTTCAATGTTTCATCCAAACAAGCAAAAATTAAGTGTTGATCACCAACAAAACACATAAAGACACAATTTTGGTAACAGGATTGAAAACAAAGCATCTTGTGGTGGGCAAACAGTTATTTTCTAAAGTTGAAGCACCTTCTCACACATATGCTTTTGCAAAACAACAAATTGAACTTCAATTTTTTTAAGACTTTCGAGATAAAATAAAAAACAAAAACTTTATGTAAAAATACCTATGAATGCTAATGCAATCCTATATAACCACATTGGTGACATTTTAGCTATTATTATGGACAACATGACATGGTTTTGAGATGATGGGCATTAGACCGAGATATATGTGCCTGAGAATTAATTATGTCAATATTTTATGATGCAGTGTTCATCCCAACAAATAAAAAATATAGTTCTAATCACTGCAAGTGTTACGTAACATTGTGTATAGAAACGCTCATGACGAGGAATAATACTGGAAGGCAGATGTTAATAACAAAATACTCAGAAACCTACTCTTAAAGGAGAAAACCACATTATAATCAAACGAGACAGAGACTGAGGGAGAACAGGGTATATATACAAGAGACAAACATGTAACAGCAAGAGCACACAAAGCAGGGTTTTCAGACAAAATTTTGGTAAAAGAATAACACTTCCTGTTACAAACCTATCTAACAAATTTGCATAATGCCAGCCTATGGTCTTCACTGAATGTCTAATTTGACCCTCAAACACTGTAGTTGTAGCTTAGACTTAAAAGAAGGAAGAGTTTGGTTCATGTTGTCGACATATTGAGAAGATGCCGTTTTCTGCGCTGCCAAAGCAAATCCACTTTGCTGCACTTCAAAATGATGTGGATTCGTACTGAAAATGAATAGGGTGTATGAATGAAAACAGACGTGTATCAAGTGCTGAGGAAGAATTTCAGATATGGTAATGGGCGTTTTGTTTCCCACACACACTGTAAGCAGTCGACCAATCACAACAGACTGGGCTTTGTCAGACTGAGGGGTTTAGGGAGACCGACGCTGTGTCCGAAATCGAATACTTCGCACTTTTTTAATGGTCACGAAGTAAATTCAAATTCAAATGTAGTACCTACTCAGTACGCAAATTCGAACTCAGCGTTTAATCTTCGAACAAACCGTTTTCAGACTCTTTGCTAGAAATGAGGTGGTGTGTATGCAATGTATATTATGAGAAAATTACTGGTTTTCTTTTTTTTCCTTTTTCTTTTTTTTTGGATTCATGTAAACCTATTCTAGGAGACCAAAACAAAATTTGGTACCTTTTAAATTAAGCTAATAAGGGCACTTCAAGACTTTCAGAATTAACAATACACAATATTCTCTTAATTTTGTGGGTAAGATCATATTGGCTAATGGCTTTCTAAGGGGCCGTTCACATATCGTGCCTAAAAAAGCGTGGAAAGCTCGGCCGCGTCGCTTCCTCCTTGTTTTGCAACCGCTTTTGTAAGCGTTCGGGAGCTTGTGTTTCTGTAGCGTCTGTCGTCGCTATGCAACCATGAACAGCTCTCTCCACGACTATGCTGTAGTTTCAATGGATTTCCATCACTGAAAAGCCCTTGCAGAAGCTCTAGTAGAATATTTATTTATAGAGAAGAAAAAACAAACTCCCGCAGTGTTTGGGTGCACCGCGGAGAATTTCACAAACTCATCCAAGAGCTCCGTCTGGACGTGAGAGATTCAAAGCCTATTTCAGAGTTGACAAGGACCAGTTTGATAATCTTTTAAGAAAAATTGGCTCAAGCATCACCAAACAGAGCTTCTGCCGTGAAACCATCTCTCCTGCATAACGACTCTGCGTTCGTCTGAGGTGATTAGGCTACCGTTGGGATAAGGGAAAGGGTTGATTGGATGGTTCTTGTCACATGACCTGCGCTTGCCACGCGCCTACATAGGAAATGATGAATATGCGTGCGCAAAAGACGCGATATGTGACTGGCCCCTAAAGGTGTAGTTTTAGCTGTGATTTCATCATAATTTGTGGAGTGTATTTTTGTATTTGTTCATAAGTTTGAATTTGGAGAGCTTGTCCCTTATCTTTGAACCATACCAACTTTTACAGTATCAGTTTGAGTGCAGTGTGAGAGCGGGCGAGCGTGTGTCCGTTTTCTGACCGGGCGGGCTGAAAGTGACGGCGCGGTCAGAGCTGCGTCTGTGAGCTGCAGATAAAGGCTTTATTGGAGTTGGTGTTAATGAACCGTTGGCACCAGCGCACACACATTCACAAACGATGGCACATAAAAACACAGACACACAAAAAGCTTGAGGTTTTTACACGCTCGGGTCCTGAGGGACACCTCGCAACCTACCTGTCCTACTTCACTTACAGAAAAATCAATATATCCCCTCTCTATATCTTCTCTACCGTTTTATTCGGCCTTCCTCTCTTTTGTTTGGGGGTTTAGGGGCCCTGTATCAGCAGTGTGTTGAATACTAGAGTTGATCTCGCTGTAAGCTGTTGGCAACAGAGCAGTTTTTTAGTGTGTGTGAATTGAGCAGGGTTTGCTGTGGTGGTTTGTGTGTACAATAAATGTGAACTATCAGCTCTCAGCATCATGAGAGGAAAGATTAGCTCACCAGTCTCTAGTGATATAGAAAGATCTGGTGACCTTGGCGATGATAGTGTCATGCTGTACTAATTGAGCTACTGGAACAACAGGTATTATATACATTTACAGCATTATTAATAATGCTGAATGTAAAGAAGTTTTTATTTTCAGTTGTACAAATTATAAAATATGTTTATTTTATATGTTTTGGTGTTATCAGAAATTTTAAATCAGAATGGTATTGATGTCTGTTGAGTTGTTTTTATTCATTTAATGTTTAAAACAATTCTAAAACAATTACAAAGGATTTTAAACTATTTTCCGGCATTTTGCTTTGCGGGGGAAAACAAGGAATGCAAAAAAGAAGACATTACAGTAATAATAATAACAATGTGATTTCCTGAAGCAGAAAAAATAATACTCTAAAAAACGTTGATGTAGAACAATTTTCACAAATTATTGAAATAAAAATATGTGAATTTTTTAAGTGAAAATAGTTTTTTAAAATCTTTGTTTTATTAATACTTTGACTTAGATTTTGTTTATGTTTTTAATTTAATGTTTATGTTTTTATTTCATTTCAGTTTAAGTTTTAATAATTTTTTTATACGTTTTTTTTTATTTTTTATTAATTATTAGTTTTTATTTCATGTTCTCCCCCCAGTTTCAGTTATAATAATAAACTTACTACGAGGAGAAAAAAAGTGTTTTTCAGTGTAGTACATTAACTTTTTAAAATTTCACATACTGTTTTGTAGACTAAAGAAAAAAAACTGAAAGATTTAATTTTCACTCCTTTTTTTTTTCGCTTCCTTTTTTGAAAAATATCAAAACTTTGACTTCGTGTTTCAAAGTTTCAAGCCCTATTTTGCGCCCTAATTGTAGACAATGTCAGGTATCTAGTTGAAGTCTGTTTTTAAAGATGACATGTTTGTGGATAGTTGCAGAGTGAGAAGCTGTTCTGTACAATCTGTCTGTTCTCTCATTGTGTCGTTGGCTCAGTTCTTTCTCTCTCGCTGTGTTCAGAGCTGCTCTGAGCGCTGGGGACAGTGAGCCAGGTGTCAGAAAGATGCTATTATTGCATTGAAGCCATACATTTGGGTCAGCACTGCGAGCGCGTGTGTGTGTGTGTGTGTGTGAGAGAGAGAAAGAGAGATCAGTCTGGCAGATGATCAGAGAAGTCTCTCTCTCTAAGAGCTCTTTCACCGTTTCACTCTGACGTTCTTATTTAACACACATCAGACTGCCACTGTCAGATCCTGTCTCGGTCTACACACACACACACACACATGTATACACACAAGCACAAACAGAGTTGACTCAATTTATAAATGCTGGAGCTCAGATCAAAGCGTCAGATCTATAGCACAGGGCACACAATGCTTTGTTCGTGTGCAGCATGTGGAAGTGACAACATCTATTACACAATGTGCCCTACAAGTCTGTTATAGATGGAATGGCACATTCAGACATGTACAGCTTTTTCCTGTGGAATTTCACAAATCTAAAATGAAAAAGAAAAATTATAATAAAAAAAAAATACCCACACGATCAGTATGTGCAACAGTTAATGTGAATCTAGCAATTTTTGCAGGTTTTAAACGTTTAAAAAATAAAATATTAAAATTCCTTGTTATGTTATTTATTTATTTATTTTGAATTGGCTCTAAAAAGTAATTCAGTAATTCAAGTAATTGCAACAAATGTGAGGTTGCAACTTAAAAATTCTATGTTTTTGTTTTAATTAAACCTTTTAAGTTGCAAACATTATTTTGTGGAGTTCTGGTGACATAATAATGTTGATTGTTACATCAACTTAATATTGTCTGTAATTTAAACTCAAAATTCGGTGTTAATTGGCTTTAAAAAAAAAATAGGTTGTAGTAACTTGATAACTTTAGAAATTATGCTTTTCTAGTTTCTAGTTCCCAGCATGCTTTACAAAGGACTGGATAAGGAGAATAAATGTTGAAATTAACTGTTATTTTATATGTTTTTTTTAGTGAAGGGAAAGATCTTTGTTTAATTATAACAAAAGTTATAAATGTTTTAAAAGTTTTTGTGGTTACCGTTGTACTGAAGAGTCGACATTGACTCTATTAGCCATGACTGCGCTGACACCAGTGACGAGGAATATCTTACGTGTTCATTTAATACACATGTTAAATAAATTATGCTAGCATGTGCTATTGATTTGAACTGAAATGGGTAAGATTAGGCTAATTGGTTCCAGGGCTACAACTCTGATAGTTGGAGGGACTTAATTTTTGAATTTTTTATTTGGTTTTTTTTTGTTTTTTAACTTAAAAATGTGTGTTTATGCTACAAATTAACATCCTCTAACTCAGTGTAGCTTGTTGATTGAACATAAATTCACTCAAAGTTTTCATAACTCAAATAAATTGATACAAACTGCGCTATTTTTTGTTGAATCAACTCATATTTTTTTAGAGTGTAGAAATTATTTTTTTGTCAGTACAATTACTGCCATCTTTTTAAAATCCATATCCAGTTAATGATGAATGGTTGGAAAAGTCATGTAAATTTAGGATTTAGGATCCCACAATTTGCTCAGATATGTAATAAATGAAAGCTCTTGAGTGATGTGAATGCAGATGTTCTGACTGAGCATTCTGGGAGTTCTGCGGGAACATGTTCCTTGTTGAAATGCTTATTACAGATGAGAACTGATTCAAATATCCCATTGCTCGAAAAGTAAAGAAACGGAAACACTTTGTTCAGGACCGCAAAGTGGCATTAATTTCACACTAAGAAGGGTTTCACACTGTTCCACGCTCCACATCAAATGCATCCTTCCTGTCTCATACACCGCAGAAAATGACTGCGCTGGAGAAGGACACCAACGATGTGGGTAATAAACATGAATGGTGGCACGTCTGAGGGGGAACAAATGATAGCAGGGGTGAAAAAAGTAGAAAGAAAGTGGCTGTCAAAAGAACTCTGTTTTCTCATCATTACTGAGGAGAGGGAAAACAAAGAAGCATCTGTCTTTAGACCTTGAGAGGAGGATCTGTCATGAGCAGTGGAAATTATACAGCAAAAAGATGATGTGATGCTTCCCTACTTCAGTCTGGATCTCTGAAGAAATACTAAATCAGTAGAGCTTCAAAAGAGCTGTAGAGGAAGAGTATGCTAAACCCCCTGGTAAAACCTCCTCAGTTCAGATGCTGGCTGAGAGGACGCTCGTGGAGAAAGGCTGCCCCCTTGTGTGAACTCTGGATGCTGCGTGAATATGCCTTCGTGCTTCTTCCGTCATAAACTGGTATTGTGAATGTAATGATAATTCAAACAGAACGAGTCGTATCAGAACACCCGTTTAGAAGCACTGCAGAGCCAAAGTGTCTACAAGTTTTGGGGATTTTAACCTGTGATCAATACATCTAGTCGGTGTTGTGGTGACACTTTACAATAAGGTTCATTAGTTATCATGAACTAATAATGAACTGCACTTCTATAGCATTCATTAAACTTCATTAATGTTAATTTCAACATTTATTAATACATTATTAAAATCTTGTTAACATTAGTATTAGCATTAATGCACTGTGAACTGACATGAACAAACAATAAACAACTGTATTTTCATTAACTGACGTTAACAAAGATTAGTACATTTTACAATATATTCAGATAGAAAACAGTTATTTTAAATTGTAATATTATTCCACCAAATTACTGTTTTACTATATTTTTGTTCAAATAAATAAACTTGACAAAAATTAACATCTTAAAAACATCTTGTTAAAATCTTAAAGAGTTGGTTAATTATTATTTCATTTTTTTTAACTTTAGTTAGTGTGTAATGTTGCTTTTTCATCATAAACAACATCTGTAAAGTTACGACGCTCAAAATTCAATGTAAAGAGAGATATTTTTAACAAACAGCTGGTAGGGACTACAACGAGCTTCTTCCCAGGTTTGTGACATCACAAACCATAAAATTTACATAAACCCCACCCCTGAGAACACACAATAAAGGGGGCGGGGTCATGTTGGGCTGCTTTAGAGAAGAGGAAGAGTTGTTGTAGTCGAGTGTTGTTGATGCCGTCATTTTACACCGGACTGCTTCACAAACGAGGGTCGATTCCACGAAAAAAGATGAATATGACGACACATGCTAGTGATGAGTTGATCAACTCCACAGCAACTACATCAATTTATCCACTAACCGTTCAGAAACGTCTAAAAGTTGTGACTTCTTCCTGAGTCTCTCCATCAGTGTCGACTCCGGTTTGAACAATGTAAGGATGAACACCGTCTGTGTGAGATTCTCCAGCTTTGTTGTTGTTGAGCTGTTAAAGCTCCGCCCTCTTCTGGAAAGCGACAGGGAGCAGCAGCTCATTTGCATTTTAAGGGACACACACAAATGGTGTGTTTTTGCTCACAACCAAATAGGGGCAAATTTGACAAGCTTTAACAATGATCTGTGGGGGATTTTGAGCTGAAACCATTTTGGGAACACCAGAGACTCATCTTGTAAAAGGGACATTATAGGTCCCATTTAATACCGATAGTGTTAACTTTTTTTTACACACACACACACACACACAATGCAGCACAGTTAACTTGACCTTCTGTTTCTGTTGTGAAGCAAAATAACAAAAGTACTTTAATATTAATTACTGATCAATATAAGAGCTGTGGCATAAAGCGCTAAGTAATTGATTTGTTGTTGGTGTCAGTTTGTGTCTTGCAGGGACTGTAAAGAAGAGTATCACGAGGGCCCCTGCAGACACACGACGGCCGCAGCAACAGGAAGTACCCTACAGGTAAGAACTACACCCTTTTAATATTAGTTCATCACATATGCATGGGCACAGTTCAATTTATGTTGGCTAGATATCATCAGTCATCTCTCTTTTGGGTTGAGCAGCCTCATAAGAGTGTCAGTGCAGGATAATGCCTGCAAGCCATTCACAAATCACCTGATTCATAAAAGAATCATGTAAGAGGGGGAATTTAAAGCTCAAATCTCCCTGTGCTGTTTGATCCCTGCTGTACAGTATGTGTGTGTGTTTCAGGGTTATGTTGTGGATGAAGAAGCGGCTCTTCGCGCCCGCTGGGATCGGGCCTCACAGGACACTATAGCCAAAACCACTCACCCCTGCCCCAAATGCCAGGTTCCAGTGGAAAAGAACGGTATGAATGGTCTTGTATCTTCATTTAGTTTCTCAGCGGCTGTTCAGAATAATGTACTCTCATACTGCTCTTACTATTACTTATTACTTACAGTGATGGGTAGTAACTGTTTATATTTAATCTGGATTATGTAATCAGATTCCAAAAAATGAAAGTCAGATAGTCTTTTCTTCCCTATTGTGACATATGTCCAAGTGAAACAGACAAGAATAAAGGCTGGACTTGATTTTGTCCATGGGGAATTGATTGGATGGTTTGCTATTGGTGGACCTCATGTGAGTGACAGGTTGCCCCGCCCTCAAACTCCGGTTTGAACAATGACGATTGTCATTTTGGCTGCGTGAGATTTTCCAGCTTTGTTGTTGCTGAGCTGCGAAACAGGGATAGAAATACAGCGCATTTAATGTTTCTTACGGTTTACTGATTGTTCAGCTAATGAAATTTCTTTTCAAGAAAAAAGTTTGAGTTGTGAGAATTCCATTCTAGGACCGTTATATAGTGTATGCCATTGTAAAAACTGTACGTCTATCCCTCACAGCTTCGTTTTCATCTACATTAAATTCAATATGCCGTCTAACCTGACTAAGGTTTGCACTGTGCATGGTGTGCCCATGTTCTGTATGCATGGCAGTCCTTGGATGACCTATGAACAGAGTCGTTAACCTTTTTCAGGCTAACCTAGATAGATGAAGCAGGGTCCTCTCTTACATAAAAATTGAAAGTTGCATTTAAAGCCTGCCCTATGATTGCATATATATAGTACTGTATTAGTGTATGTATGAACTTGCTTATGTAGTAAAACCATTAAAAATAATCATTATTGACCTACCGGTTCATGTTGATTTAGATTTACGTTTAGTTAAAGCGCTAGTGAAGAATTTAGGTGTGCTCTTTAGTAGAGCTCTCAAATTTGACAAACAGGTTAGTTCGGTGGTCAAAACCAGTTTTTTTTTCACCTTCGAGTACTAGCTAAGGTAAAAACATTTCCTTCTTTTAAAGACTTTGAAAGGGCGATCCATGCGTTCGCTACAGAATTGAGTTTAAACTTTGGAACAGAAAATTGCCCCTACGATACACGATTTTAAAGAAAATCTCAAAACATATCTATTTTCTCTGGCTTTTCAAAGCTGATTTGTGTTGTTTCTGTCTTGATTGTGTTTGTAATTTATTATGTTGTATATGGTTAATAGTTGTTGTTTTTAATGGTGCTATAAAACTGACATTATGCATTTTATGTAATGTAGACATTTAAAATTTCAACACAGATTTCATTTGTTTTGAGATCAAACAATTATTTCTGAATCCACTGCAGTACCGCTACCGACCATCTAGGGGTCACAAACTTGCTGTGAAAGATCTTAATTATCTACTATGTGCAGAGCACTGCATCACATACTGTATCTGAGAATGCGATTGCACTTATATAAAAAGTGTTTAATAAATTCATTAGACCACCTCCCAATGTAAGGTTTGTGCAACATCTGCCCCAAACTAACAGTATTGATGATTAACAAAATCATTTTTTTTATGTTTCTGTAAATGGTTAATCCACCAGTATGTTTTAGCTCTTTAGTCACAGTAGTGTGTCTAGTGCTAAAATATAATTATTGTTGTGTTTTAATGGATTCATAGATAGATTGTACTGAAGTTTCATCAAAAGCAAGTCTTTGGGAACAACTAGAAACTATTTGGAAGTCAATAACAACAGAGACTCTGGAAAAATGTATAGAAACAATGCCAGAAAGAATGCCAGAAAGAATGCAAGCTGTTATCAAGGTGAAAGGATGCCATACAAAATAAAAATAAAATATGTAATTTTTGTGGTTATTATTTGTGAATAAACACTATTTAGTTGTTTCAGTTTGTTTTTGGCCTTTATTTATGTATACAATTTTGACAGATTCCTGAAATATTTTTTCTCTTTATTATGACAGATGGTTTACATTAATTACTATTTTATATATATATATATTTTATTTCTTTGGTTCAGACAGACAGCAAGTCATAAATTGACTTAAGTGCCTTCTGACTTCTAGCGCATGACCCATTCACAAACATGTTAATCTATATTCTGTGTGATTCTCAGGACACGCCTCCCTCTCCGTAGTGTTGTGATACGTCAAATTCATGTAGCAGCAGTGGTGAGAGATACAGTTTAGAGAGCCCAATTTTATATATATATATATAATATATATAATTATATATATATATAAAACCATAATAGTTTTTGGCATTACCTAGATGAAATTTGCTGAATTAACCATGTGTGTAGAGGTCATGTGATTATATTATTGAACTGTTTTGCATTAAATACTGAATACTGTTTCACATTATGACTATTTGAAAAAATAATAATAGGTTGGTTATCTTTGTTTTTATCTTTAAACTTGAAGAGCATGTCATAAAGATGCCATTATCTCCTTCATTACAGATAATGATCCCTCTTATCTTCGTGTTGTCATGGTCTTCCTCAGGTGGCTGTATGCACATGGTGTGTCCGCGTCCGCAGTGTAAGTTTGAATGGTGCTGGCTCTGTCGTGAGGAGTGGAACAGAGAATGTATGGGCAACCACTGGTTCGGATGAGCCGGATAAGCAGAAAACTCAGGGAATGGAGCCAATGGGAAACCTGTCGAGTCATTAGCGAGTCAAATCATTATCACTGTTGTGAGGTACATATCATGCAATGCTGCTGACATTCAAAGGTATTTGTGGTAACCACAAATATTTTGGGAGTGATGGAATAAAATTCTAGTGTTATAAAACGAAATCCAGAGTCATGTTTTTCTTTGAAGTCATCAAATTACATCATATTTGATTTAGTAATGGGAGTGTTGCTGTATTACTGACTGCACTCAATAACCACAAGGAAAATTTTCCAGGTTTTTCGGACCTTTGTTATCCTAATCTGAGCCAAAATTCAAAATCTAAAAGTGGTTTACACTACCGTTCAATGGTTTAAGATTTATTTATGATTTAAAAAGAAGTCCCCATACGTTCAACAAGCCAACTGACTGAGCAAAAATAAAACAGTATTATGATTTTTATTTAATTAAGTATTTTTTTTATTTTATTTATTTATTTTTTTAAGCTCTGACCAAGATTCAGTTTATTCATTTTCAAATTGAAAACATCTCACTATATTAGCATCTTTTATATTCTCAGGCTTAATAAGAAATGAATCTTTACATCTACCTGTTTTCGTCGTATATTTATTATTATTTTTGTCTATTTGCTTTCAATCTTCCATCGCTGATGTAATTTGACATCTGTCAATGCATGATGTCATCACATTCCTGGCCTGTCAATCATTCACCGCTCCAGTCTCTCACTATTGTCTTCTCATCACGAGAATCACTAGGGCTGGATTATGAGCCGAACCGACAGGGCCGGCGTCCAGGAACTTACAAAGACTCACGCCACACAGAAACTGAACACCAGGGCCTTCAAATACTACAGGCCGAATATCTACCTAAAATGGCTACCTTAAATGGATGATTTTACCCAATACGTGCCTGTGCTTTATATTTGTATGCTTACTACAGTTCAGTGTTGTTAGCTTAGCAACATGCTAACACCAAAGTCCACTGAAATCGAATGTAATGTAGTTGCTGGTATAGTAGAGTGTTCCAAATCTATCATTGACGAGGTTACTTGTTAGTATACTAGCTTGCTGTTTTAGAACAAGTCCAAACAAATCTCTCTGTGTGTTTTCTGGTTTATATGGTGATTAGATGCCCTTCATTATCTGTTAAAACAGGACACTCAGTACTGGTGCCATAAACGACCCTAAACATAATCCCGTTCTTGTGCTGCCCTGTGACCTCTAGTTAAACATTATGAGATGAATGTTAGTTCATCAAGATTTATTACAGGGAGGGTGTAGCTGAGTGTCTAACACACATGTGCTTTACGACTCACAGTATGGGTAACTGAGAAACAAATCATCTAAAGACAAACACAGCCCGTTATTAAAGACGTCAAGCTCGCTCCGCTCGAGATGCAGGGTAACTGACGTGAAGCTGCACATTTTCTGCTGTACTGGTTCCATTACACCTCTGCTGGGTTCATGTTTTGGGCTGTAACTTCACTCTTTTAGCATCTTAAGAAGATCTTCAGGTGCTCTCAGCTGAATACAGCAGAAGAATGAAGAGATTTGGTCGAGTTGGAACTGATGGGCCGGATAGCCTTGAGCTTGAACTGACTGATGGAGTCTCTAGTCAGGTGAGGAAATTGTCTTTGGCTGAATCTGCCATGTTATTTCCCATCTCCTGAACTGCTGAGTTCAGCAGAACTCACATTTTAAACCGTTGTGTTATTTGGTGATGTTTTTACTTTGTTTTTGCTTGTTGTATGTTTGGCTGTAGTCACTGCAGCCAATCATAGCTTCTCCTGCATCCACAACATCAGTTAAAGATATGGGGCGGTCAGTCGCTCACCTGGCGTCCTATGCAAGAGGCCGCTGGAAACATGCTGCCCGCAAGTGTGTGAGGAAGAAACCCACAGGTATTTACAGTAAATGTATGTTGTGCGTTATCAGGGTTGGGGAGTAACGAAATACAAGTAACTTAGTTACGTATTTAAAATACAAAATTTGAGTAACTGTTTTTCATTACAGTTACATTTTAAATGGGTGGTAATCAGATTACAGTTACATCTGAAAAGTATTTAAGATTACCAAAGTGATTACTTTGAGTTTTAATGTCATTTAAACAGCAATTGGTGATTCTCTGACTCTGACAGTCTGAAAAAGCGGAGTTAAGTTTCATGTTTTCGACTGTTTTCATGTTTTGTGATAGTTGTTTGTGAGTCATTTTATAATTCACTCGTCACAGCATCTTTTTCTCACAATTTGTTTTTTTCCCTCACAATTGTGAGTTTACATTTCACAATTCTGACTTATTTTTCTCAGAATTGCGAGATATAAACTCACAATATTGAGAAAAGTCAGAATTATGAGATATAAACTCATACTAAACTCACAATTGCAAGTTATAAAGTCAGAATTGGGAGATATAAACTTGCAATACTGACTTTTTTTCTTGCAATTGTGAATTTAGTATGAGTTTATATCTCATAATTCTGACTTTTCTCAATATTGCGAGTTTATATCTCATAATTCTGACTTTTCTCAATATTGTGAGTTTATATCTCATAATTCTGACTTTATAACTCACAATTGCAACTTTATATCACGCAATTCTGAGGGCAAAAGTCAGAATTGTGAGATAAAAACTTGCAATGACCTTTTTTGTGTTTGTTCCACACTTATTAGTATTCCAAAGTATTCTAAAGTATTTATATTAAGTTACTAAACTTGAGTAATGTAACGAAATACGTTACAAATGACTTTTTAAAGCATGTATTTTGTAATCTGTAGTGAAATACATTTTAAAAGTAATCTACCCAGCCCTGTGCGTTATGCCAATAACCAAAGGATTTTCTAGGTTTTGATAATGCGCACTGTAAAAATGCTGGGTTAAAAACAACCCAAGTTGGGTTGAAAATGAACAAACCCAGCGGTTGGGTTAAACATTTACGCAACATGCTGGGCAGTTTTATTTAACCCAACTATTGTTTAAAAATGACTATATGGCTGGCTTAAAATGAACCTAAAATAGGTTGGAAATTAAAATTCAGACACATAATTACTAGAGACAACAATAATAATCAAAACATGAACGTTTCTTAATAAGCAATTTATTCATTATTATTCATTAAACTTATTAATAAATGTTCATTTCCAACATATTTTGGGTTCATTTGAATCAAGCAATACAGTAATTTATAAACAATATTTGAGTTAAATAAAATTAGCCAGCAGGTTGGGCAAACATTTAACCCAATCGCTGGGTTGGTCCATTTTTAACCTAACTTGGGTTGTTTGTAACCCAGCATTATTTAGAGTGTACCCTTAATACTTTGAAATGTACCATTTACTAAATTAAGATAGGCATACCATAGTTTTATGTAGTATTCCATGGTACCTCTATTCTACATGTCCAAATGATACTTCCTGAAGTATAATCATTTTCAAATGGTATTTGTAAAGAAAAAAAAATACAGTCAAGAGTTTGGAATTAATTGAGGAATTGGTTTTGAAAGAAGCCTCTTTCAAGAATATTGTGAAAAAATATTACAATTTAAAATAACTGTTTTCTATTGTAATATATTTTAATACATAATTTATTCCTGTGATCAAAGCTGAATTATCAGCATCATTATATATGTGACTCTGGACCACAAAACCAGTCATAAGTCATACGGGTTAATGTATATCAATAGCCAACAATACTTTGTATGGGTCAAAGTGATCGACTTTTCTTTTATGCCAAAAATCGTTAGGATATTAAGATATTTTTGTAAATTTCCTAGCGTAAATATATCAAAAATTTATTTTTGTGAGTTAATATGTATTGCTAAGGACAACTTTAAAGGCAATTTTCTCAATATTTTGATTTTTTTGCACCCTCAAATTACAGATTTTCAAATAGTCAAATATTGTCCAAACCATACACCAGTGGAAACCTTGATTACTTAAAAATTTTAAATTTAAAAAATGGACCCTTATGACTGAATTTGTGGTCCAGGGTCACATAATGTAATGTAATGTAATGTAATATAATATAATATAATATAATCATTTTAATTAAAGAGCAAGCATACAGCATTGTCTTTTACAATATATGTCCAAACAACCAAGGTAGTAATATATCAGTCCTAAATGTAAATGATTGTGTCTTTTCAGAGGAATATGTAGGCAGCAAGTACAAGGGCCTGGCAACAGATGAAGACGCTGTAGACGGACAGAAGAAGACGAACTCCCAGCTGAATAAAAGACTTCTGGATCACTTTCGAGATCTAGCTGCCAGCAATAAAGACACAGATGAGGTAACATGAAACAAATGCTCCACTTTGGTGAACTTTGGGAGACATGATATGTCATATTTGTCAGTCACACAGTGATATTGATTTTTGCTTTAGGTGGACCTGCAGTTGCTGAATGATGTCCTCACCAATGGAGCCGACCCAAACTCAGCAGATAAATACGGGCAAACGGCCCTGCATGAGGTTAATGTTTGACTCCTTATGTCACATATGCCATAAACTGTCATTCTGGGATGTAAATGTTCAATTATTGAGAATATAAGTGACATCTTGCCTATAAAGAGCTGTAAAGCATTCACAGATGTTTGTGTTTATTGGTAGATATCTCGGGCGTGGAACGTGGACGTGATGCGTTTTTTCCTGGAAAGAGGGTCTGATTTCCAGAGGCCGGATGCCTTTGGAGTGACACCTCTTCATGTAGCTGCAGCTCTGGATTATGAGGAGATGCTGCAGTTCCTGTTAGAAAGAGGAGGTGTGTGTTTGTGTGTTCATCAGGATTCAGCCAAACTCAGAATTTAAAGGGGTAGTTCACCCAAAAATGTAAATTCAGTCATTAATTCCTCTCCCTCATGTGGTTCTACACCCGTAAGACCTTCGTTCATCTTCAGAACACAAATGAAGATATTTTTGATGAAATCCGATAGTTCAGTGAGTCTCTATTGACAGCAAGATAATGAACAGATGAACAGAAAGACACTAAAACATATTTAAACAGTTCATGTGAGTACAGTGGAGGAACATTAATATTATAAAGCGAAGAGAATACTTTTTGTGTGCCAAAAAAACAAAATAACGTCTTTTCAACAATATCTAGTGATGCCCGATTTCAAAACACTGCACCAAAGTCACATGATTTCAGTAAACGTAGCTTCGCTATGTCATAAGTGATTCGAAATTTCAATAGTTCATGTGACTTTGGCAGTTTGATATGCGACCTGAACCACTGATTCGAAACAAAAGATTCGTAAAGCTTCATTTCTGAAGATGAACGAAGGTCTTACGGGTGTAGAACGACATGAGGGAGAGGAATTAATGACAGAATTTTCATTTTTGGGTGAACTAACCCTTTAAGATGACTCCATGTCATTTCATGAGTCAAAAATATGAAGCAGCACGACTGTTTTCAACATCAATTATGTTTCTTGAGCATCATATTAGAATGATTTCTGAAGGATCATGTGACAGACTGGAGTAATGATGCTGAAAATTCAGCTTTGATCACAGGAATAAATTACAGTTTACTATATTATAAATAGAAAACTGTTATTTTAAAGCTGCAGTCCGTAAGTTTTGCCTCTTTGTCGCCATCTCTGTTTGAAACCTGCAATTGCAGGTATTTGTAACTATATTGTTATTTATAACACATTAAAATTTCACTATATTTCTGTCTTTACTGTATTTTTGTTCAAATAAATGCAGCTTTGGTGAGATTTGAAATTACATTATTTAATATTTACTAAATATTACGTTTTTAAAAAACCTTAGCTTAACTCGTGTGCAGTAATGTGTATGTTGTCTGAATTTTTCACGGCAGCTGACATTGAAGCTCGCACTTCTAAAGACAAGCAGACCCCGCTGCACTTTGCTGCTAAGAATGATGCTGTCGGTGCAGTCAGGATGTTACTGCTGAACGGGGCGGACATCACTGTTCGAGACTATAAAGAGAGGACGCCTCTACAGCTGGCTGCGAACTTCGGTAAGGCTTTTATTAGTCTATAAAGTCAGACCTAATCCATGTCCTCAAGATCTCTAACAGTGGACGAAGAAGTCGAAGAAGACTTCTTTACTTCTGCATCCAAGGGTATTATGAGAGTTATTGGGCGTGTGTACAGATCGGAGTGAGACCGCTCGCTTGCTGCTGGGGTTTGGAGCGGATGCTGGGGTGCAGGACTCTGACGGACAGCTCTGCATTACTGCCATGATTACTAAAATGAGCCCTGTGGTGAGTATAGTCAACGATTGCTGGGGTTATAGTACAAGTTAATCAACTTTTGTCGATTAAGAGATGCTTCCAAAATGACTTTCAAATGAAAATGCAAAAGCTATTAATCCAAGACAGACACAATACAAGTATTGCTACGGAAATACCAAAGTAATGCAATACTAGAGCAGAAGAGTTTTGCGGACACTAGTTAAAAAAATAACGTAACATTACATAATTTTATTTATTTTATATGATATCAGTGCTTATTAAAAGGCAAGCTTTACATTACTGTATTTAAACCCTAAACCGTTATTTTGATAAATAATTTGGTAGTTATAATCAGTTCTTACTTTTATTCATCAAAGATTCATTAAACTGATTAGAAGTGAATGTAAAACATTTCTATTTCAAACAAATGCTGTTTTGAACTTTCTATTCATTAAAGAATCCTGAAAAAAAGTATCACAGATTCCACAAAAATATTCCGCAGCACAGCTGTTTTCAACATTGATAATAATCAGATATGTTTCTTGAGCATCAAATCATCATATCAGAATGATTTCTGAAGGATCATGTGATGCTGAAGACTGGAGTAATGATGCTGAAAATTCAGCTTTGGTCACAGGAATAAATTACAGTTTACTATATTATGAATAGAAAACGGTTATTTTAAAGCTGCAGTCCGTAAGTTTTGCCTCTTTGTCGCCATCTCTGTTTGAAACCTGCAATTGCAGTTATTTGTGGAGTTATCATCTTTATGTGGGTTGTGCGTCAGCACGGCTCCTCAGCGCGGATGAATCCAATGTTTGCTGTCGGTCAACACATCAGTACTTCAGATTCACAGATTCTACATCTTGGAAGTGTGACCAAAATAAGAATTTTCACCGGAAAATGTCATCTGAACAAATAAGTAACAAATCTGCCACTTTTGCTCTGACCGAATGAGAAAAAAAGCATTTCAATAAATCGCGCTGCCTATGGTGATTAAATCTAATGATCATTTAGTTCATATCACATCAAACCATGCAAATTATTATTATTTATACGTTGTTCTCAAATTGTTAATGATAACAACATCAGCATAGCGTGACTATGTGTATTTAGTGTGTATTAGAGTTACCTGTAGATTTCAGTTTCTGTATCTCTAATATTAATTTGTCATACCATACAATCCGGCATCAAAATAAGTTTAATTATTGCAGCTGCTGTGAAAAAGGCTATAAATGATCCGTCACCTGCAGCATCCTCACATGATACAGCCACTAGCTGGGACTCTTTCTTCATGTAAACAGACGTGATGTAATGACGCAAAGACGAACGGCTGCATGCTTGAATATCCTGTGGAAACCCACCAGTACCACTCTTATTAGAAAACATTATTACAAGCTTAACGTTGTGAATCGGGCTAAGGTAAGGAGATAGTTTTGAACACCGGCTGGTTCTGTATGTGCTCAAAAAATTGATTTTGGATCATTTTTAATCCCAAAAAAAGTTACGCCCAGCAGCTTCAAACTGCTATCATATTTTACAATGTTACTGTATTTTTGATCAAATAAATTAAAAAAAAAAAAACTTTTGAACGGTAGTGTGCTTTTCTCAGCGAACTTTTCAATAATCATCATGTCGATGTCGACAGGCTGATCTGGCAATGAATCAGTTCCATATGAAAGACCGAATGGCCCGCCAACAGTTCTACTACCTTCACCTCATGGAGCCAAAGCCGGATGACAAGACAAACCCAAAAGGTTCTGATCCGTCATCACCGGTACACATCTTTAACCATATTTCATATGAAGTTCCTCGATTACATGTGATGCTGCATTGGCTTATGAGAGTTGTCTCTGTCCACAGCTGGAGTTTATTGTCAATCAGGGTAAACTGGATCTTATCATGCACCCTGTAGTGCTCAAACTCATCACTGTCAAATGGAACTTATATGGCAGGTAAACCCGTATCAAAGTCCAGTGCTGATGCATGGAGAAACATGGACCGAGATTAACATCAGATTCACGTGTTTTCCTACAGAATGGGCGCCTGGATACTCCTGCTTCTCAACTTCCTATTTATCGTCTCCTGGACAACAGTGGCCATATCTGTGTCGGTGCGTCCAGATGGAGATCGGTACAATCTTCCTCAGGTATGACTGACTACAGTTTATAGGTTACACTTTATTTCGATGGCCCACTTTAGGCATTCTACTAACTAGAGCTTTACAACTGTTAACTCTTAGAGTATTGTATAGTGTTAGTAGAATAAGTTGACTCAAAGTTACTCATAGTTAGTAGAATGTCTAAAGTGGACCATCAAATAAAGTGTTACCTAGTCCTAGATCAGTACTTTTGAAATGTAAAGTAGCAGCCAAAAGAGATGTACAGCCTAGAAAAATTATCATCTTCATTATTCAAATATGAATAAAAATGTGTTAAAGATTTTGTAAGTATAGTGCATAATTGTGCTTGGAGTAAGTTGTTTTATTTTACAATGGAACATGCCAAATTGTGCGGAAAAAGACAGGACCAACACAATATTAATAACCAATTATGATGTAGTCAATGTATGCTTTTTTTTCTGTGAGCTTTTTGCTTTTGCTTTTTATTTTTTTGTGCGCAGTAAAATGAAAGTGAAAGTTGTGACGAATTGGTGACCCATACTCAATGCATTTATAGCAATTAGGGCTCAATCACACTTTAGACATGGTATCGAAGGTGGTAAGAGTGGTGTTTATTAACAATCCCCACCTTCAATTCCTGCCGGTGTGGGAATCGAACCAGCAACCTTCACGCTTCAAGCCCAAATCCCTCGCCATTACATATTATGTAGTAAAACTGAAACTAAATAAAACTTGCATGGTCTGTAGTTGCAACATGTTGAAACTGAGTGTTTGAAATGTTTGAAAAATAAAACTATAAAACATTTTCCTCATATTTCGATGGTTTAATCAAAATTGTGGGTTCATTATGCGCTCTGGACATCACTTTTGGCCACTGCTGTACCTATAGACCCCAATGAAATTGTTTGAAGAGTGCAGTGTTGATGTTCCAGGACATATTTAAGGGTTCTTCCTTTTTTATCGGTAACACTTTATTTTACAGTGTCAGTATTACACATTTTACATGTATTTACTGTTGTAATAACTAGGAATTAAAAATAATTACATGAAATTAACAAGCCCTCATCCTAACCCTAACCCAATAGTAAGTACATACAGTTAATTATTATTACTCAGTACTTAAATGTATAATTACACTGTAATACTGACACCTTAAAATAAAGTGTAACCTTTTTTTTCTAACATTATTCAGAACAGCTGCACAAGCTCTTGAATATTCGTCTTTCTGCTTATAAACGCACACATACACATACAGTTCATGCACTGCTCTTGGTAGGACTGGTGGCGTGTGTTGCTGGTGGTTTTGGCTCTAGTGCTGACGGTGACAGAGGTGTACAGGGAAGTGATGGAGATTTTGCGGTCTGGGAGGAAACTCGGGCACTGGCAGCGCTGGACTGTGCAGAAACTCAATGAGGACTTGAGCTGCTCTCACCCCATGTGGCCTGAGGTAAACACACTGAACACATTCACGAGAGAAAGATGAAGGATAATAAGCTTACGGACTGAATTGATTTTTAAATGGATCTAATGGATGTATTTAAAGGGTTAATGAAAATTCTGTCATCATTTACTCACCTTCACGTCAAGCGAACATTTATGAACATATTTGCAGGTTAATAAAATGCTCAATTCTTCATTTAAAGCTGTCATTTCTCTTTAGAAAACTTGGATAAAACTACTCAATTCATATGGACTACTTTTGTGAGGTATTTATGACATTTTTGAAGTGTCAAAGTTTTGGTTGGACTAACAGAAATCAGGTTTCTTTAAAAATCCTCATTTGTGTTTCGAAGAAGATGGAAAGTCTCGTGAGTCCTCTCCCATCATGAGTGTAAACTGCTGATTGGCTACAAGCGTGTTGTGCTGCTCGGTCTGATCCACTTTCAACAGTGTTTTTCAGAAATAGCTTACTGCACCTTTAAAGATAGTTCACTGTTCACTTTCTAACAGGAACTGCACTGTTAATTTTCTCACCCTCTTCAGAAGATTTTTAGCTGAAACCGTTGTCTGAGGTGACTCATATAATGCGAGTCAGCGGCTACCGTCACTTTTAGAGTCACATGTCCGCAAACAGTCCAGAGTGCGTTCATGGCAGTCTGAAGCGCTAGCTTCATGATGGGAGCAAGCTAGCATGTGAGCTGATGCTACAACAGACAGGGACGACACGTGTGTTTTGTTGTTAAACAAAGTAAAAAATTACAATTACGTTCGCTTGCATGACCTCAATCTGGAAGATTCCCAACGTTTAAAGGATTAGTTCATTTCAAAATGAAAGAGTCCTGATTATTTCTCTCCCCCATGTCATCCATGTCAACCTAGTTAAGAAATTAAGTAGAAGGTTTTAAAGAAATTAAGGTTTTTGAAGAAACATAACAGGATTTTTTCTCCATATAGTGGACTTCAATGGGGACCAACAGGTCAATGCAGCTTCAAAGGGCTCGATACGATCCCAGACAAGGAATACGGGTCTTATCTACTGAAACGGTCAGTCATTTTCCAAAAAAAAAAAAAAAAAATTATACTTTTTAACCACAAATGCTCATCTTGCACTGCTCTGCGATGTGCCACACATTACGTAATCACGTTGGAAAGGTCACGCGTGATGTAGGCGAAAGTACCGACCCAGTGTTTTAAAAGATTTGAACATCCAGGATACGCACACGAAAGGACCATTTTAAACTATAAACTAACACAAAGACACATAGAATATGTGTCATTCAACATACAAGTGAACACACTTGTAAACATTTCCGCCTATTTTCTGCCTTGTGGGACCTTTCCGAAGTAATTATGATTATTAGAGCTAGTGCAAGATGAGCATTTGTGGTTAAAACGTATTCAAATGTTTATTTGGCAGATCGTTTCACTATAAGACCCTTATTCCTCGTCTGGGATCGTGTAGAGCAGTAATTCTTAAAGCGTGTCCGCCATCGCCCCCTAGTGGTCCACGAAAAGATGACCTAAACTCATCATTAATATTCACATTAAGTTTTAGATGGAAATCCCAAAATATAAAATCCACAGATCTATTAGTTGTGTAATGTACTAGTTTTTCTTTTATGTGTAAAATCCCAGTCATTTCAGTGATATTGGACATTAAGGGGACCAATTTTTCAGCATTGTATTGTTACCATAATTACAACCATAGACTTCCTATACCCACCACCTCAGTTTTAAACTAATGGCTCTTTGGAATGACACTAAGTGGGACCTAGGCTGATACAGAATGTTTAATTGCAGTTTTTTTTTTTTTCACATGTGCTGTTTGTTGTTCATATTAGGCTGCAGCTCATTTCACATTTACTTTTTCAAATGAAATAAAATTCATATAATACTTTCTGATCATATCATTGCATTTGTGTTTGAATAATTAGTTTTTGACTTGAAACAGTTGCATATTAAACTTTAGTTTATCCTTCCTATTTTGTTGTTTTTGGGGGGCGTGTTAGAGTGGGATTCTGTTAGGTGGTCCTCAGAAAAAAATTGGAAGATAAAGTGGTCCTTGGGCTGAAAAAGTTCGAGAAACACTGCTGTAGAGCCTTTAAAGCTGCACTGAAACTGACATTTTGAACCTGTTGAACCCCAGTGAAGTCCACTATATGGAGAAAAATCCTGGAATGTTTTCCTCAATAAAACCTGAATTGCTTTTCAACTGATGAAAGAAAGACATGAAAATCTTTGATGACATGGGGTTGAGTAAATTATCAGGAAATTTTAATTCTGAAGAGAACTAATCCTTTAAACTCCGGCGCGTGCATCATATTATGTTTAAGGAAGCAATAATGTTGACAATAATATAGTAAATAATGATCAGTTTTGCTTCATAAGACCTCAATGTATCATCAGGAGCCACGGGTGTTAATTTTGGTTTGCCTGTAGGCCTATATGTTTTTTGACTCTCAAAGTTGACCGTAGCCGTCGACTTGCATTTTATGAATCACCGAGGACAACGGTTTCAGCTAAAAAAATCTTCTTTACTTTTGAACTGAAGAAAGAAAGACACCTACATCTTGGATGGCCTGAGGGTGAGTAAATTGACTGCAAATTTTCATTTTTCGGTGAACTATCCCTTACAAGGGGCAGTACGTGATTTCTGAAAAACGCTGTTGAAAGTGGATCGGAGCGAGCAGCACAACACACTTGTAGCCAATAGAAGTGATTGTGAACTCATGATGGGGGAGGAGAGAGAGATTTGAAGAAAGACTATAGACAGAGAGATGGCTGAGAGACATTACAAAAGAAAAAAGCTCAGAGGAATATCACAGGAAAAAGAAGGGCTATAATCTATGGGTTTAGGACCCTTAATAACATTAGAAAAGCTTTCCAGCGCTGGAGAGACCAAAGCGGGAAGAGCTGAAAACAAACGCAAAGGTTGAGTTGTTTTTGCACCATAAGTAACAATGGTTTTGAGTGTGTGCTGAAGTGAGCTGATGAATGTTTATGTGTTAATAAAAGCCTAAATTAAATCTGTTCATCATATAAAGCGATCTTGTCTTTTCACGATCAAAGATTGCACTAAACCGCTCTATTCCTATGGATTAGTTTTACGATCTCTTCATGAACCTTTTGAAGCTTCAAAGTTGTAGTCACGTAGCTGTGAATGGAGGGACAGAAATCGCTCAGATTTCTTTAAAAAGACCTTCATTTTTGTTCCAACAAGTCTTACGGGTTTGGAAGGACATGAGGGTGAGTAAATGTTGACAGAATTTTCATTTTTGGGTGAACTATCCCTTTAAACTCTATGATAAACTCTATACAATTTGTGTTTGTTTTTACAAACTGAGAGCCGAGTCGAAATCGTTTTCTGTGTAAATTATGCTATCCCCTAACTTATTTTGATCTTCACTGTGGTGTACAGTATATATTAATTTCTCATAAATAAACAATAATAAAATACACAATTGAAATAATGTGTTTTCCTTTATAATACAGGAACGCAATTATTTAGAAGGCCAAATTAGGTATATTCGAAACCTGAAAGGAACCTACACTCAAGACCCCTGGTAATGGACTCAGAATAAGCCAATGTAGAATTTGAAAGTGTGTGCAAAAAATGAATATACTATCTGAGTAAGTGTGCTGATGTGTCGCCCACAGGAATATCTTTGATTGGCTAGTGTATTTGCTGCTGCTGGCCGTTCTGGGCATCCACTTGACAGATATATTCCTAGTGTCTGACACACTTCGACAGAACAGTCTTCGCCTCTTCGCGGTGTCCATTATTTTCCTGTGGCTAAGGCTGATGAAGCATGTCCGAGCTTTTAGGTAAGTAACTTTAGGATCTTGAATTCCACCAGCTATTTGATTTTAGAGGAGCCAAAAATAAATTAAAATCAATCCTATAATATACAATCAATCCCAGCTGGGTGAAGTAAAAAAATTTAATTTGAAATGTTTATAATAACATTTCAATGAATGCATGATAATCCAAGTGTGCACTGTTCAGATTTTTTAAAATGTGTTTGAAAGAAGTCTCTTCTGCTCACCAAGGCTGCATTTATTTGATGAAAAATATTGTGAGATATTATTACAATTTATAATAAATGTTTTATATTTAAATATGTTTTTAATGTATAATGTATTCCCATGATCAAAGCTGAATTTTCAGCATCATTCTGCGTCACATGATCCTATAATAGTTCTAATATGATGATTTGATGCTCAAGAAACGTATTAACAACACACTTGAAAACTAGTTGTGCTGCTTCATATTTTTGCAAACTGTGATACACTGCCATTAATGGTTTGGAGAACCATAATAGAAACTGTAATAGGTGTATGTGTAAAATAAACTGTTTTTAAAGGGGGTCATGAAGCGTCTAAAATAGTGGTCATCTGAGAAAACGGTCGAGAACATCAACTCTCTAGGAACACCTGGTCAGTGGCGGTTACCATGGATACTTATGCTGAAAATAAGGACCTCAGATATAATGACGACACCTATTCGATCTCCCGGCTGCTACGACACACGGAGCGCCTGGAGCCGAATGAAACCACCTGGTCAGTGGGTTGAACAACAATGCTTCAATATCTCAGGTTTCTCGGAGACACCGCAGGTGGCCTCCTCTTTGTGAGCTGGGTAACCATGGGAATATATGGTCAGTGTTACAATAACCATAGAAACATAAGGACACGGGGGTTTGCACACCATGTGCTCAGTCATTTCAAAATGGCGCTGCAGTATCTCCACATATGCTGGAATATCATTTCACTTTTCAAGCAATGCAAACAATATTTCCAGCCCTTTCCTGTTGTTTTCCATAGGGATTTCAAAAATAACTCCGTAAAGCCATGAACCAAACCAACCAGCTCCAACATGAATCATAATAACAAACTTTGTAAATGTTTGTTATATACATAAATTTACATAAACTATCTATTTTGAATGTTTTCACAATATTTATGTTTTTAAATAAGTGCAGCCGTGGTGATACTTCTTTCAAAAACATTTTTAAAAGTCTTAGCCACCCTAAACTTTTGAAGAGTACAGTACTTTTATAAAGTGAATTAAACTTTGCAGCTGACATAATTGAGACAAAAATAATTTGTCAAAGGTGACAATTAAAGGGAGAGAAATTGGGTTATTTACTCACCCTCATGTTGTTCCAAAGCTACACATTTCTTTGTTCTGCATGAATGACATTGGACCCCATTGACTTCAATTGTACGGACTACAAAGGATTAAGACATTTTTCAAAATATCTTCTTTTGTGTAGAAGAAAGAAAGTTATACTGGTTTGGAATGGCATGAGGGTGTGATGGTTTAATGGTTTTTAACTTCTGAAAACTGATCTTTGCACTCTATTCGCCAACAATGTGACAGACGATTGTACTCCAGGTAAATGGCTGATGTTATTCTCTAGAGCGATGGGTCCCTTCATTGTCATGCTGGGGAAGATTGCAGGAGACGTGCTGCGATTCCTCTTTCTCTATATAGAGATCTACATTCCGTATGCCTGTGCTTTCTGGATCATATTTGGAGGTCCCGTCACAAACACTTACAGTATGTCATTGTATAGTTAAAGACACGATGCATGTGAAATAAACGCTTCTTCTACTGCTCTCAGGTTTAGCTGAGGTACCAAGTATGAAGACGGTTCCTGAGCTGCTGTACAGCCTGTACCGCATCACTCTGGTGGATGAGTACGAGTTTGATGCCATGCTGGATGTGGACGCAGTCATGGCCTATCTTCTCTGCGGAACGTTTCTGGCCCTGTCTGCTATTCTCTGTGTTAATTTACTGATTGCTCTGCTTTCTGACACCTTCCAAAGGTATTAATAAGTCAAATGTACTTTTATGATTCGCTTGTTAGGGGAGTAACGATATGTCACTATACATATACTCCAATATGAATCAATGCCAACAAATGAAACAAGCTTTTCATGTTTGAATAAGATTTTCCTTGGGACATCAATTTTGGCCACTACTGTATATTTGTAAGATGCAATTTCATATTGAAACTCTCATGTTAGCCACATCTGTATGCAATGTCCGGCGATCTTTCTACACATTTCCACCAAAGCAAGCATTCTCTTTTAAACCGTACAAACACCACAATCGTGATGCAGCAACCTAGCAGATGTCAAATTGTCACTGAGCTAGCATCAAATTTTGGTTGACTTTTACTGACTTTATATCTGAAATGTCTTTTTAAAATCTATTTTTTCTATTTTATATATATATTTACACAACTTAAGTACCTCATTTTGTTGTGTGTCAAAATGGCTATAGTAGATTTGCACATTTTAAGTGGAAGTGGTCTGTTCAGGTGGGCTGGGAGGTGAGGATGACCTCCTCGGTCTGTTTGTGATTGTGTTCTGGATGGGGGGATTGGAACTGGTCTGTTCAGGTGGGTCGGGGGTGGGGGATGTACCCCTTGGTCTGTTTGGGATCGGGTTCCGGGTGAGGAATTTGGAAGTGGTCCGTTCAGGTGGGCTGGGAATAGGCATGTACCCCTTGGTCAGTTTGTAATCGGGTTCCGGGTGGGGGATTTGGAAGTGGTCTGTTCAGGTGGGCTGGGGGTGGGGATGTGCCCCATGGTCTATTTGGGATCGGGTTCTGGGTGAGGAATTTGGAAGTGGTCTGTTCAGGTGGGTTGGTAGTGGGGATGTCCCACTCAGTCTGTTTGTGATTGCATTTCAGGGGTCGGAAGTTGGAAGTGGTCCACTTATGTGAGTTGGAGGTGGTCGATTTATGTGAGTTGGAGGTGGTCGATTTATGTGAGTTGGAGGTGGTCGATTTATGTGAGTTGGAGGTGGTCGATTTATGTGAGTTGGAGGTGGGGATGTGCCCCTTGGTCTGTTTGTGATCTGGTTCTGGGTCCATTGGGTGGATTTGGGGATGTCCCTTTTGAGTTGTTATTGATTCCTTTCCAGGTGGGGGGATTGGAAATGGTCCGTTTGGGTGGGTTGGTGGTTGGGGATGACCTCCTCAGGCTGTTTGCGATCGTGTTCCATTTGGGAATTTGGAAGTGGTCCGTTCGTGAGAGTTGGGTTTGGGATGTCCCCTTTGGTCTGTTTGTGATTGCTTTCCGAGTGGGGCGGTTAGAAGTGGTACGTGGGGTGGGATGGGGATGACCCCCTCTGTCTGTTCGTGATTGCGTTCTGAGTGGAGGAGTTGGAAGTTTGTCCGTTCGGGTGGGTTGGGGGTTGAGGATGTCCCCCTCTGTCATTTTTTGATTGCATTTCAGGGGTGGGCAGGGGCGTTGGGATTTCGACAGGACCATCCATAGGGCACTTTTTGATGAAAAATATAAAAATAAATAGTGTTCCCAATTGGGATAAAGGATTTGCAGTTTTCAAAGAGTTCTTGTGCAAATGCATTTGGTTGTGTAAAATAGGCACATATTATTGTAATATTGATATATCAATTGCACTCCCCTGAATCTAATATTGTGTAGCAGAGGCCAGCTAGTAGTTGCTGTGCGAGTAAACCTCACTCCTCTGACCTCAAGAGACGCTCTAGCGACAGACGCTAGAGGTTGCAGCCTTTAGCCTCCTTGGTAGAGCGTCCGACTCCCATACCCGAAGACCCGGATTCTAGGCCCGCTCGGAGCGGGTAGAGTGCGACCCGGGTGGCGGGGTTACATTGGTGCCGTGACCCGGATGGGAGTGAGGTTTAGGGGGGTGAGTGTAGCAGAGGCCAGCTAGTAGTTGCTGTGCGAGTAAACCTCACTCCTCTGACCTCAAGAGACGCTCTAGCGACAGACGCTAGAGGTTGCGGCCTTTAGCCTCCTTGGTAGAGCGTCTGACTCCCATACCCGAAGACCCGGGTTCTAGGCCCGCTTGGAGCGGGTAGAGTGGGACCCGGGTGGCGGGGTTACAATTGCAATTGTATCGCAACATTTTTTGAGGTATCCGCAAATATTTTATTGCTGGCTAAGAGAATTGATGCCAGATCATATTGCAATGAAACATTTGATTTACATCCCTTGTACTTATCGGCATGATAGACGTGATCACTGTGAACTCTCATTGTATTGAAATGACCTGGGTAGAATTTTAATTTTTGGGTGCGCGATTCCTTTAACCCTCGTGCTGAACGCTTGTGTCTACAGGGTCTATGACAACGCGCTGGCCAATGCGGTGATGCAACAAGCAGCTATCATTCTGCAGATAGAGGAATCCATGCCTTGTCTGAGACGTTGCTATGACAACGAGCACATCCAACGCCATTGTGCCCCGCTAGGAGAATTCTTTGATGATGATGTCACCACTAACCCAGATCAGCATGCTGAGATGAAGAAGCTTACGGAACAGATCAAGGTGTCGTCGACTGCTGAATGTTGTATTTTTACGTCTTTTCGTAAATATCATAAAAACTGAAACTTTGCATGTTCTGCAGGATACTTTAGATAAATATCTGAACATCCAAAGAGAGGCAATCTCACCTCAGTTAGCATATGCAGATGCCAGAGTTGTCACAAGGTTGGTCAATGAACATCCTGGAAATTCTTAGATTGTTACATTTTGCTTGTTACCATCTATAACATGTATTGTGACAAGTGATGGTCCTGGAAAGGCTGCCTAACATATGTTGCCTTCTTTACAGAAGGAAAAGTGCTGCACCTCCAGAGAAAGAAGAACATCTCAAGACTCTTCACAGACTTAGGAAAGACCAGCAGAAGCAGAGTCAGGAGCTGAGTGAGCTGAAGGCTGAAGTGAAGGAACTCCACAGTTTGCTGCTCAATCTGATCCAGCCCAGGAGAAACTCTACATCACGTAAGAGAATTCTGCACTTATTATGGAAGTCTGTGGGGGAAACATGCAGTTGTTGCCCCACAGATGTTCATTGCAGGTTCATTTCTGCTTGTTTTTAATGAGGTAGTCATCTAAATTATTGTCTGTACATGGTAAATGACAAAATGCAAAGTAGGCTCATCCAGAATATAGCTTTAAGTAATGTTACTGGTGTTTCTGCAGCCACTGATGAGGACAAGACACACTCAGTGACAAAGCAACCTAAACCGGACAGCAAAACCTCTGAAACTGATCAATGAACTACAGAAATCAAAATTTAATCCACCAGGAGCAAGACTGGGAAAAGACTTTTGTGCTGCTTGTCATAAATGATTTTGTGACCTAGAATTGTTTTATGATTTTTTTCTTAAGTTATGCATTGCACCAAGTTACTGTAACAATATATATATATATATATAGGCATCTGTGTACTGTATATTAAAGTGAGTTTATTTGAATTGTTAATGTTTTATTTGAAAAAAGTCTCTTTCTCTGAACTTAAAAGGAGTAGTTCACCCATGCACATTGTTTTTCATTGTTAACTCGCTCTCCTGCCATTCAAAACTCATACGCTGTTATACACACACTCCCGGTCAAAAATCGGGAATCATGAATGATTTTTGTTTTTGAAAGGCGTCTCTTCTGCTCACCAAGGCTGCATTTATTTGATAAAAAATACAATAAAAACAGTAATATTGTGAAATATTATTTCAATGTAAAATAAATGTTTTCTATGTTAATATTGTAAAATGTAATTTATTCCTGTGATCAAAGCTCAATTTTCAGCATCATTACTCCAGTCTTCAGTGTCACATGATCCTTCAAAAATCATTCTGATATGACGTTTCTTGAGCAGCAAATCAGCATATTAGAATGATTTCTGAAGGATCATGTGAAGACTGGAGGAATGATGCAGGAATCACAGGAATAAATTTAATATTTAAAAGATATTTTTTTAAATATTAGTTGTTTTAAATTATTATAATATTTCATCAGGAGGAACAGAAGGAAAATGTAATTATTATTGATATTCACTGTTAATCTTACTGTGCTCAGATTAAAAAATGTCATGTCATGCCAGGTTTGACATCATTGATAGATCACTATGAGCTGTGCGGTAGCCTTTTACGGTACCACTTTACAATAACATTCATTGGTTAACATTGGTTATCTATATTAGTTAACATGAACTAATAATAAACTGCACTTATACAGCACTAATTAATCTTTGATAATGTTAAATTCAACATTTACTAATACATTATTAAAATCTTGTTAACATTAGTTAATGCACTGTGAACTAACATGAACAATGAACAACTGTATTTTCATTAACTGACATTAACGAAGATTAGTAAATACAGTAACAAATGTGTTGCTTATGGTCAGGGCTGGGTAGATTACTTTTAAAATGTATTTCACTACAGATTTCAAAATACATGCTTTAAAAAGTCGTTTGTAATGTATTTCGTTACATTACTCAAGTTTAGTAACTTTATCTAAATACTTTAGAATACTTTGGAATACTAATAAATGTGGAACAAACACAAAAAAGATCATTGCGAGTTTATATCTCACAATTCTGACTTTTTCCCTCAGAATTGTGTGATATAAAGTTGCAATTGCGAGTTATAAAGTCAGAATTATGAGATATAAACTCGCAATATTGAGAAAAGTCAAAATTATAATAAACTCACAATATTGAGAAAAGTCAAAAATATGAGATATAAACACACAATATTGAGAAAAGTCAGAATTATGACATTTAACTCACATACTAAATTCACAATTGCAAGAAAGAAAGTCAGTATTGCAAGTTTATATCTCCCAATTCTGACTTTATAACTTGCAATTGTGAGTTTAAATCTCGCAATTCTGAGAAAAAGAAGTCAGAATTGTGAAATGCAAACTCACAATTGTGAGAAAAAGTTGCAGTGACCTTTTTTTACAATTATAAAACAACTATCACAAAACATGAAAACAGTCGAAAACATGAAACTTAACTCCTTTTTTCAGACGGTCAGAGTCAGACAATCACCAATTGCTGTTTAAATGACATTAAAATTCAAAGTAATCACTTTGGTAATCTAAAACACTTTTCAGATGTAACTGTAATCTGATTACCACCCATTTAAAATGTAACTAATGAAATACAGTTACTCACATTTTGTATTTTAAATACGTCACTAAGTTACTTTTATTTCGTTACTCCCCAACCCTGCTTATGGTAAGTTCATGATAGTTAATACATAATAGCGTTACCAGCTGTTTTTGATGGAAAAATAACTACATAATGATTATTTTCTTTCAAAAACACACTAGAACAACCTTCACGTCATGAGTACCCCAATGAAACCTTAAAATACTGCCTATGTAGGGAGTGTACTAGAGAACTAACAGCATACAGTGTTTGCAAGCACATAACTCCTTTTTACGAGAACAATTTCTGTGGGAGCACCACATGCTTTGGTACAATGTGAAAGGGAGTGGCTACTATTGTGACTTCTCACCAAGGCAACACCAGGGACGTTTCCATTAGTCAGCTAAAAACTTTCCCAGCTCTTTGACGGAAGTAGGACAGCGGCTGATTTCCGCTTCCCTCACTGCTGCTGCTGTGGTCACTGAAGTAAAGATGGCGGCGGCCGAGACTGATCGCGATGCACCGTCCGCTCTGTGTAGCGAATTCCTCAATTTCTCCGCGAAAGACACCGCTGCGGTAGGCGACAGTTTTACAAAGCCTCTGTAAATTGTCTATCCTGATGAATTATATATATTTGGTCGCGGAAAGCGATGCGAGGGCGATGAATTTTCAGTTTTTTCTCGCTCCTCATCTGGGGTTGTTTTGCTCAGTGTTGTCCTGCTAACGCGCTAACAGCTAGCCTGTGAAATTTTTATACCTCAAGCTCCAAAACACACACTTGACACTCCGTTTACACACTTATTTCTGTAACATATCCACAAGTAATAAACGCGTTCATTTCTCCAATTTGGTCTTTAACTTATGGCTTTGCTTACAAAGAATTTAGTTTTTAAAGAGGGCTGTCAAGAGTTGGATAAAAACAACATTTGCTGCTTTGTTCATTATCTTTACATTGTGTTGTTATTAACAATGTTTCACGGACAGATCTTTTTGACACTGTTTTCAAATTCATTTAGACAAGGGAATAGGCAATCTGAGCTTGGCTATTTGTGTAGTTTTTCTGCATTCCTCTAAAAACATTATTAAGAGCTGTGTTTCTGCTTTCATTCACTGAATAGCAGCAATGTTGTGGTTTACAGACTAAACATTAATTTATTTAGATATTCCAGTTACATGTTTGGTTTTCATTTTGCATATTGCCTTACCCACTGTATTTCCATGCCACATCTATCTTGTAAACATAAGTAGGTTTGTTTTTACAAAGTAGCACAGATGGTGGTTATTTAAAACCACATGCAAGACCTCGATTTGCTTCGGTTTATATTGTCTGATAGACTGAAAGACCGCAGTGCACATTAACCTGGCTATATTAGACCCATGTGCATGAAAAACATGGACAATTTCGCAATATAGGCCTTTACTGACAAAACTACAACCTGATTGCCAGTCTCAAATCAACATGAGTAATTGTCTGTAAAGACATGCTGGATTGTTTGGCTATTTGCTCGAGCACTAAATCCAGGTTAGTAGGTCGGTGTAAGACAGTAACAGAGACTGCCAAGTTCCGCTCGCTGTGCATATGTAATCCCTATGTTTCCTGTTAGCATGTGATGGACATCAGCTAGGTTGTTAAAGCATTTTCTTCCGGATAAAATTATGTCAGAGTTGTACACTGTAGTCACAAAACCTAGTGAGCTTCCCACACGTCTTAAACCGGTTTGATGCGCTCTACATGGGCAGCTTATTTCTTTTCTTAATTTGCCTGAAGTTATTTGCCATCTTTCAGGAATGTTTTCACTGAGAAAACATGGGTCAGAAATGTTTTTTAGTGGTAGTGGATGAATATGCTCATCCACACACACAGTACAAATCACCCTGTCCATGTGAATTTCGAGACCAGTACTGACAATAAATCCAAAATAAATGCAAAGAAACCGTTTGTAAAATTAGCTTAACCTATTTATTTATGGAATAAAAGATATTCACTAATACAAATAAAATTAACAACAAAGTAACACATTACATAAGTGGCAGGACTGTTAATTTGCTTTTACACTTAAAGACTTAATCCACAGATCATTTGACACAGTATCAGATTGTTTTTTTTCCCCATCTTATGGTTATTACTGTCAATCCGATCCAATCGCATCTTTAAATATGGTTGTCAAACAAATAAATATATATATATTTATTTGTATTTATATTTATTAATATAAATAATATTATTATTTATTTTATATATATATTTAATAATTTTATTATATACTATTTTATTATATTATATTAAAAATATATATTTTATTATTTTTTTAAATTATTATATTTTATTTATATTATATACTTATTTAATAAGATGTTAGAGGGACGAATTTAGTGACCGAAACACATAATTTAATTAGCGCTTCTCCGAGGCACGTTTTGACTGTGTTCAGCTTCTTTTTTGTGCACAATGTGGATAATCGACAACAGTTAAACATGTCAGCTGTGTGGACTTTAGCTCTGGATTGACGAATATTAATTTCTTGATTTTAATCGTAATATGGTTTAGGGCTGGAATTAATAATTAGTTTTTCAGTCAATTTTAATCTATCGATTATTTTACGATTATTCGAATAGTCTATCGATTATTGCAGTCGCGTCATTTTGGGGGTTGGAGAGCTGGTATCACTTTAGTATTGGGAACGCATACAAACTACAACATTTCCCTTAATAAACTCCCAATTAACTGCTTATTAATAGTCGGTAAGGTAGTTAAGTTTAGGTTTTGGGTAGGATTAAGAATGTAGAATAAGGTCATGCAGAATAATATGTGCTACATAAGTACTAATAAATAGTCAATATTCTAGTAATATGCATGCTAATAAGAAACTTGTTAAAAGACCTTAAAATAAAGTGTTACCGGTGAGCCCTGGGATCTTTTCTTTTCAGAAGCACCTGCAGTTGTGCTGCTGTGTAATGCCAATGGTTTTACAGAGCACCGTTTTATTCAGTCTCTGTTTAGAAAATTTTCACACTTTAGATTGGACTCTATTTTTTTTTAATAATGACTGATTTTCAGCATGCCCCGGTGCCGCCATCATTGGGGAACATAAACAGCGCCACGAAACACGCAAATCATTCCACGCAAATGGACTAATTTATGTAATCGACGTAAAGGATTACATCAATGCATCGTAATTTAAGTAAAAGTCCTCAAAACTGCTACAGAAGACAAGTAAACAGTCAGCAATACAATAAGAATCAAGAAACTAAATTACAAACTGACAAAATATAACAGTACAACAATACAAATGAAATGAATAGTGCTCTGTTTTAACTAACCTTGGTATTCAGATATTAGCCTACAACAGAAACTGAATCAAGTAATCAAATATAAAATAGTACTGTTGTATACATTAAATAGCCTAATCTTTATTAAAACTACAGTTTATCCATTCAAGAGCAGTGGGTGATTTTATCTGTCTTTTGTTTGATTAACATTAATGACTGCAGCAGATTTATTAGGCTGCTGTCACTTTAAGAGCTAACACAAGGACCCAATATACTGTTAAACGCAGACTATTTCACAGTGTTTACGTTCACGCAAGCCATAACTAACTGTGTTGTCGAGGATACCCGTCAAAACAGCATGTCGACATATTTGTTGGTTGGCTATTTGACCGTTTAATCGCATGTCTGAAGCCCACAGTATACTTTGCTTATGTGCGTTCCGCCCCGTCTCGAAGAACCCCGTCTCGACTAGGGAACAGTGTCTCTTTTGGGTGACGGGTTAATTCACCCAAAGATTAAAATTCTCTCATTAATTACTCTCCCTTCAGAACACAAATTAAGATATTTTTGATGAAATCCACGAGGTATATGACTCGCCCACAGACAGCAATATAATCAACACTTTCAAGGTCCAGAAAGGTACTAAAGACATTGTTAAAAAAGTAGTTGATGTGAGTACAGTGGTTCAACCGACTGTGGTAATCCAGCTGTAACCACATTCCTCTAGGAATGAGCATTGTGTTCTGCTTAATACTTGAATGAAAATTAACTTTTTATTAAAAATGTTTTTAAAAAACTGGCTGTCCAGTAAGGTCATGCAAATATGAAACGGTGAAGGCGAGCTATGCAATCAACGACTGACCACTAGTGCTCCTTTTCAAGCCCGACCTTTGTCCATCTGATCGATTTACCTTTTTTTTTATCTTTGTGTCTTCTTTCGCTCTGTAGCACAAATTGACAAATAATACATTTTTTGACCAATTTAAAATGATTAAATAAAAGGCTGCATTTCTGATATTCAGTCTTTTTGTGTGTGTGTGTAATATTTTACCAATCTGTCCATCTTTACACACAGAAATGGCTACAAGTGAGCAACCTGCCCAAAGAGGTGTACCAGCACTTAGCCTGCTACGTCCCCAAAATCTACTGCCTGGGCCCCAACCTGAACCCCCAGAATGAGGAGCTGCTGGCTCAGCTGCTGCTTCAGGGCCCGCTGGAGTGGTACCTGTGCGGGGAAGAGCCGTCCGTGGGATTGGCCAAGCTGGAACAGAACAACCAGCCCTCACAGCTCTGTGGCCATGTGTTTAAAGTGGGAGAGCCAACGTATTCCTGCAGGTACACTGTCAAAACTTCATCATATCTTTCTGATCCACCCAAAGACGGATGTTGATTCTCATCTAGTCTGCACCCACAATGATTATCCATTTGTTTATCAAAGGCACAAACAGTGATCATGGCTCTGTTTCAAAACCCATTGAGCTGCTCACTGTCTATTGCCTAGACAAATACATTTTGACGGACAACCTACTCAGTTGTCTTTATTTTTCCCATACAAAGCCATACATGTATGCTGTTGAGACTCTGAAGTTGTTGTGGTCTATCCCGTCTGACCTGGGATGGTGTTAGGTCACTGTGTTCTCACAGACGTGGAAGTCCTGGCTGAATTGGGTCAAGTTGCTGTTAGGTTAAGTCCTTTAGGCAAGATCACAGTAAGCCGGCTAAGAGGCCGGAGGTGACTGAGTCTGTACTGTTCTGCTCTGTTTCTTTCGAGAAACAAATGAATGGGCTCACACATATCCCCAACGCTTTATCATGCTGGCTTATTGAGATTGGAATCTGATCTGGGAGATGTGAATGGTGTGTGAAATATATCTTGCATCCTAAGAATTTGCGCAGATCTTTTTACAATCCTGTCATGTAATGTGTTACTGGCTCTGATCCAAACCCTAGTGATCTGCTTTGCTGTCATCCTGTGCATAAGTGTTTCATAAGTGAATGTTTTGAAATCTCTCAATGGACAGCAACTAGGTCTGGGTGATAAACAATATCAATTATATAGTGTTGATGAATTTGATGATTTTTGAGCCTTTTCAAATCCTTTTTTGATGTTTCCTCAAATGAAATCCTCTGAAGTGATTTTGAAATATAAAGGGTGATTATTTTTTTATTATTTGGGTACACAAGAATTTGTGATAAATCAGTCATGTTTATTTCTATACCGCTTTATACAATACAAATTGTTTCAAAGCAAGTTTACAGGGATAAACAGGAATACAAGGATTCAGTGATGCAAACATGTATTATTCTGCTGAAGTCAGTTCAGTAATACAGTTCCGTTCAATACCTATATAAAGTTAATCAAATATGAAATGTTCAGCTCTGGAGAAAACGGTGATGTCATCGTCCGGCAGAGTTCAGTTCTCATTCAATGCTATCGGTACAGTCAAATCCATAATGATAAATATTATGTCTTCAACTAAGCAAGCCAGAGGCAACAGTCTCATGGAACTCAAATGGTACAATAGCAAAAACAGTTGTAACTATTTTTTTTATTATTATTATTTTAAATTATTTGAAAGTTCAAATTTAAATAAATGATATTAGTTAGTTTTATAATCCTATTAATAATTATCTGTTAGTAATGCATTAAAACATTAACATGTACCTTTCAAATATTATTCAGTTCAATAAAGCTTGCATTAATAATATCAAATGAAAAGTTAGTAACAAATGAGAAACAAAGCAACACATCACAGGTAACAGAAAAGTGGCAGGTCTGTTCCACATCCGTTTGCCAACATCGCAGTGTCAGATTCAATACTGCGTTTTAAAATGGTTGTCACTTAACTTTGCTGCGTTTGCTTGGCAGCATAAAAATAACATTTTCATTTAAATTATGAAGGGTTATAAATAAAAAGCGAGCAAAGAATTCTGCCTTAATAATCAGAGAAGCTGATATCACTTCAGTTCAGCCGCAGCGCACGCTGAACAAATTCTGGCGTACTGAGCAGATTCTGACTAACTTAAATGCCTCTGATTGGCTACAATGCTCAATGCTGCAAAAACATGTTGTAAATAGAAACCTTTGACGTTCTTCAGAGAGCATTCACACATACGCATGGGAACGTCATGGCCTAGTAGTGAGGGAGTCGGGCTTGTAATCTGAAGGTTGCCGGTTCGATTCCCATGCCGGCAGGAATTGAAGGTGGGGATTGTGAATGAACAACTCTCTCTCCACCTTCGATACCATGACTAAAGTGCCCTTGAGCAAGACACCTAACCCCTAATTGCTCCCCTTGTAAGTCGCTTTGGATAAAAGCGTCTGCTAAATGATGAAAAATGAAAAAAAAATGTAAAAATGTAACGTTTGAAAGCAGCGCCTATCAGCGAGTACCACATTTACCCCATACTCTGTACTACCAGTACTGCGGAAAGGCTGGTACAGTTGTTTTTTTTATCAATTATTCCCGATTTTTTTCTTTCTTTATTTTTTTTTAAAAAAAGGTTGTCTTTTTGTTTTAAAAGGTGTTAAAAAGAGACCGACAGTCAAATAGAAGGTTTAGAAAAAGGGGTTTGAGTGACTAATTATCAGTATCTAATCTGAAGAAAAAAATATTTCTTCAATGTTATTCACATTATATTTCATCTGCAACAAGATTGTGAACTTTTAAAAAGATTCATTTGTTCATTAACTTTTAAATGAATCATGAATCAAACACGAGTCTCCGCATGAAAGACCCACGACTGGCGGATCAACGTGCAACTACATTTCTCTCAGATGCGGTAGGAAATAAAATGAAATTCAAAGTCACAATCAACTGTGACAGATGATTGACAGGGCAGTTTAAACGGTGACAGGTTGACCGTAACTAAGCGTCCGATAAAGACACAATAATAAAGTAGTGTATGTCCCAAATCTTGCCTATTCTTATGCTACACACTCAAAAGAATGTACATTTTCTTCACAAAAACAGTGGAATATTATAAGTAGGCCAATTGGGATGCAGGAACAGTTACTCATTTGCAGTGGATTCTGGGAATGCTTTATGACGCATGCCATGCTGCCTTAGAATTCAGCCAAATGTAATCTCTTAATGACTGCATAATTTTGCTACCATTTTTATAGGCCTGCATGATATTGGGAAAAACTGATCCCTATACTTGGCATCGCTCATTCTGCGGTGTGACTATCGTAGATGCGCACATTGCGACGCAGATGCTAAAATGATCTGTAAGGGCCCTACATTTTTACCGACCTTAGTTTGTGTCTCTATGCTACCTGAAAATGGTTTGTTTGTAGGCAGCTCACATGGGGTTTTGACAGCTGCTATTCTTCTGTATAAGTCATTTACATTTGATATTTTTTTCTCCTTATCAGGGAGTGTGCTGCCGATCCAACCTGTGTGCTGTGTATGCAGTGCTTCTTAGGCAGCGTTCACAAAGAGCATCGCTACAGGGTAAGAGGAAATGAGACACACAGTAGCCGTTTTAACATCCTTAAACATCTCACTCAGGTATGCGTCAGCATGTTGGTGTGACAGCCGCAGAGATTGTGTCAAATACCAAGTGTATGGACCCGTCTGCACTAGTGCCACGTGGACCCTGACTTCTCCCTAACAAAAAATTCCTGCCAAATTGGTGAAGGTTACAGCACTGATGGGGCTGTTGGATCTGTGAAGAGAAAACGATCAATCTAACTCAATTAACTTTTATAATTTCAGTACTGTTTCAGTTTTATATATTTGAAATTGCAAAAATGGATCTCAAAACAGTGAAGTTAGTTCTATGACAAGCTAACGTGATATATTTTTTTTCATTTTTTTTCATTTTTTTTACCATGTAAAGCCTATAAAGCATAAAATATTTTTACAAACCTAAAATTACATGTTTTTTTTTTGAGGATCATATTTTATACATCAGTCTTTTATGGCTCATACAGTCTGATGTAATGAGAATATGAAGCTCATACTCGGAGGAAAAACTGATTATTCAGAGGCCTAAACTGAACAAAATGTTCAATTTGATTCATTTGCTGATATTACTTTTTGGCCAAATAAATATGAAATTCTGATAGCATGTAATGCAAGTCAGTGAGATCTTTTAAACCATATAGCAGACTACTGAAATAAGATGCATATAAATATCAGTCACTCTGTGGCACAAACAAATTCGATTTTTTTTTTTGCCAACCTCTGAGACAGATCAGAATTTGTTGCACACATGTAAACACAAAAATCCGCATGAGATACGTTTTTTTTTTTGCATCCGATCTCAGCCACTTCCAAATGTGGTTTTAAATCTGATGCGCATCCGATATCCGGACATTCTACCAATGTCTAAACGTGTGCATCCGATTCCCCTTGGAATTCCAAGCCATCACAAGACGAGGGCGACACGTTTGCTCACTGAAAGATATATCTTTTATGTTGTATTATCAAGCAGACGTGCCTGTATGCACTCGCACTAAAATTTGCAGCTTTATTATTGAGGTGGGAATTTTGTCTATCTTTTCCTAGAAAGAAACCGCTTGCGCTCTCACATATTCAGCAGCTGAATTTCAAACTCTGCCCGGTTAAGAGACCTTTGTGTTTTTCTTTTTCTTAATAAACCAAAAGCTTCACTGGGTAGGCTACTCTCTTGTGCGCGCTCGCTCTCTCGTTAAAATTCATATTCAGATTCATTCTAATAAAAGTAATCTTTCCTGCTACTTTATTTCACTTACGAATTCTAGAACTAATGACTGTAGATAAAATAACAAACACAAATTATCTTTATTTTCTGGTCTATATCCATTCAGTCAGATTTCACACTGCAAAACATCCATGATGCTGACTGTTAACTTATCCAACTTAGCTGTTAACTTCTCCATTCTGGCAGGTATGGCCACCAGACATGAAATATATAAATAATTTTAGTAGCACGGCCATTCAAAACCCGAGGGTCTAACATGTGCATATTAAAGCTTTCGAGGACAATCACTGGGCGGGAATTAATGTAAATCGGATACCAGTCACGTCTAAAGTGAATGTGAACAGACTGGCCAAAAACTCAGATATGGTTAAAAGGTCGGACGTGTGCATTAAGACTTGCAGCCTATATCTCCCAGTAATGTCTTAGTAAGACGATATTTAAATGTTTTGTTTTATGGTCAAAGCTCTGTAGTTTTTAAACATATATAATACAATGCAGTACAATAATGACTGAGAGATGAACAAGTAAATGTTACTCAAAAGCCATAGTAATTTGCGGATCAAATATGATGCGGTAGGCTTTATAGGGTGTGTGAGAGTGTTTTAAGGAACTCTAGAGCAGACAGTCATGTGTGTTGCAGATTGACTCATGACTTCATGACAATGACAGGTTTTTTTTTTATAAGATACAGATATAGGAGACCCTGAGCCGTCATGTGCTGCTGTCTTTGTGTGTAAGTGGCTCTTTGTGCTCTCTGTAGATGACCACCTCAGGAGGAGGAGGCTTTTGTGACTGTGGCGACACAGAGGCCTGGAAGAAGGGCCCTTACTGTCAGAAACACGAGCCCAATATCAGTGACTCTTCCCAGAAGGTAAGATACCTTGTGATATAGGCCCTGTTTCCACCTGGTATTAAACGTTTTGATCTTACTTTCCACTTTCGACCACTTGTAGAGGTAGTCGAAAACACATTTGACCAGATTGCTTGTGCAGTGTAGACGCTCATGTAGTTGAATGTGTTCAAACAGCCATCATCACAAAAGACCATCTACTCTCCGCCTACTGACATAATGTGTATACATTTTGGGAAGCATGCTAGCCAGATGAAACTTTGTCCTTTGAAGATGAAAAATGTTAAAAGTAGTCGTGGCCTAATGGTGAGGGAGTCGGGCTTGTAACCTGAAGGTTGCTGGTTCAATTCCTATGCCGGCAGGAATTGAAGGTGGGGATTGTGAATGAGCAGCTCTCTCTCCACCTTCGATACCATGACTAAAGTGCCCTTGAGCAAGACACCTAACCCCTAATTGCCTCACTTGTAAATGTAAATGTAAAAGCACAATGTTCTCTCACCATTCCTGATATCTTAGACACACTCACAGCGTTTGGCCTTGCAGCTATCACAGCAGAAACGAAGCTGACGCTCTCTGTGTGTTTTTCCATCGTCTCTAGGCGTGTTCATATATAAATACCTTGAGCTTATTTTGTCCATTATGTCAAAAGATCTGAAAAAACCCATATATTTATCCACCTATTGAAGAATATATGCTAAATGGTAAAAAAGCTCAAATAAAGCTCAACGGTTTAACGTTTGAAAGCACCGAAATGAACACAGCCATAAAGATTAGTATTGTAATTCCACTGTTGTTCTGTAAAATAAAAGTATTGCAATTATTTGTTAATTTATTAATAAATTATTTCTTTTTTTTGTCAATATTTGTAATTAATTTTTATTTGTTTGTCATTTTAGTAGAAGCCAGTTAGTTGCCAGGGCAGCATTTCTAAGTTTTTCATCTAATATTTTATTTCATTTCAGCTTTATTTCAACTGATGGAAAGGATTTTTAATAGTTTTAGTTAACAATAACAAATCTTCTTGTTTGGCAGGATCCTTTGGCTAATCTGTCCGCTGAGATGATCGCTCGCACGTATAATGTTTTCTCCATCATTCTCAAATATGCTGTGGACATGCTCACCTGGGACAAAGAAGACGAGCTACCTGAAGGCCTTGAGCCACCGTAAGATATTTTATCACTCTTACTGTGAAGTCATGCGATGGCATGTCTCAAATATTTGTACCACAATCACAATAATTTTAGCATTTGGGCAAGAAAAAAACCCATTCTAGTCCCTCATGATCATCCATCATGCACATGATCGTTTTTGAATGCTGCATGTTAGTTTATTAGGAGATATGTAATTGTTTATTTTCTTCTCAAGGGCCCGTGGAGACATGTACTACTGCATGTTGTTCAATGATGAGGTCCACACGTACGAGCAGGTCATCTACACACTACAGAAAGCTGTGAACTGCACCCAGAAAGAGGCCGTCAGTTTTGCCACCACAGTGGACAGAGATGTACGTGCCAACTTCACCTCCACGGTGCCACAATTCAAGCTTAAGCTTCAGCACAGCCTGATCTCGCTTTTGTTAATTGATTTCTTCTGTTCACCGTATTCAGGGCAGGAAGTCTGTACGCTTTGGGGACTTTCAGTTTTGTGAGCAGGCCAAATCTGTTATTGTGGTAAGTTCTCTGCAATCACAAATCCTATCCGTCTGCCTCAAATGTATAAATTGTTTGGGTTTTTTTTGCTCTTTTTACTGAAAACTGTTTCTTGTTTAACTAGGGCATTCATTTAAATTTTATGAGGGAATCCTCCCAAATTTGCATGTCATTTCAGCTCCAGCCTATGACACGTGGTTCACAAACAAGATTGTTATCCATACAATAATAGCATTTGATGCTCGCTTCAGTTCAAGCGGCTCATGACCTGATCATCTCTTCCTGTTAGTGATGTCTTCATTATTTAAAGGCTTAGTTCACTTCAGAATTAAAATGTCCTGGTAATTTACTCACCCCCATCCAAGATGTTTCTCTTTCTTTCTTCAGTTGAATAGAAATGAAGGTTTTTGAGGAAAACATGCCAGGATTGTTCTCCATAGTGGACTTCATTGAGGTTCAACGGGTCCAAATTGCAGTTTCAGTGTAGCTTCAACTGGCTCTAGTCTTAGGGTTATAGACATCAATGCGTAGACTTGCATTGAATGAGAGACATCTGTAAAGTTGGGGTGGGCTCAGAACCACCCGTAATACCGTAGTAACTTCACACTTTGGCTACCATCCACAACACTGTAGCGTTGTGGGTGCAACTTTTGCAGAAATTAAAGCATCATTAATTGTTCTTGTGAATGTAGTTTGTTCATGAACATCTTTGGACACATGTTTTGCAGAGGAACACGAGTCGTCAGACGAAACCTCTGCGTGTTCAGGTCATGCACTCCTCTGTGGTGGCTCATCAGTGTTTTGCGCTCAAAGCCCTCAACTGGCTCGGCCAAATCATCAGATCCTCAGGTCTGTCTATGCTTTTTCTGTCTCACTTTCTCTCTGTTGTTTTCCTTGGTTTATTCCTTTTAATCACTTCTTTAGAAATCATATTGTTCAATTTCTCTTAGAAAGCCAAACTTATCAATTTAGCAATTTCAATACATTTGGATTTCACAGCTGTTTATATTAGTATTTTGCTATAAATCCAGAAATCATAAGTTTATCAAAAACTACCTCCGGTTTCTTCATGTTCAATAGAGCAGTGTGTCAGTGTTTGCATCTGCTCATGTGGTGCCTGCTGTAGTGAATCAGTTCCTGAGTGTATTACTGTTGCCCTGCAGATGCTCTGAGGAGAATCCTCTGTCAGGTGGGACTGCAGCGTGGACCTGAGGGAGAGAACTCCTCTCTAGTGGACACACTCATGCTCTGTGACTCCAAGATGTGGAAAGGTGAATGAATGAGTGTGCTGACATCAGCTCTCCACTGCAGAAACGCACTGCACAGCTGTGCATACAAATTTGTGTGAAATCTGCGTATGAACATTTTCAAAAACAAATCTTGATTCACCAAAAACTTTCTAACTAATTTCATGCTCATTTTAACTTTACAAAAAAGTAGGAACAACTGAAACCACATGTACGCAAAAAGCACTTTTGCTGTGCTGCCTTATAATCGTGTTTAGAAGTTACATTTTGGCTTAACACAACTAATAGTAATAACTGTAAATTATACATAAATTGCATAAATTCTTAGTCACTTTAGTCGCAGGGAAAAAAAATCACACAGATCATTAACAGCTGGACATCTAAACGCTCGCCTATCATTCATCAACCTCAAATATGGCTTGCTGTCTGAAAAATTTAAATATTAGTATACAGTACAGGAGTGTGAAAGCTTAAAAGTATCGCGCTTACTGCATGACAACTATCGTGGAGGCGCCGTTGCGATTACTTACACTTAAAATACGTCATTTTGGTCATACAGATGAGAGTAATACATCCCCCTAAATATTACTTAGTATTACAGTGCTTGTATAATTATGCCTTAACACCTTATAATAAAGTTTAACTGTAATTTCTTGTTTGTTTCTTTTTTGTTTTGCCTGATTTTGTGAGATTCACCCATTTAAGCTCATGCTGTACCTGATATTGTGTTTCCTGCAGGAGCGAGAAATGTTTACCACCAGCTCTTTATGAGCAGCCTACTCATGGATCCAAAGTACAAGAAACTTTTTGCAATCCAGTTCGCGAGGGTAAGACTTCCATTCACAATTGCGCAGTCCTTATATTGATTGACAGTAAAATATCAGGGGCTGTATTACTGAAAAATCCTAATTTAAAATCTTGTGGTATCTGTTTAGTAACCATAGATTTTTCAAATCTCAAGAAGATTGGAAATTTCTGTAGTACAGCCCAGAACTTTATCTCTGTAGGCCATGAAGTCTCAAAAAGCGGTGATAATTTGGTGCATTTGCCCACCTGAGATATCTCACATGCTTACTAAGGAATAAAGTCAGTAAAAATACATTACAATTTGTTGAGTTCATGACGCAAAAATAACATGATATGACTGTTTGAAAGGGGTGTAATCTGGTTTTATAGCACTGAGTGAAATTTTTCAAAACACCAGCTTTCTGGGACTCCATGACAACCTGTATGTTACAGGGTTAGTTCACCCAAAAATTATTACTTTTTTTTTTTCATCAATTACTCAACCTCATATCATTCCAAACCCAAAAGACTTTTATTCGTTTATCTTTCTTCAACACTAATGAAGATAACTTTGAAGAATACTTTGGTGCTTCAAAAAGTTAATAAAAGCATTGTTATAGTAATCCATATGAATTGAGCGGACTAATCCAAGTGTATTGAAGATACATATAAACATTGATGAACACATTACATGGAGGGCATAAATGTATCGGCCGCACTTTATTGACACGCAAGAACAAACCTCTGTTTTGAGATGGTGAGTAAATTATTTTTTTTTTTTATTAATTTGGGGTGAACTATCCTTTTAAGAATTATTTTTATATTCAGTGAAGGTAAATGTGTTGAAGGAATGTTCTGGCTTCAAGTTACAAGTTCAGATTATTTAAAATTGCTTTAATGCTGTTACACTGAAAGTCTGCAAGGCATTGCATTAAAATGCTCACAATTTTGTCTCAAAACATTATACTTGTTAACATTAGACTAGCATGAAAATAATTTCCTTTCAACTGTCTATATAGTAATTTCCAGTCTTAACTCACGTCATGACCATGTAGAAATGGTTATCTGCAAGAATACCATCTGTAAAACACATTTTACATGGCGCAAATTCCACACAGAATTTCCAGCGTAACTGCATTACTGCAATTACCATTTTTGTTTTCTTTTTTCAAACTGACCATGTCATTTTCTGTGGTAATCAACAAAGTGTTATAGATTCTGTCTATAGAGCTTAAACTTGTATTGCACCATACTGTGAGACACAATTGATTTAAATTTCCACAAGTATGGCCAGAATATTCCAAGTCTGTGATTCCACTAGAACATCCAGTTCACTTTCACTTCACACTCAGTTTGATTCAGCTGATCTTTGAGGATATAGAGTTTGAGAAACCAGTCCCAGTTCAGTGAAGGGTATCATCTCAGAGAGAGAGAGAGAAACTATGTAATAGAGAGAGATACTTTGCCTTGGCATATTACTCTTGTTCTCTTTGGTTCGCTGCCCGATGCAGTCCTGCGATTGACCCAGTCGTTCTGTGACAGCAGGAAATCTGTCTCTCAGCGTGCACTCAGGTGTAGGGCCCTATGAAATCCGTTTGATTTTTCTCCCTCAGGTTTCCAAATTGTTAAATTCCCTTAAAAAATTCCCTTTAAACCCTTAAAAATTTGTTTTATGGTTTTAAAGTAATCAAAAAGCATGTCTAATTAATTGAAATCATGAAAATTATACAATTTAACAACATTTCTTAAAATTTAACACATTACATTTTTTCGGCCCTGTGAAATCAGTTTTATTTTTGTTCGCAAATTCCATTTGATTTTTCTCAAGTTCCATGTTTGCCGATTTATTTATTTTGGATTTTGTTTTGTTTAATCAAATTGTAGTAATCGAAAGGCATCTCTAATCATTTGAATTATTAAAACTTTAACAATTTAATAATTTATAAAAAACTGTACAATAATATGGCCTTTAAAATTGTGAATTTATGATTTATGATTTAATACAAATGTATTATAAATCGAATAAAGTCATAAAACATTAACAATTTAAATAAACTTAAATAAATTGAAGTCCTCAACGGAATGTGGTTATGTAGATGGAACTTTGTCGATCATCAACAGAAGCATGCATGCTTCATATTTTAGTAGCAGTCTTTCTGTTCTTTAATATTCACAGACACTACTAAATATATTGTGATTTTAATTTTATTAAGTCTACAGTCCTACTACATTACTACTTTTTATTTATTCATCCAAAAGTTTCCAGATTCTGACATTCCACGTTACACTGTAAATACAATTTTTATGACTAGATTCCTTGATTCCGTCTGCGTTTTCAGCATTGCAGAAATCATAGGGTCCTACCTCAGGTGTCACTGACAGCATGTCCTTAACTTAAACAACTCTAGAAAATCTACTAAAAAACCAAGCTTTATCTCAAGTCCCCCGGCTCCACACATGCCCGTTCTCAAGACTGACCTGTGCCACGGTGTAACTTCAGGCCGTATGTGCCACAGAACTGAGAACTGAGTCGGGGGACATAACTGCAGATGGCCCCTGACCTCTGACCCGGAAGGTGAATGTGCCCCCTTCCTTTAGAATTACCGGCGCCTCCAGACAGATTTTATGGAGGACGATCACGAGCGTGTAGTGTCAGTGACCTCTCTGTCAGTGCAGCTCTTCACCGCCCCTACTGTGGTGAGTACCGTCAATCCCACACACCTCTGCTCTCTCTTCTGCCTCTTTCTCCTCTCCTCCACCTCCTTCACCACTACCTACAGAACTATGAGCGCTTGCAGAGCGACTACGTGAAAGACGACCACGACAGGGAGTTCTCAGTAACTGACCTTTCTGTGCAAATGTTCACCGTGCCTTCTCTGGTAAGTACATGCAAGGAGAGATGGCCTGCCGTGAGGAAGAGGGCTTGTCAATTTGGGTTTTTGGTCTCCTTTTTGCATTTCCTTTTTCTTTTAACTCTTTTTATTCCATTTCCATTTTCGCATTTCATTTTCCACTTGTTGTTCTTCACAAGTGGTGCACTGCAATTTTTACGACACCGAAATTAAAGTCCGCGTTTAGCCAAAAACAGAAAATAAAAATGGCTTTTTTAATAGTCAAAAACGTTGCGTGTGTTTAAGATTAACTTATGTATGTTTGTTTGTTTCTGCTCCGTTTTTTTGTTGAAAGATAAATATTTAAACGGTGGCTCTAATAACTTGTTTTCAGGATACATTCCAGCAAGTTGTAATGTATTGTTTAACATCTCTTCTGATGGTCATGTTCATTTGGTGCTGTAACTAGTAGTAAAAAGGTGGAGATGATCGGTTGACGTGCTGCTTAAACTGAAGCAGCTACAGCGATCTGTCATTGCACATTAAAAAGCCTCCAAACAACATTTATTGTTTGAATTTCATTGTAAAATTGACTGAAATGCTCAAAGCTTATTGCGTTTAGTGGATGGTAGACACGCTACAAATGTTTATTGAAGTTTGTTCACAAATCAACTGAATACAGCATCTTGGATCTTCAAAATGAAGATCTATTAAAACCGATTAAATAAGTCGATTATTGGAATTGTCAACCCAATCCATCGTCCACACAGCTAACATGTTTACAGCTTATTCACATTGTGTGCACAAAATAGACACCATCTTTAAAGAACGATCGACTTTTACGTACTCCAGTTAGATTGTAAATGTGAAAAATTTGCGAAATACTTCTTTTTCGAATAGCCTGAAAACCAGCTCATGCGAGGTTTTTGCAACAAGTTTCCATTCCAAGTTTTTGCAGATGTTTCCATTGGACTTATTTTCAGTTAGCATCTTTAATTTACGCAATTTGAAGGGTAATGGAAACGAAGCTACTGACTATCAAACGTCATCAGAGAAGCACTAATTAATAGTTACCATTTTCGTCAACGATTTCAGCCCTCAAAAAGTTTCTCAATCATTTTTGGCTGAATATTTTCAGTTGCCGAAATTTCGGTGTCACTACCCTTCACTTTTCCTCTTTCCTTCCTCTTCCTCTTCCCTCCTCCATTTCATGTGATTTTTGAAGTTTCATGTATTAGGAAATTTGTGTATAGGGAATAAAAAAAAAAAGCTTACCCAAATCACCAGATGAGGAGGTGAACGGTGTATCTGATAATTTTCAGGCGCGGATGCTGATCACTGAAGAGAACCTGATGACCACCATCATCCGCACCTTCGTAGACCACCTCAGACACAGAGACCTGCAGGGCCGCTTTCAGTTTGAACGCTACACCGCACAACAGGCCTTCAAATTCCGCCGAGTCCAGAGCCTTATAGGAGACCTCAAGTAAGATAACATAAAGCCTATTCATTTCAAGCCAATTAGCCAGAAGTTTGACTATCTAAATCACAAGCCTTTTCTGGTTAAGAACCGCCCATTTACACAGGAAGGGCCTGTCTGAAATATTTAATTAAACTCAGTTGGAAGTAATGATTTTCAGAATACTGCTTACCAGTTCTGTTCAGCCTGTATAAATTTGGGGTGGGTTTTTGAATGACTTCGAATACAGTTATGCATTAATTGTCTAAAATTCCCATTTCTTGAGATCTGTGTCATGCATTTCTGTTGGATGTAGGTATGTCCTGATAAGCCGTCCAACAGAGTGGGGCGACCAGCTCAGGGAGAAGTATCTGGAGGGTTTTGATGCTTTCTTGGAGTTGCTAAAATGCATGCAGGTGACTATACCATGCTGAGCTTAAGGTTGTGTGTCTAGGTAATTGAGATTGGGCACTAAAACCGGTGCGTTTGTGTGTTCTCTTTGCAGGGAATGGACCCAGTAGTGCGTCAGGTGGGGCAGCACATAGAGATGGAGCCAGAATGGGAGGCAGCGTTCACCTTACAAATGAAGCTTACACATATCATCTCTATGATGCAGGAATGGTGTGCCAGTGATGTGAGTGCATGCTAGACATTAGCACCCAGAATGCACTATGATGTAGCCTGTATACAAGTGTGTTATTTGTCACGTGTGCAGGAGCGAGTTCTGATCGAAGCCTATAAGAAGTGCCTAAGCGCGCTGTCTCACTGCCACAGTGGCTTCACAGATGGGGAGCAGCCCATAACCCTCAGCATGTGCGGCCACTCCGTTGACACCATCCGCTACTGCGTCTCTCAGGAGAAAGTCAGCATACACCTGCCTGTGTCCCGGCTTTTAGCAGGTGACTCTTAATATTTTTTCACAGGAAGGTGTAGAAGCTTGTTTTCACCACAAAATTAAAAAGAAAATTAAAAAAGGTAATTGGGACTTTTTAGCTCACAATTCTGACTTTTTTTTCTCACAAATGCCAGTTTATTTTTTGCAATTTATACTTTTTTTCCTCAGAATTACAAGTCATAAAGTCAGAATTGCATGATATAAACTTCTGATGAGTTAATATCACATAATTCTGAGAAAAAAAGGCTGAATTGTGAGATCTAGTCGCAATTCTGAGAAACTCGCAAATCTTACTTTTGTTTTCTCAAAGTTACTAGATACTAGATTACTAGATATAAACATGCAATTCTGAGAAAAAGTCGCTATTACCTTTTTTTTTTTTTTTTATTGCATGGCTGCAATTCCACCTTCAGACCTCAGACGTATTATAAACACTTACATTTGTAAGACATGGCAAGCTGAATGGGATAAATGTACAACAAACAAATCAATCCTGTGGTTGGTGCAAAACATTGTGTCCACTTTGAAAATCACTGGGATCATATTATCTACACGCTATTTAGTTTTGGGAATAAATACAGAGTGAATCCATTGATTTTTGAATCCCATTAATGTTGTGTTTGTACAGAATATAGGATTCACTTCCCGAAATTACTTGATAAGTGGTTGATGGTGATAACCACACTACATATCAACTGAACTTCAACTTCCTCTCTCTTGCAATTAGGTTTACATGCTCTGCTGAGCAAAACTGAGGTTGCCTATCGATTCCCTGAGCAGCTGCCCCTGGTGAGTTTGCGAGTTTTGGTTCATGTCAATTTTTGTTCTATACAAACATTCTCAACACTTTTTGAGGCCTCTTTTGTCTTTTACAGAGTGAACTAAGTCCACCCATGTTGATCGAGCACCCACTCCGCTGCCTTGTACTCTGTGCTCAGGTGCATGCTGGGATGTGGAGGAGAAATGGCTTCTCTTTGGTCAATCAGGTGAGAAACTTGTTCATTTGTTTCATTCTAATGCTCATGGCATTTTATTTTAATAATGGGATTGTTAGTGTTAATGCCTCTCCATAAAAATATCACTGTTTTTCTTGAATTATGTTTGCAGATCTATTATTATCACAACGTGAAGTGTAGAGTGGAGATGTTTGATAAAGACCTCATCATGCTTCAGGTCAGTCGTCGAAGCGTAACTAATAATGCTTTGCTATAATTGTATTAAAGTCCTGGGAATGTTTCTTTCCAAAATAAAAAGAGAAACATTAAATTATATTTTTACATAAAGAATTTTTTGGACAGTTATAAAAAATTGATAACTGTAATTTTTATTAATAATGAAAATGTATGTCCTTGTAAATGTAACCTGCTGAAAATGCCACAATACAAAATAAAGGTCCTAAAATTGGCCATATATATTTTATATATTAAATATTAATATATATATATATATATATATATATATCACTGTTAAGTGGAAAATAATCCGTGATGGAAATATCAGGGATTCATTTTTAAGTCAATATGCATTTTTATAGTTGTAAACATATGTCATTTGTTTTTTTATTATTTCTCCAAAATATTTTATCACTTATAATTGGCTCTTTTTGAGTGCAGCCGCTATAAAAAAAAAAAACTAATTAGCTGTGGAAAGGTCATGGAAATTAATTTGTTAAATTCTGGGAACACTATTATTGCAGTGTTTTGACATCATGGTGGTATTTATTTTACGGCCTTTATGCAGATTTAAATAAAAATAAGAATAAAATCACTAGTTTTGTTTAGTATGATTAAAGTAACGAGAATCTTTCGAAGGTGAATTCACTCTTAATTTTAGTGGTCATGTTTCATACTGTTTTTGGATTTAGGCTGGAGCTTCCATGATGGATCCAAACCACTTCCTTATGATCATGTTGAGTCGTTTTGAGCTATATCATATCTTCAGCTCAGCAGACTGCAGAAAGAGATACGGCAGAGAGAACGCTAACAAGGTCTGCTTACCACGAAACCTCTTTCCCCTGTTTTCTTTCCTTGATTTCTCTCTATTTGCACTCACTTCTGTTGCCAGTGACATGTGTGTTGCTTTCTGTCCCTCAGGATGTGGTTCAGCAGAATAACACACTAATTGAGGAGATGCTGCACCTGGTCATTATGATTGTGGGTGAGTGATCATTTCTCAACACACGTCCTTTGAGCTTTGTTATAGATGTGTATTGAGCTTATTAGACACGATGGAAAGTAAAAATAAAACAAAAAAAATCCCTCTTTTATTTGTTTTGTCCTGCAGGGGAGCGATACACTGCAGGTGTTGGTCAGGTGGAGAGCTCTGATGAGATAAGGCGAGAGATTGTTCACCAGCTATGCATTAGACCCATGGCCCACAGCGAGCTGGTCAAAGCCCTGCCTGAGAATGTAAGTCAACCCTCACGGCTTCACTTTTTATCCCAGACCATGAAAGTGCTGCATTTTATTATCGGTTGTTTTGTTTAGTAATTATATTGGCTTTGAAATCTGACAAAGAGATTTGCTAAATGCAGTAATTGTGGAAATGTGATCTGGTATTAAAGATCACCCAAAAATTCTCATCATTTACTCTCCCTCATGCCATCCCAGGTGTATGAATTTCTTCGGATAAACAATAAGAACTAACAATTTTACAAGGAAAAAAGAAACCGCTTTAACTGTAAATTAACCAATAAATCTTCAATCTATTAGAAAAAGAAATCGATTCACTCTTCATTCTCTCATCTATCCATCTTCTTCCTCTTCTTCTACTCCTCTTATGTACAAAACATTATTACATTAAATGTCAAGTATACATTGGTTTGATTTCTTCTTTATATAATAATAAATTAAATATATGCATGTAATAATAATGGGGGCTTTTGCACCGTGTTGTTCAACAAACATGGTTATAGGAACTAGCCATCAGGGTGGTTCCATGAGAACTAATGTTCATTTTTTTTTTGGTGCATACGCACCACCAGCAGGAACTCTGAAGTGACGTAAACTGCCCTTGTTGTTGTGACTCTTATTTTGACAGCTTTGATAACAGCTCAGCCAGAGCACACAGTGCTACGGTCTGTTTAACAGTTCTGTCTAATGTTATTAGATAGAATTGTTATACAAAGAAAGTAGACCGCATATGCAAAAGTATTAACTTTTGCTGTGTGGTTGATGTCCAATGTAGCTAGCTGAGCAGAAATACATGATCATGTTTTGTTTGGTGCATTCAAGTCGCGCTGGTTTTCTCCATAGCGTAAGATTGAGAGATAACATCTGTCACTGTTTTCCGTGATTGTTGAGTTAGTTCGTGTAGAAAATTTATGTACACTATATGGCTTTTCGTTTCGTTCGACCAATCAGCGGACACTTGCGTCACGGGTAGTTCCTTTTGTGCCGGTTAGACCGGGTTAGTGAATTATAATTCGCCAATATAAAGGTTTATCCAACTATGTTACAACTATGTGATAACTAAGGTTATCCACTTCTGAGAACTCTGGAAATTAAGTTAAAAGAGAGCTGTGCATTAAGAGTAAGTGCAGACCAATAGACCTGACAATTGTTCTGTTATGTGTTGTTTCTTTATTGTTCACTGATTTTGACTTTTTTTTTTTATATTTAAACAAAACATTTAAGTAAATTCAATATTTTTGCTATGGTATTGTCTGTAAGGAGAGAAATATTTATTATAATGTATTATTAAAAGCTTATATAAAAAAATGATTTTATAGTTAAGTCATGACCATAAACTATACATCTTTTTAAAGACTTATGGAGAGAGTAATGTATTACTCTAGGGTGTGATGCTTGTCTTTTATTCCCACCATAGTAAAATTGAAAATGTCCTGGAAAAGTCCTCAAACGGTCGCTGAAAGAGAGTGGAAACCCTGTGTCCCTTTAACCTTATTTCAAGAATGGTGTAAAACAACTTATTTCTGATAAAGAATATTGCATCTGTCTGCCTAAAATCACTTCACAATTCATTAAGGAACCATCGTTATACTCTGCTCAAAGATCGTGATCAGGGACAGGAATTGTATAGGGAATGGCTGTATAATACATCTTTGCTCGCTTAACAACTTACAAATGCACAAACCATGATAGTCAAGAAAAAAGTGCCATGTTTTTAAAATTAAAGTATTGATTTTTTCCAGAAGTTCCTGTTGACACTTTTTTTATATGACTGCCACCTAGTGGTACTTGGCTAATGAACTTCACTCACTCTTCTCTCTTCTGCACACAGGAGAATAAGGAAACCGGCATGGAGAGGGTCATCGATAATGTGGCTTTGTTTAAGTGAGTGTCCTGAATAAAAGAGTCTCGTCCAAAGCCTTGGATTGGTCTGTGTGTAATCCTGTGTGAATTGTGTTGTACAGGAAGCCTGGTGTGACGGGTAGAGGACTTTATAAACTCAGGCCAGAGTGTGCCAAGATGTTCAACCTTTACTTCCACCATTACTCCAGAGCTGACCAGTCTAAGGTGTGCTGCAAACTGAAACTGAAACACAAAAAGAACTGTTGAAAACCCATGCTCATTTGTTTTCTTTGTCGTTGTCCAGGCTGAAGAGGCTCAGAGAAAAATAAAGAGGCAAAATGGGGAAGATTCAGGTACTACCATCTATACATGATATTATATATTAACACTTTAGGTATGGGCAAACAATTTAAACATTTCACTCAGAAAGGTCCATTGCGTCATTAAAATGGGTTGTTTCATTATTTTTGTCTATACTTTTGAATGACTTTTTACTGTCCAAAATTGAGAATATGGCTATATAAATTGGCCATTACATTTACATAAACATCATGCCACATTAACCCATTCATAGCGTTATTTAAGGTTAAAAATGTAAAGGCAATTTAAAAAACTGCAATTAAAATATAAATAAAAAAAGGCTGAAGACCGTCACTGACAATCCTCATTTTGGCTGCGTGAGATTCTCCAGCTTTGTTGTTGAGTATCTGAAGCGTAAGCTGTTGAAGCTCCGCCCTCTTCATTTGGATTTAAAGGGTCACTCACAAAAGCGTGTTTTGACTCAGCCAAATTTGACAAGCTATAATTAATTGATCTGTGGGGTATTTTGAGCTGAAACTTGTAAAGGGGGCATTATAGGTCCCCTTTAATACAAATATAAAAAGTACAAAATAAAAACGAAATAAGAAATGTTGGTACTGTAATATTTCTCAGTAAAATATAGGTAACACTTTATTTCGATGGTTATTGACCATAATATATATGAATGTGTGTATATATATTTATGTATATAGAACAGAAAACTATATAACAGAAAACTACAGGGAGTCCTTAAATGTTGTTTTATGTTGATAAATGCTGCTCAAGATGGTTGCCGCTCCTGAACATTAAAGAGACCCAAACTCAGATGTCGAGATTGAGTTCATGTGAGCTGCATTTACCATGAACCGAGTCGCTCTGAGATGCTGCAAACACCAGCGGATCATGAGCTGTTCACGTGTAAATAAACACAGTGCCACACTTCGCTCTGAAACATACATGCATGTTTATTTAATTAAAACTAAGCCATGACGCGATAATTTCCTTTTTATATAAATTAATCGTGCAGCTCTAGCGATATGTGATGTTAGCGCTTAAAACTGATTTGCATGTTTGCTTCTTGTAGTTCTGCCTCCACCAGTTTTGCCTCGGTTCTGTCCGCTGTTTGCTAGTCTGGTGAACATGCTGCAGTGTGACGTGCTGCTGGGGATTCTGGGAGCTGTGCTGCAGTGGGCAATGGAGCCCAGCGGAGGACACTGGTCTGAGTCCATGCTTCAGAGGGTACGTCTGCACAAACACTGGAACACTCGCTCATATTACGAACATCATTTTTTGATTTGTAAAGTATTTAAATCATACTATTATTTAAAAAAAAAAAAAAGCATTATTATGTTAGTTAATATTTAGATAATTTTGTCAATGTATTTCTGGCAAAAGTTACTATATCATGAACGTTAACGAGATATAAATTTACTTGTACCATGCTGTTAGATGTAGTTCCTACCACCCAAGTTAGAGCTCTGTATGAACGTGTCCCACAGGTGCTGCATCTCATAGGCATGGGCCTGGTGGAGGAGCAGCAACATCTCATCAGCAGCACAGAAGATAATGATACAAACTTCAACTTCACTCTCAAAATCTCCAGTATGTCTTTCTTCTGTCTCCTATCCTCACACACACAAACACCCCTTATAGTTGAGCTGATCAAATCTCTTCATTGTAGGACCAGGCGAGGCTCCTGCGAACACTCCCAGTATCTTGGCTTTATTGGAAACCCTGCAGAACGCTCCTCATCTGGAGGTGCACAAGGACATGATCCGCTGGATCCTCAAGGTAAAGCTGACCAAAATCTCACATTACAAAGCCACCTGTCACTAGAATGAATGTGTAAATATCTCAGCTATCCAAAAGAGGGCAGCAAAAGATGACACGTTCGCAATCTTGCCAAAGGAACAGTGGTGCAGGGATGATGTAAATTTGTAGGCCAACCCAGAAGTTAGCATCACATTGGTTCCCTCAACAAAAACGGATTACCCCATTTAAAAAGAAAAAGAAAAAACAATCTCGATCAGCAAAAGTTTTATACTTGCACGTTTTGTCCATCAAGATAATTTTCACAAATGAACACAATTTATGATTTTTGAAGCCTAAATACAATATCCAGAAGTAAAAAGCTACACTGTAGTCCCACGACTTCAACATCACCGCCATTAAGCTTCCGTCAAAACTTTTAGTTTTTATCTCAAAAACGTTTTTGAGTAGTTTGTAAGATCACGATTTATAAGCACAACAAGGCTGTAAAAGCGGACTGATGTCATCTTAGTAATGCATTAACTAATGTTAACAAAAGAGGCCTTATTGCAAAGTGTTGCGATTGTTATTTTAAATAGCACACAGAAAATATCCCTATCGCTGCCAGACATTTGAAAAAGATTTTCATACTTCATATTTGTGTATCTGCAGACTGTGGCTGCCATCAAGACCACGCGGGAGTGCACGGCCAGTGCGCCCCCTAGTGACAGCTCAGGGCACAGTCAAGAGGAGGTGAGCATAGGAAACGCAACACGCTTGCGTCATGACCCGTTAAGGTTGCAGAATTGTCTCACTGGATTTATGTGTATGTGTAGACGGTGCGGGACAAGGATAAGGCGGAGCGGAAGAGGAAAGCTGAGATGGCGCGGCTCCGGAGGGAGAAGATCATGGCTCAGATGTCAGAGATGCAAAGACACTTCATCAACGAGAACAAAGAGTTGTTCCAGCAGAGCCTGGAGGAGCTCGACCCCTCCACCTCCTCCTCACTGGAGCACAGGTACAAAAACACATCATGCTGTGTCTCATGGATCAAACATTAGCTTCCAGATGGCGTCCTCTAATTTCTCTCTTTACTTCGTAGCCCCAGTTCATGTGATAGCGTGCTGGTGTGTGTTGGTCCACGGCGGTGGCGTGCAGGTGGGAGTGAGAGGAGGAAGGTGGTGACGTGTATCCTATGTCAGGAGGAGCAGGAAATCAGGGCTGACGGCAAAGCCATGGTGCTCGCTGCTTTTGTCCAGCGCTCCACTGTCATGTCCAAAAACCGCAAGAGACCTCCACACAACCCAGGCATGTCTTATGTGTGTGTGTGTTTGGTTCTTTGTATCATATACGTGCGTGTTCGTGTTAATGAATGCCATTGTTTTTGTGTTACAGATAAGTATGACCCTCTCTTCATGCACCCTGACCTGTCGTTTGGCACACACACAGGCAGCTGCGGACACATCATGCACTCTCACTGCTGGCAGCGGTAAGAATAATCATGAAAAATGAGAACCACATGCTTCCATATGCCGAAAAATGTGCTTTTTCTATCAGAGGGGCAAAAGAATGTAACTATAAACTCTCTTTTTCAGCAGCCTCAGTTCCAGAAGTATTTTTTTCCCATTTATTATGAAATTGTTTCCACCTATTTTATGACTTAGATTATTTAGCAACTAAAGAGACAGTAATGGATTAAGTCAAAGATTGAACCCTTTTAGAGCATCAATTGCATAGAAATGATAGTTTGAAATGTGCAGTAAACACTTTCAACACACACACACCTTCATTTTAATACCCAAGTAATCATTCAGGTCCATCAGTTATAACTCCCTGACTTCTGTTCTCTAAAGCCCGGTTGGGCAACGTCGGGCGTTTCACACGTTAGTTCTAGTCAGATGCCATCTTGTTTTTTTGGGCCTATTCAGCATGTAGAATTGGCGTCGAGTGAGAGACTTCGATTGGCTGTTCAGTTTAGTGAACGAGTCTAAGCGTGAGAAAAATAGCACGGTAACAAACAAGTCAAGGCGGTACAGACAGAAGGCTGTTCTAATTTAACGCCAAGTGTTACTGAGCGAGAATAAATATGAAAAAAATATACAGCGGTTTCCTTACAAGCAGGCACAGAATGCGCGGGCTGACTGACAGTCGGCTGTAGTTCTCTCTGGTGTGCTCACTTGCAGTTTTTTTTGCTCCGACGCAAGGCGACAACACAGTTGGCTTTTATCAGTGCTAGTTCTTGCCGTCGGTTTGTTGTGTCCCCACCTTCACAGAAGTTTTGAATGTCTGTCTAATGCGCATTCCAACCCACCAATTTTTAAATTAAATCAGTATACTCTTTTTCTATAGCAGTCGTATTGTCGACAAGTATAACGTAACATTTATCAAAAGTATATTATAAAGTTTTCTAATATATGTAGATTCATTGTAGAGAAACTGGTTTGATTATTTGATTTGGCAGTGTTACGTGTCTGTTGTTTCACTGGAAGATCGAGTTAGTACATTCTGAACCTTATGAGATTAATTTTTCACAAGATGTATATAGATAGATAGGGTTAATTTTATTTTAATATTTACTTTAACGTTTTAAAATGAACAAATTGACATAAATATTAGTTAATATTTCATATATTTAAATGGTACAACTAAAAAATATAATTATTTTAAATTAAATAAAAATCAATAATAGTCATATTAAATGGGTCCAAAAATGTGTAATATGGCCCATGAAAACTAAAGCGAAAGAGTTTTTTTCTTCTTCTTCTTGTTGATTTGGTTCTTGTGAAGAGTACACCCAAGTGTAAATACCCAGATTTTTTTAAAGTTTTTCTCAAATTGTTTAGCCCTAGAGTAAGTCTTTTTTACCCCAGCTTTTTCCTATGCATATGCACTCCCCCAACAAAATGACCAAAATGTCAGTCCCTCTCTCCCCTAATACTGTGTGTTTTTGTTACTATCATCATTTATCTTATCATTCCTCTGCATTGTAACTGTGTAATGTCTCCCCCTGCAGGTATTTTGAAGCAGTGCAGGCTAAAGAGCAGCGCAGGCAGCAGAGGCTACGTGTGCACACAAGTTACGATGTGGAGAACGGAGAGTTCTTGTGTCCACTCTGCGAATGTCTGAGTAACACAGTCATCCCGCTGCTGCCTCTTACTAAGACCAGCTGCAGGTACTGCGACAAACACACAGAAGAGTTTGACCTACGGTTGCTACCTTTTTTTTTTTTTTTATCTTTGATCGATTTGGTGTAATACTTCGTACGACAGGACTGTAATTTACAAAGCTCTCAGAGTGTAAGTAATAGACAGTGTGACCTCTCAGATTAACACTCCACATACAGGTGAATGAGTACATGAATGGAGCGGATTGGCTGATTGTGGACCGTGTTAGTGTAATGCTCTCATCTGTAGTAAATGTGACAATCCTTTTGTGTAATGGAGACTGAAAGCCCCACTCATATGAGCTCAGCACTGCTATTAATACACACCGCCACATGCTAAGCACTTTACAAGACACAGAGCAGATGGTAAGACATGAATGTGCATCTTTAATATTTATCTGTAGAGGTGGTGCCTTTTTCAAAACTAGTGCGCCGTTGATCATGGAGCTTAACCTTACGTTGTCATTTTGATTTAAAAAAACAACGGAGTAATTAATAAAACCATAGTGATTGGTAATCAACGTTTAGGTTTGTTTCACTCAGCTCGTATCTGCAGCATGTTTGTGGCGCACCTGCTTTAAAGGATTAGTTCACTTCAGAATTAAAATTTCCTGATCATTTACTCACCCCCATGTCATCCAAGATGTTCATGTCTTTCCTTCTTCAGATGAAAAGAAATGAAGGTTTTTGAGGAAAACATTCCAGGATTTTTCTCCATATAGTGGACTTCACTGGGGTTCAACAGGTTGAAGGTCCAAATAGCAGTTTGAATGCAGCTTCAAAGGATCTACTTGATCCCAGACGAGGAATCAGGGTCTTGTGAAATGATCAGTAATTTTATTGAAAAAACATATATATATATATATTTTTTTTAAACCACAAATACTCTCCTTTCGCTAGCTCTGTGATGCGCCACGCATTACGTAATCACTTTGGAAAGGTCGCGTGCCGCGGTAGAGTGAAAAACTCCATCTCATTTCACCTCCAACTTCAAAATCGTCTGATATCATTGTTTTACCCTCTTTTTTGTAAATGTCATTTGACTCGCGTTGGATTTGTAAACACTGGATCGGTACTTCTGTCTACGTCGCGCATGACTTTTCCATGCGTGATTATGTAATGCGTGGCACAGAGCAGTGCAAGATGAGCATTTGTGTTTAAAAAGTATGTAATTTTTTTTTTTTTTTTGAAAATTCCCAATCATTTTGCTAGAAAATTTAATTATGATTAAATAATCTGGAAATTTAAATTCTGAAGTGAACTAATCCTTTGCAGTCACATTAACCATTGTTTGGCGGATGTTCAAGAATCCGTGCGATCATGAATTTTGCATGAGGACGAAAGACGGAACGGGTTCGAGTTCATGGGGATTTGCTGCGTTGACCAACAAAAAGCTTCTTAGATTAAAATTTGACTTCTGTGTGAGCTGTGCTTCATACATCGCTACACTATTGGCAATAGACAAAACAGACCTTTTTTGCCTGCAAAATTTTGCGTAAATTGTTCCAGTATGACAACATCTTTATTGACTGATTTCTGTCCTTTTCTATCAAAATATGAGGAATTTGATGGATTTGATTGATTGTTTGTGTTTGTTGCAGCTCTGAACAGCCTGATCTGAGCCAGTGGTTGAACATCACCTCTCAGCAGATGAAAGCCTTGCTCTCTGCTCATAGGAAAACCAAGGCCAACAGTGAGTAACCCCAATCCTCCAAGATACTTAAGACGTGTCCAAAACGTCTTCGCTGTTCATTAAGTCAGTGGCTTAACAGACAAATCAAATTGATGGATGTGTGTCTGCAGGTGCTGAAGGTGTTGATGATACAGATGGTGTCAATCACTGTCCTCCCCCTGATGGATTCAAACTGGACCACACTCCAAAGTAAAACTACATTTGAAACTACCAGTCACCCATAATTCACTTAAACATGCTCAAAAGTGTCCTTGTTACAAGTCAAACATAAAAGACACCGCACTAATAAAGCATGTTTCTATCTGTCAGCAACCCATACTCAAGCACCATAAAGGAGATGTTGACCACGTTTGGGACAGCCACATATAAAGTGGGTCTTAAAGTGCACCCAAATGAGCAGGACCCCCGCGTGCCAATCATGTGCTGGGGCAGCTGTGCCTACACCATTCAGTCCATAGGTCAGTCCAAGAAAGTGGTGAACTGCAAATACATAATACCACTAAGTATTGAACTGGTCAGGAAATCGGTTAAGAATTAGAATTCCTTTTATCATGGAAAACCTGAAATGATCAGGGGCTTTTTTTTTTTTAAATTGTGATTCTTACACTCATAATGAGTTGGGGTCAGTTTTGACCCGGAGGACATCTATAGAATATTTTATTTATTTATTTTATGCATTGTTTTAGTACTTCACAGTGAGACGTCATTTTATTTTTATATTTTTTGCTATATTTTGTATTAAAATTATTTTTTAAAAGATTGAATATTTAAAAAAAAAGTTCTTATGATATTTATTAAAATAAAATGTATAAAAATAGAGAGAAACATTTTAATGTATTAATATATATTGACATTTTTTTCTCAAACAGAGAGATTACTGGTGGATGAAGAAAAGCCTTTGTTTGGAAGTTTACCGTGCAGACAGGTAACCAAACACATTTGAATAATTTATGCAAGCTTGTTTTTTTGAATGTCTAATGAATATCAATTAATAGTTTCTCCTTTCCAAGTGGGCTCTTGAATCTTTACTCTTGAGTTTAATTTGTTTGTGCATACAGGATGACTGTTTGAGTTCTCTGACCCGGTTTGGCTCAGCCTGCTGGACGGCCTCCTCTCACACCACTGTACAGAATCACTTTATCAGACTCTTAGCAGGTAAGGAATGAGTGCTACAGTCTCTTACCACATGCAGTTGTTTTGGCATGTGTCAAATAGTATGAGAAATGAATGACAACCCTCACTGCATTCATTTGAACGTCTGTGTTTCTTCAGCTCTTGTTCCTGATCCCTGGGTAGAGAATACACCATGCATTCTGGATATAGACATGTTCCACTTGCTGGTAGGTAAACGATTAGTGTTGGTCATCTGCTATTCACATACGCAACAGACTTCAGTGTCCTAACCTTGCACATCTACTAATTTATTAACTCAAGTTGACAAACTGGCATATCCTCTTCATGCCTATAAACAATAAAAATACTGCTTTTTTGTTTGTTTGTTTTTTTGGTGCAGCAAAAACTATGTGTTAAGGCTCAGACTCAGTTGTTTCAGAATGACCTCTGACCCCAGTTTATGTGTGTGACAGGTGAGCTTGGTGCTGTCCCATCCAGCGGTTCACTGTCTGGATTCCTCAGGGCTTAGCGAGGACACTGCACAACTGCACTTCTTGCACCTTGTCACTGTTGCTCACATAGTCCAGATCCTTCTAACCTCCGTACCAGGTGAGAACCTCACCTTTCCCCTTCACAGGCAGCAACATGACCATGGAGACTTCAGATATGATTTTGAGTGTCTTCGGATATTGATGTTTGCTGACTCCTGTGTGCCATCAGAGGAGGTGCGGATGGAGCAGGAGAGTGGAGGAGCAGAGAGGGAGGAGGAAGAGAGAGTGTGTATGCTCTACAACACTCTCAGGACACATCTGGGGAGGTGAAAAACCGTTACTCGCCATTAAAACTGTCAGTTGGCTTTGTTTTATATCTTTTGTTTTATAATTTCACCATAAAAGAAGCAAAGACAAAATTAAGATTATAGCTGCATGCAGCATTGAAAGCGCCCTCGCATCTGGGGCCACTGCCACACGGTGGCCTTAGGAAAACAGTGAACATACATTTGATCAGGTAAATATAGAAGAAATATGGTACAGTCATTTTGATGTGCCTCGCTTCCTGCTGCCAGCTGATGGTGCTTTGACTACAACTGAATATTACCATATAGATGTCTTCAGATCAGGACTGTTATCAAACATGTGAAGTTTGGGCCAGATTGGACATTGTATGCCTGACTCAAAACAATTTCCTGTTTTGTGGTGTTAATCGTATACATTAGCACTTAGCCAAGTGTTTTATGATTTAACGTGTTTGTAACATGTTTGGTACTTCGTAGCATATTTAAATGTTTCTGGGAGTGTAAAGCATGCCATTTCCTGTTGCCAGCATGACTAAATGAATATTTGCATGTCGATGTCTTCAGGCTAGAACTGTTATCTCACATATGAAGTTTTGGGCAGATTGGACATTGTGTGCCTGAGTTAGAACAGCTTCCTCTTTCAGACTGTCAGGCCGCCACTGACACACCCCTTTTTTAGCAGAGAAAATTCAAAATATTTCACTTCCTGTTGGGTTTTCATATTTTGCACCCAGGGACTTTTTTTTGTAGTGATTGGGCTGTTACATGTGTCTACCGATTGTCATAACTGTACATGAAACGTGTCGCGAAAGGGCGTTCAATTGAAATTTTGTAGGTGGTGTTATTGAGCCTTTATGCCACACCTAATTCTGAAAATCATATCACACGTAAATTTTCACCACTTGTGATGCATGTGCAAAGTTTCATGAGTTTTCAAGCATGTTTAGACCCTCAAAAATGTGATTCATTTCGGAGGAGAAGAAGAATTGACAGCAATTACAATAGGGTCCTCACACCATCGGTGCTCGGGCCCTGAAAACAAAGCCAGCTTTACAAATATCAAAATGCTTGCATTTTTGGTGCAATAATAAACCATTTTGTCTGTTAATATGTTGAAGGGATTCAATTGCTGTCTGTATTACAAAGAAATTGGTCTAAAATGGTCTCTGGTAATCATACTCAAATTTCTCACTATTTGGTTTTTATCACGGTCATGGTTTCACAGTTCTGTAAATTGATCAAAAGTGGCAGTCGAGTCATTGTTACTCAAGAACTTTCAATTCATCATAGAATCCTGAAAAAACCACTTCCACAAAATTAAGCAGCACAACATTTTTCAACATTAATAATAAGAATAATAATTTCCAGTAATCAGAGTAAGGACTTAATTGCAGTAAGATGACACGAGCAAACCTTTTCACGCCATTTCAGATTTGTTCTGGATTCCTCAGTCATTTTCTTTGTTACGTGCCTAATTTTCTTTTGACTATCAGTATACTGCATTATATTCATGTTGTGCAACATTATCAACACACACTGTTTTTTTTCAGCCCCCCAAAACTCCACATGAACACTTGGAGTGGAATAGATTTAGCAATTTAAAGTTCACACGTCTCTTTATTCTGATTTTTAAAATGGTAAACGTTTTACTACTCTTATGGTTGCTAAAATTATGAGCTTAAAGGCATCAATTTGATCAAGTATTGTTTACATGAGGTAAAGTTTAAAGGATTAGTTCACTTCAGAATTCAAATTTCCTAATTTACTCACCCTCATGTCATCCAAGTGCATGTCTTTCTTTCAGTTGAAAAGAAATTTAAGTTTGAGGAAAACATTCCAGAATTTCTCTCCATATAGTGGACTTCACCAGGGTTCAACAGGTTGCAGTTTCAATGTAGCTTCAAAGGGCTCTACATAATCCCGTCTGAGGAATAAGGGTCTTTATAGGTCATTTTCTTATATATATATATATATATATATATAAAAACATAAACATACACATTCCGTAATTGCATTGGAAAGGTCACGCTAAAGTGTAGGCAAAAGTGCCATGGTAGGGCAAAAAACTAAAACATCTCATTTTCTCATCCAACTTCAAAATCGTTCGACTTCATTGTTTTGCCCTTTTTTTTCTTTTTTCTTTTTTGTAAAGACCGTTCAATTTAGTCTTTGCACGTTCGCTTTGTAGAGTATGTTGGTGGTTCCTCCGCCTACGTCACACTTGACCTTTCCAATGTGATTACGTAAAAGCACTGCAATATGAGCATTTGTGGCTAAAAAGTATATCAATTTGTATTTATTTATTTTTTTAGTAAAATGACAGATCGTTTTGCTATTTAAGACCCTTATTCCTCGGCTGGGATCATGTAGAGCCCTTTGAAGCTGCAATTTTCAACCCATTGAACCCTGGTGAAGTCCACTATATGGAGAAAAGTCCTGGAATGTTTTCCTCAAAAAATTTAATTTCTTTTTTTACTTAAGAAAGAAAGGCATAAACATCTTGGATGACATGGCGGTGAGTAAATTATCAGGAAATTTGAATTCTGAAGTGAACTAATCCTGTAATGGCAATATTGCCTAAATCTCTCATTATAGTCGCATTATGAGGGTTCATTCATAATAAACATAGTCACAGTCAGAGATGGTTGATTGCAAAATGATGAATGAAGTTCAGTTTTTAGGGGACTAGTTTTGCATGACCCTAAAATGAAGCTGAATGTGTGTTTCAGTGGCTTGCGTGAGGTAAGCTCAGGCTGGCATCTGTGGCACTGTGTGAAAGCTGGAATCCTGCCTTATCTCAGGGCAGCCGCTCTGTTCTTCCACCATCTTAACGGAGCTCCAGCACCACCAGAGTTACACGGTAAACAAAGTGCAAAGTGATGACACTACACACTTTTACTTGCCCGTTTTGCTGTCCTTGTGTCATTTTTTTAATGATGACTATGTTTTCAGCTCTCGGTGTGGGTGAATGGGAGGCTCTGTGTGGATACCTGTGTCTGCCTTCCAACCTGTTACAGCTCTACTACAACAATCAGGAGCTCATGGAAACTCTGCTGCAGGGGTAACTGTCAATATCTTGCTAAACACCTGAAAACTGCTATATTGGCCAGATGTTCGCTGTGGCTTGAATGAATGATTGTATGATAACTGTTGTGCTCTGCAGATGGTGCTCTCACCCAGGTGTGCTGCAGGGTCTCCAGAGCAGCGTGGCTCTCATCAGGTGTGTCCTGTACCTGAACACTCAAAAGTTCACTGCAGCTGACCATTCAAGTGCTCACCTGTTTCATTCATCCATTTCCTGCTCTAGGTTTCCCAGAGAGTCCAATCATCTCATAGAGCTGCCGTGTGACTACAGTGCTCTGATTAACCAGGCCTCCAGCTTCACGTAAGTCACCATCTCTCTTGTGATTCAAGGGCGATTATTAACTAAGAGCTGCCTGTTTTCTAGAGTCATGCACTCCTGATTCCATAAATCAAATGATAATTGATCTTCCGTTGGTCTTGATGCCATCTAGATGTCCTAAATCTGGAGGGGATAAGTCTCGCGCTCCTACTCTGTGTCTGGTGTGTGGTGCCATGCTGTGCTCTCAGAGCTACTGTTGTCAGACCGAACTGGAAGGAGAGGACGTGGGTGCGTGCACGGCACACACTTTCGCCTGCGGAGCCGGCGTTGGCATTTTCCTCAGGTTTGTGCAAGTATATGTCAACTAAAATCTGTCAATATAATGGGCAAATTATGTAATGGATAAGCGTTTTGCATCAGGATCCTGAGGTTTATTTTGCGACATTAACCGACTGACACTACATGCCTTTTAAAAATCGGGACCGATTTTAAAACACTGCATCAGACACTTGTTGCCTTAATAAATGGTTACAGAGAGAAACGAGGTATTGTGTACTAAACGATTGAGGATTACACACTAGAAAACTTCAGATCATCCTGAACACAAACTCGCTCAGAACATTATGAGCACTGACAGGTGAAGTGAATAACACTGATTATCTCTTCATCACGGCACCTGTTAGCGGGTGGGATATATTAGGCAGCAAGTGATCGTTTCATCCTCAAAGTTAATATTTTTGAAGCAGGAAAAAAGGACAAGTGTAAGGATTTGAGCGAGTTTGACAAGGGCCAAATTGTGATGCTAGACGACTGAGTCAGAACATCTCTAAAACTGCAGCTCTTGTGGGGTGTTCCTGCAGTGGTCAGTACCTATCAAAAGTGGTACAATGAAGGAACAGTGGTGAAGTGGGGAGCGAAAGCTGGCCCGCGTGGTTCAATCCAACAGACGAGCTACTGTAGCTCAATTTCCTCAAGAAGTTAATGCTGGTTCTGATAGAAAGGTGTCAGAATACACAGTGCATCAGTTTGTTGCGTTTGGGGCTACATAGCTGCAGACCAGTCAGGGTGCCTATGCTGACCCCTGTCCACTGCCAAAAGCGCCAACAGTGGTCCAGAACTGGACCACGGCGCAATGGAAGAAGGTGACCTAGTCTGATGCGTCACATTTTCTTTTACATCACGTGGATGGCTGTGGGGAACACACGGAACCAGGATGCACTAGAGCCGGAGGAGGGAGTGTGATGCTTTGGGCAATGTTCTGCTGGGAAAACTTGACTCCTGCCATCCATGTGGATGTTACTTTGACACGCACCACCTACCTAAGCATTGTTTCAGACCATGTACACCCTTTTCATGGAAGCAGTATTCCCTGGTGGCTGTGGCTCTTTCAGCTGGATAATGCACTCTGCCACAAAGCAAAAATGGTTCAGGAATGGTTTGAGGAGCACAACGAGTTTGAGGTGTTGTCTTGGCCTCCAATTTCCCCAGATCTCAATCCAGTCGAGCATCTGTAGGATGTGCTGAACAAACAAGTCCGATCCATGGAGGCCCCAACTCGCAACTTACAGGACTTAAAGTATCTGCTGTGAACATCTTGGTGCAGATCCCACTTTCAGGGGTCTAGTAGAGTCCATGCCTCGATGGGTCAGGGCTGTTTTGGCAGCAAAAGTGGGACGACAAACACAATATTAGGAAGGTGGACATAATGTTATGCCTGATCTGTGTGTGTGTGTATATGTATGTATATGTGTGTGTGTATATATATATATATATGACACGCCTCCTCTCTGCCTCTGTTCCCACTGATTGGTGCGGTGCGGTACAGTACAGTACAGTACAGTACAGTACAGTTCAGTACGGTACGCAATTTTGCCATTTCCATTGTCAGAAGTTGTGAATGGTACCCTCATTCCGAACCAAACCACTTTTGACCCTTCCGTTGGGGTACCTAGCACAGAAGTCTGGTACTAAAGGGGGGAGCTAGACTCACTGCAGAACATTGGTTGACAGAGAATCATCACTTGCGCATGCTAGGGGGATGACAACACGAGGTGCCTTTTTTTTTTTTTTGATAAATTTGAGAAACAGTCCCGTTTCTTCTTGTGACAAACAGCCACATGCTGAGAAGCTAGAACAAGATCATCTGTATGTCATACATTGTTGCTTGCTTCTTCGAACGAGAATGACATCGATCGCTACTTTCCATCATACACCACACCTATCAAATAAGGATCCTGTTGGCGGTGGAAAAGCAAGCTGGACCAAAGTTTAGCATCCCAAATTGTACTGAACTCTACTGTGCTGTCCTGGACCACTCGGTGGAAATGAGTTTTGGTGGAAGTAGTTGGTACTTTTTCTACTGTTCTATACATATCATACATTCAGACATGTTCATGTACTGTTTTATGCCAACTATATAATAGGGAAGTAGACATACTTGTCTAATATTTATTTGTTCTTAAAATTGTATATTTTGAGTTATTGTTCATAATGCCGCTGCTTCAATTTCATAAAAGCAATACAGTTACATTGGGGTTACCAGCAGGGTTTCATTTGTGTATGTTTGTGTGTCAGGGTGCGGGAAAGTCAGGTCCTGTTCCTGGCTGGCAAAACTAAGGGCTGTTTTTATGCTCCCCCATACCTGGACGACTATGGGGAAACAGACCAAGGGCTAAGGTACATCTCCACTGCTGATATTTCACACATACGGTGATTTCTAACAATCGTGTGAGATCAAGTGTTATGTTTCGTCTCTTTTAGACGGGGAAACCCATTACACTTGTGCCAAGAGCGCTACAGAAAGATCCAGAAACTGTGGCGCCAGCACAGCATCACAGAAGAGATCGGCCACGCCCAGGAAGCCAATCAGACTTTGGTGGGCATCGACTGGCAGCACCTGTGAAGTCATGTGACGCGTTCTAACACTCTTAATGCATAAGGGGATTCGCAATTCGCACAGTAGGGCTAGAGGTCGCCAAGGCGTCACAAAGGCCTCTTCCTCCACCCCTTAATCCATCTTTCTGACAGTGGATGAATGCATGACTTTTTCTTTTCTTTTTTTTTTGGAGGGGGATTGGGTTTTTCTCTCCCTTTTTCATTTAAATATGATATAAATACATATTTAAAGAGACACATAGCCAAGGTATTGAACCTTAAAAATAAGGGTTCCTTCGCAACACATAGGAATGCTATTTAATTTCAAGTAATATTAAATTATTTTCAAGGTATTTTGCTTTCATATATAGGTTTCGCAAGACAGTTCTCTCATCGCTTGGGAGTTGGACGGTGGTGCTGCTCTTCAAGTAAGCACAAATGTCTCTCAACGCCCATGCTGCGTCCTCTCTGCCCCGTCATCTCAAATGCTGCAATACATTTGTTAAGGCCACCTAATTAATGTGCTCAGCAATGTTCATGTAAAAAAGCCAACGTGAGGAAGATCCAGGAGCACGTGAATATTTCCTTTGGATGCTTGGTTTCTGTTTGTCTGGGTTGTGTATGTTCGTGCGAGTGTTTTTTACGTACAGGTGTTTAGTTGGTATGTTTCTAATATGATGGATTTCTAAGGTGGTCCGTTTTTACAACTGTTTGTTTCTTGTTCTTTTGTGACGCGTGTTATTTATGTGTTTCTCGCGGGTGTTTGTTGTATTCGACCTTGATCTATGGAATCGTGCTTTCCATGAATCGATCATGAATTCCTCTCTGAAATATGATTTTGACGTGTGTGCCGTGTGGTGTTGTGATTTTGTTTCTTGACACTGCTGCGCCATTTTTCAGCAGTAATGGATGCAGAATTGCATATCCTTAATTCAGTTTCAACTTTGGTCTCCTTTAGACTTTTTTCTTTTCATGCTTTATAGTGGCCTTGGCCTGAGGATTTAGTCCAAATCAAATTTTATTTGTTAGCAATGCAGACACGCATAAAAAAAAAAAAAAAGAAAGCGTTGCTTCTTTCATGCCTCATGCAAATCGGATGAAATGCCAGTTTCTATTGCGGTGAGCATATTTCCTGAGACACTTCCAGTGGCTGCAGCAGTGTACATCACAAACTGACTTGTTAATATGTGAATTCTTGTATAAATGGGTACATTGTACTATATTGTAAAACATTAATGAAATAAATAAAGAAAAAAAAGACACTGTTGCGTGTTGAAGTGATAAAATGTATTGATGAATGAGAGAGCTCGTGTACCAATGTAAGGCAAATCATGGACTTTTTTTGAACAAGTAATTACTTCATGACCCCTAAAAAAAGTATGTTCTATATAGTATAAACGAAATCTGGACATAATACATTCACCATGTTGCCCTTATCATGTGATCTACCAGTGTCAGTTGTGTTCAGAAATCCTATTCTGTGGCCTTATGGGATAGTGAGGTGTCCAACATATGCACACTTCAGAATCTCGCCGGAAGAAGTAGTTCATCAAGGTACATTTTGTCTACCCTTATGAGTTCTGTGAATTCCGACCTACTTTTGTCACGTACGGTTTATCACTTACTGTATGAAGTATGTGATTTCGGATGCAGCCAAAGGGTTTTATATGTTTGTGTTGTGAAGTACTTGTTCTGAATGTTCTAGAGCAGGTAGGCTTAGTGGCCTGATGCAGGCAAATGTGTGACCCATTTTGCTGGTTACAGCTCTTCTCAGCTGTGCTCTAGTTCTGTCCAAATCTCTTGTTTATCCAGGAACGCTACAATAAAGAGGATTAGACCCAGAGTTCAAGCCACTGCCCAGCTCACCGACTGCTTGGAGTCTTATTAGTCCAGGTTTTGACGACTGGCCATTTCTCAAAACTAATTGTTTTACCCTGCAGGTGGACTATTATGTTATTTCTTATTAAAATTATCTCTCTCTGTATTTTACCAGCACAGGACATAAAAAGAAATGGGAACACATCAGGATCAATTTAAATTGTCTTTGCTGCTCAGGTTGCTTGGTTCCTGGGAACAATTTGTCACTCACTCCACCCACAATTGAATATTCAAGTATAATAAAAAGTTGCTGTGCGAGTAAACCTCACTCCTCTGACCTCAAGGCTAGAGGTTACAGCCTTTAGCCTCCTTGTTGGAGCGTCCGACTCCCATGCCGGAAGACCCGAATTCGAGGCCCGCTCGGAGCGGGTCGAGTCGGACCCGGGTGTAGGGGTTACATTGGTGCCGTGACCCGGACAGGAGTTCGCGGTCAAGTAGGACACGGGTAGAGGGGTTACATATATTTGAACAGTATATGTGGCAGTGTATCTGTATATATATCAGTATATGTATTTTTGAGCTCTTTGTCAGCATGAATCACAATTAACTGGTCGGCAGGCTCACAATTACAATGTTTAATGGAATATTGAAGTATTTAGTATAAAGGATTTATCTGTGCACAACCACTATTTTGTGATGCCCTCGTAATCTGTAATTTAATAACTTCTCCATCTTGCAGCAACATCTCTTCTCTGATGAGTGTTTAACAGCGTGAGGGCGGGACAACTTGTCACTCACATCGAGATTGACCAATAACAAACCACAACCAACCAATCAATTCCCCATGGACAAAATCTCGTTTTTTTCCTTGTTCAAGAAGCGGTTTCAATCGAAAATACATCAAGTAAGGACTTAAAATTTAAAAGTCGGGTGAATTCTGATTTGCTGTCAATGTTTTTTTTTTATCGTTCATCATCTGGAAAAATCGTTCTTTAAGTGATTTCAGTTATATATCACCGTTCTCGTTAAAGCTGTGGTGTGGACTTCCCTGTTCTCGTATAGGAAATAGTTCTAGTTATCGTCCCTGTTAAGACCTTTTGGCAGAGCAACGATATTAAATCTCATGTTAATTATTATGTGTGAAGAATGTCAAATGACTCGCCATTCGACGATGATGACGCCACTGCCTGCCTGATGCTTTGTACACTGGATTCTGATTGGACAGTTTTGTGTGTGTGTGTGTGTTTGTTGTTAACTTCCCTGTCTACTAATCAAATGTAAGCGGCAGCTGTCAAAGCTAAATATTCATTTAACTTACTTAATAACACTATTCATTCATTTGCTGCCTTTCCAGCACAGTCGTTTCGTTCAGCAAACCAACGTTACTGGTGACAGTTTCGTTTGTGCGTCATAAATCTGTTGGCTCGCTTCTTCATGATTTAAAGATGTGCGGAATTTCCTGTACAAGGATTGGGGTTATCCTCATATACGATCCCTTTCTAGTGCTTGCTTTCTGCTGGTGAGACGCACATACCTGTCCCGGACAGAGCTTCACCTGAGAAGGTATAAGCTGCTCCAGAAAGCTGATTAACGGCTCTTATCCAGACAGTCACTGTTTATGGACTTCAGGGCCGGAGACAGACAGACAGATGTCCTGTTTATAGCTCACTATACCTGTATGCAAAGTTGGAATTGTTTTCACCCTTCTTAATCGCCATTTTACTTACAATAGATGCTATTTACACTGAAAATAGCTATATATTCTATTTACACTTAGTGACAATAGCGATAGATTCCATTTTCACCATGAAAAAGTATCTGTTCTTTGCAATAAGAGTAAATATAGTAGCCTAATTACATGCTGTCTTTATATTGGCAGATACTATATACACCTCAGAATATTTGTACATTAACATGATGTAAATGATTAGTATTTATTAAAATTATTAAATGGATGCTGCCTTATTGGGATGATGATAACCCTCCTTACACCTTCCCTTAACCCTATAAACACTTTTAATATTATTAAACACTCGTTCGGAGTTTATTTCCACTTTTAGAATATTATTTTCATTTTTATTAAAAATAAATTCGAGCTCGGCAAAAGGCGGATTCAAACCTGTGTCTATCGCGTTGAAAGCCAGTTTCGAGAGGATAACTCGCCACTGAATATGTGGAATTTTGTGCGTCTTTTTTAAAAAAATCTGTGGCCCATCCAGACATGGTGGGCGGAGTTAGTGTAAATAGCGTTTGCCAACAAGGCATGCTATTTGCACCTAGTGTAAATAGACACTTTGAAAGTGGGCAAATTAGTATCTTTAATAGCCTATTATTTTAATGACAATTAATCCCAATACTTTTGGATTGGTGGATTGATCTGTATTGAGTATTTGTGTAGAAGTCTCAATGCAAAAAACAAAACATAAATGGTGCTATCATTATAAATAAATGAAATGAAATTAAGCCTTTAGATTAGGATTTCACGAATATATCTGTTTTAGAGCAGTGTTTCTCAAACTGTTTCCATGTGGTCCACATCAACAGTGAAGCAAGAGATAATTTTTGCAAGTAAATTTATGCAGTTTTGGTGCTCTTGTCAATTAAGCTTACTTTTTTAGCATGTCAACTCAACTGACTATAGGTTTAGTAATTTGTAAAATTCTAGCCTAAATTTGTAAAACTAATTGAAAAGCAGTTTTAGTAGTGTGACATTCTATTCATAATCAGATCCTTTATACAGTTTTAACATTGATGTTGAAAGAATTCACGTCCATGTTTTTTTTGCTTAAGGGTATTCTGAGGATGGATGTTCAGCTAGTCTGAGCAGGACAAAAGCCTCATTTAGAGAAATCCATTTCCTTCACTTCATCCAATCAGGTAAAGCTGTGTCCCGCTGGGATTCGACTGTCCAAACATCTCTTACCTGTGACCAGCTCTACAGACACGTATTACCTTACCCCACTTTCACCCCTCATATTTAAGACTTTTAAGTATTTTAAAGACTCAAGTAAACACCAGTTAAACAGAAGCAAAGAGTCATATCTGTTCAGAGGAAGGTGCACATTAGGAACAAGCTGTAGTATATACTGTATATTGAAAAACAAAATACCACAGAATAATGCTGAATCTCATTAAACATCTTTATCTCACAAATGGAGTTGCCTACATGATCCACTCAATCCACAAAAAACTGGCATTACTGCAAAGTCAAGGACAAATGTACAGAAAGAGGTACTTGTGAAAATTAAAAATCCACAGAAATTATATGAAAAAAAATTACAACTGATTGGGTTGTCTGACTTAGATTAACAAATCACACACAATTGACTAGAATCTTTTACAAGTTGGTACTCTCTGACAACTTCTGTAACTGTACGCTCAACAGAGTGCTAAAATGGCGCAAGTTGAGGCGGAAAGCCTGTTTTCACATCTCTTCGAGTAGTGAGGCAGATATTTAACCCGAGAACTACACACATTAATGGCGAACGTGTCGAGTTCGATGTTGTTGCTACAGAAAAGTTTCCCCATTGTTACAGAGTTCTGCTCTCCAGTAGATCACCATCACCATGCTTTTGAAAATCGTCAGACAACCTAAGGCCTGTTGAAGGCAGCATTGTGTAAAAATGCCACTGTTTTCATCCCTTTAAGTTCTGGGAGGTGACTGAACGCTTACAAAAACACATTTTCTTCAGCTGCCAGATAAAAGCTGCCATGTGACCTCTTCAAGAGAAGTAGTTTCTGATTTATTAGCGCACAATGGCTTTATGGTGAAATCTATATTTGGTGGAATAGTTGCTATTGCATGTGTGAGGCTGTCGGGTTAAACATCCGCTCAACCGATAAATAAACTGGAAATATAAGGGTCAAACTACAGACGGATGCGAACGGTTTTTGTTTGGAATATCAGATATGTTCAGATGTAATATCAGGACATTTAATTTTTAAAATATTAAAAAATAAACTTGTTAGTTTATATTTCATTTGTATTTACATTGTAGTGTGTACATTCACATTTTATTTGGAATCTCGTTAAATTATAGGTGTATTGATCCTATATGTATGCATATACACCTATATTTTTAAGAGAGAACATTTTAATCAACCATTCATGCATTCCTTCTCCCGAAGGTGGGAGTGGCCACAGACATGATGGGGCAGGAGGGGGCGTGGCTCTCTTGGTTTTATGTGGGAGCTGCTTCTGCATCTCCCTCCTGTACCTGGTTGCCTTTAAACAGGGACTTGACCTTCGTCATGACGCTAGAAAGTGTCTCGTTTACACTCTTTTCCAGCAGCCATCCCTCACTTTCGCTCTCAGGATTCTCTGGGTCGGTCAGGGTTTCCAGTGAAGTAGTCAGGTACTGCAAACCGACAGTCACCACAGCCTGCAACAAAATTTCCGTTTAATTAATCTCTAGAAAGTTCCACACTCAAAGCAGCATCTTTATTGTTTTGATCCACATGAGCTCTACTTTTCCAGGAAATATCCAGTTTGGCACCAAGATTCTAGGACTTCTAAGCTGCGGTTCAAGTTAAGGTTAACCCTCTTGAACTATTTTTTTTTTTGCACATTTGGAGTCACGACACATTACGCAATCACAAAATGCCTCGATGTACTTCAAGCAAAATTGAAGAATGAACTGGCCATTTCGAACAAAATCAGACCAAAGCAAAGTTTGTCGGGAGTTCATGTTTGGTACTTTAAAGCTGCTTGATTCAAAACAATCTGTCGTATGAAGTGCTATAAATAAATGTGACGTGACTTGACTGGAGAGCCGAATATCAGAGCTTGCCCAAACGTTTCCACATCGCTTGATCAGATGCTTTCTTAACTGCTTTTTTCTCACAGCTGTTATTTTTGTTGTGTGTTGACGTTGTCGCTGAGAGGAAAGCGGGCAGCACATATTTACACGTTCATCTAAACGTCACTCTTTAGCAGTAATGTGGGGATAAGTTCTGTTAGAGGAAAATATGAATATGTGAAGTTCATGTTATTTGTCAACTTCCCACTTGTTAAATGTTTATCAGTTATACCTTGTCATTTTATTAACACTAAGTGTTAATTAAATCAATTAAGCAGTTAATTAATCTGATTCTTTCAGACCTATTTATATTACTCTTTACGCACCATCTGACCTTATAATCTAGCAACTCGCTCTTTGCCCACCAAGAGTGTAATCTAGTCAAAGGCCATGAGTTAGCTGTGTTCAACTTTAGATTCCAGTTCCTCTCCCATACCCACCTGCATGATAATGAACAGCAGCACAAAAGCACCAATACTGTTCATCATGCCCCCATAGTAGGACACCAGAGCCTCACGGCAACCTCTGGTCCAGATGTTGAGGTCCTCGGTGTGGTGGTCATAGCTGTAGTGAGCGGAGTTGTTGGTCAGGAGATGTTGGATGCAGGGGCGAGGGGAGCCGGGGTTGCAGCAGCTGAAGGGAACGCTTTCCATCAAGTATTTGCCTTCTACGTTGCTCTGGACACGGCTAAAAAATTCCAAAAAGATTGCAGATGTTTTAATTGCGTTAATTGGTCCATATTCTTAGGCGTGGCATTTGAGATTTCAGGACTGACAGGCTTAGAAATATATCTCAACAAATTTGCATCTTTACAACTCCAATCTGATCCAAACATCTCTTTGGGATCATTTTTCACCTTTAAATGGTGATAGCCCCTTGGGAGGTCAACATTGCGGCCCGACTCCATGGGAGGTAACAGATTGCGCAATGTTATGATTGGTGTGGAGGGTAAGGTTTAAAGGACTTTGGAATAGGATCCTGACAGATGATCTAATCCATGGACCCATGTGCCCCCTTTACCCTCTTTATAAAACCCACCAACCAATTATCTACTTAGGAATCTCTCAAAACTATCCCTTAAACTTGATTGCTGTTGCATTCAACATTGCAGTTGCTATGAGACTTAGAAAATGTGTCCACTAGAACTTTTGTGTTATCTTTTGTCTTGGTTATTGTGTCATAGAGCTTCTGGGTTACGCTTCCTAAAGAGGGGAATAATATATACATCAGCTGATCTCTGCCTTATTTTTTAAACAAGCTATAACTTCCCCTTAAACCCAGTGAACATTAGCCACATTGACTTGGACATCCTTGGACTTGGACAATACTTGGACATATATGTTTAAGGCGTGTACTTTTTGAATTTGCCTACATCTATGGTAACATTTTACACATCTTGCTATCACTATGAATCACTAAAAGACGGGTACATCACAAGCCCACAGATGAATAAGGAAATGCATTTCTTATTCATCCACTTTAATCCCTCCCCACCTCTTATATTCATTTCCACTGATACCTCTTGCTTTTTATGAAAAAATATCAGTACTCACTCTTTAACCTCGTCATTGCTGAAGTCCAGGTAGCGGTTGCTAATCCACTGGATCTCGAACCAATCCTTGTAGTTGTTGTTGCCGCAGCAACGGAACTCAATCTGGGTCATATCCAGCGTTCTCTTCATGAAGCATCGTCCTGGCGTGTCTGTGTCTTTGTAGAACTTCATTCCATTCTTCAGGCCTTCAGCCAGGGCGAAGTGCAGAGAGATCTGCATCAAGAAACACAGCAGAGCCGTGACAAAGAGGATGACGCAGAAAATCACGCACCCACCCATGTAGGTCTTCAATATAGGTTTCCACTTGGTGAACTTGACTGTGTCAAGGGAGTCATGGCACACTTTGCCCCCAAAAGCGTTGACACCACATGCCACAATTCCCACCAGAATGAGCAGGTTGGGCACGAAATGGCTCTCGTTGTTATCCATCATCTCGCTTCTCTTGCGCAGCTCGATCTTGAAGAAGATCCCCATGCTGAAGATGAGGATTCCAGCCATGACGGAAAGCCAGTACAGGAGCCACAGTCCTTGGGCTAGCTTGACCCGTTTGGCCAAGTCAAATTTCATGGGCATCAAAGCCATGTTTTTAATGAGTCACAAGGATGTATTCACAGGGATTCTTCTTCAGTATGATTGCCTATTATTTTACGATTTGATGCGTTTTCGTTCCTTGTTGAAATTCTTGAAGACTTTGAACAGAAACGTTGTAGTCCAGAAGCTTAGTTTAGTAATCCGTCATCAAGCATGGCTGCAGATGGTGCTGTAGCAAGGATTCCCCTCTTCATACCCATTCTGACCACCCGCAATTTAAGAGAGTCCATACTGTTGACAACCAGAGGCCTCTTCCTCTGGAATTTCACATAAATCCACCCAAATGGACCAGCTGGAGGGCTACGTGGCTTTTGCCGATGGTTCCCTTCCCTGCAAAAGGGGGTGGCCGGCTGTGGAGCTGTGTGATTGTAGAATCAAGTTCCTCCACGTCATCCTAAACCCCACTAATCAGCACTGATCCCATTTGCAGATGAGCTGAGGACTAATCCTTTATCTTACTCTGTAATTGGTTAGTTACTTTAGCATCAGTTTCCTCTTTTACCTGTCTGTATTGCTGGGCTGTGGGGTATATTTGGATAGTCTTCAGACCAAAGAATTCTTGTCTGATTTTCACAAAAAAAACAAACAAAACATAAAATACTTCAGCACAGGGTGAGGCTAGTTCCGCTAAAGGTCTGCATCTCAAATTGAAAAAAAAGTTTTTATATAAAATACAACGATATTATCGTTTTCTTGTTTGTAACTTGTATTGCTAATCAGACCGCTGAATCGTTACAGTAATATGCTCAAATGGGTGGTTTGTATTCTCCAGCTCCTGTTTAAATAACACCATGTCTACACCAGACGCGACTTTCGTCGCAACAGCTAAAAGCCGTCTACAACCGAACACAACAAACCGACCGTTGTAAAGCACTTGGACTACATCAGAAATAGAATGGAGAATCCGTTTACTTTTGGGAATTTGTTGTGTCGCGCGCTCGCATCCGGTGTAGACTCGGTGTAACAAATATTTACTCATTCAAGTTATCTCTTGTTAAAAAGTATTTCCCACAACACACTATCACATTAATAGGGCAAAGGAAACACAAAATACAACATTACAAAAACTTACTACATTGCTGAGTCTTCAAAATGGTCAAACTTTGTAGAGTAAAGCACCAGTAGTTCAAACATTTTCTTAATATCTAATTTATAAAGAGAATTGAAATGTCTTTTGGAGAGCACATTTATTGGGCATGATACTTCTGCTAAGTGCAACCTAACCAAATGTACCAAAGTCTTAGTTTTAGACCACAGGCCAGGCAAACGTGACCCATGTGTTTATCCTATTGTCTAACTCCAAGTTGTTCAGGTCTCCTAAGATTATTATCACCCAGACATGTAATTGAACAATTGAACTCTCCCATAGCAGCTTCAAAGTTACGGACCGCTTTCCTTCTTATTTTAGAGGACGTTTTTAAATGATGAAAGGAGATAAAGCCACATTTTGATCTAGTTGGCTCATTTCTGTTCCACAACAAATCTTGGAAAGATCTAGTCATACAACCCGTCAAGACAGATTTTGCGCCCAAGTCAATCCAATGTACTTTGTCAAAGAGCAATTAGCTCATTTGACAGTTCCCATGAAGAGCAAATCAACTTTCTGTGTTCACTACTAACCCTATTTGCAGCAGTCACAAGCTCTTATAATTAGTTGTGAACTTTAAGTCCTTTGCCACTTTGGTTAAGCCTAATCAAATACCTAAACATTCTGGCTCAGAGACAATGGGTGAAGATTAGGACTTTTGGTGGATTGACCCCAAATCTTTTGTAGGGTCTCTTGTAAGAGCACTTGGGCTGTCTTTAGGCTAAGAGCTAATTGGTTGAGTTGTAGAGTTGCTTTGCGGTTGTGTCTGAGAACCCGATGGGTGGGCATCACCCCTGTAATTAGCGTGTGTTGGTCACATGTGACAAGATTACAGCGACTGATAGGATTCAAGTTACTTACTGTCCGATCCATTTAGAGGGACACGTAGGCACTGGATGAATTGCACGCGATGCTTCTACCCCCAAATGAGAAGGTTGAGAAGCTTGTTACAATGAGGCTCAAGTGTGCATATTTGTAGGTGTGGAGGAAACTCTTTTGGTTGGCTGTTGTTATTCTGGGGCATTCTGAACTCAACATGATATTGTATGCTTCTTTTTATGATGACCTTATACTTTCTTTCAAATTTTATGTTACTGTAATTCTCGATTCCAGACAGAGTACGGTACAGTTGTGATGACCGCAGCAGATGTACTTATCCTGCACAGTGAACTCTGTGTGTACTGACACCTTTTGGAAAGCTGTAAAACATTTGTTGGTCAAAATAGAGCACAACAGTGACTACCCACTTCTTCAGGGGCCTTGGTTATGGAAATATTTCTCCATGCATTGTTTTTAGAGAGCGAGAGTGAGAGAGAGAGAGAAAGAAAGAAAAAGAGAGAGAGAGAAAGAAAGAGAGCGAGAGAGAGAGAGAGAGAGAGAGAAAAAGAAAGAGCGAGAGAGAGAAAGAAAGAAAGAAAGAAAGAGAGAGAAAAGAAAGAAAGAGAGAGAGAGAAAGAGAAAGAAAAAAAGAAAGAGAGAGAGCGAGAGAGAAAAGAAAGAAAGAGCGAGAGAGAAAAGAAAGAAAGAGAGAGAAAGAAAAAGAAAGAAATAAAGAGCGAGAGAAAGAGAGTGAGAGAGAGAGAAAGAAAGAGCGAGAAAAGAAAGAAAGAAAGAGAGAGAGAGAAAGAGAAAGAAATAAAGAAAGAGAGAGCGAGAGAAAGAAAGAGAGAGAGCGAGAGAGAAAAGAAAGAAAGAGTGAGAGAGAAAAGAAAGAAAGAGAGAGAAAGAAATAAAGAGCGAGAGAGAGAAAGAACGAGAGAAAGAGAGTGAGAGAGAGAGTAAGAAAGAGAGAGAGAAAGAAAGAGAGAGAGAAAGAAAGAGAGAGAGAGAGAGAGAAAGAGAGAGAGAGAAAGAAAGAAAGAAAGAAAGAAAGACTTGTAAGCCTTTCACCAACCAGCTCCAAGATGGACATTACAAAATTAGATTTTTGAAGCAAAAAAAAAGATAGATAATTCTTCTGTGAGCGATGAACTTCTCTTCCCATGAAGCATTGAGAATATTACTTTTTTGATTTAAATGTATAAAAGATTTATGTTTCTTACATATTTGTATATATCTGAATATTTTAAGTAGTTCTGACTTGTTTGTGTCATTTTGCAGTTCTTCGTTGAAGGATTGGATGAGTTTTGTCTTTACTATATTCACAGTAAGGATTGTTCTTTTGGATTATGGATTGTGCAGTTATTCATTTTATAACATATATTTATTTTTAAATGAAGTCAAAATTACAATGACTCCCCTCAAAAAATCTATTGTTGCTTTATTAGGACTGGAAAACAGAATGTAATGATTTTGATGGCAATATAAAAATGTTCTTTTGTGAGCATTGTCATGATTGTTTTAATGATCTTTTTATTTGGCCGATCATTTTCCAATAAGTTTCATGATGTTTGGTTTTGTGAATCAGAAGTACGACAGTACTGAGACTGATATCTGATTTCACAATCAAAATTATGGATCTCACTGTTTAAATGTAAAGGTAAGGCTAACCAATATGTACTTACAATTACATTAATCATTTGATAAAATGCACTTATTGTTCTATTTGTTTTAAAAATACATATATAATTACACTGTTATGATTACACCCATTCCTTACAACTTAACCCACCCTTAAAGGGTTAGTTCACCTAAAAATGTAAATTCTGTCATTAATTCCTCTCCCTCATGTCGTTCTACACCCGTAAGATCTTCGTTCATCTTCAGAACACAAATGAAGATATTTTTGATGAAATCCGATGGTTCAGTGAGTCTCTATTGACAGTAAGATAATGAACACTTTCAGATGAACAGAAAGATACTAAAACATATTTAAAACAGGTCATGTGACTACAGTGGTTCAACCTTAATATTATAAAGAGACGAGAATACTTTTTGTGCGCCAAAAAAACTAAATAACAACTTTTTTCAACAATATCTAGTGATGGACGATTTCAAAACACTGATTCATGAAGCTTTACGAATCTTTTGTTTCGAATCAGTGGTTTGGATCGCGTATCAAACTGCCAAAGTCACGTGAACTTTTGAAATCGCGAAACACTTTTGACGTAACGAAGCTTCGTTTACTGAAATCACGTGACTTTGGTGATCCGAACCACTGATTCGAAACTAAAGTTCCGTAAAGCTTCATGAAGCAGTGTTTTGAAATCGGCCATCACTAGATATTGTTGAAAAGTTGTTATTTTGGGTTTTTTGGCGCACAAAAAGTATTTTCCGTCACATTTTCTGGTGAACTAACACTTTAAATCTACGCATACCACCAAACTTTACTCTTATCCACCTCAGCAGCAGCAAATGTGTTTTGCAATACAATATAAACACAATAAGTGCATTTTACTTATTTTTTGATGTAAGTACTTAGTAGTTAAAGCCACCGAATATAAAGTGGTGCCCAAAAATGTTTCATGATCTGTGTCATCACTCAAAAATGAACGCAGGAGTCCTGCACGGCATTGTTCATGTAATAAATGCTTTACAAAATCAAAAATTCCAAAACTTTGGTTGCTCTTATTGAAAAGTAAATAGACGTCATAGACTGTAAAAAACTTCTGGTTACACTTTATTTTAAGGTGTCAGTATTACAGTGTAATTATACATTTAAGTACTGAGTAATAACAATTAACTACATGTACTTACTATAGGTTTAGGATGAGGGTTTGGTTTAGGGTTAATTGCATGCATCATTTCTAGTTATTACTATAGTAAATACATGAAACACATGTAACAGTGACTGTAAAATAAAGTGTTGGCAAACTTCCTTCCACTTTAGAAAAATTAAGGCAAAATATCCCTGAAACGATCATTGCTGATTACGTCATTTCGGAGCTTGAGTCTGCACCGTATCAGTAAGTTCCCGCCATCACTTTTTATAGCATCAAATAACTAACTAAAGCCAAACTCGTTGGTAAAACGAACACTTAAAAATATCTAAAATGACATAAAACATTTTTGGAAAAAAATTATTTAAATGAATCAGATTTTCTTGTTTGGCTCGCACCCCTCTCCACCAGGGGGCGATAGAAAAGCTTCGGCTTCAAAATGCATTGAATGCAAGTAGTGCTTGCTGCAGAGTTCTCTGGGTGGAGCTTAACCTGTTTAGTGGGTGGAGAGATAGGGTTATGGGTGGGGTTAGAGGATACAGCTCCGCCCATCATGCCCATAGTAGGTCAAGAGAGGGAGGAGCTGGAGGTTACGGCTCTGCAGTGATCAGCCTCTCATTGAATGATTTATTTTTTTGTCTTATCACCCAAACCTAGTCAGAATTAAGGAAACGTCAGTTTGGGCATTTGTGGTGGTAATAAAAATGACAATAAATATACATTCATTGTATATTGTATATAAATTACAATATATAATGAAAAATAATCAGTGTTGGCCCCTGAGAGAGGAGCACATGCCCGCCCGCCTCTTCTTTGCAGGAAAATAATTTTCTTTCTCAGATAAATAAACAGCTTCAGTTTCTCTGCAGATAATTAGCTGCAGAGTTGAGATTCACGCTCACTTCAAAGAGCGGCAGCACCGTTCTTCCCGTTATCGTTTCATTTAGTTTTGTTTTTTTTTAACGAGGGCCACATGTTGCTCTGTCTTTCTGTCCAGGAGATCATTCAAATACTGAAGAATCTGTTTACCCATAATCCTCTTGCATCGAGAATCTGTATGAAGGCAACTTCAGCTTTTTAATATTTTTTCTGCACTATTATTTCTGCACACACTAGATGTATTGATAGATGGATAGATGGTCTGTATCAGAAACTTGGTGACAGAGAGCAGAAAAAGAGAAAAGGTAATGATGAACAGACAGAGGAAGCTGAAGAGGATTGGTGACACATGCACATTGTGCCCTGGACTTGGTGGAGGGAGGGAGGGGGGCATTACAAGAATTTCATAACAAGCACAAGGGCATTAATATGTCAGGGGCTCATTGGAAGCAGATGTGTGATTTATTTTTACAGGCTGGTAGTTTAAGTCGTTGCAACAGGCATTGAAACTATTCTTTCACCCCTCACCCCGTCTTCCTCTGCAATAAACCGACCGCATACTTTTTTTAAAATCATATTGAAATCTGCTACTGTCTTCTTCTTCTTCATCATCATCATAATCTTCTTCTGTTCCACACGTTAGAAAAATGGTAAAGTCATCAAAACTATGAAACACAAATATGGTTATTATGCAGGGACAGAAATTTGAGCTTCTTCTTTGTCTGGATTCCATAATCTCAAGCAATTATTTTAATTTTAGTAATGTGAAGACATTCACATGTGTAGGTTTGCAAAACTAAAAGATTATTAGAAATCTTTTTAGCTGGCACTGTATAATATATGTCCACTAGATGGCGACTGTGGCATGGAATTCATGTGTGTTTCATCATTTTAACATTTCTGGCTCTTAAAAGTTCATTTTTATTATCCTAAAAAGAAATGTGTCTTTTACAATAGATTCTTTGATAGATGTTACATAGAAAGAGAAGGAGTTAAAGAGCTGTCTGTGTTCTAGATTGACATCCAGACTGGCAGACACATGTGAAAGAGTGGAGCATTTAGAGTGACAGTCTGATGGGAGGAAACGGCCCATTATTTAATCAATAGAATTGCATCAATTTGGGGAAAATTTGTGTCCAGTGAAAACAAACGAACAGCCAGTCCAGCAAAGAAGCAGATTTTTCTTTTGCCTGACTGAGCGCACATGTGAGGAGGGCTTCTCACGGTGTGTATCTGTGCCTGTGAATATCTTTCCGATGAGTTTTCAGGATCTCTGATGTGTCCAAACATGGCTGACGCTCTGGTACGAATTGAATCGTCACTCTAGCCTGTCAATCTGTTTCAAGGTCTACCTGCTCATTCCTCTCGTGACCCCTGCATGTAAATCTCCAGCGGGGTCGACGAGTTGATGAGTGTGAGTGACATTAACTTAACCCTAGGAGGTGAAAAGGTTGTGTGGGGGGATGGACATCACCCACTGTGACTATTCACACCTGGTATTAAGATGCGTTTTGGTCGATCGCAAGTGGATGACGCTAAATCCAAGCGTAAATGCGGTCTAAAAACGCTTGGACCACTTCCAGAGGTAGTTAAAAATGCATTGCTCCGGATTGCTTTCGTAGTGTAGACGCTCAAACAGTGTTCAAACGGCCACAAAAGGCGTCTACTCTCCACATACTGACTTAATGCATAAACGTCAAGGGAAGCGGGCTGGATTTAAACTTTGTCGCCTGAAGACCCAAGTTTGTTTTGAAGATGTATCAAGCACAACGTTCTCTGATTTCTAACACACGCTCACTATGGCAAGCCGTTTTGACTTTTATTCATTCTCAGGATATGAACTTTCACTAGTTAAAATGTTCATTCTTGATATCAATAATTCAATTTCCACTAGTATAAACTATAATTGTTGATATCAAGAATTGTATTTTCACTAGTGAAATCTCGCCATTGGCTGCCATTCAAATTCAATTGTTGATATCAAGAATTAATTTCTTACTAGTTGAAATTCCAGTGTCACATTTCAGGAATACAATTCTTACTAGTAACAATGCAAATTTCTGATATCAACAATTGAATTGCTACTAGTAAAAATGTTCATTTCTGATATCATGAGTGTGATTGTTACTAGTAAGAAAGCCGTTTTAGATATCAGAAATTATATTGATATCAGGAATTCATTTTCAGATATCAGAAATGAACATTTTTACTAGTAGCAATTCAGTTGTTGATATCAAGAACAGACATTTGCACTAGTAACAGTGTAATTGTTGGTATCAGAAATTTGCATTTTTACTAGTAAGAATTGTATTCCTGATATGTGAAACTGGAATTTCAACTAGTAAGAAATGAATTCTTGATATCAACAATTGAATTTGAATGGCAGCCTATGGCGAGATTTCACTAGTGAAAATACAATTCTTGATATCAACAATTATAGTTTATACTAGTGGAAATCTAATTCCTGATATCAGGAATTAACATTTTAACTAGTGAAAATGTAATTGTTGATATCACAAGTTTATATCCTGAGAATGAATAAAAGTCAAAACGGCTTGCCATATCACTCACAGCGTTCGGCATGGTCTTGTGGAGGAGAAACTAAAGCTGCTGCTTCTCCATGTTTTTCCGTCATCTCCTTTCACGTTCGTATGAAAATTGCACAAGCTTATTTTGTCCATTAGATCTGAAAAAGCCCATAGATTTTGCACTGAAAAACGTCGAAGAGAAGGGATGTTGCTGCTTATGAAGGCACATTCATTAAAAAAAAAAAGTGCATTGATAAATAATTTATAAATACAGCAATATAACAAAACAGGGTCTCATCCACTACGTGTGCATGCCTTTATGGGTGAAATCTGAATGCAAACGTTTTCACGAACAAATGGTGATTCAAAACTGACTTTCGTTCTAAAATCTGTTCTAAATTTACGAGAAAAAAAATTGAAACCACTCGTACGCAAAAATTATTCCCTCTTGGTGGCCTTATAAACGTGTTGATGATATTTTAAACATGGATATAAATATTAAATATTTCATGTCAGTGAAAGAGTAAGAAAAGGTGCGTTATAGCTCGAACTGCGGTGTGGCTCATGAATGCACAGAGTCTGTAATGTCTGTATAAATGGTGTTTATTGCATTTGAACTTGTTTTGAGGGTGCATGATTTGCTCATACTTACCTTCGGCACGCGGACGCTCATGTAAAATACTCAGAATTCATCACAACATTACAATGAGGTTAAGTATAAATTCACTTACTTATCCGTGTGTTGTGAATTAGCTGTAAAGAGTTCAAATGTGTGTATAAATATGAATAATGTACGCAATTGACCCTTCGCAAAGTTTGATTGACAGGTGATCTGACCAATCATAACCCCGAATCCGCCATTTTGTATGACAAAGCAGTCAGGGGAGTTAGTAGATTAACGTTGGTGAACTTGAATCACGTCTTTCCACGCTTGAAACAACATTTCTTCTGATGTTCATTCATGTTTATTTGATGCTATAAATGAACTAGTATGAAGAGATGATCGGTTCACGAGGAGCTACAGCGATCTGTCACCACACATTAAACACACACTAGATGCTATTTATTGATTAAACTTCTTTAAAAAAATTACAATATATTAAATATATGTCTGTCGACGCGTTGTCAGTGTCCTCTTTGCTCCTCGATGTATTTTTCACTGCGTGAGAACATGATGTGTGGCGTGAGAGCGCATGACTTGTCAGACATAGCAACAGTAACTAAAGGGGGCGGGGCTTTGCAAAGGGTCAATATTAGTGAATGAGATCCAATGATTGTCAAGTTTGATTTTGTGATGACTTTAAAAGGTTTAGCCTCCTAAATGGATATAAAAAATAGCCCTATAACAGCCTCTTGAAGCAAATTTAAACAAATGGAGAAGATTGAAAAAGCAAAACTAAGAGTTTTTAATTCAAATTGATTTTTTTAAAAAATGCTTCTGAGAGCCAGTGGATAAAGATGAGCCAAGAAAAAGTTGATTTAAGGAAAGGGAGAGGACATGCTACAGAGGAGAACACCTCTCGCCTTGTTTCTGACAATGAGCCGCTCAGATAGGCCGCCAAAAGTGCTGTGTGGAGCAGGGGCCTGTCAGGCAGTTTTATGTCGGGCTAAAAGGTGGTGGAATAAAGCTGTTAATGGGGCCTACTCTTTACTGTCCATCACTCTTGACTCTATTGACTCACTATTGGGGGGCTGCCACAGCAAACATTCTCCACATACACACACACCTCGTATAGACCAGGATACGGTCACATAAATCTAGTGAAACTTGTGAAAACACTCTCCAATAAATTCACATTCCAAGAATTAAGGATGCTCATATACAAGAGAATCTGTTTATATGATGAAACGGGTCCTTAAGAGGGATTAAATTCTTCCACCCAAGGTCAATAGAGACTGAAAACGCATTCCTTGTTGCCTTCCTGATCAGAGGCCGAGTGACTCATCGCTGCCTCCTGCTCTTCTCATACAGCTGCAACAACATCCATAAGCGATTTTAATGCCATCCATGACACTCGCAAATTCATCTTTGTAGGATCACTCAAGGGATTGTTGGCTGTTCAAATGGACTACGTAGAGTAGGCATAAAATCCTCTTCAGATGATCAGGAGACGGAAGTTACTTGCATAGAATCTCATGAAACTACGGACATGACATGCAGGAAAAAAAAAAATAGGCTAAATCGAGAGCATGATTTACTAATTCGTTCCCACTAAAAGATGCGCACGATTCATGCATGATTTATAAACGATTTGCATGTGCGGAGCTCCGTATGAAACCATGTACAGGTCACGTTTTACCTCTAAACATATATCTTTTTTTTTTTTTAATTTACGTAAAGGAAATTAAGATTTATACGACATTCTACACAGAAATGACCTCAAATTCTCATTGCTATCTGGACATTTTTTGTGATTCCCTTTATACACACACTGTTAAATGTCGCTGTAGATTTAGCAGCATATTACTGTAAAAACCAACAGTTCAATACTGTATTATTAATTACAGCAGAAGCAGACTAAAATTAGAAAATGCTGTAAAAAACAGTAAAATACTGTTTTGTAGAATTACAGCGCTTTTCTTGTGTACTGTAAATTAAATTACAGTACGTTTACTGTATATGAAAATACAGTAACTTGCTGGCAACCGTGCTGCCAGTACTGTACTGTAAAAATACAGGAAAATTGTTAACAGTGCAGTATTGATTCTCATCAGATTCACATTACTGTTTTAGAGTAAAATAAGTACTGTGCAAAAAAGCAGTACAAAAATACTATCAAAGGTAATGCTTAATTGTCATGAAAATAATGTTGCCATGCGAAAACTAATCATCCTGTCTATTTTTCGGTATAAAAGCAAGTAGCACTCATTGTAAAGAAAGAAATCCAACCTTTACTTTTAAGTAAAAACATTTAACAACAAAAAAACATTTCTTAGGTTTGACTAGGTTTTGATAGAATGACTGATAAATCATCCATCCTGTCATTCTCCAATCTGCTTGACCCTCACAACCGTTAAAGGTTTGATTTTTAAAAAAGTGATGCACTAAGTTATTGAATTTTTATTTAGTCTTCTCATATTCATTGAGACTGTTTGCGGAACATGCATGAAAATGTGAGGCAGAATTTATTGTGTGAACGGCAAATAATTGACCCTTCGCAAAGACCCGCCCCCTTTAGTTACTGTTGCTATGTCCGACAAGTCATGCGCTCTCACGCCACACATCATGTTCTCACGAGGTGAAAAATACATCGAGGAGCAAAGAGGACACTGACAACATATGAAACAGTTTCATATTTAATATATCGTAATTTTTAAAGAAGTTTAATCAATAAATAGCGTCTAGTGTGTCTTTAATGTGTGGTGACAGATCACTGTAGCTCCTTGTGAACCGATCATCTCTTCATACTAGTTCATTTATAGCATCAAATAAACATGAATGAACATCAGAAGGAATGTACACACAATATTTCAAGTTCACCAACGTTAATCTATTAACTCCCCTGACTGCTTTTTCAGATAAAATGATGGATTCTGGGTTATGATTGGTCAGATCGCCTGTCAATCAAACTGCCGGCGAAGAGTCAGTTCACCTGAGTGAATTTTAGGAGAGCTGTCTGAAATGACCTTGAAACCAGTTGCTTAAAAGTCATGTCAAATTGGCTGAGAAAGGTCATCCTGATAAAAAATCTGTAGTTATTGTCACTTATTTTGTTATCTATATGATACGGATGTCACCAATGCTAAAAAAACGCTGGGAAAAGGCTTGGGGGGAATAATGGAATAAGACATCAGCCCTGATATAAAAGAAAAAAAAAAACATGGAAAGAAGTCTGTTTTAGCTTCCAAACTCCTTATCTTGAGCTGAAAGTGAAGGAGACCTCACTGTTGCACTTGAGTGACTTCCAAGAGATTTGTTACATTCTGAGTTACACTCCTGCTTCGAGAATATAAGCTCTCAATTGCCAGAAGGGGCCTTGGAAGGGGAGTTACCTTTGGGCCTCGGATTATATTCTTTGTCTCCATTCCAAGATTCCGTACGCAGTCAAACGAGACTTGAAGGAGACGCAGAGGAGCAGAGATGAGACAAGCAATAGATTGTAGACTGAAATGATGAGAGCAGGCACTGAAAACTTCCCTCGAGAGAAGCCAAATGATAGATAGCACTCCACAGCTGAAGGTTTGGCCTGGGGTGGAGCTGACAATGAACAGCAATAAAACTGACGGAGCTTATCTGTCTATTGTGGAGACAAGACCTAAACCTGTTGTGCCTGGTTTTACTTGGGCAGGAAACAACATGGTCACTCTTGATCTTTGGCTTTTCACCTTTAACCCCAATGGAATCACAAAGCTAAAAAAGCAGTGTCTACAACAAGCAAGGGCGTTTGAGTAGTGTGGAATAACATGCGTATATTCATACAACTGTGCAATGTGTTGTTTTTTATTGTCTTATTTTTAATCAAATAAAGATGTGTGGCGATTGAAGCCAAGTTCTGCTCTCCATATTTGGAGAAATCATTCCCACCAAAGCATCTTTCTGAATTGAGTTTCACGTACAGACACACACAAACACAAACAGAGAAACATCAGATCGTGGAAAACTACTCCTAAAAAAATCATCGTGTACAAGCAATTTTCACTGTTTTAACTGCTGGTAAATTTCACAAATAATTACAAAGAAAGGGCAAGTAACACGTTTAAATAAATGTGAAATTTCGAAATACGATTTTCTTGTAAAACATCAATACATTTTTTTATAGTGTACAAAGCTGCTCAGCCAACTCTTGGGATTTTTTTTTTCTTGAGTCAGCAATGTGTGTGTGTAAGGGTTCAGCACAGTGGTTAATAAAGAGAAAAAAGGACTCATTGTGACAGGAGGAGCTCTGGGGCGCTTTCCGATGATGCGTTCACTCCCCCGGGCTGACCTCTGCTCTTTATTAAACTCTAATGAGCAGCAGGGCTGAGCAGTCTTATCTCAGACCTGTCACACAAGAACAAGGCAGTGTTGGGGAATAACTAACGGGAAGTAGTGACGACCAGGGCTGGGTAGGTTACTTTTAAAATGTATTTCACTACAGATTACAAAATACATGCTTTAAAAAGTCATTTGTAACGTATTTTGTTACATTACTCAAGTTTAGTAACTTAATCTAAATACTTTAGAATACTTTGGAATACTAATAAGTGTGGAACAAACACAAAAAAGGTCATTGCAAGTTTTTATCTCATAATTCTGACTTTTTCCCTCAGAATTCCGTGATATAAAGTTGCAATTGTGAGTTATAAAGTCAGAATTATGAGATATAAACTCACAATATTGAGAAAAGTCCGAATTATGAGATATAAACTCACAATATTGAGAAAAGTCCGAATTATGAGATATAAACTGACAATATTGAGAAAAGTCAGAATTATGAAATATAAACTTGCAATATCGAGAAAAGTCAAAATTATGATAAACTCACAATATTGAGAAAAGTCAGAATTATGAGATATAAACTCACATACTAAATTCACAATTGCAAGAAAAAAAGTCAATATTGCAAGTTTATATCTCCCAATTCTGACTTTATAACTTGTAATTGTGAGTTTAAATCTCGCAATTCTGAGAAAAAGAAGTCAGAATTGTGAGGGAAAAAAACAAATTGTGAGAAAAAGTTGCAGTGACGAGTGAATTATAAAATGACTCTCAAAACATGAAAACAGTCGTGGATCATCAGGTCATGACAGGACAGTTAAGTTGATAGTTGGGCAATTTATTTTATAAATTCAGTCATTTTGTCTTGTTCAGGACAGAACTAAATAAAAATAACAACATTTTATGATCCCTCTTAAAAGTATTAAAATGTTGATGAAACTTAACTCCGCTTTTTCAGACGGTCAGAGTCAGAGAATCACCAATTGCTGTTTAAATGACATTAAAATTCAAAGTAATCACTTTGGTAATCTAAAATACTTTTCAGATGTAACTGTAATCTGATTACCACCCATTTACATTGTAACTAATGAAATACAGTTACTCAAATTTCGTATTTTAAATACGTAACTAATCTTTATTGAAAAATCTGTCAATTAGGGTTAGAGGAAATCTGCTTCTCTTTTAAATGATGGAGAACTTGTGTGGGTGTTCAGTTAATAACTGCTTAATGCTGCAGTTGGAACTTTTGCCTCTCTATCGCCATCTTTGAAACATAAAATTGTTATTTTAATAGTCCTTTTTTTTTACGTGGTTTGGACTTGGGCACTGCTCCACTGCACGGTTAATATGTGATCACCACATGAGAATGGATCTGTCACATTCACAATAAGACAATATTGACAATAAGAAGTACTTCCTAAAAGACATATCCAAAAAATGTCCATCTAAACAAGTAACATATCTGCTGCTTTTCATGTTACTGATGTTTAGAGCTAATGATTTCTCAGTCAGATCAGATCAAACATTGCAAATTAGGAAGCTATTGAGCAATTGAGCCATGCAGTTATTTACTCTCGTTTTAGCACAGGCTCTGTCACTTTCCCTTTTTGACTGCAGGCTCTCCGCAGCTCGAGGTTTCCTGGTTTTGACAACATGTGACTCCCGAGATGTCAATGATGGTTGCCATTTAATAATAATAATAATAATAACTCCTAACATTTATATATCGCTTTTCTGGATACTCAAAGCGCTTTACATAAGGAAGAGGGAAACTCCTCAACCACCACCAATGATGATGCGACTGCAGCCATATTGCGCCAGAACGCCCACCACACACCAGCTTATTGGTGGAGAGACAGAGTGAAGAAACCAGTCAGTATATGTGGATGATTAGGAGGCCAAGATGGACAGAGGCCAATGGGCAAATTTGGCCAGGATGCCGGGGTTGCACCCCTACTCTTTTCAAAACCACAGAGAGTCAGGATCTCAGTTTAACATCTCATCCGAAGGACGGTGCTAGTGTCCCCATCACTATACTGGGGACCCACACAGAAAACAGGGTGAGCGCCCCCTGCGGGCCATACTAACACCACTTCCAGCAGCAACCATAGTTTTCCCAGGAAGTCTCCCATCCAGGTACTAACCAGGCTCAACCCTGCTTAGCTTCAGTGGGCTTGGGCTACAGAATAAAAGATCTAAGCAACAGCACACGCCAGTATTGTAGCCGGGTCTTTCTGTTTACAGATGTAACCACGCAAAGATGAATGATCTCAAACTGACATTTTGGATCTGACACGAAATCAGATCCAAAAACTCAAATTCTAAGGAATATTTAGAAGCTTACCATTGTAAATTGGAGTAAGGTAGGGAGAGAGTTGTGAACACTGGTGTCTTATATACTTGCTCGATAACTCGTATAATAAGTTAAATAAGTTACATACTACAGCTTCAAATTTAATTTTTTGCCTTACATAAAGCTATTAGATGGCCTCAGAAGAACTTGCTCTCCTGCCATGATAATTTAGCATAGACATATAGAGGTAGATAGGAATAAACAGCAGTCAGACTGATCAGAGATCAGCAAAGCAATAAGACCCTCCATCAGTGGGAGGCTGTGTCCTCCTGTCTCTCCTGGGCTCTGTCTTTAATAAGGGATAATGGTTCATCGAGTACCGTTTCCTACAGGCAGGCTTAAAAGCCATTTTCTCCTTATTACATGCATGATTTTAACTGATCCCAGAAAAGCAAACAAGTGTGGTCCCAGCGGAGCGCTCCCAATTGAACTGCACTGAGACCAGCCGTAGGGGATGGAGGTGGGGGGAGATACACAATGCTGCCCTTTGTTGCGGGAGGTGAGCGGGAACAAGTCTTATGGGCACACACACCATTTAGCAATGCATCCAATTTTCTCTTTAACACAGTTGATATGTGAACATCTAAACTGAGATGCTTCATTTGTGTTGGGTAATATTGCATCGAAGGCAGTGTACCGAACCTAAACGTGTTTTTTTTTGCCCTAGATCTCTTGACTCAGTGGAAAATGCTTCTCTGGATCCCACATCCAACTCACATCATCAGCAATATTTAAAGAGCAATGAAAATGACTAAAGTGAGGTTTTAAAGGGCAGGCAGACTGTCTGTCTTGAAACGAATGAGGAGAAAAGACATTTAGCGTGAGCACTTTTGCTTTTATTCTGTTGAATTTGGACCCGAGCGGCTGCATTAGATCATCAGCAGATGTCAAAGTCTCCTGTCATCTGCCAAGAAAAATGGGAACAGAAAAATGAAGTGAGGGAGGGGGAGAGAGAGAGAAAGCTGAAGGTCACTGTCTGGAGAGGAAGTGGAGGTAATGCCGAGATGAACGCTGTGATGAAGTTATATCTGGTTATTTCCACGATAGTCCTGCGAATTTTGACTGATGCTATGAGTGAATAAAGCATAAGCTGTGATGGAGATGACACAATTACTTTGCGCTGTTTACCGTAAGCTCCTCTGCATAATTGTTTCTCTATGTAAATATGCGCCAGACAGACATCTGACCGCATATCACATCTAGTTGCTGGTTTGTTGGTTCCCAGCATAGGAAGCAGGAGTGCCTGTAGACCAGCTACACCTGCTCAGTTTTTGCTTGAGAACAGTACGACTAAGCCAGCTCCACCATCTAGACCAGCTCTGTAGACCAACATGGAATTCATGCTGGTTTATGCTGGACTTTTCAGCAGGTTTTAGAGAAAAACTTGTTCTGTGTGATCATCTGTGTCCAATATACACTCACTAAAGGATTATTAGGAACACCATACTAATACTGTGTTTGACCCCCTTTCGCCTTCAGAACTGCCTTAATTCTACGTGGCATTGATTCAACAAGGTGCTGAAAGCATTCTTTAGAAATGTTGGCCCATATTGATAGGATAGCATCCTGCAGTTGATGGAGATTGGAGTTGATGCACATCCAGGGCACGAAGCTCCCGTTCCACCACATCCCAAAGATGCTCTATTGGGTTGAGATCTGGTGACTGTGGGGGCCATTTTAGTACAGTGAACTCATTGTCATGTTCAAGAAACCAATTTGAAATGATTTGAGCTTTGTGACATGGTGCATTATTCTGCTGGAAGTAGCCATCAGAGGATGGGTACATGGTGGTCATAAAGGGATGGACATGGTCAGAAACAATGCTCAGGTAGGCCGTGGCGTTTAAACGATGCCCAATTGGCACTAAGGGGCCTAAAGTGTGCCAAGAAAACAGCCCCACACCATTACACCACCACCACCAGCCTGCACAGTGGTAACAAGGCATGATGGATCCATGTTCTCATTCTGTTTACGCCAAATTCTGACTCTACCATCTGAATGTCTCAACAGAAATCGAGACTCATCAGACCAGGCAACATTTTTCCAGTCTTCAACTGTCCAATTTTGGTGAGTCAGACCGGCCCGTCTGGCACCAACAACCATGCCACGCTCAAAATTGCTTAAATAACCTTTCTTTCCCATTCTGACATTCAGTTTGGAGTTCAGGAGATTGTCTTGACCAGGACCACACCCCTAAATGCATTGAAGCAACTGCCATGTGATTGGTTGATTAGATAATTGCATTAATGAGAAATTGAACGTGTTCCTAATAATCCTTTAGGTGAGTGTATGTATTGGACAGATTGTGAAACAAAGCACTTCTCCTCATCCAGGTGGATGAATAAAAACTGATGATTGACATCAGAGAGACCTGGTATTGTGTAAATGGGGTCTAAAACGTTTTGATCTTGTCCACTTTCGACCACTTGTAGAGGTATTTGAAAACACTTTCGACCGGATTGCTTTTGTAGTGTAGAGGGTCATGTGGTGGAATGCGTTCAAACATCTGCAAAAGACCGTCTACTCTCCACCGACTGACTAAATGCGTAAACATTACGGGAAGAGCGCTAGCCAGACAGGATTTAAACTTTGTCGGCAGAAGACCCAAGTTTGGTTTAAAGACAAAAAAAAAAAAAAAACGTACCAAGCACAATGTTCTCTCATTCCTGATTTCTAAAACACACTCACAGCGTTTGGCTGGTCTTGAGGTTGTCTGAGCAGAAACGAAAGCTGATATGTTTTATGTCATCTCAGGCCACGTTCATATGTAAATTACGTGAGCTTATTTTGTCCATTCGATCGAAAGATCTGAAAAAGCTATACATTTACCTGCCCATAGAGCCTCCCCTGAAGAAATCAGGACAGCTGAAAGTGGAAAAAGAGACACCAGGTGTGTCTCCCTCATCTACTCGTGATCCGATTGAACAAAACGGATCTTAATACCAGGTGTAAACAGGGCCAGATATTACTGGCATATTATGGCATCTTACTGTTAAAATACTCAACACCATTGCTTGTGTTAACAGCATATATAGTGTATGATTTATTTACTGGAAACCTAAATCTGGTCATTTTTACAGTAATTTATGGGGTTTACTGTGCGAGAGAAGCTCATTTTCATGTAAATGTTAAAACGATTCTTAATAACATTTATATAGATGTCCATGTGATTTGTACAGTTTCAAAAAATACTCACTTTTCTGAAGAAAATGCTACACTTGGTCATGCCAAACTCACCGGCGTGCACAATGCTGTATTGTGGGTTGTTGTCAGGTTATTGCTAGGTGGTCAAAAGAGCCCTTCCTTAAGTCCATCCATCCATTTTTCCAAACTACTTGTCCCATGGATGATCATGTTGATACTGGAGCTTACCTCAGCGCCTTGAGCCAGGCCATCACAGGGCCATCCTTAAAGGGATAGTTTACCCAAAAATGAAACTTGCCTTGGCAGGCACTACTAAAAATATGTATATTGATCAAGCAAAACAGAATTTCCCCCCTCTTTTTCTCTTGGCTGATGCTAGCGTCCTGAGACAGAAGCTCAAGGATATTAGAACAAGTGCCGGCCAAGTTCAGCAGGCCATTATTTAGCAGCGGAGAGAGAGACACGAGTGTGCCACACAGGGATGCCAGGGAAACCCTTGCCAGGCTGACAAAACCTAATCCCAAAACCTCAAGCACCTTTCTCGTGCCAACCTCTGGGTGGGCACTCCTGGGTGGGTCTCAAGCACATATGTGTGTGTGGGAGGAAAACACACTTCAGACACAGGATGATACCTACAGGAGCGTTTAACACAAACCTCAGGCCCTTTTCCCCTCTCTCTTTATAGACGTTACAACACTAACTACAGCGATTAAGACATTTCAGCCTAGATTCACAGCTGATCATAGATCAGATCCGAACTGACAAATCCCAAACTGAGTCATTCAGCTAGACTGAGATTCAGCTTAAAATTGAGACACATATTGTCAGTGCAATCAGATGCTACTGTATTGTAAATGCTAGTGATTTGTGAATTTGTATATCTATCGGTCATCTTATTATTATTATTATTTTTTTTAATAAACCATTTGAAATGTCTATTGTAATCTCATTTTCTGTCCTGCATACCTTCTTTCACTAGAAAGTACTGTGGTGAGATTGTAGAAATCCGATTGTATCATTGTATACAGCACTGAATAATTATTTCCAAATTTACCTGTGCCGGTTTCACAAATCTCATAAGTGGTTAGGAAAATGAATGGATGCATGAATGTTTCACAAATGCCATTTTCATTAATAGATTCTAGATTAATAATGATATCAATACAATATCAATCATCCAAAGTAAAGGGCATTTCTAAAATTTCAGACTACAGAAAAATCATGGATGGATCCGATCACGACAAACAGTAATGCTATCGTACGTATCAGGATTTGCCATTCCGTACTATATGGTTAAGATTAGGGTTTAGTTGTCTGACCAAAGAAATCTTTAGAAATGGCTGCGGGGTGAGGTTTGAGCTTAACTGGTTTGGGAGGAAAAACAATCATGCTTGCTAGTGCGGTTTCAGACACTGCTTCATTTTGTGCTCAAGAACAGCCCTTATTCATGGTAAAATAACTCTATGGCTGTTTTATTTAAACACTAAAAATCTCTTTTTCCTTGTAGGTTTTGCTGGTACATAAAAAAGTACATTTCCTCCATGCATATGAAAAAGTGATGTTCAGTTTATGTTACAAATTAAATGCTAACCAAGCACAAACATGAAAGGAAACATCAGACTAAGTATAGCGTAACATTTTGATCTCAAATGCTCCATGTAGGGTGAATGAGGTTATAGCGAACATGACTTGCTCTCTGAGTGTTTGAAATTAAAGACAGATCTTAGCCGGAATGATGAAAACATGACATCACAGTCACATGTGTCACATATGCACACACAAACACCAACAAAATCATACTGTATTCTTTATAGCAGTTGTTATTTCACCTCAGCTTCTTAATCACATATTCATCTACAGCCACGTTCAAAAACACAATATGAAACACTGTTGTGTCGTGCCCGTATACCGTCTCGTACCCCTGTCTCAATCCAAACAGTTTAGGTTGTTTGTGTGTGTGCAGTATTGAGATGTAGATTGTGTGGTGAGTCTCGGCCACGCTGGAATCTTAATTCTTCCCCGAAACATAAATAGTACATAAATCTTTACCCAACATGGGCTGTTCAGGAGAAATGAGCCCCATGTTTTCATGTGGAGTGCTGGAGGATGTCTTTTTTTCTTCATTTCACAAATTTCTTTCCTCTCGGTTTCACAATCAGTAGCACTATTCCACTAGCTTATACCCCTGGTTTCACAGACAAGGCTTAAGCTAGTCCTAGACTAAAATGGATGCAGAAACCAGATTGTATTGAAATATCTTAAAATATGTCACTGCAATTGTTTTGTCTCAAGATGCACACCAGTTAGTTTATAAAAGATACATAAATATCCTAATTGAACTAGGGCCTAATCCTGGCTTAGGCTAAGCCTTGTCTGTGAAACTGGGCCATAGAGTTTTAAAAGCGACTATAGAGATGACATGAGGGTGAGAAAATAATCACAATTGTTCTTTTTTTGGTGCACTATCCCTTTAAAAACTTTAAAGGAATAGTTCACCCAAGCATGTAAATTCAGTCATCATTTAATCACCATCACTTCAAACCTAAATGACTTTCTCTCTCTGTTGGAACCCGAAAGATGACACTTTATATACTGCGGCAGAACGTGTTCTTTGCCATTCAACGAACATAAATGGAAACTTGGGCTGGAGAGCTTCAAAAAGCACCATATATCACGACTACTGTATATTTCAAGTCTGCTGAAGCCATAGAAAAGATAAAATTTCATCGCTCACTAAAAATTTCCCCTCCACTCTAGTTATCTCATTCATGGTGTGTGCAACATTCTCAGATCTTTGGCTAACGTTCTGGCAAGGTTCTCTCTCTGAAGTTATGAGCAAGCATTCTTAAAAGAATGTTCGGTCAGAGTTATCTGATGTTTAATAACGTTTTTAAAATACTGTAATATGTATGTTCTATTTTTGCTTTTGTTTTAACTCCATTTGCTCCTGTGTTCTATAGGCCTAAACACCGGTACACCGGTATGTTTGTATTTTACACTCCTTTGTTTTTAACAAAACATCGTGTCGACACAAGCACGGTTTTAAAAAATATCTCCGTCCATGTGAAAACGCAATGAAGCGCTGTCAAAAGCCATGTTCGCCAATCAGAAGCCTGGAAAAAGTTTCTTGTCCCGTAAAGGCTGACAACATTGTCATTTTATTAAGCATTTTATTGCTATTTTCTGTTTTTATTATTATTAATTCCATAAACCAGAACAATACAATGAAACGTATTCATTCCAGATCTGTATACATGTATAAGCGCATTTATCAGCAGCAATATTTTGGTTATGTCCTTCATTGCACAGACTCAGGCGCACAATCTGACGTCAAACAAAGGAAATAACAGCGCTCACTCCGATGTCACCGGCCAAAATCTCCGGTTTCACAGTCGACACGACAACATTGTAACCTGAGTTTCTAAAAACCTGGCCGGTGAAGTAACTGGATACTGTATTCGCATGTGGACAAACGGCCAAACCGCATAGAAAAAGCTGCAGTTTTGAAAATACCCGTGTATAAGGCCATAGTTAGTTTCCCTGACTGTTAATTAGTTCCCACACACCTGTTTCTGATCTACTCACAGGGCTGGGTAGGTTACTTTTAAAATGTGACGTTTAAAATTTGTAACGTATTTCGTTACATTACTCAAGTTTAGTAACTTAATCTAAATACTTTAGAATACTTTGGAATACTAATAAGTGTGGAACAAACACAAAAAAGGCATTTGCAAGTTTTTATCTCACAATTCTGACTTTTTCCCTCAGAATTGCGTGGTATAAAGTTGCAATTACGAGTTATAAAGTCAGAATTATGAGATATAAACTCACAATATTGAGAAAAGTCAAAAATATGAGATATAAACTCACAATATTGAGAAAAGTCAGAATTATGAGATATAAACTGACATACTAAATTCACTATTTCAAGAAAAAAAGTCAGTATTGCAAGTTTATATCTCCCAATTCTGACTTTATAACTTGCAATTGTGAGTTTAAATCTCGCAATTCTGAGAAAAAGAAGTCAGAATTTTGAAATGCAAACTCACAATTGTGAGGGGAAAAAAACTAATTGTGAGAAAAAGTTGTAGCGACGAGTGAATTATAAAATGACTCACAAACAACTATCACAAAACATGAAAACAGTCGTGGATCATCAGGTCATGACAGGACAGTTCAGTTGACAGTTGGGCAATTTTTTTATAAATTCAGTCATTTTGTCTTGTTCAGGACAGAACTAAATAAAAATAACAACATTTTTATGATCCTCTTAAAAGTATTAAAATGTTGATGAAACTTAACTCCTCTTTTTCAGACTGTCAGAGTCAGAGAATCACCAATTGCTGTTTAAATGACATTAAAATTCAAAGTAATCACTTTGGTAATCTAAAACACTTTTCAGATGTAACTGTAATCTGATTACCACCCATTTAAAATGTAACTATAATGAAACACAGTCACTCAAATTTTGTATTTTAAATACGTCACTAAGTTACTTGTATTTCGAACCCTGTACTCATTATCTCCCTGCTTTATATACCCTTAGTTTCCTCTGTTTCTTTGTCCAGTCCTGTTTATGTCAACATCTTCATGTGGTTGTGTGATACTATTTCTCCTAAAATCTCCGGCGTGTTCTGGTTGGATTTATTAAAGTCTGTTTATTTTGGATACTCCTTTGATTCGTCGTGCGCTCTCTGCAACTCACCGTGACAGCTGGATGGTCGTCTAGTGTTGTTTTTTAAAATGTTTTAGAGACCATTCAAAAGTAACGTTAGCATAATGTTTACAAAATGATAAAACTAGAATGTTCGCATAACCAAAAAAAGTTTTAAAACATTTTAAAAAAAACTTAATGGAAACTTTAACAAAATGAACTATGTTTTTGCCATTGCACGGTACCATAAGTATTTTTGCTACTTTTGTTAGTGGAATGAAATTAATCTTTCTCTGTAGAATCAATGGTACTAAGCTTGGAAAAGTTTGAAACAAAACATACGCACACAATCGCATGGGTCATTTGCACCCACATCTATTTTTGTTGTGTGTGGGCGCTGTGTAGCACCTCTGGACGCTTTGTTTGTATGAGGGTTTGGCTTTTGTTTTTCTTGGCTTAAGCGTGCGAGAGTGTATATCGGCGTGCGTGTGCGTCCTCTTAGTCTACACGTTGTAGACTCAAAATTCTATCATCACTCAGAGTTTATGTGAACAGCCGGCGCTGGCTCGGTCCACATCCTGGGAAAGTGACTGGGATCGGAAGCGGCTCAGACTAGGAACGTAAACACACACAAACACACACACTACAACACGCACCGCGGAACCCTCACACTTAAATAAATACATGCTGAATGTAGTACAATGCTCACTCTAGCAGCCTGTCACATTTATTAAAAAGCAGCTTTTAGACTTGAGCTTTATTGCTTTACATTGTAGAGTGAAAGCACCATTCACTTACTGGATGGCGTGTGCATATGGCTAGCACATGTACATGCAAAACAATGGCACATGGTATTAGCTATCAGAGCCATATTCAAAGCTACTGTTTTTACTGCTGCTTGCTTAGGCATATATTGATGTTTCTCATATTTAAGTTTGGCTTGACCACCAAGTATCCACCCGGAGAACCTTAGCAATCACTTAGCTACACAATGCGGCGGCTAGTCTTGCTAGCAACACTTAAGCTGTGTCCGAAACCGCTCCCTATCCACTATATAGTGCACTATATCGGGTGTCGGCCATTTTGTAGTGCTGTCCGAATTCTGAGTGAACGACTGCATTCCCTACATTGGTTCACTACTTTTACCCACAATCCTCTGTGATTTTGAGTGTACATTCGATGTACACTCGTTAAAGCGCCGTTACCCAAAATCCAACGCGATGAGACGATCGAGCGCGAAAGAAAAATAAATATGGCGAGCGGCAACTTCTACAAATGTAAGTGTAATTTTTTATTAATTAGAACATCTTTGTAAAGATATTTTGAAGCAAAATGATACAGGTTTATATCATAATATATATAATTATTATCATATGATAATTTGGTCGATTTTTCTCATATGTTAGTGAACTGTTGTACAGTGTATTTAACCTACGTCTTAATAGCATGACACAGGTGTTTTTATTCTCTCTTTATTCTCAATAAACATGACAAATAAACAGTAATATACAGTTCATTAAGCTAAACAGGACATATTACAGATGGGTATAGGAAATGTTAATGACGAAATTGTCTGCGCTGTCTCTATTAACGTCAGCGTCCGAATTCACTCACTCATTTTCGTTCACTCTTTGCTGATATAGTGCGCTCAACTGCCATGCACTATATAGGGGTTAGTGAACGAGTGAACGAGTGGGCGGTTTCAGACACAGCTTTACATTTTCTTTACAACTCCTCTTTTTTTGGGGGGAGTGTGAAATTCTAACATATAACATCACATTAGTGTGCAAGATTGGCCACTTTTCTTTATGAAACAAGTATAAATATCATAAAAGAGAGCCATTGTAACTTCACACAAGAATTTTTTTCTCTGCATGTCCACATTTACGGCTACTGTATTATGTTTTGGCCTGTTCATATAGGATGCAATGATTCATTTTAAGGACATGCGTGCAGATACAGAGAATTATATGTGCAGCCACTGGTTTTTTCACATCGCGGAGAACTATATCTTACTGTTTAAAATCACTTGAGAGTCTAAATCACTCATTGTGGTTTTGTGAATGCTGACTTTACCTCTGAAATGTTCCATTCCTAAATGTTTTACAATGTTTCACATAAATTACCTTTAATTTCATATTATTAGTGGGCATTAATCATTTCTATTATAGCATAATTATTTAAGTTTTCCATCATGTGTCAACATTCTATAACTGCTTTCCATTATTATTTTATAAATGTCTGAGTGAGAGAAATTCTTATGTAGGCATGTACTGACAAAGAGAAGGCAGACCACCCAATACATTGACATAAAAGAGACATTATAAAACTGATAGATTTATAAAATTTTGCCTCTCCAAACTGTGTCAAAGTGATTTTTTACCATGGGTAAGGGGCTTTTAGAGACGCCACTAAAACACCCTTTACCTGTTTTTGTTTCAATAGAGGTCTAGGCTGGTTTGAATTGATATTAACAATGGCCATTGAGTGGCTATATTGTGTGGAGGTCTGTGCGTTCACTTTTGCACATTTGATGGTGCGTCTATGATCGTTTTAGAGAAAGTATTGGCAAAAAGCCTAGGGTTATGAATCTAATTATACCATAAATTAGGTCTTTTGTGCTTTGTGCCTGAATAGTGAGTTTTCTGCCGGGTAATACGATTTTGTTTTTACAGTTTAGGAGAGAATAAATCATACAGCTATGGCTGTCAACCAGAATATGGAAGTGTAGCCACTGGGGACACGACAAACCCTACACACACAGTCACAGAAATACAGGGTTGGGGAGTAACGAAATACTTAGTTACGTATTTAAAATACAAAATTTGAGTAACTGTATTTCATTACAGTTACATTTTAAATGGGTGGTAATCAGATTACAGTTACATCTGAAAAGTGTTTTAGATTACCAAAGTGATTACTTTGAATTTTAATGTCATTTAAACAGTAATTGGTGATTCTCTGACTCTGACAGTCTGAAAAAGTGGAGTTAAGTTTCATCAACATTTTAATACTTTTAAGAGGATCATAAAAATGTTGTTATTTTTATTTAGTTCTGTCCTGAACAAGACAAAATGACTGAATTTATAAAATAAATGACCCAACTGTCAACTGAACTGTCCTGTCATGACCTGATGATCCACGACTGTTTTCATGTTTTGTGATGGTTGTTTGTGAGTCATTTTATAATTCACTCGTTACTGCATTTTATAATTGTAAAAAAGGTCATTGCAACTTTTTCTCACAATTTGTTGTTTTTTTCCCTCACAATTGTGAGTTTGCATTTCACAATTCTGACTTCTTTTTCTCAGAATTGCGAGATTTAAACTCACAATTGCAAGTTATAAAGTCAGAATTGGGAGATATAAACTTGCAATACTGACTTTTTTTTCTTGCAATTGTGAATTTAGAATGTGAGTTTATAGCTCATAATTCTGACTTTTCTCAATATTGTCAGTTTATATCTCATAATTTTGACTTCTTAATTTTGTGAGTTTATATCTCATAATTCTGACTTTATAACTCACAATTACAACTTTATATCACGCAATTCTGAGGGAAAAAGTCCGAATTGTGAGATAAAAACTTGCAATGACCTTTTTTGTGTTTGTTCCACACTTATTAGTATTCCAAAGTATTCTAAAGTATTTAGATTAAGTTACTAAACTTGAGTAATGTAACGAAATACGTTACAAATTACTTTTTAAAGCATGTATTTTGTAATCTGTAGTGAAATACATTTTAAAAGTAACCCAGCCCTGCAGAAATACCCTTTTAATCAATCTTTTAGCTTGGCAGCGATGGACAGCCCATGAAGTCAGTTCACTTTTAGTGGAAGCATCTATTGTTTAATCAGTGGGCAGTGAACGAATCTGTGCTGTCCGTATTGTTTGGAGAATACCAGAAATCCCTTAAATGTGTTCTGGGAGTGTTTTAATGCAACACTTTTTCAAGGAAGCAGAGGAAGTTGACTCACGTACTTGAATATACGCTTTAAAGTAAAGGTGAAGGAATTTTGGAAGTGTTGGGATCTGAAGGAGCATTTGGACCTGGAAACATTGATGCGTGATGTCAGACTTAACAACCGTATAATCCGAACGATGTTTTGATGGTGCTGCAGCTTTTAATCTTCAGGAAATCAACCTACCTGTGGTTTACTTAAAGCTGCCTCTGCACATTAAGCTGAGATAGAATAAAGTAATCGAATATGGGGGGATTACACACTTCACATTTAACAGATAAAAGAGAATTCCACTTTGACACAAGGAATTAGTGGAGTCCTAAGGCTGGGCATTAAAACATCTGAATGAATTCTTACGTGTATTCAACAATGGAGTTTTAATGGTCCTGGACGTCTATGACCCACGCCAACGGAGCTTTTTAGGTTCTAGTCTAATGAATGCGTCTGTGGAGGAACCATTACCAGGGACCGTTGTGATTTGTGTCTTCTAAATCCTTCCCATAAATCTTGAGCCCCCCAGTCCCCTTATTCCAGACTACTGCACATTTCTCTAACACGCTCACCCCGTGAAACCTTACTCCACGTCCTCTGTATAGTCGTCCACTAAATTAGTCAGCTCCTAAAGGTTTAGGTGAGGTAATTCGGCCCAGTTCAGTAGCACCAGTGAGGGATTCAGTGGCTGTGGGAACAGGGTGAATTCCAGGGGATAACGTTTTAACCTGTGCGTGAAATCTAATATTGGATGGAATTTTAAACATGCTGTCGACTTCTATAGGGATGCGAAGAGAGAGTGTTTCTTACATTAAACAGACAGTCTGCGGAGGTGAATCACATGCGTTTCAGCTGTGAGGGTATAGCTGTGTTCTTAGTTAACTGGAGGTATTCCCCCTTCTATGTTTGTAGGCTGAAATAAAAAGCTAATAGGGAGCCACAAAATTCTCATTTGGCTTTAATTATAGGGCCGTGTATGAGGAAGGTGGATTTACTGCTTTGCTGTGAGGTGGTTCGTTCTCTCTCTCTCTCTCTCTCTCTCTCTCTCTCTACTTCCTTCTCCCTCCCCATGGCCTGCACTGTTCCTCATTACTATATCTTTCGCACTGGAATGCACTTTACAATATGGTTTCATTAGTTAATGCGTTAAAGGTACACTATGTAATTTACTTTTGTTCAAAATTAACTAAATTTAAGTAATACGTCATCGATCCTTCTTCCAAAACATGTTTTTGTCTCACCCTGATTTGTAAGAAGTGTTTATATTTTAGACATATCGGGAGGGTTTTCTTGGGAAATCATGTCCGCACGTCCTCTGCGTGTCTCGTCATATCCGGAAATTGAGAAAAGTGGCTACTTTGATGGTGTGGTTAGTTGTCACAAGAAGCGAGAAAGGTTGACATGACGCCGCTAAATCTCCAACTTCCTGGGAATCACCTGTTTTGAAAGAAAAAACACAGAACAAAGGAGAGTCTGCTGGCAAAAAGACATTGCGATAAAACAAGAATCAACATTGGCTTTGCTTTTCGGAGACGGCGAGAACTGAGGAATTTGAAATGTTGTAAAAGCGACCCGGAGATGATGGTGTTTTCATTACTCAAGAGGTGAGTAAGGTGTTTTATTGAACAGATAAACTGCCATGTGTAGCTCTGTAACAGAGTTCATTGTAAAGCGTTATCTATTGTGAAGGCTCGTTTCATTATGGTTGTTGTGTCTGTGCTGGAATTCATTTCCCAGGAAGTTTCGTGTCTATAAATGGTTAAAGTTAGTAACATCTTCAGCTAGTCAGCTTGAGATCCTTTCCATCTAAACTGGCTACATCTTCTAGTAGTGAAGGTTTAATGAGGTTTATATTATTTATTAAAGGGTTAGTTCACCAAAAAATTTTGTTCTACACCCGTAAGACCTTCGTTCATCTTCAGAACACAAATGAAGATATTTTTGATGAAATCTGATGGTTTAGTGAGTCTCTATTGACAGCAAGATAATGAACACTTTCAGATGAACAGAAAGATACTAAAACATATTTAAAACAGGTCATGTGACTACAGTGGTTCAACATTAATATTATAAAGCGACGAGAATACTTTTTGTGCGCCAAAAAAACGAAATAACGACCTCGTGATGGCTGATTTTCATGAAGCTTCAAAGCTTTACAAATCTTTTGTTTCGAGTCATGATTCGGATCGTGTATCAAACTGCTGAAATCACGTGACTTTGGCGCTCCAAACTACATGATCGTAAAGTTTTGAAGCAGTGTTTTGAAATTGGATATTTTGACACTAGATATTGTTGAAAAGTTGTTATTTAGATTTTTTTTTTGGCGCACAAAAAGTATTCTCATCGCTTCATAAAATTATTGTAGAACCACTGACTGTTTTAATGTCTTTAGTACCTTTCTGGATCTTGTAAGATGGAGTGTCATTGCTGTCAATAGAGACTCACTGAACCATCAGATTTCATCAAAAATATCTTCATTTGTGTTCTGAAGATGAACGAAGGTCTTACGGGTGTAGAACCACATGAGGGAGAGGAATTAATGACACAATTCTCATTTTTGGGTGAACTAACCCTTCATTGTTTGTTAACGTTGGTTAAAAAATACAAATTTTCATTATTAATTTGTGTTAGTTCAGTCTGTTAAATAATATTAACTTTTTTTTACTTTAATAATGTATTTGAAAATGTTGAAATTAACATTAATACATGCTTTAGAGGTATTTTTAATTGTTAGTTCATGTTAACAAATATAGTTAAGTAATGTTAGCAAATGGAACATTGTTACCTTCATATTTTCTGTTCAAATTTTGTTCACATTATTTATTTATTTATGTTCCATTCGATTTTTATTTTTTATCCTAGCTTCGTAATTCTATGGAAAACTGCAAAGCTTTCTGGAGCGTTTTGCTGTGCAGCTTTAGTCTGCCCATTAAATGCTCAAATGTTTTTGATATTTTCTGCTGCATGAGAGATATTTGATTCATATCCTGCAGGAAAGCTTATTCCGTACGAGCAGGATCCATAATCCGGGTTAATAGATGACAATTATGAGCTGTGATCATGGGCTCAGCCCTCATAGGGTGAGTGGTTGAGGCCAGGGCGAGGCCAGAACACATCTGGATAGGGGTGTGTGCAGATGTTGGCGGGTGTTGATGGAGCCGGTGTCTCCGGCGCTGCCATGTGTGTGTGTGCGTGCTGCCCATCCACCCTCTCCCACAGGAGTAATCAGCTCTGTTGGTCCCTGTGGAGTTTTACTAGGGAGTCACAACCTCAACATACAGAGTTTAACACTGATTACTGAGCACTGCTAATATACTCCAGAGCACACGAATGAAGCTCTTCATATACGTCTATACATGTACAAATAAACCATGCCACACACACACACACACGTATATACTGTTTTCTTTCAGACTAAACCCAACAATTCATTATATTGGCAAAGTGGTCAAATATTGCAATATTGCATTGCTGTCTGTACTATAGTGACTGAATGTGTTATCTGCAGGAGAGAGTATTATTGGATGGTTTTTGGACCCAGAATGGGCATCTTTGATAAAGGATGCAGGAATATATAGAGGACCAGGAGTGTCACAGTGAAGGAATAATATGCATTTATATGCATATGTACTAGCTATAGGTTTAGGGTTAGTTTCTTGTAAATATGCATAATCTACTGTCATTACTATACTAAGCACATTTAACATGTGTAACTACATCACCTTAAAATAAAGGATAACACTTTATTTTACAGTGTCATATGTACAGGGCTGGGTAGGTTACTTTTAAAATGTATTTCATTACAGATTACAAAATACATGCTTTAAAAAGTAATTTTTAACGTATTTCGTTACATTACTCAAGTTTAGTAACTTAATCTAAATACTTTAGAATACTTTGGAATACTAATAAGTGTGGAACAAACACAAAAAAGGTCATTGCAAGTTTTTATCTCACAATTCTGACTTTTTCCCTCAGAATTGCGTGATATAAAGTTACAATTCCGAGTTATAAAGTCAGAATTATGAGATATAAACTCGCAATATTTAGAAAAGTCAGAATTATGAGATATAAACTCACAATATTGAGAAAAGTCAGAATTATGAGATATAAACTCACAATATTGAGAAAAGTCAGAATTATGAGATATAAACTCACAATATTGAGAAAAGTCAGAATTATGAGATATAAACTCACATACTAAATTCACAATTGTAAGAAAAAAAGTTAGTATTACAAATTTATATCTCCCAATTCTGACTTTATAACTTGCAATTGTGAGTTTAAATCTCGGTTCAAAAACAAATTGTGAGAAAAAGTTGCAGTGACGAGTGAATTATAAAATGACTCACCAACAACTATCACAAAACATGAAATCAGTCGTGGATCTTCTTCCAAGATCTTCTTCTAGTTACTTAATATTGCTCAGTACTTAAACGTTTAATTACAGTGTAACAAAGGCACATTAAAATAAAGTGTTACCCAATAAAATGTAAAATGTTTGTCATTCACTTTACACTCTTTCATAAATTAAATGATTTTAAAAGTACATTTTCATCAATTTGTATTTTTTTTTTTTCATTTAATGTATCAATTGATAATTGATTCCTTCTTTAAAAAAAAAAAAAAAAAAAAAAGGCGTTCTGGTCCTCCATAGGAATAAATCTGTGAGCAACTCACGGATTGTGAGGAGGAGAGAGGGGAAAAGGTCTTATTACACAAGTGTACCTCGATGAGGCCAAGACTCAAAATAAAACTGTCACATATTCCTCTTCTGCAGTCTGTAAAATTCTCCAGTTGGCCGTCAGAGCTGCTGAACTGGACAGAAACAGTCCATCTGTTAGAAACACGCAGACAATCACACACAAGTCTCTGGATTTCTCTTTATTTGTCATCAGTGTCTTTTCAAATACCTATCCGTTTATGTGGAAAAACTCAAATTAAACAGTTTGTTCACAGTCTATATTAGAGATGAGAGAAACGGACAGTTTAAGTATTACACAGCTCTGAAAGGAACAGTTCACCCCATATTTTACTCAACCTCATGTTTTCCATAGCAATATGACATTCTTTCTCCTGTAGAGTACAACAGAAGATAATTATAAGAATGTCTTGCTTGTTTTTATTTTAAATTATATATATAATTATATAATATATAATTAATTATATTAATAATTAATATTAATATTAATTAATAATACATATATATAATTAATATATATTATACAGTGGGTATGGAAAGTATTCAGACATCCTTAAATTTTTCACTCTTTGTTATATTGCAGCCAATTGCTAAAATCATTTAAGTTCATTTTTTCCCTCATTAATGTACACACAGCACCCCATATTGACAGAAAAACACAGAATTCTTGATATTTTTGCAGATTTATTAAAAAAGAAAAACTGAAATATCACATGGTCCTAAGTATTCAGACCCTTTGCTGTGACACATATATTTAACTCAGGTGCTGTCCATTTCTTCTGATCATCATTGAGATGGTTCTACACCTTCATTTGAGTCCAGCTGTGTTTGATTATACTGATTGGACTTGATTAGAGAAGCCACACACCTGTCTATATAAGACCTTACAGCTCACAGTGCATGTCAGAGCAAATGAGAATCATGATGTCAAAGGAACTGCCTGAAGAGCTCCGAGACAGAATTGTGGCAAGGCACAGATCTGGCCAAGGATACAAAAAAATTTCTGTTGCACTTAAGGTTCCTAAGAGCACAGTGGCCTCCATAATCCTTAAATGGAAGGCGTTTGGGACGACCAGAACCCTTCCTAGAGCTGGCCGTCCGGCCAAACTGAGCTATCGGGGGAGAAGAGCCTTGGTGAGAGAGGTAAAGAAGAACCCAAAGATCACTGTGGCTGAGCTCCAGAGATGCAGTCGGGAGATGGGAGAAAGTTGTAGAAAGTCAACCATCACTGCAGCCCTCCACCAGTCGGGGCTTTATGGCAGAGTGGCCCGACGGAAGCCTCTCCTCAGTGCAAGACACATGAAAGCCCGCATGGGGTTTGCTAAAAAACACCTGAAGGACTCCAAGATGGTGAGAAATAAGATTCTCTGGTCTGATGAGAACTTTTTGGCCTCGATTCTAAGCAGTATGTGTGGAGAAAACCAGGCACTGCTCATCACCTGTCCAATACAGTCCCAACAGTGAAGCATGGTGGTGGCAGCATCATGCTGTGGGGGTGTTTTTCAGATGCAGGTACAGGACGACTGGTTGCAATAGAGGGAAAGATGAATGCGGCCAAGTACAGGGATATCTTGGACGAAAACCTCCTCCAGAGTGCTCAGGACCTCAGACTGGGCCGAAGGTTTACCTTCCAACAAGACAATGACCCTAAGCACACAGCTAAAATAACGAAGGAGTGGCTTCACAGCAACTCCGTGACTGTTCTTGAATGGCCCAGCCAGAGCCCTGACTTAAACCCAACTGAGCATCTCTGGAGAGACCTAAAAATGGCTGTCTATCAATGTTTACCATCCAACCTGACAGAACTGGAGAAGATCTGCAAGGAGGAATGGCAGATGATCCCCAAATCCAGGTGTGAAAAACGTCTTACATCTTTCCCAAAAAGACTCATGGCTGTATTAGATCAAAAGGGTGCTTCTACTAAATACTGAGCAAAGGGTCTGAATATTTAGGACCATGTGATATTTCAGTTTTTCTTTTTTAATAAATCTGCAAAAATGTCAAGAATTCTGTTTTTCTCTGTCAATATGGGGTGCTGTGTGTACATTAATGAGGAAAAAAACACTTAAATTATTTTAGTAAATGGCAATATAACAAAGAGTGAAAAATTTAAGGGGGTCTGAATACTTTAAGTACTTTAAGTATATATATATAATATATAAGGCACCAAGTTTGAATATGAGCAAGTGCAAATGATATTTCCCACATGAAAAATTAGTATAGTAATTTTAAGTAAATACTCTAGTGTTTTTGAACCATACTATAGTGAAGTATTCTAATTAATTTGTTGTAATTCTATAGTTGCTGTAATAGTAATATAAACAAATTACTTTTCCCAATACTGTACTGTAAGTTTTCTACAACTATAGGATAGCCTATATTATACTACAATACACAACAGTTTACTCTAGTAAAAACTAAAGTATATTTCAGTATTTATTTCAGTTTATCAGTTAACTCTAAGTGTTGTTAATACTATACTAATAATATACAGTATACTAGTATGGTTCAAAAACACTAAACATTACTGTAGTGGTTTTTCACATACAGTGGAGAGAGTTAAATTTCAGTGTTGTCCTCACAAAAATGGTATGGCTTCAGAAGTGGCAGAAAATAATTTGAAAAGAATTGAGGTCGAGTAAATGTTTTAATGTTGGGATGAACTTCCTTTAAAAACAGCAGTAATTAATATTTAGTAGTTAATATTTTTTGACATGATGTAAAGTTCTATTTATTTCTCACTAACTTAATGAGTTCAAATGCATTTCCAATCACCCATTATTTTCTGATGGACAATCAGACGATCTCTGAACTCACAGCATAGGTTCAGTCGGTTGCTCAAATAAGCAAAACAATGTTTTGAAAGCTTCACTGAAACACAGTGATTACACCAGGATAGGAGAAAGTATTTTAATATAAAAAAAATGACAACCTTCACATTAAACCTTGGAAAAAAATGTTAAACACTAAAAAAAAAGATTGTGACAGTGTCTAAAAATGGCCAGGCTTTGAAGTTTAACTGCTAATCTCCATTCAGTGTTTAATATTATGACCAAATACAGACTAGTAATCATGCATTGCTTTAGTCCACAACTTGCGGTGGGAACACACACACACACACACACCAATGTTGTGTTTTCATGTTTTATAGGGACATTCCATAGGCGTAATGTTTTTTATACTGTACAAACTGTATATTCTGTTCCCCTACACTACCCCTACCCCTAAACCTACCCATCACACAAAATCTTCTGCTATTTTAGATTTTCAAAAAAGATAATTCTGTATGATTTATAAGCTTGTTTCCTCATGGGGACCAAAAAATGATAAAAAATTTACTAGTATTACTATAATTGTGGGGACATTTGGTCCCCATAACGTAGGGAATACCCTCACACACACACACACACACACACCCTAGACTGGGAGGCAGCAGCATCTGTGAAACCCATCTTGACTTAGTGGCTTGTCTTTTGTGGTTTGAGCGAGTTCTGGGCTCCAGCCAGACCTGATGGGGTCAGCAGAGGTTCCCCTTTTACTAACCCAGGAGGGGCTGCGCATGCTGGAAGCCTGCAGCCTTGGAGTCCTGGACCAGAATGAAGACATTCAGCAAAATCAGGATGTGGCTTTGGGTGGAGGGTATCGCGGGAGACAATGTCAACTCTCTCTCTGGGTCATAGGCAGAAGGATACGGGACACATTAAGATGAGAGGGTGCGAGTGAGTCACAGAAGGAGAGAGTCATGTGGTAAGCTGAGAGCATGCTAATTGAACGTGTTAGGAGTTGAATGGTTTCTCTTTTTCTCTTTCATGCTTTATCTCCATCATGTGCTCCTACCGTGTCTTTTGTGGGAGTTTTTATCTACATGCATTAAATGCACTAAATGATTGTCGTCTTACTGGCTCCAGATACCCACAAGCTTAAATTGCAACAATTAGTAAGAGCACTGACCTGTGGTGGGGTTTTGTTTTGTTTTTTTGGTCCAAAGTAAATTGTTCCAATTCCATTTGATGTTTCCATCTGACATGTGTCATCTGAATAACTACATTTCGATGTATGTCATCTGCAGACCCTCATGGAAAAAAAGAGGAATTTTTATTTGTCAGATTGTTTCTACTTCTACTAACTTCTAAACTTGTTACTAAAGTTCTAGATATATCAACCTTTTTGAAACAAAACAAAAAAGTCTGCCCATAGCTGACAACTAAAGAATGAAAACATTGTAACTTAGCATCTGTTAAGTTATCATGTGTTTGTTTCAGTAGAAAAGCTGACATATTCTGTATTTCTTCAAATTCAATATTTCAGTGTTTGAAATATACTTGCAGTGGTAGCCAGGTGAAAAATCCTCCTATTACCCACGGCACAAAAATGGTCTACAACATGTGACACACAAATTGTAATGATTGTCAGTTGAAGTGCCCGCTTTAAACACTAGAGGGCACTTCACCATGGATTCGACACCATTCACTCACTCACTCACTCACTCACTCACCAAAGCAGACTACATTTCCCAGAAGCCCCGTACCTATCACTGATCACTTCACCAGCTGCAGCTCATTATCAGAACCGTATTTAAGCTCAGCTCACACACACACCTTTGCGAGGTCTTGTTACTCCATGTGATAGCATTTCTGAGCGTTATTATCTTGTCTTGTCTTCCGGTTACTACCCTGCCTGTTTCCTGCCTTTCGTGATTGTTTATCTGCCTGCCCTTTGCCCATTGCTTTGTTTTTACTGGACTGTGATTGTATGCTGCCTATTTCGACCAATAGCCTGTCTAACGACCACGATTCTGCCTGTCCACTGTCATTCCTGTCTGCTTTTGATTTGACCATTGCCTGTTTGACCACGTCGCTTAATAAAAGCCTGCATTTGGATCTCATCCTGCTGTCTCCTTCATTACACATATAATGTGTGATTTTTATTCATTGAAATTCATTTTAATTACATAGGCTACTATTAAATTTAATTACATACTAATATTATGCATTGTAAATTATGCAAAATTACAGCATTTAAATGGTAGAGTTCTCCTTGCTTTGTCAGGTTGTGTCTCTCTCAGTGAATGGGACACAGATTTTACTGATACAGAAAAATCTATTTATTGAATAATGTGTGAAATGTTCTTAGACTTTTCTTCCTGTGGGGAGCATCCCAGACTACAATAGTTTACTATGAATTAAATGGAAATCAAATTAAATACAATTTGAGTAACCAAAATACCAATAATGACCAGAAGAAAAAACACTACTTCATGGTGTGACTTTTAATTATAAACAAGCGTGAAATACACAGGGACTCTTATTTTGGAATGTCTATACTATCGCGGATTCTTCAGATGAGAGAGATAAAATATGCATTCAAGGCCATAAAGTAGACATTGTCATAATTCATCAACTCGAGTTCATTAGCAATCACTTGGCATAAATGTAGCCATTCATTGATCGTGAAGCAGTCTGAAGCGATGTTTCGCGAGCCTGTAGAACGTGCAACAACGCCGCCTTTGTGAAATATCCCCCACGTCTCTGCAGAGGGAATGTCGGTGGGAGTAAACAGTTCCTAGACCGGCTATCAGTGTTGGGAAAGTTACTTTTAAAAGTAATGCATATTGTGTTACTCCCTAAAAAAGTAACTAATTGCTTTACTTAGTTAATATTTATGGAAAGTAGCGCGTTGTTACTTTTTCTCACCTTGGCTGGGCTTGCATGTTTGTTTTTTATTAACAAAAAAAAGTCATAATTTTGGCAATTTTAAAGGTCCTTTCACTCCAAAAGTGAAGTGAATAAGCCTCAGGCTGAAGAAAATGCAAATTCACACCTGCACAGTAGAGGGCGCTGCTCAAACAAACCTTTCATTCATTCTGGACTGCAGAAGAACAGGACACTGGAGAAGAAAGTCCGACAGTCTTACTTCAACAATAATAAAAAAAAAGTTAACCATAAATGTGATGTTTAACCAAAGTTATTTTTGCTTAATAGTATGGTTGAGTTGGATCGTCATCAGCAGAAACAAAGGCATTGGTTAACAAAGTGAGATTTAATACATAATGTATATTTGTGTCAACATGTTTAATTATTGCAGGTTTGTGTATATTCTGAGTTTCTGATTTCAGAATAGAGATCAACTGATATATATCGATTTACCAATATTTTCCCCGATATTTAAGCATTTAATCATAATTGGATTCACCGATATTCGCCGCCATCTTATGGGTGTTTTGAGAATTGCGCGCAGGATCGCCATTACAGCGCATCTGAGGGAAGACGAGACAACGTGTGCACAGGTAAAGTATACTTAAAACTTTATTTAACATAACAGCCATTATTAATGCCCACATTAGATGTGTTACATAAAAGCCTAGCTAGTTTACGCAGCTTGTCTCTAAGAAAAAAAGACAAGCTCACAGAGTCACGTAAGATAATCCCTGTCCCAATAAAGTTGTAACCCTCTGATTTTGTTATTTCTCCCGGGAAACTTCCGTAATTTGTATGGCCCAAACTTCATTATATGAGTAATCACATCAATATATTATTTCAAGGTTGTCCGGTTGCCAGATCTTGTATGAAACGCATTCTACTCACACAGTCTCACACAAATTTCAACCCATTTGTGACCTAAACATGGCCACCTACACCTTGAATCAAGCATCACTGCTAGAATTGGGAGGAGAAAACTTAAAAGTTAACAATACCTGGACGGAAGAATTTAATTTCATATCTCGAAAACACATGGACAATGTCCACGCTTTTTGCAAAGTGTCGGACACGGTGGGAAAAATGACGTTACGCACATTAAATCACAACGGCACAATCGCGCAGCGAAGGGCACACCGGCCATTTCGACCTTCAATGTAATGTTAATGTACAACGTTACATTCATGAAATACATGTGCTTTTGTTACATGCGCTCCCGAATTTTGGTACCCAAATGTTGACAGGTATGATCGGTATTTGTTCTAAAAAAAAATCAATGGTCGATCACTATATCAGAGTATTTATTCATGTTTGTAGTTAATTGAAAAATGTAATCTGATTACGTAACTTGCGTTACTTGTAAAGCGTTACCCCAGCTCTGTTATTAATACACTATTTATTCAAATCAAGCATCAAAGTCTTATATTTATGGATTTTTTTTAGCACTTTAAACTACATCATACTACACTGATCTGTCAGTGACTGGGCCAGACCTGGGCCACAAAAGAATTTAAGTCAGTTTTCAGTAAGCGGGCCAGATCTGGGCCAGAGGAAATTGTCGGTTTTCAGTGTGTGCCAGTTTTGGGCCGGGGACCCAGCCAGAACTGGGCCAGAACTGCAGCAAGGGTGAGGCCCAGAGCTGGGCCAGACAAATTTTGCTATGTGGGTAGCAGATAGGTTGTTTAGTTTCTATTTTTAAATGCTGACTTACTTTTTAATTCAAGTTTGTGCGTGAAAGTATTTTGTCCCTTGAGGCAGGTGTTACGGCTCATTGCGTCACTTCGATACATTCTGCATTTGGAAAAGTGATTTCTCTTTTTTTCCACTTGTTTTTTAGTTTGCTCTTCCTGTGTTCCCAGCAAAATAGCTCTTCCAGCTTCTCATTGCAATGAAAGATAACCGTCTTACCCTAAATCATGTGGGTAAAATGGACTCATTTACATTCAGTGGACTGTTGTCAAACCGGAGCAACTGTTTTGTTCTGACCTATTGTTCTTTGAGATCCAGTTGGAAATGTTCCTGGACAGCTGGCTTCAGCCAAGAACATAATCACAATAATTATCCAGAAGAAATCATGTCTTTTTGTTGGCTTAGACTTCTGTAAAATCTAGAGTAATGACAGGAGGACAAATCACTCTCCTCCCTCAAACTCAATTTCCACAGGTCCCTCTGGTCAACAAATCACAAGACCGTGGTGCTTTCCAGGAGGCAACTATTTATTCATTTGATGTGAGATAGCGATTGCAGTTTAAGTAGCGAAAAACAAATCAATGGTTCCATTCTAGTCGATTAGGAATAAATACACTGGTTGTGTGATAATGATCAGTCACAACACACAGTGGCTTCTGAGAACATGTATTACAAAATATAGTTTTGGTGGACTAAATTGTTTATTCTAATTAGTGTCGGTTAGCATGTTGCTGCTTTGCATTGGCGCCTAAGAAAATCCATGACCCATAGTCATTTTTAACATTTTTCTGCTGTATTTTACTTCTTACATTAATCATTGTAAATCTACTTGGCTGTTTGACCAACATGATGGTTCCTCTGAAAAGAGAGAAAAAATCCTTTATAAGCCTTTTAGAGCAATGAAAAGGCTGCAAAATATTAAAGTATACTTTATTTTTAGCTATAGGAGCGTCACGGATGTGCGCATGTGGTGACCTCAGATCAGTTTTCTTTAGCAAAGCAATTTTGAGGGACTAATAAGTTTGTAGATAGTCTTTGATGTGCTCTGGGTCGAGATTTTTCCAGTGACTGCCACAACACCATCCTAACCTCAAATTAGATTTCCAGCCTATTAGCTTCCATTTTAGAGGTCAAACTGCTCTTAATTTGGAAGCTAAAAATATAAAAGCAGAACTCAAGCCAGAAACTGACATTTGTGAAGTGTTGTGTCATGTTTGCAGCTCTGGCTGCTTGTTTATAATATAGAATCAGGCTGTCAAGAGCTTGGCAGTAGAGGTGAGGCCATGTCGGTGACCCAAGGTCAAGAGTTCAGGGGTCATGAGACTGACTGGTGGGAAAAAGCCTCCTGTTTTCATTCAAACATGGCACTGCCATAGCGACTGACAGGGCTCATCTCTGATAATCGTACGATGATATTATCTGAGATTGTGTGTAAAGCGGTGTGCGTGCTACACATTTTTTACGTGTAAAAATAAGAAATAATAAAATATAAGCAACATGTATGGTATGTTGCTATCATCTGCAAAATTATTGCAAAAAAGAGACACAACTTAAAAGTGTTAGTTCACCCAAAAATGAACTTTCTGTCATTAATTCCTCTCCCTCATGTTGTTCTACACCCGTAAGACCTTCGTTCATCTTCAGAACACAAATGAAGATATTTTTGATGAAATCTGATGGTTCATTGAGTCTCTATTGATAGCAAGATAATGAACACTTTCAGATGAACAGAAAGATACTAAAACATATTTAAAACAGATCATGTGACTACAGTGGTTCAACCTTAATGATAAAGCGACGAGAATACTTTGTTAAAGTCGTTTTTTTTTTTTGGCGCACAATCTAGTGATGGCCAATTTCAAATAATGTTTTATTAACAAAGTTTGGGAGGAGTAGTTTCAGATAATTAAACCTAATTTACATGAGTGGAAAGCTTTCAGTTAATCACCTCATTAACAGCAGGAGGTGTATATATACACAGTTTGTCAGCATCCCTCCTCCACCCGATCTCCTCACGTCTAGTTCTATCCATTTTTACCACAACAGGCAGAGTACTCTGGGTTCGGGCCAAATTTCCCCCTGGACAACACGCCAAATATGCTTAACCTGTTACGGGACAACACTCAGAGGTTAATAAAACATATAGTTTGTTTATTCACAGCAATGAGGTAGTTGCAGGTAAGTTGGCAGTGATTTCATATGACATCGACATGTAGAATGGTATTGAACAAAGTCTCTTGTTTTGCAAACACACACACCTCAGAAATCAGGTTATATTCACCATACATGAACATCCACAGTCCAGACACGGAAACTCAACTGACTTGGAGAACGGATGATGACTGGAAGCAGACGGCACTGGAGAACAGGCAGGTAACAGCGAGAGCATAGAGTCCTCTTCGCATGAACGAGACCAGACAGTGAGGTGAGGTGAGGCTTTGGCTTATATAGTCGGTGCGTGATTGCAAATGAGATGCAGGTGAGTGCAATTAGTATTCTGGTGAAGGTGTGCGTTGAGATTGGTTGATGTTTGAGCCTGGCGGATCTGTGACATAAACTTTACCCTACTTAATTATATGTAAATGTGATCTTCTGAAAACACTGCTTCGAAGCTTTATGAATATTTTGTTTTGAAACAGTGATTCGGTTAGCTTGTCAAACTGCCAAAGTCACGAGAACTATTGAAATTTCGAATCACTTCTGACGTAACGATGCCCCGTTTACTGAAATCATGTGACTTTGGCGCTCTGAACCACTGAATCGGAAAGATTCGTAAAGCTTCATGAATCAGTGTTTTGAAATCGCTCATCACTAGATATTGTTGAAAAGTCGTTATTTAGTTTTTTTGGTGCACAAAAAGTATTCTCGTCGCTTTATAATATTAATGTTGAACCACTGTAGTCACATGACCTGTTTTAAATATGTTTTAATAGGCATCTGAAAGTGTAAATTATCTTGCTGTCAATAGAGACTCACTGAACCATCAGATTTCATCAAAAATATCTTCATTTGTGTTCTGAAGATGAACGAAGGTCTTACGAGTGTAGAACGACACGAGGGAGAGGAATTAATGACACATTTTTCATTTTTGGGTGAACTAACCCTTTAAGAAAGAGAGACAAACAGAAAAGAGACACAAAACATTAGGGAGAGGCAAAGAGAGAGAGCTGAGATTCAGATTCAAATGGACAGAAATAATGTGGACAAATAAAAAACAGCAGAGGGAAGGAATGACAATTCCGCATTTGAAAAGGAAAAAGTGAAATTAGAAGCAGACTTCAGCGGTGGACAATGCCGGCGTTTCACTGAATGACAGAAAACTTTGTCTCTAGTATTGGTGATTTTCTCTTTATTCCTTTAATTTTCCATTGGACCCTTTTTCCCCATGTCTCTGATATAATGAACATTATCGACCTTATGTTGTCATTTCAGTTGATAGCAGAAATACTGCAAAATAACTGACAATTCATTTGAATTTGTCCTTGCCTTGAGGACAGCTTGAGAAGTGACACATCTTACCCCAGTCTATGCTACTGTACACCCAGACTATATTTTAGTTGCAATGAGCCATATTTTAGTCATGAACCCTTCGTCTCTAAGATGGTATCAGTGGATTTTCTCAGGGCGAATGATTTAAACCTCTCTATACATACCAAATATCAATCTTTCATTGTTTGTCCAGCTTGTGATGTGGAGATAGCAGGCAGGGTGTCAGCTCAAGGCCAGACACTTTCTAATCTAATAATGTTTTAATAACAGAGGGATTTAAGGCAGGAAGACTTTCGATGGAAGACAGAATGTGTGAGTCAACAAAGCTCGTCAGCTACAAAAATGGCAGTTTCTAGTGAATGAATTGTCAGATACGTCAGCACACACCTGGTGACCCATTTTGCTTGACTAATGCATGTAGAAAGACTGATGCCAGGTTGTCTGGTGTAGCTCATCTTCTGGCTGCCTCTAAATAAGCCTCATGGTTGGACTCAGCTGGATTCAATGAGCCTCAAATTGAACGTGAATGAGGGAAAAACAGACTCGTGATGAAAAATTCCCCAAACTCAGGCTTCACAGCTGAGGGATCATTTCTCTTCAGAGCTGTTGATCCCAAATGGCACCAGTGAAGCATCCATTTTGTTTCAAGGAAAAATGTGAAAAATGGCTGATGACTATAGCAGAGAGATGATGGATTTGTGGGTAAAGCTCACAGCAGTTGCTTTACTGCCACTTGGAATTCCAGTTCTGAAGTGGAAATCATCACCGTAATCTCTGTCATGACGGCTTAATTAAGAGGAAATTTAATACGTGTTTGTAAAGAAACTGCTCAGGAAAGAATTAAACAAATAGTGAGAAAACTGAGTTACTGAGTTAGAGTTGTTCTATACGTGATATGAAGAGTTTGCGGTAACATAATAACAGCCAATCAGAACATATTTAACTCTTTCCCTACAGCGTTTTTGAAAACGTTACCAGCAAGCACCAGCATTTTTGATCATTTTCACAGAAGTTTCATGGCCAGAATATTTTGTTGTATGAATACCTGAACATGCAATCTATCAAAAGAACGAACACACTGTTTTATTCTAGCTTCATGCATTATTTTTTTATATCAACAGTTGAATATGGGTAAGTTTTAAAAAAGCAACATTTTGAGCATGATGGCGTTATTTTGCATCTCTTACATATGCTATCACTTGTTTCTGCTTGATTTCGCTATATGTTTTGATCCGGAGATTCTTTATGTCATAGAAAGCCGGAAAATTCCATCAGTGGCCAAGAAGTGTTGCCTTATAAATGATGAAAAATTCCGTTAATGGTGGGGAAAGAGTTAACATTTAAAATAAATAGTGTCTTAGATAGCTTTGAAGCTATTTATATGCTAGTCAACTCCTACACATTGACAAAAAAAATTACCTTTAGCTCATATATTTACCATCTTTTGCATGGACCTTTTCCAAGGTTCTCAGAAGCAAAAGTCATCAGTGTTGGGTAAATGTCTAGTGGTGAAATATGATTGTTTGCGTTCCCATTTGCTCCAATAGCAAAATAAAAAAATCCACAATACAGTTTCTATGACTTTCCAAAAAAAAGGGGGGAAAAATTGAGAGATTGAGTAAGGTGGTCAGCAGTGTTGGGGTAACGCATTAAAAGTAACTTGAGTTACGTAATCAGATTACTTCTCCAAGTAACTAGTAAAGTAACGCATTACTTTTTTGATTTACAGCAAAATATCTAAGTTACTATTTCAAATAAGTAACGCAGGTTACTTATTCACATTTATTGACTGACGGCTCTCCTGTCACCATGTTGAGAGAAATAAAATGTTAGAGAAATAAAGTTGTGTGCGCTGAGTAAACATTATGGTTGATGTAGTTATAGACTAAATATGAACATGTATTTACTCATCTCACTTGCATGAAACACACAGTATTCCTCAAAATTAAGGTGTAGTGTACAGGCGTAAATATGATTTTCCTTCAGCCCGAGGCTTATTTATTTCACTTTTGGTGTGAAAGGGCCTTAACATTTGCTAAAAAATGTAAAAACAAAAACAAACAAGCCCAGCCCAGTTGAAATAACGCAAAAGTAATGTAACGCATTATTTTTCATAAAAAGTAACTAAGTAATGCAATTAGTTACTTTTTTAGGGAGTAACACAATATTGTGATGCATTACTTTTAAAATATGTTTTCTTGAAAGATCTTTTAAAAGATGTGAAAACTTCATTTTACCGGGGCAATGTGACGTTTCAAAATCCTATTGGCTATTTATTTATTTTTATTTTTCTGTTAACAACTGTTTATTGAGTTTTCTTTTTTTTTTTTAAGGTCAAGAAATCCAAGAATACAATTATACAAATCGAGAAACCACCCCAAACCATCCCAGCCCTGGTATACAAACACAGAATGTAAACAAAATAAACAAGTAAATACATAAAATTTAAAAAAAAAAAAATACAGGTTTACAAAGATCTTTAAAAAGTTATTTGTTTATTTATTTATTTTATTTTATTCATGTGCAACACTGCAGAAATAAAAAAATTTAAAAATCATTGACTAAACGTCTTGTTGCTCATCACTCGCCATAGTCATGACTTGTTAGGACAAAATCTCTGATTACAGAAGATAAATAGCTTTTATAATAATAGCTGGGCAGTGCACCTGTGCGGCTCTTTAAAGACCTCTGGGTAGAGGGCAGTGGTGCTGTGCTGTTTAGCATTGTGTCTCTCAGGGAGGTAGAAGAGGGTGAGGACAGACCCCCCTCATGAGAGATTAAGTTTCCCAACAGAAGTTAAGCAATAGAAAAGCGCTCTGTCTCTGAGCATTCACATGCTTGTGAGCTTTGAAGTGGAAAACAGGGGCAGCAGGGCCACATGCTAAGTGCATTCACACTAGACTGCAGCATCATGATCAGGTGCGGAGGACGAGTGCGTCACTGTGTCCCTCTTCTTCAGGACGCTATTATACTCAAAATCTAAGCTTTGTAGTCCACGACCGTCAGCTATGGAAGCTTGTTTCCACCACAGAATTATAATAATAAAAAAAAGATAATTGCGACTTTTCTCTGGTGTATATCTCGCAACTTTTTTCCAGTTTATATCTCACAATTCTGACTTTATAATGAGTTTATATCATGCAATTCTGAGAAAAAAAGTCAGATAAGATAAAAAGTTGCAATTACCTTTTTTATTTTTTATTCAGTGGCTGAAAGAAGCTTTGTGGCTATATGGGCGCTCAGGGCATGGACGTTTTTGAGCCAGTCTACTGAGCCGTAAACACCATGTGACTAATCACTTTGGAGCTTCAGGAAAAATTACATCATGACAAGAATGTGCATAGTTCTAAACCCTTGGCTAACGACCTTTGACAGGCAGCAGACAGGGAAAATATTTCATGCTATATATTGCGTCTATTTCGTGCTTTTAACTCTTTCCCTGCTTCTGTTTTCGAAAAAAGTTGCCAGTCAGCAGCAGCATTTTTGATCAAAAAGCTGAGAAAATCATGTTTTCATCAAAGACTTTATTCGGGTCAGATTCAGAACGATGATCAAAGCATATACTGAATAGATCGTGTGCATCAACACCCTCAAACCTTGCACAATTCGTGGATTTGACGTTTCATTCAGTAATGTAAGGCGGTTTTGATTTATATGCTGCTGAATGTTTGATTATCACGTTAGATTACTTGTGCGCAGGGCTGGGTAGGTTACTTTTAAAATGTATTTCACTACAGATTACAAAATACATGCTTTAAAAAACAATTTGTAACGTATTTCGTTACATTACTCAAGTTTAGTAACTCAATCTAAATACTTTAGAATACTTTGGAATACTAATAAGTGTGGAACAAACACAAAAAAGGTAATTGCAAGTTTTTATCTCACAATTCTGACTTTTTCCCTCAGAATTGTGTGATATAAAGTTGCAATAGCGAGTTATAAAGTCAGAATTATGAGATATAAACTCACAATGTTGAGAAAAGTCAAAATTATGAGATATAAACTCACAATATTGAGAAAAGTCAGAATTATGAGATATAAACTCACAATGTTGAGAAAAGTCAAAATTATGAGATATAAACTCACAATATTGAGAAAAGTCAAAATTATGAGATATAAACTCACATACTAAATTCACAATTGCAAGAAAAAAAGTCAGTATTGCAAGTTTATATCTCCCAATTCTGACTTTATAACTTGCAATTGTGAGTTTAAATCTCGCAATTCTGAGAAAAAAAGTCAGAATTGTGAAATGCAAACTCACAATTGTGAGGGAAAAAAACTAATTGTGAGAAAAAGTTGCAGTGACGAGTGAATTATAAAATGACTCACAAACAACTATCACAAAACATGAAAACAGTGGAAAACATGAAACTTAACTCCGCTTTTTCAGACTGTCAGTGTCATAAGTGTGTCCTGTCATGTGTCTCACGTTCCTTGGTTTCGTTCTGTCATTTAGTCATGTGTTCTTTGTTTTGTATTCGGTTGTCATGTGATCTTTGTTTTGCTTTACCATGTGCTTCTCGTCATTATTAGTTCATCGTCTCCACCTGTGTCCGTTAATTAGTCATGTCATTCACCTGTGTAACCCTCATTATCCTCTTGTGCCACTCTGTATAAATTCCCTTTGTGTCAGTCCTGTCCTTGTTCGTCTTTGAAGTTTCGTGCTCGTTTCTTCCTGTTGATATTCCTGTTTTGTTATAATAAATTCCTTGAAATTAATCGGTCTTCGGTCTCCGTGCTTCTTAGCACAACCCCGAGCGTTACAGTCAGAGTCAGAGAATCACCAATTGCTGTTTAAATGACATTAAAATTCAAAGTAATCACTTTGGTAATCTAAAACACTTTTCAGATGTAACTGTAATCTGATTACCACCCATTTAAAATGTAACTGCAATGAAATACAGTCACTCAAATTTTGTATTTTAAATACGTAACAAAGTTACTTGTATTTCGTTACTCCCCAACCCTGCTTGTGCGTAAACAACGTCTATCCACTCCTGGTTTACGCAGATCTTCTTCACTTGTTTTTGGATGCTCTACTACTTCAGAAGAGCCGTAACAGTACATAAACAGTGAGAAAACACAGATTGCCAGAAAAACTCATCAAATGTTAAGGAAGCATTGTGTCATAAATGATGGAAAATCTCATCAATGGCAGGAAAAGAGTTAAGTGCCTCCAAAAATAATAAGGTTTTTACTTGTCCTGCCAAATTTTCCATGGCCTTGCCAAAAAAAAAAAAAATGTTTTCATGGTTGTAACCTTGTATTATAAATGATAAATTATAAAAAAATATATAAAAATATTATAAATAAAGTTATTACAACACCTCAATTTTAGGTTTCATTGAAATTGTAATCTAATTTCGATACTGCAGCCTAACTATATAAAGTTCACACATTATTAAATAACAAATTACAAACAATAACATACATAAATACAACAGTATAATAGCTTTCAGATGTAACTAAGCAGTTTTCATGTAAATAATACTATAAAAATGAATAAAGTATACTTCGGAGATGCTGTGCTTTTATAATGAAATCTGAGTTATGGGTTAAATATATGATTAATCCTTATTATAGCTACAAAAGTTATTCAGGAGCAGTGAGTGATTTGTGTTTGTCATGTGACAGAAACAGACACTATATCCAGTCCTATATCTTAATACACATCTGATTTACTCCCAACTATTTATGCTCGCCACATAAATGTGTTTATATTAATACTCACAAAGATAATGATATAAAATCATTTAAGTGTTTCAATTGGCGAGACTTAAAAACATGTGCAAATAATAAACTATAAAATAGACTAACTATAAATAAACTTTTGCAAAGACAATTCCAACAAATGTCTTTGATGATGCCCATCAGGCCGTCTTTGTAATTTTTATTGACTGTGAAATCGAGAAACATCTGATTTTTCACATGAGTCTCATTTAGTTTTAATTGTGTGAATGAAGAGGTTCACTTCCTCATAGACAAAACTGTCATAGCAAGATGTGTAAAGTTGGCGGATACTGAGAGGATGAAAATAAAGCAAGAGTTATAAAGATATTTTCTTCTGCTTTTAAAGCCTCACTTGAATTTTTGAAGAAAAAAGCATAGCCAGCTATAAAACATGAGAAGCTGCTTGTACTGAGATGAAAACATGGAGCATCAGAAAGTGTGTGATGTTCTTGTGACAAGCAGATAGATTGCAAGCTGATTTGAAGTATAAGCAAATCAACTGAACAAGTAGTCAAACTTTGTTTATACGTAGATCTTACTTTAATACCACAGTTATTTGAAGGTAACCTTACCGCTCCCTTTGTGTACTGAGGTTTGCGATTGCTCAACGTGTCCATGTACAGAAATTTGCACATGCAATTTTGCCTGCCAAGTATTTCTATATTTGTCAGTTTTTTTGTGTATGTCTGTGACCTAACAGTTGAATCCATATTAACTAGTGCTGTCAATTGATTTAAAAACAAAAAACTAATTAATCACATTTTTTTGAATTAATCAAGATTAATCACATCTAACATTAAAATTTGTAATACATATTATTTCCACATTGAGTCTCCAAATGAATGTAAAAATATTAAGTCTGTATTTTTAAACATTTATTTAATAGCGTCTTTTGAAAGCCAGTATTACCGATGATAATACTGCTACTGATGACTCTATTAAATGGATTTTTTTCTAAAATTTTTGGGTATGAATGAGTAATCATAGCTATTCAACATGAACAGTGAAATTAATTAGAAGTGAATTTAAAATAATCTTAACCAATCATAAACCCATTATAATAAATGTCACATTTAGCTGTGCCTTTAATATAGTGTGTTGTATATAGTGTAGTGCATAGTAACATATAGTGATGTTTCTGTCACTGTCAACATCATCTCCCTCTGTTAATGTGTTATTAACATGTTATTAACGTGTTATTAACATGTTAACATATAAATTTATTGACCTATTTACAGATTTCACTCACATTCAGTCAGGGTAAACTGAGACATCTAGTCATCCTATATGCTGGAGCCAGGATGGTGCGAGTATTAAAGCTAGGATTTGGTTTCCTTTCTTGCTTTCATATTTACACTTATCTGCTTAGTGGGCCCAGACCGCACCAGTACTCACACTGATAGCTTTAGCAGAGGCCATACGTTAAACCTCCCGCCAGCCAATCCCATTAAGAGCCTGCACACAACGCTGTTGAAACGTTTAGGGAAGTGTTTGGGGATTAGAGAGGGAATGTTTCTTTTCGAGCTCCCTCTGTGCTGGCCGAGGAGACCAAACATGGTTAGCTGGGTCAGAGGCTCTGGACTTTGCCACCTCTGAATTCAGAAACAAATAACAAAAGAGATGATGAAAACCTTACTCTTACTTTGAACATTACTGGAAGCAGCTAGAGTGAGTTAGCTGTCATATTTTATTAATAAAAAGTGTAGGTTACTCCAAACAGGTGAAGCCTGCAGAGTTAGTCCTTTTTTGTTGATGTATATGTCATCTACGCAACCTGGTCTCATTAGACAAACGTACCTGTGGGAACGTTTTCTTGCGTCACCAAAATACAGGTGCTGGTCATTTAATTAGAATATCATCAAAAAGTTGATTTATTTCACTAATTCCATTCAAAAAGTGAAACTTGTAAATTATATTCATTCATTACACACAGACTGATACATTTCAAATGCTTATTTCTTTTAATTTTGATCATTATAACTGACAACTAAGGAAAATCCCAAATTCAGTATCTCAGAAAAGTGGAATATTGTAAAAAGGTTCAATATTGAAGACACCTGGTGCCACACTCTAATCAGCTAATGAACTCAAAACACCTGCAAAGGCCTTTAAATGGTCTTTCAGTCTAGTTCTGTAGGCTACACAATCATGAGGAAGACTGCTGACTTGACAGTTGACCAAAAGACGACCATTGACACCTTGCAAAAGGAGGGCAAGACACAAAAGGTCATTGCAAAAGAGGCTGGCTGTTCACAGAGCTCTGTGTCCAAGCTCATTAATAGAGAGGCGAAGGGAAGGAAAAGATGTCGTAGAAAAAAAGTGTACAAGCAATAGGGATAACCACACCCTGGAGAGGATTGTGAAACAAAACCCATTCAAAAATGTGGGGGAGATTCACAAAGAGTGGACTGCAGCTGGAGTCAGTGCTTCAAGAGTCACTACGCACAGACGTATGCAGGACATGGGTTTCAGCTGTCGCATTCCATGTGTCGAGCCACTCTTGAACAACAGACAGCGTCAGAAGCGTCTCACCTGGGCTAAATACAAAAAGGACTGGACTGCTGCTGAGTGGTCAAAAGTTATGTTCTCTAATGAAAGTAAATTTTGCATTTCCTTTGGAAATCAGGGTCTCAGAGTCTGGAGGAAGAGAGGAGAGGCACACAATCCACGTTCCTTGAGGTCCAGTGTAAAGTTTCCACAGTCAGTGATGGTTTGGGGTGCCATGTCATCTGCTGGTGTTGGTCCACTGTGTTTTCTGAGGTCCAAGGTCAACGCAGCCGTATACCAGGAAGTTTTAGAGAACTTCATGCTTCCTGCTGCTGACCAACTTTATGGAGATGCATATTTCATTTTCCAACAGGACTTGGTACCTGCACACAGTGCCAAAGCGTCCAGTACCTGGTTTAAGGACCATGGTATCCCTGTTCTTAATTGGCCAGCAAACTCGCCTGACCTTAACCCGATAGAAAATCTATGGGGTATTGTGAAGAGGAAGATGTGATATGCCAGACCCAACAATGCAGAAGAGCTGAAGGCCACTATCAGAGCAACCTGGGCTCTCATAAACTTTTTGATGATATTCTAATTATATGACCAGCACCTGTACACCAATTCGTACATATCACTGCAGTTTCAATGTGAAATGTCCATTGAGTGGCGCTAAAAGCGTGTTTTTTTTGTTTGTTTTTTTTGCTGGAACTATGGAGTCCTGCACATGACATGGAAGAAAAAATAAATAAATCGTACGGACGATTTACTATTTCATTCCCTCGATTTATGAATCTGATTCTAAATAAATAAATTTATAAATCTAAATTGTGTCACATTTTAGTAAATCGAGGGAATGAAATAGTAAATCATGCGCACGTTTTAGTTAATTGAGTGAACGAATTGGTAAATTGTGCGCACGATTTATCCTGCAGTTTTTTTCATGTCTAGGGCTCCATATGGAACAGATAAACGTGAATATATGTTCAGATAACGTGACCATATGTTTTTATGACATTGGTTTTTATACAAATCACCACAGTTCTGATCTAAAAATTTGTCCGGTGAGTGGCACTAAAAGTGTGTATTTTAAAACATAGCGTCCATTACGTTTTAAAGTAACGTACCATTGACACTACACCTAAACCTACCCGATAGTGTTAACAAAAGCAAATGTCAAATAAAAAGCATCCGTAATCGTGGCGTTTTGATCTCTCGTCTTTGAGCTCTTTTACCGTGACTTGTTTTTACCCAGGATTCTAAGGCTTCCTCATCCTAAGTACAATTCCGTATCAGCTGAACTACCTTGTTATGCCAGAAAAGCGAAAGATATGGAGCTGGTTACACGATGCAAAGTCCAAAATGTATTTGTTTACAAATCATGCAAGCATTTTGAAGTCATAACATAACATTGTGCAAGGAGTCTTTATTAATCCATAATCTGACCCTGTAATCAGAACTGTGTATGAAAATGATTAAAAGCGCTTACTGTTTTACTGCCTCTAGTGTTCATTTCTGTTGGAAACTGCAGCGATATGTACGTACTGGTACGTATTTTGGTGACTCGCGAAAACGTCTTTCCATGAGACCAGGTCGTATCTACTAAAAAAAAATTATACAATGCAAAAATCATTCAAAGTCATACCATGTTCGTTCATTTGGGCAGAGGAATACTGTCTCCCAGACTAAGCCTAGTTCCCTTTCAGTCGGTCACGTTCGACGTACGTCGGAACTGAACCGATGAATTGATATCCCAATTCGTCGGTTCAGTTCCGACGTACGTCTCCGTTCCCTCCTTCAGGGAATGAGGGTTACATACGTAACCGAGACGTTCCCTTTCAGTCGGTCACGTTCGGCGTACGTCGGAACTGAACCGACGAATTGGGATATCGCATGAGAGCCTTATCATCTTCGAGTGTAAACTAAACGAGCCAATGAAGATTGGCGTGCGAGCTTTGCGTGCCGCACTCCGCCTCTGCGAGCAGGTATAAATACGGAAGCGGCAGCGCTCGCACTTTGTTTTTCGCTGAGGAGACGAGCAGTGGTCCGCGCTCAGCGGGGTACAGGAACTGTGGCGACGGGACATACGTCTCCGTTCCCTCCTTCAGGGAATGAGGCTTACATACGTAACCGAGACGTTCCCTTTCAGTCGGTCGCATTCGATGTACAACGGAAATGAACCGACGAATTGGGATATCAATTTGTCGGTTCAGTTCCGACGTACGTCTCCGTTCCCTCCTTCAGGGAACGAGGGTTACATACGTAACCGAGACGTTTCTCCCAAGGTTTTTTCTTTGGGATTTAATTTGGGTTTCTTGAACAGTCACCTTTAGCTTACTTAGTTCAGCTTTATAAGACATTTAATATTCAGCAATAATATCGATTTGACTGCACTGACACTGTAAGATGAGAACAAAACTTGAAATGAATAATGGCACTACTGTAGAGCTTCTGAATCGGCACTGTATCGAAGCAACATTGAATTGAGAGTTGAATAACAACATTTTTATCTTGTGTAGAGCTGCTTTGTAGCTGAATTGAACTTGTTTCATAATTGATGCGCACAGTTATTGAACTGAACTGAATCAACACTGAACCAACTTCAGCTGAATAATGGCACTATTGTGTTCTGTAGAGCTGCTTTATAGCAACTTATAAGATGAAACTTGTATCGCTGATTCTGGCATTTCCCTGTTTATTACTGTGAAGCTGCAATCTGAGTCGTATAAAGCGCTGTATAAATAAAGGTGACTTGACTTGACGTATGAGAAATTGTGAGTGAAGTGTTGACGGATGGAGGGCCTGTCTTTCTGCCTGAGCTACGAGAGGCTCTTTGTAGCTTTGAGTCAGGACTGAGTGCTCTCCTGTTGTGTCTTTGCAACCTTTGACCCCCTCAGCCCATACAGACAGCAGGAGTTCAGCAGCCCTGCTGGGTCCCTCCACTCCCTACTTCCTGGAGCTGGACCGACCCTGTCATGACCTTCAGTGCAGGAAAACAGGGAGAAATGTCATCTGTGACGGCATGTGGTATGAGTTTCTAAAAGTTTGTGTGTGTGTATTTTGATAAAGCTACCAATTAGTAATAAATCCATACTGATTACATCAGGCATACTCAGATAAAATGTTCACATATTGTCCCCCTTTTTTTTGTTTTTGGCGTTAACATGCAAATGTGCGTGTACTATATGCACCATCCGCTAACTTACTACTTTCATCCAGAAGATGACAATTGGAAGTGACATGAACTATAAATATATCAAAAATCCCATTTGAATAAAAAGGCACAATACGATGTGCTGAAATTTATTTTCATCAGTTTTACTTTGGCTTTCATTGTGACGTTTTTCATTGTTTTATAGTTTATTTACTTTTTAATGTAGTTTTAGTATTTTTGTGCTCCCAAAGTTCTTATGATAAATCGTATTGTTTAAATAGCAACATTACATTTCTCAGGGCTGTTTAGTGTTATCTAGTGGCATTTTCATATTTAATGAAAACAGGTTATAAATTGTTCAGAAATTGCATATAAAAATTGTAAATTTGAAATGAAATTGTTTTATTTGAGCTAGCTTTGCTATGCTTTTTCCAATTGTGAATTTTTTCTTAAATTAGATCATTTTCACTGCTGTTGTGAACAGAGAGAATAATGTGGTTGGCAAAGTGCCATATGGTGACTGTATGGCTGGAGTGAAAACAATTTGTTCCGTTTCAAAATTATGGTGAGAACTAACTTGTGCTGGAATTGGTGGTTTCATGACACTTCATGTAAATGCCCCGACGAGTCTTTCTTGGCTCAGAAACGCTGTGAAGCACTCTCCTCAGTCTTCACCTCACTTACATCCAATGAATCATCAAAACGCTGGTCCAATCAATGAGTACAATCTCTCCACGGCCTATCAAAAACAGCACCAACGTGTGTTCTCAGCATGCCTCTCTCTCTCTCTCTGCTCTGTCTGCCAAAGCGGACTTGGCGATGTCAGAGGCAGTTTGAGTCGTCGGACAGATCACAAGCACACACACATGCTTTCACTCTCATGTGTTTCCAGACCCTTTAGTCAAACTAAGCCTTTGCGACACATAGGAAATGGGACTGTGACGCCCTCAGATTTTATGCATACCATTCAAATTTACAGCAGTCAACACTGTTCGTCTGTTAGGTCGGTGATTCTCAACTGGTTTAGCTTCAGATCCCAGATTTTCTTTGGTAGTACAACAAAATTGTTTATTGCATAAAATATCCTTTAAACTCAAAACCTGTACCCCTCTAACCTTTTGTTTTGATTTCCATTTAGGAGGTTCAAGCCTTAAATAGGGGGATCAAACCACATAATTTGCACCCTGTCCACATAAATGCCATATCAATCCCATAATTCCATAGTGATGATTTAACATACATGTCCTCAAGCAGCACAGCAGATCCTTGTACAGATGGTGAGTTAGTTGGCTTGACTGTGGACAATGACTGGCGTGGTCTCAGAAGCCCCTCAGTGCTCTCACAGACATGCTTCATAAACACTCACGGGAGCTGGATGAATCACTGTTTGCTTTGGGGTTTCTTCTCTATTTGCTTGCCTCTGCTCAAATCTCTATATAGCCATAAAAATGATAAACTGGTGAGCAAATGCACTGGAGCTGTGAACAAGAAACAGTGTAAATTGTTTGCAGATATGCTTGTATCACTCCATTCTGTTCTAATCTCTCGTCCTGATCTCCTGTCTGGGGTTTATTTTGGAATAGTGACCAATTATTTTAAAAAATAATTCATTTAATTAGTTTGCTGTATAAGTGAGAATTATCATTGACAGTGATCATTCTGAAATATGCAGCTGAATGTTCCAGTTAACCAATCAAAATCATAACACACACACACATTTCTACCAGAAAAACTCGGGAGGCAAGATAACCTAACAATGAACAATCAGTAAGCAAAATATAGTAAGAGAAAATTCTTTGGCGTAGGCCCCATCCATATGCTTACATCCTGAGGGTTGCGGACTCTGCATTTCCTGACGAAAGATGAAGGCAGGGGCGTAGCCGACCCCCGGGAGGTATGGACAGGGATCATCCTGGTGGTGGTGGGGAGGATGGAGGTAAAGGTTGACGTCAGCATCTGCGAACTCAGACGTGTAAGTACTGATCTTATATACTCCAAGTGTTAGATAATGATTGGTAGATCTAAACTTGTTTCTAAAATCGTCTATGTTAGTCGTGTTATCTGCTATCTTCCTGAGTATTCAAGTTTGCTATTAAAGGACTATTTTGTGAGATTTCCCGTTTCATGTCTCTTTGGATTCTAGGACCTGTGACAGAGTGACCGACATAACAAGAAGTTTTAAGATGGAGTTACCAGTCTTGCAGAAGCTCCTCACATGTGAGAAATAGGGCGCTGGTGGTATACTGGTGGTGGAGGATACAGCAGGCCGATTCACCGTTATAACATCAGCGAGGCTGACTGGATCTTCCCCGAGCCAAAGCAAGCTGTCCAGTCTATCGAAAAGCCGGGAGCGGACCACTGCCAGATGTGGTCTGTGGATCCAGTTCCCTCCCAAGTCCCCACCCTTGAGTCTTCACCTTCCACCCCAGTCCTGTATAGCCATCGCGATGCTCCGGTTCCATCCAGAAATCCTCCTCCAATGTCCCTGCCTGACTTCTTGGTCCAATCTCCTCCGCTGGTTTTGTCCACTTCTCTGGATCCGTCAGAGCCACTGGTGTCGCACTACTCTGTACCTGCTTCTTGCTCCATGCAGCCATTTGGCTCCACCTCAGATCTCTCGTCTACCAGCTCGATGTGAGGTTCACATCAGGCCTGCAGGCCTTGTTTCCACCTCAACCTGTCAGCTCATTGGCTCTGCCCCGGCTCTGCACTCCCTCAACTCCACCGTGGTCCTCCAGCCCTGGGACTCCTCCGGGCTCCCTCGTACATCTAGATCGACCTCTGTCAGTCGTCACTCTGTATCCTCCACGGACTTCTGGGTCTCCGGCTGTCGCTCCACCCTCCACCCCTTCAGGTCCACCAGGCTCCTCCTTCGCTCCTCTCCACTCCCTCCATCATCGCTCCAGTCTGCCGAGCCCACGTCTCCGCCTCGTTCCTGCAAGCCAGCAGCTCTACCTTAGGCTTCCGGTTCATGGATGTCACCCAGGTCCGTCAGCCTCTCTGCTCCACCGGATACCCCATGCACCCTGGTTCTGTCTCCGTAAGTCACTCCCTAGGTTCCGACAGTCAAGACTCCACCCTGGTTCCTCCCACTGCCGGCTCCACCTTTGTATCTATTTCCATTGACTCCTTCAGGTCCCTGTCCATCACCAGCTCCGTGTCCTCCAAAGCCCCCTCCCACCGCAGTGGTATGTTCAGATACGGTGCGAGGACGCACCTTCTGGGAGGGGAGAGTACTGTCATGTTTATGGACTTTCAGTTTGTTTTCATCAGTTTTCTTTGTTCTTAGTTTGTCTGTCTTGACCTAGTTTCTCAATTCATTTGATTAGCCATTTTGTTTCCCTGTTGTATAAATACTTCCTTTTTGGTTCAGTTCTTTGTCAGCCATTGTTTATGTTAGTCGTGTTGTAAGTAATCTGCTATCTTCCTGAGTACTCAAGTATCCTATTAAAGGACAATTTGTGAGATTTCCTCTTTCATGTCTCGTTGGATTCTAAGACCCGTGACATTTAAAAATTGGGGTGTAACAAAATGTCATAAAATATTCTGATAAATTCAGAAAATAACTTCTCCATTCAATGATTTGGTTCAGTAAACACTGCATTCATCTGGTAAAAAGTGTTTACTCAGCAAGAACAAAAATTAGAGATCATTGGATTGAAGTGTTCTGATGAGAATGGTAACAATTGTTGGGATAATTCTTACATACTATAGTTGAACTGCATTCTCTCTTATATAAGTCTCTTATTTTGGCTGTCTCAATCCCTCACACAAAGATGAGGCATGTCCTGTCCGGTGTCAAAGGAGGGCAGTGTGGTGTCAGTAGGGTGAGAATCAGACTGGCTACTGTGTGTCTACACACTCTCAATTTCCCAGCAATACTTCCTCACTGCAGTCGGCCACAGGAATGCAGAAAATAAGTGATTCTCCAGCGTTCACACACACTTGTCTCCAAACACACATATGCACGAGTCTAAATGCCGCTGCATACATCGGAAAACACACTAGACTTGCAAGATACATACTTCATAGGTCAATCGTTCACGGAGAATGCCTGGGAATATTTACACAGAAATCCAGTTGTTAGTTTTATGCTGCCATTTGTTCCATAACATTGTATAAGTTATAATAACAGCATAAATAGTGTAAATCACTCTTTTAGGTACCTCTTTCTGTCTTGCTTCTGAAGAAAAACTCCAATTTTGAAGCCAATTTGTTAAGAAATACTAATGAAAGGTATTATAACCAAATTGTCCACTACAAGAACAGTTAAGTTCATGTTGTTACAATGAAAAATTGTGGAATTTTTTTTTATTCAATCACCATTATCATTATATTTAACTTATTTTATTGACAGAATAATGCAATTCTTTTATATCAAATCGTAACCTGGCGTCACAAAACAAGAGAATCTGAATCTTTATTGTCATTGTGCAGGTTACTTTTTGTACTCAAAGTCATTATAATGTTTGTATATATACAGATAGATAGATAGATAGATAGATAGATAGATAGATAGATAGATAGATAGATAGATAGATAGATAGATAGATAGATAGATAGATAGATAGATAGATAGATAGATAGATAGATAGATAGATTAAGAGAAATTACATTATCAAATGTGAAGCAGGGGTACAAAAAACTGGACTGCCCCTGTTAATGAAAACATAAGCAGAACTTAATAGCAAATGTTACAAATTATGTGAAATAAGAAGCAAAATATCATCCATGTAAAGCCCTAATGTATTATATTTCCTGGTAATACTCAAATCTAAGGCCTCTAAATAATCAATATGATCAAAACTTTGCTGAAAAACCTATTGTACACAATCTACTGCATGCCTTCTGTCGTCTGATTGATGCTTTATACTTTTTTAGCAAGTAAAAGGCCTTTTAGTGTAATTATACAAGCGTCCCCCCTCAGGACGTGGGTCACGTGTATTTTTGCTGTGAAATTTTTCTGATTTTTGAGAAAAGCTTTTATATTGTTAGTATTATTTCAGTTACCATTTCTGGACTGAAGCAATTTGATTATCCATCATTTATTAGAAAAATCATGTTAAAATGTGAGTATCAAGTATGATCATCAGGCTTTTGAGGCATGCATATTTGTTCATATTGCATTTTTTTCCTTCTTGAGTATGAACTCCATATTCTCACTGTATTAGACTATATGAACCTGAGGTATCAAATATAATAATCAACTAAAACACATATGCAAACTTCTAAAAAAAAAAAATCTGATGCTGAGGTATTATGGCAATGAACAAAAGGTTAATAGTAAAATGCATAAAATAGCATGAACAATAATGCAGTAGAGTATGAGATGATTACAATGTCAGTGCTGGAATAAGAATGATGTCTTGATTCTATAATAATTCTGTGATTATAATGATCCTATAATAAATCTCATTTGCATAGTAGAGAGGCACGTCTCCACTGATAATGTAAATATATATGGTGCAGTGGTCCCACACAGTCTGGTAAAGTTAAACTGAAGGTATATAGTGAATAAGACACATCGTTGACCTGAAATGACAAGCAACACACAACAGGATTTGAACACAACCCCGGTCAAAGCGGACTCTTAGGGTGCGTTCACACTTGTCATGTTTGGTTCGATTAAACGAACCCTGGTGCGATCGCTCAGTTAGTGCGGTTCGTTTGAACACATGTGAACGCTGCCATCCGAACCCTGGTGCGCACCAAACAAGCGGACCGAGACCGCTAAAAACGAACTCTGGTGCGGTTCGATTGATATATGAACGCAACACGGACCAAAGACATGTAAACGAACCAAAAACAGGACGTGATGTCACAAGATGCGACGCTACAAGTCAGCTGATTTGATGACGCAGAAAGATCGGAGTATCCAAAATGAGTCGAGGGCAAACGTGGAGCAACGAGGAGGTGAAGTGCCTCATCAATATTTGTTTCTGCAACGGAGGAAATCCTGCTGCTCTTTTGAATGTTTTGAACATTTTGAGCTCTTTGTGAGTTCTCAGCTGGTAAAAATAAAGCATATGTACACGCATAAAATGATGGTGTTTAATCCAGAACACAGCGTTGTTTTGAATGTTCGGTAAGCAAAATATACGTCATAAAACCAATCAGGTTGTGACCGTTTCCCTATGCCTTTGGTTCGGTAACTTAAGGTTCGCTGTTAAAAATGCCAGTGTGAACGCTAAGCGGACCAGGACTATATGTTTTGTTTTTGTTTTTTGGTCCGGACCAAACGAACTACAAGTGTGAACGCACCCTTAGCCTTCCCATGAGTCCCTGCTTAAACCAGCTAGAGGAGTCCACGCATTGCAAGCAAAACAAGACTCGCAATATGAAACGCATTCACGGATGATCTACATGTGTTTGGTGCATTTGACTGGAAGAGAAAAGAATACAGCCTGGCCAGCCGGATGTGTTTTGCGCAAGGAAGCTCTGTTATCATCAGTTACAATTTTATAAATCATTTACAAAATATCAAACTGGGTGTTGCTTTATAACTTTGAGTAAATATTGAACTGTAGCTCATCATCAGAATCACTACTGACATTTCGCATGTGTAACAGATGGTCTGTTGGACATTTATTGGAGGATCCGCTGGAGGGACTATCCAAATAAAATGCTTCCACATCCCAGTGTTATGAGACCTGCCCTCGGATACACGCACACATAGGAGCGCGTATAATCAGGCTTACCCCAGGTCAGCTGGCAGTGCTGATTATTGCGTTCTGATGTGGTGGTCAGAGAGATCCTTCAAGTCTTGTTATATATAAAACTAAAATTAAACACATCTGCAATGTTAATCAGATGCTCAGCTCATACAATTCCTGAGCCAAACACACTCTATCACTCATGAAAACACACAAAATACTTCTCTTTCAAACACACTAGCAGGACTTTGTGGTTTCATTCGCAGGCATATGGAGTGTGTGTTCGTGTTGACTGAGTGTGTTTCCACTTATCCAGCCCGGAGGAGACTTCAGGATGAGTCCTGTCAGATCAGACCACTTACTGCAGTCGATGTGTAATGATGTGAGCCAGCGGGAGATCTTTACTGCGAATCATGAAGAACCTACAAAGAATTGGCATTTCTTCAACTTTAGCCACTTTTGGTCATGTAAAGGTTAAGAAATTAAACTTAAAAATGAAACAGAATCTGCTGATTTTCCAGTTATGTATCTGTCAACACAATGGCACGACTCTCATAACAGAGTTAAGCCAATATTCCAGTTTCTGAAATCTAAGACAAGTTGTGTCATATAAATGTACTAACCTTCCAATATTCAGAATAGTGTTTAATAAAGTCCACTGAAAAAAAAAATACACCTATTTTAACTTAAAAACTAAAGTTCAGTTGCTGACTTAAGTTTTTATGTATAATCAAATTGGCTATACAAGTAATTTCAACTTAGATTATATTAAACTAAATGATACATCATGTTGAATCTCGTATAACTTATAAATTATTATATAACTTGATGAGTTAAAATTTTGTAAAAACATTAAGAAACCAAATTAAACCACAGACATTCTAAATGCTTTCATTGCTTCCATATCTTTATGATCTAAGAAAAAATAATAAATAATCAGGACAAGTAAATAACCAACATAAACCACTATGAGATTAATTGCAAAACAATTATTCTCTCATTCAAAAACATATTACACAACAACGAACAAGTGAAGCAGAGAAAGCAAAAGAACCCTAAATAAACAAAAATCTATCCAAACAGAAATTAAATTGTAAATTGCAACACATAACTAACCAGTCACTAACTGAGAAGGTAAGAGAGAAAACAATGCTATTTTCGTGCTCTTCACTAATCTGTAAATATTGGGTTTGCTGGATCTTGCAATTTATTTCGCTTCATTTTTAGTTATTCTGCACAGTATTTTAGTTTTATTCATGTACTTGACAACAGTGAACTGGAGAGCACTATATCAATATTTATTCCAATGAATATGAATACATCATTGAATCATGACCAAATTCTGAAACCTTCTCAACGCTTCATCGTTCTGAAGGGGAGACACTACAGGCACTTCATGCACCTGTCAACTGAGATTTTGCACTTTTTGGCTTTTCATAAATTGTTTTTTCGGACTGGTAGAAAGAAAACAGCCACTCAAAATACACTCACCTAAAGGATTATTAGGAACACCTGTTCAATTTCTCATTAATCCAATTATCTAATCAACCAATCACATGGCAGTTGCTTCAATGCATTTAGGGGTGTGGTCCTGGTCAAGACAATCTCCTGAACTCCAAACTGAATGTCAGAATGGGAAAGAAAGGGGATTTAAGCAATTTTGAGCGTGGAATGGTTGTTGGTGCCAGACGGGTCGGTCTGAGTATTTCTCAATCTGCTCAGTTACTGGAATTTTCACGCACAACCATTTCTAGGGTTTACAAAGAATGGTGTGAAAAGGGAAAAACATCCAGTATGCGGCAGTCCTGTGGCCGAAAATGCCTTGTTGATGCTAGAGGTCAGAGGAGAATGGGCCGACTGATTCAAGCTGATAGAAGAGCAACTTTGACTGAAATAACCACTCGTTACAACCGAGGTCTGCAGCAAAGCATTTGTGAAGCCACAACACGCACAACCTTGAGGCGGATGGGCTACAACAGCAGAAGACCCCACCGGGTACCACTCATCTCCACTACAAATAGGAAAAAGAGGCTACAATTTGCACGAGCTCACCAAAATTGGACAGTTGAAGACTGGAAAAATGTTGCCTGGTCTGATGAGTCTCGATTTCTGTTGAGACATTCAGATGGTAGAGTCAGAATTTGGCGTAAACAGAATGAGAACATGGATCCATCATGCCTTGTTACCACTGTGCAGGCTGGTGGTGGTGGTGTAATGGTGTGGGGAATGTTTTCTTGACACACTTTAGGCCCCTTAGTTGCCAACCTGAGCATTATCTATTTGTGTCTGTAGATTTAAGTTACAGTACATATCTTTAAAGGCCGTTTTCTCAAAATGAGTTAGAAAAAAAGAGTCAGAAATCTCCACTTAAGCTGAACTTACATACACCACACTTTACAGTTTTATTCCTCTATATCTATATTCTGAAGGTTTTTACAGAGGGGTTTGTTGATCCGTTGTGTTTGTTGCAACAAGAAACTATCGCGTTCAAATCGGAGTTCCTGTCCGGAGATTTTTAACTGGATCTTTTTTTTGGATTTCTGTAAAAACCTTCAGAATATAGACAGGAATAAAACTGTAAAGTGTGGTGTATGTAAGTTCTGCTGAAGTGGAGATTTCTGCAGGAAAAACTACAAAAAACTTTTTAATAATCTTGATTTCTACAATCAATTTGTGTGCTTTTTTGTTGCACCAATAGAGTCTCATGAACACGTAGCCGTGCACAGAAGACCAACGGCCAAGGTCAGATTTTCATTAAATAATACATTAAATTTCTTTTTTTTTTTTTTTTTAACCAAACCCGATCGTATACCCACAGAACAGGTAGGATATACAACATATGTTGCACGAGATCAGCCTGTGGTACTTTTGCATCTTTTTTTAAAGCATGATGCCGGTCGCTATCAGTGTTGGGCGTAACTCATTACTGTAATTTAATTACTTTCCCCTTGAAAAGAAACTTTTCTGTGTTTTAATTAGTTACTTCTAATTTAATTGCATTAAATACTGTATAGACTGAAGAACAATTCTATATAAAACAATATTGTATTTAACATCAAAATTTAATGTCTAATGTTAAAATATATGTTTTAATGTAACCTTGTCCCTTTAAATACTTTGGTAAGTTCAAGAATAATTTACGGTCAAGGTCGATATGCGATTTATAAAGTAATTAGTAATAAGTAATGCAATAATTTGTTAGAGAGAGTATTAGAACAGTAATCGAATTACTCTGTTAAAGATGTAATTAGTAATTATTTTTTAACACTGGTCGCTATTCACTGCCATTAAATGGACGAGTGCGAATGGGACATTTTTAAATTTCTCCTTTTGTTGTTGGAAAAACAAAGAAGGACATACTCATTAGAACAACACCAGGGTGAGTAAATGATGATTTCATTTTCATTTTAGGGTGAACTATCCCTTAAACTGAAATATGGGAACAGAAAACATGTGAAAACATATACACATACTCAGTATCTGTATGTATTAAACACATGTAATGACGCTATGTATAGCAACATGCATTGAACCCTGTGCTACTGTGGTTTTCATCTGACAGACATGACCCCTGGGTCAGTGGTTATCCATCACAGCTCACCCCCAGCACTGAGGCACTGTACCCAGCCGGAGCATGTAATTTCAGCCCTGTGGGTTCTGGATGCAGGGGACACTGTAATTGAGCCCCTTACAGAGTCTAACAGAGCCACTAATCCTCCTATTCTGAACCTCGTCTTCACCTTCCCCTCTCCAGCTGTGTCACATTCATCTATGTCTGCTGCCCCGACACATGCCATCTTCTTTCGTCCACCATATCTGTCTGGGAGTACCGTCTACTGTCCACAGATGTCCTCTCTTATTATGCAGGTCATAAACGGATAGTTCATTCAAAAATCGTAAAATATCGTAAAATATTTCTTATTATCAATTTAACAATTTAATATTTTTGTGGGAACAGATTCAGATTTTTTTTAACAGAATTTAATTGAAACAAATCTTTTGTAATCTTCACTGTCACTTTTGATCAATTTCATAATCAATTTTATAATCTTCCTTACCCCAAACTTTTTTTTTATCACGGTTTCCACAAAAATATGAAGCAGCACAACTGTTTTCAAAATTGATAATAATCAGAAATGTTTCTTGAGCATCAAATCAGCATATTAGAATGATTTCTGAAGGATCATGTGACTCTGAAGACTGGAGTAATGACAAAAGCAGCAACCATAGTCAGAAAACGCCTGCTAATGCTGAAAGGAAGGAAGGAGACCAGACGCTGTTTTTTGGAATGGATGTCAGTGGAGGAGAGGATTCACTATCTCTTAATGAAATGTTTGATCTTAAACTTTCTTTTTATATTGATCTATTTTTGGAGTTTACAAAAAAAAAGCTGTTTTATAAGACATTGCACGACAGGTGTGATTCAGTTTACAGCACTTCTCATTTAATTCAGTGGTATCCACAAACATTATGCTTGTTCGAGGTGCTGCGCAGACAGATCGCGTATGACATCAAAGTACCGCGAGAGCGATTCAAAATCAAAAATGGTTTTTTTTTATACATATATTTTTATGACTAAACTTGCAACTAGAATCTTTAATCGTGCTCTCTAATTATTTGGAGAATATTTGACCATCCTATTCCCATTAATAAATCTCCCATAATCTGATGAACAACACTTTTGAAGTCATCTAGTTTGTGTAAGAATCACATTTCCTAACAAATGAATTAAATCTGTTGCTGGATAATTTTCTAGCCACTAAAATCAAATTGTGGTCAGAGAGGCGTGTTAACATATTAAAATATTTTAAAATTCTCTCAACTCAGTGACTAAATATTTATTCAGTTTGAATCCTTGTTGAATTACTGTAGTTATTTTTGTAGGTCCATTAATCAAAATGATCTGTTTAAGATTCTTTCTAACTAGTTTGTTCTCCTGATTAAAGGGTTAGTTCACCCAAAAATTTTAATTTTGTCATTAATTACTCATCTTCATGTTGTTCCAAAACCGTAAGACTTTCGTTCATCTTTGGAACACAAATTAAGATATTTTGAGTGAAATCAGGGGGGTACGAGTGAAATTAGATAAATGTAAGGGGGTCCGTGCCCTAAAAGGTTGAAAACCCTTGGTCTACGCAACTACCACTTTCAAGCCCCAGAACGGTAGTAAAGACATCATAAAAGTAATCCATGTGACTCCAGTGGTTTAACCTCAGTTTTATGAAGCATGCTTTGTTTACAAAAAAAAACATAATTTACCACTTTATTTAGATAATATTAATCTCCAACGCGTAATCAAACACTCTCAAGTCCACGTAAAATGCATGCATCTTGGTGTTCTCGTGAACACATGTTAGATCCATTTCTCCTTGTTTACTTTTAAGCAATCCATGACAGAATAACAGACCTAAGCATGGATCTAATCAGAATCAGAATCAGAATCTTCCAGCTCTTTCAATGGTACCAGTCCCTTGAAGCACATGTGGGCTTTCCTGGATTTGGAACATCTTCTCCACAATGACGACACAAGTCTGCAAATGTTCTTTTGGGCGGGCCTGAATGACAAGACGAGGGCATTATGGACTCCTCCATAATTGTCCCCCAGGAAATCAGTGCGCCAGCCCTAACCATCAGCCCAGCGATGGCAAAACCTGTGCCCACCACAGATGCAAAGTCGGAGCCTGCCACGATCAGAGTGCCAGCATCGTGGACAGAGCTAAGGATCGTTCCAGAGTCCAAGCCTGAAGTGACGTCTGACCAGGTGCATGAGTCTCCGCCCTGACCCGCCTGGCCCGTAACTCCACCTCAGCCTGTCGAACAGTCGGCTTCGCCTTGGCTCCTCGCCCCTTCGGCTACACCCAAGACCGTTGTCCCTATGACTCCACCGGGCTTCCTCGTCCCTATGACTCCACCAGGCTTCTTCATCCCTCCGGCTTTGCCTTGGTCAGTCGTTCCTCTGCCTGTACCATGGACATCTGGGCATTCAGCTGCACCTCATCCCTCCACCCTTTCGGCTCTGGTGGGCTCCTCCTTCCCTCCAGCTCTGCCTTGGTCGACCCTAGCTCCAACTCAGTTGCTCGTTGCTGCTGCTCCACCCTGCCCTTCAGGACCTTCGATGTCGCCCGATCCCGTGAGCGATTCAGCCTCGCCCGGGTCTCCATTACCATCAGCTCTGTCTCAGTCACTAGTTGCCTTGGTTTTGCCGGCCAAGCCTCAACACTGGCTCCTCCCTCCCTTGACTCTGCCTTGGGCTTTCGTCCTGGGATTGCGTCTGGGGATTCCACTCTGGCTCCTCTTGCCTCTGCTTTCGCCCTGATTCCTCCTATTTTATCTTTGTCCTGGCCCTGCTTGTCCTGTGTCCTGATTCCATGTCCCCCTCACGCCCTCCTCTGTTGGACTCTTGTTGATTTTGTTAATGAGGTGCATGGTCCCACCTCCTTAATGCGGGTAATGTTAGGAATTGTCTTGGTTTGTTTCTGTTTTGGGTGCGTTTTTTCAAATGTTTTAGTCCTGTGTTCTAGTTTTTTAGTTCATTGCTCTGTTTTTCTTTTTTGTTGTTTGATTAAATTACACCTGCTGTGCATTTCGTTATTTGGTTCAAAGTATTTAAGCCCTGTGTTTTGTTCTGTTCAGTGTCCCGTTATTGTTGCATTGTGCGTGGTTGATTCTGCTCCAGTTTTCTGTCTCTGAGTTCATTTTTAATTTAATTCAACACTACTGGCTTAGATCCATTTCTTCTCCTTTACTTTCAACCAAGCCATGACACATGTGGTGTGTTCATCTGCTCCATTATCCATCCAGTCAATAATCAGGGTTGGGGAGTAACGAAATACAAGTAACTTAGTTACGTATTTAAAATACAAAATTTGAGTAACTGTATTTCATTACAGTGACATTTTAAATGGTTGGTAATCCGATTACAGTTACATCTGAAAAGTATTTTAGATTACCAAAGTGATTACTTTGAATTTTAATGTCATTTAAACAGCAATTGGTGATTCTCTGACTCTGACAGTCTGAAAAAGCGGAGTTAAGTTTCACCAACATTTTAATACTTTTAAGAAGGATCATAAAATGTTATTTTTATTTATTACTGTCCTGAACAAGACAAAATGACTGAATTTATATAAAAAATTGCCCAAGTGTCAACTGAACTGTCCTGTCATGACCTGATGATCCACGACTGTTTTCATGTTTTGTGAGTTGTTTGTGAGTCGTTTTATAATTCACTCGTCACTGCAGCTTTTTCTCACAATTTTTTTCCCCCTCACAATTGTGAGTTTGCATTTGACAATTCTGACTTCTTTTTCTCACATTTGCGAGATTTTTACAATTGCAAGTTATAAAGTCAGAATTGGGAGATATAAACTTGCAATACTGACTTTTTTTCTTGCAATTGTGAATTTAGTATGGTAAATGGTAAATGGACTGCATTTATATAGCGCTTTCACAGACCTATGGCCACCAAAGCGCTTTACAATTTTTGCCTCACATTCACCCATTCACACACACATTCATACACCGACGGCGACGTCAGCCATACAAGGCGCCATCCAGCTCATCGGGAGCAGCTGGGGTTAGGTGTCTTGCTCATGGACACCTCGACACTTGGTCAGGTGGGACCGGGGATTGAACCACCAACCTTCCGGTTAGTAGACAACCCACATGAACCACTGAACCACTGAAATGAAACATGTGAGTTTATATCTCATAATTCTGACTTTTCTCAATATTGTGAGTTTATATCTCATAATTCTGACTTTATAACTCACAATTGCAACTTTATATCACACAATTCTGAGGGAAAAAGTCAGAATTGTGAGGTAAAAACTTGCAATTACCTTTTTGTGTTTGTTTCACACTTATTAGTATTCCAAAGTATTCTAAAGTATTTAGATTAAGTTACTAAACTTGAGTAATGTAACAAAATACGTTACAAATTACTTTTTAAAGCATGTATTTTGTAATCTGTAGTGAAACACATTTTAAAACTAACCCTTTCAAGAAACACTGCTTTGGATTCAACTAACCATCCTTGTCTGAGTGTCTCTGTAACAGGAATAAATTACATTTTAAAATATATTCAAATAGAAAACAGCTATTTTAATTTGTAAAAAAATGTCACAATATTAATCTATTTACTGTAAAATTCATCAAATATATGCAGCCTTGGTGAGCAAAGGAGACTTCTTTCAAAAACATTAAAAAGTTATTAATTAGTATAATGTACTTATACATTTATCACATATTTAATGAAACACTCTTATCATGTAACGTACATAATCCAATGACACTTTCAAGGACATTCAGTGCCCGATCTCAACAGAAGGGGCTCTATCTGAGATCCATTGTAAAAGTATGTGTTTTTTAGCACAGAAAGTAAGCATACTAAGAAGCTTTATCTTGTGCCTACCAAGACCTATGGAAGGAGGTATTCCCAGTGGATAAGACACTGGATCTGGACGAGCCTCTTTGTTAAATTTCAGCTCTTTGTGGAACATGTAGTGTAAATAAGAATGGGAAACAGCAGATAGCCTAAATGAGTGTGTGTTTATGGACATAATGTGTGGATTCTGATCATCTGTCTTTGCATGTGTTTATGTTAGCGTGCACATGTGTGTCATAAGCGCTGTCTGTGCATCTGTGACTCCGCAGTCTGTGGCGCCGTCCGATATGGCAGCGGAGCCCCGCAGCAGGGAGCCTTCATCACATGCACTTAGGAAGAGAGTGAGTGAGCGAGCAGCCGTAGAGTAAACTGAGCTTAGCTTTGGCACCAGACGTGTATAAAGCCCAGAGCAGCATGATCACTCTGTGTTTAGCATGGCTTAACGGTGGGCATGATGGAGCTGATGGGGAGTAGGCAGAGGAGTATGAAAGTATATTGACTTAGTCTTATCTGTACTGCATGTTGTAGCCAGATGTTCTGATTGTCCAGATTGTAGCATCAGATTCAGCTTAGCGAGGCCCAAACCCATTGAAGTGAAGCCTGATGTGGCCTGATCTCTTTCATTTAGCAAGACTGCTTCAAAAAACCATATTGTCGATTTTTTTTATTGTTGTTGACAAAATTATAAGATGGTATTAACTTTGCTTGGTTAATTTGCATCAGTCCTGGGAAGTAAAAAAATTAAAAGTGATGCTATTACACAGTGTTGGGTAAAGTTCATTTTAAAGGGTTAGTTCACCCAGAAATGTAAATTCAGTCATTAATTCCTCTCCCTCGTTTCGTTCTACACCCGTAAGACCTTCGTTCATCTTCACAACACAAATGAAGATATTTTTGATGAAATCCGATGGTTCAGTGAGTCTCTATTGACAGCAAGATAATGAACACTTTCAGATGAACAGAAAGATACTAAAACATATTTAAAACAGGTCATGTGAGTACAGTGGTTCAACCTTAATATTATAAAGCGACAACAAAACTTTTTGTGTGCCAAAAAAAACAAAATAACGACTTTTTTCAACAATATCTATGGGCGATTTCAAAACACTGCTTCATGAATCTTTACGAATCAGTGATTTGGAGCGCCAGAGTCACATGATTTCAGTGAACGAAGCTTCGTTACATCAAAAGTGTTTCACGATTTCAATACTTCACGTGATTTTGGCAGTTTGATATGTGAACCGAATCACTGATTCAAATCAAAAGATTCCTAAAGCTTCATGAATCAGTGTTTTGAAATCGTCCATCACTAGATATTGTTGAAAATCGTTATTTTGTTTTTTTGGCACACAAAAAGTATTCCCATCGCTTTATAACATTAAGGTTGAACCACTGTAGTCACATGACCTGTTTTAAATATGTTTTAGTATCTTTCTGTTCATCTGAAAGTGTTCATTATCTTGCTGTCAATAGAGACTCACTGAACCATCAGATTTCATCAAAAATATCTTCATTTGAGTTCTGAAGATGAACGAAGATCTTACGGGTGTAGAACGACATGAGGGAGAGGAATTAATGACACAATTTACATTTTTAGGTGAATTAACCCTTTAAGTAATGTGTTACAATGTTGTGTAACTCTCTAAAAAGAAACTAATTACATTACTTTTTCTCACCTGGGCTAGGATTGCTTAATTCTTTTTTTTTGATAACAAAAAAAAAATCTATTTTTGGGAAATGTAAAGCCCTCTTTCACACCAAAAGTGAAATGAATACACCTCAGACTGAAGGAAATGCAAATTCATGCTTGTAAAATAGAGGGTGCAGTTCAAACAAACCTTTCAGCTGTGCTGCAATTCTGAGGTGTGTTTCCCAAAGCCAACTATATGCTCGCAAGTTCCAGTGTGATCAACACAGTTCAACCGAGCTTGTTGGAGGTTTGTGTTATATTCTGAATTTGCATTTCACTGTTGAGGATTACTGAATTTGTTTTAGTGCAAGTGAGATGAGTAAATGCATGCTCACATTTAGTCTAGAGCTACGATATCCATCATGTCCACAGTGTGAAGCAGTACTTTTGTTTTCAGGATAGATACTGCAGTTTATCATTTTATTTATGCATTTAGCCGACACATAAATACAGTTTAAAAGTTTTTGGGTCGGTTAGATTTGTAATCATTTTGAAAAAAAAAGTCTCTTTTGCTCACCAGAAATGTTATTGAGCAAAAATACAGTAATATACAGTACTGTGAAAAAATATTACAATTTAAAATAACTGTTTTCTTTTTAATATATTGTAAAATGTCATTTATTCCTGTGATCAAAGCTGAATTATCAGCATCATTATGGGGTAATGGCGTTTTCATGTCACATGATCCTTCAGAAATCATTCTAATATGCTGATTTGCTGCTCAAGAAACATATGTTGTTGTTATCAATGTTGTAAACAGTTCATATTTTTGTGGAAACTTTTTTATTTGATCAATAGAATGTTCAAAGGAATTGCATTTATTTGAAATAGATTTGTTTTAACAATGTCACTTTTAATCGATCCCTCGCTGAATAAAAGTATTTCATTTTTTCTTACAAAAAACAACAAAAACAAAATTAAAAAAAACCTTACTTTGACCCACTTTTGAATCATGCTTTTGCATTTAATATATTTAATAATATTTATTTAATATATACATTGTCTCAGTTGATGCATACGCTGGGAATCAAACTCATGACCTTGGACATTGTTGGGCATTTGTTTATATCTTTATCATACTGCATTTTTATTTGTTTTACTGTATACTTTTATTTATCTTAAGAATCTTCTCCAGTCTCCAGAGCAATGAAAGAGCAATAAAAGTAGCTTCCAGCTCGGGAAAGCTCTCATGGGTAAGTCTGAGAGTATAGAATTCAGCTTTGAATTTCATTCCACACACACAAATGGACATAATGTGCTTTCTGTATGGCCTCTGTAAATGTCCACTGCCCTCACAAATAGACATAACCCATGAGAAATCTCTGTCTCTCTTTCTTTTTGTTCTGTTTTTCACTCCTCTAACCTGCGGGATGACCTACAGGTGCGCTCCCTGGGTCTCGTACTGACTTGATACCTTCAACCCGGACATCTGCGCGGTGACAACAATACTCCTATTCCTTCCTCCCGCACCCCCTCTCTGTGCTTCTCATTCTCCCTGTGTTGCTGTCTGGGTGCTGAGAGGCCCCATTGTGAGCTGTTGCTCCCCAGGCGCCCGTTCTGCTGCTGCAGGCCGCCGGTCTTTGCAGTCATCCCCCCACCGATCAAGTTCCCCGTGCTGCAGGACACAGACCCCCCAGTCCCCTGAGCATCCTGCCGTGGCGGTCACAGCCCAATAATCCTGCCATCTAAAGTGGCTACATGGCGGTCTGTCAGTGGCCAGGCCAGATGGCTGTGTGCAGTCTAAAACGTCCAAGCTTTTTTTTGTTGACCAGAGGGACTGATAGTGTTTCAGCAGGCCAGATGTTTGACAGTGACCTGAATGCTTTCTGGAGAGACCACACTTAATATTTTACATTTTTATATTGTTATTAGGTCCAAAAACATTTCAACACAAAATCAAACAAAGGAATGTTTTTAGCAAAAGAAATATGTAATGATTTCTTTCCTCCAGTGTGACTATTTTATGACAAAAATCAGAATGTTTTCTTTTTTGTTTCCTAATTCCCATTACTAAGTGGTTCGGAGCGCCAACGTCACATGATTTCAGTAAACGAGGCTCAAGTTGTAAGTGATTAGAAATTTCATTAGTTCACATGACTTTGGCAGTTTGATACGAGAACCGAATCACTGATTCGAAACAAAAGTTTCGTAAAGCAGTGTTTTGAAATCGTCCATCACTAGATATTGTTGAAAAGACGTTATTTTGGTTTTTTTTGGCGCACAAAAAGTATTCTCATCGCTTTATAATATTAAGGTTGAACCACTGTACTCACATGAACTGTTTTAAATATGTTTTAGTGTCTTTCTGGTCATTGAAAGTGTTCATTATCTTGCTGTCAATAGAGACTCACTGAACCATCAGATTTCATCAAAAATATCTTCATTTGTGTTCTGAAGATTAATGAAGGTCTTACGGGTGTAGAACGACATGAGGGAGAGAAATTAATGACAGAATTTTCGTTTTGGGGTGAACTAACCCTTTAAATGTCAATTTCAGTGCAGCTTCAAAGAGCTCTACATGATCCCAGATGAGGAATAACAGTTTTATCTAGCAAAACGATCGGCCATTTTCCAAAAAAAATACATATTTGTAAACCTTTTAACCACAAATGCTCATCTTGCATTGCTCGCCACGCATGATGTAATCACGTCGGAAAGGTCACGCGTGACGTAAACGGAAGTATATCCAGTGTCTACAAAGCGAACGTGCAAACGCCCTTTTACAAAAAAAGCTACAACAACAATATCGGACGACTTTGAAGTTGGAGGAGAAAATGAGATGGATTTTTTGTAGTTAAAAATTGTGTAATTTTTACTTTTTTTAGTAAATGTCCAATGGTTTCTCTTGATGAGACTCTTATTCCTCGTCTGGGATCATGTAAAGCCTTTAAAGCATTTGGACCTTCAACCCGTTGAACCCCAGTGAAGTCCACTATATGGAGCAAAATCCTGGAATGTTTTAATCAAAAACCTTCATTTCTTTTCGACTGAAGAAAGAAAGACTTAAACATCTTAGATGACATGGGGTGAGTAAATTATCTGAAAATTTTAATTGTGAAGTGAACTAATCCTTTAGCGTTCTTAAATGTTGTGATGTTATTTCCATCAACATCAATTTTTGGTCAAGATCTTGTATTGACAATCCAAGAGTCGAGCACTCTGTAAAGTCTCCTCCAGCACATCCCAATGACTTTCAATGAATTTAAGGTCTGGACTCATATGAAAATGATTCTTCGTGCTCCTCCCAACCATTCTTTCACAACAGAGCCTGATGAATCTTGACATTGTCATCCTGGAATATGGCCCTTATACATCTTGGTTGTTTAAGAAATGTAAAGCTGCATCATTTAGAGTTAAAAGAACTGTCCCCAAACATAATAATAATCATCCAGTCATAGACTCTTACGTTTTTGTCCATTTAATTCCAAACAGCGACTTTTTTTTTTTTTTTTTTTGGCCGGGCAGTTTATATTGCTCTTCGACCTTTTTAAGGGGTAAAATCTGAAAAAAAGGTTATACGAATTTGATAAAATCTTTAATTAGGGGTGGCTAAACTCTTAAAAACAATTATTTCATTGAGAACCATTGCAGCCAGATGACAAACTACAAAGGATTTCTTTATTCTCTAGTTTTTTTTGAAAACCATCCATGTGGTGCCTTAGAGAACCCAGAGTCACCGATGCTGATCTGAAGAACCTGTCATCTTTCCTAATCTCCAAAGAACGATTGAACTTAATGTGAACCTAATTAAACCCTGAAGAATTTTTATTTTTCAGACTGTGGCTCATTAAAGCTGTCAGATGTAATAGATCACTAAAAAGGCAAGAAAGTGTGTCCCACCTAACAGCAGTAAGTAGGTTTACTAGAGGTTTGCACACCAATCATTTTACCGAAGTGTCCTCAGTTTTTTTTCATATACAGTACATGTAGCTAGTTTGTTGTTTTTGCGATTTCAGTAATATTACCCATGATTTTTATTTTGCCTCTCAGTACAGGAAAAGAAAAAGCAGAAGATCCTCAGAGATCGTGGCCCCGTGATCCCAGAATGCGACTGTAAAACCACACGGACTGGTAGGATGATGCCCGATTAACTGTAGGGTGGAGGGTAGCAGAGAAGGAGCATCATCCAATTTTCTGCCTCACTGCACGAGTGAAGTAATACCGTGTGTTGATACAGTGACCTGAGCTAACCTCTTTATTAGACAATCCTGATTGAAAACATCTGAATTCAGCCTTAAAGACACGCTTAGAGAGCGGCTCCTCCTCGCTCCCCCTCACTGCCGATCTTACAAAATCCACTGAAACAAAACTGATAAAATGTGCACCGATAGAAGACCTGGAGAAGTGTGTATGTCACAAACTAATGTGGTTTAAATACAAATTGACTGTGTCTCATTAAAACAATGTGAGGTGAGGTCACCATTTATAGTGCTGGACTGAAAGCATAAAAATATCATAACACACACTTTTGCAGTTTCATAAATCTCATGTTGACGTCTGTTTTATTTCACCTCTAAATCACCCCAGGCTGGTTATCTGGTCAGTGTTTGTAATGTCGAATCGCTTGCTGACCGTCTCTGTAACTTTGATCAGGGTACATGCAAAGATCCATATTTAGAGCAAAATATGTTCATGTGGGGGACTTCAGACTGATAAGTCACAGTCCACGCTGGGAGAAACACACGCTGTATAAACCTAAAGATGGGAATTTGTTTGCAGTCTGGGTGCTTTCTGAACTCTAAATATATATTCTTGCTCTTTTTCTTTCTCCACCTCTCTTCATTTCTCTGGATCAGTGACTGTGCTAGCATTAGCAATAAAGTACAAAATCCAAACAAAACAAATGCACACCAGGCAAATTGACCTTAAGTCACTGTGGTTTCAGCAGCGAATCGTAAAATTAAAAAAAATATAATAATAATGTTTTGGTCTTCCCCGTTTTTAAGCCCTTTGAGGAAAAATGAAAACTCCCTGCATGACTGTTTTGTATAAACATAAATGAAAGTTCATGTTGAGGAAAGCCAGACATGCTCTCTGGATATCCACAAGACACACTTCAGATATTGCTGCTCAGCATATTTCATTATAAACACAGTGAGACTCAGCTTGAATCCACATGTTTATTTTTCAAAATGCAACTTGCAGTGTTCCTACTGTATATGTCACACAAAAATGCTAAACTGATTTCTTGCCTCATTGATTAATGAAGGGTTTTTCATTTATTATTTTGTATTTATTTACTTTTGCTAACAAATGTTGGTGGGTCATGATGAATTATAATAGGCTACATTATAAATTACAAGGTAATTTATTGAAATGAGCTCAATTTTATGTTAAGATCATTTTCAAATGCACTACGAAGGCTAATAATTTCTGTGAGCTCTAAAAATAGAATAGCTACGTTTTCTTTCTTTTTTTTCTCTAAAGAGTAAACAGAGATGGGAAAGTCTGATTGATGCTTGATTGACACATGTCAACATATGTTCCACACCTCCACATTCGCAGGGTCGGATAAACCCCCTAATAATCCACTCAATCACAAAAACGCCAGTCAAAGGGAAGCACTCCGTACCTACAGTCACTCTAAATTAATTTATATGCAAACATTCGTTTCAAACGCAGTGGGTTTTGGGAGCACAATGTTTGCTCTATTGTCTAGGGAACCCCTCCAAGATAATGAACTTTTCTTAAGGCGGATTAACGCGTCTCCACCCGCCGCGCGGAGCGGTCCGCCCCGGGTTAGCAATGCTAATGCTCTCAAATATTAGCAACTTTCAATAAAATACAATTTCCGCTCACGTCACTTTTCTTTTCTCTCTCTCTCTCTCTTTTTTGTTTGAGTACAAAACTACAGTCACCACACAGCATTAGTTTTATATCAGCAAACCAAATTATTTGCGTCAAATATTATAAATACACTTTAGGCTACTACAACTTCTGTTTATAACATCAATTAGGCTGTATTTCATTTCTTTCTTCAAAAATCCTCCATTTATTTTTCTTACTCTCTTATGATAAAGCTTACCAAAATAATTTCCCCCCTCAGTCCATATTCTTAAATTAAATGAATGAATGAATAAATAGCTTGATAAAAACATGTCGCTGCGTTTCTTGATTCACCGCCTGATATTAACGAGCCATTATCATGCAGCCCATTTGAGTCCAAATGTCATGCATACCATTCATTAGCAAAACTAACATTGTCTAAACAGGATTGTTTACGCATGACAGTCATGCTGGACCTTTCTAAGAGAGAAGTGTATTGGACTTCAATTTAAACACCTTGTTATTTATTCAATGCAAGACGTTGATTTTTTTCTGAATACTACATTAAGCATATCTGACATTGATTGTTTTGGTTGACTATTTCCATTATTATTATTATTATTTGTAATAATATAGAATATTTATTGTTATTTTAACGTCCATAAGATGGAGCTATGTGTCTCTTTTTACCGTGTTATGCCCCATCTACAATAAATGGACCAGAGAGTTGAAAGTTGCCAACATATGACCAGGGCTGGGTAGGTTACTTTTAAAATGTATTTCACAACAGATTACAAAATACATGCTTTAAAAACTAATTTGTAACGTATTTCGTTACATTACTCAAGTTTAGTAACTTAATCTAAATACTTTAGAATACTTTGGAATACTAATAAGTGTAGAACAAACACAAAAAAGGAAGTTTAATTCTCACACTTTTTCCCTCAGAATTGCGTGATATAAAGTTGCAATTGTGAGTTATAAAGTCAGAATTATGAGATATAAACTCACAATATTGAGAAAAGTCAAAAATATGAGACATAAACTTACATACTAAAATCATATTGCAAGAAAAAAGTCAGTATTGCAAGTTCATATCTACCAATTCTGACTTTATAACTTGCAATTGTGAGTTTAAATCTCTCACACAATTGTGAGGGAAAAAACAAATTGTGAGAAAAAGTGAGTGAATTATAAAATGACTCACAAACAACTATCACAAAACATGAAAACAGTCGTGGATCATCAGGTCATGACAGGACAGTTCAGTTGACAGTTGGGCATTTTATTTTATAAATTCAGTCATTTTGTCTTGTTCAGGACAGAACTAAATAAAAATAACAACATTTTTATGATCCTCTTAAAAGTATTAAAATGTTGATGAAACTTAACTCCGCTTTTTCAGACGGTCAGAGTCAGAGAATCACCAATTGCTGTTTAAATGACATTAAAATTCAAAGTAATCACTTTGGTAATCTAAAACACTTTTCAGATGTAACTGTAATCTGATTACCACCCATTTAAAATGTAACTGTAATGAAATACAGTGACTCAAATTTTGTATTTTAAATACGTAACTTACTTGTATTTCATTACTCCCCAACCCTGCATATGATTTTATTATTATTATTAGTAGTAGTAGTTGTTACATATGCAATGATAAAACATGCTATTTTGTGTTAAACTTTCTGGTGCAGTGCTAAACTTTATCCCTGTTTTGTCACGAATTTGCACACCATTTTCCTCCAGTGAAGTTTTTCACATTAGATTTAGACTAACATTAGCTTAATTAGTGCTATAAATAAAAGTGGACGCATGGCAACCATGAAAGCCCCTGAAGCGGGGCTCCTGCTGATCTGCTCTTATTGCTCCAGCTTCCAGGTTGATTGTATTTGTTAATTAGTTGCTAACAGCATGGTAATGCGCGCGTGATGGATAGCTGTGTGTGTCCCTGGCATTGAGCCCTGTGCTGCTCCTGGCCAGCGCTGCTACGAGTAAAAATAATAAGAAGAATAATTGCAATGCATCATGAAGACCGCTCTTATCCAAACAATGCTGTTTGTGTTGAACTTTAAGTCCACTGATTTTAGCCGTTTATTCACAAACACAACAGGGTTAATGTTAGTAGTCATGGAGCGCCTTATCTCGCGCGAGATTAACAAAGCTTACAAGTGCCATGTTTCCATCATTTCTCTCCCCCTTTGCCCGCCCGAGTCTGTTTTTCATTTAAACTTTTACTTCTCCGACCCTTGAGACATAATTATACACATTTTTCTTTCCGAAAGTCGGAGGGACTTGCAAACTGAGTCTAATGCGGTGAAAAAACACAATTAAATGCTTGCTTAAAACATTTGGTAAACACATAGACATGCAACTAACTGAATCGAGGGGATGCTTTGTTTAGCCATGTAGGAACAGAGAGGAAAACTTCAAAATGATTTAATTGTAAACCTTCGAATGCGAATATACACAATTATGTGGTTTGAGGAAAAACGGAATGCCTTAATTAAGACACTAACAAATAAGCAGCAAAATCAAGTATAGTCTCGCGCAGGTCAGAGCATCTATGAGAGAGACATTGAAATTATACTTTTTTTTTTTTTTTACTTAAAACAGAATATTCAATGACAACAAATACATTTGGATTTGTCAAAATTGCACAGACCAAAAATATGAAATTTCTGTCTTTCTGTCGTTCCAAACCTGTGCACAAAAATGTAGAAATTTTGAAGAATGTGCCTGTCACTCTTTTTCATGCAATGCCACTGAACATATAGGGACTGAAAAGATCACCATGAAATATATCTAAGAAAAACAGTCAATAAAACGCATACGCGTCATAATGATCAGCCTGCTCCTCACATAAAGCCATACAATGATTTCAAAAGATGTAAAAATAGCCGAGCACGTGATGCTTGCGTTCCTTTTGGAGGCTCGATATCAAGCCACCATTCATTGTCATAACGAACGTCATACGGATTTGGAGCAACGTGGGGAAACGCTGGCAGAATTTTTATTCGGAGGTGAACTATTCCTTTAAGCGAGAACCGCAGCTTTTCCACAGCAGCAGAACTGCCAGTCAAAGTGACGTCAGTCTCGCTGGAGTCGCGAAGTGCTGGTGCGCGCGCGAGCTCGGAGACCCCCGTTAACTGGGCGCACACGCAAGTGTCACCATGATCAGCCTTATATGGGGTGGATCTTAAATCATAACTGCAAGATGAAGACGTGAACGTACGGCACATCCTTCTAGGCGCAGCATCATAGACTTCCCTCGCGACCCTGAAGCCTTCACGCGACACAATACTACACTCCAGCACGGCCAGACTGCCTGCAGCTGCCAGGCGGGTAGGCGGAGGCTGGAAGGGGGAACACATCTATTTTCTGCTAATAATAATACGAAACAAAATGAAGCGGAGAAAGATGGTGGTCGCGGCGGGCTTCTGCCTCTCGTTCCTCATGGGCACGCTGATGAATTTATTGTTCATTCCGGGATTCGAGCACCACGGCGAGCGCGTGCATCGCTACCACCACGAGAAGCAGCAGCCCGACGCGGACGCTCCAGCCCGGCTTCAAGTCGACGACCTGACACCCGTCGAACGCGGCCGACTCCCAGAGCTCCAGCGGCAAATACGCGAGCGGTTAGACGAGGTTCTGCGGTACCGTCAGAGACGCGCGCACTGGGTCGGCACCGGACCGCTGGAGCGCAGGCGGCTCATGGACCTGGAGCAGCGCGGCGATCGGGAATCGTACAAAGGAATCGAGAAAAACAATTACGATCAGTCCCAATCGACTCCAGCTGTATCCATAGCAACAAAATCACACCGGGAGTTTACGCGCGAGCCGGTGCTCGGCTGCAGCAGTATCGATAACGTTACCAATGTCCAGTATCTGGGCTCAGGATACACAAAGGCGGTGTACAAGGCGGCTTTGAACAGCAGCTTCTCCGTCGCGTTAAAATCAGTCGATTTTGGGGGTCACGATATGGAGAATTGCGTGAAGAGATACGCGTCGTCCGCGGACTGTTACAAACTCGCATCCTTCAAAATTGTGAAGGAAATGACGCTGATGGAGAGACTGCAGCACCCTAATATCCTCAAGGTAACATAAATAACACTTCACCTCAAGTTTTCATCTTTATGACACGTTTGTTTCCATTTATTTGCCACATTTATTTTGACTCTTCATCTGTAATTCCATTCAAAGTACTTGAATCGCTTTGGTTTTGCTGTGGATTTAAATGACTACAGCTTGTTTACGTGAGTGACATTAATAAACAACATTCGTGCAATGAATTAGCTTGAATGTTTTCATTAGCATGAGCTATTAGTTAAATAGTTATTAATTGTCGAACACTTCAGCACATTTAGGCTCATTAAAGCAATATATATAAAGGGGGGAAACGAGTTTCTGCATTAGCAGTATAAATCATACAGGCCTTTCTTATGTAAATGTAATGTTTCGTTAGTGTGTGAGATCTCAGGTGAGAATGTTTACGCGTGAAGTATCAAAATCAACACGAGCCCGTGGTGTGTGTCAGTAATGAGTCTATCACTCAATCAACAATGCGAATTTCCGGTTCAGACGCGGTTCTGTTTTGCCCGGTGTGTCGTTTATTTGACACGAGCGGTTGTGTAGTTGTTGAAGTCGTAATCAGCTCTTGTAAACATCAGACTCTGAAATTAACAGCCCTCGTTTATCTTCTGCCTCTGTCTTCAGACAGTCAGCTCAGAAACGAACCAGGCTTTGTGCGAGAAACAAACAAAAAGAAACATGAATGAATACAATCAGACTTGAAAACTCCGAATTTAACATTCTTTTCTATTTAAGAAAATTTCTAGTTATGAGTTTAGTGTTTCTACAGAAAACTTGCAGCTAATATGAAGTTAATATTGATTAAAAAGTAATGATAAAAATGCCCCTGAAAAATTTCAGGGGTCAAATAAAAATGTATTCTTAGCAATACCACTGCAAAATTCCATATGTTATTATGTCTATTATCCAAGATAGTTTTGTTGATTCGTTTTATAAGCGTGATATGTATTTGGTCTATACGGTCGACAATTTTAATATGGCCGTGGAGAGACGGTTTATGTCATTTCAGAAGCTGTATGTAGATTGGGGCCGCCGACCTGATTTCATCCTGTGCGCTCACAGCGGGGGACCGACGGCGCAAGAGCCCAGATAATGAACTCACACAAAAGATAGTTTATGGGAAAAACAATCATCATCATCATCATTATATGCTCTGCAGCTTTTAATACTTTTTTAAATACCTAAAAATGAACTGAAAAATGAATTCACAAATCAGACTGTGATCTGGTGTGGAAATGAATCCTCAACATTGTTCAAAAAAGATTTCAATTAGTTAACAACTTTAGTTAACATGAACTAAGAATGAACAAAACTTCTATTAATCGTGCTTAATGTTAATTTCAACATTTACTAAAACGTTATTAAAATCAAACGTATTTGTTAACATTAATTAATGCACTGTGAACTAACATTATTGCTCATTGTTTGTTCATGTTAGTTAATGCATAAATTAATGTTAATAAATGAACCTTATTGTAAAGTGTAAAGTATATATTTGTGACAGACCAAGCTGTTGGATTTTTAAAGTCATAAAAATAGTGTGAAATGCATAATATTTTGTGTGAAACTGATATATCTTGTTCGTTTTCTTACATCTTTTGCTTGATTTGAAGGAGTTTTTTCTGAATTAAGCACGCTATATGAATATAGAAAATATTTAATATTTCAATTTGTTTATTTAAGGCATACTGAAGCTTATTTTCTTTATTTATAAATCTTTTTTTACTGTTCTCTAATATATCAAATTATATTCGAATATATTCTCTTAATTTAAAGAAAGTATAAACATATGAGTACAATTTTGTATATAAATTTAAAGTCTCAATCTATTTGCGAATCTATTTTAAATGACCGTTGTTAAGCTTGACATAATAACACCTGTTTTAATCATTTTTCAAATAGCCATTTCGAAATAAAGCACCGATAGACTTTTTTCCATTACATTTCAAGTCGTTTGCAAATATCAATATGTGTTAAAGTTGAGTTGAATATGGGCGTTCCTCATTTTGTAGTGCCACGTCTCACTTTATAAGGCACCGCTGCCAAGAGCCTCAGAGCCGGCGGTTGGCTGTGATCAGGCCTCAGTTCTTAAAACTTTCATAAATCAGCAAAATGACACAAATAATAGCTCTCCCTATAAACCTATAATGATGGAACACATACACAGATATTCCTCGCATGTAAGGATTAATAAACAACCCGTTGAGTCTGCATCTTTCTCGCACCTTACCAATCAGGCCCAGAAGTGTTGCTTTCGTTTGCTTTGGCATCCGCCATATCAGACTAAAAAAAAAAAAGGCTGTTATTTTATAAGTCGCGAGGTCAAAGGTGAGAAGATATGATACGGCGGGCTGATTAGCACCAGGCCGGGTTCAGCCAGAGTGCACGCCGAAAGGATCTGCACAGGTCTGCCTGCCGTTGGCCTGAAAGAGGGAGGTCACACTGCAGTGACGTCTCCGCTCGGCTTTCCAGGGCAGATTCTGAGGTCTTTAACTAACATGTCTGTCAAGCAGATCCCCGTCTTCCTCTTACAAGCGAGGGCAACACCTGTTATATAAACAGTCATGATTGGTGGTGGTGGGGCTGGATCTGTGTGGACAGGGAGAGTGGGCTTATTCATGGACATGTCAGGAAGGGCATTTGCCATGTCAGCACTGACACCAGAGACACCAGAGAGCAGGATGCAAACTGTGTGCCTGATTAATCACCACTGAATCTCTATGGAAGCTTGTTTCTGCCACGGAATAGAGCGGTTTCATAAAATGTTTATACAAAGTCACAATTACGTGCTATTACACTTTGTTCTGCATTGATTATATTTAATATCTCACAATACCGAGGGAAAAAAGTGCAAGATTTAAACTCAGACCTTTTCATGATATCCTGCAATTTCTCAGAATTGTGAGATGTAAACACAAGTCTGAGAGAAAAAAAAAGAATTCACAATTACATAGTCCATGTAATAAATTAAAATTATGCTATATTAAAGGTTCCTAATTTTGTCTCCTACAATAGAGTTACATGCATCAGAGGTCAAAAACACATAATATACATTATTTCTCAAAGTGTGAGTACGGTTTGTTCAAAGATTCTCTCTAAAGCCGCTTTTCCTCAGGAATTACCCAAAACTATTTTTCCCAGGAACTATTTCCATCGCGGGCTAAAGTACCGTGAAGATTAAGTCGGGTGACGCGCGACTTTCCCGCTGGATTTTGTCCTCCGCATATAAGCTTGATAAAGCCTGAACCTTCTTATCGGTTCATCAGCCGTAGTTTTTAGACTCTATTGTTGATAAGAATAGCTAACTCTTACTGCACGCACCGCAACAGACTTTTAAAAATGGTGGTTTGAGTAAAATCTTGCATGAACTCAACCAATTAGCATGTTCAGCACCCAAATCCCACCCCCGAAAGCTCCTCGTGAACAGGGACTTTCTGAGGGGGAAAATACTATCCGGAACTTGATTTAGATCCTGGTTCCTGCGGTCAAAACACACCGAGTTCCAGCCCAAAGTCCCGAGTTCCTGGGGAAAGTTCCTGCGGTGGAAACTGCGGTGGGCATAAACCCCTCCTACTCTGCTCTGATTGGTCAGATGGCCCAGTCTGCTTACAGAGCATGTTAGAAACGAAATGCACATTACCTAATATGGGTCTTCCTCAACACTTGATACACAGTGGTGCGAAGAGTAACAATGGCGTCGTTTTTTTCCCCCATATCAATTCCAGCATGACTTCTTGTCATTTTGAAGTGCATTAAAGTGGATTCACGACATGAACAACACGAACCAAACTCTTCCAGTCTCAGCTGCAACTGCAGTGTTTGAGGGTTAAAGTAGACGTTCGCGGGCAGCCAATGAAGACCATAGCCTGGCATTATCCAAATTTGTTACATTGTTTCGTAGGTTTGTAACAGGAATGAGACTGGAATTGCTGACGGCTCAATTCAGCAGTTCAGAGTCGATTCTTTCTTTTAGGATACAACTTTATTTGTCGCGCAAAAAACAGATCTTTTACATTCACAAACAGCTATATTACACACTGCATGACACGTAATATTCGACAAAAGCATAATGGGCATTTTAAAGGAATAGTTTGCACAAAATAGCACTGACACTGGAGTGGACAAAGTGTTCGGCTGAACGCATTCACATCTAAACTGAAGAATACTTCAAACAGTCCATAAAAATGATCCTTGTTGGCTATAAGTTATCTGAAGTCATACTCTTATGCGGAAGATTATCAGTACAATGAATAATGGTTTTTGTGTGTTACTTCTACAAAGCTATCATATGACTTCATATGACTTGGAATATAGAACACGAGTCATATGGACGAATTTTAAGGTGCTTTTTGTCCTTTCTATAGCTTGACATTTAAAATCACCGTCCACTTTCCTTCTGTGGAAAAGAGCTCCTCCGAAATTCTGTCCAACATTTCATTTTGTGTTTCATGGATGAGCAAGTAATGCTACAGAGTTGGAACAAGTTGAGCATGAACAAATGATGCCAAAATGGTCATTTTATGTGTGATCAGTTCCTTTAAGTTCTCCCGAGTGTTTGTATATGGAAAGGCATTTGAAATGGTGTGTCGGGCAATCTGCAACTCAGCTTGGAGGCCTGATTGGGGTGGTCTCGCACTGGGATTATGTTTACATTAGCATGTCATTCTGTTAACTCTTCAGATTCTTAGTCATGTCCCAAAATACACACACACACACACTGCAGGGTAATCAGTAACCTGCTAATGTGAGCATGTAACATGTGAATGTGAAAGCTGGGTGTCCTAAACTCAGAGGCCCCCAGGGTCATTTTTAAGATGGGAGTGAGACGGAGAGTTTTAGTGCTAGACGCAATTAAACACGGGTTAATACTTTAACCTCTTGGTTTGTCAGGAAGGAGAAGGCGACTGTGCTCCAGTCGACAGCAGGGTCACAGCAATTGTGTATCTGCATTTAAAGGCGTCCTATTAGGCTTTTTTCCATGTTTCTTCATGTTTCTTTACTGCGTAATGTTGCTGTTTGAGCACGAAAAAGCTCTGCAAAGTTCCAAAGTCCCTCCAGTTGGAGTTCTTCTTTGTATCAGTGTCACTGTTTCTGAACTCCCGAAACCATAGTTCAGCGATTTAGTGTTTCCCGAAACCATAGTTCAAACGAACACTCGCAAACTGCATCGCAAGCTTGTGTGGTTGGAGCAACAGTTCTCGACCTGTGGTTAGAAGATTCTTGTTTTTATGACGTGGACTTAATAAATCATTATCTTGAGCAACATAAGCAAGCTGACATAAAGTACAATGTATATCTTTTATTTCGAATATATACAAATGTCATTTACATATTTTAGTTTGAGATTTTAAGCACCGTTTCTGAAGAGTGCGCATGTGTGTACGTGCTCTGGTACGCAAGAACGAGGCTGTGATTGAATCTGGAAATAAAGCAGAATTAGTCTTCAGATGCCATGTCTGTGATTTATAGCATTTGAAGAAGTTATTACTCCACCACCTGCATGACGTCATTCACCAAGGTTTGCGATAATACGCTTTCGGGAAACGGCCGTGACTAGCTAGTTGATTTGTTCAACGATGCATTTGGCATCCATGGTAGTGTCGGAAACAAACCCCTGAGCATTACTGACAGATTGGGAAGAAAGGAGCTGCAACAATGGAGAATATGTGAAAAATTATGTTTTTTGAACACGTGTACTAGTAAGACTTTGAAAAGGGGCATCCCAAAAATGAAACTTGGCCATTATTTGCTCATTTCAAATCTGTAGGTTGTTATTTTTACAGCGAATACATATATTTTGTGATGGTTTTTGGGAGGGAACAGAATAGATCAATGTAACTAACGAGAGTTGAACTTTTTCTTTTAAGCAAAATGATTGGATGGACATGTTTATCCCATTGTGAGTTTAAGGAATTAATCCCACAGGAGTGTCTGTGGGGAGTTGTTGACTGTGGAACAGGTTGGGAGTGCTTCGTGTTAATGACTGTCCTGAGAAAGGGCTCCGAACAGGAGGATCGTGGGAGGAAATGAGTCGAGGATAAGGATGAATTCCGCTGGAAGAGCTCGGAACGCTCTGTCCTCCTCATTCTACATGGCTCGGCTCTGTTTATTTTACTAGGCAGGAACAGGTTGATGAGGAAATCAACTTGTCTCTTCCCATCGTGTGATCGCGTCACTAAAAAGATCCATGTGAGTGCAGATTCACAGATTCAGAAAATAAATAAAATGTGTAAACAGCTCAAGCTGAATAAATCTCAGTGCACTCCTGTCATTGTGTTAGTTTATTGGAATTTAGATTAGAGGTGTTAGTCATTTCGACCTTGAAAGATCCCAAACTCATCAGCATTAACAACGTCAAACACCAGGCACAGAACCAGTCTTCTGAAGCCTTTGAAAACTTTGGCAGAAACATTTAACAATTCCACATTTTTCTGTTACGACCTTAATAAGTCTCAAATCTGTTTAATGTTCACTGATCAATTTTAGAGGCAAGGGAAAATGACTCAGAACTTTTTCCAGCGGCGTTACTTCAGAAACTTTGATGAAAACAATGTGGTAAAACTCATTCCCTGAACCGTTTATTCACTTTAGTTTTTCCTCTCAGAAACCCTCCACACACAGGTTTGAGTCTGATCCCAGCCATAGCTCGGCACGTGGGCCGTACGGTCAGTGTCAAGCCCCTGTTACTGAGCAGCGCTTGTTCCCGTGGACAGTCCTGTCCTCACTGACCGTAGACCTTGGCTAGCACTGCCCACCACTATTTCATCTCTGGGCAAACATGGCCGTCTCCGTGGCCTTTTTGATTTGTTGCCAGAGTGTCCTCATTAAACGATCGCGGAAGGGTTGCGAGTGAACGTGTGTTAGTTTATTAATGGCACCTAAACTAACAAAAAGGCCTTTGAGCAAATGCATATCGGCACACGTGGCACCAGTGAGGAGAATTTTTGAAGAACAAGATCTAATATTCTAGACAGACGTATTTGCGTGTTTGTGTTTACGTCTTCTGCGGCATCTCGTGCTTGACACAGCAAGTTAAAAGAACTTTTAAAAACGTGTCACATGCTTTTTCTTGCATTTGTTTGACCTGCATCTCGCATGCATTTAACCGTATCCTGTGTGAACCAAAGCTATGATTATAAGAACTTTCTTTATAAGACAGCTATGCTCTTGAGTGTAAAATGGACCTGAATGACATTTTTGTGCACTTAATTTAGGAAAATATTCATTTTCATGTCAGATTAGAGCAGAAAAATGTTTATGAAACTGATTGGATGCCTTTGTAAAATGTTCATAAATTCTATAAAGTCACATTCTATAAAAAATCATTTTTTACATTTCATTTTAACAACCTGCGGTATTTGATCTAAGCACAATATTATTTATTCTGATTAGTATTATTAATATTAATGTAACTTTTGAATTGAATTTGTCTTTTATCATATTTTTATCACTGTTGTTTTGCATTATAGAGATTTTAATACGGTTAAGAAGATTTTACCACTCACCAAAATCATGGTTAAGTGTAAGAAGGTTCTGCTGCTGTACCAGATGGTAATATGATACACACCATAGTACCAAGTAAAAAAAAAAACATGTAAAACAAAAAAAAAAAAAGTGGAGAACCAGACCATGAAAGATCTAGCTAATTTCCTCGGATCAGACTCGGACACAGTCTGTTGGCCACTTTCCTTCACCCCTCCTTTAATGATCCCTCTTACTCACTCTTTCCTGAAAATTGAGAAAAAAGCTTCTAATGTTTTTTTTTTTTTTTTTCAGAACAAACTCATTGCAAAACAGACAAATAAATACTAACTTCACCCATCTCTTTTATATGGTTTACATCCACAGCAATAAAACTTCTGGAATTCAGTCAAACTCTGTGTGTAGTACTGAACGTAAACTTTCACATCAGAAACTAGTTGAACTGAGAAAAATATTTCTGGAGCCCTCGGTGACATTAGCATCTGGTACATAGCAGCTCTGGACAGATACAAAGTCTTCGCAGTAAATGAACCGGACAGGCAAGTTGACCTTTGAGCTTGTGTCAGTCAAAACGGCACCGTGTGGCTAGACAGACAGCGGCGTTCCTGCTCTGTTTTATTCCCAGCAAGCAGCCGTGGAGTCTGAGCACAGACGAACACTCAAACACGCACACTCTCTCACGTTTGAGATGAATCATGCTGATAATAGTCATTAGAGTGTGTTTAATCTCAGATAGGGCCTTTGCTTTCTTGGAAAGGCTCGATCTACAAGCCTGTCTGCACACAGATCTCAGATCAGATTGGTCCTGTTCCTACTTCATATCAGAGGCTAAACTTCTGCAAGATCCTCCCAGAGGGATAGTTAGAAAGATCCAGAGTTGTTGTCCTAAATTTGACATTTGAGACAGTTAGGTATGTCTGGAGCTGTCAGACATCACATTGATGATTTATACGTTGAACACCGCTGGCCAAAACTGATTGGGAATTTAAACGCACGCCGACTTCTGCTGATCGCCAGTCAAATCAGGTGCCAAGACTAAATGGTCAAACACCAGCTTCCAATAGTTATTTTAAAGTGAACAGTTTTTGCCACTAACGGACATCTTCCACATTCATTAAGTGTCCCATATGTATTCACAGCAGAAAATAAAAATGCACTTAAAGCCTTCATATATAATGCATCATTAAAGTATTTCAATGCATTAATTATGCCTTGTAATGCACCTTAATAACTACAGTTTTAGTACACTATCATACTTATCTATTCACTGTTACACCTTTAGAAAGTATAAAGCATTAAAACACAACAAATAACCAATTTTATAAGATGTAGCGAGTCTGTAAATGTTACAATGCATTTTAACTTTGGTTACAATTATTTATGAAACGATATAATGCATTATAACATGCACCTTTATAACGCATTATACATAAAGAAGTGTTTTTTGTCAAGCATTTTTATTCGTCAGTAAAAACATCGTTAAATAAATGTATCTGATATTAAACGGCATATTTTAAGATTCAGAGAATAAAGGATTTTTTTTTTTACTCCATTGGCAGATTTTTTCTTGTTTTAAGCATTAATTCAGAAATTCAGCTTATGATTAAGAAAAAAAAATCAAATGGGGTACAAAATTCGGGGTAAAAAAACAAAACAAAACAGAAAATGATTTTTGCAGTGCGTTTAAATAATCCATTTGTAGTTAAATTATCATATTGAACCGAATGCAGCACTTATAAATGTATTTACAAATGATTCACACAGATGTTCGTGCAACATCCAGCGTGTCGTCACCGGACAATTTTAGCAGTGCCAGTATATGAGTTTGAGGTATGCATTATGAATGATGCGACTAAATCGAGTAATACCGGAATAGAAGTTTGCATGTACTGACACAGACTTTGAAGGCTATAATTCTGGCACAGATGAACGTGGAAACTAACCTGTTAACTCACACAACTGAAACACCCACTTGGCTGTGCAGTGAAATAACGGCCCGTTTTCTCCGTTCGACCTCCCGACATTACTGGCCGACGTTTTTCCTTTGATGCTGGCGATGCCTCTCATGGTACAGCCGGTCACACAGCCATAGGTTGTTTTCTTTTTAGATGAAATTTCATGCTGTTTAATTTTAACTAGCTTCTTTGGCTTGAATTAGCTTGGGAAAATGTTTCTGTAAGCAAAGAGCCAAAATCTGCACCGCTAAGAGCCCGTCACGGCAGGCCTGATAGCAGCGGCCATAACATATAGACCTCCCCCACTAGACAAACAAGCACATGTCAGTGCAACGTTTCCTGACTACACGCTGCAGTACGTCTCTCTTTCTGTTCCCATAACGGCTGATACAATGTCATTTATTTGATTTGATTTACGTAACGCTTTCAATTCACTTATCTCTGAATTATTTCCATTTATCGCACAAGTGCTTAACCCAGCCTTGGTTCTCCTCCTGCCAAGAGCTGAATTTGGGGTCTGGGTCAGAACAGTGAAATTCAACACGTCGCTGTTATCTGTGTGCTGACGGACGCTCTTGTGTCTGCGCTCTCTCCTGCAGCTCTACGGCTACTGCTACCAGGACAGCAACGATATAAAGGACACGGTGACGGCCATCACGGAGCTGGGCAGCCCTCTGGAGATGATCCAGCTGCTGCAGACGCCCTGGGAGGAGAGATTCAGGGTGAGTCGCTCAACTCATATCACACATTCCATCTAGTGCCTGTCTGGAGCTCCAGGGAGGAACGCGGAGGAACGCTTGAATTAGTCTTATCAGTGCTTACGACTGTGAACAAATTGAGTCAGTGATTTTCTAACATGACTATGATGAAAGAATTATATGTTATTGCGATTTAAATATTATTTGACATTGTAAAACATTATATACAATGGGGCCCAAAAGTCTAAAAGCTAAAACTTATTTATTTAAACTGGAAATACGTTTTAGATTTTTGAAAACATTTAAACTTTTTTTTTTTTTTTACGTTCAGCATAATAAAACAGTTAAAAGTTATTTTCAATTAAACATTATTTACGACATTGTAAAATATTATATATCTAGTGGGGCCCAAAAGTCCGAAACCCTATTGAACAATTGATTGATTGATTGAAACCTAAATAAACAAAAGTAAACAAAAACATTTGTTTATTTTTCAAATAAATTTTAGAAATATGTTTTAGATTTTTGAAAACAATTAAACTTTTTTTTTTTTTACGTTCAGCATAATAAAACAGTTAAAAGTTATTTTCAATTAAACATTATTTACGACATTGTAAAATATTATATATCTAGTGGGGCCCAAAAGTCCGAAACCCTATTGAACAATTGATTGATTGATTGAAACCTAAATAAACAAAAGTAAACAAAAACATTTGTTTATTTTTCAAATAAATTTTAGAAATATGTTTTAGATTTTTGAAAGCAATTAAACTTTTTTTTTTTTTACGTTCAGCATAATAAAACAGTTAAAAGTTATTTTCAATTAAACATTATTTACGACATTGTAAAATATTATATATCTAGTGGGGCCCAAAAGTCTGAAACCCTATTGAACAATTGATTGATTGATTGAAACCTAAGTAAACAAAAGTAAACAAAAAAACATTCATTTATTTTTCAAATACATTTTTCATTTAGATTTTCCAATAAAAATGAAAGGATAGTTTGATTAAGAAGTATTTATGACATTGTAAAGAAATTTTTAAAACAGTCTGAAAAATAATTGAAATCTGATTATTTATTTATTTAGATTATCCTTGAAATAAACAGAAAGTTTTTTTTACATTCAAATTGTGCTGATAATATAATTTGTAAAAAAAAATGTATTTAAAAAAAAAACAACAAAGCATTTTCACTAGTGGTCTCAGACTTTTGGACACCACTGTATATAGTATTATAGATTATTTGAGAAAGATGAATAGATTGGGAGAGGCCAGAAGATACAGCTCATTTGCCCTGAATAAACAAACAGGGGGACAAAATTACATTCATTTTATTAAATTACTACAATTTCATAATGCTCTATAAACATTTTTAATGACTTCGACCCAGTCAGCCAACCTCTACCTGTGTTTTCTGTGCAAAGCCCCGGGCCAGCGGTTCATGCGATTGCCTAATACCCAGTCAGGGTGCTCATGTGGGTAATACAGGTTTGAATCCTGCCTGCGACATGTTCTAATCCCATGCCTCCTCTCTCTGTCCCTGATCATTCCTTTGACAGTGTTTCTCTATAATGAAACACTTACCAAAAACAGGTTTGTGTGGCTGTGTGGGACGTCCTGCACTCTGCTCTCTCTGAACTTCCTGTTAGGTAGCACGGTTTATGTCTGATAGACCCGGCTGATTGCTATCACCTTGGCAACCTCCCATAATGATTTGCTATGACTTCCTGTGGCCAACGTGCATCCTGTTCGGAGAGGATGAAAATGAATGAAATCCCAATACATGAGCTCTTCCTCTGATAACAGGCTGCTGTTGACATGAATTTATGTTAAATAAGACACACGGTAATCTGTGAACATGAGCATTTTAAATGGGACATGTGTTAAGAACTCAGATTTATATTCAGTTAAATGGAAATAGAATCAATACATTCAGATTATGATAGTCGCAGACTCACGTCCCAGATAAACAGTGCTGGGATGTATGTAATCTGGATAAAAATGAAAAATTAACTACTTGTAATTATATTATTACATTTTAAAATACCCATAATCAGACTACAGTTACTGTTTTATTTATAAAGTGATTGTATATTATTCACACAATAGCAATAATTTTGGGATGTTATTGATAAAATTGGATATATTTTTTTTCAATATATAGTTTTTTTTTTAAAGAAAATATTCTATTTTAATAATACTATTAAAGATGCACTATGTAACATTGACAGCTAGCAATAGTTGCACACTTGTAAGTTGATGAGTTGATTTATCTGCGTTTCAATATGATCCCGTTCGTAGAGATTTTTTGATGGACGCCGAGGTTTTTTAAGTTGGGTAGAATCTGTAATCACTGACCTAGTTTGGCTACAATACGCTGTGTTTTTCACCGACTGGCAACCCGGGTCATTGAAATACAATTGAGTAAATATGCAGTGGGCGGGATCACACAGACCCAAACAAAAACAGGCATTCCGACACGGAACGCACATTTAAAAATAGAATAACTAGCTGTAGCATTGTTTTTCAGAGTGATGTTAGCATGTTTCCTAAATATTTGGAAATATATTTGTAACACAGTTTGTAAGAATGGGAAGAAGGCGGGAACTGGTGAACGTTAAACATATCTTTTAAACAAAAAAATAAACAAACAATAAAATGAAAGTAAAATGGCGTCAGTTCCTCATGGCGACTGCCGCCCACACAAACGTAATAAAACACAACATAAAATCCAGGCCTGGTCCTCTCTCGTCCTTCACTGTCGTCGCTCCTCTTTTATGCTTCCGGAGCTCCTCCGTGAGAGATACGAGACCGGTGTAGTGCGCAGCTGACGCTCATTATCACTCGCGTCACCGGCCTCGCGCCGTTCCCTCACGGCTCTCGCCCGCCCTGCTCGTCACAATATTATGGTATGTTTAAATGGGTGGTAATCAGATTACAGTTACATCTGAAAAGTATTTTAGATTACCAAAGTGATTACTTTGAATTTTAATGTCATTTAAACAGCAATTGGTGATTCTCTGACTCTGACAGTCTGAAAAAGGAGTTAAGTTTCATGTTTTCTACTGTTTTCATGTTTTGTGATAGTTGTTTGTGAGTCATTTTATAATTGTAAAAAAGGTCACTGCAACTTTTTCTCACAAGTTGTTTTTTTCCCCTCACAATTCTGACTTCTTTTTCTCATAATTTTGAGATTTAAACTCACAATTGCAAGTTATAAAGTCAGAATTGGGAGATATAAACTTGCAATACCAATTTTTTTTTCTTGCAATTGTGAATTTAGTATGTGAGTTTATATCTCATAATTTAGACTTTTCTCAATATTGCGAGTTTATATCTCATAATTCTGACTTTTCTCAATATTGTGAGTTTATATCTCATAATTTAGACTTTTCTCAATATTGCGAGTTTATATCTCATAATTCTGACTTTTCTCAATATTCCGATTTTATATCTCATAATTCTGACTTTTCTCAATATTGTAAGTTTTTATCTCATAATTCTGACTTTATAACTCGCAATCACAACTTTATATCACGCAATTCTGACGGAAAAATTCAGAATTGTGAGATAAAAACTTGCAATTACCTTTTTTTGTGTTTGTTCCACATTTATTAGTATTCCAAAGTATTCTAAAGTATTTAGATTAAGTTACTAAACTTGAGTAATGTAACGAAATACGTTACAAATGAGCCCTGTAAACAAGCAATCAAAAAGTTGAATGAATACATTATCTAAAAGGTATAATCTAATAATAGGTTGTTACTAACTACAATTTTTGTCATGTCAGTAATGGACCACAGTTTGTACGTAAAAAGCTAAAGCTACACTCAGAAGTGTATTTACTGGGCTTCCTCACATTTACACACCCAAACACTGATTCACACACACAGACCAACACACTCGCTGCACAAAAGCGGGGCCGCTCGGTAAACATTTCACGCTTTAATAGGGAAAACGACACACTCGCCTACATGTCAACACAGCGGTATACAGTTCAGCAGAGCAATTCATAACCGTACTTTAGTTTCAATTGACTTTCAGCATTACCAATTCCAGTCTGTGGCAGTCTTTCCTTTTCCATAACTCATAGTATTCTGCTACATATATTTATTAGGCTCGCATTTCAGAGTGATGTTTCAGTCATATTGAATGAATTTCCAGTCTAGAACAATGAAACCCTTTTAATGAGAAGTTGTGTCTTTATGTTCAGCGAATTAAGAGTTCCTGCTGTTGATTTTCTCATGGTTTTTATAGCCTCTTTAAGACCTTTCTTGGCTTTCTCCTTTCATTTCTTACTATTTTAAAACATTTTATGTATTCCTTTATATATTTAACACAGCTTTGAGGTTTTGATGTTTCTGTCAGGTCTAGTCCTAATTCATTTCACTCATTCCTTACGCAAGACTCAATTATGTGAACTTTCATACCGCACACAATTCTGATTTGTTTATCAAACATTTAAGACTGTTATTTTGCAAGTGATGAATTCTGGTATTGTGTATTTAATATCCAAAACATCTAAATTGGAAGTCTTGGTAATATGTAGACATCAATAGACCAAGAGACTTCCTAATAATGACTAATAACTAATAATATATAGGAAAAAACACCATTTATTCGAAATGGAAATCTTTTGTAACATTATATATGCTTTTGATCAATTTAATAGATGTCTGCCAAATTAAAATATTCATTTCTTTCAAGAAATAAAAATCCCCGCACATTTGAACAGTAACATGCTGTATCTGAAATCGCTCGCTAGTTCACTTCTTCACTATTTACTATTTACTGAATGTGACAGTTTGCTAAATAGGTATGTGTGAATTTGGACAGTTCTAAGCACAGCTGTGATACACTATAAACACTACGACACATTGTGTATGACTTTACATAAGTGTTGCGTCCCAAATGAATTCCAGTGTGACAGATCCGACTGAAGCATTTCCAAATATCAATAATTATTTAAATCGGATCACAAGTTTTGGGATTTCCTGCATTTTTCCTGTTCAGATTCCAAACAACAGATTTGAGTAAACGGATTTGAGTCAGATATGCCCAAAAAATCTGATTAGCTGCCTTTCTGAACAAAGCCAAGTGGTTAAGTTCATTCCACGCGTTTTTAAACGCTAATGCGTCCTGTCTCTTTAAGACTACAGGCGCTGCTGGCCTCTGTTTCTGTGTGCATGTGGAACAAAGCAGAAACACCCCAGCAATGCTTTAGCGACATTTGAATTGCGTATGAGGCACTAATAGACTCTGGGGAGACTGTCGAATCCGTTGACTTCCAAACAGCTCATTTAGGTCCAAAGCCATTTCCTCTGCCCGCTGACGAATGCTTTTAGGCCCTCTACATAATGCCGGGAGGGAAGACACACCAGGCCCTCCTCACCAGCTAAACCAAATATGTGACAAGCAAGCAAACGTGCACACTAGTGCTGCTTGATCTATCAAATATCGCAGTATGGCTTAGTGCCATGATCAAATTGTGCAGGTTGTGATTTAATTGAGTAAATATGTGCGCCACAGGTCTCAGAGTGAACCGGTTTCAGACTGTATGTGTGCAAATGAACACATAGTCAGCTGACTTGTTGCCTCGCTGCCCTGTCAGGCAATAACTTCGCAGGCAGCGCTTACGTTCCTCATGAAACTGATTTTGCGAAACTGAGGTAGTGAGACGGGTTTAATGAGCTAAAGCAAAAGAACTAAGCTTGATGGTTTACTATTTGAAAATGAGTTAATAGTAAATATTAGTATTGCAATTTTACAGTAAAATAAAATTTTTGCAGTACTATAATAATATCATTACAATGTATTTCTTATGTTGTTGAGTATTTTTATTTAATAATAATCACAATGAAATAATTTTCCAGCAACCCATCAAAATAAAAGTTTGATGGTTTACCATTTGAAAATGAAGAATTTTAGATGTAAATATTAGTATTACAATAAAATAAAAACCTGCATTGCTGATTTTTTATTTTACAGTACAATTGCATTATTACAATTTCTTATTTGCTTAATATTTTTTATTGATTATTAACGACAATAAAATAATTTATTTTTAGAATTATTATTATTTATTTTATAGTCCTATTGAATTGGTCAATAACAGCGGGAATGTGGTGAATGAAAACTTTTTCCCAAGTTTTTTTTCCCAAATCCCTACAATGATTCCACACTCAAAAAGGTCCTCAGAACAAAAGTTCACTTTTTTATTATAATTATTATTATTTATTTTATAGTCCTATTGAATTGGTCAACAACAGCGGGAATGTGGTGAATGAAAACTTTTTCCCAAGTTTTTTTTTCCCAAATCCCTACAATGATTCCACACTCAAAAAGGTCCTCAGAACAAAAGTTCACTTTTTTATTATAATTATTATTATTTATTTTATAGTCCTATTGAATTGGTCAACAACAGCGGGAATGTGGTGAATGAAAACTTTTTCCCAAGTTTTTTTTCCCCAAATCCCTACAATGATTCCACACTCAAAAAGGTCCTCAGAACAAAAGTTCGCTTTTTTTATTATTATTATTATTATTATTATTATTATTTACGCAGATGCACTTCACACGCTTGCATTTGTGTATGGATGGTAAAAATGCTTGCTGCATTTTTTGTGGAAACCAAATCTGTTGGGGTGTTTTGGATGGCCTCGCCTCCCTTACAATGGCTTTTTACCAAAGCTACCAGTTGCCTACCACATTAAGCAAGATACAAACACGATGTGAGGGGGGCTGACCTTTCCCAGTAGTTGCTAATCCGGAGTGTATTAAAAGCAGCTTTTGTCTGTTGTGAAAGGCATGGGCAGTGTCTCCTCCACCCCCTCATCTCCTCTCTGTTTGCTTCTCTTTTATGTTCTCTTCTCCTTCTTTGGGTTCCGTTCACCCCTCTCACTCCTCTTCGCGTCTTCGTCCTCCTCTCCTTTCCCTACGGCCGTCTAATCCTCTGAATTCTGCCCCTAAGAACACGCTAGATGAGGGTGTTGCTTGAATGCGAGGTGTACCAGCTGCCAGAGCTTCAGCCTCACCCCTCGTACCCTCACACACAATAAGAGGACTAATCCTCGAGTAACACACTCGTGCGTCCGCAGACATACACATACACAACAGGCCTCACACACTCAAGTGGCTCTTTCAGCGAGGTGCTTCCAGTGCCTGGAGACGGTCCATTTTGACAAAGTTTCGGCTAGACCTGATGGTCGCAAACAAGGAAGCAGTTATAGGCAGAGGCGGGAGAAATGTCCCCACTAGAGTGCCCAAAATACAACACTAATTTGTCCTCGCTTCTGGCAATGCATCGCATTCAGTTGATGGAAACCCTGTTTCTGTTTCACAGCCACTGCATTTTCCTCTGTTCGTCTGAAATAAAATTGTTTATATATATCATAATTGTTTTTTCATTCACATATAAAAATATAAATATCTTTATATGTGACAAATTTTACAAAGTCACCATGAATCAAAATGGACAATTTTTCCCAATTTTTTTAGGGAATTTTGCAGTGTTCATTACAAGTCATTTATCCATGCACATTATTTTATATTTTTTAAAATTCATGTTCCCGCGTAATCTTTAATGAAAATTAAAAGTTAAAAGAGAATTAAAGATAGAAAGGTTCCTCTTCTATTTTCGTGAAGCATATATTCTCTGATTCCTGGGCTGGGTAGTTTACTTTTAAAATGTATTTTCACTACAGATTACAAAATACATGCTTTAAAAAGTCATTTGTAACGTATTTCGTTACATTACTCAAGTTTAGTAACTTAATCTAAATACTTTAGAATACTTTGGAATACTAATAAGTGTGGAACAAACACAAAAAAGGTCATTGCAAGTTTTTATCTCACAATTCTGACTTTTTCCCTCAGAATTGTGTGATATAAAGTTGCAATTGTGAGTTATAAAGTCAGAATTATGATAAACTCACAATATTGAGAAAGTCCGAATTATGACATTTAACTCACATACTAAATTCACAATTGTAAGAAAAAAAGTCAGTATTGCAAGTTTAAATCTCGCAATTCTGAAAAAAAGAAGTCAGAATTGTGAAATGCAAACTCACAATTGTGAGGGAAAAAACAATTTGTGAGAAAAAGTTGCAGTGACGAGTGAATTATAAAATGACTCAAACAACAATCACAAAACATGAAAACAGTCGTGGATCATCAGGTCATGACAGGACAGAAATGACATTAAAATTCAAAGTAATCACTTTGGTAATCTAAAACACTTTTCAGATGTAACTGTAATCTGATTACCACCCATTTAAAATGAAACTAATGAAATACAGTTACTCAAATTTTGTATTTTAAATACGTAACTAAGTTACTTGTGTTTCGTTACTCCCCAACTCTGTCTGGTTCTGTAGGCATTTTACAACAGTTCCCACATGAGCGATTTATAGATTATCATGACAGAATATGCTAATCAAACTTTAAGATATCCCACATCAGCTAAATAAATTAAGCAACTAACCATTCAGAAACGTCCTGTTGCATTCTACATGTTGTCAATTCTTCTTGAGTCTCTCCATCATTGTCCAACTTTGGTTTGAACATAAAAAGCCGAACAGTCCCTGTAATTGGCACTGCTAACACTATGTGCTAACATCAGTTCTTGAAACCCCGCCCTCTGCTTAGGTGCTGCAGCTCATTTGCATTTAAAGGGACACACACAAAAACGAAGCATTTTTGCTCGCCCTCAAAAAGTGACAAATTTAAGATGCTATAAAACATTAATTGCTATTAAAAATCTTTGCGCTAAAACTTCTCATACACACCGTGGGGACATCAGAGAATCAAAAATCTTTTGGAATTGTCCAAAATCGTGTCCATCTTTTTTTTTCCCGCATGTCAAATGTGGGTTAGAGTTATTTTTATGTTTATGTAACCTAACCTGTTACACATTACAAAATAACATGTCTTTCAACAGATCTGTTTGAGTTTGATGAGGCTGCTGCATTATTTGGCCCACTCCCCGCTCGGCTCCGTCACCCTGCTGGACTTCAGGCCACGGCAGTTCGTGCTGGTAGGAGGAGTGTTGAAAGTGACCGACCTGGACGACGCCAGTGTTGAGGAGACGCCTTGCTCCCCGTCTTCTCCTTCAGACTGTCTCATGGAGTTCCCTGCCCGCAACTTCACCGTCCCCTGCCACAAGGGCCGCTGTCAGGGTATCAACGAAAAGAGAAACCTTTACAATGCTTACAGGTTTGTGTTCGTGGTTTATTTGTGTATTTTAGGGTGTTTAAGGCAAAGTGAAATGTTGACAGTTTTTCTTTATTTTCTAGATTTTTCTTCACCTACTTGTTACCTCACAGTGCCCCCTCAGCACTGAGACCCCTTCTGGACAAAATCGTAAACTCTACAGGTGAGTTTGATTTCACTAATATTCAAAATATTCAAATTATCACAAAAGTACAGAGATAAAAGTTTAAAGTTACTATATAAACACTGATGTCTATGATAGCGATCAAAATAGAGCAAACTACCTTTTGAAACTAACTTGGCGCTTCAAATAACGGTTGTATTAATTACAATTATTCCACTGGGTGGCGACAAGTGACTTTTAATCTTTTTTGTCATTGAATCATTCATTCAGAAGATTCATTCATAAACACTGATTCATCCAGTAATCAAACAAGTGTTTATTAATGAGTCAGTGATTTCAATCAAAACCATTTGTTAAATAATTTATTCAATTGGTAACACTTAGTGAACTAACATGAACTAATAATGAACTGCACTTAAGCAGCATTTATTAATCTTTGTTAATGTTAATTTCAACATTTTCAACTTTTATCCAGAATCGTGCAGCGCAAGCTGGTTTTAGTAACTGGTCTAAGGTGGTCTATCAGCCCAAAACTAGATCTAGCAGATGATAGTTTAGCTGATCAACTTAGACCAGAGGTCTCCAAACTTGATCCTGGAGAGCCACTGTCCTGCAGAGTTTAGCTCCAACTTGCCTGAAAACACCTGCCTGGAAGTTTCTAGTATGCCTAATTAGACCTTGATTAGCTGGTTCAGGTGTGTTTAATTGTGGTTGGAGCTAAACTCTGCAGGACAGCGGCCCTCCAGTGATGTGCTTTTGAGCTAGTTGCTCCCAAATTGTGGAATCCTCTCCCTTTGGATCTAAGATCTTTTAAAAGCAGCTAAAAATTCACTTGTTTAAACTTGCTTTTGTCTAAATTATACCACATGTATCTTTGTGTGTGTTTGTTTTAATGTCTGTTATTCTTATTTTTTGATTCCTCTTTTATATTTTGCACCTTGTGACACTTGCTCTATAAAGGTGCTATAGAAATAAAAATGACTTACTTACTCCAAGTTTGGAGACAATGATCTAGGCCATCATAGATCAACTAATGATCATAAATGACTAGCTTGGATAAGCTAGAAACCATGCAAACCCACCTACAAAACCACCTGAAGCTGGTATTAGCTTAATTTTCCAGAAAGGATATCCCTTACCAGACACTAAGGGGTTGTTTACATGACACCGTCTTCAACTGAAAACACAAAAAAATGTATGCATTTTTGCAATTCATTTACACAACAATGGCTTTTTGGAAACTTTTGAAAATGGGTTTGAAAAAAAAAACAAAAAACGATACCGTTGTCGTTTCTGTGTAAACTATAAGAACACGGATATGTGAAAACGGGGATGTCATGCTCGTGTGTATTATGTGTTCAGTCTACAGGCGCGTAGTGTTTCTTTACCTAGTGACAAATACAGCATTTTTAGTGGTTTTCGCGGATCTGTGATCATTTTGACTACATTGTACACAAAATTTGCAAAGGAAAAACATTTCCGTTTTTAGTACATTGTTGTTGTTGTATAAATGTACCCTAAAACCTCTTACAAATAACCTAGTCTCATTAAATCAGTTAAATTATTAAATAAATATGAGCACTGCAAGTTTCATAGTAGAAACGCAGCGCTGTTGTGCGTTCTACAGGCTCATGGTTTTAGACGAATCTTTGAATACCGTGCATTTATTCCAAGTGATTTCTATTGATTTACTGTTGTAATATGTTGTAGACAGTTGTAAGAGTGTTTAATTTATCGTCCTCATCTTTTTGAATGAGCTGCCGGGAACTGTAAAGCATAAGCATTTCAAAATAAGGGTGCCAGTGTTTTTCAGACTTTTTCCCCCAGATAATAATTGGTATTTTTGTTATACAATAAACTATATCTGCCATTTAATTTTTATGTAAACTCTGGTAGCTTCTGTTTGCGCTGTCCCATCATGTGAAGGAAAGACTAAGAACATCATTTAACACATATTATTATATATATACACTAGTCAACATTTGAAGTGGATCAAAACGTTTCTTCAAAGTTGTCCTTCTTCTTTTCTTGTCCACTTCAAACTAGTGTAGTTAATTGCAGTGCATTCAGGGATATATATATATATATATATATATATATATATATATACAGGGAGTGCAGAATTATTAGGCAAATGAGTATTTTGACCACATCATCCTCGTTATGCATGTTGTCTTACTCCAAGCTGTATAGGCTGGAAAGCCTACTACCAATTAAGCATATTAGGTGATGTGCATCTCTGTAATGAGAAGGGGTGTGGTCTAATGACATCAACACCGTATATCAGGTGTGCATAATTATTAGGCAACTTCCTTTCCTTTGGCAAAATGGGTCAAAAGAAGGACTTGACAGGCTCAGAAAAGTCAAAAATAGTGAGATATATTGCAGAGGGATGCAGAAGTCTTAAAATAGCCAAGCTTCTGAAGCGTGATCATCGAACAATCAAGCGTTTCATTCAAAATAGTCAACAGGGTTGCAAGAAGCGTGTGGAAAAACCAAGGCACAAAATAACTGCCCGTGAACTGAGAAAAGTCAAGCGTGCAGCTGCCAAGATGCCACTTGCCACCAGTTTGGCCATATTTCAGAGCTGCAACATCACTGGAGTGCCCAAAAGCACAAGGTGTGCAATATTCAGAGACATGGCCAAGGTAAGAAAGGCAGAAAGTCGACCACCACTGAACAAGACACACAAGCTGAAACGTCAAGACTGGGCCAAGAAATATCTCAAGACTGATTTTTCTAAGGTTTTATGGACTGATGAAATGAGAGTGAGTCTTGATGGGCCAGATGGATGGGCCCGTGGCTGGATTGGTAAAGGGCAGAGAGCTCCAGTCCGACTCAGACGCCAGCAAGGTGGAGGTGGAGTACTGGTTTGGGCTGGTATCATCAAAGATGAGCTTGTGGGGCCTTTTCGGGTTGAGGATGGAGTCAAGCTCAACTCCCAGTCCTACTGCCAGTTTCTGGAAGACACCTTCTTCAAGCAGTGGTACAGGAAGAAGTCTACATCCTTCAAGAAAAACATGATTTTCATGCAGGACAATGCTCCATCACACGCGTCCAAGTACTCCACAGCGTGGCTGGCAAGAAAGGGTATAAAAGAAGAAAATCTAATGATATGGCCTCCTTGTTCACCTGATCTGAACCCCATTGAGAACCTGTGGTCCATCATCAAATGTGCGATTTACAAGGAGGGAAAACAGTACACCTCTCTGAACAGTGTCTGGGAGGCTGTGGTTGCTGCTGCACGCAATGTTGATGGTGAACAGATCAAAACACTGACAGAATCCATGGATGGCAGGCTTTTGAGTGTCCTTGCAAAGAAAGGTGGCTATATTGGTCACTGATTTGTTTTTGTTTGGTTTTTGAATGTCAGAAATGTATATTTGTGAATGTTGAGATGTTATATTGGTTTCACTGGTAAAAATAAATAATTGAAATGGGTATAAATTTGTTTTTTGTTAAGGTGCCTAATAATTATGCACAGTAATAGTCACCTGCACACACAGATATCCCCCTAAAATAGCTAAAACTAAAAACTAAAACTTCCAAAAATATTCAGCTTTGATATTAATGAGTTTTTTGTGTTCATTGAGAACATGGTTGTTGTTCAATAATAAAATTAATCCTCAAAAATACAACTTGCCTAATAATTCTGCACTCCCTGTATATACAGTTTATACAATTTAAAGTAGGGTTATGAATATTTACATAATTATTAAATACAATTTGAAGCAGATATATTTAAAAATCTAGTGTAAATTAGACTTTGTATGTTCTAATAGATTGAATAATTTTGCTTATAAATGTCTACTTGTATCCTTTTATTAAAAAAAAAAAATCATTATTTGATAATTTTTCAAGTTTTTTAATGCAGTCCCACATTTTTGGGAAAAAAGCAAGCGTCAAGCCCTGCTCTTGACTACTTTTTATGGAGGAGAGTAAGTTTGTTCAAACATCCTCTACAAACATTCCTCCTCTTCACATCCCAACATTTCTCTTTCTCTCCCTCCCAGCATGCCTTTTGTCTCTGGCCTTAATTCCTTTCCTTATGCGCTCTATCATCATGTTCATCAGTATAATGGTATGTGAGATAGCGTTTGAAATCTGTTTTTTTGGGACACAACAGTCCGTGAAGCTGCGGGTAGCTTGGGTGGCCCAGCCTCGATCCTATCTTTCGCTCCCAGTGTCACGAAACGCCCACTTCAGCATCACTCTGTAGGCATGTTTTCTTAATGACAGAATGTAAACCGCTAATAGTTGAGCCGTTTATGCTGTATGTGTTTCAGGAGAGCTGACATGGGGCACCGACGAGACTCTGGTTCACCTCGAAAAAGTGCTGGATATCTACAGGAACGGACATTACCTCAAGAATAACACGCAAACACACAAAACAGGTGAGTGAGCCAGACAGATACCAAAACACCTTGACATACCTGAACACATTCAAATGACCAGTTGCTAATTCGCAAAGACAGTTCTTACTCTGGCTCTGTTCCAAACAATAGCTAGAGAGCATTTTAAGGCATGATGGGCACACTTCTAATACTGTTCAAAATGGAAGGCAGGAAAATGATGCTGCCTTGTAAAATACTTTGCATCATATAACACAGAGTTATGTATTCCCAGAATGCACTGCAATGAGCTCATTCACTAAGCCATGGAAGGCAGAGTTGAGAGAAATGTTTGCTATACAGTAAATATCTTGGAATTTCAGTGAATACAGAACCGTTTAATTTAAATATGTGAATTTAAATTTAAATATTGAAATTGACCCTTCGCTGGCAGATTGATTGACAGGCGATCTGACCAATCATAACCCTGATTCCGCCATTTTGTCCGTCAAAGCAGTCAGGGGAGTTAGTAGATTAACGTTGGTGAACTTGAATCACGTCTTTCCGTGCTTGAAACAACATTCCTTCTGATGTTCATTCATGTTTATTTGATGCTATAAATGAACTAGTATGAAGAGATGATCGGTTCACGATCACGGTTCAGCGATCTGTCACCACACATTAAACACACACGAGACGCTATTTATTGATTAAACTTCTTTAAAAAATTACGATGTATTAAATATGAAACTGTTTCATATCAAAAGTAACCTGCTCTGTCTTGTCTGTCGACGTGTTGTCAGTGTCCTCTTTGCTCCGCAATGTATTTTTCACTGCGTGAGAACATGATGTGTGGCGTGAGAGCGCATGGCAACCGTAACTAAAGGGGGCGGGTCTTTGTGAAGGGTCAATTGCTTCCAGTTTTTACATGATTGATTTTTTTGTGCACTTGAGTATCACTTTTTTAGTTTTGCTATGTGTGTTAGCACCAAATCTACTGGAATCTCATCTGTGAGGTTTTTTTTTTTTTTTTTACAAAGTAGTGTAAATTTAAATTTGTACAGATTAAGTACAGTCAGCATTCAGAGTTAAAGATAACTTTTCTTACTCTGCATTTGTCTTTTTTTTTTTAAGTAAAACTATCTTAATAGAATTACTTGAGACGCAAAATGACATATTAGGTCTTCTGTTCTGAGACATTTATCAAAACTATTATTTTTTTGCTTAAAACAATAAAAATGATCTGCCAATGTGGTACACAAAATAAACAATTCAACGGGGAAACAAGTTTGTTCCTTACCCCACTGGCAGATTTTTTTGTCGGTTTAAGCAAAAATTCACTTCATTTTTCAGGAAACAAGACTTAATATCTTAAGTCATTCGGCTTCTCAAGTAAATGGATCTTGATTTAAGAATGTTTAGTCCTGGAAAACAAGACAAAAATACTAAGAAGCATGAAACTCAAGGAGCTGTGCTGGGTTTCCCACCGGTAATTGTGGCAGTGTTCATGTGCTCATCCCGTAAATACGAAATGAACTGAAATGACTAGAAGGCAGCAGAATCCTGGCACTGAATGAGTTTCCTCAAATCTCCCCGGAATTAACCAGTTGTTCAGTCAGCGTAGAGAGAGAGAGGGAGAATTTGTGTGTTCATGTAAGGATAAATGAGAGGAGATTTAGGAGATTAGAGTTTATATAACTGGTGAGTAGAGGGGCTGCTTACAGGCCAAAGCAGCCATTTCAGCACTGAGAAACACCTTCCTGCTCGCTCCACCCGTTTTTACCATTTTGTCCCTATTCTATTTTTCTTTCTTTGCTCTTCCTCCTGCTCTTCTCCATGCTCTATCGGCAGTCTAAAGCTGACACTTGTTGACTGATGAGAGCGTTAAACAAATGAGGGCCATCCTCTCCAGAGACGTTTAACTCTTTCCATTCTCATCAGCTGTGTTTGCTGTAAATTTAATTTACAACAGTTTGTGCTGCTTTAAGCCTATAATTTTGGCTATTTTTTTTTTATATATATAACTAAAAAAATTACGCTTCATACCAATTTTGAAAAATACTATTTTACTCCAACATTTATTTGTAGACTAGGTTTTATTCTTGATGAAAACCATTCAGTACAATTTTATGAGAATGCCGAACATTCAGTATCAAATTTGGTATGAATAGTTTTGCACTGGAAAAAAAAAAACAAATGCAAAAATTTAAGTCATATCAAAATAATATTTTGGTCATTTTTAGATTATTAGACGACTATTTATAAGTGCTCAGTTTTGAGTAAATGTTTTAAACACTACAATAATACAGTTCAAAGGTTTGTGGTCAGCGAGTTTTTTTAAAAAAAAAAAAAAGAAATGAATACTTTTTTTATCAGCAAGATCAGGCTTGACAGTAAATACATTCTTAATGTCACAAAAGATTTCTATTTAAAATAAATAGTGTTCTTTTGAGCGTACTATTCATCAAAGAATCCTGAAAAAAATGCATCACAGAAATATGAAGCAGCACAACCGTCTTCAACATTGATAATAATAATAATAATAATAATAATAAATGTTTCTCAGCTATGTAGATGACCATATTAGAATGATTTCTGAAGAATCTTGTGACTTTGAAGGCTGCTGAGTTTTAAAATATATTAAAATAGAAAAGTATTGCACATAATTACTGTTTTTTAAATAATAATAATAATAAGCTTAATAGTTAATAAGTAGGTTTGTTCATTTTTTTGAGCTAATCATGATGAATAAAAGAATTAGAATGCTAAATATTATTTTTAGTAGAAGTATAATGAAAACAACAATGCTACTAATAATAATTAACAGTAATATTAATTCATCCAATAATAAGCCTAAAATGAGTCGTAATAAGTAAGTTTAAGTAAGAATTTAGAATGCTAATTATGATTGATGCATATTAATTGTTTTAAAAACTAAATGGGTGGTTTCTTCTGATTACTATTTTTATTTCGATTCTGATTAAAATTTTTCACATTTTTTAAATAATAAGTAAGAAGAGTTAAGTAAACAACAACAACAACAACCTGGTTTTAATCCTTTTGTGATTCTCAAGGTTTTCAGAAGAGAATATTAAAATCTCGCTGACTTCAAACTTTTTAATTGTAGTGTAAGTGTTCATTTAAATTCAGCTATTTGTACACATCTTAATAGTATTTTATACACTAAATCAGCCATTCTACTCACTAGATAATGGGAAATAAACGGGATCGCTATAATTTCAAATGTCATTCTTGTGGACAGGCCTTCGTAATCTCCGTTCTAGTCCAGTGTGCGATATATTGACTGGACACTTCTCAGCTTTGCCTGGTGTTTGAGGTATTCTTGTAAAACAGGGTCTCCTGGCAGCACCGTGAGTTTGCGTGGATACAGACAGGGCTTCCCTATGGAATTCACTCCTGCCCAACACGCATTAAAAGCCCAGCATGCCTCTGGCTGACTGCATCACCTTCTCTCGTTTCTCCTGCGTCTTACAGGAACATTCAAAGAAAGCGAGAGCTCCATAAAGCATTAATTAGGGCAATAAAGAGTCTAATAGTTGCTCTTATTTACTGGCTTCTTACTCCACTTAGTTGCCACGTGCGGCTCTCCTCGATCCCACCACACTCACTCATCAGAAGGATCTCACCGGAGGCAGCTTGCCCAGTGACCTTCATTCAAAGCTCTTACTTTCAAGGAGAAATAGTGAATCACGTCAGCAAAGCCCATCCAGCCATGTCCCTAAAGAGCGAGAGAGGGAAAATGAGACTCACAGATTCCGACATTTATGGCCTAGTAGTCGGGCACACAGTTAGCTCGGGTCTTTTAAAGGCTCTTCTCCTTTTATCAGGCCCATTGTCACAGTGCTGTGAATGAGGCCTTGAGTTTACATTACAACCTTCTCGAACAGCCGAGTAAAACTCTCCAAACCATCCGAGACACTATCCAGAACATTTACAAACCTCACAGCAGTGCAGCAGTGCCATATTGACAGCTCTATACCGATATATCCTGTCCACAAAAAGGATTACCATGGGATCGTTTTTCGAATACATGACCACATTGTCAGCATTTTTGCCAAAGGCATGCGGTCCATGACAATGTATCCATCGCCATTCTGCTTCCAAACAGCACAATGTTAAAGAGCCACGGTTGGATTGTGAAAACGCAGACCGGCTGTATTTCAGCGCGGTTGGCCAGCGGTTGGCGTGAAATCAAAGGCATCCTTCAACGGTCTTTAACGATCATATTAACGGTGCATTAGCATGAAAAAGAGGAACGTCACGAAGCACTGTCATCAGCTCGGTTTGATGATCTTACATGAGTATGATGCAGGTTTGCTTGCCGGGTCTTGTCATGGACGCTAGCCTTCAGATACTTTTTGAAGAGAATAAATTCCACTTAAAATAACATAAAAATGGTAACACTTTACAATAAGGTTCATCATTTAAATATTAGTTAATTAACATGAGCTAACCATGATCAATACATTTGTTACTGTATTTACTAATCTTCGTTAACGTCAGTTAATGAAAATACAGTTGTTCATTGTTTGTTCATGTCAGTGCATTAACTAATGCTAACAAGATTTTAATAATGTATTAGTAAATTTTGTAATTAACATTTACTAAGATTAATAAATGCTGTTTAAGTGCAGTTCATTATTTGTTCATGTTAATGAACCTTATTGTAAAGTGTTACCATAAAAATACAGACCAGTTCCGTAGATAACAAAAACGTTTCGCTAATGTTCTCATTACGTTATTTCTGAATGTTCAAAACGTCCAGTTGTTAAATGTTTTTAAAAAATGTCAGACAAATGTCCAACTAAAACATTTAAGATATATCACTCATGTTTTGTTTTAACGGGGTGGTTGATTATGGTTTTTTTTTTTTTTAACTTTAGTTAGTGTATGATGTTGCTGTTTGATCATAAAAAACGTCCGCAAAGTTACAACTCTTAAAGTTCAATGCAAAGGGAGATATTTTCTTTTACAGAAATCACTACAACAAACGGCTGGTAGGAACTACATCGAGCTTCTTCCCGGGTTGGTGACATCACTAACCCTGACATTTACATAAACCCCGCCCCCAAGAACACACAGCAAAGGGGGTGGGGCCATGTTGTGCTGCTTTAGAGAAGAGGAAGAGTTGTTGTAGTCGAGTGTTGTTGATGCCGTCATTTTACGCCGGACTGCTTCACAAACGAGGGTCAATTCAACGAGAAAAGATGAACGTGACGACACATGCTAGTGATGAGTTGATCAACTCCACAGCAACTACATCAATTTATCCACTAACCGTTCAGAAACGTCTAAAAGTTGTGACTTCTTCATCAGTGTCGACTCCGGTTTGAACAATGTAAGGATGAACACTTTCCTCATTTTGGCTGCGTGAGATTCTCCAGCTTTGTTGTTGTTGAGCTGTTAAAGCTCCGCCCTCTTCTGGAACAGCAGCTCATTTGCATTTAAAGGCACACGCACCCAAGTGGGGGCAAATTTGACAAGCTAAAATAAATGAACATTTTGAGCTGAAACTACACAGACAAATTCTTGGCACACCAGAGACTTATATTACATCTTGTGAAAAGGGGCATAATAGGTCCCCTTTAAGAACATTATTAAAGACCAGATAACTTTTAATTAACCAGATATCTATTAATGTTATGAACGTTTGTTCATAACCTGGCCAGATGTTTTAAGAATGATCCCTCTTAGCTGGGTCGATGTGATTTGGAAAATCTTACTAAGGTTAATGTCTGTTTAAACAAAGTCTGCCTTTTCAGCAAATCAGTTGAAGGCAAACAGGACATTGGGTTATTAATATTCACTATACTGTATAATGTGCCTCTTCCACACACACACACTTTCCAGATCGTTCCTTCCCTGCCCGTTTTCACCAAATTGAGCAACTCGCAGCTGTTGAATTCATACGGACAGCTACATATATTCTTTTTCTCATCTGAGAGAGAACAGCTGCCTCTGTTCAGTAATGTAATGTCATACGTTCAGTATTACAAACAGTAAGTTGTGTTAATGTGAATCACGTCTTGTAATGTTGACTTGATACAACATGACCGAGATGAGAAACAGACAGCTGCACATTTTTATGGCAAAAAACACACTTAAAAGATCTGGCCATCGTACTGCAGAGAGGAGAATGTTGGCAGTGTTACGGAGGTCTGTTCTCATTAGTTACTCTTGACGTCTCAACTCATGTCTCTACTGTACACATTAGTTGATTATACTGTTTCATAATCGGGCGTGACATTATAGTAAGCAGTCCAATAGGATGTGTCTTTTTAAAGCCACGTCTACAGTGAAATCTCATTTGTCCACAAGTTCTGGACAAATTTTTATTGGTTATGATTGTGATGCAGCAATTTTACGCTCAGTGTAAACAGATAAATTACTTGTTAGGGCATGCTGGGTGGAACTATTATTGCAGGAGTTTTTTTGATTTTTGTAGAATATTGTGAAACCCTGTGATTTACATTGCAACATTATATTCATAAATAAATCCCCTCTAATTTTCATTACCGTAATCTAACTAATCTCATTACTATAGTGCTATAATGATAATCATATTCTGTAATGATTATCTGTAATGATTATCTAATAATTATATTTTTTATTTATGTTAAAATTATGTAATATTATATATAATAATAATAATAATAATATAATATTAATTAATTAATAATATATTATAATATTATAATATATTATATATACTAATATTATTAGTGTGATTGTAATATTATAATATATTAATTCTAATATTATACTAGAAATATCAATATAATAATATACTGTAATATTATTTAATTTCATATTATATACATTTAATTAAAAAAATATGAATACATCATGGTACTATTTGTTGTATTGTCTTTACGGTGTTTTATTGCCTTTATACTGATTTAAATAAATACAATGAAATCATTGGATTACAGTATAAAATACAGTATTACATTAACGATAGTTTGAGAATCACTGTTGAACATAATAGGAATTACAAAAAATAAACACCCAAATAAACGATATTTTGATAAAAATTGAGATTTTGGTAAAAATGTGCAAATTTTTTTGGGGTCACAATTTAGTTTAGTTAGTAAGTAGTTGTTAATTGTCAGTAACTAGTTGTTAAGTTTAGGTATTGGGTAGGATTATAGAATATGGTGACTCAGAATAAGGCATTAGTAAAAGCCAATGAACAGCCAATATCCTAGTAATATGCGTGCTAATAAACAACTAGTTAATAGTGAGAATTGGACACAACGTCAACATGCCAATGTTCCTTTATTGTGAGAATGTTTGTTGAAATGTCATGTGGGTTTTGAAGCATGGCACTGGTTTCTTTAGTGATGCAGTGCATTGTTGAAGAGCTGACAGGCAGCGCAGTGATAAGTGACTGAACGAGAGAGACGGGGCAGATGAATGCGTGGGAGGGACAGATGGGTGGGACGGTGTTAGTTTAATTTTCTTTTGGCCGTCACTCCTCACGTCTCTCCCTCTATTTATCTGCCATTTTCTCTTTTTATCTGCGTCCCTCTTTCTCTTGGCCTTCCTCCGACTGTGACTGCCCGTGACGGAGGCATTTGTTGTGGTCGGGGTCAAGCGGAGCGGCGTTTAAAATGTGTGTGTTTGAGTGAATATCTGAGGAAGCGATAGATAAAGAAGAAATCAAAAGACACATGTCAAGATCTGACTAACAACAGCCTGAAGACTCCCTACTCCATCAAAGAACAAGACAAGCCCTGTGTTAACACAATGAAGGAGATTGTTTCGCTGTGTGTTACGCTCCTACGCACTCGCACATACACACTCTATGCTTTTCTTGGACAGCTTTTATGGGTGTGATTTATTGAGCTGTGTGTGTCAGTGCCGTCATGGGGACAGTCAGCTTGGCCAGAAAGCATTCGATATCAACATCAAGCAACATCAACATCATTTACTTGCAATGCAATGCAATTAAATGACATAATATAATACATTAAATTAAATTAAATTGTACTTTATATTGGAGGATGCTGGTGGTTTACTATCTGGCCATTTCCCATAAATATCAAATATTTATAAGTATAGAATTTTAAAGAATAGCGTTTTTTATATGACTTTCTCTCTTTCACAGAGTATAAACGTGTGTCGGATGCCTCAATAGTTGCAGAGAACTACCGCTGCTGGCCGTCCTATCAGCACGATGGATGCCTGCTGTCAGTCTTCAGCGTCCAGGAAGCTGTTGACGTGTGTGAGAGCCACGCCCAATGCCGAGCCTTCGTCATGACCAATCAGAGCACGTGGACAGGTAATGTTACAAAGTGTTGCACTGTTTAAATATGTGAAGCTTAGCTTAATGCATTTCATACTAGCTATCAAACTCATTTTGCGGAAGTAAAATATTTTCTGCGAATGTGAGAAACTTCTGCTATAGGTAAATAACTTAAAGCTAGACATTAACACGTCACCCGTCAAATGCGGGTGAACTTCAGAAGTGAGGTGTTTAACGCAGTCACTCCTACTAGCCACTTTGAGTTTTATATAGAATGTATACATCTACATATACATTTAAATTTTAGTAAAAAGGCATCTGAAATGATAAACTATGTAGTGTTGTCAAAGATACCGATACATATCAATACTGAAATGTCTGGAACGTTTCCAACACTCATTTTGCTCAGAATAGACACTCGATACCAGCTCCGCTTTCTCTCGGTCTCATTTCTCCGACAGTGAGTCGACACATAAACCAGTCCCTCCAGAAAAACGCAGATTTTTGTGATTGTTGCGGGCAAAAATCCTTGATTATGCAGCACGTTTTCTTAAAAAATGCGATGGAATATGCGGGATATTTTTGCAATTTTATGCGATGAAATTGCGGGAACTTGCAAAAACTGCGGTTTGATGAAAAAGAGGAAAAAAAGGTGATTCTCCATCACCCTGTTCTCACTAGATACTACCTTCATGTCAAGAGTCATTTCTGATCACTTCCTGTGATGAGAAGCTACTAAATCACTGAATATTTCAGTTCTCATCCTGATATATTTCAGACCTTCATTAACACATGAATCAAACTTACAAAACATTGAGTCAAACAAGTTCTGTCGCTTTACTAAAGGAATATTCAACAACTTCTGTAAAAATGAATAAATAAAATATAAAAAAATACAACGTGTGCTTCCTGTTTTACAGAGGTAGTGATACAAAACACACATCTTCTGTTAAATGAAGTGCTTCCAATGCACAAAGTTCAATCTCTCACTGCAACGTAAATTATTTCACACACTACTAATATACAGCGTCGTCTGTGGTCCGACACGCAGTTGCACGGAGTGCAGAATAATTTGCCCCCACTGTCATGTGACACACTGGGAAACTGCTTCAGTCTTCTGCTCTTATTTTTGTTGGTGAATGAGAATGATTTGCGTCTTCATCATGGTTTCACCGCGGGGTTTGTAGATGATGTTCACGTCGCGTAATTACGTTACTTCAAATAATAAAATAATGGCGCTTTACTTGTGTGAAGTGAACGCAACATTTTTCAACTTTCTGCTAAGATATATTTGACTTTTTTGCAACGAAAATACAGGGATTATGAAATCATGCGCATATTTTGCTTCCCGAAATCGGCAATTTATGCGGCGAAAGTGCGCCGTATTTGAAAAAAATGCGACCCCCGCATAAATACGCGGACTTTGGCTGATTATGCATGAAATCAAGCGATCGCATAATTGTGTTTTTCTGGAGGGACTGATATACCCTCCTCCTCTCACTCACTCATTTAATTTACTCTGGATGAATATTGTTGGTGTTACAGGGCTTGAATTTTGGTGAAGGACTGCGGATCATTTTACTCATTCCCGCCGATTTTGAGCTCACACGCAAAGTCAGTGCACAATTGGCCACCTCTCAGTACTACATTGAGTACTTTTTCGCTACTTATTGCTCTGAAATGGTCAAATTCACCCAAAATAATGTCAAAATGCCGGTCTTGGCGAGTATTCATGTAAACACAGTCAGTGATGTTTTCAGTGAATGTAAAAGTTGAGAAAAAAAATTTATGTGTAATAGAATAATGGATCCGTGCATCAGGTCTTAAAGTGTTAGTTCACCTAAAAATGTAAATTCAGTCATTAATTCCTCTCCCTCATGTGGTTCTACACCCGTAAGACCTTCGTTCATCTTCAGAACTCAAATGAAGATATTTTTGATGAAATCCGATGGTTCAGTGAGTCTATTGACAGCAAGATAATGAACACTTTCAGATGAACAGAAAGATACTAAAACATATTTAAAACAGGTCATGTGACTACAGTGATTCAACATTAATATTATAAAGCGACGAGAATACTTTTTGTGCGCCAAAAAAAACAAAAAAACAACAACAAAGCTTTACGAATCTTTTCTTCGAAGCAGTGTTTTGAAATCAGCCATCACTAGATATTGTTCAAAAGTCGTTTGTTTGTTTTTTCAAAAAGTATTCTTTTCGCTTTGTAATATTATGGTTGAACCACATGAACCTCACATGAACTGTTTTAAATTTGTCTTTAGTAATTTTCTGAGCAAATAACTTTAAAGTAACTTGCTGTCAATAGAGACTCACTGAACCATCGGATTTCATCAAAAATATCTTCATTTGTGTTCTGAAGATGAACGAAGATCTTACAGGTGTAGAACCACATGAGGGAGAGGAATTAATGACTGAATTTACATTTTTGGGTGAAGAGACAGCAGCCTAATATACTTGCTGCCAGATTATGAAATAAGAGATATACCCCATGGTTTCGATGTCAAAATTGTGGCCAGTGAAAATGCAGAGTGGCTGGTAACTTTTGAATACCTCTAGCCACAGTGGCTGGTGAGCAAAAAAAGTTAATGTCTTGCCCTGACTAGAAGTATAACAAAGAGCAATATATGGTAAAACTATTTGCGTAGCTGGTCGGCTTGATCCAGGGCTTATTACACTTTAACGAAGACTTTTTAAAATACCCATGGGAAAAAAATAATGGAAAAAGCATTTTTCGGAACTAACTTGAAAAAGTGGACTCTATTGGAGGATCACAGCAACCAACATACTAACATCAAACTCTATTGATTTAAGTCTGCGGTGTTTGTAAGTTTCTGCCTATGTCGAGTGTTTTCAGTCACTTGTGAGGATCTATTTCAGTTAGGATGCCTTAGAGACAGCTGCCTATGTAGACAGACAGGTTTTGGAGCCACTATAGTGTATTGTAGTGTTAATGTAAATGTGTGTGTGGATTCGTGTGAAGTTACGTGCTGTGTTACATGATAAATTTCCTCCTGATGAGCGCTTTAACTTCCATGACCGCACACTCCTCACACCCGCTCTCATCACCACACAACAACCACGTGTGGACCGGCGGCTCTCAACCGCTTCAGATCTGTTCTTTTAGCCCAGTGGAACATTTTATAACCCAGAGGTTCCTCGTTCATAGCTCAGGAGATTTCAACAAGATGTTTCCACTGAAAGTTCTCAGGAGGAATAAAACTAGACACAAACAGCTGACATACAGAAGAAGTTTGGAGCTAAATCAACATGGACAGTATAGCTCAGATCGTTTGGTCTCGGAAGAGATGACAAATGTTTGAGTTCATTTTGAAATCACTGACTTTTGATTGCAGACTTCCTGGCAAATCTGAGGAGAACGTGAGACATTTTCGAGATTGTTTGTGAAACTTACAAGAGACTAGAAGGATGTTAATGATTTATACTCGTTAATGTCTAAAATATGCTAAATAAAAATACCCTGCAATTAACCCTTCGCCGGCAGTTTGATTGACAGGCGATCTGACCAATCATAACCCCGAATCCGCCATTTTGTACGACAAAGCGGTCAGGGGAGTTAGTAGATTAACGTTGGTGAACTTGAATCACGTCTTTCCGCGCTTGAAACAACATTCCTTCTGATGTTCATTCATGTTTATTTGATGCTATAAATGAACTAGTATGAAGAGATGATCGGTTCACGAGGAGCTACAGCGATCTGTCACCACACATTAAACACACACTATACTACTATATATACTACAATATTTTTGTCTGTCGACGTGTTGTCAGTGTCCTCTTTGCTCCAGGATGTATTTTTCACTTCGTGAGAACATGATGTGTGGTGTGAGAGCGCATGACTTGTCGGACATAGCAACAGTAACTAAAAGGGGCGGGGCCTTCCGAACAACTGACTTTGTACTTAATGCACTTTAATTGAGCAAAAGTAGTGCTGAGCTCCAACTAAAGATAAAACGAAGCATATTTGATCGTGTTAAAGTGCAACTATTGCATATATACTCTAGGAACACTTTAAATATCTTGCATTTAAAGACTGATCATACAGTCCTTATTAATAGTGATATTAAAACACCTTTTAGGCATAATATTAAGAAATGTGCATTGTTCAATAAAGAAATACTTCAAATAAAGTTTAATTAGAATTCTATATCAGTAAGTTTTATGTCAATAAATATGTTAATGGATTTGAAGTATACTTAGTATGAAATACTAAATGTTTTTTAAATAGATTTTGGTTTTGGTTGTTTTACTAGGGTCCCATTAGTTGTTGATGTTAAAATCTACAGTATTTTGGCTCAAATGTTATCCAACACTTGGTAGAATTCAACCGATTGGTTTTAATGTGTGGTCACATTAGCACAATTTTGCAAGCAAAAAAGTCCATTATCTGTCATCAATAGTCACCTTTACTCATATAGCGCTTTTTACAATGCAAATTGTGGCAAAGCAGCTTTACATTAATAACTGGCAAGTAATTTTGGCTGCACAGCAGCTCCCAAAGAAAATGGTGTCATTGTCCAGCTTATTCTATATATTATTGATTCATTCCGTTGCAAAGATCAATAGTTATTAGTCTAGTTAATTTATGTATATCAGCACTGGAGAAAACAGTGACGTAATCGTCCGGCTCAGGTCAGTTCGCATACAACGGCACCAATGTAGGCATACTAAAAACACTGCTGAATATCAAGCACGTGTAGTGGTAAATGAAGCACAGCTCACACAGCAGCTTTCTGTTGGCCAGCCAGGAAAATGCGTGTAATTAACGGATGTGGAATCGGAGTGGGCCAGTCTTATGTGAAATTCCCAATCATGATGATTCCTAATGAAATGACTGGATTTCACTCACGAAAATTCTCTGAACAATGGTAAATGTGACCGCACCTTGAATTGATGGTGTAGATCCACAGCACTCACATTTCCCTTCCTCCCACTTCCTATTTCTCACATCCTATTCACATTGTCTGCTGTTTTGTAGCAGGAAATAGCCGTTCTCTCACACAGCCTGTTTTGATCTCTGCAGGTCATCATCTTGTGCTCTTCAAAACCGGAGCATCCAGCTTGACCGAGGCTCCAGGTAAACTCTTATACGTACGGCTGGGAGCGGCTGAGAGCTGAGATGAGATGAATGACGTCATCATCAGTATCCTCTGAAGACGCTCGTGTGCCGTCTTTCCCGAGGGCATGTCGCTCAGGATTCGGGGAGGACGCTCAACAGAGAAAGCACCTTTCAGGAAGTTGGATTTTCTCTCGGAGACTCGCTCAGGTGGAGGTCAGCCATGTGCAATACTGCCTCTCTGAAGCCGGGATTGGACTGTGAACGTGTTCGTGTATCCGGCAGAGATGCGGAGAGGCTGTTTGTGCTTGTCCCAGTGTGTGTTTAATGAGATCTCCTGTCAGTATTTCTTTCACTCTTTCTTTCTCTCCATCTGTCATTCTTTCGCTGTGTTTGCCCACACAGAATCCTCCTTTATCTGCTCTGATTTCCAGCACTTTTTTTTTTCTTCCATGTGATTCAGGGTCTATTTGTTGAGCTTTTAAAAGCATTTGCTTTAATTTTGGAAATCTTTTCAAATATTTGCTCATGTAAAACAAATTCTTCTGACAATCGATGTCCAAATGTTAACCCAGACCAGCCTAAACAAGTAATTTATTGGTTGGACGAATGAAAACGCCTCTTTTAAATGATGAAATCATTTTTTAAATCAAAATCGATGTTTTCTGAAACAAAAAAACAGATGAGCAACAAATCTGGAAATTTCTATTACAATAAAAAAAGTGTAATTTTTTTTTCTTGTCATTAAGGCTTTTCATGTTCGGATTTGATTTTTTTTTATATATATATATTATTTTCAATGGCAGAATGTAAAGAGAGGTTAATTGTGGTACTTAGATGTTAGATGGTGGTCAGTCAGCCAATCCCTGCGTGGTGTGATAAAGTTTCCCAAGGAAATGTAGATCTATTACTATGACAGGTGAAGGAGTTTGAGAGGTTTCTGCTTTCAGTGAAAGCACAGAGATGTACATGTACATGTTTTGAGTCTTATGGTTGTGTTGTATATGAGAGTGATATTTTTATATGGAAAAATAAAGTCATGTGACTTAAAACTGTGTCTTTTATGTGTGTGATAACATTTTCAGGGTCAGAGGGGATCATAACACACTGATATATGAACTTTTGGGCTTAGAACATTTGTTACTAATAGGATTTTAGTAAGTGTTTAAAAACACATTTTGTCAGGTATTAAATATTTCTCAATATCTCTGCAGTATTTGCATCTCTATGCTACCTTTCAAAAATGTAAGGTCAGTAAGATTTTATTTATCTATTTTTGAAAGAAATTGTTACGTATATTTAGCAAGGACGCATTAAACAATCAAAAGTGACCTATAATGTTATAAAAGATTTCTATTTCAAATAAATGCTATTCTTTTGAACTTTCTATTCAGCAAAGAAGTTGTACAATGAGGATGTTGTCACGTCACCAGAAATGGAGTCATCAGTGCCCCAATGTGTAGTGGATCCCTGCTGTCCTTAACAGAGCCCCAATTTGTCAGTCAGTCAGTCACCTTTACTTATATAGCGCTTTTTACAATGCAAATTGTGGCAAAGCAGCTTTACAGTAATAATTGGCAAATAATTTTTTTCCAAATAAAACGGCACTGAGACCTTGGGAGCTGACTGACATTTGCATTGATACTGATTGCATTGATCAAGATGATCTGCTGAAGTTCAAACTGAGCATCAAAATGGGGAAGAAAAGTGATTTAAGTGACTTGGCATGGTTGTTGGTGCCAGACGAGTCTGTTGATTTACTGGGATTTTCACAACCATCTCTAGAGTTTACAGAGAATGGCCTGAAAAAGAGAAAATATCCAGTGAGCGGTCAGAGGAGAATGACCAGACTGGTTCGAGCCGATAGAAAGGCAACAGTAACTCAAATTACTACCCGAGGTCTGCAGAAGAGCATCTCTGAATACTCAACACATCAAAGCTTGAAGCAGATGGGCTACAGCAGCAGGTGCCACTCCTGAACAGGCTACAATTCACATGGGCTCACCAAAATAGAACAACAGAAGATTAGAAAAACCGCCTGGTCTGATGAGTCTCGATTTCTGCTGCGACATTCAGATGGTAGGGTCAGAATTTGACCTAAACAGCATGAAAGCATGGATCCATCCTGCCTTGTATCAGTGGTGAAATGGTGTGAGGGAGATTTTCTTGGCACACTTTGACCCCCTCAGTACCAACTGAGCATCATTTAAACGCCACTGGCTACCTGAGTATCGCTGCTGACCATGTCCATCTTTTTATGACCACAATATGCCGATCTTATAATGGCTACTTCCAACTGGATAATGCGCCGTCACAAAACTCAAATCATCTCAAACTGGTTTCTTGAACATGATGATGAGTTCACTAAACTCAAATGGCCTCCACAGTCACCAGATATCTGTCCAATATAGCAGTGGGATGTTCTGGAATGAAAGATACGCATCATGGATGTGCAGCTGACAAATCTGCAATCATGTCAATATGGACCAAAATCTTTTCAGCACTTGGTTGAATCTGTGTCACAAAGAATTAAGGCAATTTTGGAAAGCAAAAAGGCATTATTTGATCAAGGAGTGCCAAATAAAGTGGCCGGTGAGTGTAAGTACTTTAAAGGCATTTAAAAGCAAAATAAACTTTGATTGGTCCCTTTAAATGTCTGTGAGATGGTGTCTTCCTGTCTCAGTTCTTGACAAGAATACGTGGATGTTAAAAGTCAAAAGTCTGGTTACAGCAAACTGACCCTCAGAACAGACAGGTGAGAGGAGCAGAAGCCTTCAAACCTTCATCAATTTTGTGCATATGTGAAAAAAACAGGTGCTCGCTGTTTTGTTGTTTTGGACAAACACCAGCATAGAGCCATGAACGTCCTGTTCCAGTTTCCTGTGAGGATCCCAAGACCAATATCAAATAAACATCCATCAGCAGAGTAATCCGTTAACCTAAATCACCTGCTTTGTCCCACTGACCGAGACTTCAGCCCTCGTTCCTGACGGTCCTCAGCGGAATCACTAGGGGCTGCAGGTACAGCATCAGGTCACCCACAGCTGCTCTCCATATGCCACCATCCAAATCCTCTTCCCACTGGGGCTCATTTCTACATGGTGACTGATGGAGGATGGAACCACAAAGACGGGATCAGATCTTTGGAGAGGGGTGTGTGGGGACTTGATGCTCGAGTGTGTGTTAATGTGTATGTGTCAGACTGAGAGATAAGGGGAGAAAGCAAAACACAAAGACCGAGAGAGCGAGGGACGCATCTGTCTTCTATTGGCCTGAGGGATTATGGCTTTTCCTGAGGCACGGCTCCAGGCTGTGAGAGAGACTGAGCTGAGAGATGAAGAAAGGGTGAGAGGGATTGTGGGTTAGCTGCAGCTCCACTAATGAGAGACAGACCCATGATAAAAAGTCACCTCAGTGCTGTGACATGTGCTGGATTTCTGAAATGAGGAGAAAACATCCAGCTTTCTGCATTTGGGTTGTTAGTTCAACATGTTTGAGTGTTTCGTTTGGAACGACATGAGGGTGAGTAAAGATGACAGAAGTTTCCTTTATGAACTTAACTCCACATGTCACAGCGCTGCTATCCTTCATTACATCACGCCAGCTATAGAGTGACTCATTAGAGTGGAAGGAATTTCAACCAATATAAAGTAGCAATGGAAGAAATTCACTGTGTAGACTGAATGCCAGCTGGCATATTAGCAAAACCTTAGTCAGGGTAGACGCCGCACTGAATTTTACATGGATGAAAATTAAGCTGACTTACAGTTTTTGCAAAGGCATGCTCTACTGTTTCATGAAAGTTTCTTCAAAGATGCTTCATCGGCTGAATGACTGGCTTGTTGGTAAACAAAAGTCCATCTATTGAATATGTTGTACTTCTGTCCCTTACAGATAAATATGATGCTATAGACTGACTGAGGTCTATATAGCAAAAATGCCCCTGTATGAGTTTTAGGCTTATATTTCTAGATGATACAGCACTTTTTTGTTTTTTAATGAATGATTCAATTAATGAATTTTTCAGTGATTTAATGATCCTTTCAAAAAGAAAGTCCCTTGCTTCATTCCTGAAACAAATCAGTCAAATGAAAGATGCAATGACTCATTCATTACTGTAAGACAGTATCCCTTACTCTGGTCTTGACCATTGTGGAGAGGTTGGAGTCTGTTTGATCGAGTGTGTGGACAGGTGTCTTTTATACAGGTAACAAGTTCAAACAGGTGCAGTTAATACAGGTAATGAGGTAGTCATGGCCTAATGGTGAGGGAGTCGGCTTGTAACCTGAAGGTTGCTGGTTCGATTCCCATGCTGGCAGGAATTGAAGGTGGGGATTGTGAATAAACAGCACTCTCTCCACCTTCAATATCATGACTAAAGTGCCCTTGAGCAAGACACCTAACCCCTAATTGCCTCACTTGTAAGTTGCTTTGGATAAAAGCGTCTGCCAAATGAATAAATGTAAATGTTATGATTGGAGAACAGGAGGGCTTCTTCAAGAAAAACTAACAGGTCTGTGAGAGCTGGAATTTTTACTGGTTGGTAGGTGATCAAATAATTATGTCATGCAATAAAATGCATATGAATTACTTAAAAATCATACAATGTGATTTTCTGGATTTTTGTTTTAGATTCCATCACTCACAGTTGAAGAGTACCTATGATACAAATTACAGACTTCTACATGCTTTGTAAGCGGGCAAACCTGTAAAAGCGGTAGTGTATCAAATACTTGTTCTCCCCACTGTACTATTATTGTGCTTGTTCATATTTTAAATTAAATTTTGTTTGCATTTTAATTTTAGTTACATTTTAATACTGTTCTTCGCAAAAATATGTCTATCTATATAGTTTATTGTTAAATTAATAATAATATTTTAATTTAGTTTCAGTTTACTTCAACTTAAACTAAACAAAAATGGGACATGATACATCTAGCTGAAATAAAATTGTTTTTTAACTTTTTTAATATTTTATTTTATTTCAGTTAATGTTTATTTTATTTATAGCGCTTTTAATTTATGATATTAACCCTGAGTACATCAAAATGTTATTTTTCAAGACACGACCCCTGTATAGAATCTTGTTGGTCTGAAGTGTAAGAGCAGGTTTGTGGTGCAGCTTTGAGTTTTTGTCTCAGTCATGTGCGTTCAGAGTTTCAACGTGATGGAGCAGGAATGCGAGAGGAATGCAGACACAGTGGTCATCACAGCATGAAAGAAATGAGGGGGGATGAGAGAGAAAAACAGGGAGGGAGGAAAAATAGTACAGCGATAAAGGCCTTTTAAGAGGCACAGACAGTGAGCTTCTGTTGACTGGACATACATGAGCGACAGCGCATGGGAAGAGCTTCAAAAGGGAAAAAGGATACACATTCTAACTCAAGGAGAGCAACTTTGCCTTTTTCTCAGTTGTACCCATGTCTCAAAGGGAAGCAGCTGATATGGTCAACAATTGAAAGTGAAGTGTAGGATGGTGTATTAAATCTGTCACTCACTCACACACACATAACTGCCTGCTGAGGTTGTCCAGAGGTCATCTGGCTGCCTACCAGACCCTCATGACTCCCTCCAGAGAGAGAGTAAGAAAGGGAGGAAAGAAAGTGTGTCATTCCATATGTTTTTTTTTTAATGTTTCAATTATTTCTCCTTTGGAGCAAATGGAGAAAATTGTTCAAATGCGAAGTATGAGCATAGGACCTACATAGGAAAAGACAATGGATGCTTGTTATCGAGCAGGTTTCCTGGACACTAGATATCTGCCATTGGTCAGAAAAACAAACAGTCTTGTCACATAGTCACTCCAATAATTGATTCAGTGTTGTATTGGGCTGATCAAACAAACCAAAAAAAAGTTCATTCTTTTTTTTCCTGAAATTTCACATACTAATGGTTTACTTAAAGTTCCTTAATATTAAAGTAGTAGTTCACCCAAATATGAAATGCTGTCATCAAATTTTCACTCTCATTTGACCTATAAGACTTCCATTCATCTTTGAAACACATACAAAATACTTCAAACATGTTTGAGCTTCCGCTTACCATATTTGTTGTGCTCTATGTATGTGCATTGGTCAACGTAAAAAAAAAAAAAATGCCAAAATTAAATCTGTTCATCATATAAAGTGATAGTTTCTCTTCAGAAAACTCCTTAACTAAGGCCTTATCCCAATTTAGTCTAAGCCATATCTGTGAAACCTTTATCATGTACATAAATGGATCAAGGTAAATATATTTAGACAGGTTGTGAACCCTTGTTTTTTACAGTTCAATACAACTTTCAAAATTTAACAATGCACCCTTCAAAGGATGTAGTCTCTGAATTGAGACACATCCACAGAGTGAGGAGTGAGAGAAGCTTATGAAGTAGTGCTGATGAGGGTGGTAATGATTTGCAGGTGCAGGTGTGTGTGTGTGTGTGTGGTGGGAGCCTGGTGTGTCTGTAACAACAATCGTTGCATACGAATGCTTAAGAATTTTGTCATCAGAATAGTATTTTGCCTTTATTTATTTATTTTTTTGTAAAAATTAACTTATCCACAAGGTGGCAACCCTGCCCTGAGGGTGTCGATTCACAAGGTAGTCGAAGAAAAACTGCATAACAGTCCGGAACGCATGCAAGCTACAGCGACAATGGAGGTCTGCACAGACAAGAGAATGTGCAAAGAGATTAGAAAGTACAACTCTATCATAATAGAATACAAAGATGTTTATTTAGGTTGTAACTCATAGTGGTTTTGCAATTTGTCACAATGCGCATGCGTCGAACGCCTGTGTGCGAGTCAAGTGAAGTATATTTTGCAAGGCTGTGTGTTCGACTGTGCAAACGAAGTCTACTTTCGGCTGCTGACTTGTTGCATCACTGGCCTATCAAGCAATGACTGTGCACAACGGTACCTCACAAAACTGATTTCGGACAGACTTCTGAGGCAATGTAAATGTCTAATGATCTACAACAAAGCAGACAGAGCTTATAGAGAGATCTTCGTGAAAACTGAGCCAATATTTAATTACTACAGTAGTAATTTCACATTAGAAACTACATGAAAAGTGGAAAATGTACATGTACTCACAAACTGACCATTAACCGCAACTTTTTACCGTAACTGTCAAAGAATGGAGTGCACTGGATTGTGGAATATCATAGACAGCGAAGGAGACATCTGTGCTGATCAGTAGACAGAAAGTGAATCAAACACTGCATTCAGATGTGCCTTGATGCCTTCCTACCTTGAAATGCGTCCTCCGAAGGCAATATTGTTCAGCTTTCAGAAGCAGCTAATGTCTTTATGAACTTTTTGAAATGTCAGAATTTTGGTTGCTTGGACTTTCAATGGAGAGATAGAAATCTGTCGAGTTTACTGAAAATATCTTCATTTGTGTTTCAAAGATGAATGGAAGACTAATGGCTTTGGAATGACATGAGGGTATTTTAACATCAAAATCACAACATTCATCTTTATTTTTGTTGTTGTTTCTCAGTTTGTTTGTCCAGTAATCTCACATGTCTCACAAGATTTTCAGAATAAGAGCCTAGAACTATGCACTGATTTCATACCAAAGTGTGCAATTTGAAGAGAAATGTTCATTATAATCTTAAACAGTTTTCATTAAAATAATCCAAGATCAAATTATCTGCGCCATGCAATCCATTTTATTTATTTTTTGCAGCTATACTGCATTGACACATTTGTTGCAGTTTTTTTTAATCTCTCCCAAGGAATTTCGGGAGAAATATTTTTGACTAAGTTAATATTTAAATTAAACATATCTAAGCCATGGAGCCTGTAGGACATTTACATTTATGCATTTGGAAGATGCTTTTATCCAAAGAAGTCTACATAAGTATTTATCAGTATGTGTGTTCCCTGGAAACCAAACCCATGGCAGTACTAGTGACCCCTGAGCAATAAAATGTTCCTCTAAAGGAGATAGGAAAAGATGAATGCATGCTGTATGATTTGCAGAAGAACGAAATAGGCAGCATTTGAAACTGCTTATGTCATATTCAATGCTATGCTTAATCATTTGAATAGTTTGGTTAGTTTTCAAAAGCTCTTAATGCTGGATCAAATGTATCCATTACACATTTCTCAAAGGCTTGTAAATTACATCTGAACAGTAGCAGATTTCATCAAGTTAAATTAAAGTGATATGCCTAAAATTGAAATTAAAAATAGAAACAGTTCAGGAAGGAGCTTCATATCAGCACAAAACAAAAGGAAACAGCAACCGACAGAACAGAAAGCAAGACTAATTCTACCATAAAGGAGGAATCCAGTGAAGTCATGGGAGAAACTACGTTTGAGGATACAAAGAAAATCTTGTTTGTGGAAAACCAGCATGCATATGAACTGAGCAATGCTTAGTGTTTTTTCTTTTGTTTGTCAGGTTTCAGTATCATTCATTCAGTGACATCTGGCTTCCTGTCAGATATGAGCACTGAGGGCTCAGACTGTGATATGGGTGAGTGCATCTACACAAGGAGCAATCAGGGCACTGTGAGGGTACGGCGGGCACAGCATCACGCTCGCTGCCAGTGGATGTGCCACCCAGGCTAAGGTTATCTGAGGCTAGTCCACCGTTTAAGGTGAGTTCGTTCTAAATGGAGTCAACTTCCCAGTGGCTAAAGCCAAAAGTTTTAGGAGTTCAGGGCGTGGCCACATTCACTGTTTCTCTGAGGATTTTCCAAGTGTGTCCGACTGTGTCCCGCGGTTCTACAAACCCTACAATTTACGCCGCTACGACAAGTTGCAACCCCTATAATAAAACAGCCAATTAGGGAACGTCATCAGAACACCTCCCTCTGGAATCGCTGATGTCGTCACTAGTTCCTCTCTTCATCTACTTACTTTTCCTTGCTTTTTTAAGCTTCACTGTCGCCACCTAGTGATTAGGCATACAGATTACATAGATCACCATAAGTCATCCTGTTTGTTTTTACTCAGTTTGTAAAGCATTTTAATAATGAAACTCTAGAGTAATTTTTCATTTTATTGAAAGGTTAGGGTAAGGTTTAGGTATGGGGGTAGGTTTTTAGCTATAATTACCATATACGATTGTATCATTTATTTGATCTTTTACTAATAGCTGTTATTTCATACTTAATAACATTTGAAAGCTTGCCTTACAAACATTTCATACATAAAACAAAATAAATGTCCTTGAAAAGATTGTTTCAGTCAATGGCGTCCGCTTTGTTTCTTTGTAGGAGGTGTAACCTGTAGTAGGCATGATTAGCTTGTAGCACCGCAGGACACAGACAGACTTTTCACTGGCGAAATCCAGTTATTTCAAGAAGGCGAAAGATTTCCCCACACTAATTTTGTAACAGGTTCAGTTGGTCACATGAATTCGCTGCGTTGACCAACAGAAAGCTCCTTGGTTTAAAAGTGACTTCTGCTTCATAAATCTACACTATTGACAAAAGACAATTGACCTTTTTTGACCGCAAAATTTTGTTAATGTAACCGCACCTGAATGCCAATCATGAGATTGTTGCAAACTAGATTAATCTTTTCTTACCCACTGTTTATGTCAGATATGCCATGAATGTTGGAGAATTATTTATTGAAGACAGTTAGGGATGAATAAGGAGAGGATGATGGGGAAGAGAGAAAGGGATGGTATTCCAGCTACAACTTCAATTTCTACTATAAAACAGCTCTCTAGTGTGTTCATGTTTTTACGTACGTACGTCTGACCTCAACAGACAGAACCCTGCTACTCGGAGCTACCTTGGGCTTTTCAGCCATCAGCTCCACCTTGGTCTGATGATACCTTAGCTCTATCTCGATCCTCCGAGCCCTTGTCTTCACCTCGGCCTTCCAACCCATTGGCTCCACTTTTGCTCAACGCTTCCTTGGCTCCACCGCAGTCTGTCATCCCTCAGGTTCCACAAGGCTCTCTCATCCCTCGGTCTGCACCTTGGTCCATCATCGCTCTGGCTCCACATCAGACTTCCAGATCTCCGGCTTGGCCTTGACCCTCCATCCCTCTGGCTCCACCGGGCTCGTTCTTCCCTCAAGTTCCACCATTGTCCTCTGTGTACACGTGGCTCCACCTTTGCCCTCCATGCCACAATGGGTCTACATCTCCTCGGCTCCTCCTGGGTCTGCTTTGTTCACATCTGCATCTCAGTTGGTCTGGCTCCTGGTTCCATCTTGGCATGGTTCTCTCTTTATTGGATTTACTACACACTACCTGTGACACCCACATGAGCACCATAGCTCAATGCATCCCAGCATGTGTGTTAACTACGAGACATTTACTCCAACAAAGTCCATTTTAAATGTGCATGAATGTGTGTATGTTCAGTCTGCTTTAGGATGTGAAATACATGCAGCTTAAGTTAAAAAACTCAAGACTCTACTCAAGACGCAAAATCCCCCAGAGAATGTTGTCAAGAGCTGTAGCAGACCAAAGGCTGTTTTTCATTTGTTTTCAACACAGCAATACCCTGACCTTAAATATTAAATGGGCACATGTACACCCACCCACACCCACACCCACACCCACACCCACACACACACACACACACGCACGTTTGCATGTTAACCATCTAAATAAGGGCATACCATATACATCTACTGTTATATACCATTAATTATAAATACTATAGACTAATGGAAACCCACATCCTAATCTTTGTTTGTTATTATTATGTTTAGAATAACCCCATTCTGGAGACAAATGTATCCCCAAAGAATAGTAGGTATATACACATATAAACACCCAGGAAATTGGTGATTTGGTCCTCAATCTATTATATAATGTAATGCATTAGTGTGTGTGTGTGTGTGTGCATGTATTTATTACTTTGAGGGGTCTGGTGGACCCGACACAGTATGAAAGATACGGAATATTTGTCAAAAGTATGTTTTAACATTCTTATAGAGAGTTTTAACATTCTTACATATGACTCAATTTTTAAAAGAATTGAGATTAATTAAGATTTACGAAAGCTGAATAAACAAGCTTTCCATCAATGTATGGTTTGTTAGGATAGGAACATATTTGGCCAAGATACAACTATTTGAAAATCTGGAATCTTAGGGTGCAAAAAAATCTAAATATTGAGAAAATCACATTTTACGTTGTGCAAATGAAGTCCTTAGCAATGTATATGGCAGGAAATTTACAAAATATCTTCATGCAACATAATCTTTACTTAATATCCTTATGATTTTTGACAAAAAAGAAAAATCAATAATTTTGGTCCATGCAATGTATTGTTGGCTATTGCTACAAATATACCCATGCGGTCCAAGGTTACATATATGTCTCCGCAAAGATGGCGATATCCAAAAGCCCATTTTTTGTTCCCCATTAGGAAAACAGCTTATTAATCATACTAAGTGATGTTTTTTGAAAATCTAAAAATGTAGAACGTTTTCTGTGATGGGTTGGTGTAGGGTTTGTGCATATAATATACAGTTTGTACAGTATAAAATCATGTCTGTGAAATGTCCCCATAAACCATGAAAACCCAATGTGTGTGTGTTTGAGGTCTTATCACCTGTACTCTCCTCTAACTGTGGGCACAAACATGTGTCCCTCAAAGCTTCTGACATCCACAGCACTATGTTCTGTGAATCAGCACTGACAGTCCTGATAAATCAATCTTTCCTGAAACAACCTGAGTTCAGCGATAACACACAGCTCAATCTCTCTGGACACCACCTCACGACCTCCTTATCTTATGCATTACATGGGGAATGTCTCTTAGGGGGTCGGAACTGCTAAAGGTCAAAGGTTGCGAGATGTTGTGTGTAAGTGTCTCCGTCAGTCTAATTGACCCTTCTCAGACCTGTGTTTATCTACCTTTACTATCTCGCCCTTAAGAGTGTGAGAGCACAGACCTACAACAAGGTCACTTCCTTTCCAAGCAGCCACTGCTGAGACCGCAGCGTTTGTGTGAAATATGTGTGACAGCCTCCACCCCTTTAGTTGAGGCTATGACTAAATATTCAATCATTTAAATATAAACATAAATTCTTATTGTTGGATTATAAAAACCTCTTCCTTATAGATGCCACACCAAACATCCAGGTTTTTTAATCATTCTCTACAGTTTCATGGCCTTTGGATTCACCAAACCACATATCAGATGTATTCGTTAAGGTTAAGGCAATCCCATAATGCGTTGCGATAAGATCATTCAAGAAACGCTATATGAGGTATACATCACAGGGCTGCATTGAGTTTGGGCTCCCGCGGGACCCAACGCAAATCTCGCGGGAGCAGGAGTGGGCGTCAGAAAATTTAGCGGGAGACCCGCGGGGAACGGTGGCATTTGGCGTGTAGTAGAAATGGAGTCAACAAAAGAAGTTGAGAAGAAAATTAAAGCGGCTGTTTACTTGACAAAAGCAAAACAAGGCAAGTCAGACATGTGGAATCAATTCACTGAAAAAAATGGGAAAGAGTTAAATTTCGTAAGTTGGGATAAATGTGCAAAAGTGTTCGTTCACAGCGGACATAAATCTGCACAGTTTTCTGTGTTTCCAAGTTACTCGTTACTCGTTCCAAGTTGTGGTTTTGTTTTGACAGTTAGGCCTAATGTTTTGCAACCCTAATAAAAAAATAAAAATAGGCCTACCCAATATTTTTGTCATGTGTGGTGCTTTGGTTTAGCATTGGTTACTTCAACTTATTTAAACACAATCATGTTTAAAGTCTGTTATTCTGGATGTTAACTTGAACAAATATTTAGTCTGAGTACATGTGTAGCTATATTTTTCTCAAGCCGCGAGATAAAGTCTGCGGGAGTGGGCGGGAGGGGACACAAACATTGCAGGCGCGGCAGGAGTGGAACCCATAGGTTGCGGGAGGGGGCGGTCCTGGTCATAAATTCAGCGGGAACGAGCGGGTACGGGTTTAAGAAAACAGTCCCGCGCGGGGCTCTAGTATACAGGTGCAACAAAGCACGATAAATGTGCCACCTGAAAGTTGGTTGGTGGTCAGTTTGTGTGTGAATGTACGTTTTTGACCAACTTTTTCCAATTTTGATGTAATTGACCCTTTGCAAAGTCCCGCCCCCTTTAGTTACTGTAGCTATGTCCGACGAGTCATGGGTAAAAATAAAAGAGGACACTGACAACGCATTGACAGACAAGACAGAGTAGATTTCATATTTAAAATGTCGTAATTTTTTAAAGAAGTTTAATCTATAAATAGCGTCTAGTGTGTCTTTAATGTGTGGTGACAGATCGCTGTAGCTCCTCGTGAACCGATCATCTCTTCATACTAGTTCATTTATAGCATCAAATAAACATGAATGAACATCAGAGGGAATGTTGTTTCAAGTGCGGAAAGACGTGATTCAAGTTCACCAACGTTAATCTACTAACTCCCCTGACTGCTTTGACGGACAAAATGGTGGATTCTGGGTTATGATTGGTCAGATCGCCTGTCAATCAAACTGCTGGCGAAGGATCAATTTATAGCGAGAAACTTCGTTTTTACCAAAGCACTATCTGTTTTGTTGTAGGTTATTAAATCGTTACACTGCCTCAGACGTCTGTCCGAAATCAGTTTCGTGAGGTACCTTTGTTTGCAAACACTGCCTGCAAAGTCCTTGCCTTATAGGCCAGTGAGGCAACAAGTCACTGCCGTCCCGATATGCACACGCTCATCCATCAGTACGGCAATTCAGCCAGGCGCTCTGTCCACAAAGTCCCACATATCTTTTGTGTCAGAGACAGGGCCGACTTGGCTGCGGTCTCCGGATCCTCTCAGATGTCAAGCAGACCAGTGTATAATGTACATGTACATGCATGCATTTTTTCAAATTGTGGAGGGGAAAAAACTAAGGAAAAATCCCACTCCTCACACAATGTACCTGTGCAGGCTTGCTAATATTTACACAGATGTGCTACAACAAATGTGCCTGGTGGCAGCACAGTTTGTGTTTACTAAATAACCATTGTAACTGGTAGTTTCAGAAGTGCCTTCTTTTGATATGAGCATTGGTATATTTTTACCACATTTTATGTACCAGAACTTACCACATCTGTGGGGGAAAAAAGTTTAAAGGTTTTTGCTTTTCCCAGCAGTTAGCAATTTAACAGTTACCCTAGATAGGCTTTCTCTTTCTCATGCAAGCAAGCTTTCCCCTCTTTGGACTTTGAAAGGGTTTGAAGGGTCTGTGTTTGTATAAGCCGAAGGGACACAAGTGGCCTGAAAGCCGGCGGATTTCACCGTTTGATCATCTTGTTCCGCATCCTTTCACACGCTGGAACCAGTGCAGACTGACCTTTATTTTGGGTCACTGCATGCAGCCATTTTAAAAAAGAAACTGGTTGGAACAGTCAAAATCTGTGAACAATTAAAAAAGAAATCTGAAAAAAAACAAACTCTGTTTGGTTTTATGGCCTGTAGTCAAACAGAATGTCTGCTTTATCTAAGGTTGCCAGTGGCCTCAAATTCAAGGGATTCGTTATTAAATCTAAACAGAATCAAAGGCAGCTACTTCTAGCCACTAGCTTTTTTTTCTGTTGGCTTTTCACACTTTTGATTATCCTGTTCATTACAATGTTTCTATCCATCCATCCATCATATATCTATCTATCTATCTATCTATCTAATGGTGAAAAAGACAATTTACCTTTGAGAAAATGAAGTACACTTTAACATATTTAAAAAAAATGATTACACAACTGATTACAGTAATAATTTACATTAAAAGAATATGTGAAAATTTACATTAAAAGAATTGCGTGAAAATTGTATTATAGTTTAACCCTTGTGCAACAGACATTATAGACATTTTTGTCTTTTTTAGTTTTTTTTTTTTTTGATCATTAATGCCAACTGCATTAATTTTGGCACACGTGTGTATTTGTCTCGGAATTTTACTATTTTGCCCAATTGACCCTTCGCGAAGACCCTCCCCTTTTAGTTACTGTTGCTATGTCCGATTAGCCATGCGCTCTCACGCCACACATCATATTCACACGAAGTGAAAAATCAGATCGCTGTAGCTCCTTCAAGAGGCTCGTGAACCGATCATCTCTTCATACTAGTTCATTTATAGCATCAAATAAACATGAATGGACATCAGAAAGAATGTTGTTTCAAGCGTGGAATGATGTGAGTACACTGCTTTGTCAGAAAAAATGGTAGATTCTGGGTTATAATTGGTCAGATCGCCTGTAAATCAAACTGTTTGCGAAGGGTCAATTTCCTTTAATAAATCTAATGTACACTAGGTGCACAAAATAGTTCCTCTCAGGACCTTAAGGACAAAAATGTCCCCAATGAAACCCATTTAAGATGCAATTTTTACTCCCAGGCCCATTTAACTATAAATGTGCCTCAATGTGTCTTTTATTCTGTTGGCAAAGCTTCAAAAATTGTGACTATTATTTTTACCAGAAGTTGCCATTTTCTCAGGTTTGGCCCGTAAAGCAAATACTCACTTTCTACAATAAGTGCTTTTGAAGAAAGGGGATTGAATATTCAGCAACCCAAGCTTTACCATTTGTTTATCTTTATTATCTCTGTTTTTTACTTGTTGAACATCAACTAAATTTTTACCCTTAAATGGGTTTGGAAGGTTTTGGTATTTATTAATTCAGGGTCCAGACACAGTCTCTATGTGATGATATCTAGGTGAAAGAGTCTCTATGTGTTGGGATTTATCTGACTTCTGTGACGTGAGACAGCTAGCAGACAGTCGGTTTAGCCAGTCTGTCTGCTTTCTGACCTGGCCCCCAGTTAGTCGAGGTTCAGCTCTAAGACTATGTGCCATATTACTAGAGAGAAGAGCGGCACCACCCCAGGAGGGATGAATACCATCTCTTTTCAACAGGTCAGGTCTTCCGCAAAAACTTTTCCAATTGTCTATGAAACCTATATTATTCTATGGACACATCTCAGACAGCCAGCCATTGAGTGATGGTAGTCTGCTAAGTATCTCATCACTCCTACGAGCAGGAAGGGGTCCAGAACAAATTACAGTGTCTGACATTGTACATGCGGTTCACACACCTCTTTAATGTTAATTTTAGTGATCTCCGACAGGCAAAGTTGAACATCATTAGTGCCGACATGAATAATAATCTTAGAGTATTTAGTAGAGTATCCGAATTGACTGATGAATTCGTTGAAAAGGAGAGCGCGACAGAAATGACGGTGGGCACGGATGACAAGTTTACAAGTTTAGCGTAATGCTAACGCGTTGTGATAGTGATTTACCTTGAAAGATTAAAAACTAGCGATGTCAGATTAATGTGATAGGCAATATTAGACAATATCAGATATATAGTGATGATAAAGTAGACAACAAACAATGACAATAATTAGATTCAAAACAAAGCAATAAGGAGCAACAGACGCAAACAATTCAGCAGCGAGGCAGACAGGAGCAATTGATCAGGAGCAGGTCTGTTGGAACAGTATGGGAACAAATTCCCGCCTATAGTATTGCCAGGGTTGGGGAGTAACGGAATACAAGTAACTTAGTTATGTATTTAAAATACAAAATTTGAGTGACTGTATTTCATTAGTTACATTTTAAATGGGTGGTAATCAGATTACAGTTACATCTGAAAAGTATTTGTCACAGAGCCACCCACGTCACCACTGCCAGCTCCACCCACTCGTTCATCATCTCCTGAGTATTAATCACTGCCACCTGTCTCCCATCACCTAGAACTCTATTTATACTCACCTCACCCTCACTTCAGTGTCTGGTCCCGTCATAACATTACACTTCAGACTTCTCCGCTTCTCCTTACCTGTTCTGAATGCTGAATTTGACAGCAAAAATACAAAAATACGCTATCAGCAATTCTGAATTCCTGCCAGTTTGAAAATTATTAGAACCTCATTTTGCACAAAACATGGGGTGGGGGGCGGAATTCGACAGCAAAAATACAGCTGTCGAAATCCGTTCCCCCACCCGTATCCTGAGAGCTGTTGATGCAGTGACTTAAAATATACTGATTCTATCCAGTGTGTGCATGGAGTTTACCCTGCATCAGTTTAAATGTTCATATTTTGTCTTTTTCCCATTTATTACATTATGAAATATGCTGATACGAAGCAAAATAGGAAAAAAAACGCAAATGAGATTCGAACTCAGGTTTTTGAGCACAACAGTAGCGGGGGGTTGTTGTTGATGCACTGATTTAAAAGATACAAATTCTTTCCAGTGTGTCGATGGAGTTTAACTAGCATCAGTTTAAATGTTCGTTTGTTTTCTTTTTGCAATTTATTATGATATGAAATATGTTGACGGGAAGCAAAATTGGAGATAATAGGCAAACGGGATGTGGAAAAATCCCAGAGCCTGGACTCAAGCCACAAAGCTCACAGTAAGTGCGACATGCAGCCAATTTTATAAATATTGAAACCACATTGTGTAAAAAACATGGGGGGAACGGAATCCAATGGCAAAATATGGCTGCTGAAATCCGTTCCCCCCATGTTAACATAGCATCAGTTTAAAATAAAAATATTGTGATTGGTCAGTAGACAGGCACCAAACTGGAAGAGACAGAGGGAGATTGGATCAGGAAAAATATATGAGCCAGAACTTAATCTCAGGTTTCTCAAAGCACTAGGGTACTATATTTCTGTGTGCTGCCCACTGGGCTATTGGCATGAACAAATCAGTGTCAGTTTGATAAATACTAGAACCTCATTGTGTATGATCCATGGGGAGGAATGGAATTCGAAGGCAAAAATCCAGCTGTCTGAATCCGTCCCCAATCCAGCTGCTGATTATATTCTGTATGTGGATGTATCTTAACCAGCATCACTTTAATTTTTTTTTACCATTTATTGTGATTGGTTAGTATGTAGACAGGCTGCAAATTGGAAGAGACAGAGGGAGTTGGGATCAGGAAAAATACATGAACCAGGACTTTAACTCGTGTCTCTTGAAGCACAGGGGTACTATATTTCAGTGAGTTGCCCACTCGGATATTGGCATGAACAAATCAGTCTCAGTTTGATAAATACTACAACCTCATTGTGTATGATAAATGGGGGGACCAGAATTCGACGACCAAAATTCGGCTGTCTGAATAAGTTCCCCCATCCAGCTGTCAGAATCCGTTCCCCCTACACCATGTTGAGAGATGATGTTTATATAGTGGCATAAAAGATACTGATTATATTCTGTGTGTGGATATAGCTTAACCAGCATTAGTTTAAAAATGTATTTTTTCCGTTTTTGCCTTTTATTGTGATAGGTCAGTATGCAGAAAGGCAGCAAACTTGAACCCAGATAGCAAATGGTTGTGGCCCACATGTACATGGCAAATATGGCCCAAATATTTTAAATCACATGTGATCCTTTTTCGGCAAAGATGCCGAAAATTGGCCCAAAATATCACAAACCAAATGTGGGCCATGTTTGGCAAAAATGTGGCACAATCGACAATGGCTAATCTGGGTGTAAACCAAATGTGGCCCACATTTATTCCAGCAAATATGGCTCAGTTATCTTAAAACATATCTGGGCCAGTTTTTGCAAAGACGAGGGACAGTAATGAAGGGCGAATCTGAATGTGAACCTAAAGTGGCCCATACATGGCATAACAACTATAGCCCAAATACATTACACCAAATTTGGACCACATTTGGAAAATGCACGGCACAGTCAGCACTGGCTAATCAGGGTGTGAGCCTAAACTGGCCCAGATACAATGTAACAATTGTGTCCCAGTTATCTTCAAACATATCTGGGCCAGTTTTGGCAAATATGAGGGACAGTAACGACTGGAAAATCTGAACCTAACTTGGCCCACACATGACATAGAAAATATGGCCCGAATACATTATGCAGACTTTGGACCACATTTGGCAAATGCACGGCACAGTAAGCACTGGCTAACCAAAGTGTGAGCCTAAACTGGCCCATATATAATGCAGCAAATGTGACCCAGATATCTTAAAACATATCGGAGTCAATTTTGGCAAATATAACAGAAAGTAATCACTGGAGATTCTGAATGTGAACCTAAAGTGGCCCACACATAGCATAGCAAATATGGCTTGAACACCAAATTTGGGCCACATTTGGCAAGTATACGGTACAACTGACACAGATCTAAATATCATTAAAAAGCATGGGATAGATTATATAGTTTGTACAGTATAAAACTCATTGTGTCTATGGCTATGTATATCCCCATAAAAAACTCAACTTGAGTGTTTGTGTGTATGAGTGTGTAACTGTGTGTGTAAGTGTGTGTGTAGTTTGATTATACTGATTTCATTCTATAGAAAAGAGCAGTGTGAGCATGCTACTAAAAGAAAAAGTAAAACGAATTTCAAACAGGTCATGAAAGTGAGTAAATGTTGAGAGTATTACTGATGGCTAATGACTAACTCATCTGTCATTTTGGTGACACTTTTATCTAAAACAGCTTGTAAAACACATATTACAGCGACACTCGTCCTGAAGCACACTGGGGCTTCATGTCTCACTCACGCACGCAGTCATAATAATTCATAGATCATTTCTTATGAGGCTTGAACCTGCAGGCCTTTGCTTATCAGCCAGGATCCTCATCCTCTCCAGGATGGGTTTGAGAGCTTTAAAGGCAGTGAATTTGCACAGATTGACCTCTTGAGGAGCCTCAGCAGTCATCTGACAGCCCTCATGAAAAGAAGCCTTTCGGCAGCCCATCCATCATTCATGATGCTTCTCAGCTCGGCTTAATGAGAATCATCTTTCCTGCTAATGCGTCTGTCGACTTCCTCCTCCCTCTCTGATTTATGCTCACATGTCCTCCAGCACCATCTCCATCTTTTTTTGTGTAATAATAATAATAATATTTTTTTATTTTTATACAACCAGCCAAATGGTTGCAATAATTGAGATTATTTATTTATAAATCTTTATTAACAACAGATAACGTGTACAAAATATATCCCATATTACAGATATGAAATGCTTCATAATACAATTAGAATTTCACAAAAGTAAGAAAGAAAAAGGAAAGGGAAACAAAGAAAACAGAGGAGAGTGTACATAACCAGACATTTTTGAATAAACACAAATAGATTATTTTTATATGAAAACGTTTTTGCATGTTTTAATTGCCTGACATTACATTTATGCACATTTTAATCTTCTTCTCAAACACCGTGAAATTGGGTTTGCCATTTGTGAATATGAAATTTACATATACAAATAAAATAAAATGTATAATGAAGCCAGCATCCTTTGAGTATTGGTCTTTAACATAATGATCTAAGATGCTTATAGGATAAGAGAAAAGTTTTTTATGCTGACAGCAAGAAAATTATCAACATCTTTCCAGAAACACTGTATCCTGTCAGGACCAAAACAAATGAGACAAATTCCTCGGAAAGATAATTTTATTTCAAAATAAAAATTGTTTGGTAGGTTAGAATCTATGAATTATTTTGTATGAAACTTTCTTAATCTTCTTTGTCAGGAGGAATTTCTGAGGCAATGACCAAACTTTTATTATTAAAGAGATTGTTTCAATAGAAAATAACCGGAGGAGTAGAGACTCTTGTCACACCGTCAACATCACCGTCATCATCACAAACACGACAAGCTCCACCCACACGCTCACAATCACCTGAATATTGATCACCTGCACCTGTCTTCACTCACGCTCACGTCATAAAAAGCCCTCACACCTTCAGTCAGTTGTCTGATCTCGTCATTACTGGACTACAGACTTACCTGCTCTGCTTACCTGCCTTCTACGTACCCTGCGAATGTTAAACTCTTCCTGTGGATCAGGCGTGAGCGCGCACTGCTGGACTGTCATCAAAGACACGGACATTACTTCAACCTTCAGCTAAGTCACATCACAAATTCACGAACTCTGAGACTCACCATACCCAACCGCATACCTGTTATTATCACCTTGTTCAATAAAACTGTGTGTTGAAACTATACCTTCTTGTCCGTGTCTGACAGAAGATCAGACCGCTACAAAATGCAGACGATTCCAACAACCAGCACCACGAATACCCTCTCCGATGCAGTCCCAGCCAGTCGCGTCCCACTTCCTGCAACACAACCCGGATCTTCTTCTTCGGTCCATTCAGCTGCCTCTGCCAGTCCCGTCGCCTGACCAGCGCCCTACTCTGGTGAGGCGGAGGACTGCAATGGATTTCTAATGCAATGTTCTTTGTATTTCGAGATATAACCACACCTGTTTATATCGGAAAAAGCTCAAGTGGCGTTTATGGTCAACCTCCTTACCGGTAAAGCTTTGCGTTGGGCTCAAGCTCTCTGGCAGTCCAACGCTTCCATATTAACATCTCTGGTTGCTTTCACCACTCATCTTAAGGAGGTATTCGGCCAAACCACCTCATCTCTCTCTGTTGCGGACCAACTTTACCATCTCCGTCAAGGCAATTCCACCGTCGGCGATTACACTCTGCAGTTTTGGACCCTCGCATCCAATAGCGGGTGGAACGAGACTGCTCTCCTGACAGCCTATCGTCAAGGCCTCAACCCCGAGATCCGTCAGCTCATGGTTATCTATGACGACACTATGGGGTTGGAGGCCTTTCTTCAAAAGACGGTCAGGGTCTCCCAACGTCTCACTGCCTGCGAACGCAACCTACCCATATTGCAGTCCCCGTCCTCCAGTCTGCCAGCCGCCCTTCCAGCACCTGAACCTATGAGCGTGGATCATTATCACCTCACACCAGCCGAAAGACAGCGGAGAATTAACCTTCACCTATGTCTTTACTGTGGTGGTAGTGGACATCAGCGTCTCAACTGTCCCGTTCGTCCCCCTCGGCCCGTGGTGAGTACAATCCAGATTCCTCCTAAAGTTTCTCACCTCATTCGAACCACTGTATACTTCCTCATGGATGATTCCTATGTTTCAGCACAAGCCCTCGTAGACTCCGGATCCGCTGGAAACTTCATCTCTCGTCAATTCCTCCGGACATTAAAACTGAAACGACAACGCAGTGACCATCCCATGAGAATACACACCATCTTAGGAAAACCACTGGGTCGAGGGGTAATCAACCACCATTCTCCATCACTCACGTTACACATCGGATGTCTCCATCAAGAACAGATCACGTTCATGGTGCTGGAAGGATCCACCACAGATATCATCCTGGGACGCCCGTGGCTGGCCGATCACAACCCTGTGATAGACTGGAACACCGGCGAGATCCTCAAGTGGAGCCAGCACTGTCTACAGTCTTGCATTCAGCCCATCGAGAAGATACCTGATTCCTCCAGTACGGCCAGCCACTCCATCCCTCCGGATCTCCACCTCAATTCAACCTCAGTGGAGAGTCCCGAGGTTACTCCAAAGACCTCCATTCCCGTCGAATACGGGGCGTTCCAGGATGTGTTCAGCAAGCGGCTGGCCACCCAGTTACCACCACATCGGCCATGGGACTGCGCCATCGACCTGTTACCTGGGTACATCCTTCCTAAGGGTAAAGTATGCCCACTGTCCATCCCGGAACAGAAGGCTATGGATGAGTACATCACCGAAGCTCTCCAACAGGGGTTCATAAGACCTTCCACTTCCCCTGCCGCTTCAAGCTTCTTCTTTGTAGCCAAAAAGGACGGAGGCTTGAGGCCCTGTATCGACTATCGCAAACTCAACAACCAAACAGTGAATCCGGTATCCACTTGCTCTGGTCCCAGCTGCACTTGAACAACTCAGAGGGGCCAGTATATTCACGAAGCTAGACCTCCGCAGCGCCTATAATCTTATTCGCATTCGATCTGGGGATGAATGGAAGACTGCCTTCGTTACTCCTTCCGGGCACTACGAATATCTCGTGATGCCGTATGGCCTGGCGAACTCACCTTCAATATTTCAAAATTACATGAATGAGATCTTCCGAGATCTCCTCCAGAAATTCGTGATCAACTACATCGATGACATACTCATCTACTCTCAGTCCCTTCAAGAACACCATGACCATGTTCGCCAGGTCCTACACCGGCTCCGGAACCACCATCTCTACCTAAAACTGGAAAAATGCGAGTTTCATATCCCCGAGGTTCAATTCCTAGGATATCTCATCAACCAGGATGGAGTGAGTATGGACCAGAGGAAGGTGGAATCCATCCAGAAATGGCCGGAGCCTACAACGGTGAAGGAACTACAAAGATTCCTGGGATTCTCTAACTTCTATCGCAAGTTCATTCACAATTACAGCCTGATCAGTTCACCTCTCACCTCGCTACTCAAGAAGGGTCCCAAGTCTCTGTCCTGGAACACCCAAGCTAACGAAGCTTTCCAAACCCTCAAAGAAGCGTTCAGTACGGCACCGATCCTCCGTCATCCAAACCCCAACTTACCTTTCCTCGTCGAGCTCGACGCCTCTCAGACAGGGGTTGGTGCCATCCTCTCTCAGCGGCAGGGGAATCCTGCTCGGCTCCATCCATGCGCCTTCTACTCCCACAAACTTACCCCGGTGGAGCAGAATTACGACGTGGGTAACCGAGAGCTTCTGGCCATCAAACTAGCTCTCGAGGAGTGGAGACATTGGCTGGAGGGAGCGAAACATCCGAGACGCCAAACGGCTGAATACCCGCCAAGCCCGCTGGGCTCTGTTCTTTACCAGATTCCATTTCACTGTGACTTACCGCCGAGGTGAGAAGAATGTTAAAGCCGACGCCCTATCCCGGCTCCATGCTCCTGATCAGGACAATCGTTTTCCCGAACCTATCCTCCCTCCAGCCTTGATCGTCAATCCCATACAATGGGAATGGGATGATCGCATTAGTCAGGCCCAAGAAACTGATCCTGCTCCGCCGGGAGTCCCGGAGGGGCTGATGTATGTTCCACCCACCTGTCGTCAGCTCCTCCTGGAAACAGTCCACACTTCTCCGGGCTTTGGACACCCAGGTAGCAAGCGAACCCCCTCGCTCCTCCAACAACGCTACTGGTGGCCCTCCATGACCCAGGATGTCTCCCGTCTCGTTAAAGGGTGTTCTGTCTGCGCCATTACCAACACTCCACGTCAGCTGCCCGCAGGCAAACTCCTACCTCTACCCATACCTCACCGACCCTGGACCAATTTGGGTATTGACTTCCTCACGGACCTGCCTCCATCTAACACTTATACCAGCATCCTCGTAGTCGTCGACCGGTTCTCAAAGATGTGTAAGCTAATACCATACAAGGGACTCCCTACAGCACTTCAAACAGCGGAGTTACTCTTCCATCATGTGTTCCGGAATTTCGGCCTACCTGGGGACATTGTGTCAGACCGAGGCCCACAGTTCATCTCCCGTGTCTGGCAAGCCTTCTTCCGTTTACTGGGCGTTACCATCAGTCTTTCATCCGGCTACCACCCACAAACCAACGGCCAGACAGAACGCAAAATACAGGAGATAGGGAGATACCTGCGGTCCTACTGCCACCAGAACCAACCTGCCTGGAGCCAGTTCCTGCAGCAGACCACCACCGGATTAACTCCATTCAAATGCGTACTCGGCTACCAACCACCTCTCTTCTCTTGGTCTGGGGAACAATCGGACGTCCCTGCTGTTCTGAACTGGTTCCAGCAGAGCGAGAGGGTTTGGGACTCAGCTCATGTCCATCTCGAAAGGGCAGTGCGTAGACACCAACTACAGGCTGACCAACGCCGTGGACCCACACCTGTGTATCAACCTGGCCAGCAGGTGTGGTTGTCCACGTGGGACATCCGTCTCCGCCTGCCCTGCAAGAAGCTGAGTCCCCGCTATATAGGTCCCTTCAAGGTGCAGAGGCAGCTGAACGAAGTCACCTACCGCCTGGACCTGCCCGCCACGTATCGTATTGCTCCATCATTACATGTATCCCTCCTCAAACCTGTCACTGATCCCATGTTTCCACCCACAGAACCGGAAGTTCCAGCCGTACCTCCTCCTCCAGACCTGGCCGAGACGGACACCATCTACCAGGTCCACGAAATCCTAGACTCCAGACGTCGCGGGACGCGCCTGGAGTACCTGGTCGACTGGGAGGGTTACGGTCCTGAGGAGAGATCCTGGGTGGCACGGGAAGACATTCTAGATCCTGCACTCCTTACCCACTACCATCAAGAACATCCCGGTCGACCAGGACCCCGCGGACGAGGCCGTCCCCGTCGTCGCCAGCCTCGGACGTCAGGAGCCCCCCGTGGAGGGGGGGGTACTGTCACACCGTCATCATCACAAACACGACAAGCTCCACCCACACGCTCACAATCACCTGAATATTGATCACCTGCACCTGTCTTCACTCACGCTCACGTCATAAAAAGCCATCACACCTTCAGTCAGTTGTCTGATCTCGTCATTACTGGACTACAGACTTACCTGCTCTGCTTACCTGCCTTCTACGTACCCTGCGAATGTTAAACTCTTCCTGTGGATCAGGCGTGAGCGTGCACTGCTGGACTGTCATCACTTCACCTAGAAAGTGTAATTTTGTAATATTGATTCTATTTGAATATATTTTAAAATGAATTTTCAGCATCATTACTCCAATCTTTAGTGTCACATGATTCTTCAGAAATTAGGTTGAAAAATAATTTTTGCTGCTTAATATATTTGTGGAAACTGTCATACACTACCATTCAAATATTTGGAGTATGTAAGATAACAAAAAAAGATTAATGTAAGAATAAGATAAATTCTATTTCAAATAATTGCTTTCCATTCATCAAAGAATCCTGAAATAAAATGATTGCCATCAAAAATATTAAGCACTGTTTCAACTTTGATAAAAATAAGAATTATTATTTATTTCATTATTAATAAGTGAGCAACAATAATAATTGCTAATAGCTGAGCAGCAAGTCATCATATCAGAATGATTCTGAAGGGTCTTGTGACACTGAAGACTGGAGTAATGATGCTGAAAATTCATTTTAAAATATATTCAAATAGAAAACAGTTATTTCAGTATATAGTTATTACTATATTTTTGATCAAACAAATGCAGCCTTTGTGAGCAGAAGAGACTTCTTTCAAAAATCCTAACTATTCCAAACTTTTGACTAGTTATATTATCGAAAAATGTTACAAAGAAAACAGAATAAAGGTTATTTGAAGATCTTATTGGCAATTCTGGAATTTCTATTTTTAGAGGTGACTGATTTGAGAGTACATCAAACTGTCACTGATGCACGGTTCATCACACTACGTTCAGTCAGTGTTCACTTCTACATAGTCATTCAAGCACATCTGGACCTTACAATCCCAGGGGCAAAACGCGGTGTTTGCTTAGGATAGCCGTACGCTGCACGTTACGTGCAGCTTTGAACTTTTTGGATCTCAGAACTTCCTTACACTGCGCTGTAGGTCCACTCTGTGTGAAAACATATAAAGGACAAGATTAACCCTGGAAGGAGAGTTTACAGTTTGAGGGTAATCCTCGGTAATCCTCCGAGACATGTGGTTGAGCTCCAAAACATTCTCTTTCGAATGCTGGTTCCCTAGCAACTGCATGCTAACAACACTTCGTTTCACTGGAAGGAGTCGCATTTCTTGGACGGTTCCTGAGTGAGAGAGCGAGGGAGAGTGTGAAACAGAGGAAAGAATGAGAGTGAGAGAAGAGTGAGGAGGTTTTTCACTTCTTCAAGACCAGCTTTCACTATCGACACCAACCAGAGTCATGAACTTAGAGAGCTTGAGGCCGCCAAATTGCACCTTGTGTCAATAATTGATTCCTTTCCGTTTGCTTGTTCTGGAATCACCCAGATCCAGACAACAAGTCAAGTGATGTGGCATGGTTTCCATGCAACATTATCCCAGCAAACACACGCGCGAGTATGGAAAAGTTGGCGTAGTTGGTAGGATGCAAATGTTTGTAATTGAGCCCGTGGATAGTGCGAGCAGGCTGGCAGTGCTGACAGAGGCTGCTACAGTAAGTCTGTGAATGATGGGCATCGGTGATCACTACAACCGGGCCCAGCGCCGGAGTGAAGCACGTGTGTATGAGAGCTAACTGGCCCGACTCACAGCAGGGCGAGAGCTTTCAGAACCTCATCCATCATCCCACTTGCCCAATCACAGCAGCCGGAAACACAGCGCACAACACTCACTGCTATGGGAAACAATCCTTCAACTCAGACTCACTAATGCAGCTCCACCATCCGAACGTCCCGTGAGGCTGAGCAGACGGGGGGTGGGGGGGGGGGGTTTCTGCGTGGAGCGGCCCAGCTGGAAATAGCTGTATTATAGGAAAACAATATTCATGTTCAATTCAAATATAAAAATAATGATTTATGAGGATATACATGCCCATCCCTAGTTAAAAAAAAGATTGTATTTGAAATACATTTATTGTGTATACAACAAATACATTTACCCGTTTATGTGCTGGATAAAAATACCCTGCAATTGTACTTTTGGTGTACTAAACTGGTGTACTTAAAGTCTGCTTAATTTGAACAACTAATACTGTACTTAATGCACTTTAATTGAGCAGAAGTAGTGCGCTCCAACTAAAGATGTACTGTAAGTATACTTGATTGTGCTAAAAGTGGAACTAATGCAAGAATACTTTACATACACTTTAAATATCTTGCATTTAAAGACTGATATTATACAAAGATCATACAATCTTTGTTAATAGTGATATTAAAACACTTTTAGGCATAAGATAAAGAAATGTGCATTGTGCAATAAAGAAATACTCCAAATAAAGTTTAATTATAATTTTATATCAGTAAAATATATCAATATATATGATATATCAATAAATATGTTAATGGATTTGAAGTATACTTAGTATGAAATAAATGTATATTAAAAATAATTTGATATTGGGTCATGTTGTGTATTTCTAGCAGCAATTTTAACCGAGGGCCATGCCCCCTCCACTATAATTTAATTAATTAATTTGATTTATTTAATAATTAGCAGATCAATTGAATACATCAGTATTTGGTGAAGAAAATGTTGAAAAGTCAAAGACATGATTGGGATTAGTAAATCAGTAATTTGACACCCAATATGTCAGGTTTTGACGTACTGGGTGCAGTTTGAAAGTTGTTTGTAAATTCTTTTCAGTGTACTGACAAATAAAGTCTTTAAAAAAAAAATCTTAATTCAATTAAATCAAATCTGTTTCATTTGACCTATTTTGTGAATTTCACCTGAAAACAATTCACGCTAGCTGATCCCATAGATACATACTATAGAGATGTTCTTTTGAGCTGATTCACAGGAAGTAATTGGTCAAGATAATTAAATTAAATTAAACTGAATTAAACTTTAGTTCCATGATGAAGCACTGCCGATGTAGCAGGCATGCAGATTGGTCATTGAATCGCAGTTTGAACTGGTTCAAAATTAATGAATCAAACCTACAGGCAGAGACTTTTTGGACATCTGACTCAAATGCACTGGTTTTAACGGAAGATGTTTTTCTGAAATGTTTTAGTTGGATGTTCATCTAACATTTTTTCAAGTGTTACTACTTGCTTCATAACATTCAGAGAACATTCAAACGTAAAGTTGAGAATATTCAGAAATAACATTTTCATAACTTAAAGGGTTAGTTCACCCCATGTGGTTCTACACTCGTAACACCTTCGTTCATCTTCAGAACACAAATGAAGATATTTGATGAAATCTGATGGTTTAGTGAGTCTCTATTGACAGCAAGTTACTTTACAGTTATTTGCCCAGAAAATTACTAAAGACAAATTTAAAACAGTTCATGTGAGTACAGTGGTTCAACTTTAATGTTACGAAGTGACAATTATAATTTTTGTGAACCAAAATAACAACTTTATTCAACAATATCTAGTGATGGGCGATTTCAAAATCAGTGATTCGGAGCATGAATCGAACTGCCAAAGTCATGTGATTGCAGTAAATGAGGCTTTGTTAAGTCTTGAGTGTTTTTCGAAACGTTTCGAAAAGTCAATGGTTCACCACTGGGGGGAGATGATCTCTGTGAACTAGTGATAGGCAGAGCAAGGCTTCGTGACACACTGAAACAGTTGAAGAAATGAGCCGAATTGACCTTTCACAAGCAGTTTGATTGACAGGTAATCTGGCCAATCATAATCCCGAATCCACCATTTTGTCTGACAAAGCAGCCAGGGGAGTTAGTAGATTAACGCTGGTGAACTTGAACTTGAAAAATTGTGTGTACTCACGTCTTTCCACGCTTGAAACAACATTCCTTCTGATGTTCATTCATGTTTATTTGATGCTATAAATGAACTAGTATGAAGAGATGATCGCTTCACGAGGAGCTACAGCGATCTGTCACCACACATTAAAGACACACTATTGTTTAAACTTCTTAAAAAATTACGATATATTAAATATGAAACTGTTTCATATCAAAAGTAACCTGCTCTGTCTTGTCTGTCGACGTGTTGTCAGTGTCCTCTTTGCTCCAGGATGTATTCTTCACTTTGTGAGAACATGATGTGTGGCGTGAGAGCGCATGGCTTGTCGGACATAGCAACAGTAACTAAAGGGGGCGGGGCTTTGTGAAGGGTCAATTGTGTTGAGGCTTCGAAACAATCTGACACCCGTCTCCACGGTGACACTTATTGGTCACTTGCACGTGTTGATCTGAAATAACCTTCACAACGATTCAGACAAGCGCTGACGAATATAACATGCATGTACCAAACAAGGAAGTGTGTGGGGGAGTGGATAGTGATCTAGACTGGGTTCGAATCCTGGGCAGAACACTGTTTTGCAATAAAAACCCATGCAAATAAACACCTTTTAATGCTTTATTGAAAGTAAAATCTATAAATCATATAATAAGATTGAATACCAAGTGTATGTATAAAATGCCTTTTATCAATTTTCAGGGCTTGTTTTGTTTCTTCCATGGATGGCTCAGCTAAACAGGCCACTAAGAGACTATTAACTACTATTATTTTTAATTATCGGCCTACTAATGTCTTATTAAAATATCTACAAATATATAAAACTGATCAGAGATCAGGTAAACTTTATAAACTTGATTCATGGGTACACACAGATCATCGCCCCCGAGTGGTGAACCATTGAAATTTCGAAACGTTTCGAATCACTTATGAGGTAGCAAAGCCTCGTTTACTGAAATCACGTGACTTTGTTGCTCCAAACCACTAAATCAAAACAAAAGATAATCAATAGATATTGTTGAATAAAGTCATTATTGGTGGAGTATTCTAGCTTCGTAATATTACGGTTGAACCACTGTACTCACATGAACTGTTTTGAATACACTGACCTAAAGGATTATTAGGAACACCTGTTCAATTTCTCATTAATGCAATTATCTAATCAACCAATCACATGGCAGTTGCTTCAATGCATTTAGGGGTGTGATCCTGGTCAAGACAATCTCCTGAACTCCAAACTGAATGTCAGAATGGGAAAGAAGGTTATTTAAGCAATTTTGAGCGTGGCATGGTTGTTGGTGCCAGACGGGCTGGTCTGAGTATTTCACAATCTGCTCAGTTACTGGGATTTTCACAACCATTTCTAGGGTTTACAAAGAATGGTGTGAAAAGGGAAAAACATCTAGTATGCGGCAGTCCTGTGGCCGAAAATGCCTTGTTGATGCTAGAGGTCAGAGGAGAATGGGCCGACTGATTCAAGCTGATAGAAGAACAACTTTGACTGAAATAACCACTCGTTACAACCGAGGTCTGCAGCAAAGCATTTGTGAAGCCACAACACGCACAACCTTGAGGCAGATGGGCTACAACAGCAGAAGACCCCACCGGGTACCACTCATCTCCACTACAAATAGGAAAAAGAGGCTACAATTTGCACAAGCTCACCAAAATTGGACAGTTGAAGACTGGAAAAATGTTGCCTGGTCTGATGAGTCTCGATTTCTGTTGAGACATTCAGATGGTAGAGTCAGAATTTGGCGTAAACAGAATGAGAACATGGATCCATCATGCCTTGTTACCACTGTGCAGGCTGGTGGTGGTGGTGTAATGGTGTGGGGGTGTTTTCTTGGCACACTTTAGGCCCCTTAGTGCCAATTGGGCATTGTTTAAATGCCACGGCCTACCTGAGCATTGTTTCTGACCATGTCCATCCCTTTATGACCACCATGTACCCATCCTCTGATGGCTACTTAAAGCAGGATAATGCACCATGTCACAAAGCTCGAATCATTTCAAATTGGTTTCTTGAACATGACAATGAGTTCACTGTACTAAAATGACCCCCACAGTCTCCAGATCTCAACCCAATAGAGCATCTTTGGGATGTGGTGGAACGGGAGCTTCGTGCCCTGGATGTGCATCCCACAAATCTCCATCAACTGCAAGATGCTATCCTATCAATATGGGCCAACATTTCTAAAGAATGCTTTCAGCACCTTGTTGAATCAATGCCACGTAGAACACGTAGTGTTCCTAATAGTCCTTTAGGTGAGTGTATGTTTTAGTATCTTTCTGGACATCTGAACTATCCTGCAGTCAATAGAGACTCACTGAACGATCAGATTTCATCAAAAATATCTTAATTTTTGTTCTGAAGATGAACGAAGGTCTTACGGGTGTAGAACGACATGAGGGAGAGGAATTAATGACAGAATTTACATTTTTGGGTGAAATAACCCTTTAACATTAGCAAAATGTTCTTAGAACATATTTCTGTTAGCTGTGAATACGTTTGTCATTAAATACTATATTTTGCATTTCATTCGACAAAATTAGTCAAGTTACACTTGACACACTCTATTAGACAGTGTCTCACAAAAACATGTAGCATTTACACGGTAAACTGAAATAATGGAAATTAAATCTGATTAAATGTGCAATGTTTTTTTTTTTTTAAATCTAATATAATTAATTGTAGAAATAAAAGAAAAATGATGTAAACCGGCCTGTAAAACAACTCAAAAGACCTAGCAGAAACCAGAGTTTCATCAGCAAAGTGCAAGCAGTAAACGTCAATGCTAGTGCTTATTTATCAAGCTTTGCCTTTCAGTAAATCAAGTAGAATAGTTCCTGGTGTCAGCTAATCATGTGATGTTGATTTCCCTTCAGCCTTTGCTCTGCATGCGGGCCCATCTTAATCTCTTTCTCTGCGTGTGAGTCTGAGTTGAGCGACTCCATAAAGACAGTCCCACACAGAGCACAATGTTGACTCTTGTCTGCAGGAGTGAGCTGGAAGTCACGCAGCAGACGGGCCTGACCGCGGCCAGAGAAAGAGGCGCAGTAATGGGGAATTTCACGCCCGCTATGGGACCTGCATCACTGAAAGGCCTGAGCTGGTTGAACGGCCCGTGCCACTTGGGGGGCTGCTATTGTCGAGCAAGAACAACATGATGGGTTACATCAGCTTTATAAAAACAGTCAGTGAGATGTTCAGCTGTCAGTGCCCTCTGCATTCTGCAGCCATGTGTTTCTGCCTGGGCGATTGTCTCTGATGAAAGCCTCCCTTTTAAAGCTGGAGTTGATTTATGACTAAGTGACTCATAATTTGATTTCACTTAGACGCTGTAAACCGCAGATGCCTGATTGTATCAGCATTTTCATGTCGTTAGCGATAAGCATGTGAGGGCCGTTTTCATGATGTACGCCACTGAAAATAGTAGCTTTGCTTGCTTTTCTCCTCTTTCTTTTTCATTCATCCATCAAATTCGCTTCAGTTTGTCCATCAAGTACACACATTCCTCGGTTTGTTTAACATTTAGCGGGCCGTGGGGCTCTAGATACATGAATTGTGTTATGGTAGGCCATTAAAAGTGCCGGTATGCTTCATGAGAGAGGGGAATGCGTCTCCTTCAGTGACAAAGACCAGGAACAACGCAGCACCGAGGTCTCAAAAACATTCGAAGAACTCTACGTTTCTCTTTGCTCAGGACATCAAATAGTGTTTACAAATGTCGGTAACACTTTGCATTAAGGTTCCCTTTGTAAAGGGTTTATGAAGGTGTTTGTTAATGAGTAATAAGTCATTTACAAATGCATTATAAATCCTTAATAAGCAGATATAACAGCATGAATAAAAAGGGCGACTTTATCGCAATACCTGCCAAATAGTGAGCTGTTTTGGTTACACTTTACAATAAGGTTCACATTAGTTAACAACATTAGTTAACATGAACTAATAATTAACTGCACTTGTTATTCTTGTTAATGTTAAACTCAACATTTACTAATATATTATTAAAATCTTGTTAACATTAGTTAATGCACTGTGAACTAACATGATCAATCAATGAACAACTGTATTTTAGATAATAACCATAACTTGATGAGATATTAATAATGAAAAATTCCGGTATTAGTTACCTGTGAACATTAATGTAGGGTGGAAACTTGTGAACGATTTATTCATGAGTTATAAACATTAAGAACCTCTAAAACGTGAATAATGTATTTATTATTTATTAATGTACACTCAGGAGGTATTTTTCTCTGATTTTTAATTTTTTTAATTTTTTTTAATTTAAATTTTTTTTTTTATCATTTTTAACTTTAATGACAGAATTTTCATTTTTGGGTGAACTAACCCTTTAATACCGCAAATACCATGTACAGCCTTATGATTTCCGGAATGCAGAAAACACGGATGAAATCACAGTCACAAGAACTTACTGTATAAAGCGGAACGTCACTAAAATAGGCAATTTTTGGATGAATAAATCAAAAGTAGGGCTGTACAATGAATCGGATATCGACACGTACTAGTGTCTGTGAGTATTAAAGCTAAAAAACTCTGTTATTGAAATCTGAAGTCTGTATGAATGAGCGATGATTTTGACATTTGTCGTATAACACAGAGAGTCAAAAGTTTGGTATAACTTGAAATAACAGAAATATTACTATTGTACAATAGAGTGTACTTCGATTAATAGAGATAATAATAATAATAATAATAATAACATTTAAAAAACACAAACCCAAAGGTCTTCATTAAAATTACAGTAATCACAAAGTAAAAATGTAGCATACTTATTATTATTATTATTATTATTATTATTAACTTAATTAAAAAATTAAATTCATTTGATTACATTTTATTTAATACATTTTACATTGCCCTTATATATGTTTATATAATATATTTTTCCTCTTCTCCTAACAGTAAAATATGCAAAAATAAAGGTCCAGTGAAAAAAAAAAAACATGATATACCGTCAAACTGCCAGAATAAAAAAAACGTGATACAGATTGTTGGTCAAACCGCCCAGCACTACTATATTTATTTGCTTGGTCGGTGTCGTAGTGGGTTTTGGTTCTTTTGCTGTTGTCGGCTGAAAGGAACTTTGAAATAACTGAAATCATTTGTGAAGTGACATGGACATGTAATGTTCTCAACACCTGCCTGGAACTGATATAGCCATGCGTTTCCCTGAAAATAATTGCACACCTTAGAACGCTCGTCAACCAATCGGATTCAAGCATTTAACAGCCCCATAGTACATTACAGGTTGTAGACAAGTCCATCTTCATTCCTCTTTTTCTCTTCCCCCTCCGTCTCACACAGGCCATCTTTTGATGGGATTCTACTTCTTAATCTGTTAGTAATAAAATTAGTTAGTGCAGTACAATGAACAATGAATACATAAATGTTACATTTGATTGCTCTAACACATCTACTTGCGCAAACTTTGATCATATTTAAAATAAATAACAAAACAATGATAAACAAAAAATAATAGATAAAAGCTAATGCAGCCATAGAAACAAATGAGAAAGAGAAATGATTAAATCAGGGTCTTCTGGTAGGGTCTTTTTTTTTTTTTTTTTTTTTTTGGTCACGTGATAACCGCATTGGAATTATCCTTTAATTATCAAAAAAAAAAAAAAAAAAACTGTATCAGAAATTCACAAATTCAAAGTGTAAGAAATGAGACCAGGAGAAAATCATGTACTAACTTTAAGAGTAATAAGAGTAAAACCAAACTACCTAAATGTCTGTAAAGAATTATGGGAATTATGAACTAATTTCAGAGTCACGTGACGTGTCAAATGAACGAAATGGCCGTTGTTGTATCCCTTCTAGGTTTTTCTTCTTGTCTCCTGTTTTCTAATTTTCATCTGGGCAGACTTCCAGCCATCTGACAGATGTTACAACACGCTCACACACACACACACACACACACACACACACACACACACACACACACACACACACACGTCTGTATTGCTATCTTAGTGAGGACATTACATAGATTTTTCACTTGATCAGGTCAATGATATTTTCTAGCACCTAACCCAACCCCTACTCCTAACCCTACTATCACAGAAACATGTGCTAAACATTAGATTTAAATAAAAACCTATTTTGGCTGATTTATAAGCCTCTTTAAATATATATGTGTGTGTGTGTGTCACGTTTAGTTCTGTCTTGTATTGTTTAGTCTAGTCTTGTCATTCTAAGTTAATCAGTCATTGTGTGCACCTGTCGTCATTTAGTCCCTCATTAGTTTACTTCCTCCACCCGTGACCAATTATCATCTGTGTATTTAGTTCCTTCTGTTCCACCAGTCATTGTCTTTTGTTGTTTGTGCTACGCACACTGTTTCATGTCTGCTATCATTTGATTAAACCTGTTTATTGTACTGCAACCATCGACTCCCGTACCTGTCTTCATCATCGGCGTTACAGAACAAAAGACCTCTCAAAGCGAGATAAAAGGATTTAAGAGGATGGACTTACCCACTGCTACGCTGTTGCTGAGCCCGGAAGCAAGGCCCCATCTGGTGGGCACGTTCTGGGCGATCCGGGGAGACTATCGCTCCATCCCAGCCTGGAGACCCGGGGTTCCCACAGCGGTCGGAGCGGGTATGGACGACTTCGGAGCCCCGGAGTTGCAGCACGCGGGGAGGTCCATCACAGAGCCAGGAGCCCGCCTGAGTTCCATCAACTGGTGGGCTGCGGATCCAATTCCCTTCCAAGTCCCCACCCTCATTTCCTCTTCTTCGCTTCCTTCAGCCTGTCACCTACACCTCGACCCACGATTCCCTCAGCACCTCCTCGGCCCGTCAGCCCGGATGTTCCGGTGGGCTCAGTCGTCCCTCCAAGCCAGCCTACGGGGGTCGACGCTCTACCTCTGCCACGGACCTCTGGGCTGGCGGCTACACCACCACCCGTCACCCCTACGACATCAGTAAGCTCCTCCCTCCCTTCAACCTCCTTGTCATCCTCCCTCACCACACCGTCACCCCGTTCATCCGGACCACCGTCGGCACCTCGGTCCCCTGTGTCAGCGGCTCGGCGTCAAACTTCCGGGTCGGCGGTGGCTCCGAGGTCCGTCGGCTGGGAAGCTCCGCTGGTTCCTCCGCCAGACGCTGTGGTTCCGCTAACATCGAGCGGCTCCATTGCGTCACCCCGCCCTGCTGTCGGGACTCCTCCCTGGATCCGCCCTCCGTCATCTCCACCACGGAGTCGGTATCCTGCGACTCCAGTGGGTTGGCCGCCTTCAGCTCCACGCCCTACTCCTAAGCCTCCGCCCTTGTTTATTTTTCTGTTTGTTTTTCTCCCTTCTATGGACTCCGTCACGGTGCGAGGACGCGCCTTTTTCGAGGGGGCGTTATGTCACGTTTAGTTCTGTCTTGTATTGTTTAGTCTAGTCTTGTCATTCTAAGTTAATCAGTCATTGTGTGCACCTGTCGTCATTTAGTCCCTCATTAGTTTACTTCCTCCACCCGTGTCCAATTATCATCTGTGTATTTAGTTCCTTCTGTTCCACCAGTCATTGTCTTTTGTTGTTTGTGCTACACACACTGTTTCATGTCTGCTATCATTTGATTAAACCTGTTTATTGTACTGCAACCATCGACTCCCGTACCTGTCTTCATCATCGGCGTTACAGTGTGTGTGTGTGTGTGTGTGTGTGTGTGTGTGTGTGTGTGTGTGTGTGTGGTATTCCCTACGTTATGGGGACCAAATGTCCCCACAGGTATAGTAATACTAGTGAATTTTGATCTTGTGGGGACATTTTTTTGGTCCCCATGAGGAAACAAGCTTATAAATCATACAGAATTATCTTTTTTGAAAATGTAAAATAGCAGAACATGTTGTGTGATGGGTAGGTTTAGGGGTAGGGGTAGTGTAGGGGGACAGAATATACAGTTTGTACAGTATAAAAACCATTACGCCTATGGAATGCCCCCATAAAACATGAAAACACAACAGTGTGTGTGTGTGTGTGTGTGTGTGTTAGTGTGTGTTAGTGTGTGTGTATTTGCTGTTGTACAGTACGGCAATCACTGAATTATTGGCCTTTCAATAACATCTGGAAGAGAATTGAATCTACATTGCAGGAAATATTCTTGCTGGCCATGCACACTGGGAAAAATGGGGAAAATTTATGAATGTTGAATCCATGATTGACAAGCTCCTGTCTCAACTTCTCCACAGGGATCTTGCTTTGTGGCTGGTGGTGTCGTTCTGGACCACCATGTCAGCACTCTTGTCTGATGAAAATAAACTTAATCATCCACCTGAATGAAACTACCATTCTGAACGTTTAAAAAACAGAAGGACTTCAACAATCACGGTACAATACTTATAACTCTAGATCTGTTTCCTAGGTTCTCTTAAGGAGAGACCATGATTTCTTACATGGTCAGTCAGGGCAAATCTGATTTCATTTGAAATTCGTCTGTAGCTTCTGTCTCTCCTCCCTCCTCCACTCTACTCATCTCCTCTTTTCCTTCATCCTCATCTCTTTCTACCTGTTTCACTGTTCTTCTCCCTCTCGTTACACTCCTCCACAACCTTTTACTCTTACACCTCTTTCTCTTCCCCTTCTTTTGCATATTCTTATTCTTTTCTTACACTATGTATACTTTCCATTTATTGTTAAAGCATTGTGATGTGTGTATCAACCCAGCCTCAACCTGTTTGACGCCAGATGAAAATATACCATGTGCATTTGATAATATGACAAATTACAGAGTTTTGTTTGTCGTGATTGGACAAATAGTACATAAATGATTGTGATATGTGTAAAACCAGTAAAAATTGTTTTGTTTGGATTGGCTGTATGAACTATTGTAACGATGAGAGAGTCAGCGGGTTGAAATCCAAACGCAGCTTTATTACAATCGTAGTCAGACAGGCAATGGTCAACTCAACAGCAAAACAGCAGTAGCAGGGAAAGGACAGTTTCATGGTAAATATACAGGCGAAGGGTCAGAGGCAGGCAGATGAAAATCAAAAAACAAGAAACAGGCAGGATCTGAAAACAGGCAACACAAGACAGGGAAACCGCTTAGACATGTCACAGTGGAACAATACTTCGCAAGGTGGGTGTGTGTGAGTGGTGCTTTTATAGTGGTGAGATATGAATCAGGTGTGAAGGTAACGTGTTACAGCTGGCAGGGTGATCAGTGACTGGGGGAGGGGCTTATGGGAAATGTAGTGTGGTGTATGGAGTCCATGATGTGGGCCGGGGCGACCTCTGGTGGCAGGTGGATGGAACATGACGGAGCGGATTCATTACAACTATGATGAAAACATTTGAGAATTTTGTGCACAGTGTTTTGAGAAAGTGATTTGTAATTTGTATGAAATGAATGAAAACTGTTCATATCACTGAGTTAACTGTTTTGAGAACAGTTACCTGAGTTTGGAGAAATGTCGATTGAGGAAAAACTGTAAATATTATTAAAGTTTTGTTAAAGATTTTGCCAGTATATTGCGTTCTTGTACTTGGAGTCAATTGTTTTATTTGTGATAACACAATGAAACATGCCATGGCCATGCAAAAACAAGAGAAAACCAATGAATCTTTTGTTTCAAATCAGTAGTTCGGAGCGCCAAAGTCACATGATTTCAGTAAACGAGGCTTCATTACGTCATAAGTCTTCCACAATTTCAATAGTTCACGTGATTTTGGCAGTTTGATACGCGAACCGAGCCACAGATTTGAAACAAAAGATTCGTAAAGCTTCGTGAAGCAGTGTTTTGAAATCGTCCATCACTAGATATTGTTGAAAAGTCGTTATTTTGGGGGTTTTTTTGCGCACAAAAAGTATTCTCGTCGCTTTATAATATTAAGGTTGAACCACTGTAGTCACATGACTTGTTTTAAATATGTTTTAGTATCTTTCTGTTCATCTGAAAGTGTTCATTATCTTGCTGTCAATAGAGACTCACTGAACCATTGGATTTCATCAAAAATATCTTCATTTGTGTTCTGAAGATGAACGAAGGTCTTACGGGTGTAGAACCACATGAGGGAGAGGAATTAATGACAGATTTTTATTTTTGGGTGAACTAACCCTTGAACGTGATGGAGCGTTACGCTTTTAGTGCCACTCACTGGACATTTCAGTATTGCTCATGGTTAGTTCATGTTAATACATTAAGTAATGTTTAACTAATTGACCTTATTGTAAAGTGTTACCATTTTTTTTCATCCAAAACCACAAATGTGAATTTTTAATATCTTACAGTAACATTACCAAACATTACATTATATAAATCTTAACAGTTGACTATAGCTACATTGTGTTTATATAGTGTGTATGTGTTTGTTTGCACAAGTGTCTGTTCTGTCAGTGTTCTGCAACCTGAGCCTAAGCATTTCAATGCACAGTGAACGCAGTGTAAGCCGTGCAATTGACAAATAAACAAACACGAGTAGACCGGCCGCGGCTTGAATATGCCGTCCTCCATTCTCAGGCTCACACGTGTTTCATTTCATTTGACTTTATGTCCTGTTAAGCGCTCTGGGTATGTGAGAGAACCTGACACCGCGTGATGACATGGGCTCTGAACCGCAGTTGGCCAGGCAGCGGGCCAGAGTCCCTCCACCCCTGGACCTGGAGTGCGGAGCTGAGCTGGCACAGCCCGTTAGCAGACGGTGGAGGACAGGCTGGGCTCAGGCCAGATGCACAAAGTCACAGGCTATATGGAGACTTGTGCTGGTATTTGCACACATACTGCAGCACATGGCATTCAAGCACAGTCACGGCTCTCCCCAAATTTAATTTAATCTAAAATGATATTAAATTAAAAAGGCAAACCTTTGATAGCATTATTACATTAAATTGCACCTAGAGCACATGTGCACCATTCAGACTTGAACTGAAATTGCTAATTCCATTCAAGCTCAATTTCTGGATTCGAAATGAAGTCGCAACAGAATTTTTTTTTTTATTATTTATTTATTTATTTTTGGCGGGGGGGGGGGGGGGTAATTTTCATTAGCCATAAACATTTATTATAAATATATATTTATTATGCACATGACAACATAAACATTTGTCTTTAATTTGTATTAAATATATATTTAATTGAATTTAACTAATTACATTTAACTGCATGGATCATTTCCCAGAATGCTCTGAAATCTCAGGAGTGAAATCTGGACTGGAACCTAACTGTTGTAAAATATTCTATTATTTTGTGTAATCAATAGATTAAAATGACTATGTCACTATTTTTTAAGGTACTTATTTAGATACTTATTTGTGTGGAGGATATTTTGTAAACAAAATAAAAATTGATATATATATGTATATATATGTATATATATATATATATATATATATATATATATATATATATATATAATTATTTAGACAATTCTGTTCAAATTCACACAGGAACTTAATAACTTAAATTCAATATTTTGCTCAACCGTGAGCTTGTGCAACTGGATTAATTGTTTATTACACACTTTTAATTTTTGCTTCCAGGACAAGATTGTGTGAGAGAAAACAGACGGTAATGTTAGGATGGTGAGATTTTAATGGGGTAAAGTTTAGCTGCGGTGCTCCAGAAGTTAAAGTGGAATATGGGAGACTTGGCCAAGCCAGCGAGGATTGATTTATGGTACTGAAGCCAGCAGCCTGGCCAGTTTCTACTCCAGCAGTACAGGAACAGCGATCTGCAACAAGCCTGCATAAATCACACCCCAAACTGGGAGCAGCTGTCTTCAAGTGCGCCCACACCCCTCCGCACACCCCGGGGTCACTGACCCACATTTCACCCATCCATAGGCACCCAGTTCAGCACTCACACAAACACTTATTGACAGGAAGGAAATTTCACAATGTTTCACAAGAGAATGTGATAATAATGTGACTTTTTTAAAAAAAGAGAGAAAAGTATGACCTCCTTAAGTCTCCACTTGGTTTGGCCTTCTATCTGTGCCAGGTTAAAGAGGACCTATGCCCTTTTTCAAAGTTTTGATTTTGTTTTTGAGCTTCATAATTTTTTATGCTTGAATGTTCAAAAACCACATTCGTTTTTCCCATATTCTCCATTGTTGCAGCTCCTCTCTTCCCAGTCTGTCAGTAACGCTCTGTTTAGTTCCTGTCTCTGTGAAGCCCCACCTTCCGAAAAGCACAACGTGCTCTGATTGGTCGGCTGGAGCTGTGTGTTTTGATTGGTCAGTCGCTTCAAGCATGTTTTGGAAATATCACAGCCTTTACCATAACCATGATAGCATGTTAGTTATTATTGGGAGAACAGGGTTTGTGGCTCTATCATTGGAGAAAGCACAGTCTTGTATCTAGATTACATCATTTAATTTCTTTCAGATTTGTGCGACAATCACAGTTTAAGGATACCATAGAAATGAATGCGAAGTGCAGTAAACTGAATCCCACCGATTGCAAATTTTTTTTCTGTGTACTCTCTGAAACAATCCGACAGGAATGTTTAATGGCAAACATGTTGAAGATTAGCCTGTCGATAGATAGACTGTCGATTCATTAAATGTTACCCTGTTTTCCTATAAAAGCAGTTTTTTCAACCTAGTGAAGCCTTTTCTCCATTGACATTCATTAAAAAATGGCCTCTGGTTTCCTTTGTGTACCACATCATTATGCTTTTTTTTTTTTTTTTTTTTTGGCTTTGGTGTCAGATCCAAGGTGGAAAAAGCATTTCTTGGACATGGTGACAAGACACTTACTTAACACAACTCAACCAGGCCTCAACCTCTTTTTCTTTCTTTTGTGTGTGTTTGTGTGTGTGTGGATATTCCCTACGTTATGGGGACCAAAAAGGTATAGTAATACTAGTAAATTTTGATCTTGTGGGGACATTTTTTTGGTCCCCATGAGAAAACAAGCTTATAAATCATACAGAATTATCTTTTTTGAAAATCTAAAATAGCAGAATATTTTGTGTGATGGGTAGGTTTAGGGGTAGGGGTAGTGTAGGGGGACAGAATGTACAGTTTGTACAGTATAAAAAACATTACACCTATGGAATGTCCCCATAAAACATGAAAACACAACATTGGTGTGTGTGTGTGTGCGCGCGCTTTGGGCGGGAATTTTTTAAATGAGGAATATTGTGACGTGTTCGTTCCCGGAAGAAAACTCAAAACTACACTGGAGGCGTTTCAAGGAGTTCAGACACACTGATTTAGAGAATAACTCCTGCTGGAAGGACTTTGTGCTTTATAACTTTGCAGACCTTTTTCATACGTCAAAAAGGCATAATAGGTCCTCTTTAAAGGAAAGAGTGAGCAAATAAGATGATTATTCATTTTAAAACAGAGCGCATACTCATGCACAGATAGAGTTGGACACGGACATCCTCGTTTAAAAGCTTCTGAAGAAAACCGAGAATGTTTCTGGATCATAAATGTCTATTTAAACATGATTGAGGGAAGATCAGGAGCTGCAGAGATGATGATTTAATAAGTTGTAGCGTTGTCTCTCTTGGACAGAGTGGGACATCTTAAGTTTTATAAGCCCTACTCTGTTCAAATACAAAACTTTTACAGGCCTGTGGTACCCGTCGAAATCAAAACCAGAAGTGACAGTATTCCTTCTCTCTCTCTCAAATAAAACAGGATTTATATGAGCTGGAATTCTTGAAGTATTTTTTCTGTTGTATTTTACCAAATGTAATTGCATGCTCTGCTGCACTGTCGGGTCAGGGTCCATAATGCATCTTAGATCAGCTTCAATCATCTCCATGAAAAAGACATGAAAAATGAACACTGATCCTCAATCAGAACTTGATTAAAGGTGTCTTTTTAAAGAAGAGAGTGTTGTAGAGGGATGTTTCTGGCTCTGGTAGTCTTGAAGAACATCAATTAAACTGTATATAATAAGGAATAAATAAATGACAACAAATGGTATTGTAGCTTTTTTTCTTACTATGATGTTTGGGTGCTCCAGTTGTTTCACAGAGTGTTGCTATGTGGTTGCTAGGGTGTTCTGATATGTTGTTTATCGGCTCAAGTCAAAAGAGCCCACACCAAGACTCTGTGACATTGGAGGGATGACCAAGTGAAAATAAAAATCCTGTCATCATGTACTCACCCTCATGAAGACTTTCGTTCATCTTCAAAACACAAATGAAGGTATTTTTAATGAAACCTGAGAGATTTCGGACATTCCATTGAAAGTCCACACAACTGAAACTTTGAAAAGTTCTTAAAAACATCATAGAATCAAGCAGTTTCAAATGAAATGATCAGGTTTCATTTAGACTTTTATTCACACATAAATGTTGTTCGGGCCCAATGGTGAGGGAGTCGGTAACCTGAAGGTTGCTGGTTCGATTCCCATGCTGGCAGGAATTGAAGGTGGGGATTGTGAATGAACAGCTCTCTCTCCACCTTTGATACCATGACTAAAGTGCCCTTGAGCAACCTAACCCCTAATTGCTCTCCTTGTAAGTCGCTTTGGACAAAAGTGTCTGCCAAATGAGTAAATGTTGTTCCGTGTGTATAAAAAAACTTCAAATATATTTGTTCTCACATGTTGAGCTCTCGATTGAAGACAGTCTTATAACTTTGGAACAACATGAAAACAAAACAAAACTAACTTTTTAAGTTTATGGTTTTTTTTTTCACCTGGTTTATTGTCCACCACGTGAATATCGTAAATTTGAAAAGCAATTTATGCAATGTATTATTCAGGTTCAGGAGTTCATAAAATCCTTAGATCAAAGTATGAGCAATACTTTGCCTGCATTAGCAAACACATTAATGAATAGTCTGACTGGAAAAAAGTACATAGAGGGAGATATGATTTGGCATTCTGAAGTGGACTGAAACTTTGCATTGGTAACATCAGTTTGAAAGCATACGGATTCCATCAGCTGTATAACGGATCCTACCCACATCTCTCAGCAGCTTTTACAGGCAGTCAAACAACAGGTCAGTGGGTTCACGCCCCTGTCCAGCCGTGCACAACTGGATTGCAGGTTCCAGTCCATTGGCAGAGCAGACTTCCTTCCTCCAGGCCTTATAGCTACGTGAGCTGTATCCTGACAGATGGACTGAGCAATACACACATTTAATTGGCACACAGGAAAAGCCCACTCTACTGCTTGCAAGAATATAAACCAGGACCAGAACAGTGTGTGCTATTTGCCATATATGAGCCTGGATGGTGAACGTCATTTCAACAAGTGTAACATGTTCCTAGATCAACATCTTTGTTGATCCTGGAAAAACATTCCAATCAACCAACCAGAATTGACTATATGCACAATTACTTCCTGGTTTTCGTTAAGCCAGCTTGGGAATTTCATCATCGACGCAAAACCAAATTAATGTTGTATTCATATTTTAATGCAGTTATCACATTTATCTAATTTGCCAATATACCAGTTTTATTGATTGAAATAAAGACGAAGCTAATGGGAACATTTAAGATATTTCGTATCTGCAATTAGACACCCTCATGCATTTTTTTTCCAGCACTTCAAATGTTATGTTTAAACCACAAACATAATTTATTCATCCTTCTGAGATTGGCCCGTTTGTAAAACCGAACCATTCAAAATGTAGGAAATCCAACATTTGATAGAAAACACTTATTTAAAAATAAAAAAAGATATTAATTATCACTATAACCAGCAGGTGGCGGCAGAGTAGCATTTAATTGCGCATATACTGGACATTTCCTGTATTGTTTTTCCACTTAGTTTCGCTTTTTAACAAGTAAGCTATTACACATTATAAAATAACTAGGTATACATTTTGTCAATGTGAAGTATGAAATACTCACAAAATCGTACGAAAAACAATATATTTTCTTTTGAATGAACCGCACGCTTTCCCTTTGTAATCACAGCAGCTGCCAGTCAATGATTTTGGCACACTTGAAAACTCACATTTTATTCAAAGAATCTTGCTAAAGTGCACGGTAAATATTTAATTTTGACTATTTTCTTCATACAAAAATGTAAAACTGATGGTCGAATTGAGTTTAGCCGAGAAGGAACACTGAGGTACGTCTTTATTTATTTATTTATTTATTTTGTTGCCTTTGAATAACTAAATGAATTCTATGCCTGATATTTCAATGACTATATTCTGATTATAAATTAAGTATTACACTATTGAAGCTGAACACATCATTTCCCTCTGATTTTAGGGATAAGTTATGGGCTAGGTTTAAGTGTAGGGATAGGACTAGAACAAAATAGGACTGTTGTTCCAGGATCAACAAAATATGTTGATATGTTTTTTTATTGTTTGATTAACATGCACACCTGTGGATTGTTTTCATTGATTGGTTTGTTTGGTCCATTGAAGCCTTGTGTTTCTTTCTGTTCTTTGTCAGTTCTCGTTGTGTGTTACTGGTTGTTCTATTCACGTTTCTAGTCTAGAGTGTTTTGTTCTGAATTATTTTGTAAATAAAATCCTTACTGCTGCGTATAGCTCCATTCCTTTTCATCATTGTTCCAACCGTGCATGACAGAAGAACTGACTCTTTAAAAAAATGTATCTAGCAGCAGTGAAATTTTCCTCTCACAGGGGGAACAGGCCCTCAAGGGACACATGCAGTCCTTCCTGGATTTGTACCACCTCATTCACTGATGACGACGATAGCCTGTGTGTGTTTTTCCGGGTAGGTCTCAATACCTGGAGATGGACTTCAAGAGACGTTCGTGGAGTATGTAGACTGGGTGCTACTACATAATGGTTCCCCCATACAAGAGAGAGGAGAAGTTCAGCCCGCTATCCACAGCCATTGTCCCAATGGACGGAATCCCACCACAGACCATGAGCCTGAGCCTGCCATGATATGAAAGCCAGAGCCGAAGCCTGAGCCACAGATCTGCCAGAGCCCAAGCCATACTAGTGAAGTATATGAAGTATATGGGAATGAAATGGAGCCCTGTCTCTTCAGTTATGGTGGATGTGCATGCGCTAAATTCTGAGCCCCTGACTGAATTTGAGAATGACTGCACCTTGCACCCAGTACTGAGTTCTTGATATCTGTGTTCCCGCCCTGCCTTCCAGTACCCCATGAAATGTCTGGCTGTTCCGTGCTGACCAAGAGGGTCGCTCCTATAATATCTTGCCCAAGAATTTTCATTTCCTGAGATTTTCGTTTGTCTTGTATCACCGGGAAAGCAGTTTGCGAAACCTCTGACAACACTGGCCAGTTCTTCAGCCCTGCCTGCGCTGCTTCTCATCAGCCCTTCGCCTCCTTCCACGTTACCTGCTCTGTGCCTTATGAACACGCCATGGACTGATTGTTTTCCAGCTCCTGGACTTTCAACCCATTTGCTCCACCAATAACCACTGAGCCCTCTACTCCATCTTAGCCAGTCGACCAGTTGCCTCCACCGTGGCTCCTCGCTCCCTTGGCTCCACCTGGAACAGTCGACCCTACTGCTCCACCAAGCTTCCTCATAACTCAGATTTTGTTTTGGTCATTCGTCGCTCTGTCTGTGCTGCACTTTGTCCCTACACCCCTTCGGCTCCGTTGGGCTCCGCCTTCCCTCCTGATCATGGCTCTTCCTCATTCCTCCACCCTGGCTTCGCCTCAGCAGCATGTGCCCACGGCTCTGCCTTTGTTTTGCAGGACAGTGTCGCTTGGACTCTTTGGGTCTTCGGCTCTGCCTAGGTCTCAACCACCATCGGCTCCGTCTCGATTTGTTGTCCGCTGGTTCCGGCTGTCAAGTTTCCACCATGGCTCCTCCCTCCCTCTACTCTGCCATGAGCTTTCATCCTCTCTAGGTTTTATGTCTGTTTGGCTGGGTTTTGCATGTGTTTAGTTCAGTTTCCTGTGTTTACAGTTCATTTCTATGGTTTTTCATTGTTTGATTAATTTGCACACCTGTGGATTGTTTTCATTGATTGGTTTGTTTGGTCATGGTTTGTTACTGGTTTTTCTGTTCACGTTTCTCGTCTAGAGTGTTTTGTTCTGTGTTCTTTTGTGAATAAAATCCTTACTGCTGCATATAGATCTGTTCCTTTTCATCATTGCCACAACCGTGCATGACTGTTGTGTTTTCTGAACAGGTTCCAAACATGGAAATAAGACAGAAAACAGTATATTTATGAAGAGCATTGAGGTCACATGATGGAGCATCAGTGTCTGGTCTTCCTCACATTTGTAAGGAGTCATTTAGTTATTTGGCCCTCAGCCCTTTATGACAGATGAGAGATATTATCACAGACACCTGGGGCAGGACATTGGTCTCACAGGGGTTTTGCTCCATAGTGCAGGGCTCTGTTCATTGTAAGGGTAAACAGCACTGACGTCCCATCAGGCTTTGCTCTGGTTACAAAGAGAGCAAGGGGGCAAAGAGAGTAGGTGCATGAGGGGATTTTTTTCAGCACATATGGTCTGTGTAGTGTCCGGTCAGCACATGAAGACTCAGAGACCAAGAGAGTTAACACACCTGCAGGACTGAAGACATCACTGAAACTGTAGCTTCCCAAACCAAGCTCAGTCAAGCTAATCTTTTGAAAAAGAAGCTACAATAAGCTATTAACAAATAGTAGATACATCTAATTACATTAAAGCTCTTTAAGGGAACAGTATGTTTTTAAATAAATGAGCTGATGTAATTTCTTTCTGCAGTCACAGCAGCATTTGTCTCAAAATCAATAAGGATCTCTTATGGTTACACAGCTAAACTTAAACACATACATTTACACTGAAAACAACTTGTGAAAAAAAATAGACAGTTCGAATTTCTGCAACTTGTTGAAAGCATATTGACGAACAGCTGCATTTAATTAAACCTTTAGAGACAAAAAAAGAAGTAAAATGTAGCACAGGGAAATTAATCATTTTTTTTAACCATGTAATGTAAACAAACCGCCTAAATGAGTTGATTCTCTTCCCTGAAACAAATTTCCAAACAATACATATCAAAGACATGATGTTATAGAAGAAATTAGTAGACATTTTAACTTGTGTGCGTGTGTGTGTTAGTAGCATCACTACTTTTAGATATTAAAGCCTAAATGTCATGTCATTGTCATATTTTAATGATAATTAATCAAAACTTTAACATGACCACAATGTTTTAAAGGCACAATATGTAAGATTTTTGCAGTAAAATATCCAAAAACCACTAGGCCATTGTTATATATTTTGTTCAGTTGAGTACTTACAATATCCCAAATGTTATTTGTAAATCGTGAGAAAATTAACCAAGTGTGAGATAGTTGCCTGTCAATGGCGTCATATCCACGTTACCCTCGGTTTCCAGTTTTATTTTGTAGAAACCATGGAAACACCAAAGACGCTTTAATGCATTACATGTTTTATTAGAAAAGGGAACAACTGTTTGGTTACATTTATTGCCAGAAAATGAATCATTGTTATAAAGCTAGCTCACATTTAGTCTTATCATTTAAATCTAATTTTCTTGATTTTCTGAGAGCAGCATGTTTTACCATACCTCAGAGAAAAATACTATTTTGTCAAGTAGCTAACATAGCATAATCAGATGCTGCTTTATTTTAACAGTAATCCATTATACAAAACGTTTTAAAATTAATTGCATGCCATTTATCGACACAAGCCATTCAGCATTTAATATGATATTGTAATATGGATCTATCTTACTGCAGTGTGAACAAGTGTCTCACAGCAGCTGGCGAGTGAATGTCATAACATCATTTTCAACACACAGATGTATCTAATATGATAAACAGTACTGTGTTACCCCGTACGTGTCACTGGAAGAAGCTGAAGCGGCGACTGTGTCATAATAAAAGTCCTGCTGCTCTCGAGGTGTGTGTCGTTCGTCTCTCATTATCAATCGTCTCGTTCAGCTCCACAACACTCGCTCCTGCTCTGCTTCAAACTACAGTAACGTTAATAATCATCCATGAACGTGATTTCTGCCCGAGTCCCATCCCATTTCTTTTCCACCGGCTGTTAGGTGAAGACCACATATCCCAAGATTCCTCGCTCAAACTCTACATCATCAAGCATCATCAGGCCTCGGGTGTTACACAACAATGAACACCATTTCACCAAGAACAAAATTTTTCTGGATCAACATCTTTGTTAATCCTGGAACAACATTTTAATTAACCAATCAGATTTAAGGGACAAGTTTAATGTTTATGTCAAGTTTAGGCTTACAACCTAAAGGGTTAGGTGCTTCTACATTGGTGTTATTCACCTATCATTTCCTTCTGCTTTTAGGGATAAATTATGGGTAGGGTTAGGTTTAGGGGTAGGGATTAGGTTAGGGCTACATTTTCAGACAGAAATGTTGCTCCAGGATCAACAAAATATGTTGACCCAAGAACATGTCTTACTTAGCAAAATCATGGTGAACGTTAAACAACATAGTATCTTAAAGTGTAGGCCTACTCTCTTTATTAAGTGACCTTTTATTTCAGTAATATTGTATTATCTGTAAGTACAGTTTTCTTAAATATACTTTTAAGATTTGAAGTACACTACAAGTGCACGTTTATTTCAAAAGAGCGCGCTTATTTTTCGCGAGGCTTGCCAGAAGGCAGCATTACTCTCAAACACTGCACACCTGATTGTGCCCTTCACTCCAGAACTCGCACTGAAACACTAAATCAACTGACAATTTATGCAAGATGAAATATTAGAACCAAAGTACTAAGTGTGTAATTAATGAGTCATTTATACTAGGCCTCCAATAACGTAAAGAGCGTTAAGAACCTGGTCCGTGTGCTGGTGGAGAGGTGTGCAGACTGCAGTACTGTGAATAGGGGACATTTCCATGCTGTAGCACTCCTTCATCAGTTTGTTTATTTGCACCGAGCCCCAGGACAGTCCGGCACTGTTGCCCCTCTGACAGCTGGAGGAAGAACAGACATGAGCCGCGGCCCGCTGCCCTGCCCAACTCAAAACACTGAGACGCTGGAGCCTGGAGGGAAAGAAAGACACAGCTGAAAGAGTGAGGAGAGAATAATGGGTGTTTCTTCAAATATGAGCACTTTCAGCCATATGGACCTTTAAAAAATAAACTCTCTTAAAACACACTTTTCACACTCATTATTTAATGAGGTTTATTTCATTTTTACAAAGTGCACTTGTATCAAAGGAGTTGAGAATTCTGTCTCTTTTTTTCCTGTAAAACACAGATAATAGAGCAAAACAAAAAGTGTATTTAAATTTGTGAAAATGTCAAAGGTTTTCTATATAAGAGAGGAGCAACTTGAGTTTGTCGTCCAGCCCTGTTTGTTTGAGAGGCTTCTAAGCTTACAATACTCCTACATTGGGTCAAAGTTTAGTCAAGTCACCTTTACTTATATAGCGCAATGCAAATTGTGGCAAAGCAGCTTTACATTAATAATTGGCAAATCATTTTTGGCTGCACAGCAGCTCCCAAAGAAAATGGTGTCATTGTCCAGCTTATTCTATATATTATTGATTCATTCCATTGCAAAGATCAGTAGTTATTAGTCTAGTTAATTTATGTATATCAGCACTGGAGAAAACAGTGACGTAATCGTCCGGCTCAGCTCGCATACAATGGCGCCAATGCAGGCATACTAAAAACACTGCTGAATCCCAGAAGCTACTGTAGTTATGTAGGCTTGAAGCTGAATAAATCATATGATAATTTTCATTTTTGGGTGAACTATCCCTTTACATTTAATTGTTTAGCAGACACTTTTATCCAAAGTGACTTACAAGTGAGGCAATTAGGGGTTAGATGTCTTGCTCAAGGACACCTTAGTCATGGTATCAAAGGTGGAGAGAGTGCTGTTCATTCACAATCCCAACTTTCAATTCCTGCCAGCATGGGAATCAAACCCACAACCTTCAGGTTACAAGGCCAACTCCCTCACCATTAGGCCACTAGAGCACTTTTACTTTTTTGGAATTTCAGAGAACACACTACTCACACTATAGACCTTATTCGTCAGATAAACAAGCAAGCAGCCATCTTTAGAATTTTTCATGTAATTAAATTTTTCTGTAATTACATTTAAAATTACACTGTTGACCCATCCGTTACACCTTAACCAACCCATACCAGCAAACCTGTCCCTAACCTTACCCGTATCCACCTCAGTAGCAGCAAAAGGGTTTTGCAATACAATAAGAACAAAATAAGTACACTGTACTTGTTTTTTGATGGCACCCAATATAAAGTGGGACCAAATTTTGTAATGTAGGGGGATAGTACCCTTTCAAAATGTAAATATGTGTACCTCATTTACACATAAAATGTACATATTAGCAGGGCTGGGAAGGTTACTTTTAAAATGTATTTCACTGCATGCTTTAAAAAGTAATTTGTAACGTATTTTGTTACATTACTCAAGTTTAGTAACTTAATCTAAATACTTTAGAATACTTTGGAATACTAATAAGTGTGGAACAAACACAAAAAAGGTCATTGCAAGTTTTTATCTTACAATTCTGACTTTTTCCCACAGAATTGCGTGATATAAAGTTTCAATTGTGAGTTATAAAGTCAAAATTATGAGATTTAAACTCGCAATATTGAGAAAAGTCAAAATTATGAGATACAAACTCACATACTAAATTCACGATTGCAAGAAAAAAAGTCACAATTTTGAGGAAAAAAAACAAATTGTGAGAAAAAGTTGCAGTGACCTTTTTTACAATTATTAAATGACTCACAAACAACTATCACAAAACATGAAAACAGTCGAAAACATGAAACTTAACTCCTTTTTCAGACGGAGAATCACCAATTGCTGTTTAAATGACATTAAAACTCAAAGTAATCACTTTGGTAATCTAAAACACTTTTCAGATGTAACTGTAATCTGATTACCACCCATTTAAAATGTAACTGTAATGAAATACAGTTACTCAAATTTTGTATTTTAAATACGTAACTAAGTTACTTGTATTTTGTTACTCCCCAACCCTGATTATTAGTACCTAAATGGTATATATTAGTGACTTACTAAGGGTACTGCGCCATTAACAGCTTTCATGCCAATTTTTGTGAGAGTGTACAATGTAAATGGTACAACTGTTTGGTTGTAACATTCTTCAAAATATCTACTTTTGTTTTCTGCAGAAGACAGAAATGCATAGAGGTTTGAAATGACATGAGGGTGAGTACATGATGCCAGAATTTTCATTTTTGAGGGAACTATCAATTTTTGTATTCTGAGTTATGAAAAAAATCCTACTCTGGAGCAATGATATATAATCAGAAAAGCAGAGATTACTAAATTATTACTTACTAAAGATCTGGGAAAATGACAAGGACAAAAACCAAATGGTGACAAAATAGGATAAAGATTGAGAGTGAGAGAGAAAGAAACAGATAACAGGATCCTATAATTGGCTGTGAGATGAAGCAGGTTCTCTGACCCAGACTAGGGCAGACAGTGGGATGTGGTCGCTTTGGCAACTGCCCAACACTTCAAAGAACGACACAACTTGAGACGGTGAAGATGTCCCTCTCAGCTACTGCAAGCATATCATCCAACACTCACTGCGGCTGCTTGAGACCAGCAGCTCTGCTTAGAAACAGACCATTAAAGATCTGAGGACCCGCAAAGACCAAGACCATGTGCAACCATGGAAACAGAGCGTGTGTTCAGAATGAGGAGCGAGGCCACAGCACATGAATGTGATGTTTATGGTGCTTGACGCAGGTTCAGTGAGCAAACATGAGGCAGTCGGATATGAAACAAAAATCATATTTGATATTTACAGAAGACTAACATTGGTATTGAGTCATGTACAGTATGTGCATACCCACATACAGCACAAAAAAGAAAGTCATGCAGGGTTGGATTTAAAATTATTACAATATGAAATATGCTGATAGGAAGCAAAATAGGAAATGAAGATTCGAACTCAGTGAACAACAGTCCACTATCCCATCAGTAATTGTGAATTCCAACCAGTTTGATAAATATTGGAACCTCGTTTGCACAAAACAGGGACGGAATTCGAGGGTGAGGGATGACAAAATTTTTATTTTGGATTGAACTATCCCTAGAAATAGGCTTCATTTCCTTTAAGCAACATATTTTATTTCTTATGATTTTGAAATGAAATGATACTCAGACAGGTTCACAAGATTTATCCCTTTTGCCCCTACTGGTCATACAGAGGTCGAATACATTGCAGGAATCAAACATGTTGACTGTTGTGCACATGGCAAATGTAACCCCTCTACCCTGGTCCTATTCGACCCGCTCCGAGCGGGCCTCGAATCCTAGTTTTCCAGCATGGGAGTTGGACACTCTAACAAGGAGGCTAAAGGCTGCAACTTTTAGCATCTGTCACGAGAGCGTCTCTTGAGGTCAGAGGAGTGAGGTTTACTCGCACAGCAACTACTAGCTGGCCTCCGTTACACAAGCAGCCCATGAGGCTTGTGCATAGGAGGGACTCTAAAATAGGCCTGATTTCTGTGGCAAGATCCTGTCCAAAAAATGACTTCTGACCTGGACATTTTCCAATAAGAAGTGTTCCAGATTCACTTCAGCATCATGGACTGAATTCAAACAAGAACTGACATGGAGGGGTAGAGAAAAAGAGAGAGTGAGACGGAGGTAGGCAGATTGTGTTGGGGAGATGGTGGGGAACAGGATTTTTGCACATCGCCTCTGCCATGCTCGAATACAGAACATCTGTCAGAAATATTCCTGTGCAATGTGGCGTGAAAGAGCGTAAGGAGGGGTACGGATGAGGTGGGTTAGCAAAATCATGTCAAATACTGTAAAGTATGGTAATCAAGTCAATGTGCGCTCCAGGGAGAACCAAATGGGTGTAGAAACGACCATTTGTTTATGGACATAATCGATAATCCGTCTTATTTAATTCATTTACTCCATAATTGGGTTTATGTAAAACCTCGCTGACAGAGCAGACCGCTTCTGATGTTGCCAGTGCCAGAGTAGGTAATCTTATCCCAAAATCCACAGCTATCATACTGTCCTTGTGGTGCTATTGTGCTTAACAGGTTGTGTTCGTTCTTCAGAAAAGAACATAGCAAAGTGAATATGTGGCTTAGCACTGAAGAAAAAAACTGTTCTCAGATGAGAATTTGAAAAAATAAAATAATATGAACAATATTCAATAATATGAATAAAAAATCATATGAACTTGAACATAAACAGCCAACAGATGGGCAATGAGGAAAATTGCAGTCGATTTTACACTGAAAGCAATTTCTCTGATCTCTGTGAAATGAGGTCATAATCTAATGTGGTTTTAATCTCCTTATCTGCTTCATATCTGCATGTGAAGTTTCATAAACACACTATCGCTACATACAGACAGGGAGAGAGTTTGGATCTTTAGGCAACAATATATTAAAAAAAGACAAGAATAAAATATACAAGAAGATACGAATATATCAAAGGGGAAAACCAGAATACTAACAATAAAACAAAGAAAACAAGGACTATTATGAACTAAACTAAAATCAGGCGAAGAACATAATCAGAAACTAAATGATGACAAATGAAAACACTCAAAAACAACAGGAACTAAACACAAGAACAAGGGCAGTCTTGGTTACGTCTCTTCAAGGAGTCTTTGAAGAGACGTAACCAAAAACCAGCCATGACAGCTTTTAGTAGAATATACAATGCAATAAAATGACAGAAAAAGGATACATGATATACTAAACAGTTTACCCTAGATTAGTAGTGCCATAGCTCACCAAGATTTTTACATTTTCTGAAGAAAATATGCCACTAAACTAGAATGCTATGGTGGTGCTTTGAGGTTGTTAAGGTGTTTTAAAAGTTTTCTGTCATATCGCTTCATGGTTGTTTCATATATTTTTTTACTTTGAAGCCATGTGTTGTAAACACATTTAAATTTAACAGACTTTGAGCTTCAGGAAGAGTATTGATTACTCACTACACAAATAATTGTCCAGTCAAATGTGTTAGAATGAAAATGTCCCTCCCTCTGCAAGTAGCAAATTAAGATTCATGGCTTTGACACAATTAAATTTCAAAATAAATATCCTTCGATAAGTCCCACCCAACCTTCCTGGCTCAAGATTAAATACCAAAGTAATAAAGAAATAAACATGAAATAATAAAATTGTCAGCATGAAAGAATATGTCACGAATGTCAGCTGAAGTGCACGTGAAGTCCACTATAGGGCACTCCACTCTGGACTTTCACACATTCACCTTGGACTTCACTCCCCACAATGCACTACACACCCATTTTGGTATCGCACTACATTTCCCAGAGCCCCTAATACCTGGACTGATTGCACTCGCACCTGAACCACATCACTTACCACATATAAGCACTGCTCACGCATCCACACATCACGAAGTCTTAAATTGTTCACCCCTGTCAATTCCAAGTGTTATTTCCCGTGTTTGATTTCCTGTTTTTGACTCTGCCTGTTTTCCCCATTGTCTGATTCTTGCTCTCTGTCCTGACATTTGACTATGATTCTGCCTATCCTCCTCCATACCTGTTTGCCATTGTTTTGACTATTGCCTGTTTAACCACGTTTCTTAATAAAGCTGCATTCCATCCCGCTGTCTCCCCGTTACAGAATGCTATTTCCTGTGAATGTGCAAGACTTCATTACCTGCTTTAGGTAGGCTAAATAACAGTGACTAGCAGAGCACTAAAATCAAGCATAGCATAGAGTTCTGGCAGGACACGTCAGCCAAGCTCGCATCAACTGACTTCCAAGTGACTCACGTCTACCTATAGGAATACGACTCCTATCACAGCATCAATATATAAGCTCTTCAGTATTATCAGTAGCTATCGCATTGCTCAGAAGCTAATTACCCTCCTCCATCCCCAGCTCCTCCTCTCGTCAGTCAGGATTCGGCCTTCTGATTCCCTTGAATCAGACTAATTTTTGAAAAATGTGTACATGTTAAATTATTAACATTAATCATATCTGCACATTTATGTTGGTTCTGTTGTTATCCTAAAGCCAGGAACACACTAAGCCGACGGTCGTCCGTCAAGCAGTTTTTGTTCGTCGGCCAACTAAGTTTTCTCAGTGTGTTCTGCACCGTCGGCTGAAGTTGGTCCTCATTGACATTTTTCGTCTGATTCGACATGTTGAGTTCAGTCGGACTATCTGATCATTCTGATTGGCTGTTCAGCTACTGCCACCTGCTGGTACAGAAAGGCATTTCTTCTTATGCAGGCGCAGAATAGACGTGCTATTTGGATGTCGAGTGTCGGTTTGGTGTCTCAGGGCAACTTTGGACCCAGAAGCTGCCGACGTGAGCCAACCCCGCAGTCTGCTTTCTTCGCCACTAGTTCGTTGGCGTCGGCTTGGTGTGTTCTAGGCTTAAGGGGGATTTTGCTGCTTATCTATGCTCAGAACAGAACCATACTGCCAATGCAAACTCTATGCAATCAATCATATTTGAGGTTAGTGGTCCTGAGAGAACTGCATGATCATGATCACTTCAATTAAAATAGTATGGTTACAAATTCAAGCTATGTTAAAAATAAGGGGGATAAAATGTGCAGTATATGTCTGTGTATATCACTCTTTTACAACAGGACTTATCCAATCAGAATTTACAGTCAGAAGTATCCGTTTTATAAAGAGAATCATATGGTCTGAGTCAGACCAACATGGGCTGCCATAGTTGAAATGTAAAGAGGACATGCATTGCTTCATGCCCATATGTTCGGTCCATTTGGAGCAGGAGAGAGATAATGGTACGGATCCTAACTTTCATCCTAACTCAACCCATCTGCAGGACAGGCATTTATCCAACCCTGCTTATGATGCTGCAAAACAGCAAAGAATGCTTGATGATTTCATGTGGGAACAATAACAAGCACGTTGAGATGCTCGCATGCTTGTCTACGTATACATATACAGGCAGGTGGGGCCTGTGAGGTCAGGTTCCCTTTACCAGAATCTTACACTTCTGTATGGTGCGCATTTTGCTCAAAGTCCTTAATCAATGTTAAAGTACACTGAGAAGCAGATAGAAATTAGATGTTTGGATTTGTTTACATTCATTTTTATTACTGACCTCAGGGAATGGGTTATTATGAAACTATTCCGTAATTTAATATTTTGTGGTTCAGTATCATTATTTGAATTCTCTTTTTTGTCTCATTTTGATTTGAAACAGATTTGTTGCACACATTGCCCCGCCCAAGGCTACTAGCGTATAATGCAGTGTGTACGCTTTGACAGTGATGTATGAGTCTCCGGTGTTTAAGGCATATGTTCGTACACACTGGTACATGTGTGAGTCTGGTATACAAAACACACTCTCACATGTGTCCCGTGGAATTCAACACATCGCTGTTGAGGTGTCGCTGACAGCGTATTTTCACATTTTTTCAGTGTAAGCACAATGGCTATGTTTCAAAACCAAGTGAACTGCCTACATTGGCAGTATTTTAATTGGCATAGTCCACCCAAAAATGAAAATTCTCTCATCATTTACTGACCCTCATGCTGTGCCAGATGTGTATGACTTTCATCTGATGAACACAAACAAAGATTTTCTAGAAAAAAAAGTGAGTTTATATAAGAGAATAGGTTCTGAAAAAAAGCACATTCAGCTGTCATGACAGTAATCCATATAACCCCAGCTGATGAATCAATGTCTTCTGAAGAGAAGCTGTGTGTAAGAAACATACAAGTATTTAAAATTTATATCATATGCATATGCACAAGTTAAACAATACAAAACTAAGTGTGACATAAGCATGTTGTGAAGTGCAACGTAAGCGCATTGTGAAATAAGCATATTGTGAAGTGTGTCATAAGCAGGGTTGGGGAGTAATACAATTTTAAATACAAGTAACTTAGTTTCGTATTTAAAATACAAAATTTGAGTAACTGTATTTTTCATTACAGTTACATTTTAAATGGGTGGTAATCAGATTACAGTTACATCTGAAAAGTGTTTTAGATTACCAAAGTGATTACTTTGAATTTTAATGTCATTTAAACAGCGATTGGTGATTCTCTGACTCTGACCGTCTGAAAAAGCGGAGTTAAGTTTCATCAACATTTTAATACTTTTAAGAGAGATCATAAAAATGTTGTTATTTTTATTTAGTTCTGTCCTGAACAAGACAAAATGACTGAATTTATAAAAAAATTGCCCAACTGTCAACTGAACTGTCCTGTCATGACCTGATGATCCACGACTGTTTTCATGTTTTGTGATAGTTGTTTGTGAGTCATTTTATAATTCACTCGTCACTGCAACTTTTTCTCACAATTTGTTTTTTCCCTCACAATTGTGAGTTTGCATTTCACAATTCTGACTTCTTTTTCTCAGAATTGCCAGATTTAAACTCACAATTGCAAGTTATAAAGTCAGAATTGGGAGATATGAACTTGCAATATTGACTTTTTTACTTGCAATTGTGAATTTAGTATGTGAGTTTATATCTCATAATTTGGACTTTTCTCAATATTGTGAGTTTATATCTCATAATTCTGACTTTATAACTCGCAATTGCAACTTTATGTCACACAATTCTGAGGGAAAAAGCCAAATTGTGTTTGTTCCACACTTATTAGTATTCCAAAGTATTCTAAAGTATTTAGATTAAGTTACTAAACTTGAGTAATGTAACGAAATACGTTACAAATTACTTTTTAAAGCATGTATTTTGTAATCTGTAGTGAAATACATTTTAAAAGTAACCTACCCAGCCCTGGTCATAAGCATGTTGTGAAGTGTGACATATCAGTTCACTAGTTTTTTGAAGCAGCACATGCTGAGACGAACCTTAAGAAAAGAGAGTATAACTGAAGCTTCTGAATACTCTCCAGTGGTTGCCATTCAGGAGAGATTGGAAAGGCCACATGAAAGATACCAGAGCAGTTGAAACCAGAGTGTTTGGCAGTCCTATAACATCTCAGTACTATCCCACCAGTATTTTTACTAATTACAACCATGTTGTGTTTGAAGACACACTTGACTTCTCTTCGCTGTGTGTCACAATACCAGATGAGACCAACACACACAACAACATATATATGGAGTTAGGCCAGCTGAAAAAATAAGGCATTTAATGACCCTACACAAAAGCCTGAGGGAGGGTCGCTTTTCAAAGTTCATAGGAAAGATGAAGCTATTTTTCATTTGATGCTAGAAGCTGCATGAGGCTTTTATGTTTAGTGCTGATCCATCGATTTTGGTAACAAGAGTTCTAAATGTCTTCTTGTTTCATGCGAGCCATTAGAGAAGCCACAGAGAACAGCCACATGACTTGATGTTACCAAATGCAGCCCTCATAAAACCAACAGTACAATACTCCAGAAGGACAAGCGTAATTACTTAAATCTGCCACTGAAGTATGTTTACAGGCCTTTCTGGTCAGTTTAGACCCCAAAAATATCAGCGCTGTGTTTCCAAAAATGATACAGATCCTGAGTCTGATTGATGTTGGCAAGCTGAGAGTCACAAGAAAGAAATTTCCTGGAAGGCCTGTTCACACCAAGGATGATAACTATAGCGATAACGATCAAGATATAGTTGTAAAAATCGTTCTAAATATACAACCAAAACTATAATAATAACGTAACGGCACAGAGGAACGATATTGTTGGAATCACATTTAGAAATATTTTTTTCAGTAGATGAACTATAAAAGCAGACAGCTTTCCAGAGTCCATCGAACATTTAAAGCGGCAGATGGCAAAATATTTTTGAGTGTTATACTTGTTACTTGTGAATGTCCTCTGAATATTTTGAAATATCCGCATAATGTTTGGAAAATGATAAATGGAATATTCCCTTAAAGTTCACAAAGAAAGTTTTAAAACATTTAAACAACTGGATGTTTTAAACTTTCAGAGAACATTAAAAAATAACGTTTTTATCACTTAATGGGAACATTAGCAAAAGCCCGTTAGCTGGGATTGTCATGTTGAAGCCGGTTGAGACTTAATCACATTAGCATTCCATGCTAGCATCCAAAACAGAATATTTGCTATGTGCTATGTGCATTAAATAAAAATATAGTCCAGAATCACTTTGTTGCACCATGAAGGACAGAACAAAAAAACTTCTTTGTGAAAAGGAATGAAGCTCAGTGCAAAAAATACCAATGCCAGGAGCCTCAGTTTACAGCGTTTGTTTACTTCCTCTTTCTATTTCTCTTCCATTCGTAAATGACAGACTTCAACTTGCCCAGACCGCAAGCAGGAAATACATTTGTGTCCAAAAAATGCACAGCGATAACAGTCGTGATGCATTGTGGGACGTTACATAAAACTTTTAATGACTCCTATAGGCAAGGCGCCGCCCGCTGTTCAGAGGGAGGAACAGAGAGATGAGGTAAGGACAGGAGACGTGTTTAAGATCCTCTCAGTGTAAACCTGCCAGACTTTGTGCTTCCTGCTAATAAATTCTGTAGTCTGTGGCGTAAATGTTTAAAAGCAGGCATTTAAAATGTCACATTTTGAAATCCTTGTATTCTCCCTTGTGTGTCTGTGTTTTTAACTGTCAAACACTGAACCCAAGGTGCTCAGTTTAAGGTATAGCCTACTTTTTTCTTTTCTACAACGTTTTATACTGTGAAATTCGATATCACAATTATGCATTATGTGTTTTATAGTCCATGCTGTGAAGAGGTTACACTGGCACGACCTCAGATGTGAAGAGAGCGGCCGGGAAGAGACTTGGCCAGAAGAGAAGTTCTCCATCCTTAACTCAACCACACCTAGGACAATCTTAAAAATCCAGAACATTCCCAGACATATATAGTTAATGAATATAGCAGTGGTGTGCGGTCAGATCTTTCCAACCCTTCAGACAACAATCTGGAAGGCAAAAAAAGTTTTCTTTATTTCACCCGTTCAATAAAAAAACATATGCATTTAAGGAATAAATAAAATATAAAATGGCAATATATCTTAAAATTACACTTAAGATTATCTATCGATGGTCTGTGATGATCAGTGTTGGGGATAGTTACTTTTAAAAGTAATGCGTTATAATATTATGTTATTCCCTAAAAAAGTAACTAATTGTGTTACTTAGTTACTTTTTTATGAAAAGTAATGTGTTACATTACTTGTGCGTTACCTTTTCTCACCTGGGCTGGGCTTCCTCGTTTGTATTTTAATAAAGTTATATTTTTTTAGCAAATGTTAAGGCCCGTTCACACCAAAAATGAAACGAATAAGTCTCAGGCTGAAGGAAATTCATATTTACGCCTGTATAGTAGAGGCCACAGCTCAAACCTTTCAGGGAAATCACATTTAGTCTAGAACGGTTCTAATAACGGTTCTAATACACTCAAAAAAATATTTCAGTCTAAACATAAGTTTTATGTAATTTAATTACATAGCAATTTTCCATCCATTTGGATTACATAGTTTTAACATAAACAAACTAATAAACTTGTGATTCAATGTGATTCATATTTGTCAGTCATACTGTTTAGTGGTCATGTGTGTGCGCACTACTGAGTTAAAGCACCGTTGAAGCAGTGTCAGAGTTAATGAGATCATTAAGTGATGATTGCGCATTAATGATGAACACCTGCTGTTAACAAGCAGAATCACTGAAGGACAGAGAAACACAAGAACTACAACTGACTTCACAGCCTTCGATGAAATCAAATGAAGATAAAAGACATTTAATCTCTCACTATTCACATACTCAACTATTACATAAATCTTACCCATTTAATTTACATATGACTGACAAATATGAATCACATTAAGTTTATTAGTTTGTTTATGTTAAAACTATGTAATCCAAATGGATGGAAAATTGCCATGCAATTAAATTACATAAAACTTATGTTTAGACAGAAATATTTTTTTGAGTGTAGCTATCATGTTTACACAGCGCACACAACACCTCTGTACTCTTACTCTGTTGTTCTCAACATGACAGGAGAGCTGTCAGTCAATACATGTGAAAATAAAGTAACTTGTGTTACTTATTTGAAAAAGTAACTCAGATATTTTGTTGTAAATTTAAGAAGTAATCCGTTACTTTACTAGTTACTTGGAAAAGTAATCTGATTATATAACTCAAGTTACTTGTAATGCGTTACCCCGACACTGGTGATGATTGGCAATACATGACTGTGTGTAATGCATGCACCTTCAAAAAATATTCCGAAGCGACCAGCGACATGACAGAAAATACCACCATTCATATGTCTTATTTGCACTGCGTGGGTTAATCTTTAAATCCTGCACCTTCAAAGTCATAACCTCAAAGAAGAGTTTATGCTCTTAACATAAAATATTGTTGAACTACTAGACCTGATGAACGCATGCATATGTTTTATTCACACTGCTGTCTAGCCCAGAGTAGGAGCCCAGGCAGATGGGAAGACACTGCAGAGATTTGCTCACATTTTCCATGGTATAGTGAGTCATCTCCAGATCTGTCCAGCTGTCTGTCTTCATTCAGAAATTAATAATGGCCCTATTTGACTGTGAAAGCTCTAAAGGTTCTCAGGCAGAAAGAAGAGAGAGAAACAAGAAACCTACAGTAAGAAGAAATTACCTAAGAAGAAATGATAATGCTATCTGGGAATGTGAGAGGAAAAAAGAAATTGAAATGGATTCTCAGACTGAGGCTGGGCACCAGCAGAGATCCTGAGACCTGTGCGCCCCTTAAAAACGAAGTTTATTCAAGTGTACTATATACTTCTTTTAAACTAAAAATAAGAAAGTATACTTTCAGTCGGCTTTTTATGCACATCTTTATGTTACACTTAAGTATGTTTGACTTATACTGAAAAAAGTCTAAGTATATTTGGACTCAAAACATTTGATGGAGATATACTTAAAAGTATAATTATCTTAGTATACTAAGTAAGTAATCTAAGTATACTTGGCTTGTAGTTGTGTTTAATCTTTTAAGTAGCCTATTAAATACTTTTTCACATTGATTTTACATAATGTCTTATAAACTTACATTGTTTGAAAATATTCATTTATAAAGAAAACAGATATGTTGGCTAGTGCATTGGTAGTATACATAAGAATTTACCTCAATGCCCGGTTTCACAGACAGGGCTTAGCCTAAGCCGGGATCAGGCCTTAGTTCAATTAAGGTAATTAAGTAACATTTATAAGCTTTCACCAAAAAAACAAAACAAAACAAAAAAAAAAACATTATTTGTGTGTGTAATGAATCCGTTCCGTCGTTTTTCAACCACTTGCCACCAGAGGTCGCCCCTCCACATCATGGACTCTGTTACACGAACTTCATTTCCCACAAGCCCCTCACCCAATCACTGATCACCCTAGCCAGCTGTAGCACATTACCTTCATCTAATTACATTCACATCTCACCTCTATAAAAGCTCTACTCACACACACCCACACTGCGAAGTCTTGTTAATCCAGTAACATTTCTGAGCGCTATCCTTGTCCTGTTTTGCCTGTTTTCGGATCCTGCCTGTGTCATCGTTCTGTTGTTTATCTGCCTGCCATTTTGACCTTTGCCTGGATTATTTACTACGAGCTTGCCTTTTCCCTGTTATTACTGTTTGCTGTTGAGTTGACCATTGCCTGTATGACTACGTTTTGGAAATAAAGCTGCACTTGGATTTCAACCCGCTGACTCCGTGTTACAGTGTGTATCTTAAGACCAAAAAATGAGATAAGTCAGTAAGATATGTCAGTGCAAGTTGCTTTCAGTTAGAACAGCTCATACATGCATTTTAGTCTAGGACTAGCTTAAGCCTTGTCTGTGAAACCGGGGGCGAAAATCTACTTAACTCTTTCCCTGCCATTCACTGAATTGTCCAGCTATTCATGTTCTCACTGTTATAAGATAGGGGGCACTATTATGCATCTTCTAGTACTGAATCTCCAGATCAAAACACAGGTGAAAAAGCAGAAGCAAATGATAGAAGATTGCTAAGCAAAGTGTACTTCCATAAAATGTACTAAAAGTATAAATATTGTTGACTACTGGTATACTTATAAGTTCACTTGCAGTACAGATGCAAATGAGTTGTGAACTACTTAAAGTTTACTACTGTTACAATTACAGTACACTTAAACGTATACTTTGTTTTATATACTACAAAAGTGGACCAGTTTTGTCCCAAGCATTATTGAAATAGCACACTTACAGTACAAGTTTACTACTAGTACATTGTAGTATACTTACTTCATGAAGTATACTTAAAAATATACTTTAACTTTATTTAATTATACTTCATAAAATTAACTTGAAGTATATTTCTTTTTCATAAGGGGTGGCAGTGAGTGTCTATATCCTACTTCATTGTATCAACAGATTTGACATTCAAGAGTCAATTTGCAAGTCTACAAATCTACAAAGAGAGTTTGTAGGGGTCACAACATAACGGAATAAAAATATACTTGATCTGTTGAGGTGATGTACTATAAAAATATACTGTATCTGTCAGAACTCAAAACTCTACTAGATGTCATAATTACACCATTTTGCTGTCCATAAGCATCTTTCTCCATTGAAGGCCATTGTATTCTGACAAAATACTATTTTTGCAAAGTAAATATTTTCCCAGTGATTTTTATATTTTGGTTACTTATATATTTTCCCCTGCCTGCTCAATTTCACGTCAAACGGTTTGGATCTGTTCATGTTTTGTCATTGTGAGTAGACAAAATGACCAAAATGCCAGTTCCTAATATGCCACAGCAGTCACAATTAATGAAATTCAAGATGCAAAACCAATGGGAAGGTATAAACTGTATTCAAAGGAACCAAAACACAATTGCATGTGGCGTCTGAATGAGTCACAGATCAGAAGTCTTTTAGGCTGCTTCTGACGCAGCCAGTGACCGCATGAGATATCAACATCTGTGAAAGAGCTACATCTCTACATGGATGTCTGTATTGCAAAATATGATTATGTGGATTATTTTAACTTTCACTGCAGTTTTTTTGCTACTGAATATGCAAGATTGCTTCAGAAATGAGAGCCATCATAGACGGTTAAAGCCGAACACACTGGCGTGAAGCTCATGTCCGAGTTTGCTCAGATTAGCGTAACAAATGCGATCAGCATCTTTGAGATGATACAATATACTTGTTTTCTACAAACAATTGGATTTGACTTTGAGTTGACTGCTTAGGGTGAGTCAGCCAAATCGTTTGCGGATTTGTGTTGATCTCTTTCCACCCCTCCTGCCTTCGGTGGTCTGTGTTATGATGAAGAAATTAAACGGTAGTTCTGGTCCTATTACTGGAAACCTGATCAACAGCAGACGCCATACTCACGTTTCTCCTACCGACTCCCCTGTTCTCGCTCTCTCTGGGACGTGGCCGACGCTAAGTTTACCCAAACTCGTGCGCGGCCTTTGCAGGAGGAATGTAAACATGCATATGTCTGAAGACTTCCTGTTAAAACTGCTATCTTGAAGTACTCCTTTAAATAAAGCAATCAAGAGACACTATCAACATCTTAGTGTTACAATATCAACACGCCATTGAGGTGACACTGTTATTACGTCAGACCATATGTGAAGTTGACCCGCCGAAGTTTAGGTATTGTCCTCTAACGAGACCCTACATGGGTGTTTATAATAGAACGGCCATCCTTCAGTGAGAAAAATGGAAAATGATTCAGTGTTTTCACATTAGCCGGCTTTCCTGTTTATGTTGGGGCACTCTGTGAAGGTGAGCAGGGTAAGGCGAGGCTTTGATCAGGGCTTTCGCAGGGATTGGGGTGATAGAAGGGGGCATTGAAGGGGCTCTGGCCCCTGAGGGCCCCACAGTGCAGCTCAAAAGCCCTCAGAATTTGGGTCATGTCTCGGCCCACATCCTACTGCGGCTCATTTCCTGCAGTTTGATCATGACGAGAGAGCAGGTCTCGTGTTGAGGAGCTATGCTTTGGATCTGGACTATCCAAGCCGCATTTGGTGCTCAAAAAGTCAACCTGCATCAATCCAAACTTTAACCAGCCGAATACAGTCTGAAATTGGTAGGTCTGAGAGGATTTATTCAGATTGTTTTAAAGGAATGAAAATGTCACTCTTATACTCTTATACCTAGTAAATTATGACAGATTTTTCTTTTTTGGATGAACTGTTCCTAAAAATTTATAAGATATGACAATCACATTTTGAGAAATATGTAGGACAAATTCAATTTATTTAGCAAACAATAAACAGAATTTTTTTTGTGTTGTTTTTAACCTATTATTTTTGAATTATTGAATTTTATTGTGTCTTGTCAAATATTAACTTTGCTTGTAGGGCTTTGGGTTTGAGAAAAGTGCATAACAAAAAAAATGTGTTAGTTGTAAGTAGTAGTACTATCCCAGATAGCACACGTACGTCGCGGAGACGTCTGTGAAAGATCGTAGCATCTGATAAACATCGCATTCCATTTTAATACCGGCCGTTTTTATTTTTATAACGAGCCGTCTTCCTTACCTCTAGACGACATCTATACGATGAATCGTCAACATTCAAAATCCCAGGTTTGAACGTGCAGCCATCCCCCGGTGGCAGGATGAACCCGCAGAGAACTCGTTTTTAATGCAATTAAAAAATGAAATAAATATCTAATGCACGGATCATTTGTTCGTTTGAGAGTCATGTCTTTTTTACAAGCATTGAATAAAAAACATGTGTTGAGATTTCAAATTTTTCATGTATACCATGAGTAAAAAAACAAACAAAAAAACAGTATCATCATGCACGTAGACAATTTGCATCAATTAGTTTCATATGTACATTATTCTTACTTTATTAATATTTACCAGGGGCACCTTCACATTTAATGCTAAATTGCGTTTTTTCCCTTTTTTAAATATATGCATTAAAAAAGCACTCGGGATAAATTGTGTACATGGATTTTTTAATAATGTTCTCTAGTACGATATTTTTGTTCTTCACAAAACAAATGGTTTATTAATTATTATTATTACAGGACGTTGTGATCGTCTTAAATTGGATGTAGTGAACTTTGGAGCTATTGTAACGACTCCGACTCCCATGCCGGAAGACCCGGGTTACACTATGAAGAATCCAGTGCTTCCGTCGCCAACCGAAGCAGAGGCAGAAAAGTACATTAAGGATTTTCTCCGCTTGGCCCCCGGGAGGATGTAGCCTGTTCTTTTTTTTTTAACCCTTTTGTTTGTTCGTTTCAGTATTTAAAATTGTTGTTTTTTCATTTACTGCTAATAAAATTATTCATATCAGTCTATGTTTGTGTTCTTTCATTCACGGGAATAGTTGTCATATATGTAAACGCTTGCATACTTAGTGTTAGCTGTAGTTGTTTTCAATAGAAGTAAATGTGAAGGAACGTCTAAAATGTCTAATCAAAAACGACGTCTATGCTACATAAATCAGATGTCGCACAGATATAAGATCCTAATCGTTAACGTCTTTAGTACGTCCACTAGATGTCATTTGAACGTCTGAAACGGACGTCTATACGACGTATTCCAGATGAGCAAATGCCCTAAAAATACGTCTCCCAGATGAAAACGCGCACATCATACAGACGTCTCTGCGACGTATTTGTGCTATCTGGGATGTCATTTAAAAATGACAACTTATCATCTATTTTTACTGTAGTGTGCAAAATAAATACTAACCAAATCTAAACTAAACCAAATTCAAATCAACCCTCTATCTAAATAAATAAATATTAATTTATTTCAAATTTTATACAAATAACCCATAGTGCTTTTTTAGGGGAAAGGCTTAAAGGGGACTCATAATGCCCCTTTTACAAGATGTAACACACCGTTTTTGTGTGTGTCTCTTTAAATGCAAATGAGCTGCTGCTCCCACCACCTTTCCAGAAGAGGGCGGAGCTTTAACAGCTCAACAACAACAAAGCTGGAGAATCTCACACAGACAAAAGTTCATCCTTACATTGTTCAAACCGGAGTCGACACTGATGGAGAGACTCAGGAAGAAGTCACAACTTTTAGACGTTTCTGAACGGTTAGTGGATAAATTGATGTAGTTGCTGTGGAGTTGATCAACTCATCACTAGCATGTGTCGTCATGTTCATCTTTTTTCCTTGAATCAACCCTCGTTTGTGAAGCGTTCCGGTGTAAAATGACGGCATCAACGACATTCTGCTACAGCAACTCTTCCTCTTCTCTAAAGCAGCCCAACATGACCCCGCCCCCTTTGTTGTGTGTTCTCAGTTGCGGGGTTTATGTAAATTTTAGAGTTAGTGATGTCACTAACCTGGGAAATAAGCTCGTTGTAGTCCCTACCAGCCGTTTGTTGTAGTCCTTAAATTCTTTAAAAGAAAAGATCTCCCTTTGCATTGAACTTTGAACGTCGTAACTCTGCAGATGTTGTTTATGAACAAACAGCAACATTACACACTAACTAAAGTTAAAAAAATGAAATCATAATAAATCAGCCTTTTAAGAAAGAATTTTTTTAACTTCGAAACACTCAGCAGAAGCATGGCATCACACTACAGTGAAAGATAAAGTGATCCAGTGTTAAAGAACGGCCAATCATTTCACACCTGCAGAATGACCCAGCATGCCGATCACACTCTGTTCACACTTTTCTAAATATAAACCTTGATAATTTCCATGTCTTCCGCAGGCACTCCTGCCATGCACCCGTCTCCAAATTTAACTCCAGTGGTGGGTGAACTGAGAAAATATACCTGCCATAAATATTTCTATGGGCTCATAAGTTTTTATTATTTCTGCCATGAAACTGTATTTATTGGAAAATATATTATATTTAATATATATTCATATATTTCATCCCTATGACAGTGAACGTAATTATTTCCCTTGCACAATTCTTACTTAGTCTAAGCCAAAGTTCTGAAAAACAAGAGCCAAGCGAAGTCTCATCACTAAACAACGCTTTTAAAAATTTATTTATCCATTTAAAATCATATTTACAAAATATATCATACAGTCAAAATTGTATACCTATAGGAATAATTAAAGATCAACAGTATAAAATTAATCATTTGAGGAGGTTCATTCATATTTACAGTTAATAAATATAAACTGAATTAGCACTGAAAATGAAAACTAAAAAATACAATTGGTCAGTCTTTGATTAAACTGCTCCTGTCACAGAAAAGGCAAGACACATGACTTAATGTGGGAATTTGGATATTCATTTGCCATATGGGGTTCTGGAGAAATGTAAAAGTTTAGGCATCCTAGATAAACTTGTGATGGCAATCTTTCCACTGAGGTAAAAGTCACATACGGTGACAAATGTCTTTGATTTGAGTCGCACACATCGCTTATTACATCAGTGCTGTCGGGCTATCGTTCTCTCAGTGTTACTGCAAAACAATGTTTATTCAGCATAAACATTATATTGCAGTTCCTAATAAAGTTACGGGCCAACTGCCTTGGCATATGTTAATTCTGAACCCTGTGTGCACTTTACTATGATTCCTGGCAGGTCTCTTCTTTTAAGGGTCACATCTTTAATTTATAAACAGGCTTGCTGGATCATTTTCTTCCATTCACCCACTTGTCAAAACTAAAGCCTTGCTGGATTGTGCAATGAGCAAACCAGCTGGGAACGGTTAAATCTAGGCATGTTTGTGGTGAAAATGTACACTTTCAAGTTTAAAACAAGAAATAAAATGTTGGCACTGAAGTTTGAATAGCCTGGCAATGGTCTGGGTGGATTTTTGAATGGTTTGTGGGTATGTGTGCATTTTCTGTGAGAGAACGTACTTAGCAGCGTGCTAAGAAACCTCGATATAAAAGCAGCAGCTGATATTACTATTTCCACAAACATGCTTATTTTATCCAGATAGCAAATTTAGAACCGAGTCATCACAGAAAGCAGCCACCTCTCGCCCCCTAGTGGCAGCATCCTGCATAATTCTCTGTTTTGTCTCTTCACACTGGGTCTGGTTTATTTCATTTAATGGGAGGTTGAAGAGGGAGGAAGGCATCCACTTTGGTATGTTCCATTACATATGTCCAATAAATATTTATATGAATAACATACATATCAGAGTGAAGGAAGCACCAGAGCGCCCTGTACGTCATTTGCTTCTTGATAATGAAAATTGTGTGGTTTCATTGTCCCAAATACTGTTTTTAGTTGAGAAAAAAGAAATGTCAGGGATCTTACGTTTTTTATCCCTGGCGGTCCTCTAACTTTGCCAACTCAGGAGTGAAGAAACCATTTCCTCGGCTCTCAAGTGAGCAAACATAACTCTTTTAAAAGATACAAACCAGATCTCAACAATAAGCAGGGCAAATGGCCTGAGACCAGTGTAAGAGAATTTCAGGCCAAGCAACAGACATGTCTCTTGTGCTGATGTTCCTATGATCTAACATCCGTCGATCATGCATGTATTTGTATTCCCTGTGCTCCATTATAGTCATTTAAAAGCTATTATTGCAAATATTAAGCATGATACATTATTTGTTATACATTTTAATAACAATTTAATGGCAATCATGAATATAGTTTCCTGATACTAAAAATGTTTCTCCAAAAAAAAAAACTAATACTGAACTAGAAACAGAAATAATAGACTTTGTTCATTTTTTTTAATGTTTTTGGACACAACTGCATGTTACTTTTTGTCAAAAGAACATATTTTATAGTTTAAATTATAGTTTAATTTATTTGATCTTAAGAGTGCTTTTTGACCCACTTAAGTAGGACTTTTTTATATAAGTACATCTTTTAAATAAAATATTTATAAAATATTTATATATAATATAATATAAAATACATACTGTATAGTAGTGTATGTGCTTTAGTATGTTAGCCAATGTATCTAAATACTTCTTGAACAAACAATGATTTAAAATGCCTTTTAAAGTAAAATCTTTAATTTGATATTATTAAAAAGTGCCCTTTAGGGCTGGACGATTTATCGCACGATACGAAAAATAACATTGATTATCACTTAAACGCGATTCTTAATGCGATTATGAAATCGCAAAGGTTGCAATTTTTTTTTATGCACAGCTTGTCAGTGAAGTACGGCTCCAAATGCTGATCCATCTGAAAGCACTGCGAGTTTGAGTCTCTTATAATGTACATTTGAAAAACCAACCCGCGTCAAACATCTTTCCAGACATGAGAAGCATTTATTATCATCTTGTCCAACAAAAGACAACATTTAATAACATGTTTTTACTCCAAACTCACTTCATAACGACAGTTGAGCTTCTGTGAGATGATGTGTCTTCTTACACAGAATAAGGCAGTCGTGTGTTTATTAGTCATGTTTAATCAATCAAAGCGTTTCAATCTTCTGTTTATTCAGATATGACGCGTGTTATCTTCTTCTGCCGCAGGGCATATTTGGAGTTTCTGCACAAGAGCGCCCTCTGGCTTTCAGATGGAGAAGCATTTACTACTGATCACAGAGCCGTACAGCTCCGACAAGCTGCGCATTAAATAATCGCAGACTTTGCTAAATCGTGTGCGATTTAATCGCGATAAATCGTGCTGCTCTAGTGCACTTTTTAAAAGTCTATTTAAGTGTGTTAAGAGAACTGTACTATCTTTAAGGACACTGGTCTTTTGTTTCATTAATGTTATATTACATACAAGTACAGTTTTTAAGACATTTAAGAGATACAATTACACTTTTCTTTATTGGTAGACATTCTACTTACTAACTTTGCAACTATACATGTAAACTAAATCTCATTAGAGTTTTACAGTAGTAGACTGTAGTTGACTGTAAGGTTAGGGCTCGAGTTGGTAGAATAAGTTGACTTGTTGCAAACTTACATGCAGCAGATATTAAGCAGACTGTCTACTAATACTCTAATGAGAGTTAGTTGACATGTAGTTGCAATGACTTTATATAATTAGTAGAATGTCTAAAGTGGACCATCGAAATAAAGTGTAACCCGATTAAGCGCAAAAGTGGACATTATCTATATAGCCATTATTTTTTGCACACATTGCAGGTTTTGCCAATCGTAAAAGTTACACCCACTCGCATTATTGATATAACTTCTTGAGAGAAAAACCGCAGGCCTTGACGTCCCAGTCAAGCCATTTCACGCAGTATTCTCCCCTTTGTGGCTTTGAGACCTGAACTAATAGATGGTTTCAGTGCTGGTGGTGTTTGATGAAAGCAAACGTGAGCAGACAGGGAGTGGATTGTTCATTCATATGAGGAGCAGTTGTGTTAAAAGTGTAGGCGCCTTGTGAAGCCCACACATAAACAGAATGGACTCGAGTGTAAAGAGCTCTAAAGGAGAGTCCCTAGTCAGGCGTCTTATTTCTGTTCCCCTCTCCTCCCTCTACCTTCACCATAATTCAAAATCCCTCCATCAACACGTCCTTAATGACTCCACTCTGCCTCCTACTCGTTTATCTGCCCACCATCTTTGCGCCAGCTTATAAGGCTCGCTTGGAAAGCTCTGGGTGTGAGCATTTAAAAGGAATTACTGAAGAAAATGACAGAGATGTGCCATAGGTCACGCAAATATTTTTTTTGTTTCTTCTGGGTGCTACAAAAATACACTCATTTGTGTAGCGTGTCAGCATGTCAATACGAATGTGTTCATACAACTCTATGAATTGTTGTGTGTTATTGTAGCGCTGTGTTGGAGTGGGGGCTTTGGGTTGAAGGGGTTTATATGAAGTAATGAGGTATAGCAGGGGGTCTGGAGCCTTAATGAAAGTTTAGATTACTGAGCTTTCAGATGGGAGGGGGTGTGATTGAATGCTGGGAAACTTTGGCCCAATGCTCCACTGTGCCAACAGTAAAGAAAAGAAATGCAATACATTCACACTTTTCCCTCCTGAATGTATTCAAAATGTGTTTTAACATGAGTGTAAATAAATGTTAAAACACAAACAATCTCTTCTACGTAAAGGTCATTCGTACATATCCAGCTTTATCAATTGACTCTCTGCCGGCAGTTTGATTGACAGGCGATCTGACCAATCATAACCCTGAATTCGCCATGTTGTCCGTCAAAGCGGTCAGGGGAGTTAGTAGATTAACGTTGGTGAACTTGAATCACGTCTTTCCGCGCTGGAAACAACATTCCTTCTGATGTTCATTCATGTTTATTTGATGCTATAAATGAACTAGTATGAAGAGATGATCGGTTCACGAGGAGCTACAGCGATCTGTCACCACACATTAAAGAGACACAATACGCTATTTATTGATTAAACTTCTTTAAAAAATTACAATATTTTAAATATGAAACTGTTTCATATGTCTGTCAACGTGTTGTCAGTGTCCTCTTTGCTCCGGGATCTATTTTTACTGCGTGAGAACATGATGTGTGGCGTGAGAGCGCATGGCTTGTCGTACATAGCAACAGTAACTAAAGGGGGCGGGTCTTTGCAAAGGGTCAATTGGCAGATTAGTATTTGGTGCATCACGTCTCTAGCGCTTATGTCAATTTGACCCGCTTTGATTTTGAGTTGTCGGAAATACTTTATGTTTTTTTTTTCTTCAGGTTTTGTCCTCATTTAGGGTGATGAACATGTCTGCAAAGTTTCGCCATCCTAATGTATTGTGTAATGTGCACACAGAATTTTGCAGTTACCCTCTTGGGGGTATTTCCATTTAGATTTTTGCATTTGGCAGATGCTTTTATCCAAAGAAACTGCATTGAAGGGGTACATTTTTATCAGTTTAAACATTTTAAAGGCATGATATGTTTTTGCATTTATTTTTGCAGTAAAATATCTAAAAGCCATTAGGTCAGTGTTATATATTTTGTTCAGTTGAGTACTTACAACATCCCAAATGTTTCCAACTATTTTGCTTCATACTCCAATAACATTAAGAATCGCATCCGTGAACATGATTTCTGCTCGAGTCCCCTCCCGATTCTTTTCCACCAGCTGTGAGGTGAAGACGATCAAGCTACGCCTTTGTTTTGAATAGGCGACCTCTAGTGGCCACAAATCTACATATTGTAGCTTTAATTTAGCAGGGAATCAAACCCATGATCATGGTGTTGAAGAAATAGTTACAATACTGTTTATAATATTCATATACAGTTTTAAAAATGTTATCATTATTAATTGTCTGAGATGTATTAATGTTAAAGGGATATGTTTTTTTTTTACCTGATTTATGTTATTATTTTGTTTTCCATAGAGTGATTTTTGGTGAATTGTCATGAATCCAAATAGGGTAAATTTGTCCCGCACCATAAAAATCATACCCAGAATTTGAACCTAATTCAAGGGATAGTCATTAGCATAAAGTTGATCTCTGCTCAGCTTTGTCTATTGCCAGTGGTTACTATAGCTCTTACTAGCTGGCCTTGTTACACTCACTCACCTTAACCTCACTCCCATCCGGGTCACGGCACCAAATTTAACCTGTCCTACTTGACCCACTCCGAGTGGGATTCGAAACAGCATATAAAGCATGGGACGCAGGTGCACTAACAAGGATTCTAAAGACCACGTCCTCTAGCATCAGTTGCTAGTGCACCTCTTGAAGCCAGGGGAGCGAAATTTACTTACATAGCTCTTACTATCTGGCCTTGTTACACTCACTCCCCTTAACATCACTCCCATCTGGGTCACGGCACCAAATGTAACCTGTCCTACTTGACCTACTCTGAGCAGGATTCGAACTAGCATCTAAAGTATGGGACGCAGGTGTACTAACAAGGATTCTAAAGACCGTGTCCTCTAGCATCAGTTGCTAGTGCACCTCTTGAAGCCAGGGGAGCGAAATTTACTTACATAGCTCTTACTATCTGGCCTTGTTACACTCACTCCCCTTAACATCACTCCCATCCGGGTCACGGCACCAAATGTAACTAGTCCTACTCGACCCACTCCGAGTGGGATTCAAACCGGCGTCTCCAGCATGGGATGCTCTCTTCCATTTCACCAGCCTCTATCAGAATCCCATTGGTCCAAAATCACACTGTATATTGAAAATCAAATATGCTCTGATTGGTTGTGATACAGTATGTCAATCTTTCAGCTTTTTTATTATATTCAGAATCTCAATATTTATTTATGTTGTTCAGAAATTTTATTGAATTTTAACAAAAAAAAAACATTATTTGTTTATTAAAACTAATACAGCAAAGTAGATTTAAAATAATTAATGCAATGCATTAAAAAAAGTTGCAAGGTTTTTTTTGTGCAAAAGTTTGTTTACTTGTTACTTTTTGTAAAAAGTAAGTTTTTCATGAGGTGAAATGACAATACATAGAACATAATATTTATCTATGGCTTACATATTTGTAAAAACATTTTTATATATAAAATATTTCTGATTGATGACACATACAAATAATTGAATTAGAGTTTGCATTTTATTGCAAACAAAAGTGGTTTAAGAAAATAAAGAAATAAGGAATTTCTCTTGTTGATGTTCTTTGAAATCCTCTTATCAAAACCTAATGCTAAATTAAAGTGCGTCGGAACATCTGGATTGAGAGCATCTAGTAATTGTGAGTAAGGGTGTTTGGACATGTGGGTGTTCCCTAAAGTAAGCGCTCACATCTACAGAGTTCCCATACAGGAGGTAATGATAGCATGTAAAATGATTTTACCCCCTCACCACAAATGTACACCAATTAGTGTAAAACACAGCAAAGAATTGCATTTTAATGGGGTTATGAAAACATGGCTAATGAGCCCACCATCATACACATTTGTCTGTCAGCACCACCACACAGATGGCTTCCAGTTCCCCAGTGATCCTCTCACCCTCACCATCCAGACCTCACGATGACTGAGAGTGCCATTAATCAGCTGTCGACATCATTAAACCACTAACCCAGGCTTGATATAACAGTTTCAGTTGAGGGCAACACCGCTCAGTGAGTGATGTCACGTTTAGCCAACAGAACTGCTTGAATGTGTGCTGTGTAAACATCAGCTGTGGACATTTTTGTGGCACACAGGTCTGACTGTAATGTACCGTCTCACTGCAGCCACTAGAGGGAGCGATTGTACAGGTGAAAATGACCTGGTGGCGTTTGGTGGAAATACTCTAGTCTATTATGGATGTTAAATAAGTACATTTATTTATGCATTTTACAATGAGTACATTTCTATCAAGAAATAAGAAATGAATTAAATACAATACGTTTTTCAAACACTACTGCACTAAAGTATGCAAAAATGAAAACAAAGGCAGTGACATTATTTAAAGGCAACATAATATTTCATATTTCATTTCTTCTATTTTCATTGTGTCTACACAAGTCTTTTGTGGTTAATAAGGAAATTATTTAAAGTCACCATGAAATCAAAATGGACAATTCTTGTTTTTTAAGGAATTTTGCATCCTGAGTGTATTTCCAGCAACAAGCAGCAGGGCAAGTCAGCCGCAAGGGGGCGCTCTCGAGCATGTCAAACATTTACTAAAAACAAACATAAAAAGATGGAGTCCTTTGCATTTATTCACGTACAGATGACACCATTGTCAAAACTACGGAGCCCCACACATGAAATGCAAGAAAAAAAATGAAATTGTGCGCACAATTTGATAATTCATTCCCTCGATTTACTAAATCGTGTGCATGATTTATAAATTGAGGGATCAAAATAGTAAATTGTGCGTAAGATTTACCCTACTTTTTTTTATCCTGCATATCATGTTGGGGGCTCCGTACAAAACGATCCGTGGATCAGTGAAAATGACTAAAATCGTTTGCCAGGCCAGTAGATGGCGATGTCACTTCATAAAGGAACACGTAATACTGAAACATGTAATACGTATGCGCATGACATCACCATTTCACAAACTCACGTTTTTGTAGTTTACGTAGAGCCAATAACAGTATCGTTTTCAAAAACCAACACTTTGAAACCTTTTCTCAAATTTTTGCATTATCAGGCCCCCAAAACACCAGTGACATGTAAATGAACAGCCAAAACTAATAGAAAGTTTCTGTTTTTAGTGGAAAATGGTGTCGTGTAACCGGCCCCTTAAATGACAAATGGGACACCCTACGGTCTTGTGGACTTAACGAGACCGCAAAAACACATGAAGAGTCAAGGCCTTTATTAGCCAAACCACACTCTAAAATTTTAATTAAATGTACATGCTAAACAAGTTACATTTATCATGTGCTATGCTAGCTGTTAATTTGAATTGAAATAGATTAGATTAATTGAGCCACCACTCAATAATGTTGAAATTAGTTTGAACAACGTAATTTTTTTGAGTAATCAAAAACATTGTCATAACACTTTTTTGAGCCAAAACATTTGTTTATTATGGAAGCTTGTTTCCTCCACAGAGTAACTCAATTCAGTGATTCCAGCAATATTGTTTCTCTGTGTTGTTTTCCATATAGCTGTAATTATAGCCATTGTCCTCTTACAATGGTGTGAACCAAACCTAAAGGCTGTGGTTTCTTTATCAATTGACCCTTCGTAAAGCCCCGCCCCTTTTAGTTACTGTTGCTATGTCCGACAAGTCATGTGCTCTCACGCCACACATCATGTTCTTACGCAGTGAAAAATACATCCCGGAGCAAAGAGGACACTGACAACACGTCGACAGACATATATTTAAAATATTGCAATTTTTAAAGAAGTTTAATCAACAAATAGCGTCTAGTGTGTGTTTAATGTGTGGTGACAGATCGCTGTAGCTCCTCGTGAACCGATCATCTCTTCATACTAGTTCATTTATAGCATCAAATAAACATGAATGAACATCAGAAGGAATGTTGTTTCAAGCACGGAAAGACGTGATTCAAGTTCACCAACGTTAATCTACTAACTCCCCTGACCGCTTTGACGGACAAAATGTCGGATTCGGGGTTATGATTGGTCAGATCGCCTGTCAATCAAACTGTTTGTGAAGGGTCAATTGGGTCATTTACTTTTTTTATTATTATACTTTTTCTTAACTTACACTATTTAAAGCACATTTTCGTTTAAGAAATTGTTTTAAAATGCACATTTTCAGTCCATTAAGTCAGAGTTTTTGGTGAATGGATCGTTGAACTTACGCTTCTGTACTATACTGTTAAATTATTTTAAATACTCTATTTATCATCTCTGAGAGGGAATGTGTATTGAATTTTACTTGAATTCATTTGTATTCCCAGCGAAGGTTAAGGTGAGATTTAAACTGGCTTAGGTTGGCCAAACAATGCATTGTTCACATCTGGATCGGGCTGTTTGAAAGCTGCGTAATTTGCCAGAAAGAGACTTGGAAGGAGAATAATGTCAGGCAGCATCAGTTAGCCGTAATGTATGGGATGACTCACTGCGAATGTTTAACACTCAACATTTTCTTAAACTCCCATAGTCATCTGATGAATTATTAATGCCCAGCATACTGGCTGGAGTTTGGGTGATTCGTCATCTTCAAAGTGGAAGAAAAATAGCTACTGCACAGTAGAGACCACAGCTTTGGCCTGTGTGCTGTTCTCTTCACTGGCCCAGAGACAGAGAGAGAAAACAAAGAAAAAGAAAGATTTTCTCCAGTCCTTATTTCTTTCCCTCCCTCTTCCTTCAGCAGTGAAAAATAAAGAGAGCTTTGTCTGATTTTCTCTTTTTCTGGCTGGAGCGAGAGGTCAGACTCTGCCGGGAAGTCATCGGGAGACGGCGCATGCGGTGTGAAGCAAATGCTGACGATCCGTTTCCCGTACGCACAATGATAATCTCTCAGGGAAGATCCCACCATGCTGATTCAAGGGTCAGTCTTGAGGACAATCTTGTCTCTGTCCTGATTCAGTGCACCAGCTCAGTCTATGACAATGAGTGCTCATATGTGCAGCAGTGAGCAGAAGCAGCAGTCTGTTTGGCCAACACAATAGTCTGAACCTTTGGTATTTCTGCTTCTGTTTTCTTCTAATGGGTCCTGTGCTGAGTGGCCAGACGACACGATGCCCCAAGCATTGCTTCTGGCGCCTTCTATATTCGCCCTTAATCAAATTTTATATAAAAATCCCGCATTCCATTTTAGAAACACTTATACCTTATGCTTCCCTCTTAAATCATTGGAATTCTCCATGTGAAACATTTCTTGGCATGCAGCATTTGCAGCCACGCTGCAATAGTTTAACAATCCATGGTGTAGATTTTCCTTAATGGTCCAGTGTGAACTGAACACCAACACAATGTGCTTAAAACTAACAGTGGGCACCTGTGGGGCAGATGTTCTCCCAACACATTTTGGTCACACTTCATTCCAAGTTAGGGTTAGGTTAGGGTTAATAGAACAAGTTGATATGTAGATGCAAAGTAATTTATAGTGAGTAGAAAGTCTGTTGAGGAGCATCAAAATAAAGTGGCAGCAGATTTTCTCAGTACAAAATCGAACCGTACCGTTCTCCACCCACAGTTCTGCACGCACTTGCACCACAGTTCAAGCTGCAGTCCGTAAGTTTTGCATCTTTGTCGCCATCTCTGTTTGAAACATGCAATTGCAGTTATTTGTGGAGTTATCATCTTACATTTACATTTACATTTAGTCATTTAGCAGACGCTTTTATCCAAAGCGACTTACAAGTGAGGAAAACAAACAAGCGATTCTTCATGAATTGGCAAATAACACAGGACGTGCTCACAATACAAGTTTCATACATTGCTCAGTACCATAAGCTAGAGTAGGAAGGGAAAAAGGGGGGAAGGATAGGGTTTTTTTTTTTTTTTTTTTTTTTTTATGAGGGGATTAAGTGTTCACGGAAGAGGTGAGTTTTCAGCTGTCTCTTGAATATTGCCAAGGAATCTTTATGTGGGTTGTGCGTCGGCACGGCTCCTCAGCACGGATGAATCTAATGTTTGCTCTCGGTCAACACATCAGTACTTCAGAATCACAGATTCTACATCTTGGAAGTGTGACCAAAATAAGAATTTTCACCGGAAAATGTCATCTGAACAAATAAGTAATAAATCTGCCACTTTTGTTCTGACCGAATGAGAAAAAAAGCATTTAAATAAATCGCGCTGCCTATGGTGATTAAATCTAATGATCATTTAGTTCATATCACATCAAACCATGCAAATTATTTTTTTTATACTTGTTGTCAAATTGTTAATGATAACAACATCAGCATTTGTGTGACTACGTGTATTTAGTGTGTATTAGAGTTACCTGTAGATTTCAGTTTCTGTATCTCGAATATTCATTTGTCATACCATATGATGTTTAATTAACAAAGTTCGGGAGGATCAGGTGCAGATAATTAACCATATCAGCACAAGTGGAGAGCTTTCAGTTAATTAACTCAATCAATGACAGGAGGTATAAATACAGCAGACTCACCTCTGTTCGTCTGAGAGTTTACCAGCATCCCTCCTCCACCCCATCTCCTCACTTGTAGTTCCATCTAGTTATATCACAACCAGGGGGGGAGTACTCTGGGTTCGGGCCAAAATTCCAAGCTCGGAACCCTCCCCCTGGACAGCACGCCAAATACGCTTAAACCTTTACTCTTCTTAATTATATGTAAATGTGAACTTGTGAAACAATCCGGCATCAAAATAAGTTTAATTATTGCAAACAATCCGGCATCAAAATAGGTTTAATTTCCTAACCAGAAATATTGGGGAGTACTCTGGGTTCGGGCCAAAATACCGAGCTAGGAGCCCTCTCCTCGGACAGCACGCCAAATGCGCATACTACTTACTCCGTCTGATAATTTGTATGTGCGAACTTGTGAAAATATGGTTTGTTAAAAATAATGGTAACACTTTACAATAAGGTTCGTTAGTTAACATTAGTTAACTACATTAGTTAACATGAACTAATAATGAACTGCACTTCTACAGCATTTATTAATCTTTGTAAATGTTAATTTCAACATTTACTAATACATTATTAAAATCTTTTTAACATTAGTTAATGTGTTGTGAACTAACATGAACAAACAATGAACAACTGTTCTTTCATTATCTAACGTTAACGAAGATTAGTAAATACAGTAACAAATGTACTGCTCATGGTTAGTTCATGTTAGTTAATGCATTAACTAATGTTTAAATAATGAACCTAATTGTAAAGTGTGATCAAAATAATAATAATAATAATAATTCCTTACACTTATATAGCGCTTTTCTGGGTACTCAAAGCGCTTTTACATATGGAAGGGGGAATCTCCTCATCCACCACCGATGTGTAGCATCCACCTGGATGATGCGACGGCAGCCATATTGCGCCAGAACGCCCACCACACACCAGCTTATTGGTGGAGAGGAGACAGAGTGAAGAAGCCAATCAGTGATTGGGGATGATTAGGAGGCCATGATGGACAGAGGCCAGTGGGCAAATTTGGCCAGGATGCCGGTGTTAAATGCGAAGGACATCCTGGGATTTTTAATGACCACAGAGAGTCAGGACCTCAGTTTAACATCTCATCTGAAGGACGGTGCTAGTGTCTCCATCACTATACTGGGTTGTTAGGACCCACACAGACCACAGGGTGAGCGCCCCCTGCTGGCCTCACTAACACCTCTTCCAGCAGCAACCCAGGAGGTCTCCCATCCAGGTACTAACCAGGCTCAGCCCTGCTTAGCTTCAGTGGACAACCAGTCTTGGGCTACAGGGGGACATGGCTGCTGACCAAAATAACAATGCGTAAAACAGACAGACAGTTCAGATAATGTATGTTCCTGTCAGTGGATACGCATTCTGGCTTCCAATACATTACAACAACAACGATGATCAAAACAAAACCAAAAAACTTGGACAGAACGGTCACTCGTTGTAAAACCTTTGTTCAATGTGAGTGCCGTGAGCTCTCTGAGCAGTCATGTATGTATCAGTCAGGTGAGACCTGTACAGCACAGTGAGCACACGTTGCTATCGGTATTTAAACTAAACTCATTTAAGCCTCGCCAATTTAAACATTCAAGTGCAAGGAGACGCGAATGAGAACTCACGGACTGTGAGAAGATCCGTGTGTGCTCCCGAACCCGCATCTCAGACAACGGGCAAATATTGGTTCTCTTTCAAGTCTTGCGCTTCAACTGACAAATTCACACGAATGTTATTTCAACACGCACGTCTTGGTGAGTATCCTACCAGACATAGTCAGTTATGTCTTAAGTGAAAGTACAGTATCAGTGTACTGGATCCTGTCACAATGTGTCTTAAAATGATAGCACCATAATATTTTTAATGACAAAAACATAGGAATATCCTTGTTTTTAATGTTAATCCAAAAACAAAAGACAAGGAAACCACTCACTGCTCTTAAATGAATGAGTCTCGGAGACTATGTCTCCTCAACTGCCGCGCTCACATGTGGGGTCCCCCAGGGCTCCATTTTGGGGCCTATTTTGTTCTCCCTGTATATTATCATGTTTTTAGGAAATTTTCATTGTTATGCAGATGACCTGCAAATGTATCTGCCCCTGAAACTTAAAGATACCTGTTCTTTAACGCCTCTATTGCAGTGTTTTGAAGAAATTAAGACCTGGTTGGCACTAAATTTCCTTCATTTTAATGAGAAGAAAACAGAAGTGGTGAGAGCGTAGACCTAAACCTCGGTGAGCTGAATCCATATGTGAAGCCGTATAGGTAAAAAATGTGGGTGTTGTTATGGATTGTGATTTTAAATTGGATAAACAGATTAATTAAGGAGTTAAATCATGTTTTTTCCAATTGAGACAACTCTCCAAGGTGAAACCTTTCTTGTCCTCTAAAGACTTTCAAAGAGTTGTGCATATTTTCATTTCAAGTCGCCTTAATTATTGAAACAGCCTTTATTTAGGTATTAGTCAGGCCTCTCTCTCCAGACTGCAACTGGTCCAGAATGCGGCAGCTCGCCTGTTGACGGGCACACGAAAGCGGGAACACTCCCATTCTCGCGTCTCTTCACTGGCTACCTGTCCATAATAGGATTCATTTTAAAATTTTGGTGCTTGTTTTTAAATCTCTTTATGGTTCAGCGCCAAGTTATTTATCAGATTTGATTAATTTGTATGCTCCGTCGAGAGCACTAAGGTCTGCTGACCATTTTCTTTTAGCTGTTCCAAGGGAAGAGCAGGGGGGACCGAGCCTTTGCCGGGGCGGCCCGAAGCTCTGGAACAGTTTGCCTCTTTACATCAGACAGGCTCAAACACTTGAGGTCTTCAAATCTGGCCTAAAAACGTATTTTTATAGTCTGGCGTTCGAGGCCATATGAGAGCTGCTTTCTTTTACTGTTTTATTGTGTCAGAAGTGTTTTTCTTTTATGGTGCTGACTGTTTGTGTTAATGAACATGTTTGCTTTTTGTATGTACACTTTGACAAACACTCGTTGCTTTACAAAAAGTGCTTTATAAATAAACTTTGACTTTGAATGCAGCTTAGATGAGGATTAATCTTTAATTTACACAGTCAAATATGCAGTTACATTTACATTTGATTACTTTATTCAATTTCTGTAGCTGAAAACTGTTAGATGCACCTGAGAGGCACTGTTTATTTTATTTGTATCTTTGTTCTGCTGTATTTATTTGTGCTGATGCTTGTAGTTTGATTATATGTTCTTATATTATATGTTCTATCTATAGATTATATTTTCTTTATTTAAAATTAGTCCTTCATTCCCCTGAACATAGCACACACAAAACCGAAACCGTGACTCTAAAACCGTGATACAAACCGAACCGTGAGCTATTTGAACCATTAGACCCCTTGCTGACATGCAGCTATAAAGATCATTTATATAACAATAACTAAATTCAGTTCACTTGAATCTGTCAAACTTGTCAAAATGATTCCTTTCGTGACTCTCAATCTGAAGTTTTTTTTTTTTACTGTTTCCAAAAATAGAGTCTATTTTACTTACGCTTTACATAATACATGCCACATAAAACAAAGTAGCAAAAGTGCACCATGGTGTTTTGAACATGAATATCTCATCCCCCTTTGACTACCATAGAAAAATAAATACTGATCTGTTTGATTACTGACATTCTTCCAAATATCTTCCTTTGTGTTCAGCAGAACAAAGACATTCAAACAGGTTTGGAACAACCTGAGAGTGATTTACTCAGAATGACAGAACTTTTACTTTTGGGAGAACTATCCTTTTAACTTTGCTTGAGTCAATTTCCATAATGCAATTACTTTAAGCATGACGATTGGATACTGTATACCAGGTATTTTCAATCTTTTAGATATTATGGATGGACTCAAATATACAACCCTGCGTTTTATCTAATATTTACATGGTCGCCTACTCCAAAGTACTTTCAGTAAGAGACTAGCATGAGGTTGGTAGCATGAGATATCTCTATCTCTAAAGTTACACACAACATTTGTATGCACGTTTCTAACTTCAATGTCATTTGAAGAGAGCAATTTACCAGCTGTAAAGTGTTCATCTAGGTGTCAGCTATCATGCACACCCTTTATATTTTTGATATTTATTTAAATAAACTGTCAAATCCTGTGTAAACATGGCTATGCATTTCATACTATATATGGGCTCATACATGAATGTCATCATTTAAAGCTCAGTAACATTTGAATGGAATCATTTACAGATATAACACCACCTGTAAAGTGCACATTGTTTTTATTAAAATAAACATGTGTAAAAAATGTCTGTGTATTTCACACTGTGCATGATAGCTGACGCATAGATGAACACTTGACAGTTGTTTTTATGACTGTAAATTGTTCTCTTCAAATGTTTTTGAGCTTTAAATTATGACATATTTATGTATGAGACCATATACAGTCAGACATTTGGAGGCCCTCGGCAAAATTTATGTTGGAGGCCGCCCACTCCACACCCCTCCTATTAAAAACAACTGAAAACAAATATTATTTCTTTTTTATTATTTCTTCAGCTCCCGACACATTGTATGCACAAATTCAAAGTGTCTAAAGGGGGTTACACACCAGACGAGAAGCTCAGTGCCGCGTCGAACAACATACAGGTATCGCGCACATTTTCTACGCGCGAGCAGAATTTCGAATCGACTCCTGATAAATGAGATTTTATTTTATTGAATAATAGCTGACTTTTGAGCATTAATCAATGAAAAGTATTAAGTCTGTTATTGTTTTACATTTACATTTTAATCATTTGGCAGATGCTTTTATCCAAAGCGTCTTACAAGTGAGGAAAACAAACAAGCGATTCTTCATGAAGAGGCAAACAGACACAGGAAGTGCTCACAATACAAGTTTCAGACATTGTTCAGAGTAACATAAGCTAGAGTAGGAAGAGAAAAAGGAAAGGATAGATTTTTTTTTTTTTTATGAAGTGTTGTACCGATTGTCTTTCCGTCTTTCCGCACTTGAAACAACTTTCCTTCTGATGTTCATTCATGTTTATTTGATGCTATAAATGAACTAGTATGAAGAGATGATCGGTTCACGAGGAGCTACAGCGATCTGTCACGACATGAATGAACATCAGAAGGAATGTTGTTTTTAAGTGCGGAAAGACGTGAATAGACACAGTTTTTCCAGTTAACCAACGTTAATCTACTATAGACTACTCCCTGACTGCTTTGTTGGATAAGATGGCGGATTCGGAGTTATGACTGGTTAGATCGCCTGTCAATCAAACTGTTTGCGAAGGGTCAATTGCCTGCTCTGCCTATAAGTAGTGCCGGCCCTGTAAACAGTATGAAATACACAATCATTTTATACACATGATTCAGTAATACGAAAAACATAAAAGTTGTGCATCATAGCTGAGACCTATATGACACTTAACAGTTGGTTTTATGACTGTAAATTGTTCTCTTCAAATGCTATAGAAGTTAGAAACGTGCATGCCATTGTCGTATATAACTTTAGAGACGGTCCCTAAATTTGCGAAAATGAATTGCCAGTTTATAAGTGTTGGTATTCCAGGGTACTTCAGAAGAATACAGTGGTATCACCAGGGTATACACAGGGTTGGGGAGTAACGAAATACAAGTAACTTAGTTACGTATTTAAAATACAAAATTTGAGTAACTGTATTTCATTACAGTTACATTTTAAATGGGTGGTAATCAGATTACAGTTACATCTGAAAAGTGTTTTAGATTACCAAAGTGATTACTTTGAATTTTAATGTCATTTAAACAGCAATTGGTGATTCTCTGACTCTGACCGTCTGAAAAAGTGGAGTTAAGTTTAATCAACATTTTAATACTTTTAAGAGGATCATAAAATGTTGTTATTTTTATTTAGTTCTGTCCTGAACGAGACAAAATGACTGAATTTATAAAAAAATTGCCCAACTGTCAACTGAACTGTCCTGTCATGACCTGATGATCCACGACTGTTTTCATGTTTTGTGAGTCATTTTATAATTCACTCGTCATTGCTACTTTTTCTCACAATTTTGTCTTTTCCCTCACAATTGTGAGTTTGCATTTCACAATTCTGACTTCTTTTTCTCAAAATTGCGAGATTTAAACTCACAATTGCAAATTATAAAGTCAGAAATGGGAGATATAAACTTAAATCATAATTCTGATTTTTCTCAATATTGTGAGTTTATATCACATAATTTTGACTTTATAACTCGCAATTGCAACTTTATATCACGCAATTCTGAGGGAAAAAGTCAGAATTGTGAGATAAAAACTTGCAATGACCTTTTTTGTTTGTTCCACACTTATTAGTATTCCAAAGTATTCTAAAGTATTCAGATTAAGTTACTTAACTTGAGTAATGTAACGAAATACGTTACAAATTACTTTTTAAAGCATGTATTTTGTAATCTGTGTTGATTTTAAAAGTAACCTACTCAGCCCTGGGTATACAGTACAAAAACATGATATCACCACAGTTCCACGTCCAAAAAACCTCATTGCGATTTGCATTTATGTTCAAGATTTAAATGCATACATACAAATACATAAACAACGACAGAGAGGAGAGCAGCGTGCACTTGAGCACTACATGCTCCGTAATGTGGCGCAGAGCTGCTCTGCGTCTGAAGGGAAGCTTGCCGTGCCAAAGCAGGCGGAGTCGGAAACGCGAAAGCCCAGCGCTCCTTATACTCCCTCCCCCGCCGGAGGTGTAAACGATCGTGGTGGAGCAGCTCAGGGAGCCGCTGTGATCGACTGCCCCAGAAAAGCGCTGCGTTACCCGGACGGAGAATCAGCCGCCAGTCGGTCGTGCCTTTATTCCTGCATTTAAGCGGATCACATCCATTACACGCGTGCCATTACACGAGCTCGTGTCTTTCTTCTCACATAGAGGACGAATTCCCCCGGTCGCTCCAGGAATATCTCCCTGGATATTTACCCGAGAAATGGACGGTTTCGCCGGTAGTTTAGGTAAGTGTGTTTGTCTAGGTGACTATTAATAGATGCGCCTTCTGCAGACATGGCGAATATAGACGCGAGTGTGGAATGTGTGTGTGCCGTCTCACTGTACGCTCGTGTCAACGCTTCAGACGCGCTGCTCTGACGCTGCACCCGCTACAGTGTGTCGAGAAGACACTCGTACCACCACTGGCCGTGTATCTTTACTCTGGTGTTTATTTCCGTTGTTAAAACCATGCCATTGGAAATGCACACAACACCACACACTGCTGTACACTAGATTTGAAGGAAATAACAGTGTTTACATGCAGTGCAGCACAATAGTGTTACACTCACAGGTAAGGCTCTGGTTCAGTGTGAGTAAAATCAGTGAGAGAATCACATGTTTTTTCCATCAGATTTTTTTGCAGTGTGATGCTGCAACTATATGTTTATGTAACCTGTATAATCATCAAGATAAGGCCAGTCACAAGTTGAAATCACAATGCAATTGCTAATAAATGCAATTCCAAGCCAATTAGATTTTCAGTGTCGAACATTCTAAGGAGAAGTTCTTAACAATATAACTGAGTTTGTAATTGTCTACAAAAAGTGTTGCTGAATGAAGACTACAATTAGCACAAAGATGTGTTTACATGCTTGATGGAAAAAGACAACAACTTGTTAGCAACTATGGCAAGCCATTTTGACTTTTATTCATTTTCAGGAAATGAACTTGTGATATCAACAATTACATTTTCACTAGTTAAAATGTTCATTCTTGATATCAGGAATTAGATTTCCACTAGTATAAACTATAATTGTTGATATCAAGAATTGTATTTTCACTAGTGAAATCTCTCCATAGGCTGCCATTCAAATTCAGTTGTTGATATCAAGAATTAATTTCTTACTAGTTGAAATTCCAATTTCACATATCAGGAATACAATTCTTACTAGTAAAAATGCATATGTCTGATATCAAGAATTACATTGTCACTAGTGCAAATGTCTATTCTTGATATCAACAATTGAATTGCTACTAGTAAAAATGTTCATTTCTGATATCATGAATGTGGTTGTTACTAGTAAGAAAGCCGTTTTAGATATCAGAAATTATATTGATATCAGGAATTCATTTTCAGATATCAGAAATGAACATTTTTACTAGTAGCAATTCAATTGTTGATATCAAGAATAGACATTTACACTAGTGACAATGTAATTGTTGATATCACAAGTTCATATCCTGAAAATGAATAAAAGTCAAAACGGCTTGCCATATAGCAACTCACTTTTTTACAAAAAACAGTGACTGCAGATTACTGTTATATATTGTAGAACAAAACATGAAAGTAATATTAAAGGGTTAGTTCATCTTTGGAACACAGATTAATATATTTTCCCATAGAAAGCAATGAAATAACCACATCCAAGGTCCAGAAAGGTAGTTAAAATTGTCATTAAAAAAGGCAACATGACTACAGTGGTTCAACATTAAAGTAATGAAGCGACGAAAACAAAACAAAAATAATGACTTTAATCAACAATATCTCCTCTTCCCTGTCATTCTGTTACACAGTTGGTGCAGTGAAGGGCAGAGCTTCCGTGTTTATGTCCGAACGCTGGCTCAGTATTAGCTGACGCAGTCACATGAGCAGCACGACGAATGTGCGTGATGCTGACGCAAGAGACGGCCAATGCAGAGTCGCGTTTTGACGTAAAACATGGAAGCGCTGAACTGCGTAACAGAATGACTGGGAAGAGGAGATATTGTTGAATAAAGTCATTATTTTGGTTTTGTTTTCGTCGCTTTGTTACTTTAATGTTGAACCACTGTAGTCACGTGGACTATTTTAAGGATGTCTTTACTACTTCTCTGGACCTTGAATGTGGTAATTTTGTTGCTTTCTATGGGAGATAAAAAACCTCTTGGATTACATCAAAAATATCTTAATTTGTGTTCCGAAGGTCTTACTTGTGTAGAACGACATTGGGGTGAGTGATTAATGACAGAAATTTCATTTTTAAACAGGCCCTCCAGAAAAACACGATTATGCGATCACTTGATTTCATGCATAATCAGCCAAAGTCCGCATATTTATGCGGGGGTCGCATTTTTTCAAATACGCCGCACTTTCGCCGCATAAATTGCAGATTTCAGCAAGCAAAATATGCGCATGATTTCATAATCCCTGTATTTTCGTTGCAAAAAAGTCACATATATCTTAGCAGAAAGTTGAAAAATGTTGCGTTTACTTCACACAAGTAAAGCGCCATTATTTTCCCCCTGTTGCCATGGGAACCTTATGAAGTGACGTAATTACGTGACGTGAACATCATCTGCAAATCCCGCGGTGAAACCGTGATGAAGACGCAAATCATTCTCATTTGCCAACAAAAATAAGCGCAAAAGACCGAAGCAGTTTCCCGGTGTGTCACATGACAGTGGGAGCAAATTATTCTGCACTCCGTGCAACTGCGTGTCGGACCACAGACGACGCTGGATATTAGTAGAGTGTGAAATAATTCACGTTGCAGTGAGAGATTGGAAGCTCTTAATTTAACAGAAGATGTGTGTTTTGTATCGCTACCTCTGTAAAACAGGAAGCACACATTTTATTTTTTTATATTTTATTTATTCATTTTTACAGAAGTTGTTGAATATTTCTTTTGTAAAGCGACAACTTGTTTGACTCAATGTTTCGTAAGTTTGATTCATGTGTTAATGAAGGTCTGAAATAAATCAGGATGAGAACTTCAATATTCAGTGATTTAGTAGCTTCTCATCACAGGAAGTGATCAGAAATGACTCTTGACATGAAGGTAGTATCTAGAGAGAACAGGGTGTTGGAGAATCACCTTTTTTTCCTCTTTTTCATCAAACCGCAGTTTTTGCAAGTTCCTGCAATTTCATCGCATAAAATTGCAAAAATATCCCGCACATTCCATCGCATTTTTTAAGAAAACGTGCCGCATAATCAAGGATTTTTGCCTGCAACAATCACAAAAAAAATCTGCGTTTTTCTGGAGGGACTGTTTAACTGTAAACCTTGATTTACTAAGAAATCAAAAAGAACAATTCCAAAAACCCACAGGAAGTTCACCAGGGAATCAATAGCCAAATTGACGTCATGATTGAGCAGCTGTTGTGTAGAGAAACGGACGAACATTAATGGAGCAGCGGTGCAGGCTCTCGGTGTTCACTGGTTTTACAGCTCGACGGTTGTCAGTGCAGATTATTTGGTCAGATTACAGCCAATGCCAGAGGTGCGAGTGGCAGCAGGAATTCATTTCTTGTTTGTGAAGGGTTCACTCGGGGTGTGTGTGAGTGTGTGTCGGCCTGTCAGGCGGGTTGCTGGAGGTATAGGGGTCTTTCAGATGTCTGCAGGGGACAGGTTTAATTGCATAATGGATTGAATGTCCTCTAACAGAAAGAATGACATCACATGACCTCCCTTTATTGCTCGCCATGAACCAGTCGCATGTGTGCTGGAGCTAACTATTTGTGTAATAAAATGTAATGTATGTCGGATTAATTTTTTTTTTTTTATTTAAGACTTTCATTAAAATAAATATATATATATATATATATATATATATATATATATATATATATATATATATATATATATATATATATATAATTTAAAAAAAATATATATATATATATTTTTTTATATTTAATTATTTTAATGAAAGTATATATATGTGTGTATATATATATGTGTGTGTGTGTATATATATATATATATATATATGTGTGTGTGTGTATATATATATATATATATATATATATTTGTTGAATTTTTAAAAAATATTTTATTATCAGCATTTTGGATGTTTAGGCTAATTAATATGATCAGATTTATTTAAAAAAAATAATCATGATGTTATTAACTATTTGTTTAGTATTTTATTAACTTTACATCATGTAATCAACAGTTAAAATGGCTGAAGTTGAACTTTATTTTTATAAAAGATATTATGCATGTATTGGTAAACATAAATAATCTCAGAACCTGAAAAAAAAATCACAACAACGCAACAGTATGAGGCTGTGTGGGTCTTTGAGACAGAAGCTGCTTGAATGTCCAGTCATATAACAGCTGATCAATGAAATGCTGTGCTGATTATATAACTTGATTCTGTTGCTTGGTTACATTCGGAGGAGGGTTGAGCACTCAATTTGTCCTGCTCTGAGTTACCGTGGTGATGTCGCAGTGTCTGGCAGGGATGCGACGGAAAGTACCAGGCCAGTGAGCGACATCGAGAAAAGTGTCTCTGCAGGTGGATGGAAAACTTGATATTGCACCTCTTATGAAATTGCAGTGTCTGCTGTCTGAACTGCAGTGTGTGTGTGTGTGCAATGTCCTACATTGTTTCAGCAAAACCCCCCATCCAGCCCTAAGCTTTTCTAGTTTTCTTTTGCCCGTTTCCCCAAACGTCAGTCCAAATCATCCTTAAGTCAAGTCACCTTTATTTCTGTAGCACTTCATACAGTACAGAGTGTTTCAAAACAGATTCAATGATGCAAACAGAGTTGATGTTGGTTGTACAGCAGCTCTAAAAGAAAATAGTGTGGATTCAGTTTAATTGTTAAGATCATCAGTTATTAAATTAGTTCATTTAATCTATAAAACAGTGCTGCATGAAACAGCGATGTCATATTACGTGTTTTCAAACCACAACATCTGTATTTAATTTTCGGCACTCAATTGATTTATTTGTTACATAGTAGATAAAACATAGTTTTGCCCCCCACCCTCCTTTTTTTTTTGTTTTTTTGTTTTTTGCTTTGTTTTTCCCCAAAACTGCTTTTCTAGTGCCAAAGGTGAAGGTTTGATACCGAAAAGTGCGCTAAGCGTGTGTAAAACCAGATCTAGTATCAGTTTTGCACCACAGGTATTTCTGTCTGACACCGACCGCAGCATCAGCCGCCTCTACGCTCGCCCACCTGTCACCTCCGTCTCTGCGTCAGACATGGCAAACTCTTCATTATGACGTGCAGAAACCGGTTGCTTCTTGGAAGATCTAAATGTGGTTTTCGACAATGTAAAATGTGGTTTTGGTAATGATGACCGAAAAGCAAAACTTGAAAGATCTGTGCATGTGTAGGAAGCAGAGCTGATTTCCTTTTTATGACACCTGTGATATGAGTCAATGAAGCAAGAAAAGGACAAATATTTAAAAAAATCTATTTTAAAATGCATGTGCGAGATTGACGCGCCGAGGAAAAAGTATTTAAGAAAAGTTTTTAATTTAATGTCTCAAAATATGAACATGTTTCTTTAATTGTTTATTTGATAAATATCATGTTTGCCACATGACTTCAATTTGGCAGGCAAAAGTTGTGTTTTTAAAATGATATTAAAGTGCCCCTGTGGTGAAAATCAAGTTTTTAATGTTGTTTTTATGTCTATGTGGCATTTTTAATATGCTTTCATGTGCAAATTCATAAGTCAACACCATTGCGGAGGATTTTCTCTTTAAAACTGCAGTGAAAAAAGACCGTTTCAAACTCGTAAACTCAGGTAGATTTAGTAATGTAGCAGGTGTATGATGTATATTATGACGTAGTCAAGCAAAAGGCTAATCGTATTAATTACCGTCACGTGTCCGACATTGTAAAAAGCGATTTTTGTGCAGTGTTTACCTCAGTAAGTTGACCGAGCGGATCTCTGAGCTTGTGCAAGTCAGTGGAGGCGGGGCGAATTATCATATTCATAGATCCTCGAATATTAAATGAGGCAAGCGTGTGGAGTTAGATTTAAGCTATTTTAAGGCATAAAGATTTTTTTTTTTCGCAGAAAAAAACTGAAATATGTAATTTTGGTGATCAAAGATGAGGTTTAAGGGATAAAATTAATGACCACAGTGGGACTTTATTAACAGCGAAGCTCATTTTAAAAAATAAGAAATGTTGATGCCAAAATACTTGTTTTTGTCAAGAATAAATTTGTATCTTTTGAGTTTTTTCATATCAAGAAACAGAGATTAACTAAATAAATGTATTTCATCACAGAAATGAAAAGCATTTTAGTGTATTTATGAATGCATTCGTAAATTTGTCTTTTGTAAATCATTTTGGATAAAAGCATTGCTACATGCATAAATGTAAATGAATAGAAGTTAATATCATGTAATTGACCCATGTTTTGTGTTTTAGATCAGTGTCTCTGATCTGGTTTTGCTTCAGAAGCCAGATTCTGTGTTGCCCAACACATTTTAAACATAGTTTGCCCAAAAATAACCCAATATGTTCTTAAAATCACCCATTAAAATGCATTCATAATTTGTTCATAAAAATATATATATTAACTGTGTTTAGGATTTTTGTTTCAATGGACAAATTTTGCCTACGTTTTATTTATTTGGCTATTCTAACCCTACTTGAGGATTAGGTTAACTATGCATAGACTTCATTTTTTGCATTTTTCATTGTATTTAGCACCATGTCAGAACAAACCAGTTTCGGGGCACGACCCACCAGACCAGAGCCAGTGCCGTAGAGCGTCTGTGCCTCATAGGGCTCTGAGTTATGTGCTCTTCCAAGTGTAGGTCAGTAAGTTGGCCTGTGAGTGGTTTGCTGCCTTTTAAGGCATGTGCATGCGTTGTCGTGGCGTTGCGTTGATGTGTAGAAGACGCTGAAGCAGTGTGCCTGATGGAGGTGTAGGGTCTAGCTCATGGCTCCAGCACCCTTAAAGGCCTCCATGCATCTTCAAGCGTTCACTGTGCTGAGATGGCGTCAGTTTTTGATCAGCCGCCCAACTGTCAAACTCAACACAAAAATAGCAGCCGCCCCCGTTCCTCCCGTCGCCAGGTGCATTCCCCACCTCCATTGCTCAATCTCAGGCCTCTGTGGGGCCGTGTGTGGGTTATTCAGCTTGGCTGTACCAGGCTGGCGTAGTGTAGAGACTAAAAGATCACGGTGGGTTAAAGATAGTTGCAGCATGTTTAAAGTCGTCATGAAATCAGAATTGACCCTATTTACTTTGTTAGCGCACTATACTAGTTTTGTGGTGAACCGAATTCACATAAAAAATGAGTTTGTCGTGGTAATCTTTAATCAAAATCTGAAAATTTGCTTCCACTATGGAATGGCGTTCCTTCTCTGATGGTGTCAGTTTGACGGCTTGGGCTGGATATCCTTAACCTTTCCCCTCCAACCGTCAGTCTGCTATGAGCAAGTGATGGAGAAGAGGTGTGCTAAAATAAAACCTTTCTGTGTTCATAGTATATGTTGCCAATGCTTTCACCTCCAGAATGGTTTTTAAACATTTTTAACATCACGTCTTATTGTCCAAAGATTCTACTGTCACAGAATAACACATCTTCAGTCGGATTCCTGCTCAGAAACGTAGTGTAATCATGATATCTTGTTCTAGCGAATCATTTTCTAAATCTGTTAGCTCTATGTGTAACGGAGGCCAGCTAGTAGTTGCTGTGCGAGTAAACCTCACTCCTCTGACCTCAAGAGACCGATGCTAGAGGTTGCAGCCTTTAGCCTCCTTGTTAGAGCGTCCAACTCCCGGAAGACCCACGTTCGAGGCCCGCTCAGAGCGAGCTAAGTAGGACCCGGGGTCATGAAGGGGTTACTTTGGTGCCGTGACCCGGATGGGAGTGAGGTTTAGGGGGGTGAGTGTAACGGAGGCCAGCTAGTAGTTGCTGTGCGAGTAAACCTCACTCCTCTGACCTCAAGAGACGCTCTAGCGACAGATGCCTTCAGCCTTTATCCTCCTTGTTAGAGTGTCCAACTCCCATGCTGGAAGACCTGGGTTCGAGGCCCGTTCAGAGCGAGCCGAGTAGGACACGGGTAGAGGGATTACTTATGCTAAGCTAGTAGGCCAAGCTGTTAACTTGCTAAATGAAAGCTAACAAAGGGAAGTTAGACCATTTTAGATCCACTAATATAATGTAAAATTAAAATGTAAGATTTTTACAATTAAAAATTAGGGCCCCTATGATACACCCGGCGCAATGCGACGACAGGTGTTTTTTTTTGCTAGTTTCAGATGCAGTTATCATTTTCACATTTAGCGCTCACGTTGTTTAAATAGCAAACGCACTCGCGTCCATCTGTTCGCCCATGGTCTGAAGACGAGGTGCGTTCAGGTGCGTTGTTGGCGTGTTGCTATTTTAGGCAACTGGAAACAACTGCACCATTGACCAACAAAAATCTGCTCTAAACTCAGTGGCGCAGAATTTATTTTGTTATTTAAAGAGCATGTTATTAATATGCGGATGCACGACGCACGTACACTCTGCTTGTTACACACAGGGACACGCAGCAGCACACATACATGCCGAATATTATAAATAAAAGAAGCGCTCAGTCTTTTCGCTCACAAATTCCACCATGTAAATAGCGAATCCGCTGTGTAGCAAGCACACCTGGCTTTTAATGGGAATGGAAGATGACATTCTGATTGGTTTATTGCACGTTATGCCCAAAACACACCCACGACTTATTAAGAGACTAGTTACAACTCTTTTAGACCATGCGCCTGGCACGCCGACCATTTTTTCCGTCGTTAAACTAGCAAAAGAGGATTCGGACCCGCCCTAAGTGCACCTGCGCTTCAGATCATGTGCTTAGAGTGCTAAAATAGAACGTCCACTGTGTTATTCAGAGACCTGCAGCAATTAAATATCCAAAAGAAAGATGTCTTTGGACAAAAGCATCTTCTAAATGACTGTTGGCTGTTTTTGGAGCTGGATGCGGCTTAGGTTTCTGTTTCAAGGAAACATTACCGTGTGTCTCTGTTGTGAAAACCCCAAAAATCTCCGATGCAAATATATTTGAATGCCACCAAATAAACACAATGCAACCTCTGTGACAGCGGTAATGAGATGTGAAAACCGCATCATTGTTGAAAACCCTGACTTGTGTTGGTTTGGGTGAACGTGTCTCCAGCAGCGCTCACGGTTCATTTGCAGTGTGTCATACTGGCTTTTATGCGAGAGTTTCTTTTGGAAGTATCTGATTGTTTTCACTCTAAATGACCTGTGATGTGGTTTTGTGCGTTTGTGATTGCACATGGCATTTCTTAACGTCAAAGCGTGTGTTTGCTGAGTTGCGCTTGGAATGACTAGCTGAGGATCAGATCACAAATTCTTCATTGAAAGAAAAAAAGCTGGAGACAGACAGACAGACAGAGCGAAGGGAGGGAGAGATCCGGAAAGGGACGCACGTGTGCCCGAACGCTTCCAGATGGTGGAATGTTGCCTCCCAACTTTGTGCATTCCTCTTTCCCTTCTTCCCTCATAACAATGGTTGAGATTTCAGCTGTGTGTGAGTGTGGAGAGGACGGATGGATGAAGCCTGATGAATTGCAGAGCTGCTGACGCTGATGTCCACGGATTCCAGAATTTATGCACATCTCTTATTTTGTGCTGCACACTACATCCAAAACACTCACCAAGTGCCAAACGTGAACATAAGCAGCTCTTGGTGAGTGAACCAAATTGGTTGGCAGTAGGCCTGCACGGTATTGAAGAAAAATGCGATATGCGATACGATAATGCTTTAAAGGCACAATATGTAATTCTTTTATATGTAAATATTATATAATTCGTTCATTATCCTAATTTCAAGAATTTGTAAATTCAGAGTTATTCACAATTTTAAATACTGCCCGTCCCTCTCTTGTCACTTGCACCTGTCGATGATGTAATATCTGCGTTATCCCTGGTTTTCGCCTGTACTGCACAGTAACCATGGCAACAGACACTGACAGCTGCGTAACGTCTAGCGGCGCGCTGTTGTTGTTTCGTTCAAACATTATGGACCATGGCAAGCAAACTTTGGGACAAAAGGAGAAATAAAACCAGGATCAATATCGGCGTGGCGTTTCCGAGATGATGAGAGCTTTGCGACAAACTTTGACTTGACAGAGACGCGCTCTTGAACGTTATTAGACAAGATAAGTAAATGTAGACTACATAAGACTGATCAATGTTATAAAGCTCAACACGACGAAGTGTTAGAATATCATCAGTGTGATACTGTAATGTTGATCTAGCTCACTGTTGAGTCTCATACAGACAACAAACTAATGCTAAACATTACAACGTTCAACACACTCAAACACAGTTTAGTATGATAGTGTGACGTTAGATCAAGTGAAACAGCGCTGCGTTTCCTCACAGTTTTAATTCATCAAATAAACTGACCTGTATGAGTAAAGTTTCAGCACTTATGAGTAGTTCGGTAGAATGAAATGTCCTCGTTTCTTTATTTTCGTTTCTTTAATTATTGATATCTGTCTCTCATTAGTAATCGCGTCCGTGATTCTCAGCCACGTCCTGCTTCACCACAGTCATGTTAAAAACATGCATTCACTCATCCATAAACATTATTTCCCCATAAACATTATTAGATCCATTGGCATGACGACAGTTCCATGTTCTACTCATTCACTGCATCATCAATCTACGCCTTTGTTATTGTTTTGAAGAGTTTAGCGCCCCCTAGCGGCGGAAAAAAACATACTGTGCCTTTAAGTGTTTAAAATAAATTAAAATATATATTTTTTTGTTTTGTTTTAAAGAAGAAAGCATCTCTGTAACTTCTGAAAGTGTACAGCAGTTTTTACTGCTGCATTTCATAAAAAGTAAGTGTCATTTTATCCTCCGCGTAAACCAGGGTGTTCAGGATTTCAGTTAGGCCTACATTAGGTTTGTTTAAAAACAGAAATTGAATAATCAAATGTAAAAATAAAGCACCTAGTCTTCGCTGTATGAATTAAATAAACTGAATCTTATTAAAGCTTATTAAAGAATTGAGCACACAGACAGCAGGTTTTTTAGGGTACTGTCACTTTAAGAGCCGCACTGATCCAATATGCTGTTACACACTCACTGTCTCTCTCGACTGTTTAGTCTACTTAAGACATAACTGAGTGCATTTACATGAATACTCACCAAGACGGGCATTCTGACATTATTTTGTGTGTATTTGGCCAGATAAGCCGCGGAAGAGAACTCAGGATCATGTGATGTCCGAGAGGTGGCTCTCTGAATATTTTCGATACATTGTGCAGCCCTAGTTGGCAGCAGATAACTATTTAGCAACAGCCACACATAAGCACGTGTGAGAAAGATTGTGTGTTTGTCTGTAAGCTTGCCGTATATAGACACCACTACAGGTCAGGTCACACTCGTTCAGATGATGGAGATACAGAGCTTTTCCCAGAGACCCACTTTTTTCTCTCTCTGTCATTCATGTTTGTTTCATTTCTGTTAATTGCCTGTGGATTTCCTCTAGGGCTCTCCAGGGAAAACAGGAAGTAGTATGTTTAGTCAACAACAGCCTCACTTATCTGAACAAATATGCAGATAAGGGAATTGAATGATGTGCAGTATTGCAACATTTTTCAGCTGGGCATATATCATCTTGATTATATATGAAAATGGATGAAAAAATATCTTATTTTATGTGTTTGTTATACATCTTTTCAGCTATAGGAACTATACTTTCAACCAAACACAACTTCGTCACATTGAAGAATTAACAGTGTAACGTAATTGAATACATCAAAAATCTAGTTTAAATCATGTTTTCTACATGGTTGTTTACTAAATTAACTTTTTGCACATATGATTTTCAGTTTGGAGTTTTGAAATAAGTCACATGATCCTTCAGACATCATTTTAATGTGATGATTTGCTGCTCAAGAAACATTTCTGACTATTATAAATGTTGAAAACAATTCATATTTTTATAGAAATTGTGATTTTTTTTTTTCTCTTTTCAGAATTCTCAGATGAATTGAAAGTTAAAAAGAACAGCATTTATTTGATTTTTTTTGTCTTTCCTGTCATTTGATCAATTCAGTGTATGCTTACTGTATAAAAATTTTCTTTTTGCATCATTGATTTTTTCTTTTCTTTCTCATTGATTTACTACCGAAAAGTGCCTCATATTTCTCTAAACATTTTCGAGTGATGAAACTAACAAATTATTACAAATGCAATTATTAAAACGGTTTCTGAACGGATTCACAGAAATGAATCGGTTTCTGTTTTTGCTATTGAAAATTTTTAGAAAATATGATCTTTAACATACTTATATTAACGCATTAAAATCCGCAACATTCATATCATTGTGAATATATTGTGAATGTTTAAGACATCCCTAACCCTAGTCAGTAAGCTTAAGCACTAAAGTCTACTGAACAAACGAGGCTCGTCTGAATTATTAGTCCCGGCCCTGGAGCCCCAGCAGCCGCCCTGAAATTGAGAATTGAATCAAGTCGACTCAACTCATTTGAGATCTGTTTATCTGTGCTTCTCCTGAGGGATGGGCTGCACTGGGGGATAGAGCTGATGAACAGAAGGGGCCGGATTTTGCGTTGGCTGTACTGTAACCTTAATCAGGATTAATCAGGATGTGCTGCCATCCCTCACGAGTGTGTGTGTGTGATGGGGTTGTAATCTCAGGGTGGAGTTAGATCCACATGTACAGTAGGACAGCATGTAGACTGAAGTGGTTTGAGATGGATTAAGTTAATAGTTGGGTTGGACACAGATCTTGGATGAGGTTTCAGGCTCACTTTAGTCCCTTTCTCCACTCATGGAACCCAGTCAAAGTTTTTAGACTGACATATTGAGTTCAAGATACACATGGTCATGAAGAAAACCATCTGGATCATGTGTGATGTGGTTATGGCTCTATAAATGGTCCATAAACCATGAGGCGTACTGAAACGTGTGTTAGGATAAACAGCCAGTTTGGCAAGTAGGGCTTCAAAAGTTCTAGTTATTTACAGTCTCTACAAAATCATCTACGAAAACACACACATACTCCGAGTCTGTGTGTCGCAGAAGACAGGTGTGCGCTCGGCGGGAGCTGGACCGGTATCAGATATACTGCTATAGATGTGCAGTATCAAATGTATCAAATGTACTGCTAATGGTGAGGGAGTCGGGCCTTTAACCTGTAGGTTGCCGGTTCGATTCCCATGCTGAATCGAAAGTGGGGATTGTGAATAAACAACACTCTCTCCACCTTCGATACCATGACTAAGGTGCCCTTCAGCAAGACACCTAACCCCTAATTGCCTCACTCGTAAGTCGCTTTGGATAAAAGCGTCCGCTAAATGACTAAATGTAAATGTGCTTGCTGATCTGCTCACAGGCTCTTTTCAATTAGCTTGCCTTCTAAAGTCAATAGCTCATAGATCAGTCACCCTCTTCTCTGTAACATTAGTATTTTACAAATGAATTTATTTATTTTACTTTTTTTTTTTTTTAAATCAAGTATCAAATGATCACTAAAGGGTTAGTTTTTTCAGGACAACGCATTGTTATGGGAAGAGCACATCTACAACAGGAGTTACACATTCTTACTGCATAACTTAGTTCATTTCTATTATTAAAGGGTTAATGTGACGAGCAGGGCGGGCGAGAGACGTGAGGGAACGGCGCGAGGCCGGTGACGTGATTGCTAATGAGCGCCACCTGTGCACTGCACCGGTCTCGTATCTCTCACGGAGGAGCTCCTGAAGAACAAAAGAGGAGCGACGATTGTGAAGGACGAGAGAGGGCCAGGCCTGGATTTTATGTTGCGTTTTTATTATGTTTTTTGTGTGCCATTTTACTTTTGTTTTATTGTTGGTTAGTTATTTGATTATAAAAAGTTATGTTTAACGTTCGCCGGTTCCCGCCTCCTTCTTCCCATATTTACAAACTGTGTTACAGTTAGTTCACCCAAAAATGTAGATTCTGTCATTAATTCCTCTCCCTCATGTCGTTCTACACCCGTAAGACCTTCGTTCATCTTCAGAACACAAATGAAGATATTTGAATCAGTGGTTCGGCGCGCCAAACTCGCGTGATTTCAGTAAACGAGGCTTAGTTGTGTCATAAGTGATTCAAAATTTAAACCCGAACCTCTTATTCAAAACAAGATTCGTAAAGGTTCATGAAGCGGTATTATGAAATCGTCCATCTCTAGATATTGTTGAAAAGTCGTTATTTTGTTTTTTTTTGGCGCACAAAATTTGTAATATTAACGTTGATCCGCTGTACTCGCATGAGTGCCAAAAACTCGCATTTTTGGGTGAATGAAAAAACCCTTTAAGTGCTGAGGAAGATTTTATTTTCTGACACGCCATTTTATTTCTGACACGGCTTGCAAGCTTTAGACCAATCACAACAGACTGGGTCATCTGACCAATCAGAGCAGAGCAGGCAGAAACGTTTCAGATACTGTGAGAGAACAGGTGATGCTGCAATGTATAATTTCAGGAAATTAAAGTTTTTTTTGTTTTTTTTTACCTTGGATGCATTTAAACCTATTGTAGGACAAATTTAGGAAGGAAATGCACTGTATTTGAAGTGAGGTCCCCTTAAGGTTTCTTGCGTGACATGCTGACAGGTACAGTTTCTCTCTGCCATGTTGTGCTACTTATTTTTAGCCATTTTGTCAGCTATAAATCATGAATATGCAGCGCCTGTCATTTTCTGCCATCAGACGTGGGCCACGCTATTCTCCTGAAATGCAAACCTTTACCACACGCCGGCCACAATCACTCTCCTACGCACACGAGCGGATGCACACAAAATACAGAGTACAGATGCCTCTGTAAACGCGTAAGATAGGACTGCACAATTAAGCCAAACAAAGTCGACTTGTGTGATTTAAACCACAAAAAATCTGATTTAATGAAAGAAACATCAAAGTGCCCCTAATGTACTGTTCTTAACTTTATTTTTAAGGTCTCCTAAAACAGGTTTACATGCATTCAAGATTAAAAAAAACACATTTTCTCTTCAAATGCATCGCAGCATCATCTCTTTTCTCAGTGTCTGAAATGGTTTGATAAAGTGTTCAGTCTCCTTTCTGAGAGCCTCCTCTGCTCTGATTGGTCAGACGGCCCAGTCTGTTGCGATTGGTTGATTGCTTACGTCATGTGTCGGAAACCGAACACCCGTTATCATATCTGAATTTCAGCTCCGGAGCTTCACGACACTTGATACACAGTGATACGAACCAATTCTTCCAGTCTCGGCTACAACTACAGTGTTTGAGACGTTGTTTGTGGGCAGCTAATGCAGACGTAGGCAGGCATTATGCAAATAGTTACAAACTTATGTAGGTTCAGCAGGAAGTGAGACTGGAATTACTGGCGACTCATTTCCGCAGCTTCTTTCTTTTGGGAGAAAATAACCCCATTTATCTGCACTTTCATCTTTGAAACTTTTACCTTCATAAACTATAAATACACAGCATGAAAGGTCAAATCCAAAAAGGCATAATAGGGGCACTTTAAGTCTGAATTTGCAGCGAGTGAGCAGACAGTTCTGCGTTCTGTTGGTTGTCTATATGTACTCAGGTCATGCGGTGCTCATGATATGGTTTTTCCAGAAAGAGAAGTCATCCTTCAGTTTCACAGTTCACAGTTCAGATCAGAATCACAATATCTGCCCATTCTGACCAATCCGTTACGTCTCTTTCTCTTTGTAAAAGTATATACATGGTTGTTTCCACTTTTAAAATGTATTTCACTACAGATTACAAAATACATGCTTTAAAAAGTAATTTGTAACGTATTTCGTTTAGTAACTTAATCTAAATACTTTAGAATACTTTGGAATACTAAGTGTGGAACAAACACAAAAAAGGAAATTGCAAGTTTTTATCTCACAATTCTGACTTTTTCCCTCAGAATTGCGTGATATAAAGTTGCAATTGTGAGTTATAAAGTCAGAATTATGAGATATAAACTCTTAATATTGAGAAAAGTCAAAATTATGACATTTAACTCTTACATACTAAATTCACAATTGCAAGAAAAAAAGTCAGTATTGCAAGTTTATATCTCCCAATTCTGACTTTATAACTTGCAATTGTGAGTTTAAATCTCGCAATTCTGAGAAAAAGAAGTCAGAATTGTGAGGGGAAAAACAAATTGTGAGAAAAAGTTGCAGTGACGAGTGAATTATAAAATGACTCACAAACAACTATCACAAAACATGAAAACAGTCGAAAACATGAAACTTAACTCCTTTTTTAGACTGTCAGAGTCAGAGAATCACCAATTTCTGTTTAAATGACATTAAAATTCAAAGTAATCACTTTGGTAATCTAAAACACTTTTCAGATGTAACTGTAATCTGATTACCACCCATTTAAAATGTAACTGTAATGAAATACAGTCACTCAAATTTTGTATTTTAAATACGTAACTAAGTTACTTGTATTTCGTTACTCCCCAACCCTGGTTGTTTCACTGGAAAACACAAGCTCATGCTTCTCCATGCTTTGCCAACATCTCTGCATAATTAGGGTTGTGAGGACATTTGCGCCGTGAGGTCAGCCAGCGCCGTGACACTGCAGATTTGATGCTCCGCATAAACACGTGTCTGTCCGGCAGCCAGGTGGCACAGAGCGATGGCCTCGTTCCTTGCCCGCAGTGCAGCAGGACGGAGTGATGACTCGGCGCTTTCACTCAGGAGTGAACTGGATGCTTTAAGGGAGGCCACTGCAGTCTGAGCAACTTTCTCTGGTAGTTTTCCACAGCATCCAGCTCAAACATGGCTGGTAAAAGGATTTCCTTGCTGATCAGGTGCTCAGCAGTAGAAGTCTTTGCATAGTTTGTGTGAGTCGCAGACAGGGGGCGCTGCAGCCATTTTGGAGTACAGGATTTGAGGTTGTGGAGGGGATTGTGTGTTTTCTTTGTGTTCTTTAAACATAATGTGGTTACACTTTAGTTTAGTGTCCAATTCTCAGTATTAACTAGTCGTTTATTAGCATGGATTTTACTAGGATATTGGATGTTTATTAGTACTTATAAAGCACATATTAATCCCTTGACCATATTCTATAATCCTACTCAATACCAAAAATTAACAACAACCTTACTAACTATTAATAAGTTTATCGAGGCAGAAGTTCATAAGAATTGGACCCTAAACTAAAGTGTAACATTTCAAAACTTGACCTTTTCACAATGGGTAGTTAAAGATATACTAATACATTTGCATATAAAAATAATTAATTGTACTTTTGACAGATGTTTAAATGATGGATGAAGATCAGGTCATAGTGGCATGGAAAAGGCTGTTTTAATTAATTTTAAATGATGTTTCTGCTACCAGATTGAGATCACATGTCTAGTCAAATATGCACTACCGTTTAAACGGTAACACTTTTTTGGTAACACTTTATTTTAGACTTTAATTCTCACTTTTAACTAGTTGTTTATTAGCATGCGTATTATATTGGCTGTTTATTAGTACTTATATTAATGCCTTATTCTATATGACCATATTCTACATCCCTTAATCATACCCAATACCTACAACAACTCTAAGTATTAATTAGCAGTAAATTAGGAGTTAATTAAGGCAAAAGTTGTAGTTAACAGTGAATACGTGTTCCTTATACTGAAGTGTTACCTATTATTATTATTTTTTAATACTTTATTTCAGCAAGGATGCATTGAATGTAATGTGTAAACACTGACATTATTGCAAAAGTTTACTATTTTAAATAAAAGCTGTTCTTTTGAACTTTATCTAATAATTTTTATAAAGCTAATATTATCACACAAAATATTAAGCAGCGCATCTGTTTTTAACATTGATAATAAAATGCTTGTTGAGCATCAAATCAGAATGATTTCTGAATTTCTGAAGTAATGATGCTGAAAATTCAGCTTTGATTACAGGAATAAATTACAATTTACAATAGATTTAAATAGCAAAGATTTTTATTTGGAAATCCCAAGTTTTGCTATCCAGAATCGGGTAATCCATCTTAATTTTGTGCCGGTTTTTCAAAGCAAAATATGGATAACTCTGATACACTTTTTTCAGATGACCAAATCTCGATCCAAATAGGTTTATATTTCACAATGTTCTAGCTATGTAAAGAACAACAGGTAGAAGAGTCAGTGTGGGTCACTTTAAGTGCTTTTATTTGAAGACAAAGAATCAGAATCAATCAGACCCATCTGGAGGCACTGACGGAAAAAAAGTTTTGCGTTCCCCCAAGAAACTTTGCATTCACACCCAAGTTTTGAGAGTAAACGCAACGTTTCTTGAGCATTAACATTCTTTATTCCTCCCATCATCATGTCCCTTTAGAGTTTCCGTAACCCCTCACGTGACCCACAACCAAAACAAGCAAATGTACATTCAATAAAGGATGCGGTTGAAAAGAAACTCCTTTTGACTGTTTCATTTCTGATGACTGTGCCAATGTAGTTTATATAGAGTGATGATAAAGACACTTAAAATTAAATATATTATTTTTGTTTGAATAATATATATATATATATATATATATATATATTTTATATATATTATACATATATATTTTTTTATATATATTATACATATATATTTTTATATATTATATATATATTATATATATATATATTATATATTGACAGCTATTTTTTACTTTACTGTAATGAAAGGCTTAATAGGAAGCTATTAATTTAATCTAAATCAAGAGCAAAATCTAAATATAAATGTGTGTGTATATATTACATGATACAAATGTATTTTTTCAATACTTATTATATTTTTGTTCCTGAAATCCACCCTTCTGCTGGGATTTATTTTTTTTAGATCAAAGGTATCCCAATCCTACTAAAAAGTTTTGAACAACACAAACTGACAATTTCATTCGGATCAAACCAAGCACCAAGATTGGATTTCGTGACCTAATCCGAATTCAGAATCCGTTTTTTTCTTTTTTGAGATAGCTGAAATCCGATCATTGCTTTTGAACAACTGCTCACGGTTGTATCAGATGTGAAACATGCTCAGTGCACCTGGCGTCTAGTAAACAGCATGAGCGTTGAGCATCACACGCACCACTGATACAATTAATGTCCCGCTCTAGAGAGGGATCATTAGTATCTACAGTTATTCTCTCAAGAGTTTTTTGTTTTAAATGTTCCAAACGACTTTTAATTAAGTTTGGAAGCAGACGTCTCAGTGCTGTTCGAATAGGATAAACTGTTATTACCGTTATTGTGGTGAACGCTCATCTCCGGTGAGTTGCGAAAACGGGTCTGTCACAGACTCTGGTTTTAGTTTTTCTATTGGAAGCGTTCCCCCCCCCAGTGCCCATTAATTCCGGTAAGTACCACACTGGGGTTTGAGTGCATGTACTTCCCCCTAACATTTCATTTTGATCTTGCTTGAATAAATTTGAAAGCTTGCGTAAGCACTTCGAGCTAAGTGGCAACAGAGACAGAAAGTGAGTGAAAGAGGAGAAACAGATGTAAAGAGAGAGAGTAAATACGTGAAGAGATATGGAAACAGAAAAAGAAAGCCAGAAACAAGACGGATAGCAATAGAAACCAGTATTTATTTTTGTAGTTATTGTTTGAATCTAAAGTGCTACTCTCCTTGGCCAAATAGAGCTAACTATGTTCTAATCTCAATATTTAAGAAATTGTTTTAAAGGTGAAAATAAATGAAGTGTAACTTTGCCGTTTTCCAACCTGCTTTGTATTGTTAGTTAGTGGTATATTGATGCCGTCAGACCTCATATCTCCATATTTCGTCATTTTAATTTGTTTTGTTTCATAAATTATTACTATTGGTCACGTACAGCTCTGCCCTCATCCAAGTGTGACGTCAGAAGCTCGTGATGGGAAGTTTGGATCATTTTACTGACTTGGTTCATCAAAAGAAACAAATCTATTTTCAAGTCATTTCGTTAATTTCAACAGAATGTAGTTAAAATGTTACATGTTAATAGCCAAATTCCTCAAAACATAAACTAACGTGATGTTTATCACATTTAGAATAAGAAAAAGTAACTGCAATGCAAGGCCAAATAATGAGAAACTGCATTGATTTAAGAATGGCTTTATTGGGTCTGTTAGTTCAGTTTAGCAGTCGTTCGTTCATCCCGTGACAATGATAGATAGGCTATGTATTTCTATAGTGTCTCCCATCCCAGTGTCTCCCTGGAAACCCCTTTTTGTTGTATGTAGGTTTCCGATTGAAAGCGCTTTTAAGCGTAATGTTTGGTTTTGAGTGTTTGGTTTTTTATGTGTGTTTCAGTAATAGCAAAAGTAGGTTTTAGGTGGCTTTCAGTACTATCTGTCAAAAAAGACAAATATAATAAGTAAATGATAAAGAATTGGGCGAGGGTTAAGTCTTCTCAATGTTCAAAGTTGATGACGATTTATTTGTTGATTTTTTGTATTTTTTTTTTCCCCAAAATCTCTTCACCAGAAATCCAGCTAATGCAGCTAAGTTCATTTAAGGTTACAGTGACGGGTAGGTTTAGGGATGAGTGTTTGGTGTAGGCGATAGGCTATAATACTGTGATTGACATGACCAATAAAATCGGCTGCCTTCTGACATCACACTTGGATCTGGGCCGGGTTGGACGTCCACCGCAGGCTGCAGCGAGCCCCTTCTCGTCAATTCAGATGGACACCAACCGCGATCACATGACCCTTTTCAATGGCAAAATGGAGGACCCATCCCCATCCCCATCCAGCCGGCAGTTTGATTGACAGGCGATCTGACCAATCATAACCCCCAAATCTGCCATTTTGTCCGACAAAGCAGTCAGGGGAGTTAGTAGATTAATGTTGGTGAACTTGAACTTGAAAAATTGTGTGTCCTCACGTCTTTCCACGGTTTAAACAACATCCTTCTGATGTTCATTCCCTCTGAGCCGCTTGAAGGAGCTACAGCGATCTGTCACGACACATTAAAGAGACACTATACGCTATTTGTTCAAACTTCTTTAAAAAAATTACAATATTTTAAATATGAAACTTTCATGTCAAAAGTAACCTGCTCTGTCTTGTCTGTCGACGTGTTGTCAGTGTCTTCTTTGCTCCACGATGTGTTTTTCACTGTGAGGACATGATGTGTGGCGTGAGAGCGCATGGCCTAGCAACAGTAACTAAAGGGGGCGGGTCTTTGCGAAGGGTCAATTGTTTGCTGACCTTTAAAGATGATGTGTCGTTTTTACTTCCGTTCCTTTCTTCAGGCCACAGATTTTCCAGGTCAGTACGTGTACCTTATGTTGTTTCTCCAAGTATAGTAAATGCTGATATCGGACATGGGATATATATTGGGAATCTCCAAACTCTTTGTTATATAAAGACATTCTTCTCACAGATAGCGAAAGGATTAAATGCATGATACCATCTGGAAAAGAGAAAAGGAGAATTGGCAGAGACAGAGAGAAATTACAGACAGCAGTTCTCCAGTCAGACGAGTGTCAGCTTGTCAGTAAGTGTCAGGTTTGCCGGTTAAATTCTCCAGCGGCCCTGCAGCACTGGGGCTACGTGCTTCCTTTGAGTTCAGACCTCAAGTTGGCTTTAACGTCAAAACTTGATAGGCGCAGATCGACACGAAGGACATTGTGCTGCTCTTCGATGACAATTTATTCATATGAGTGTGTCTGGGCATGAGCAAAGATGCAAATGATACGTTTTAAGGTGCGGTCACATTAGTGAAATTTTGCAGGCAAAAAGATGGAAAGTGTAGCGATGTATGATGCACGGCTCAAACAGAAGTCACTTTCAAACCAAGCAGCTTTCTATTGGACAATGCAGTGAATCCGTGTAACCAACTTGAATCCATTGTTAAATCAGTGTAGGAAAATGTTCATGCTAAATTACTGATGGATTCCTATTGAAATGACCGGACTTTGCAAGCAAAAAATTGACCGCACCTTTCGAACAAATCGTATCACACCGACCTTTGTTGTAGATCAAAACCAGGTTGTTGCAATATGATCATTAACGTGTTCGGATTGATTAATGAGTTGCTGTTAGGGCTTGAATTTCGCCGAAGTACGTTAATTACGGAAATATGTTGATTTGCATAGAATGCATCTTCGTTCATCCCTAATCCTGTCATGATTCACACAAAACAAAACTCACTAAAACAGATGCTAGTATGCCTAGTATGACAAGTATAGTATTTAGTAGTCTTTTTTGTTTTTCACGAGCGTGACAAATGCATTCTATAATCAAAAACTTTACGACCATATTCCTAATAAACCAGCACGGATTGGGCCTCTTTCATGAAACTTTCGTAAATATACAAGTAAGTTTGTTATTTGAAATCTGAAAACTATTCTCTGGATTCACAAATGCTTCATAAACATCAGATTTGATAATAAGTACAGATGTATTCGTAAATAGGGCACGTGTTCATGCTCATTCACAATTAGCATAATTCCCGCCTTAATTCAGGAACACTCATGTTTTCTCATGTTTGGTTCCAGTATATTGCATAAATGTAGAAGAGACTAATAGGCCAGATGCCTAACTTTAAATATTCAATTAACATTAAGCACCAAAGTGCTTTTAGCCAGCTGAAAAAGGGCTGGTGCTCTTCTGAAAATGGCCAGCTGGTGGCGCTTCAGAGCACTTTGGAGGCGGGGCGTTTTTTCCCATCGAGATGCCTTTGATGCTATGATTTGGAATATCCACTGCAGTAACGTATTATTAGCATGTCATTTTGAAGAATATTAATGAATATAAAAATGCAGTAACCAGCAATATAAACTCCTCCCTTGTTTTTTAGTCGTTGTAGAAGTATAATGGTTGGTTGGTGTAGTATTTGTCCCGCCCCTCCTCCACTGTGATTGGACGGCTGGGTAAAAAGTTACAGTGACGAGCGCTACGTTTTACCCAAAGTTGAACAGTTATCAACCCTCAGCTACAAAAAAACAATGAACTCATGAAATATTATTATGGTACATAGTGCATCAAAATGCAGTAGGGTTGAAACGATTAGTTGACATTATCGACAACGTCGACAATAAAAAATTGTTTTTTGATCTAATATGACAATTAAAGGGCCCGCAATAACGCGGTTTGACCAGTGGTTTTTATTTATAAATATAACTCAATATTTTAAATAGTTGCTAAAGTGGAATAATCGAACAAAGCATACTGATTCATCAGTGCAATAATCGACCCAAATAATAATTAGATTAATCGATTATTCGAAACAAATTGTTGCAGCCCTAAAATGCAGTGTCATCAGTTTGCCTAAAAGACTTCCCAGTGCAAACATTTTCAAAATTTACCTCACATTCATCCACAGATCCACCGGAGCTGCAGTGAGTGCGAGCTGTGAGATACGTGGCTCAAAAGTACTCTCAGAATTCAGTTACAGAGCGTTTTAAAGTCATTGTTGGTTACTTAAAATATGATGGATAAACTCACCCCTCGATTGGACTCACACCTGTAAGCAAATAAATGCTGTCGGTCCCAATCAGTGACTCTGAATGCAACCATCATGTACATTTGTATTTACTCATAGATGCCTTTTAATTCTTGGAACTTTGGGATTTTTTTTTTATTTGTACAGTAAGTAATCTATGAGAAAAATAGTCGTGGGGTAGTCGTGGCCTAATGGTGAGGGAGTTAGGCTTGTTACCTGAAGGTTGCTGGTTCGATTCCCATGCCACACTTGAGCAAGGTATGAAACCCCTAATTGCTCCCCTTGTAAGTCGCTTTGGATAAAAGCATCTGCCAAATGATTAAATGTAAATGTAAAAATGTTCGAAAAAAACATTGAAAGATTAATGGCAGGAGTTACAGTTATTTACTAGTAGGTTAACTAATGGATTAATCGACTGGCCATAAAATGCGAATCAGATTAATCGTAAAATAATCGATAGATTAATCGACTGTTCAGAAATATTGTCAATTCTCAAAATAATCGTTAGTTACAGCCCAAGTTGCTGTGGTGTTTATCCGTCATAGCCTTGCCAGTTTCAAAATTGTCCTGGCTGTAACTTAACCCGAATCAATGTACAGCCCTCTAGACTCGTTCAGTTACTGCACACCCGATCCATCTGCAATTATTTATCTGATAGTATGGCTTTCATTAGCGCAGACTATGTGAACGGTTTATGTATGCACTGCTTGGGCAGCGATAATGTACGTTTACTTCATTTAATGTGCGTTCAAGCATGCACACAGGCACAGTATGTCTGTGAGTCTGTGAGAAAGAGAAACTGTTCATCAGTATTGGTACATGAGAGGATTTTATTACCCTCAGCTGTAGTAGATGATTAACTCTCTCATGAACTAGAAAGTTCATTCATCACATGTTGCTTTCATTTAATGCCGCTGACCTCGGCTGTACAGCGATATTAACATTAACATTCATCCAACTTTTGGCTTCTAGCAGGTGAGGAGAGACTTTTATGGGCAGAAAGGCTGCAGCAGATTGAAACTGTCAATATTTTCTTCGCTACTACAAATATATTTTGGGACCAAATGATCCCAGGAATCCCTTTCACCCCAATTCAAGCAATGATGCTAATAATACATTGTGCGCATATGAAAGTAGCGTTTTCATCTGTACCACTTGAATTTACTTTTTTCACGGTGCAACTTCTATTGCCGATTAGCATCTTCAAGAGCTGCACGTTTAATCTTTAAAAGATTGTAAACTTGATTCAGATATACACACAATCGTATTCTAAATGGCAGGAATTCGGCTTTGTCTGCTAAACCTTTCACAAGTAGGATCACAGAGAGAGAGCAGTTGTCATGAATAGATTTGAAACAGCTCCACAGTCCTTTCAACCACACAGTGTCTTACAGTGATTCATATGATCACAGAAGAACTGGTATAGAAGTTTATAGACGGCGATCAAAATAAATCACCTTTTAAAAGTAACGTGATGCTTCAAATGAATGTTGTATGGATTACACTAATTACACTTGGTGACGACAAGTGACTTTTAAAAAATGTGTTTGTCTTTGAATCATTCAAGAGATTCATTCAAAAATGCTGATTCACCCTGTAATGAAACTGTCTGCTTATACACCATCCATCCATCCTTTTATCTGTGGTTTGTTTCATACATCCCTTCTTTTATCTGTTTGTTCCATCCATTCATCCATCCGTACATCCATCCTTTTATCTGTTGGTCGTTCCTTCTGTCCGTCCATCCGTATATCCATCCATCCATCCATCCGTATATCCATCCATCCATCCATCCATCCATCCATCCATCCTTTTATCTGTGGTTTGTTTCATACATCCCTTCTTTTATCTGTTTGTTCCATCCATTCATCCATCCGTACATCCATCCTTTTATCTGTTGGTCGTTCCTTCTGTCCGTCCATCCGTATATCCATCCATCCATCCATCCATCCGTATATCCATCCATCCATCCATCCGTATATCCATCCATCCATCCATCCTTTTATCTGTTGGTCGTTCTTTCTGTCCGTACATCCATCCATCCATCCATTTATCTGTTGGTCGTTCCATCCATCCATCCATCCTTACCTGTTGTTCCGTCCATCCATCCTTTTCTGTTCCATCCATCCTTCTATTTGCTCATCTATCCATCCATCCTTTTATTTGCTCATCCATCCATCCATCCATCCATCCATCCTTTTATCTGTTGGTCGTTCCATCCATCCTTTTCTGTTCCATTCATCCATCCTTTCTGTTGTTCCATCCATCCGTCCATCCATCCTTTTATTTGCTAATCTATCCATCCATCCTTTTATTTGCTCATCTCGCCATCCATCCATCCTTCTATTTGCTCATCTATCCATCCATACATACTTTTATGTGTTCGTCAATCCATCCGTACATCCTTTTATTTGTTCAGCCATCTATCCGTCCATCCTTTTTATTTGTTCATTCATCCATCCACCCATCCATCCCTGTATGACAGAACATTTTGAATTATGCAGTAGTAATAATAATTCCTTACATTTATATATCGCTTTTCTGGGTACTCAAAGCGCTTTACATATGGAAGGGGGAATCTCCTCATCCACCACCGATGTGTAGCATCCACCTGGATGATGCGACGGCAGCCATATTGCGCCAGAACGCCCACCACACACCAGCTTATTGGTGGAGAGGAGACAGAGTGAAGAAACCAATCAGTGATTGGGGATGATTAGGAGGCCATGATGGACAGAGGCCAATGGGCAAATTTGGCCAGGATGTCGGGATTATATCCCTACTCTTTTCGAAGGACATACTGGGATTTTTAATGACCACAGAGAGTCAGGACCTTGGTTTATCATCTCATCCGAAGGACAGTGCTTTTTTCTTTTTTTTTTTGACAGCATAGTGTCCCCATCACTACACTGGGGCGTTAGGACCCACACAGACCACAGGGTGAGCGCCCCCTGCTGGCCTCACTAACACCTCTTCCAGCAGCAACCTAGTTTTCCCAGTAAGTCTCCCATCCAGTTACTAACCAGGCTCAGCCCTGCTTAGCTTCAGTGGACAACCAGTCTTGGGCTACAGGGTGACATGTGTTTTAGTTTTTGGTTAACTGTGTCTGAATATATTGTTGTTCCAAATATTTACCACAAAATGTTTATGGTGATGATCTCAAAGAATTAGACACTGCAGTCATCATATACCTCGGTAAACACCACTAACATTTGAGACAGGTTCTTTGCATTCTCCTGATGTTTACACCCCTCCTCACACACACACACACACACACACACACACACACACACACACACACACACACACACACACACACACACACACACACACACACACAAGTGTAAGACAGCTTCACACCTGTGATTTCACTCAGACAGGGCCTTCACTCTCTGGCGCCGTACCACTCATCTGTGGCACGCTGGTCGTGTGTGTGTGTGTGTGTGTGTGTGTGTGTGTGTGTGCGCGAGGTTAGCAGCAGAATTGGCAGCAAAAAATACACAGAAACTTGATTAAACACAACTCTTTTAGGTTCGTCAGGTCTAGATTTTTCTTGCAGCAATTAATTGCACACAAACAGCGGCTTGGGTTACTGTAAAATGATTTAATGGCATGTTCAGAAACATATTTGTGGGATTTAATGTGTTGTAGGATTGCACACAGCTTTTTTGAGTCTACGGACAGAGATTGTAACACACAAGCCCAGAATACCACAGAGATCGTTTTATGATTCATGGCAGCCCGACACAAAGGCTTTCCACGAGATGAACGCTTGGGTTATGCCATTAAAGGTTCTCGTCATATACGCGCATAGACTTCGGACTGGTTTGGAAGGCGAGATCTCGTGGATTGTCGAAACATCAAAGCATATTGTGCTCTGTTTGCATGCGAATGCGGTGGTCTCTTGGTTTTGGCGCCGCCGCCAATGATCCTTTGAAAAGCGCAAGCGTGCAGTAGCTTATAACTGCGTCTGGTAGCTGTAGTTTTTCTTTCTCTAGGGCCGATCAAGAAAGAGAAACAAGTACAGCCAACTTTTTCCAGCCCACAACAAATCCAGGTGAAATGCGCAGAACATTGCAGCTTAGCACACGGAGGTAGTATTGTTTCCACTCGGCTCTCACGGCCTCTCAGTACTGCAGCGCTGTTCGAGGCTAATTGGAAACAGGGATGCGAGGAATGCGGCCGATGGTGTCGAAGGGTGCAGGGGTGGGCGGCCAAATCTGCACCCACACACACTCTTCACACACACTGGGGCACTGCAGGGGAGCAGGAATCGTGGATCTCTGCGTTTCTTCAATTAGACAGCCGCACAGTGAGCTTTGATGTATAATTTGTGCGGCTCGGAGAACAAAGTGGCTTAGTTGCGTGCAGATTCAGAATAGTTGCTACCGTGGCTCATACCTGTTGATTTAGTGGCTCCAAGCCAACGCTTGTGTTTAGGTTTAGGAAATGAGAACTTGTTCTTACATAGCACCAGATTTTTGTTTTAAAATACTGAAACCAAATAGCTTTTGTGACATTTTTCATCTGCATTCTTGAATCTACGGTGCCATGGAGTGAGAAATGAAAAAATATTATCTATCAACAACAAACATACAGTGCAACCTCTGTAGCCAACTCAAGAATCAGTGAAATGATTACGTGAAAATGACTCACTGAACCGCAAGTCTTTACTGTTGTTCTGATATGACTCCGAATCCAAGCCAAGAATCATTACGTGTTGTAAGGTTTATCTACCTAAGTTCTTGTAATTACTGATCTGTAGTTTCAGATGCACATTCAGAATTTTGTTGTAATTAATGATCATTTAATGTACAAAAAAGTTAGCAAATATTGTGTTGTTTCACTTATTTGCTATATATGTGTTATTTACATATTGGTTAATATATTTACATTTATTCATTTGGCAGACACTTTTATCCAAATTCGGGGTTAGGTGTCTTGATTAAGGGCACTTTAGTCATGATATTGAAGGTGGAGAGAGAGCTGTTCATTCACAATCCCCACCTTCAATTCCTGCCGGTGTGGGAATCGAACCAGCAACCTTCAGGTTACAAGCCCGACTCCCTCACAATTAGGACACGACTATCCTTTAGGATCAATTATTTTGTGTTTCATCAAAAGTAGTGAAAGAATCGATAATGGAATCATTTAGGATCAAGAATTCTCAAGTTGAATCGACTCCCATCATTTATTCATCTAAATAGGGGCATTCTATAGATTTCTACTGTTTTAATGCACAACTAATTACAAATACTATAACCTAAGCATTGCTTATTTATATTTTACAATTGAGGACATCCTTTAAAAGGAGGTTTAATCAGATTTTGTTCTCAGAATTTGTTCTCAAAATATGGTTGTCCGTACACTCACATTGGGTTTCCATGTTTTATGGAGATTTTCCATAGACGTAATGATTTTTATACTGTACAAAGTGGATGTTTTATCCCCTAACCCTAAACCTACCCATGACAGAAAACTTTCTGAATTTTTTCTTTCCTTCTGCTCTGCTGTGTGTCCTAACACAACCTTCATCTAAAGAACAATCTGGTTGAAATGAACTGAAGTTGGAAAGCAGTAAAATGGGTTTGTGGCCAAGAAGCTTCAGCCTGCTTTGTGTTGTACTGTGTATGATGGCATGTTGCTTGATATTTTTTAAGGCTTTTGTTGAATCTCAGCCTTGTTTTGTCCAAAAGTGACCGTAAATTCAAAATTGACAAATCAAATTTTGTTTTTTTATGGAATATTGCAGTTTTTATTTACGAATGATTTGTCCGTGAAAGTTTTTTTTTGGACAAAATCAAGTCCACCCCTACATTTTTTTTCTTGTTTGAGAAGCCGTTTCATATTAGGACTGAAAAGACTGTCTCAAGACTTTAATCTCAGCCTCAGGAGGACCTACAGTCCATTCATGGATCATGTGATGCATTTTACACAGAAGAATGGAAAACACAGCAAGCTTTAAGACCCACACAGACAAGTTTTAGACTTTTCGATTATTACAGTTTTGTTTGAGACACTTAATTAATTTTAATTAATTGTTTCTAATTAACATCAACATCTGTGGAGGGGTGTATTATATGTCTGTCACACAGTCCCCACACAGTTAAAATGGTGTAGAATTCATGAATTTGATGTAAGTGCGGGAGTTTGCAAAAGTTCACTCTTCTGATTGGCTGTGATTTTTGATCGACTTCATCGCGTCGCATCCGATGTGCTCAGACAAATTGTTTGTCGCTGGAATCTTATCACATAGTGTCCGGTTTAAGTGTCCAGTGTAAGTTTACTGTTCTTGACCAGAATAAGCTGCGATGTGGACCAGACTTCATGCTGATTCTCAAAAGTTGGAGGTGGGAGGCATTTCCCTAAATGCTAGTTTGCGTGTGACTGCCGTAAGTCAAACATGCGTCAAAACCATTGTGGTTTCTCCCTCTGTCTCTGTATACATCTCTTTTTCTGTCATCCCCTGCTGTGTGTGCGAGCGCTACAACTCATGGCTGCCATTCAGCCCGCTTGACCTCAAATGTCCTTATCACTCCATAGAGGCCAGCTGTGCATATGCATGCATGTGCGTTGGTGTATTTCTGGCCCTCTGTCTTTCTTGTTCTAATTTAGAGAGGCTAAACAAACCATGTTCATCACAGGGAAGAACGGTGGAGCACAGAGCCTCTGTTTTTTTCAGGATATTTAAAGCTGAAGGGTCATTTTTTTCAGCATTAAAATGCTTTTTTCATTGTAAAAGGACAACTATTATTAAGCCACTTCCATTTCATGCTGATTTCAAACATTTCTGAGAGTGTTTTACCACAAACTGTCTATCAGCTGAAACACAGCACGTCGTCACCAGTCACGCTAATTATACGAACAAATCATCAAGATTACTAATTGACTCGGGGATTTTCTAGCTTCACAGAACTGTACTCTATCTGTAAAACATCTAGTTGACTGTGTAAGTTATGCTGACTAAGAACTGCCCGCTTAAGAAGAAGGAAATTACATGACGTGACGTTTAGGGTGTTTAGGTCCCGCTGGTTCAGCCTCTCACTCCCGTCTCTGACGCCTCTCAGCAGCGAGCCGAACTGGTATCAGAGTGCATTATTACTCTTAAATGTTGTGTAAGCCAGAACTCCACCGCTCAGACATGCCCAAGTATGTCATATCAAAAACCATTAGCCTCATTGTGATTTATGCAGGGCAGAGATGAATAGATAAGGCGCAAATTAAAAATAATAAAGGAGATGAGGAATAGTAATGCGCTAAATCATATTAGAGCTCTTAACCTGGGTTTGACATTGCAAAATGGATGTGCAATATTTTTTTAATATACAAGTGTAAGCTTGCTTGATCCGTACCTTTCCTCTATATAAAATGAGGAGAATCTTTGGAAACGAGCCATTGAAAATGTTTTTTGGTTTTTTTTGTCTGACCCTAGTGAGTAGTATGAGTCACCAGTAAAGTGTTCTGGTTAAAGCATTGAGAATTTCAGCTCTTTCACAACACTTTTTAAAACATTTTATTCACTCATATGCGATATCATCAAAAGTATAGAGTCCTGAAGTGAGTCACTCCGACCCGGACCACATAAAAGTGAGACAACATAAAGTGAGATCTGTTTATTTTGCTCATTTTTGGTCATTTTAGTTCTTCTACTTTTATTTCAGTTCATTTATAATTTCTGTTTAAGTTTGTCATTTATTTTACTCCAGCTTTATTTCAGGTAACAAAATAACATTTTTGATAACTTTACGTTTAGTTAACATTAGCAACACTGATATATTACCATGTTTGTATGGAGATGGTGGACTAGATCTGCTGCTGCTGCTGGAGAGCAAGTATGGACTTCCTTCTGTTAATAGATAAACAGACACTCTGCTGTGAGCATGTTAGAGATGCTGCTGCATGTATAGACATACATAAACCCCATAGCAGATCTGGGCAGGTGGAGCTGGGGGAGGTGGAAGGGTTCAGAGGATCTCCTGCAGGACTAGCTTACAGCAAACAATGAACCAGACTATTTAAATGTTGAGCAAGCAATCTCATTGGCTGCAGGATCAGCAGAGACCAGTCAGGGGTGCATTTCCCAAAAGTATTGTTACATTGCAAGTTCTGTCGTTACTAACATAGTTCAACGATTTGTTCCCGAAACGAACATTCGTAAACTCGCTCTCGATCTTGTTTTTATGACATTTGGACTTAAGTCATTATCTTGAGGAAAATAAGCAAGCAGACATCAAGTGCAATGTATCTTTTATTTCAAATATATGCAAATTTCATTCACATATTTTAGTTTGTCAAAAGATTTTAAGCACAGTTTCTGAAGAGTGCATTTGCGCGTACGTGCTCTAGTACGTAAGAACGAGGCTATGATTGAATCTGGAAATGAAGCAAAATAACTGAGAAAAATGATAATTTGACTTCAGATGCCATGTCCGTGATTTATAGCATTAATTCGATCTCAAACGGATTCATTTCAGCAGTTATCACTCCACCACCTGCATGGCATCATTCACCAACGTCACTGAATAACAGGTTTGCAACAATGTGGATTCAGGAAATGGTCGTGACTAGCCAGTTGATTTGTTCAAAGATGCATCGTATTATGGTAGTGAAACAACAGTGTACATCGTTGTACAGGAAACACAGCCCAGCTTGTGCCATGCGGTAACAATGTAATTGCTTGCAGATTGCATGTGAAGAACTAAGTATAAACCTACGCGCTCTAGAGTTTCATGAATGAAATAGATATATACAGTATATATATGAAATAAATAAACAAATATATACACAAATAATATAAAGAGGCATCTGTTTGACCAAAATAAATAAGCACATACTCTTACAGACATAACGTATACATTTATGCTCTTGGATAACTTGTTTAATTTTTAATAAGTGCAACTGTCCGGGCAAATTTGTGGTGCTTCCTCAAAACCGGTTCAGATTGGAACTGCTTATTTGTTGCTTCTACTTCACATTTTTTTGTGTGAAATGCGTCAGTTGGTCGATGCTGAGGCTGCATGTGACACTTTTTTTGATGCACAGAGTGAAGTGACGTTTTGATTTAAGATTTGGACTGGTAACCAGAAGGGTGTAGCTTGAAAACCTGCAAGGGCTGAGTGACCATGACTCTTCTCAATCTCACCAGGGACCGTCCCTGTAATAAACAGGGAATCTTTTTGGATAATAATGACTACTCAGTCACGCACATAAACTGCTGGGGTTTGATATCTGTGCAGCAGTGCGTTTTTGTGGTGGCAGTGTTTCTGGGAAAGCGTTGGGGTGTTCGTGCAGATGTTTCGCTCAAAGCATGAGCAGCCCTTCTGCTGTCGTCCGCTGCACACTCTTTCCTGTGTGCCACCGGCTGCCTTCCTGTAATCTCTATTTCAGTGTGAGGTCTCTAGGCCTCTGACGAGTCTCGGTTTCCTCTCTCGAGGTGACTGTTTCACCGCCAGCCCAGGCGACAGTGGGTCGTGCTTCTCAGGCAGGCTGGGAGATGGGGAGTGGCGCATGCCTCGTGTCTGCAGCAGGCAAACCAGAGTTATTTTGCAGGTCTCACTCTGGGATTTGTGCATCTGCCAACATGTTTACCAAGATGTTTGTGTCTAGTGTTCAGGCATCTTATTTGTGCCCATCTTAGAGTTGCTTTGGTGAGAAGTTGTCAAAATTAACAAACTAGAGATGAACCGATACCAAGTATCCTAGCTGATATGATAGCCGGCAATTCAGAATGATATTTGCTGATACCAATACCAATAGTTTGATTTTTCTTAAGGAAAATAAAATCTTAAAAAAAAAAAAAAAAAAAAAAAAAATATATATATATATATATATATATATATATATATATATATAAAATAAATAACTGAATAAATAAATTATATATATATACATATATATATATATTATTTATTTATTTATTTATTTATCTATCTATTTATATATTTATTAACCTAATTAACACAGGAGGAGCACTTTCAGTTAATCAACTCAGTTAGCGTCAGGAGGTATATATACAACAGACTCACCTCTGTTTCTTACCTCCCCTTGGACCGCACGGCAAATCCGCACAACCTTTACTCTATATAATTATGCAAGTGTGAACTCGTGAAATGCTGACATTTGCATGCAGATCCGTTAAAATGAAATATTGCTTCTTTCACCTGTTTTACACCTCAGCACTTATGTTACATGTCAGCATTTTGAATTAATGTGTTACGGCAGTTTCAATTATACCTGACTTGCCTTAGGGTCTCACACACGAGCACGCCCAGTTTGACCTGACGCGCATAACAAGTCAATCTCCTGCTTGAAAAGCCACTAATAGACCAAAAGCACAATTTCACTAAAGTTTCCTGTTGTGTAGGCACGCCCTTTTCCCTCTAAAATGACAATGCATGACATTACTTCTTGAAAGATAAGAACGTAAATGTAATTATTAAGGTGAACAGGCAAAAAATGACCCTATTGCTGAAAGATAAATACATCCATACTTGAAAAATATATAGGAGCCATTTTAAGTTTAAAGAAAATTTAAACCCTTTATGACTTTTTGTAATCGGACACATTTTTGATCTATGTTTCTTAAGCTTTTTTGACTGTATCCTTATTGGTTCAAATGTATTATTTTCAAATACCTTTTGTGTGCTGGATTGTGTTGTGACTTTACTTTAACTTACTGTATCAAAAAATAGTGGTGCAATTTGGCAATTTTCCTGCGTTGTGTTTTTTATTTTTTGCAACATTTTTCTAAATCATACCTTGATGCAAATTTTGCCTAAACGGAATGATTTTTAGAACTAATGGCTTCCTAAAGGCATAACATACAAATCAATCTGAGGTCTCTGAGGGTTAAATAGAAAAAAAAAACCCATCAGATTCATTCTTTATACACACATACACATATTTTACACATAGATACATACATTACACCCAAAAATTAAAATGAAAAAGCGAACTCTAGTGGTTAAACTTACATATTGTGCCTTTAAAATACATTTTTGTTTATTAAAGTGTCACATCACACCTTTTTCCTCATGTTTATTGAAATCCATTGTGAATGTAATCTCCCGTGTGCTTTTTTTGCCCTATTCTAATATTTGTACGTTGCCCACAGTTCCAGCCTTTGTAGAGTATTCCCAATCAGTTGCTTTTCAAATGAGAAGTTCTGTTTCATATAGGAAACTGCCAGATGTCAACTGACTAGGTAGTAGGCAAATGTAGCTTATAGGTTTTGGAACACAGCTAATATGTCTCGTTTGATCATTCAAATGTAGGCGTACTCCCTGTTTGTGGTTTGTAATTTCATTGTGAGCTGAAATAAATTTGGCTGAATGCAGAAGTCAAGTGTGCATGTACATGTGTGTGCATGTGAGAGTGGGAGTTACAGTCCCCATGATTGGCCTTTGACCTACTTTCTTTTCATTCCTCGTCTGTAATTGTGTCACTCATATCCCAGTGCGAGACGACGTTCCTACCTTCCCTCGCACTGCGATTATCTCCTGTTGTTCGGTTTGCGGGCCTTTTCACACTGAAAGATTGCGGTGTACGTGGCCACGATATTCTTTCTCTCCTGTTCTGCTCTCTCCTTCTGGCTTCTAACCAGTCGCTTTTTGTTGTTGGTTTTTCTTCCAACTTGGCAGCTGTGTGCTGAAGGAATGCTCTCTCTCACTCGCTCTCCTTCTCATTGTTTTATAGCTCTCCTCAGCGACGGGCTGGCCCCTTCACAAACGTGGGATAATTAAATGTTTCATTCTTTTTTAAACACTGCTGCTATGCTCCACTTTTTCTCCTCAGGTCTAAGATTAATAAACATCTGTGTTGTTTTTGAACAAGGGCCCGACAAGGCGCACTTACCATTGTAACTCATTGAACGAGGGATTTAAACTGCAAATATACGAAACGCACAAGTGAATGTCTGTGAATGTCTTCACACTCAGCTCTTCAGTCATTCATGCATGATAGTCATGGAACGAACACTGGATTGGGAAAAATTCAATCATAAATATGGGGCATATTTTATGTATCAATGTGCTAGTATGTTGAAATAGCATATTGTATATTAGTATTAGTGCGATATTGACAAATTATGATAATGATATTTTTCCAACAACGATAATCGGACGATATTTCGCATCCTTCAAAAATGTTTTGGTGACAGTGTTTGTTCTATCTTTCCATCTGTCGCTTTTTCTGTCGTAAGGAACTTTCTTGCTTAATGATTCGGCCATGTTTGTTGCATGTGTTTTTGATTTTGTTCTGTCTGCTGCAGACGCGCCGTGTTCAGCTGACTCCTGAAGCTTTTCATAATCCACATATTACGGCTGCACGATTTATCACGTTTAAATCACACACGATTCTTATTATTTAATGCGCAGCTTGTCGGAGCTGTACGGCTCTGTGATCAGTAGTAAATGCTTCTCCATCTGAAAGCCAGAGGGCGCTCTTGCGCAGAAACTCCAAATATGCCCTGCGGCAGAAGAAGATAACACGCGTCATATCTGAATAAACAGAAGATTGAAACGCTTTGATTGATTAAACATGACTAATAAACACACGACTGCCTTATTCTGTGTAAGAAGACACATCATCTCACAGAAGCTCAACTGTCGTTATGAAGCGAGTTTGGAGTAAAAACATGTTATTAAATGTTGTCTTTTGTTGGACAAGATGATAATAAATGCTTCTCATGTCTGGAAAGATGTTTGACGCGCGTTGCTTTTTCAAATGTACATTATAAGAGACTCAAACTCGCAGTGCTTTCAGATGGATCAGCATTTTACTTAAAAGAAATAAAAAAACACTTGTAAACATTCCTAGTGTACTGTATAGTATAATATAATATATATAATATTAATAAATATTAAAAAAGAGAACTTCAATCAAATGCTGTTTGACAGAGTTTTAGTGCACACGCTTCGAGTGAATGCGCTCAGAAAAGCGCATGTCAAAGCACTCGAATTAAATGTTTAAGCGGCAAGACTTGATTGCGAATAACTGCAGTGTTCCATGAACGCAACTTTACCGCTGCGTTAAAAGGTTAGTTCTCCCAAAAATGAAAATTGTGTCATTAATTCCTCTCCCTCATGTGGTTCTACACCCGTAAGACCTTCATTCATCTTCAGAACACAAATGAAGATATTTTTGATGAAATTTTGAAGTTTTTTTTTTATCTCCTATAGAAAGCAATGAAATTACCACATTCAAGGTCTAGAGAAGTAGTAAAGGCATCCTTAAAATTGTCCATGTGACTACAGTGGTTCAACCTTAATGTTATGAAGCGACGAAAATACTTTTGTGTGCAAAAATAACGACTTTATTCGACAATTTCATCCCTACCCTGTCATTATCCTACACAGTTTACATTGAAGACACAACGCAGGCTTCCAGGTTCTACGTCGAAGCGAGACTCATTATTGGCCGGCTCCTGCGCATGCGTCACGCTGCTCACATGTTCAGCGTCAGCCAATCCTGAGCCGGCATTCAGACGTAAACATGGAAGCACCTCACTGCGTCAACTGCGTAAAAGACTGACAGGGAAGAGAAAAAGGTGTTGCATAAAATCGTCATTTTTATTTATTTTATTATATTTATTTATTTTAAGTAGAAAAAAATATGCAATTCATAAGCTTGTATTGAACCGTGGATGTTGTACCGAACGGCTCAATATTATATTGAGATTGGCATCCCTAGTATTTATATACATTTAAATACAAATTGTATTTCTTGTATTATATTATAGTTTTGCATGAGCTTTTTAAAATTAGTTTAATAGAATTTCTTAAAGAATGGCAATGTTAAAATAGCATTTTAGCATTTATTTTTCTTAGGTAGCCTAAAAATGTGCTTCATATTTAGTAACTTCTGAATTTACTGCTTGTTTTCAGAAATATGATTTAATTTTAAATTTTTGAATTAATTTTTGATTTTAAAAAGTTGCAACTGCATGATATAAACACTTTTTGTGTGTACACTGTACAGGTCTATTGCAAAGTTTTAGCTCGGCTGGCTGATTTTTTTTTTTTTTTAAGAGGGAACAGTATCTTGAACGAGACTTTCAGAGCCATTGTAGTTTGCTGTAGTGTGCGTGGCCAGTTCCTTGAAGCTTTGACACCTCCACGTGGTCTCCTCCCCTCTCCCAGCACTCCCCTCCCCCCGTCCCAGCTCACGGTAAAACAACATCACTGTGTGTGTGGCTCCGTTGGAACGGCAGAGGTTAAAGACGTGCGAGCAGGGGAGCTTTAGCCACTCCCTCAGCCAAGCAAGATTTTCTTTTTTTATCCCTTTATCTCCTCCTCCTCTAGTTTCCCTTGTTCTCTCTCACCCTCGCGCTCACTCGCTCGCCCTGGCTTTTGTGTGAGCAGGCGTAAGTGTGCAGCACCGTGCGAGAGAGAATGTGTGTGTGAGACGGAGAAAGAGAGACACACGGGCAAAGACAGACTGAAAGGAGGCAGACGGACGGACGAGGAGCGGTGAAGATCGCAGACGTACGCGCGAGCGGAGAATGGAAGACAGCCCGACAGGTTTAGCTCCAGTGTGTAACTCTACAGCCATGCTGAACCACCACTGCACCGGTAATGCAGCACAGCGGGATTGTGGGGAGGGTTGTGTGTGTGATTGAGATGCATGCGTGTGTGTGTGTGTGTGTGCGTGTGCGAGAGTCTTCCTTTTTGTCATTTGGAGGTTCCCCTCTCCACACCACACTGAGAGGAAGTGTGTAACGCTCTAACCTCACTACATTTGATGCATCTCAGCGGTGTGTGAGTCCAGCAGTTCATTTGAATGCTCGTATGTGCCAGGAGAGAGTTTTGTGTGGTTAGTTGTACTTCAAATAAATCTTATTTAATATTTATGTTGGCTAGACAAACTTGGGATGGTTTTTTTTCGTCAAAAATTCTAATTTTCTCTGTCTTTTCTAACTTAATGGATGATCAAATATTGGCCCAGAATACCTTTTCCTTTGAACATTCAACATCCATTGAAATTCTTAAATTCTTGGCACTGACCTACAGTCTGTTCTGATGTAGCGTGCCCTGCCTCTGCTGACCGACTGAACGTACGCTTTCCAACAGTAGCTGAGCAGACATTGCAAAAATTCTGTAGACTTTCATTGAACTTTTCTTATTAACTGCTTTTAAACTTTTAAACTAAATCCACCACATTTAGCACAGACTTTTCAAATAATTAAACGTACGCGTTTCACTTGGTGTAGCGGATCCATGAACTTTTGTAGAGGGAATGTTAAAGGTATACTGTGGTTAATTATTTATTTAATTATTAATAAAATAATATTGAATTAATTTATTATTAATTAAGTTAATTATTGAGTATAAAATGTTTATTTTGAACATAAAAAGTGCTTAAAATTGGAAAGTGTTTAAATCTCAGGCCTATACTACTGTACAGAAAGTTGGGGTCAGTGAGATTTAAAAATAATAATAATAATTAATGCTTTAATTCTGCAAGAACTTATTAAATTGATCAAAAGTGACAGTAAAGACATTTATAATGTCATAAAGACTATTATTTCAAATAAATGCATCATAATATCCACAGAAATATGAAGCAGCTCAACCATTTTCAACACTGATAATAATCATAAATATTTCTTGAGCATCAAGTCATCATATCAGAATTATTTCTGAAGGATCATGTGACACTGAAGACTGGAGTAATGATGCTGAAAATTCAGCTTTGATCACAGGAATAAATTCTATTTTACAGTATATTCAGTTAAAAAACAGTCATTTTATTCTGTCAGTCTTTTTGAAAAAAGCTTCTTAAACAAATCTTACCTACCCAAAACTTTTGAATGGTAGTGTTTGTCATGCCCGTGGCAGCGTATATTCTTTATACTTGCTTAAACTACAGGTTTTTCATATACGCTGTTCTTAATGAAACTCTTGATAAAACTAGTCAGATCCTTGAGGTAAAGTTACACCTCAAACAATCCGAACTTGTTCTTCCGTAAGTTGCTTTTCAGTCACAGATGTGAATATCTTTCTCTCTCAATCTGTATAACCTTCAAACCTGAAGGCTTTTAAAACATTTTTGAAGTTCAGCGTTCAAGGATTATCTTGACAAATTGTCTTTTTCTAGAAAGCTGATGTTTTGTCTAGTGTGCGTGTGTGTAGGTTCTTGTGTCTGTCTTGTGGCTTTTTATTGGGATGCCACATCTGTACAGAGTCTGTCTGTGGTGTCTCATTCATGGCGAACTGGCCTGGGGGCGTATAAGCAAATCTCTTTGTAAAAGTGTGTGTGTGTGTGTGTGTGTGTGTGGTTCTACCTAATGTTATGGGGACAAATATGTTATGGCAATATCTGAAATCCTGGACATTTTTTTGGTCCCCATAAGGGAAACAGGTTATAAATCATACCATGTGATGTTTCTTGAAAATGCAAAAATCCAGAAAGTTTTCTGTGATGGTTAGGGTTAGGGTTAGGGGATCTAATATACAGTTTGTTCTGTATAAAAAAAAAAATCAGTATGTCCGTGGAAAGTCCCCACAAAACATGAAAAACCAACGTGCGTGTGTGTGTATGTGAAAGGTTACACTATTACTACTGAGGATGTGAAACAGAAATACGCTGGTTCAGTGGCTAAATGTGGGCTGAATACTGCCTCTGGTCAGGGTGTTTCTTCCTTTCATTGTAATAAACGCTGGTTAACAAAACAATAAAAAAGGTGAACGATTAACTCTTGTGTGTTTGTGTGTGTGTGTGTGTGTCTTTGCCTTTGCTAATGCCATATGTGAGTGTACTGTATGTGTTCAGCTGGTGTTTGCATGTCTCCTTGTTTACCTCCTTCTCTGTATAATGTTCCTTCTTTGATGTTATCTTTTCTCATCTTCTTTAATGAAAGCTGAAGTGTGTAATTTTTTAAAATGGTAAAACACTTTCTCCTATCCGGCTCTGTGTGCGGAGACAACTGTAAGTAAACCATTAAAGGTTTATTTCCTCTTAGTGTAAACACCGTGTCTCTGTGGCGCTTTCAAAACAGTGCTCTGTTTGTTTAAGCATCCAGACCAGTTCAGCACGGCAACAAAGGCTCAACCAATGGCGGAAGTTTGGAGTAAGGCTTTCGGTTTTTCTGACCAATGGGAGATGACAGAAACCTGTTTGAAAACATGATTTTTTGCAATTCTGTTTGGCGCAGAAAATGCACACTTGTTTTTACGACAGTAAAAGAGTGTTGGAAATAAAACGATGTTGCGTAACAAGTATACTACCAAAGTTCATCCATCTCTCTCTAATATCTCTTTCAGTCGCATCTTTCGTAAGCATACTGAAAAACATGCAGCACACACTGTAAACCCAAAGAAGTTGGGCTAACTAAAAAAAATTGAGTTATGACGTTCCCAATTTTAAGTGAGCAGAACCATCAGCTTTTGAGTTTGTAGTACTCATGCATGCAATTGCACCTAACTTGAAGTATTGAGTTCGCTAACTAATGCATTTTGATTGCAATTAACAAAAAATATTTAGTTTTTATTTTGATTTCTTGCAAATCAAATGAGTTACCCATATATATATATATATATATATATATGAGCATTGTGCATAAGTGCTTCATGAGCATTTTATATAAGAGCATTTATTTAATTTGAGAAAATCTATTGTCCTATCATCTGCACACACAGATACTTCAAGAACAACCGTTGGCTAACCGTCAAAATAAAAGTTTGGTTTAACAGAAATATAGCCATGTTACTTTTGTAGTACTATATACTAATATTGTATTACTATTGTATTTCCTAATGTATGTCTTTTTGTACTACTACTACTACTGCTACTATTAATAATAATAATACAATAATTAAGCTTTTTGAAGGAATAATCATACAATTTTAATGGTAATTTTGGAAAAAAAAAACTGAATTTGAGGAAAAAATAAGTTTAGTTTCCATCGTGTTGCATTGAATCTCATTGTGTTGAATCGAAATCGTATTGCACTGCATTGTAATAGGGGTGAATCGTATTGTATTGCATCGGTAGCTGCTTCAAATGAATCTTTAATGTATTGTATCGTTGGCTAAACATCGAGATGCGTATCGCATCGGCCTCAGTCATGGAGATGCGCATCCCTAGTATATAAATGCTCTCCAATGACGTATGCATGTGCTCTCATGGTGAAGTGAATTTTAAAATAAAACACTGCATAGTCTTCACTGTATGAATTAAATTTAAATTAAAGCAGTGAGCGATTTCCTCTGTCTTTTGCTGTTTGATTAACTTGAATGGCGCAGACTGCCGCAGGTTTATTAGACTGCTGTCACGTTAAGACATAATGCACAGATCCAATATACTGATACACATCTGGTTTTCACCCAACTGTTTTAGTTCACTTAAGACATAACCGACTGCGTGCTTTGGCTGTGTATCATTCAACACATGTACCTTGTTGAGTTCTTTATTAGAGGCTTAATAACTCTTACTCATCCAACTCAATATTGACTCAAAAGTGTCAATAGCTTTAGTGGTAGTACTGTCATACCACCAGCACACCCTAAGCCTAATGTAAAAACCTCAGAATGTAGGTTCTGTCAGATTTAGCTCACTTCTGGGTGTAAATTTGTCCCCAAAAATGGTTAAGTAGATACACAAACCCACAGCACAGGTGCTGTTATGACCGTCTGCTTGTATTTGGCGCTGGAGTTGATGTGCGTTAGGCGAGATTCCAGCTCTGAGAATCTCTTTCACAGATGGACAGCCGCTGTCTGCTGTCTGTGTGGGTGTGTGTTTGTGTAGGATGTGTTTGTGAGTTTAAGTTTATCTAGCAGTCAGAGGTTAGTTTGGAATTGTGCAATCGATATCTAAACCATAAGAATAGAAACTACTAGCTCCTCTGCTTGGACGTCTACACTGATATAAATGGCTTCAGAAGCACAACAGATACATCAGCCACAAGGAAAGCACCTTTAGATGATGCTTGCACTATAAAAGTATTACCAAAAAACTACCATGGTATTACCATAGGTTTTGGCCACGGTACCATGTATTTTTGGGCATTCATATAATGGATGGCAATTGACTCTTCGCCGGCAGTTTGATTGACAGGCGATCTAACCAATCATAACCCCAAATCCACCATTTTTTCCGATAAAGCGGTCAGGGGAGTTAGTAGATTAACGTTGGTGAACTCGAATCACGTCTTGAAACAACATTCCTTCTGATGTTCATTCATGTTTATTTGACGCTATAATTGAACTAGTATGAAGAGATGATCGGTTCACGAGGAGCTACAGCGATCTGTCACCACACATTAAACACACACTAGACGCTATTTATTGATTAAACTAAAAAATTACAATATTTTAATTATGAAACCTGCTCTGTCTTGTCTGTCGACGTGTTGTCAGTGTCCTCTTTGCTCCGCAATGTATTTTTCACTTCGTGAGAACATGATGTGTGGCGTGAAAGCGCATGCCTTGTCGGACATAGCAACAGTAACTAAAGGGGGCGGGGCTTTGCGAAGGGTCAATTCTGTAGCTTTCTTTGAAGGACTTTCGACTTTTTACCATCTGAAACAATCACCGTGTCCATTTTTTTTTGTAACAGTGTTAGTTATTGGTCGATTTTTTTTTTTTTTTTTTTTTTAAATAGCCAATACTGATAACGAGGCCGATGTAGTATTGATATGCATATTAAACAGTTTAGTGATAGCAAATAAGATGATGTTTAATTAACAAGTAACGCAGACTTGTGTGGTTTTGTAGAGTGGATGTGCAGTTTTCTATGCAATAATCCCACTCATCCATCAGCGAGCGGGCCGATGCATAGTTGGCTCGGCTGCACAGCCTAATGTCTTTAAACAAACATGTCACCACAAGCACTAAACAATTTGAAGCCGCTGCGAGGCAGGAGGCAGGAATCTGCTGCGCAATAATTAGCACTTCATGTAGACACGCATTTTATCATTTCTATGCACAAACCTTCATCCTTGCGCACGCACCTTCATGCTTCATGCTACAGTGTGCGCTGTACACCGACTACAGTTTGAAGTGAAATGGTGTATATTGGTTTTAGAACATTTTAACGGCACTACTTTTTAACATTTAAAAAATAAAAACGAATGATAAATAGATTTTATGAAACATAACTTTAATAAGTAACTTTTTTTTTGTCATTTTGCTGGTAATTTTATGTTAAAGTGTTGCTGTGGCAGTTACTTCCAGTTTTGTTGCACTGGAGAGTAAAGGTCAAGTCGAGCACACTGCATTGTGGGATGTAGTATTCCATGTTCTCTTGTATACTGTGCATTTTGACAATCTTCTGGCTGTCTATGCATACAGAAAATGTACATGCTGTGCACAGTATGCATACTATTACATACTGCAGAAATCGAAAGACTAGTGGCGAAAAGTGATGTCCAGAGGGGATATTTGCTTTTAATGACACTTCAAGTTTAATTGAACCATCAAACCAATTATACCTGTGTCAACAGATTCCACGCAACTGGGTTTTGTTGCATTTAATTAACATTGTTTATTTTAATAAGGTTAATTCAACGCCATTTAGTTGAATCAGGTTAACATTTTTAATTTTGTCTATTAAGTTCAATTATCCTAAAATTATAACAAGTAATCCATTTAGTGAATGTGAATTTTTTTTTACAATGTTATCTAACAAGAAAAACTTTACCCTGTAAAGACTCTTAGAAGATGGTTTTGTTACATCCATGTCATGCCCAAAGCAGCTGTTTTTTTTATTTATTTTTTTTATTAAAACATCTTTAATTGTTGTTAGCAGGTCCTCAAACCGAGCAGATGCTCTACATTCCAAAAATGACTCAATGATGAAAACAGTTGTGCTGCTTTATATTTCTGTGGAAATTGTGAGACTTTTTTCAGCATTCTTTGATGAATGGAGAATTCAAAAATCTTGAATTTTATGTAAATAAAATTTCCTAGGCTGGACATCACTTTTGGCCACTACAGTATGTTAGTATGTTATTTGAACACAGCCGAGGTCTTTACTCTGAGATTACTGCTGGAGTATTACTCACATGAAAATGCTATATGGTCAAATTAAACACGTCGCATTTTGGGATACAGTATTACAGTATTCCTTGCGTTGTATACTGAATTTTTGGGCAAATGCAGTAGGGTCATCTGGGTATGCATAATATGCACAATATATTGCTTATTGTTTAAATAAACTTTATTTGATTAATCATAATTAATTGCATGATTAATCGTATTTTAATCATCACTAAAATTATTGTCACAATATTTGCCCTGCTGATTTTGTCCTGAAAACAATTTTAAAAGAAAAAAAAATATTTAGACATTTCGGTTATCTTGCACTGGTAACGAGCCTCTTACACTGTAAAAAAAAAAAAAAAAAAATCCCTGTAAAATTTACAGTAAAAAACCGGCAGCTGTGGTTGCCAGAACTTTACTGTAAAAAATGCGGTAGCAATGTTTTAAGTTTTTACGGGACAGCTGTCTATTTTACAGTTCAAAACCTTTATTATATAAATTATAATAATTATGGTTCATAACACATGTTTATGTTCATGTTTATTTTACACACTTTAAAAAAAAAAAGTTTAAATTTACGGTAAAAAAAAAAAAAAATTATTATAGAAGGAGCACATGGTGTCATTCACAAACACTGAACACCATCATGGTAACGCATGAAATTTTAAAATTGCAATAAACATTAATTTATGGTTTTTCACTGTAAATTATACAATGACTTGTTATTTTTCACTTCAAAAACAGTAAATTTAACGGAATTTTACTGTAAAATGACATTAAATGTACCGTTAGATCTATTACAGTTATTCACCGTATTTAGTACGGAAACTTTGTAAACCAATGAACTGTTTTTCACCATAGCATTTTAAAATCGCGGTCATTTTTTTTTTTTTACAGTGAATCATTCCTGCTTGGGGTTGCCAGATGTCAAGAAAATAAATCCCCAAGGATACATTTTCTATCCAGTGTTTTACTTAATCTTCTCAATCTTGCAACTACAATTAAATTTGCAATTGCAACTTTTATTAAAATGAGATTAATCATGATTGATAGTCACGATTACAGTTTTTGAGCAAAATAATCGTGACGGTCAGTTTAATGATTTCTTCATGCAGCCCTAACCTATCGTCGATATCTGCGCGGTGGATTATTCGCCTGCAGCTTTCTTATGTCTTTTGAACATCGGCGCAGCTCAATCTGTCCACAGGAGAGACGATGGTGAAAACACATGTCACAACATTGCGCTGTGCCTCTTATCATTATCTAATCTCACACGCCGTCCCCAACGGTGATTTTGTGCGAGTATGTGTGTGTCACGCCCCGGGCCGTTACAGTGAATCATTAACATGAAGCTGCAGTGCTGTGTAGTTAATCATGTCTGTTACATGCCTGCTATAGTCTGCTGGAGGCAGAGGAATCTCATTCATAAAGCTGCAGAGAAGCACTCTCACCGACACAAACAGCCATTCACATGAGAAAACTCTTGGCTTAGAGAGGGATTGAGAGGTAGTTCCTCCCAAAATGAAAATTCTGGGAGAATTTCACCCTCATCTTGTGCCAAACTTGAATGACTTTCTTCACAGAATCACACTTTTTTTAATATGCACTTTTTCCATATAATGAAAGTCATATGGGTTTTAGAATAACACAAGGATGAGTAAATGATTACAGAATATTCACTTTTGGATGATGTATTCCATTTATGACTTCCAGACAATTTCTGCAATCGATTTAAGGATTATGGAAAAAATGCTGGAAGGTTAGATTTGAATATAAAAGGCTGGGTGAAATGTATGATAATATATACTGCAAATAAATGCTGTTCTTTTGAACGTTCTATTCATCAAAGAATCCTGAAAACGGCATCACGATTTTAAACAAAAATGTTAAAGGGAACATATCATAAAAATGTAGGTTTAAATGCTATAATTCGGTGCATCTACCAACTCAGAAAACGTGAAAAAGGACAATCATGCAATCATGTGAAAAAATTAGTCGTTCAGATTTCACTTCCCTTATTATAATATTACATTTACCGCCCCTTAATCTGCACGTTTCCACCCACAGCGCCGCCATTTTGTTTTTCGCAAGCGAAAACTGTGCATATGCGCAACTATTCCAACGCCATGGCAAAAGTTTGAGCTAAACATGCTAACTGTTCTGTCGTTAGCTCGGATAGCCCTCAAAAACCTTCATTGCTAAAAAAAGGAATGTTTCTGTCCATGCGATATTTTGGAAAAAATATTATTAGACCATTCACAGCATTTGATAGCAATTATAAATGTTAGCCTGGTGTGTGTGGCTCTGTTTGACAAACAGGTACGCTATGTATAGTGAGCGTCCATACGGGTTTTGGACAAAAGATGAACATGACGGCAAATGCTAATCGATGAGTTGAATCAACTCCACAGCAACTACATCAATTTATCCACTAACCGTTCAGAAACGTCTAAAAGTTGCGACTTCTTCCTGAGTCTCTCCATCAGTGTCGACTCCGGTTTGAACAATGTAAGGATGAACTTTTGTCTGCGTGAGATTCTCCAGCTTTGTTGTTGTTGAGCTGTTAAAGCTCCGCCCTCTTCTGGAGCAGCAGCTCATTTGCATTTAAAGGGACACGCACCCAAATAGGACAAGCTATAATAAATGATCTGTGGGGTATTTTGAGCGGAAACTTCAAAAACACATTCTGCTGACAACAGAGACTAGTGTTAAATCTTGTGAAAAGGGGCATAACCCTTTAAGCAGCACCGCTGTTTTCCACATTGAGTCATTTTTGAGATGCAAATGAAATGGATCAGCGTTTTGAATTGCTTCATTCAAACAGTCAGTTTGAGCTGATTCACGTAAAACTTAAAGGCTAATTAAAAAAGACAGTAAAACCATTGTGGTATACACATTTGATCTTGGCAGCAAAATAATTGTGTGCATTGTGAATATAGGACTGTCTGGCCCTATCGAACGGTCTCGAGGTGAAGCTCATAACCTTGAGATGAGGACAGAGCACAAGCGTCTTCCTCCCTAGAGTCCCTGTATGCAAATGTGAGCTTTCATGTCTGTTACACATGTACGAGTGTGTAATCCCCTGCGTGCAGACATGCCAAATTACTATGTATAATTCATATCGCAAGCATGCATCGATGATACTCGGTCTCCAGAGGTCGTCTGGAGCTGTGTGTGTGTGTGTGCGTGCGTGTGTGTGTGTGTGCGTGTGTGCGTGTGTGTGTCACTTGTACATTTACAGTAGTCCTATAACCCTTATCACCACAAAAAGAGAGGTGGGCTTTTTTGCTTTCTTCAGAAATGTATTTTGCTTTCTCTTTGGTTTCAGAATTGCGTAGCGTGAATCTAACTGAGAGTTAACGTCGTTGAGATTTCCGCCTCGGGGGTTGTACTTCTCTTTTAGTAAAATTAACATGAAGTGTTGGTTTATTTCAGTACTTTCACTCTTAGCACCTACATCTTTGAGGTCACTTCCTGTATGAACTCACCTCTGCAAATGCCTTGCACAGCTTCCCTTTTGTGGCTTTTCTGTCTTTGTCCGTCACATGTTGAGCATTTTCATGGTATTGCCACTTTTTTTGTGAGTATATTTAGAGTTGAGTTACTACTCGGAGTAATTTCAAAGAATACCTTGGTACATCTTCAAACAAACAAATAAACAAAAAAAAAATAGCATTACCAAGATACAGTGTTGAAAAAGTAAATAGTATCTGCTAGTTGCCAAGCTTAATCATTAAACACTAATTTGATGTTTCCTCTGTTGAGATTGTCAACCGTGTTACAGTCGATCTGTTTGAATGCAGTGATTAAGTGTTACTCATTCAGTGACTCAAAATAGTCAGTGTTTCTTCGGCCTGTTCTGCCGTATGTACAGGGATTATTTTAAAAGACAATTGTGTAAAATTCTCAGCACGGTCACTAAGGAGAGGATCATTTTTAGTCATAAATCTGCCTTAAATATCATTTTGAAATTTTAAGAGATGTTATGCAAAGCCGATCCATGTGGATGTAAACTATACCCTGAAATAATATCAAAAGCAGCTGTCTAGATATTGAAAAGTCTGTCAAAACATGGCTGACAATGAAAGTAACATGGTTGATACCCAGGACATTTGCATGTGAAGATCTCTTATGTTTCCACTTGCAAATAAACAATACAGTATATAGTTAATTTGGTAAAATCTGTGCAATTCTCCCTCATCTTGATTCACAATCATGAACATACACACATGCTCATGTTCACACACACACACACACACACACTTTGTCTGCTCTGACACATATAGAGTTACATTATCATAAAAACTAATCTATAGAATGTAGATAATAATTCATTATCATCGGAGGACACGGGTACAGTAGGGTCTTAACAGCTGTTTTATTCAAGAGTTGCTCTGCAGAGTAACAGCTGACAATTTTCTGAAACCTTTTCTGGTAAACCAAATGTTGATCTTGATCAGATTAACCTTAAATTTTAGTATTTATTTGATTAAAAATCATAAAAATATTGCAAAGCATAATGTGTTCAACATAGTTGATAGGAGATTTGGTAACACTTTACAATAAGGTTCATTAATTAAACATTAGTTAATGTATTAACTAACATGAGCTAACCATGAGCAACACATTTGCTACTGTATTTACTAATCTTCATTAACGTTATTTAATGAAAATACAGTTCATTGTTTGTTCATGTCAGTGCATTAACTAATGCTAACAAGATTTTAAAAATGTATTAGTAAATGTTGAAATTAACATTAACAAAGATTAATAAATGCTGTAGAAGTGCAGTTCATTATTAGTTCATGTTAACTAATGTTGTTTACATTAAGGTTCATTAGTTAACATTAATTGCCGTCGATTTTATGTACTTTTTGACAATATGTCTACAAAGATTCTGTATATAATATAATTTATCTGCAATGACATGAGTAAAATGAAAAATTAGAAAATTGAATTGAAACTAAACCTATAATTCTAAGGTGTTTAGATTGTAGAAATATAGATAATCTTAACTTTTTCAATTCATTATTCGTTATGACTCGAGCCGCTCTTAAAAAAAAAAGCGGAAATTGCAAAGATGACAATTATACGGGATATAAAGCAAACCAAAAAACAGAGTGCATGTATTCTCTTAATGGATAAAATAAGATATTTCTAAAGAATTATCGTCAATGGACGTGAAATGTACCCTGAATTATAGGATATAATCATAGTAATTAACTGGATAAAACTAAACCTAAATCTATCCCTAACCCATAAAGCTACCGTATAGTACTTTAAGTTTACACTGTAAGTTAATGTGTAAAATAAAGTGTATGATATCCAAATTAAAAAGGTGTTACCAAAAAAAGAGCATGGTACAGGTAAAAAAGAAACATGATAATTCTATAGTACTTTTTGCAAGTGTTCACTGAGCATTTAGTTACGGTATGCGTGTGAGTGTATAATAACCCTACTTCAGTTAAATGTTTTGTCCTCTAAACCATATAAGACTCGCAGATACACCTAACCAGTTTAGACACGTACTCTACTCCAGTTTACAAGTGTGCCGAGTGTTTTAATTATCTTCTAACCCCGGTAGCGTGACTGCTTTTTTTTTGCCAGTTAAGAGACGTCTCTACTGCTTCATGAGGGTCAAGTCCAAACTATTTTTTAGTGCAACCGGTATTTTCTTTAGTCTAATCCTTATCTCGTACTCAGGAAGCGCGCAGCTAAACACCACGACAGATTATCAAGGCTATCTGTGATGAATAAGTGTTGCAAATGGTGAACATTAACAAGATGGATCAGTCAATGCTGGCACATGTTGTGTTTGTCTCACTTGTGGCTGATTGCACCACCGAGTCTTTATCTCGGCTCTAAATCTGCCATTTAACCCTGAGGACTTCCTCCATAGACTTCCAGTCAAAATGAAGCATGCCAAAAACATGCAATCTGGCCGCGTGCCATGGGATTGTCCTGCGCCGAGTCTAGGATCTCACTGGAGTTGAGCGTATGAGCGTATGTTGGTCTCTGGTCCGAGCGTGGGTGGTTTGCACATCTTTTATGCGAGATAAATCCGTTTTATCCCGAGGTAATGTGTGTCGGTTCGGAGGTGTACGTGCTGAAGGGGTGGGGGAGAACACTAAGGAATGTGACATGCTATTGTGAAATATGACATGTGCGCAGGCTTTCCTTCCTCTTATAGCTGGCAACGAATCTAGAAATGTGGAGCAGGGTGCGTTTATCCTCCGTTTAGGTGTACCCCATTCTGGAGAGGCGTCATGCCGCTGATATATTTGGTGGAGGTTACCTGGGGATACTCCGTCACCTTCCAACCCTCCTTTTCTCCTCCTTTTTAGCGCGCTTCCCTCTGCCCTCGTTTTTTCCGTGCGCACTGCCAGTATCAAACAACCTCCCAAAGCGATTTCCTCTCAAAGAAATGCATTGTATTATAAACGTTTGCCCTCTCCGTGTTTCCATGGGCTGCTGAGATAAGATGGTTCGAGAGGAAGGACCTGCAGACAGGGAGGAAACTACGGGCAGGGAAAGCAAATGAAATATTGTGTCGTTTTGCAGCCCTCCAGACTTTGGATTTTATTAACTACTTCCTGCAACCTTGAGATGTTTGCTTTTAGTTTCTTGGTAAATTTTTGACTAAGATAAAACAGTTCTTTAAGTGACTTTGTTCTGTCCCTGTGTGTGTGCGCGTGTGTGTGTGTGTATTAACTTGTGAACATTGACTTGTGTTCTGGTTCTTTAGGTTAGTGGTTCTCAGCTGGTTTTCTTTTAGTTTACCGATTCGACATTCAAGTGACGACTTGACATAATATCAAATCGCTAATCGTATCAAAGTAAATGAAACGTTCTTTAAGGTGCAGTCACATTGTAATTTTGCAGGCAAAAAGCTCACGCAGAATTAATTTTTCAAACCAAGCAGCTTTCTGCTGGTCAGCACGACCAACTTGAACCTCTGTGAAAATTCCCACTCGTGTGGATTTCTGTTGAATCGTTTAGCTTGTTAGTACAGATACATTCGTGCCAAATATTGCATTTGAGTTTGGACACGCAGACTTTGACATTTGACAACAATACATAGGGATTGTTTTCTCCTTCATTTTCAAGCTTTTATTTTTAAAAGCCTTATTTTCTAACTACACAGAATAGGAAGTGTAGGATTACAAAGAAATGGTAACGCTTTGAATTAAACATGAAATTTTGATTTTGATTATTTTCTTGCAAAACGTAATTTCAGTAATCAGTAATCTTTATTTACCACTTCAAAAGATCATTTTTCACAGTGTGTGCATGATTAAATATTCCGAGTCACTAAGGGGCAGTGGTAATGCAATTTAATATGAGATGGGAGGAACATTATATTCCAATGCTTTTGTGTTCCCCTGAGAAACATTACATTTGCTCACAAAATATTTGCTTTGTCTCACAAAGTACCCCCCCCCAGAAGCATCACAAATGCATTAAAATACAACTTTCCTCCCGTCTCTCATTTTTTCTCTATTTGTGTTGCATGCCAAATAAACATCCCTTTCAAGACAGTAATCACACGGTGTGTACCTGGCTTACGATGGTTCATCCTCAATTGTAGCATGAGATTAGCTCTGCCAATCTTGTGAAAACGTAACCCAATATTAAAGGGTTAGTTCACCCACAAGCCATCTTTGGTGTATATGACTATATTTTGGTGTATTAGCACAATTGGGGTTATATTAATAAATATCCTGGCTCTTCCAAGCTTAACGATGGTAGTGAATGGCGCTCCCGATTTTGAAGTCCAAAAAAGTACATCCATCGTCATAAAAAATATCCACAAGGGATCAGTTAAAACATCAATTAAGATATTATCGCACACTATATATATCGCACACCCCTACTTTGTGGTCACTCTGCTATTGGCTTCGCAATCTGATTTGGATCTCGAGGGAGAAATTCTGATCCCAATTTGCATCCTTCATTTGATGAATTACTGCTGTCACGATCAATCGCAAATATACAAACACATTTTACATCTAATTCAGCTGGCTTTTCATGGGTGATATAGCAGCAGTTATTCAATCAGGGGTGAATAACTGCTGCTATATCACCCATGAAAAATTCTTTGAGATGTTGCCACAATCTGGCCTTCAGAAATCAACTTTAACAAGGTAATAAAGAAAACAAACAGCACAACTAGAATTTTTTTATTGTAGTGATCCACAGGATTAATACGCGGCTCTGACAGACTATGGATACGTTCACACTTGTCATGTTTGGTTGGATTAAAACGAACCCTGGAGCGATTGCTCCGTTAGTGCGGTTCATATGTGAACGCTGCCATCCGAACCCTGGTGCGCACCGAGACCGCTGAAAAGATGGGTCTCGGCCCGCTTCCTAACGAACTCTGGTGCGGTTCGATTGATATATGAACGCAACACGGACCAAAGACATGTAAACGAACCAAAAACAGGACGTGATGTCACAAGATGCAATGCTACGAGTCAGCTGATTTGACGACGCGGGACGATCGGTGTATCCAAAATGAGTAGAAGGCAAACGTGGAGCAACGAGGAGGTGAAGTTTCTGTTTCTGCATACAATGGAGGAAATCCTGCTGCTGTTTTGAATGTTTTGAACATTTTATGAGCTCTTCGTGAGTTCTCAGCTGGTAAAAATAAAGCATATGTACACGCATAAAATGATGGCGTTTAATCCAGAACACAGCATTGTTCTGAATGTTCAGTAAGCGAGCTCCGTCGAAATATACGTCATAAAAGCCGACCAATCAGGTCGTGACCGTATCCCTATGCCTTTGGTTCGGTAACTTTAGGTTCGCTGTTAAAAATGCCAGTGTGAATGCTAAGCAGACCAGGACTATGTGTTTTGTTTTTGTTTTTTGGTCCGAACCGAACGAACCGAACTACAAGTGTGAACGCACCCTAAGTATCGATCAGTAGTTTTGCACTGGCTTGGCGTCTCTGACTCACGATGGGACGTCTCCAGGAGTTTGGTTGCGGTGGAGGTGGAATCGTATCTCTCACCATGATTGCATTTGCCAGATTGGACCGATTGATCTTTGTGCGTACAACTAACTGTAAAGTGGGTTAGCTCAGCTGTTGGCGGAGTATCTAGCAAATGCACTTCGGCTTTTGGTCTAATAATGGACTCTGGGTTAGAGTGCACAGAGATTCCCTTTGTTGTAGGGATGAAATGGTTACCGGTTTGACGATAAACGGCAATAAAATTCCCAACGGTCATATTTTAAATATAATTACTGCAGTAAAAACTCATAGTAAATAATGTCCAGCATTAAGTCTCACACGGACACAGCATGCAGCATGCGCTGTTGTAAATTTTAACCACTTGATGGAAAATGAGTTAATGTGCATTCCAAAAATCTAAACAATTCGGATAAGGTCTCTAGAATGATTCTCAGAGAAGATAAAATACCTATAATCATTTTATCAAGTCTCTTTACTTAAAAATGGTTTACGGCTGAAATGTGTGGACACTTTATTTGAACATGTAGTACATGTTCACAAAACCAACAATTATTTAAATGTTTAAGCAAACAAACAGTGCTAATTTTATTTTTTGTTTGTTGTTTTTTTTTTTTTATATGAACCTTCAGCATTTGCATCAGTACTTTTGGAACATATCCAGCACATTTTAACAATACTGTGATAATATTGATAACCGTGATGATTTTAGTCACTATAATCGTGATATTTTTCTGTTTTGTTGGCTTTTTTGTTGTGTTTTGTTTTGGTGTTTACCCACTGACTTCCTGTTAGGAGGTTTTGTGTGTGTTGGGGGTCATTCCTGACCCTCCTCCCCCTCACTGACCTCATGCCTGGAGGCGTCGTTATCATTAAGACTATGTGGGGAATTTGACGATTTTTCAAGAGCTGGATATGCGGTGTGATAATAGGCTTCTCGTATTTGCGCTCATGCGTTTCGTTTGTTCGAATTGTGTGTGGGTGAGAATGCGAGTACTTCCAGTGATTTATAAGCGGTGTAAAAATGTCCTATGGTCTGGTTTCAAGCTTGGATCAGAGATGCGTTGGTGTGTGAGAGTTCGAGTTGTTATATGGTATTTTATGCCCCTTAAACGAGCAAACCGCAGCTCAGAATGCTGGGCCTCCTCGATCAGGGAAGCAGTCCAGCAATCAAAGTCCCAACCACAGTAACGCCTGGCAGCCGATGCCCCCCCATCCAGAACCCAACACTAATGTTCTCTAATGTGCTGCAGCTCCAGTAATACTGCTGACCTTCTGCAGCCAAGAAAAACACTTAAAGGGACAGTTCACCCCAAAATGACAAGTTTTCTCAGCCTCGTGTCATTCCAAATGACTTCCTTTTTTCTGTAAATTATAGAAAAAGATACTTTGAGAAATATCTCGATTATTTATTTATTTTTTTATCCATACTATCAAAGTCAAAACTGTTTAGTCACCAGAATTCTTTTCTATAGAAGAAAGACATAAAGGTTTAGAATAGCATAAAGGTTTCAAAGGGTGAACTATTTTAACTCTTTCCCTGCCAGTGTTTAAAAAAAAAAAAAAAAAGTTTCCAGCCACAACCAGCATTTTTAATCATTTGAATCAACTTTAATGACCCCCAGAATATTAAAATAATAATCAACTTTCATGACCCCCAGAATATTAAAATAAAAGAAATAACAGCGCCTCTGAAAAAAAAAAGCTTTATCGATTTTTTTTTTTTATATCAACAATTGAATATGGGCACGTTTCATATAAAATCAACATTGCAGTTTTTTTTTCAAAAGACTTAAACAAAGGCTTTATCACTTGTTTCTGCTTCTTCTTTTCCAGTGTTTTGATCCGAAGATTCTCTTCTCTTTCAGAAGATGCGTATAACACTGCGTATAACTATAGTAACTAATGCGTATAACTATAGTATAACAGTGAAAGCGAAGCACAAAAAGCCAGAAATTCTGTCAATGATGGGAAAGTGTTGTCTCATAAAAGACGGAAAATTCCATAAATGGCGGGGAAAGATTTAAAGGCTGGAATACACTCTTTTGGACTCTCGTCGTCGAAAGATTTCACAGAAAATTGTGTAGTGTGTGACGGGGTCAAACTATGACTCGATCCGGTCAAAGGATATCAAAATATTTTGAGCTAACTTTAGAGCACGTGTTTTCATGTCATGTCTCCTAGTAAGAGTCGTGTTTCTGAGTGATTTTGTTGTGTTCGACTTCTAGCTCAGGGGTTCTCAGCTCTGGCCCCCTGCATATAACTTTCACTAATCCTGAAGAACTTGATTAGCTTGTTCAGGTGTGTTTTATTAGAGTTGGAGCAAACTCTGCCAGAAAGTGGACCTTGTGGGCCAGAGTTGGGAACCAGTTTTCCAGTGTGTAATCTGCAGCTCTTGAGTGGGACTGAAATCTTCAAAACTGTTTGCAACATAACAGCCAGATCTGACAACAATGAGAGCATTAGATATTTATAATGTGAAACCCAGTGCTTACATTTAAAAGTGTAATCCGCTATTTTTTCTCAAAAAAAAAGTCGTCGCCAATGAATCTTGGGATAGGCTCGGCTGCAAAGGATCCAGTAAACAGGAAACGAAGGCCACATTTGTGTGCCGCATTCGAAGGAGTCTTCGAATTGGGACAGACGGGTAGATTTCTTGATTTCTTGTGGCAGGAGAAGCTAACCGCTATATGTCTTTTTCTTTTTTTTGACTGTTCAAAAAAAACTGTTCCAGTTCCCACTGGAAGACAGAATAGTGTTGTTTTAAAGATCCAGTTAAATAAAAGTTTCTTTCTTGAGATTTTTTTTACTTAGTTCACGCCTTTTAGCTTTGAGGCCATATGTATTTGCTACAGTATTTTTCAAAGTAGACAAAATCATGGTTCATGGTTGTGAAATGCAGTATTTCAGTGTTCATGCTGCCTTCACTTGCTCTTTGAATTATTGTAAATACGAATTTCCAAGGTAAAAATCACACTTGAACGATTTTCGAAAGTTAAATGCGATGAGCTCGTAATCACGACTTCAGAAGTGGGAATTTCTGATAGCAGGAAAGCAGCATTATCTCTGACAAGCGAGAAAGCAGCAATAGCTGCAGCCAATGAAATCACAAAAGGAAAGGGCCAAGGCTGAATGCATCAAAATGGCCTTTTCTTACCACTGATTCCATCTGTATCTGATAAGCTGTGCTGCCCACGTCTCTGTCTCATTCATATATATTTTTTTCCTTTTTCCGTTCTGTGCGTAAACAGCCACAAGCCCTTTCTCCATGGTGTTTGTTGACATTAGTGGTGTCTGGTGCTCTTCGGGATTGGGAAAGCTCACTTATTGATGGAGAATGGCTTCAATGGAGCTCAATGGCTATTCATCTAGACTACAGAGGATTGTTTTACTATAGAGGAATCAACACTACAGTATGAGAGTTCTGTGGAGCCGTTTACACTCTCATTTACCTAAATAATCCAGATAAGAGAGATCAGATTTATTTATGATATATATATATATAGGGTGAATTCAGGTTGGTTGAAGTCATTTCAATGGTAAAAAGTAGGGGTGCAACGGATCATGGTTGATTCGTCATCCGTATGAAGGCCCCACGGTTCGGATCAGATGTGATTCGCGGATTAACTGCATTTAGCCATTATATAGTGAAAGTTTATCGTTTGCATGTGTTTGTAATTATTACCGATTTTAAACTCTCAAGCGTTTTTAAACCATTCAAATGCAAGAGGCAAATTTCGCTTCCGTACAGATTTGCGTCCGTACATTGGTTCCATGCATTTATTGACAGCAGCCTAAAAATAACTGGAAGTAAAGGATTAGTTCACCCAAAAATGTAAATTCAGTCATTAATTCCGCTCCCTCATGTCGTTCTACACCCGTAAGATCTTCGTTCATCTTCAGAACACAAATGAAGATATTTTTTGATGAAATCCGATGGTTCAGTGAGTCTCTATTGACAGAAAGATAATGAACACTTTCAGATGAACAGAAAGATACTAAAACATATTTAAAACAGTTCATGTGAGTACAGTGGTTCAATCTTAATATTATAAAGCGACGAGAATACTTTTTGTGTGCCAAAAAAACAACCTTTCAACAATATCTAGTGATGCCCGATTTCAAAACACTGATTCATGAAGCTTTACAAATCTTTTGTTTCAAATCAGTGATTCGGAACGTGAATCAAATGGCCAAAGTCATGTGAACCGTTGAATTTTTGCAACACTCATGACGTCACGAAGCCTCGTTTACTGAAATCACGTGACTTTCACGCTCCGAACCACTGATTCGTAACAACAGATTCATAAAGCTTTAATTGTCAAACAACAAAATAAATATACCAATGATTAATCTATATTTCATTTATACAGTGCATGCATTGTAATTACAATCATATTTATATTATTACATTTCTGTACATGAATATTGTTAGACCTAACTTTTCATCTGTTTGCTGTTCTTTAATGATGTTTGAACTTTATGAGTTAGGAGTTTTTGCTGTGGTTTTTTTATTTGTATTTATTTATTTATTTATTTTTTGCTGATCCGAAAAATGATCCGATCCGTGACTCAATAACCATAATATGATCGAACTGTGAGTTTTGTGGTAAAAATGTTCCAATCACCCTGAATTCACCCTATATGTTCAAATGTTTGTGTTTCATTAAGATTATTTTTAATAAAATAAAAAAGTCTTACCAACATTTATCATTTGCTCAATAATACAGTAATATTGTGAAGTTATTAAAAATGACAGTAACTGCTAAGTTAGCTATTTTAATGTATTTTACAATGTAATTCCTGTGATCAAAGCTTGAGAAACCCAAAAAATCATATCTGGCAAATCTTCTATATCGTGTATCATACTGTATGATGAGAAAGGCATGTTTGTCTCTCCTCCTCTGACAGATGACAGTATTTCTGCAGCGAGCACATCAGACGTGCAGGACCGCCTGTCGTCTCTTGAGCTGCGGGTGCAGCAGCAGGAGGATGAGCTGACCGTGATGAAGGCCGCGCTGGCAGACGTCCTCAGACGCCTGGCTCAGTCCGAGGACTCCGCCGCCGCTGCCGCCAAAAAACAGCAAAGCAGCAAAGGTAACCTAGCACTGCTCTGTGTGTGTGTGTGTGTGTGTGTGTGAGATCCTCACACTGTTTACATGGAGGAAGTGTAGGAGCTCAGCCAGACTTGGATCTGTTAACAGTTTCAATCCAGCCTTGACCCACGGCGCTGAACGTTTCCATTTGAATAGCAGCTGTGTGTGTGTCAGTGTGTGTGTGAGAGCGTGTGATCTTGGGGGCTGCTTGAGGGAAGGCATTTTAATGTTCGACCATTAAAACTGACTTCACTTTGTTCTCTTTTTAACACACAGCATAAAACACCCTAGCTGCCTCCTGCCCCGTTCCTCTCGCTCTCACGCACACACGTATGCAGTACGCACATTCACATTTTTTATGTGACGCAATTGACGCCGTTGGTCACATGGCAGATGTAGTACGTCCGAATTTCATTCATACTGTTTTTAACGGTCATGAAGTAAGGTGTATTACCTATTATATCCCAGAGCTCCCCAAACTTAAGAGAGGTAAGGCCCCCCAAAAACATTGCAAAAGCTCCACGACCCCACCGTTAAAAAATATATATCGACATTTACCTACAAATACATTTATTAACAAGTTTGTAAGAATTTCATGTGAATTATGAGAACTATGATGTAAACATTCTTTACAAATATATTTAAATCCATAACACTAACCTTACATACTTTCAAAAAAATCTAATTTCAGAACAATTGGAATATTTTAATTGTTTTAATATATTAGCTACGGCCCCCTGCAATACCGCCCACAGTTTGGGAAGCACTGATATACAGTATTTGATTTCGGACGCAGCGAACGTGTCACGCTGAAGTATACATTGTCTGAAACCACTCTCTCATTCACTAATCCCTATGTAGTGTACAGCATTTGAGTGCACTATATCTGAACAAAATGAATTCGGTATACACTGTGTGTCGCAGAAACGACTACTTTTATCCTACGTGTTACTTGCGTTATAAAATAATGTCAATAACAATCATGATGACATTATTTTGTAATCATAATTTTTTTTTAGTTTGTTTGGTCGAGCGCGCTCAGGCGACCGTTATGATTACGTTAGTATGAATACGCTACATATGATTAGCAAATATTTTTGAATCATCCCAAATTATCGTCTCTTAAAGTTTATTGAGTGCCACAAATTATTAAAACACCTTGCTGTTAGTAAAACACATTAAATATATCTATTTTTACCTTATTAATATAAAACTCATTTATATAATAATGTCTCTTTATATTTTAGTTGGTTTTATAGTAAAGAATTATATAAAAAAAATAGAACTCACATGAAATACATGTTAAAGCAGAAATTAGAAAGCTGTAAAGTATCTCTCGCTCTCTCAATTGGATTTTGGGAAATGGTGCTTCAGCGAGTGTACATTCAAAATCGGAGAGAATTGTGAGTATAAAGTACAAATTTAGGGAATGAATTCAGAATTCGGACACCACTACAAAACGGCCAACACCCGATATATAGTGGACAATATAGTGGATAGGGAGCGGTTTCGGACACAGACATTGGGCTTTATTGTCATTAACATCTGCTTTAGCACACATTTCACGTTTTCTTTATATTTATGTGTAATAAACAGGAAGAGCATGTTCAGATAACCTATCCAATCAGCACGAGAGGAGGCTTATATATGCGCCACCTCCTCTTCTCACTCTCGATTAGTCCTGTCCCAGACAGGAATGGGGGAGTAGTCTGGTTTCGGGCCAAACGCCGAGCTCAGAGTCCTCCCCTCGGTCAGCCCGCCAAATACGCATATTTTGTACTATATGATATGTCTAAGTCCTGAAAAAAAATGTAAGCTGCAAACACAGACATACAGTTGTGCTCAAAAGTTTACATGCCATGCGTATTTAAAAAAATGGCCTGTAAATGTATGAGCAGGACTGTACGTAACGGCAGCGGACGAATGAAGAGAATGAATTATTGTACATTTGAGGACAGGAGAGATTGAAGAGCCGGGAAATCTGGCACTGTGTTCACTTCCCACTCATTTCTTGTTCCCTGTGGGATCTGCATTGATGTATGGCAGTATTGATGGCCGGACCGCGTGTCCCGTAGAGCACTTTCACACTAGCGGTGCGTTTCAGCGACGCCTCCCGCCCGTCCGTGACTGGACTAAAGGTGCGGCGGCTCACACTAGACCTCATGTTCCGATCACTCCCATTCAGAAATAATTCATCGCTGGGTTGGATTTCCATTTGTATGTCAGATGATAGGCTTTGGGAAAAAAAAAAGGATTTGAATAATTACACTTTTTAGTGTACGAATGTATCCAATTAAAGCAGCCCACAAGATTAATGAATGTTTTAGTCAACGTAAGCACTAACAAAGAGCAACTTCCTTGAAGAGAAAAACAAATAGAACAATTTATATTCGTCATAGTCATTTCCATGACTTTAGAAGATTTTACTCAGATTTTTCCAGGCCTGAAATTCCTTGTTATTTCCAGGTTTTTGATGACTAAACATGACTTAGGGTAGACGGTATTATCTTTATTGTTATTTTATTCTATATTTTAATACAGTGGTGATTAAAAGTTTGGAATAAATGTTAGAAGAAAAATGAAGAAATGAAATGAATAAATGAAGAAAAATACATTAAAAAAATAGTAATATTGTGAAATATTATTCCTGTGGTCATTACTCCAGTCTTTTGCTGCTTCATATTTTTGTGGAATATATATATAATATATTAATCAGCAAAAAAAACTGTTTTCATCATAGATAATAATAAGAATCATTATTAATAATTGAGCACTAATAATAATTGATAATTGAAAAAGTCCTAAATCATCATATTATAATGATTTCTGAAGGTTCATGTGACACTGAAGACTGGAGTAACAATGCTGAAAATTCAGCTTTGATCACAGGAATAAATTATATTTTACTTTATACTCGCATAGAAAACAGTTATTTTAAATTGTAGTAATATTTCACAATATTACTGTTTTTACTGTATTTTTCATTGAATAAATGTAGCCTTGAGAGACTTAAAAAAGTAAAGTCTAGTGTGACGCTCCTCAACTGTAGTGTTCGTGTAGTGTGTGTATGAAAGGGAATGTGTGTGTTCAAACATTTGATCTGCTGTGTGTCACGGGGGGATTTCTGAATTTTTGCCTTTAAAAATATACAGGGCTGGGCCTAGAAACAATTTTACCAAATGAAAAGAAAGAAAGAAATAACAATTCTGTGGCAGTGAGTGATTAGAACAGGCAAAACGAAACCAAGCCTCTAAACAAAATACAAATCCAAGCCCTGCACAGCAACTGCCAGACAAAACCAGACGAAACCCAGCCAACCTCTGACTCAACGCACAGTTTGGACGGCTACACTGCTCATTCTTTATTATGACCGTTTTCCACATTTTACAGTAATAGTCATCAAAACTGGAGCTAATTGCCAAAAACCTCAAAATAATATTATTTATTATAAGCTTGCAGACTCAATCGTTACTAAAAAAGACTTGATTTGTAAGATGAATGACAGATCGTCCTTTTTTTCTATTGTATTTTTTTAGAAACATAAGTATCAGATTTTTAAATTTGGAGCTTCATTATGAACATTGTGGCCTATTTTTAAACAAAAGACGGTGCATTCCTACTTAAAACTATTTGTTGAATTAAATTCAATCTATCTGGGCTTCAAACTGCAACTATTTGAAATCAACACAGTTCTTTAAATCACAATATGATCCTTATGTTAGTATTTCAATAATTAAGAGCCTGATAGAATATCTGTTCAGTTGTTCCAACTTAGTCCTGCTGTCACAATATTTGAATTTTTTTTAAAGAAAGTAATACTTTTATTAAGAAGTGACCGTGAAGACATTTATAATGTTGTAAAAGATTTCTTTCAAATAAACCCTGTTCTTTTGAACGTGATGTTTATCAATGAATAAATAAAATACAATTCATCACAGTTTTTTGCAAATATTGTAATATTTGTATTTGTTACAGTATTTGCTGTATTTGCAGTATTTGCTGTATTTACTGTATTTTTGATCAAATAAATGCAGCCTTTGTGTGCAGAAGAGACTTTTTTTCAAAAACTCCTAGCGAATTAAAACTTAGGATAGCGTATAAATTAGTTACTAACATTAAAGCTGCACAATGTAGTTTTTCATCCACTAGAGGTCGCCTATTCAAAACAAAGGCGTAGCTTGTTGACGCCGAGTTTGAGCGAGGAATCTTGGGACATGTAGTCTTCACCTCACAGCCAGTGGAAAAGAATCAGGGAGAAATCACGTTCACGGATGCGATTATTAACATTACTGAAGTATGAAGCAGCTATAATAAGTGTTTATATTCAGACTATTTTAGACCGGGATCGGCTCTGCTCCGTTATGGAGTATCACAGTACCTGTGTGACTCATCATAGACATAAACAGAGAGAAGTAGCTCCGGCTACAGTGTTCTTCCACAAGACACATGCAGTTCTGTTTATTAACCACTAGAGAGCGATCGTACACACGCATTGCACAATGATGATGAAACGCGCCAATTAAGCCATATAAAAATGAAAAGGTCAATAGCTGAATACTTAGACCAGGGTTCCTCAATAGGCGGCCCGTGGGCCACGAGAGAATGTTTGGCATGTGCTAATGTCAAATAGTGTTGTCAAGGTAATGTATATAAGCACGTCTCTGTCTTAAATTAAAACGCAGCATCATTGCTTATGTGGCGTAACCGCTGGTGCGTTGAAAATGCTCGCGCTCCGCGCCGGTGGTCACGCGCAGTCTGTCAGCGACTCAAAAACTGACTAGGCAAAATAGACTCCGATGTGAATGGACTGAAAATGTTTGGTTTATTTTGTCTGACCAACCACAACAAATAAAGTAAACTGTATGTGAGAAAGTTTAGTGTTTGCTTTTATATTATTAGTTATTAGCATTTACCTTCAGCATTCAGCAAATACACATCTATATCATTAAAAGAAATCTCTGAATATCTAATTAACATTTAATTTTACAGACCTTGCAGATTTATTCCAATACAACGGTGAGATTTTGTGAGGTGTTTGTAGCCCGTGTGAACGCGTGTATTCTGTGCGTCACGGTTGATCCGTGTGAAATGAATGCGGACTTCAGTTCAGTTTCACTTTCAGGAAACACAATCAAAATATTTTATATATATATATATATATATATATATATATATATATATTCATTAATTTAATTTTCATACTTTTCATATTTCTAATTTATTAAACATGAATAAAATAAATTATACATGTATACCAGATTTATATTGACCATCAGCCACTGTGATTTAATATATTTAAGATTAAGACGACTATTCATGAAGCATTGATTAATCCCATGTTGTAACAAAAAAAAAAAGGTGCAAAAGGTGCGACCAACTGAGAAAGTAGGGAACACCAGTGGAAAAGTTAGTCTGGAGCCCTGGAGTGCTCATGCTCAATGCTTTACTTTCAAATGTGTGTTTCTGTATGACAAAATATGCAATACTTTAAGTAGATATTTGCAGCTATTGGTGTAATGCAGTAATAATAATAATAATAATACGCATTTTTTGGTTCTCATTTTTTCACATTATCTTCATTCTCTCAGAATTCTCTGTTTTCTCTTTCCACTGCCCATATTTACTCCCTTGATGTCTCCCTGTTACTCCTTCATTTCTCAGTTTCAAAGCTGACTCACTGCTCCTGCAACATTCAATCCCATATCTATTCCCTCTCATTTCCCATAATCCCCCACATTAGTATCTTTCCCAAACTCTCAGTCTTTCCACTCAAGTCCTCTCCCAAACCTCAGGCTCTCCTCAATCAGCTGTTCTCAGGACTGTATCTGTGAAAGGAAAAGAGAAGTGTCCCAGCCGCCGCTGAATGCCGCGCTTTCATGTGTTTTACGTTTAATCTGATAAATATCGAAGGACAACTCTAATTACTGGGTCAGTGAGGCAGTGTGTTTTATTTGGGCTGATACTCAGGTGTTTTTATTGCTAATAATGGTGTCTTCTTTCATATGAACAACACTGAATATGATTAAGAGTGACTTTACCTTTACATGCTGTATCTTAAGCATGAGGGTGATGGAGAAAGCTAGTGGTTTGGGAGACGAACAGGCTTCTGATGGAAGGCAGACATTTCCTTGGTTTCCTGTTGGAGTTGGGTCACATAAGGACTTCCTGTGAGGCTGTTTTGACTAGACATACACACACACACACACACACACACACACACAGTACAGTACAGTACAGTACACAGGAAGAAGGTCATCTTACGCTTGAATGCTCAAACTCTGTCCATGAAAGCCATTTCACTACACGCACGCATTCATTATTCATTTGGTTTAAACGGGATGATCTGCCATGACTCGTGAGCGCAGCGTGAGCTTCCTATTACTGACACACAATCTGAGAACAAATATATATAAAGTGTGAAGGATTAAGTTTCCTATGAGGTCATTTGATGTAGAAAATAAAAGGTTGTGTAGTTTCTTTGACATTCTCTGTTAAACGTAAAAAGAGATAAAAAAAAAATGATAATAAAAAAACAGGCTGCCAAAAATCCACAGAATTACATCAGTAATTCAAAACATTTAAAACTTTTAATCATCCCCTCCCCCTCCAACCATGCTTGATTGTTTATTAAATATTTCGGCTAAAATGGGGCCAAAATGTAATATGACTTGGGTTAAAACACACCAAACACATTTTTAAAATTAAATTCCGCTGTTCCCAAATCCAAATGTTTCCCCTTTATTCTTTCTTTCTTTCTTTCGTTCTTTCTTTCGTTCTACTTTATTTTATTTTATTTATTTAATTTAATTTTTATTTTATTTATTTAATTTAATTTCATTTTTATTTAATTTTTTTATTTAATTTCATTTTTATTTTTTTATTTATTTAATTTAATTTTTATTTAATTTTTTTATTTATTTAATTTCATTTTTATTTTATTTTTTTATTTAATTTAATTTAATTTTTATTTTATTTTTTTATTTATTTAATTTTATTTTATTTAATTTTTATTTTTATTTAATTTATTTTTTTAATTTTATTTAATTTTATTTTTTTAATTTAATTTAATTTATTTTATTTTATTTTATTTTTTTAATTTAATTTAATTTTTATTTTATTTTTTATTTATTTAATTTAATTTCTGTTTTATTTTATTTATTTATTTAATTTCCTTTTTTATTTTATTTATTTTTTTTAATTTAATTTAATTTTTATTTTATTTTATTTTATTTACATTGATTTTATTTTATTTTACTTGTAATCCTTCTACTAGGTATTTTAATCTTATGTATATATATTTATTTATTTATCAATCAGTAGAGCACTAGCAACGACGAGGTCATGGGTTCGATTCTTGAATGCACTGTCAGTCGCTTTGGATAAAAGTGTCTTCCAAATGCATACATATATAAATTATTATTATTATCACTTCACTTTATAATAAATAGAAATAGTAATATTTTATGTGTAATAGGTATTTTTAAAAGGTTTGGTTTTGTCTTCTTGACTTTATTGTTATTTTGCACATCTGATACAAAAGCTGAATTGAAGTTCAGTTGCCTTAATAACTGTTGATTATGAAATGAATAGTTGACTGTAGCCGTCACCAGTAAGAGTGATCTCACAGCTCTGTTTGACTCATTTTAAATCCATCCCACAAAATCAGCACAGAAAACCTGCAGATTCTGTGTGGAGCTGCAGCTATATTTTAATTTAAGAATGAACCATGAGAACTAGATAGTTAATATCTTGTTAAATCTGATTCAATATATAAACAATTCATGTCCAGTGGAATTTTGGATTTTGCATGAATGTGAGCGGTAGTTGTTTTGTTCTGGAGGTTGAGTCGTGGAAGGAAGGGGTTCAGGGTTTGTTCAAACACACATTCTCTCAGCCGTCTGATGAGGTCAGCCACACACTGAGTGTTTTTGTTGTGGACTAATGGAGCGTGAAACGGAACCATGTGGTTCTGACATCGCATCGCCGCCTCCTGAGATAATATACACACGCGTACGCGTGCCCTGGAGAGAAACAATTATATGAATCGCCACACAAGTGCTATGGGGTGCCGTGACACGATAACTACACAAGTGTCGGTCTCTCACAGAGCAGAGAGGTCAGGAGCCAACAGCCTAAATCAGACATTTCCACATGCAGGCCATTCAGAGAGAGTTTTAAATAGCACGGCTGATGCAAACCATTGCAACCATGGCACTGAAGTTTAGCGTGAGAATCCCACACCAAGCTCACATGGACACCTCAGTCTGTTCTGTAGCATTACAGGGCAACCACAGTAAGGACAAATGCTAGTTTGCTGTACGCCTCGACCATTTAGACATCTGAGACACCGCATCTGGTATATATATATATATATATATATATATATATATATATATATATATGTATGTATGTATGTGTGTGTGTGTGACCAAATGTCCCCACAGGTATAGTAATACTAGTTGTGATCTTGTGGGGACATTTTTTTGGTCCCCACGAGGAAACAAGCTTATAAATCATACAGAATTATCTTTTTTGAAAATGTAAAATAGCAGAACATGTTGTGTGATGGGTAGGTTTAGGGGTAGGGGTAGTGTAGGGGGACAGAATATACAGTTTGTACAGTATAAAAACCATTACACCTAAGGAATGTCCCCATAAAACATGAAAACACAATGTGTGTGTGTGTGTTTATATTATAATATATTATATTATATATATTTTCTATATAAAAAAAGCTTGAGTCACACTGGGATTGCATTTGACTACACAATTAAGATATCATGATGTTTTCTTGAGTCAGTTGTAGTACATCAGAACACTAATCCGGTTAACTTGTCTGCATGCTGCCCTATTTAACCAGACATTGTCCTCCCTTTACTCTCTGTCCCGTCTCTGTCTTCCCTGACCGCTGATCAGGTTTAATTTTGTCATCTTCAAGCATGCAAAAGTCATAGAAATCTATAGAATCACTGAAGCGTGAGGAAATTAAATGTAAATTACAAGTTATGTTCAGTTTTAAGATATTCATAATTTTGGTAACACTTTACAATAAGGTCATTAGTTAACATGAACTAATAATGAGCTGCACTTCTACAGCATTTATTAATCTTTGTTAATGTTAATTTCAACATTAACACGATTTTAATAATGTATTAGTTAACATTAGTTAATGCACTATGAACAAACAATGAATAAACTAATGTTAACGACGATTAGTAAATACTGTAACAAATATATTGCTCATGAACCTTATTGTAAAGTGTTACAAAAAAAAAAAACAGCTTATCCAACTAGAAAATTCATAGATACATGTTCCCTGTATTTCAGTCATTGTTTTAGGTATAAGAGGGACTAAGAATGATGTGTGATGTGTGTCCTGCAGGTCAGACCGCTCTGCGTGAGGCTTATTCAATGTCCTGCATTGCCAATGGCAGCTCCAGCGGCCGCAAATCTCACAGAGATACTACCACAGTTTCTGTAGCCAGGAAAGAGACACTCTCCTCTGCTGCCAAGAGGTAATGTACACACACACACACACACACACACACACACACAGCTGAAACATGCAAATGATCTCAAAGCCTCCTCCACACGTTTTGGATGTCTCCCTTCTCGGACCCATTTCAGTTCATGACGCTGTCACTGATGAGCTGATGATTTGAACCAGGTGTGTAAGATTACAGAGATAATCAAAATGAGTAGAAGTGGCGAACCTCCGTAACGGGTTTGGGAAACACTGTGCTACTTCTACACGTATCCGAATACATTTGAAAATGAATCTTTTTCTCTAAAACGCATGTTCTTGAGTTTTTTACATACAGATCCCCATTCACACAGATCTGTGCAAACGAGTAATAACGCTGTGTTCTGCTGCCCGGCCAGTAGTTGGCGATGTCACTTTGTATAGAGACACTACATTCCTATAGACACGTAACACGCATCCACATGATGTCACCATTTTAACTAATTCACATTTTTGTAGTTGAGTCAAGATTCTCTCCCAAGGGAATACATTTGAAAACACTGTTTTTTGAGTTGTTGTGTAGACTGTGGAGACGCATAAGGTGCTGATAAATTTAAAAGTTATGTGCATTGTATGCTGTGCTATTCATCTTCACGGTGTTGCTAAAGATAAATGCTACATTGTAAAATCTTCATATTACATTCCTCTTAAGATGACAGAAAATATACTTGAAATTGCTCTTCTGTATCAAAACAATCATGTTTTTGACCGTACATGGAGCGGTAACATCAGTAAAGGGTGAGAAATTTCGCTTATAAAATGATCGAGCCAGAAAAACAGAGTAAACTTTGTCTGGTCTGTCTGTATCATCTGATACTCTTTTATTATGTTTAACGCGCATGCAGTCGGCGGCGATTTTGTTTTCCGACACTGTAGATGAATGCATAATGTATAATATTTGAATGCAATTAAAGGGTTAGTTCAACCAAAAATGAACTTTCAGTCATTAATTCCTCTCCCTCATGTTGTTCTACACCCGTAAGACCTTCGTTCATCTTCAGAACACAAATGAAGATATTTTTGATGAAATCTGATGGTTCAGTGAGTCTCTCTTGACATCAATGACTCTCCATCTTACAAGATCCTGAAAGGTACTAAAGACGTTGTTAAAACAACCAGTGGTTCTATAATAATTTTATGAAGCGACGAGAATACTTTTTGTGCCCCCAAAAAATCAAAATAATGACTTTTCAACAATATCTAGTGGTGGCCGATTTCAAAACACTGATTCATGAAGCTTTACGATCGTGTTGTTCGGCACGCCAAAGTCACGTGATTTGATACACGATTGATACGCGATCCGAATCATGACTCGAAACAAAAGATTCGTAAAGTTCTTCGAAGCTTCATGAAGCAGTGTTTTGAAATCGCCCATCACTAGATACTATTGAAAAGTCTTTTTGTCGCTTCATAACATTAAGGTTGAACCACTGTAGTCACATGACCTGTTTTAAATATGTTTCAGTGTTCAGGTTCATTGACATTGCTGGAAATAGAGACTCACTGAGCCATCGGATTTCATCAAAAATATCTTCATTTGTGTTCTGAAGATGAATGAACAACATGAGGGCGAGTAATAAATGACGTTATTTTCATTTTTGGGTGAACTAACCCTTTAAACTAGGCCTGTACAGTCTTCTCTTCTGGGGAAATGGTGACGAGTCAATATTGATGACTCAACTTGCACTGACGCCATATTCAAATGTTTGTCCAATCAGATGCTCTGTTTAATGTGCGATATTCTTTCAGCCTGCAGAAATATATTCATCTGAATGTCTGTGAGCGTTTGAGCTCAGTGTTGAGCCGCTCAGCTCTCCTCATCTTTTCATGTGTATCACAACTTCCTTTGTTGACCTGCATGTTATTTTCACAGTGGTGGAGAGCGGAAAAAAGACAAGCCTCCGATGGAGGGGATCAAGGAGAAAGAGGAGCCGCCACAGACTAACGATAAACCCCCCTCAGCGCCCAGCACCCCTCAGGCACCGTCCCCTTCCAGCAACCCCCCCTCCCCACATCCCCCACAGCCCCAAAGACAAGCCTCGGAGAACAAGGGGTCGGCCCCAGCCAAAAGGTTCCTCCCAACAGCCGTGCAATTTCTGGCTGCGTTCGAACGGCGTTTGGCAATCTGCTTGCAGCGGTTTCGCAACCTATTGACGTAAAGCCGAGGGGCAGGGCTGACATGCTTCCTCAATCAATATCAAGATCATTAGAGTGCAACAGATCTGCCTATGTTCCGGAAGTATTTTCCCCATTCATTTTCTCCATAGGGATTTCTTAAACGTATTAACTAAAAGTTCTAGGCCAAACCAAACACCTCCAAGATAAATCATAACATTAAAACATTTGATTTGAAGAACAAAAAATGAACTACTGAGGATTATAAAAAGATATAAAATGATTATATCTAAACAAACTCTTGCTTTCCATCTTGTTTTCCCATCATTTATCAGTTCTTGTCCCTAATGCTATGCAAAATATCCAGGCCGGCAGTATAGGTCAGAATGTGTCTGTTATGCTCTGAATCACACAGATTGATCCACCCAAAAGAGGAAAGTAATGGAAAGCAGATGTTGACGTCCCTTCAATGCTCAGACCTTTAGTTCTTGCTTAATAATCCACAGAGTAATCAGGCTAACACGTTCAACACCGTTCTAGTCTGTACTTAATAACCCAAGAACCCGCCTGCTGAGTTATTCATATTGACTCTGCAAGCTGTCCCATCCAATTAGCTAAAGAGAAGCGGAAAAACAATTAGCTGTCTCCTTAATGTCATTTCATGGTTCTCAGACGATGCAACAAGAAAATTATTAGCCGGGGTCTGACCACAGAAACATTACGTAGAAAAAGCCTCCGCAAACGATGAACAAGCGAAGACTAGCATCATCAGAGATTGTTTTGTTTTTTAATGAGACGTCTATATCAGTAATGCAAGATACGTGGGGACGTTTTATTTATTTATTGATATAGAAAGAGCAGTAAATGCAGGTGGACTGCTAACTAAGATGATTTACATGTTGTTTCTGCTTATAAACCAATTATAAATGTTAATGTTAAGCTAGAATGGTTTCTGTTAGCACTAATTTGATGTTGTTTTACTTGAGGCAGAGGTGACTGCAGCTTGGAGTAAGGGGCGTGTCGAACGGTTTCTCATTGGTCACGAAAGCTGCCTGTTCCGCATAAAGGCGAGCCATACTCTTAAATCGCTATTGGCCAACAGAAAGCAGTAAATCCACCATAATACTATACAACCAAATTCCATTCATTTAATGTAAAAACAGCGTCAATGACCATTCAATTTTTTAAAAATTACTTTCTAAAGTGCCTTCAGAACTCATGCATGGCGCGGGAGACTGATGTCACCACCGCGAGTTTAGGCTATCGTAATATACATATCTATGATAAATAAAGCATTAATCACATAGATAAACATATAACAATCTATGACGAATCACATACCACGTCTTACAGCCGCCAGGAATTTACGCAAATGTATGGTTACCGCTAATTGGCCAACACCAAAAGTCCTTTCACCAATGAGAAACCGTTCGGCACGCCCCCTGCCGTTAGACACGCCCACTACTCCAAGCTGCAGTTACCCATACTAGTTTTACTTGGGGACACGTAAAGTAATGCAGCTAATCAGCAAAACTCAATTGGTGGAGCTAATAGATCAAATCTTGATGTAGACCAAGTCCTGTTGAGCTAGTACCATGGTAAACCATGGTAATTTTAATGGAATTTGACAATAGTCATGTGATCACACATGTATTAGGGATTGATATCATTAAACCTTTATACCTCCCAAGTGGCCCCTTATGTAGCCGGTTTTTCACGTGGAAGTGTGTCCGCTCTGCCCCGGAGTACTATCCGTTTCTTTCCCTCCTCTCTTACTCCGATGTTTGGTGAGGTTGGAGGTACTGTGCTACAGCTCCGACAGATTTAATTGTCTTAAGCCCAAAGTATTCTTGAGTTTTAACGCAAACATTTAGCATAGGCGTACATAGCCTTCCATTTGATAGTTTTGCAAACACAGAAAGTAGATTTTTTGTCCAGTGTCTGCGCTATTTCTCTCCAGAAGTGATAAAATGTCTTTGTTCTTGCGTTGCATGTATCTCCCTCAAACAACGTTGGCCATCTTTTGTTGAGGAGTGTGTTGTTGGTGTTCCATCTCCTCCGTTTCTTTTTTAACTAGTCCAAAAAAGTTCAAGGAGCACAACAAGAACTGAGCGCACACATGTGCAGATAGAAAAATACTATGCCGATGATGACGTTCACACTGCGCACTTTACACACCCTAGCGTACGCTTAAAAAACAAAGCATACTTTGGGCTTAAATGTTTGTGTGTACCTCTGTGAGTTTCTGGATCACTTCTACCAAACCTTCAGCTACATATTCTGTGCCTAACTCTTAAAAGTAAAGCTTCTTTACTGCTTCCACAAGGAACCTTTTAACATCCTTGGAACCTTTCCAGCCTGCAAAAGGTATACTTCTTTAGATTATTATTATATTCTTTTATAAACTATTCCATGGAGGGATCTTTCGGGAACCTAAAGTCTATCGCTTCACTGTGGAAGCTTTATTTTTAAGAGTGTAAGGTGAGGAAGATTGGCATAGTGGCTAAAACTCAGGGCCGGTAACCAGAAAGTTGCTGGTTCAGGCTCCATGATTATCCATCATTAATGAATTATTTTTTGGCCTTTAGTATTTTTTGGCCTCTACTTGCTTTTCCGTCAATCCCACAATCCCCCACACAAGCCTCCCGTTCACTCCCGTAGAAGAGATGGTCCAGAAAACAAGTTTGCTAACGGTGTCTTCTTGCATACAGCTTCTCGCGAGGATAACGCTCCTCTACTTTCCCTTTCTAAATCTCTGATGTGTTTCCTTCTCTACCTTTCTTTAGCTTGGCTGTGTGGCGCCTTTTTTCCCCAAACAATCTCATGCAACTTACCTAAGGACTGGGTTTTAAAGTTTTCAGCTCCCCAGTGTGTACTAACCGTCGAGTGGATTATGCTTTGGCATATGCATGATCTTTTCCCTGAGGGATGCATCTTTGACTTTCAAGGGGCGTTGCTTGACTTCTGCCTTCCAGTTTAACCTAATTGGAGGAGTGGGTATTTGTGTTTGGAGGACCTGGATAAAGACTTTGCTGTCCGACCTAAGTAAAATTGTCAGAACGAACCTGTAACCCATATTTGGTGTACACCGAATAGCTTGTTTACCTCCAAGCTCACAATACCTCTCCTCTAAATGTTTAACTTCTCCCCTGGACTTGTTTTTCAGCTTCTCTGCTGTTGCTTCCTTTTCCAACGAAATACATGTTTTTCTTGTGTCGTCTACTTCTCCAGCAGGGGTAGCAGTGCAAAGCGTGGTGGAGGAATGGAGCGTTCTCAGAGTAGCACATGGGACAGTGGAGAGGAGAACAGGAATAAGCTGGTGAAAGCAGCCTCTACCTCCAAACTGCTGTCCAAAGTGGTGAAGAACGCAGAGAAGTAAGTGTTCGGTTCCTTCCACCCACTTTGCCCTACTAAGACTACGCCTGATGAGTCCTCATAAAAGCCATCCAAAAAGGTCCAAAAAAGTCTTTTATTTTCACCAGTGTTGTGAAATGCTTCAGGCTTTTTGAGTCATTTTTCTTGACTTTGAAAAAACTTGTACAAAAAATTCCACAAATTTCCAGCGAATTGGAATGCACGTCATTCTGGACGTTACTCGAAGCATTCCATGTTTTATTTATTTTGGGTAATATGCTTTCAGCTACCAATATTTAGTTTAGTACGTGCTGTTCAGCTAATTCATTCCATGAAATTCATCCAATTTCAGCACATAACGTGCAAAAAAGTCCACCGATTCCATCTGGGCCTAGTCATGTGTTAGTGCAAATAATCTAATTGATCTATGGCACTTGCTTTTTGCTTGACAATTCTGTAGAGAAATTCTTCATGCACCCTTATGTTATTCTTTTTTCTTCAAAAGTCACGCAGAATATCCGATATGCTCTTTTCCAACCAGGAAAATTAAAAATGTATGGACGCCGTCACGTTCCAAGCACTGACTAAAAATATCAATAAAAAATAGCAATATTCCAAGTCTTCTGCCAGTGTTGGCCAAAATTTGCGCGGTCGTTCAAAGATAATCTTCTTCTCCGCCATAACGTATAACTCATGATATGGTGCATTCATGGCGCTTTTATGTGATTTTGGTAACACTTCACATTAGGTTCACATCATGAGAGTGAGCAAATCAAATGATGGCAATAAAATTCATTTTTATTTTTTTATTGCTCACTTTTTGTCTTGTCATTAACAATATTTTGATTTTCTTCCCATTTCCTGTTTAGACACAGAGATCCAGTCATCAGCCAAGGTAAAGTCTCATTTTGCCTTTTATGTGATCTGTTATGTTTCAACTTCATTTTTTCCTCATGTGTTCCTCTCATTTCCTGTATCACAGTGGTGCAGGCAGAACTAGTGCCTTGTGCAAGATGTCAGGCCTTTTGTGCACATTAAATCAATACAAATTTCTCACGTACTTGTCATTTGCACAGTAAGATCTGTAAAATCATTTAAGCTTTGACCATTTCATAAGTGTAAATGAACGCCTCTTAGTATTTGGCGTTGCCCCAGGGCAAGATTAGCAGTGACACTGAAAAACACTCTTAACACGAGGCTCATGCCAGTGTTCGTGGGTGAAGCGTGCCCTGGAACGACTTTATCCCGAGGCTGGATTTAGCCCTGGGCCGAGAACAGTACAGGTGTGAGCACCACCTCCATCTCTCAAGTCATTTTAATCTTGGCAAAGACTCACACAAGCTGCATTCCTTTGACTTGTGGTTTCTCATTTGTTCTTTCTAATGATCACACCCATCTCAAAAACTCCTGACAGGTCTTGTCTCTTGTCTATCATTCTGTGTTTGTTTTTTGAGAGATTATTATTTCTGTCCCATACCCAGCTAAAATGTCAACCCGTGAAAAAAACAGTCAAGGTAAGGCCTTCCTCTCTACAGGGCCGAAAGCCGCCGAAAGCTCCCTTACCCGCTTTATAAGCGTTTCTGGCACTAATCCCACTTTAATACTCTTAACATGTTGATCGATCTGAAAGATCAATGGTCAGTCACTTCTTCCACTTTTCTTCTGTCTCTCCGTCTCTCTGCCGCTTTTGTTCCATAAAATCTTAAATGAAATTTCTGTGGGAATCGATGGTAAGTGGATTTCCTCCCAGGGTAAACGATGAACACACATCTCGCTTTTTCATGCCTTCTCACAATTGAGTTGGTCTAAATAGGTGACTTGGATTCACCACCAGTAACTCATTAGCAGAGGAATGTGTTTTTCCGAAAGTAATGATGCCAGAACAGCTTTACGGCTGAATCTCACTAAACTGGTCAAGAACAGATTTAGTCCGTATTTCACCCCAAAATCAAACGAACGAAAAGAAAGTACATTTTGTACAAATAACATTACATTCATTATAATGATCGATTGTAACATTATTTTTATGACAACTACGCACATTTTTACCATAATGCTAAAAAATCTCATTCTCATTACTGCAAAATATTTATTTATATCATAAAATTATAGCATTTTTTGGTACTGAATTATCTTTAGTTCACCCAATCATCATTTACATGCCGAACCTGATGACTTTCTTCTGTGGAACATTAACAAAAAGATATTTTGAAGAATGTTGGTAACCAAACCAAACCCCAAAAAATTATTATTTTTTTTTTTCTGTTATGTTCCACATAAGACAGAAATGCAACATGAGGGTGAGTAAGTGACTGAAATAGTATTTTTGGGTGAGCCATCCCTTCAGGGATATCAATGACAGCAAAGAATGTACTCACTGATTCTTGGCTGATTCTGTTTTTAAAGGTTATCTCTGGTCAGATGTCTTGTTCGGGGTTAAATACATAATAAGATGATGTGATTCTGCAGACTAGAGAACTTTTTTCATTTTTTCTGCCTCACTCCGTCTTTGTCCATGTTTTCACCACCTTGATGTTTCTGCTTGAAACTTTCTTTCCTTTATTAAGTCACTGTTTAATTTGGGCATAGTCATTGCTCTGGCCCTTCTGCACGGCACTCAAAGCTTCAAATTTGATTTGCTTGGGTTTTTTGAATGAGTTCAGAGCATGAGCTTTACTAACTCCATCAAAGAGCTTCATTTAGAAACGAATATGTTAGAAGGTAAAATATATGCTGTGTGTGTTATGTTAAAATATACTAAAATGACTGACTGTAATGGCCTAGAAAGCTCACACAGACTCTTTCAAACAACGTAATTCAAAGCGTTTAATCTCCAGATGGATGTACTTCACACAAACAAATAAGGGTTTTGTTTTGTTTTACACATAGATTCACATATAGCTGCTAATTTTGTTAGTATTCTAGTATTTTCTTAGAATATCTTTCCTTCACCATATTTCTCCACAGAGGGAGACTATATCAAAATGTTCATGCGAGGACGACCTATCACAATGTTTATCCCATCGGACGTGGAGAACTACGACGAGGTCCGCACCGAACTTCCCCCAGAAAGACTCAAACTGGAGTGGGTGTATCCTTTCCTTTCTAGCATGCTTTGTACTCGCCACTTGGTATCGATGCATTTGCTCTTTAAGCAAATCAAGCCAAGTTTATTTACAGAACACATTTCATTAACAATTTAAAATGCTTTACATTGGCAAAATACTGACAACTCCAGTTTAAAAGGAGAACATGAAAATACATAATTATTAAAATAAATTGTGCTTTTAATGGATTAAAACTTTAATTTCATTTCATTTCATTTGAACATGTATGTCAATATTTGCTGATGTAACGGAGACCAGATACAGCTGTCCAGGTAAATCTCACTCCCCTGGCCTCAAGAAGCGCACTAGCAACTGATGCTAGAGGCGGCATCTTTAGTGTTCTTGTTACACCTCTCTGCTGGAACGCAGTTTGAATCCCGCTCAGAGTGGTGCGAGGAGAACTAGAGGGGTTAAATTGGTGCCGTGACCCGGACGGGAGTGAGGATAAGGGGAGATGAGTGTAAAATCTGTGCAGGTAAATCTCACTCACTTGGCCTCAGAGGTGCACTAGCGACTGATGCTAGAGGCGGCATCTTTAGCGTTCTTGTTAGCACTTGCGCCTCTCTGCTGGAACACAGTTTGAATCCCGCTCAGAGTGGTGTGAGTATAACTAGAGGGGTTAAATTGGTGCCGTGACCCGGACGGGAGTGAGGATAAGGGGGGGTGAGTGTAAGAGCTGTGCAGGTAAATCTCACTCACTTGGCCTCAGAGGTGCACTAGCGACTGATGCTAGAGGCTGCGGTCTTTACCATCCTTGTTAGCGTCCACCTCCCGTGCTGAAATGCCAGTTCGAATCCCTCTCTAAGTGGTACAGAGGGGTTATCCTCTAAAAGAAAAGAAAAGCCCCTAAAATTAATTAAATCCACCGACGAACGTGTAAAGCATTGAATTGACTTTTAAGTGCCTTCATTTAGTTATTGTATGTTTGTTTTCGGTGTTTTGTTGTGTTGCGTGTGTTCTCCTTGACTCCTAGACGGATAGATATGGCTACAGGGGTCGTGACTGCCGTGCAAACGTGTACTTGCTGCCTACCGGGGAGATCGTATATTTCATCGCCTCAGTGGTTGTGCTCTTCAACTATGAGGAGAGGACACAGCGCCACTACTTAGGACACACTGACTGTGTCAAATGGTGAGACTGATGAATACACACATGATGTTATTTGGGGAATGCAGTTATCTGTTGGTCTTACAGGACATTGACACTGACTAAACTCTCACTAAATATTTAATTGAAAGATGCTGCCATTTTGCTTTACCAATGTAATGTGGCTGTGTAATCACAGGACTGAAATGATTCTGTGGGCTCTACACAAAATGAATGAGCTGATGTGATGAAAGAAGCTTAACAGTGAGCATTGTTAGCAGCGAGGATGCTGGGCATTCAATTGACCCTTCGTTGAGAGTTTGATTGACAGGCAATCTGACCAATCATAACCCCGAATACGCCATTTTGTCTGAAAAAGGAGAGTTAGTAGATTAACATTGAAATGTGAACTTGTAAAATTGTGTGTACTCACGTCTTTCCATTCTTGAAACAACATTCCTTCTGATGTTCATTCATGTTTATTTGATGCTATAAATGAACTAGTATGAAGAGATGAACGGTTCACGAGGAGCTACAGCGATCTGTCACCACACATTAAACACACACTAGACGCTATTTATTGTGTATAACTCCCCTGACTGCTTTATTGAATAAAATGGCGGATTCAGGGTTATGATTGGTCAGATCGCCTGTCAATCAAACTGTTTGTGAAGGGTCAGTTGTTTGGTCTCTGAGCAGCAGTTAGGGAAGCAGAGCGTGTATATTTACTTGGTGACAAACAGATTGAAAAACAAAAGCCACGTTCATCTCAACAGCGTTGATGAGTGAATGCTCTGCTCTGTCTTGCTCTCTTGCAGTCTTGCCGTTCACCCAGATAAGATCCGTATCGCCACTGGACAGATAGCAGGAGTGGACAAGGATGGCAGGGTGAGTTTGATCAACAAAACTATTATGATGAAGCACAAATCTGTGTTTGCCTTAATGTTCACTATCGTTCAGAAGTTTGGAATCTTTGCAATTGTTTACAAATAAATTAATACTTTTATTCAGCAAGGATGCATTAAATTGATCAAAAGACTTTTACATTATGAAAGATTTGTGGAACTTTCTCTGGAACTTTCTATTTATCAACAAATCCTGAAAAAATGGTTTCCACAAAAATATAAAGCATATATATATATATATATATTAGAATGATTTCTGAAAGGTCATGTGACACAGAAGACTGGAATAATGATGCTGAAAATTCAGCTTTGATCACAGGAATACATTACAGTTTTTAAATGTATTAAAATAGAAAACAGTTACTTTAAATTGTAATAATATTTCACAATATTATGTTTTTTACTGTATTTTTGATCAAATAAATGCAGCCTTGATGAGCAGAATAGACTTTTTTCAAAGACATTTTAAAAAAGTGTATTGTTTCCTAACTTTTGACAGGTACTGTATATTGCAGTATCACCATTTTATTGTAATTTTCATCAAATAAATGCAGTCTTGGTAAGCAGACGAGACTTCATGACTGCATGTAGGCATTTATACTGTTTTAGTTTCCACAGCAAATGATTTATACAGTTGTTCTGTCAGTATAAGTTGATTTTCTCATAGCATGGCACTCTTTATTCTTCCTTCTTTTCAAGGATCTGTTAAACTATTTACATATTTGACTTCATTCTCAAATATTGTGCTCCATCTTTTTTGGCTTTAAATGGGAGAAAAGATCTAGAATAAATGGCTAGTTTCTATTCAGCTTTAGCAAACAAACTTTCAAGACGGTTTGTCTTGTTAGGGCAAAAACAAACGCATTTAGCTGGCAAGTTTCCAGAGGAACACTTTGCATAAGCGTTCATGTGGTATTTATTTTTCCTGTAATACTCATGTTACCAAGTGGTTCTTTACTGACAGCGCTGCTTGTTTATCAGAATAACCACTTTTTGAATGTTTACCTCATGAATTCTTGCTGTAACATTTGCGTGATCCTGCAGCCGCTCCAGCCGCACGTGAGAGTCTGGGACTCCGTCAGTCTGTCCACGCTGCAGATCATCGGCCTCGGCACCTTTGAGAGAGGAGTTGGATCCCTCGCTTTCTCTAAAGCCGTGAGTCTAACGTCGACCATCATTATGTGGATTTCATTGTGTTTATTGAGCATTACCTAACAACTCACAGGCTTGACTATCGCCCTCCATTCTGGTCTACCAAAAACTACAACTCTGCTGCATGTGTACTGACAAAGACCAGAAGGAAAGAACCCATTATGCCCAGGCCAGGGTGTGAATTACACCGCACAGATCAAAGATTTGAATTCCACAAAAATTCATTAAAAAACCCCCAAAATTCAAGGCTAAAAATGAGTTCTTGTCTGTAAAACTAGCTAGTTAAGCAATATCACACAAAGCAAGAGTGCTGTTTTTCCGAATATCAGCACTTTTGCAAATGTCAAATAGATTTTTTTTTCCCCACCACTTCAAAAAACAAGAAGTTAGTCTTTGGTGACTTAAGGACCTTTCACACTGAAAAAGCGTGAAAAAGCGAAGCGAATGAACCTTTCACACCAAAAGTGAAACGTCTGATCATCTTCTGCTAATTCGCGCCTGCATGCTAGGTGACGCCGACCAGCAACCATAAAGCTTATAAGAATACATCTTAAAAAATAACTAGGCACATTTTGCATTAAGCTACATTTCAAAATGTCTTTGCTAAAAACGCACTTTAAACCATCATCGAGTTATTCATCTGATATGATCTTAAGTGACTTTTGATTCGATAATGGGCAGACATGTATTCTTTGTATGTTTTTGTAATGGATCGAAAGCTAAATATGCTTGTCATTTGTCATAACATACTTTATTTTTAAAATAAATACCATGAGCTGCTTAAAAAACAGAAAATATATCAGCATAATTATATTACTATTTGCCTTCATATTTCATCTGTAGAAAAATGTTTCTCTAAATTTTTATATATCGAAGAGCAAGAGATTACATGATGATTGACAAACACGCTCTCGTAATCATAACACTTGCGCACATGAAAAAAACGGACAGTGATCGCTTTAGTAGAAAATGAATAGAAATGATGTTATATATAAAGAACATTGTTCTCACATACCAATGGTAATCTCCTCGTGGATGCTTTTCTTCGGTGTTCGTTTACACTAGTTTTCGAAACGGCGCCACCACTCTCGCCCTTCTGTGCAACAGCAGCTGCTACGTGATCTAAAGCTCAAATCTAATTGGACGTCTCGTTTTATCGCGGAGCGACGGGGAAAAAAATCGACACACAGGTCGGAAAAAAAATTCTCGCTTTTTCAAGCTGGAAATGTTCACGGCAAGTGTGAAAGGCTCCATAGAAAACTACTGGTTTGATTTGAGAGCGCCAAATTTTCGTGTTCAGTGTGAAAGGGCCTTTACGTTTTAGATTTGGAATGTTCTGTGTTTTTGCTCTACTTCGCCAATAAAAATAAGTCCACATCTACTGTACACTGAAAAAAAACTTTCTCCAGGACATTATCCATTAATTTTATGAACATTTTACTAAAAGCCCTAAAACACAACGCAATCCAGTGCAAGATTTAACACCTGTTAAAAAAAGTCATTACTTTTTTTTTTTTTTTACATCGTTCTCGCGGTACTTTGATGTCATACACTGCTCTGTGCTGCACTTTCCTGAATAAATCAGCTTTTTTGAACAAATCGTTTGACTGAATGATTCAATGACTCACTCATTTAGACAATGATTTGCCGCCACCTACTGGCGGTTTAGTTTCATATTTAAATGTTTGATTTCATTATGGTTAAAGAGATAGAATGTGTGGATAGTGGTAGATAAATGAAATATGAGTTTTTCCTGATCTTCTGGTTTTGATGGAAATCTGCGATCCAACTTTTAACATGGCTGTTTCAACATCAAACTCCGTTCTCTTTGGTCATATTCAGCTCTATTTAAATAAAGTGCTTTTTTCCGGGGTGACTGAAGAAACCGGAAGTGTGTTTGTTTGTCAACAGTCATTGTGATGCTCAATCTGTGTGTGTGTGTGTGTGTGTAGGACTCAGGCACTCATCTCAGCGTGATTGACGACTCTAATGAGCACATGCTCACTGTGTGGGACTGGCAGAAGAAATCAAAAATCGCTGAGATTAAGGTACGTGGACACACTCTTTTTATTCACTCTCTTCCTCTTCTCACACAATCACCACTCCCTTCCTCTTTTAGTATCCCTTTCTTTGTTCCTTTCTTTTCTTTGCCCTTATCTTATTTCCTTCGCCTTTTCTTCTCAATCCATTTTCATCTCGTTTCTGATTGTTGTCTTCTCGTTCTTTCATGTTTTGCCCATGTCTGTTCCATTTGTACCTCACACCCTGTTTCATTGCACATCCTTCTTTTGCTCCCTCTCATCTCTTTATTCTTCATGTAATGGTTTTACAATGTGCTGTTTTATTAGACAACCAATGAAGTGGTCTTAGCGGTGGAGTTTCACCCGACTGACGCCAACACCATTGTGACTTGTGGGAAATCCCATATCTTCTTCTGGACCTGGAGCGGTTCCTCACTGGCCCGCAAACAAGGCATCTTTGGTGTAAGGACACACAAACCACTGATATATTACATGTATATCATGAAATTTTTTTAATGCACTTTTTATTTGTCCATTAGACTAGTTTCAAAATCCTTAGTGTTATCCGAGTGTTAGGATTTAATCGTCTATGATATAAGCTTAAAAACACCATTTCAAAAACACGATTCTCGATTCAGAACTTTCAATGACTGTGAATGAGGTGACTGTGTTATACTGTTTCAGTTCAATTCATTTCTGTTTGTGCTTATTTTGGGTGTCTTCACACTTGTAGTTCGGTTCTGGACCAAAAAAGAAACTGATACATTTAGTCCTTAGCATTTACACTGTCATATTTAACACCAAACCTAAAGATTCAAAACAAAAAAAGGCTTTTATAAAGTTTGTGAGGGAAGTTCTGCTTGATCCCCAAGATGCAGAAAAGTACTGAGTTCATAAAACCTGACTTCATTTATTTATTTATTGCTTTTTATTTGTGTCCCTATGACAGAAATATGAGAAGCCCAAATTTGTGCAGTGTTTGGCTTTCCTCAATAATGGAGACATCCTCACCGGAGACTCAGGAGGAATCATGCTGATATGGACCCGCAGCACGGCTGAACCAGCACCAGGGAAAGGGCCGAAAGGTACATCTCACACACGCGCATATATATATATAGCCAGGGTTGGGCAGTAACGAAATACGAAATAATCTCATAATTCTGACTTTTCTCAATATTGTGAGTTTATATCTCATAATTCTGACTTTATAACTCACAATTGCAACTTTATATCACGCAATTCTGAGGGAAAAAGTCAGAATTGTGAAATAAAAACTTGCAATTACCTTTTTGTGTTTGTTCCACACTTATTAGTATTCCAAAGTATTCTAAAGTATTTAGATTAAGTTACTAAACTTGAGTAATGTAACGAAATACGTTACAAATGACTTTTTAAAGCATGTGTTTTGTAATCTGTAGTGAAATACATTTTAAAAGTAACCTTACCCAGCCCTGTATATATAAATATATATAGCACTGCCAGCATGCACACCTTCACATTTTCATTTTTCCATCATCACCTACATTTCCTCAGACGGCAGTGATGGTATTCCTCTCCGCTCTGCTGCTCGCTCTGAAACTAAAGAGAAGTTCATGTTGTCAAAATCAGCTCACCATAAAAGAAAAGGAAGGAAGGAGAATTAGGCCAGATGTGTATAGGGGATCAATGCATAACCACATTCTTTTCTATAGAAAGGGAGTTTCTCAAACTCCAGACGTATTAACAGTAACAGACAAGTTGCTGCACAGGTCAAGAAAAAGGCTGCAGGATTTACCTCTGACAACATACTAATAACGGGAATCTTTGTTTATTGCTCATGTCATCACTGTGAAAATGATTTGAAAAGCTCAGTTTATGATTGCCATTCTAGCCTTCGCTTCAGTAGAGAAATACACTCGGTTAAACAGAGGAGTTTATTACACTGTGAAGCTCACATTTGACCTACTGCAGCCCATGTGTGCTACCATATGTTTGTGTAATTCAGCTGAAATACATTTCAAAGTTATAATTTAAGAACAAATTTGGTGAAAATAGTAATAAAACTGAAGAACAGAAAAAGTACACTATTCAAAGATTTGTTTTTGAAAGAAGAAAAGAATTTTCTTCTCACCTAGGCTTCATTTATTTGATCAAAAATTATGAAATATTATTACAATTTCAAATAACTTTTTTATTTAAATATATTTGTTAAACTGGAATTCATTCCTGCGATCAAAGCTGAATTTTCAGCATTATTACTCCAGTCTTCAGAGTCCCATGATCCTTCAGAAATCATTCTGATATGATGATTTGATGCCCGAGTTACAGTGTTTTCACAGATTAATGACTTAATTTCATTTCGAGTGCTCTATTGGGCTGAATATTTTTGATTATTATCCATGTTAAAAAACCATGATACATTTTTTTCAGGATTTTTTGATGAACAGAAAGTTCAAAAGATCAGCATTTATATGAAATAGAAATATTTTGTAACATTATAAATGTTTTAGCCAAGGTACTATCCAAAAAAAAAAAAAAAAGTTAGTATCTTGTCACTTTGAGGTATCTTTTTAAAGTTGTCTTTGTTTCGTCAGCTCTGTCATGTCCACCCAGAAGCACTGTAATGACAGCGACAGTCATTTCAGAGCTACAGAGAGATAAACTTCTAGAAAGCTGTTGCAGAGTAGTTGTGCAGATTTTCAGAAATCCACAGCTTGTGATATCTATGCGACCGAAACTGTGTGTTTGTGTGCACAAGTTGACAGATTGTTTTCTCAGTGTTGATCCTGGAGTTGTAATGGTTTTCACTGGCATGCTGTGGAACTGGATTGGCTGCACCACAGGCTGAAACACCGCCAGCTCCGGCTCATTTATCACTCCTTTATTTATCTCCTCGTGTGCATTACAGTCCTGTGCTATAGCGCCTCCTAAAGGACAGCAATTACTACAGTCATAAAGCCCAATAGTCCACTTCAGATGAAATAGTTTTCCTTGATATTTTGATATGAAATTAGTTAATCTGTGAAAACACTCGAGCAGCAAATCAGAACGATTTCTGAAGGATCATGTGACTCTGAAGACTGGAGTTATGGAGTAATCACAATTACATGTTCACATAGAAAATAATTATTTTAAATTGAAATAATATTTCGCACTTTTACTGTATTTGTGATCAAATAAATGCATCCTTGGTGAGCAGACGAGACCTCTTTCAAAAACATAAAATCTTACCGACCCCAAACTGAATGGTACACTTGGTTGAAAATGGACACACCCAGCGATTGGGTTGTTTTAACTCGGATGGTTGGGTTAAATGTTTGGGTAGTTTTATTTAACTCAACTATTGTTTAAAAATTACTGTATTGCTTGCTTAAAATGAACCCAAAATATTTGGAAATTAACCTTATTAATATGTTTTATGAATGATAATTAAATAATAAACATTTATTAAATTCCTTATTAATAAATAAAATAGACAGATAGATATGCACACACTTTACAGAAATGGGTTCCTTGTTGTGGAGCGCCACATGTGCTGAAATCCATTTCTTCTTTTTTACTTGAATCATTTGGCACATGTTGCGTCCTCAACTGGCCTCGTCTAGCTGATTTCCTGTCTCTACATCTGCAGTTAGCGTGTAACCGTAGAAGTGTGGCAGTGCAGGTGTGTAACTGTGTAACGCCAGTCTGTTCAGCAGGACTCTCTGTTTCAGAAATGTGAGTGCGTGTGTATTGAGGAGCTGCTTCAGCACTCTTGGACTCTATATTTCCCTTGGTTTGGCTCTTTGCGCAGGCAGCCGAGCCATCAGTATTATTACAGGAGGATGTGATAATCTGCTGGAATTTCCAGAATGCAACGTCATCACACACACATGCACCCCTGGCCTCACTGGCAAGCATATCTATGAGCTTCTCTTTCACTGGCTTTTCTAAAAGCCCTATCACATCCCCAATGGCAAAACAGTCTGGCACATAAGGCGCATTAGCCAGGAGGGATATTTGTGGTGTTCTGTTCCCAGAAATTGTGTACGAGTTGTCTGACTAACCCAACCCATGATCCCCACAGGAGCGTTTCAGATCTCGCGTCAGATCAAGGCTCACGACGGCAGCGTCTTCACTCTGTGTCAGATGAGGAATGGCACTCTGCTCACAGGGGGAGGCAAAGACCACAAGATCATTCTGTGGGACCATGACCTGAATCCAGAGAGAGACATAGAGGTGAGAGACATACCTGAACTAAAGCTCACATTCACACACTCACTCATACTCACTCACATACTCTCTCACTCACTCGCTCACTCACACACACACACACATACACAAATTCACACGCTCACTCGCTCACTCACTCACACACTCACTCACACACACACACTCACTCGGTCATACACTCACTCACTCCTTACACACTCACTCACTCACATCCTCACTCACTCACTCGGTCATACACTCACTCACTCACACACACACACACTCACTCACTCACTCCTTACACACACTCACTCACTCACTCACTGACTCGGTCATACACTCACTCACTCACTGACTCGGTCATACACTCACTCACTCCTTACACACTCACTCATACTCTCTCACTCACTCACTCACTAACTCACACATACATACACACATTCACTCACTCACTTGCACACTCAGTCACTCGCTCACTCACTCACTCACTCACATGCTCACTCACTCGGTCACTCGCTCGCTCACACACTCACTCACATACTGGCTCACTTGCTCACACACTCACACACTCACTCAGTCACTCGCTCACTCACACGCTCACTCACATGCTCACTCAGTCGCTCGCTCACATGCTCACTCACTCGGTCACACACTCACTCACATCCTCACTCACTCACTCGGTCATACACTCACATGCTCACTCACTCGGTCGCTCGCTCGCTCACACACTCACTCACTCGCTCGCACTCACTCACATGCACGGACTCTCTCACTCACACTCACTCACTCGCTCACACACTCACTCACATTACTCACACACTCACTCGCTCACACGCTTGCTCTCACACTCACTCAATCGCTCCCACACTCACTCACTCACTTTCATATTCACTCACTCACTCACTCACTCACTCACTCAGTCACTCACTCACTCACTCACTCACTCACACACTCACTCACTCACTCACACACACACACACACTCACACACACACACTCACTCACTTGCTCACACACTCACTCGCTCACTAACTCACACGCTCACTCACTCACTCCCAGACTCACTCACTCAGTCACTGTCTCACTCTCACTCACTCACTCCCAGACTCACTCACTCACTCAGTCACTGTCTCACTCTCACTCACTCACTCACTCGCTCAGTCACTGTCTCACTCTCACTCACTCACTCACTCCCAGACTCACTCACTCGCTCAGTCACTGTCTCACTCTCACTCACTCACTCACTCCCAGACTCACTCACTCACTCACTCACTCACTCAGTCACTGTCTCACTCTCACTCACTCACTCACTCACTCACTCACTCCCAGACTCACTCACTCACTCACTCACTCACTCAGTCACTGTCTCACTCTCACTCACTCACTCACTCACTCCCAGACTCACTCACTCAGTCACTGTCTCACTCTCACTCACTCACTCACTCACTCACTCACTCGCTCAGTCACTGTCTCACTCTCACTCACTCACTCAGTCACTGTCTCACTCTCACTCACTCACTCACTCACTGTCTCACTCTCACTCACTCACTCACTCCCAGACTCACTCAGTCACTGTCTCACTCTCACTCACTCACTCACTCACTCACTCGCTCAGTCACTGTCTCACTCTCACTCACTCACTCACTCACTCACTGTCTCACTCTCACTCACTCACTCACTCCCAGACTCACTCAGTCACTGTCTCACTCTCACTCACTCACTCTCTCACTCACTCACTCAGTCACTGTCTCACACTCACTCACTCACTCACTCTCACATACTCACACTCACTCGCTCACTCACATACTCACTCAAACACACTCACACACACTCACTCACATACTCAAGAAACATTTCTGATTATTATGAATGTTGAAAACAGTTGTGCAACTGAATACATTTGTGAAAATCACAATATATTTTTCAGGGTACTTTGATAAATAGACAATTCATAAGAACAGCATTTATTTGAAAGCATTTTGTAACAATGTAAAAGTCTTGCTTGTCACTTTTGATCAAATTAATACATCCTTGCAATAAATAAAAGTTGTATTTTTTTTCAAAAAAACTTTTGAACTGTAGTATATATGATACTAATAAATATTAATTGCAAAATAAATCAATTACACATTTATGCTGATGTTGTTACAGTGTAATTACACAAATAAGCACTGAGTAATATTAATTAGCTGTATGTACTTACTGTAGGGTTAGGGATTTGTTTAGTCTTAGTTTCTTGTAATTATTCATAATTAACTGCTCTTCCTATGTACACTAGTACAGTACATTTTATGTGTAACTGTGTCTTAAAATGAAGTGTTACCCGTAAACCGTAGCATATAGAAACATAACAAGCTCTTATAGCAACATAAGAAAATATCCTATAATGTCTGTTTGCTTCTCCTCAGGTCCCAGATCAGTACGGCACCATTCGTGCAGTCGCCGAGGGCAAGGGGGAGCAGTTTCTGGTGGGCACTTCACGTAACTTCATTCTGAGAGGCACCTTCAATGACGGATTCCAGGTGGAAGTGCAGGTAAACCACATCTTCAACCGCAAGTCACACAGTGTTTATCTCAGTGAAGGTCGAAAAGCAGCATTTCACACACACAAAAATTCCACACTCAAACATGTTTACAAAACCAAAGCTAATAATCTTAATCACAAAAGCAGAGCCAATGGTTATCACACATGTGCTTTTACCTGCAGTCCTAGTTAGATTCATGGTCTCTATTTTCAGGGGCACACGGATGAACTGTGGGGTCTGGCCGCCCACCCCTTCAAGGATCTGTTCCTCAGCTGTGCTCAGGACAGGCAGGTGTGCCTCTGGAGCTCAGTGGACCACACGCTGGAATGGACCAGACTGCTGGACGTAAGACGTTTGCATACATGTGTTTTCAATCTCAGTGTTAGATGTCGTCTGGCACAATAGCTATCTTTCCATCCATCTATTTCTACGCAAATTTTGGGGTATTAATGCTGGATGATAACAGCAAGATGCACATAAATTCTCAATTGAGGCAGATCATTTTTTATCCAATAAGAAGACATGCACATAAACTATGATGGAAACACATTTACCGGAGAAATCCCTCATTGCGTGGGGATTTCTTTGGGGATTGGTTGACTTTGCCTCAACTAATCATGTGATCAGAAAAAATGGTGGAGCAAAAGGTATGTTTGGATGGACTACAAGGTCAAAACATAATTAAACAATATTTTTTTTGAAAATGAAGTGACTTAAAAGGTTAGTTCTCCAAAAAATGAAAATCCTGTCATTAATTTCTCTCCCTCGTGTCGTTCTACACCCGTAAGACCTTCGTTCATCTTCAGAACACAAATGAAGATATTTTTGATGAAATCCGATGGTTCAGTGAGTCTCTATTGACAGCAAGATAATGAACACTTTCAGATGAACAGAAAGATACTAAAACATATAAAACAGTTCATGTGACTACAGTGGTTCAACCTTAATATTATAAAGCGACGAGAATACATTTTGTGCACAAAAAACCAAAATAACGACTTTTCAACAATATCTAGTGATGGACGATTTCAAAACACTGATTCATGAAGCTTTTGTTTCGAGTCAGTGGTTCGGTTCACGTATAAAAGGTGTAGAACGACATGAGGGTGCGTAATTAATAACAGAACTTTCACTTTTTTGGTGAACTAACCCTTTTATGCATTTTATATCTTATTCTGTAAAAAAATAAAAAAGTAAGTTTAATTTATAGCCCAGTGTTTTGTTCTTCAGAACGTACCAAAGGAATTAAACCTGTTTGTTGACTTTGTGGTCAAACTTTCCCCTCATCCAGATGTAATATAAGTTAATATTTCAGAAACAAGAAAAGAAAGCAGAATAAATAGACGTGCTTGAGCAATTTGTTGGCAAACTTTACGACACATGCCATGACATACAGTGGGTACGGAAAGTATTCAGACCCCCTTAAATTTTTCACTCTTTGTTATATTGCAGCCATTTGCTTAAATCATTTAAGTTCATTTTTTTCCTCATTAATGTACACACAGCACCACAGATTGACAGAAAAACACAGAATTCTTGACATTTTTGCAGATTTATTAAAAAAGAAAAACTAAAATATCACGTGGTCCTAAGTATTCAGACCTTTTGCTCAGTATTTAGTAGAAGCACCTTTTGATCTAATACAGCCATGAGTCTTTTTGGGAAAGATGCCACAAGTTTTTCACACCTGGATTTGGGGATCCTCTGCCATTCCTCCTTGCAGATCCTCTCCAGTTCTGTCAGGTTGGATGGTTAACGTTGGTGAACAGCCATTTGTCTCTCCAGAGATACTCAATTGGGTTTAAGTCAGGGCTCTGGCTGGGCCATTCAAGAACAGTCACGGAGTTGCTGTGAAGCCACTCCTTCGTTATTTTAGCTGTGTGCTTAGGGTCATTGTCTTGTTGGAAGGTAAACCTTCAGCCCAGTCTGAGGTCCTGAGCACTCTGGAGAAGGGTTTCGTCCAGGATATCCCTGTACTTGGCCGCATTCATCTTTCCCTTGATTGCAACCAGTTGTCCTGTACCTGCAGCTGAAAAACACCCCCACAGCATGATGCTGCCACCACCATGCTTCACTGTTGGGACTGTATTGGACAGGTGATGAGCAGTGCCTGGTTTTCTCCACACAAACCGCTTAGAATTGAGGCCAAAAAGTTCTATCTTGGTCTCATTCGACCAGAGAATTTTATTTCTCACCATCTTGGAGTCCTTCAGGTGTTTTTTAGCATGCAGGCTTTCATGTGTCTTGCACTGAGGAGAGGCTTCCGTCGGGCCACTCTGCCATAAAGCCCCAGCTGGTGGAGGGCTGCAGTGATGGTTGACTTTCTACAACTTTCTTCCATCTCCCGACTGCATCTCTGTAGCTCAGCCATAGTGATATTTGGGTTCTTCTTTACCTCTCTCACCAAGGCTCTTCTCCCCCGATAGCTCAGCTTGGCCGGACGGCCATCTTTAGGAAGGGTTCTGGTCGTCCCAAACGTCTTCCATTTAAGGATTATGGAGGCCACTGTGCTCTTAGGAACCTTAAGTGCAGCAGAATTGTTTTTGTATCCTTGGCCAGATCTGTGCCTTGCCACAATTCTATCTCTGATCTCTTCAGGCAGTTCCTTTGACCTCATGATTCTCTTTTGCTCTGACATGCACTGTCAGCTGTCAGGTCTTATATAGACAGGTGTGTGGCTTCCCTAATCAAGTCCAATCAGTATAATCAAACACAGCTGGACTCAAATGAAGACATAGAACCATCTCAAGGATGATCAGAAGAAATGGACAGCACCTGAGTTAAATATATGAGTGTCACAGCAAAGGGTCTGAATACTTAGAAAATGTGATATTTCAGTTTTTCTTTTTTAATAAATCTGTAAAAATGTCAAGAATTCTGTGTTTTTCTGTCAATAGGGGGTGCAGTGTGTACATTAATGAGGGAAAAAAATTAACTTGGCTGCAATATAACAAAGAGTGAAAAATTTAAGGGGGTCTGAATACTTTCCGTACCCACTGTAAGTGGTTCTTGCAAATATTTTATTATTATTATTATTATTATTATTATTATCATTATCATTATCATTATTATCAAAGCACCAATAAAAAGACAAATTGCAAAGTTTGGTAAATACCAAAACTTTTTCACAGAAGCACCCATTGGAACAGCAGTTAACTTTTAAACAAAACACTCTCTGAAGATTGAAAGATTCTTCATAAAAAGGACTCCTCACCCCAAATTTACATTTTCAATGGTGCAATAATACATAATTTTGTTGATTTACATAAATCATTGTTTTTAACAATAGCTTTAAAGTCATTAAAGCCTTTGGAACCACTAGGGGGCGACAGCACACGGTTCCAAGCAGGCCATAAAATGGCTTAAAATTATTTAAAACAAGGCAAAACAAATAAGAAAATAAGTTAAAACAACTCAAATCAAGACATATTTCATAGTTTGGAGTCTTGGAGTCTGAAAGGTTGAAAATTCTTGTTTTCTAATGGAGTGTGCTTTGAGTGTGACCGTATCGATGTGTGTTTAGGAGCACGGGCACTGCGCAGACTTCCATCCTAGCGGTTCGGTCGTTGCCATTGGTACTCACTCAGGGAAGTAAGTGACCTGTCATCTCCACAGGGAAATTCTGCATAAATGTACGTACGTTTAACATTATTCTGGTCTAATGGCTGCAGTTCAGACAGTGTGTTGTGTGTGTCTCAGGTGGTATGCTCTGGACGCAGAGACGCGAGACCTGGTGGCCATTCACACGGACGGCAATGAGCAGCTGTCCGTGATGCGCTACTCTGTCGGTGAGTTTGTTTTGCCTACTGTTTGTTTGTTTCTTGCATTTCTGCCAAATGTCCCTCTTCCTCACCGTTTTGCTGCGTCTTCTCAGATGGCACGCTGCTGGCAGTGGGATCACATGATAACTTCATTTACCTCTACACAGTGTCGGATAAGGGACGCAAATATAGCAGATATGGGAAATGCACTGTGAGTATCTGACATTTACAAGGTTGTTCACACAGAAACTCAGCAGAGCACTGCGGAGTTGAACAGAAGGTGCATTTAAAGTGCCCTATTAAGCTATTTAAAGATTCATAATTTTGTTTTAAAGTTCCTACAATAAGTTTACATGCATCCAAGGTAAAAAAAAAAATATATATATATATATATGTATATGTACTGCAGAATCAGCTCTTTTCTCACAGTGTCTGAAAGGATTCCCTTTCCAAAGGTCTGCTCTGCTCTGATTGGTCAAACGGCCCAGTCTGTTGTGATTGGTTCGACTGCTTACAGCACGTGTCAGAAACCAAACGTCCCTGAGCATATTAGCGTAGGTTTGTGCAGGAAGTGAGACTGAAATTACTGATGACTCGATTCAGCAGTTCAGAATCACCTGTTTCTTTAGGGAGACAATAACTCCATTTATCTGCACTATGACCTTTGAAGCTTTGCAGACATTTTACACACTACCTGAAAGGTAATATTCGAGAAAAAAAAGCATAATAGGGGTACTTTAACTCCCAAAGTGTTACTTATAGTGCTTGTCCTGCCACAAATTTCATGTAAGATAAAAAAAAAAAAATCTTTTTTAAAAATTATAGTAAATGTATTTAAAGGGTTTGTTCACCAAAAAAATGAAATTTCTGTCATTAATTACTCATGACCCTCATGTCGTTCTACACCTGTAAGACCTTCGGAACACAAATTAAGAGTTTTTTTTATCTCCCATAGAAAGCAACAAAATTATCACTTTCAAGGTCCAGAAAGGTAGTAGAGACATTGTTAAAATAGTCCACGTGACTACAGTGGTTCAACCTCAATGTTATGAAGCGACGAGAATACTTTTTGTGCGCAAAAACAAAGCAAAAATAACTTTATTCAACAATTTCTTCTCTTCCCTGTTATTCTGTTACACAGTGGGCGCAGTGAACACAGTGCAGTGATCTTCGTCAGAACGCAGACTCATTATTGGCCATCTCCATTATCACACGCATGTGTCATGCTGCTCATGTGAACGGCGTCGGCCAATACTAAAACAGTGTTCAGACAGTCTTAAGGATGAACCACTGTAATCATGTGGACTATTTTAACAATGTCTTTACTACTTCTCTAGACCTTCAATGTGGTAATTCCGTTGCTTTCTATGGGAAACTCTGATTTCATCAAAAATATCTTCATTTGTGTTCTGAAGGTGAACGAAGGTCTTACGGGTGTAGAACGACATGAGGGAGGTTAATTAATGACAGAATTTTTAAATCTTTAAACCTTATTTTTTTTAATTGAAAATTGTCTAAAACAAATGTGAATACAAAGATTTACAACAATATGCAACTCGCATTTTAAACTTATTTGTCATCAGTCCCTCAGTAAAGAATTGTTATTTACCTTGCAATTCATGTAATTGTTTTACGGCTGTATAATTGCCTATTTTCACTATTCCGAGGGGTGGAGCGGAGAATGAAACTTTACCGTGCGTGTCTGAAGCGGGTCTGCTCTCGCTCGGCTGAACCCCGTCAACACGCTCTCAATCACACCGCTGTTCTTCTGATTCCTCTCCCATTCTTTTTCTTTATTTTCCTCTGCAGTTTTTCTGCAGTTGAAGTTTTATGTCATTTACATCTGTGCTCGATCACAGTAATAATAGTCGTTCTGTGAGACGGGTGCCTTACAGAGTGCATTTCTCTAAGATTTATACATTCTGTCGGACTAAATGTGAACAAATTCAGGGACACGAATGAATTATTCAGTTTTGATGAAATTTGTGTTTATATAAAATGAATGTGGTTTGATATATTGTCAGTGGGAAAACCAATGCACATTTTATCATGACAAAATGTTGAATTTTGAATCAATATTCAATATCAATATTCATGTTTTGAAATATGTCTGCTATACTGACATAAAAGTGAGCATAGGAGACTAAAACACATTTCAAATGGTAGTGTAAATCTTTTTTAGGTAAACAAAAATACAGTAATATTGTTAAATCTAAATTAAAAAAAAAAAGTTTTTCTATTTTAAAATGTATTCCTGTGATGCAGAGCTGAATTTTCCCAGTCTTCAGAGTCACATGATCCTTCAGAAATCATTCTAATATGCTGATTTGATGCTCAAGAAACATTTCTGATTATTATCATCAGTGTTGAAAACACTTTTTAAGGAAACTGATGCATATTTTTTTTTAGGATTCTTTGAATATAAATTTCTAAAGAACAGCATTTATTTGAAACAGAAATATTTTATAACATTATACATCTCTTTAATGTCACTTTTGATCAATTTAATGCATCCTTGCTGAATAAAAATATAATTTTCTTTTTTTTTTTTTAATTGTATTGGCCCCAAATATTTGAACATTAGTATACTTCTTTAAAATATGTACACCATCATCAAATTAGATACTTGAAAAGCACTTAATTTCTGTATTCAGCGTCTTTCATCAAACATAAACACAAATGATACTTCCTCCATAGAATGACTGAATTATGATATTACTGGCGGAAGTGGTTTTGGACCGGCTGAAGATGTCAGTGTGATTTTAGCAGACAGAATGAAAGTCTTTCAGTGCTCTTCACTGCCTGATACGTCTCAGGATCCGATGGGAATTCAGAGATTGTGGGAACGTTGGCGTGGGGTTTTATTGATGCTGGCGAACGACTCGCTCTTGTGTCTGTCAGCATAGTTGAACCATGTTACTCACAGACCGATTAGAGCAGATGAACACACAGAGGCCTCAAAACACATTTGGACACACAAGCAAAACTTAATAATGCACAACACACACATTTTACCAGAAAACATTTGTCAAAAAAACTATGGACTGATTAAGTATTTGAAAAAAAAAAAAAAAAAATCCAGCATTTGAATGCAGGTTTAATATTTTATCTATGTAATTCATTTGAGATTCATACATTTTTTAATGTGATGTGTGTCCAAATACTGTTGAGGTCAAAAATTCCAAGCAATGCACCGTTGAGCTATAAAGCATTTGGAGTGCAGTGCAGCGTGGGAATGCTTGACTTCTACAGTTCAGGCTCTAGGACAGTGGAAACATAAATCACATGTCGGTGTGTGTATGAAAAGCTGGAAATGGAGCGATAGGTGATCTTTATATTCTCGAGGGAACTCTGATAGTGTGCAGATAACAGGCTTTCACGAACCTATACACACTGGCACGTGAAAACATCAGCGCAGGTGCGGGAGGGAAGCCGTCGACTCGCCGCCCAATCAGATTGAGCTGGAGCTGTGTTGAAACCCCTCCAGCGCTCTTTATCATCACATCACTGCGTTCAGTCTTTGAAACGCCTTTTGTCCTCTTCCATTGCTTTGATTAGTTGTCTGTGAGACGTTTGCCGTCTCATTGGAGGAAGGTTTATGGCTGCTTTTAGACTTTTGAACTCAATTGATTTTATGTATCTAGGTTAAAGAGCTGGATTACCTAAAAAATGTCATCACTTGTATGACTTTCTGTCTTCTGTGCTTATAAAATGAGATATTTTTCATAATGCTCTTTTCTATACAACGAAAATAGATGTTCATTTGCCGTCAGGCAATACCATAAAGCACAATAAAAGTGCTCCATATGAATCGTACACTACATTCCAACTCTTGGCTCAGGATGTGTTGTTCCCTTGTGAAAAAGAAGTACACTTAAAAAAGAGTACTTTTGCACAAATAATATACTTTAGGTTAGAAAATTGAAAACATTCAGTTTGCACTTGAGAACAGACACTTAATTGCATGTTTATAAAAGTATATTATTGTTTACATTTACATTAAATGCAATTAGCTGAACTTTAGAGCTCATTTAAGCACATTTATTATATGTGCTTTTGTGTTTACTTTGACATATGGTTAAAGTGTACTGCAGAATGTGCTGACAAACATTTATGGTAAACTAACAAATACTTTAATGTCATTTCTGTTGAAATTTGTATGTATTTAAAATGTATTTTTAATACCACATTCGTTGTGATGAAATTTTAAAATATATTAACTGTAAATGTAATAATAACACTATTCAGTTAAAAATATAATCAAGTACTTTAGATGTGCTTTAGTATGTTAGTCAAGTCAACACATCAAAATAGTGTACTTCTTTTAAAGCATGACAAAAGATTATTAAAATGTCATAAATTAAACTTTAAAATTAAGTTGACATTATTACAAAATGCACTTTTTAAAAGTGTGCTTAAGTGTGTTAAGAGACAGTCATGACAGTGTTCTCTCTTTAAGTTCATTAACATTTTATTATCTGCAAGTACAGTTTTTTCTATATATACTTTTAAAATTTCATGTGCACAATACAATACAATTGACCCTTCGCAAAAACCCGCCCCCTGTTGCCATGCAACCCATGCGCTCTCACGCCACACATCATGTTCTCACGAGGTGAAAAATACATCGCGGAGCAAAGAGGACACTGACAACGTATGAAACAGTTTCATATTTAATATATCGTAATTTTTTAAAGCAGTTTAATCAATAAATAGCGTCTAGTGTGTGTTTAATGTGTGGTGACAGATCGCTGTAGCTCCTCGTGAACCGATCATCTCTTCATACTAGTTCATTTATAGCATCAAATAAACATGAATGAACATCAGAAGGAATGTTGTTTCAAGAGCAGAAAGACGTGATTCAAGTTCACCAACGTTAATCTACTAACTCCCCTGACCGCTTTGACGGACAAAATGGCGGATTCGGGGTCAATCAAACTGTTTGGGGTCAATTAAGCGTGCTTATTTTTCACAAGGGTTGCAGCCATTGGAATGTTTCCTCCAATGTTTAATGGGTAACATTGAGTCGTCGCTGTTGGGCTATAACCTCGTATCTCCATAAACACTACTTTTCAGGAAATGGAAAAAACACCTTTTTTAAATAATTAAACACTATGTCGTCAAAGTTGATATTGTGGATTTATATGTGGTCAGATCAAGCTCAAATCGAGTTACAAAGTTTCTGACCAGCAGATTTTTGTGTTTTGTCCGCCATTAGAATGGCTCCATCTGAGGCAATTTGTGCTGCACTTCATTCACGATAGAGGTGGGTGGAGTTATGAGGTTTGACTGACAGTTTGAGGAGTTAGGCGGTTTAGCTCTTAATACTTTTCATTGGTTAAATATGTCCAAAACCCACAGACTGACAAAAAGGGTGACCAATAGTTACTCTTAATTGTCATGAGAGTGACAAAGTTTTGTTCTTTTCCTTGTGTTAAAGATATTGTGTTTATTAAAGTCTTAGAGCTTGCTCACATGGTTTTGCTTTGAAAAACACGAGTCGTGGGCAGTGGAAGCAGCAGGAAAAAACACAAAGTCTCGAGATGCTTTAAAAAGATTTAAACTTGAATGCCACTTTTTAAGAATGCACGTCATGCGCGAGATGCTGCAGAAGATGCAAGATGCGAGCGCAACACGTCCATCTAACGAGTGTTTACATAGAAAAACAATGGAAAAGTAGCGGATTGGAATGGAAAACCCTTAGAATGCAGTGCTTTTTTGTCTTTTTTTTTACTGTGCACGTTTACATGCACATTAAGCTGCTAACTTACAAATATCAGCTTATTGAAATAACCAGTTTTCCCCGTTTACATGTAAACCAGTAAATTGACAACGCAAGTAAACTGCATTTACATGACTTTATTAATCCTTGTGCATTGTTCAAATTCCCTACCCTTTCGTTATGTTCGTGGCCACGATTTTAACTGCTTTAAAAATGTATCAGATAAATTTTTTTTTACATTTTTTTTGCTTAAATCTATTAATCAAACTCAGTCCTGATCAAAACTACTAAATTAAAAAAAAAAAAAATTCAGGATTTTAACTCTTTAAAACGTTAAAATCTGATGCTGCACAAAAACTAACAACGCATCAAAGCCAATGTTGTTTCTAATCTTTGACACGTTTTTTCCCAAATCAGTGACATCATTTATGAATTTGGCAATTAAAGAGTTAAAATCCTGAATTTTTTTTTTTTAATTTAGTAGTTTTGATCAGGACTGAGGTTGATTAATAGATTTAAGCAAAAAAAATTGAAAAAATATTTATCTGATACATTTTTAAAGCAGTTAAAAGTAGTGTCTGTTTCCAGCCACGAACATAACGAAAGGGTGGTGAATTTGTCCACAGAGTACTGTTGAGTTTTTGAAAATTTTCAAAGCATTTTCCCAAAATATGTGTCAAAATAAGATTTGTCACCAAAAATCATTCCATTTGCTGAAACACGGAGAAAGTTATGGCTAAATTAAGACTCAAAAATTCCCCATAGTGGATGAAAACATCCCGAACAGCACATAAGGGTTAATACATCGGGTTATTTCCCTGTAGTGACGTCAAAAATAATCATTTGCGTGTCTGACTCGGAGTATTCCATATGTTATGTCAGATGTGATGTTAAATAAAGCTGGCGAGAAACTTACAGAACATATAATATTCTCTCATGCAGTTACAGATGCAGCGTTTTGACTGAACTACTTCTGCTGTACGTGATGAACACATTTTTGCAATTGTCTGGATCTTGAAGGAGTCTGCGTTTGTGATATTTCCTTCTTTTCCCGCAAAACGCTCACTTTGTCTGGATGCGCTTCTGTCACGTATCACACATGCGCACTGCAAAAAGCCAACAGAAAGCGGTTTAATGCGGTCACATGCCTCGCAAAATCGAGGTAAGAGGCAAAAAACTACCGGTTCCAACCGGTTTATGCTTAAACCATTTATGACCTTAAAATAAATCGGGTTACCGCGTTTACATCGGCTAAAAATGTGCACTCAGTAAAAAAAAAAGATGAGCTTAGCTATTTTACAAAATGTCTGCTTTTGTGTTCCATTCAAGAAATACAGCGTTTTCATTTTGAAGGGAATTATCCCCGTCAGTGTCTTTATCCTCCTGCAGAATTCAAGCAGCTCTGCCATCCATAACAGTTCATTCCCATTATTACAAATGCTGTGATAAAACTGTTTTCTTCCTCCTTTTTCATTGTCAAATCTTTTAATCTCTGTCCGCAGGGACATTCCAGCTACATTACACATCTTGACTGGTCCCCCGACAACAAGTTCATCATGTCCAACTCAGGAGACTATGAAATCCTTTACTGTGAGTGGCTGACCGCAACAAACTCTCCCTTTGGCTCAGTTTCTCTGAAAAACATTAACGTCCGATCACATTTAATATCTTGTCTCTTTGGTTGAGTAAAAAGCACTGACTGTTTCAGCTTGTGAAATGTTGCGTTTTCCTGACGTGTTTTTTTCCCTCTTCCACAGGGGACATTCCAAACGGTTGTAAGTTGATTCGTAACCGTTCTGAGTGCAAGGACATCGACTGGGCCACGTACACCTGTGTGCTAGGATTCCACGTCTTTGGTCAGTATATGTGAAGTGATGCATTATGGGACTTATGGCTGAAAATGACCTTGAAGGACGCCTGCATTATGTGTGTGTTCTGTGTATGCGTGTCTCGTTTGTTTTTTCCAAGCGTGTGGCGTGTGTTTCACACTCATTTCCTGTCAGTGGTTCAGTCTAGGGGGGGTCTCGGTCATTCTCTCTCTCTCGCACACCAACACACGGTTACTGGCAGACTAAATGAGGACATACCAGAGCTCCTTTTGTTTTTCTGTAAAGTAAATTATAACTTACCACAACCATAACCCTGAAATATTTTTTTAAAGAACTCTTATTCTCAAAAAAAAACACAATATTATTACACTTTAAATATAACTGTTTCTATTTAAATATATTTTAAACTGTAATTTATTCCTGTGATCAAAGCTGAATTTTCAGCATATATATTTATAATTATTACCAATGTTGATGATTATTATCAATGATTTGTGAAGGATTTGTGAAGGATCATGTGACACTGGAGACTGGAGTAATGATGATAAATTCAGCTTTGATCACTGGATATAAATTACACTTTACTATATATACAAAAAGAAAAGTCATTTTACATTTTAATAATATTTCACAATATTACAGCTTTTCTTGTATTTTAATAACATAAATGCAGCCTTGGTGAGCAGAAGAGACTTCTTTCAAAAACAACCAAAATAGTACAGTTTCCAAACTTTTGACTGGTAGTGCATATCTGCATGTATTTCAAATTTCTGCATCATTACTCCAGTCTTCAGTGTCACATGATCCTTCAGAAATCTTTTGTCCCGTGATATACGGTATATATCATTTGTGCAAATGGAGATGTCCATGCTTTTGTCATGTTTAGCTCATTTCTGGGGACGTTTAGTAGTCTGATTTTCAGTCATCTGTTCTCCCTTTGCGGCGCGTTTCGTCTTTATACACGCAATTATAGTCTGTCATTCTAATTTCGCTCAGATTCTGAGTGACTTCATGTCTAAGCACGGTGATTTACAAAACCCAAAAGTAGTTCAGCCCGCAAAACTCACTCTATCTGTCAGCATAGTGCGCTGTCTGGTGTGTGCAGGTCTGTGATCCTGGAGACGGCAGCACATTTACACAGGGTGCTTTTGAATAAAGCCAGCCCAGTCTTCACCACAGTCCCACATATTTTAGCACTTTATTAGACTGGAAAAATATTTGGTAGAACTGTACAAATTCCCCAGCCCTGAGCCAATAGATTAGAGCAGTGCGATGCTACAGGAAAGTCTGCGAGTGTGTTCTTGTATATATGGCTTATGAGGACACACGTGTGTATAATGACGTGGTTTTTAAAGTGTAAACATGTTTTTTTAGGACACTTCCTGTGCCATTATAAACCAAATAGCTTTAAAAAAACAAACTAAATTGTTTTTTTGCAATTCAAAAAATGCTGACGGTTTTCTGTGATGTGTAGGGGGATAGAATATACAGTTTGTACAATATAAAACCATTACGAGTCCTCTTTTAACCACATATTAGTGTGTGTGTGTGTGCGTGCGTGCGTGCGTGTCCAGTACCTGGTGTTTTTCCGCCTCCTGCTGGTGATCTTGTTGAAGTCTCATAGTCCATTTATTTTCATAGTGAGTGAGGTGTCTATGTACTTATGGATATTATAAAAAAAGGTCAAAATTACCTTCTCTTGTTAAAATTGAGGATTTGAATTTTCTTAATTCTTGCTAACAGTTTACGATTAAATTACAAATTTTCACATTAAATTTTTTTTCAATTAAGATTTAAAGAACAAACAATAAAACACTTTAATAAACATTTTAAGTTATATTATTCAATTTAAAAACAATGATGAACCATATTTATCATGGTAAATGTTTAAAGGGCCTATATGTAAAAATTTTCATTTACTTTTTTTATTGCCAATGTGTGAACAGCTTGTTATAAGACTTAAAAAATGAGACTGTTCTGTCATCACTGTCATACCGATGTTTTTGCTTATTCTTATAACTTTATTACTTTTGATTAACCATTTATGGCAATCGATTTCCTTAAACCATTTAAGTAGCTATAGTTTTTAAGACTTATGACTTTAAGACTGAATGAGTGAAATAAACTTAAAATCTTTAAGTTGAGTGTACTCTAATGATTGACTAAACACTAAAATTACTTATTGGTTTTAAAACGAAAACGGTTTAAGGCAGTCGCTTTCCTCAAATGGTTTGAGTTACCGTAACTTAACTGGTTGTACAGTGTAGAGACATTTTTGCTTTAATTTAATTGCATTTTTGTTTTAAAGACTTTTGATTGAAATGTTCATTGTGTAAAAAAATACTAAAACGACTCCTTGATCATTACATCTCTGCCATGCTTGAATAATTCTGCAATATACTGTTATTAGCCGGTGGAATAGATCTATATATCTCTAGTATATATCAACGTTTGATAATAATCTCAATAAGCTACACTTAATTTGACAGTACATGCAATACAAATATTTATGTTATTATTCTGTATTATTATACCTTACCATCATTCCAACCGGCAACCGAATTTTATTTTATTTTATTTTATTTTATTTATCTTAAATTCTATTTCACTTATACTTTATTTTATACTTACACCCACCTGGTATGTAATTTTTCTTTCTGACCTGTATTATTATATTATAGTGTATAGTATTTATTTTCTTCCGGTGTGAATTCATGTAAAGACGAGCTTCTGCTGTAACAAAGAGTTTCCCTTCGGGGATCAATAAAGGATTTCTGATTCTGATTACATGTGAGAAAGAACATTCTCGGAAAGTGTGCTTGATGCGTTCGTTTATGCCTCGCTTGGCTGGAAAACAAATGGGGCAAAAAAACAACCATGATGTAATGTTTTGTGCCTCCACACTTCTAGGAAATGTCTCTTGTTTGAGAAGCTACATCTTTCTTCTAGTTACCCCGCAGTGTTGTGATGAGTGTCTGTGTTTGTGGTGTAACAGGTGTTTGGCCGGAGGGCTCCGACGGGACAGATATCAACGCCCTGGTGCGATCTCACAACAGGAAGGTGATCGCTCTGGCTGATGACTTCTGTAAAGTGCACCTTTTCCAGTACCCCTGCTCAAGACCAAAGGTCTGTCACGCCACACCATCTTTACTACCATAGTTTAAAGCGGTTTATCGCTTTGGCAGGCTGAGGGATAATCACAGGAGCTCTCCAGCTCGTCAGATCTGCGTGCCAGCGCAGGTTATAATCTCACAGTTTAATAGTATTTATAGCTCCTAACTTAATAAAACAGGCCGTGTGACAATGAGGAATGATCTCAAAATGGACATCCGTATGCAAGTTTGATAAACTTAAACCATTTACGGCAATCAGTCTCCTCAAACCATTTAAGTAGCTATATAGTTACCTGAATTCAAACTGAATGAGTGAAAACTTAAAATCTTGTGATTGACTAAAACAACACTAAAATATAAGTGAATTTAACTTATAATGTGAGTTTACTGTATACAAGTTCAAAGGATTGTATTTAAATAAAACACATGCACCTCTTTAGCTATTGTCATGTGATTATCCGTGTGCCATAGGTTGCCAACTCTTGGTTTAGAGAGTATCTTTAGCTTTTAGAACATGACGTTTGTTTGTTTATATCTGAAGCCGAGCAACACCTGTGTGAATCAGTAAATAAGTTTAATTCACGATTCAAGGACTTTTTTAATTATTACGATTTCTTTAATTTTTTTACCGATGTATGTTATCTATTTTATAAATGCGTGCTATTTATATTATTGTGATATTCATCTGTGCATAATTTTGTTTATGGAAATTTTTTTGACCTTATCATGTTTAATCAAAATGCCATCGCACAGCCTTCCAGTGAAATGACAGCCTTCTCTCTGGTGATGCGTGCCAGATTTCTCCAATCATTTAGTGCGCTGAAACTCCGCCTCTTTCTTACGGCTGACTGCAAGCTCACATTCAGATCTGTGTCCATCCAATCAACAACCACTGGATGGAACCAAATCCCGCCCTACACTTTTATCTGTTTCAATAATCTCTATAAAACATGATACGGAAGAAAATAGCTTCTCTATTTCCGATACAATGTTACTTCAATAATATTTGGGGAGGGGGTGATCCAATTTGAGCTGTAAGTCTGCATTCATACTGTCTTAGTACTCAAATCTGGTTTAATGCTCAGATCGTTTGTTTGTTTTTGTTTTTTGTTCACTCTGCTGTTATATGGAAGTAAACATGGAGGACTTCTCCGTTCAATGTGCCATTAAAGCCTGTGAATTTATGCGCCACCATAATACTTATAAGTATAACAGCTCTCCGTCCCTCCACTGAGAAACGTCGCTGCCATATCAACCAAGTGACCAAAGATCTTCTGGCCTGTAAAATCTTTGGAGTGACTGTTAGCACAGAACTGTGACGAATGTTGATCTGGAGACATAAAAGTTGCATGCATTCAGATATGACGGTCACATTGCAAAACATCAGACCTGTATCTGATTTAGGACCTCTTATGGCCCAAAACAGAATCAAAAACATCAGATTCCATGTGCTGTTCACACTGATATGAAAAAAAAAACCCAGATCGGATTCACATATGAGCACAAATTGGATTTGGGTGATTTTCCTGCAGTCTGAGCGTAAAGAAGTTTGGGCGATATTATTATGTCATCGATTTATCTGTTATTTGATTGGTTTTGTTGTTTAATTGCAGGCGCCAAGCCACAAGTACAGCGCCCACAGCAGTCACGTGACAAACGTGAGCTTCATGCACAGCGACAGTCACCTGATTTCAACGGGCGGCAAGGACACGAGCATCATGCAGTGGCGTCTGGTGGAAAAGACCTCTTCTTTGGTGCACAGCGACTCCAGCTTGGGCCTGGGCGATTCCCTGCTGCACAACTCCACCCCTCGCATCCTGGCGTCAGTACCCAGCGTCCCCCACACTCCTACTGAGCCCGTGCCGGTGCCAGCCTCGCTACCCATCAGCACCCAGCCTGACGCCAACACTCCCCCTCCTACACCCCCCGAACCCCTGCACACGGCCACTCCTAATGGACAGCAGGATGGGTTGGCGGAAACTCCGCCCCCTTCAGATGAGGCCACGCCCCTATCTGACAGCACCCTGAGCCCCAAGGACAGCCTAGAGCCTAGCGACGATACGGCCACGCCCAGTGACGAGGGCATGCCCTTTAACCCCCCCTTATAAGGCGGTCAGACCCCTTCTCTCGCCTGCTCGATAGCCAAAGGCACCAGCATGGCACTGCAGCCTTCCTGTCGGATTACAAAAGCAGGGTCTCCTCAGTTTTTATCCTTTCGAGATTTTCTTTTCATTTCGTGTCTTAGTTTGTTGTTACTTTGACGGTTTGTTCAGTAGATGTGGTCGTGGAGGCATTGGTTCGACTTGGATGGTGAGAGATTTGGAAAGTGTAGTTAAAAACCTTTGGAAAGATTTAGCGCACCTACAGGTTTACACTGACACACACACACTACCACACGAACACTAATACACACATGCATACATCAGTAACTGTGATACATTAAAAAAGAGGGAAAACCAGTTTTAGATCCAAACAAAGTGCACGTTCATATTTACAGACCAACACACAAATGCAACATAAAATGGACACGTGCTTTCAGTTTATTGGCATATAAATCAATACTCTTACTGATTAAGGATGAACCTTTTCCTCACTTAAAGGGATGGTTCACTGAAAAACAAAGAAAATGACTTTATTTGCTCATCCTCATATTGTTCCAAACCTGTATGGCATTGTTTCGAAGTAAACATGTCTCGAAGATGTCTCGAAGATGTCTCGAAGATGCCTCGAGGATGTCTCGAAGATGCCTCGAGGATGCCTCGAAGATGTCTGGAAGATGTCTGGAAGATGTCTGGAAGATGTCTCGAGGATGTCTGGAAGATATCTCGAAGATGTCTCGAGGATGCCTCGAGGATGCCTCGAGGATGCCTCGAGGATGCCTCGAGGATGCCTCGAGGATGTCTGGAAGATGCCTCGAAGATGCCTCGAAGATGCCTCGAGGATGTCTCGAAGATGCCTCGAGGATGTCTGGAAGATATCTCGAAGATGTCTCGAGGATGTCTGGAAGATGTCTGGAAGATGCCTCGAAGATGCCTCGAAGATGTCTCGAGGATGTCTGGAAGATGCCTCGAGGATGTCTCGATGGATGCCTCGAAGATGTCTCGAAGATTTTTTGACTGTTTTTATCCATACAATGAAACTCAGTTGGGTCCAAAACAACAGTGACTTTCACTCTCCAAAATATCTTCTTTTGTGGCAAGCCATACAGATTTGGTATGACATGAGAGCGAGTAAATGATGTTCATTTTCTAACCACCTTAATGAGTAAAGCTTATAAGTCACGTGATATTCATTTGTATTCTCTCGCTCTCTGTGAACATTGGTGGAGGACTGCATGTGAAGCTGATTTGCATGCTTGCATAGCGTCTGTCCCTGAGCCAAATACTACAGGACATGTAAATCTCGTGACGCCGGGCAGGTGCCCCTGGCTCATCGGTCGGACTCAAGGACCTCAGGCTGCCTCTGCTGGTCGCCATGGTCAAGGACACCTTGAATTTCAACTCCCCTCTTTACAGAAGAATAGCCATAAACACGCTTCATTCAAAACAAACACGACTAACACACACTCACACACAAGCCTGACCGTTTTATAAATCCCCGCCATTTTCAGTCTCACCCGCCTGTCTAAAGATGCCGTACCACCCTCACATCTGCCTCAGTTTTCTCGGTCAGACTGGAGATCTCCTCTGTGTAGTCATACCATCCGTTTTAATCGTTGATCCAAATGACTCTGAATTGTTTTTAGGTTTCATTCTGGGACTGTTTTTCTTGTCATTTTGTTCATTGGACTGAGATGTTCTTGTTTTTTATCGTATGAGAGAAACGAAAGATTAAACGAGTCTTAAATGTGCGTGAGTGTGTATGTGCGCGAGTCGCCGCTTCTTTCATTCCGCTGAAGGGTGATCGCCCTCTTCCTCACATTTTCTCAGGATCACTCTTTTTGGAGAGAGTCTAAAAGAGAAAGTCAAAGGAAAAAAGAATGTTTTATCCCCCACTCCTTTTTGTAATGCTTACAAAAATACCACCAAAAAAGTATCATGATAATACCTTTTTTTTTGGTGTTATTATGGTATTATTCATACCATAGGGCTAATTCAGGTAAATCGGGCCACTTTATACCAATGACAGGACAGAATATCGTGTTTTTTGTGTATATATCATTATAAATGTGGAAAAGAAACTTTGCGTTCAATAGCAAAAGTATTGCGTTCCACACAGAAACTTTGCGTTCGGACAAAAAAGCACTAAAATATAGTTTTCCCTCCCACCTCATATGATATCACAAAAGTTTCTCAGGGGAAAACAATACTTTTGCGAGAGAACGCAAGAGCGTTGAAATCTAATTTCTCCTCCCATTTAATTTTTTTTTTTTACCATCAGCATGTCCCTTTAGTGGCTCCTTTAAAAAGTATTACCATATGAGTACTTTTTTTGTTTCCCTCAACAATGCATGGAGATATGGATGAAAAAGAAGCTCAATGCACGAGCCGTGAATTTTCCATGCTTCAATATCACGGGATGACGCTATTCATTTCAGAGCAGAAGAATCAATATCAGAGAAACATGACAGAGATTCTTCTAGTGCTGCTCGATGAACGAGAACCTAAATCATCAATATCACACCAGAAGAGACATGAAAACAGCTCGAGATGCTCTGTATGTGCGGTCTCTGTGTACAAAGGCATGGTTTACACACTCAGATTTCAGGATGCGATGCTGTATGGGATTGAGAAACCTGGTACATTTACAATCTTTTGGGATTCCTTCCTTTTTTATTGTGAAAGAATGACAATCTTCTTTGTGTGTAATGTAATACACATCAGCATTCAGATACTCAGTATTGAAGGATGTCAAGACTCAACTGCCTCTCGTTCATACGTGTCTGATCCAGGTGATTTTAAAGTGCATGAAATGGATGTAATAGTCGGTTTAGGTGGCTTTAGCACTGTTTAGATGGGTAGATGGAATGATACCTGATGTTTCCGTGGTGTTGGTGTGTTTATGCAACATTTGCGCTGTAGACGGTGAGTTGAACGCTCCTCAGCTGGTCTGCAGTTAACTTTTTATACCTTTTTTATGGACTGTTTTTAAGCAAGTGGGAAGGTTTTCACTGAGACTGCCTTAGTTAGATGTTGTTTTTAATGGTTTTGTCCTGTCCACACTTAAAATGTATGAATTTCAAAGCGTTGGTTTGGGAAGTGTCAAATAAATACAAGTGGCGTGTACTTTACACTAGTACATGCACACTTTTCAAGCAAGACATTTGAATGGAGTTCGAAATGAAGATGAAGGTACTGACACTTTGTGGCTGTCGAACGTTAGATGTGGTTCTGTGGTTCCTCGCATACATCCACCAGCTGATCGAGCATCGTTGACAAATGCCTCAGAAAAGCTAAGATTTAATGTAATGGCATTCAGACCATTTTTAGTGTGGCTTGCCTGAACGTCTGGCCGCTTAAAACTTCAGCACAGCATTGATATCAAAAGGAAAGTTGTCACTCCTTCAAAGACCTTTGTTGCCATCTTTGTTGTTGCATTCAGGGCTGGCTTATTGTGTATATATTGGTGTACCTGTATGTATATAACTTTTTTAGTGGGGAGGGCGGTGCTCTGAAATGCAAGGGCAATGCTTCATGTTATTTAGTGATTTAGGAGCTTGTTTTCATCCACGAGAAAAGCGAGGGATTGTTCGTCTCGTGGCATGAGTTCAGATGCGCTGTGGCCGGTGTCGCTCAGGTTTGGAGACTCCAGGGCTTTTCACTTGTCACCGGATGGAGCGTCGCTTACAGTACTGATTTTTGAATGTTACAGATGATTTGAAAAGAAGGGTGAAGGGTTTGAGAGAGAATTCAAAAACTGAAGACCGATGCTACGCAGAAACCATTGATTTCAATGCATTGGCGTTCACCATTGAGATGTTTCTATATCTGCTAATATCCAAGAGCTAATTTCCAAAACATACACGGGGAGAGAGGGGACACGCAAACATCCGGGTCTGGATTCCCAGCTGGTGATTGTATCGCCAATGTTGGGCTTGAGTACAGCTCTGGACTTCCAAACGCTTTGCGGTTTGCAGGGTGTTTGATTATATACTCAACGATTAAAGGTGCGGAGAAAAAGCTCAACTTTTTTTTGATGAAAAGAATGACCGTTGATGATGATCCTGATTATGCAAATGATGTTAACGAAATATGAAAAGACAAATTTTTTTTTTTTCTCTTGTGACAAAGTTTGAGCCAATCTGTCTCTTATGCATTCCTGCCAGTGGGCAGAAAATACTGAAGAATTTAGAAAATAAAGAAACATTTTAAAATCCGTTGTTGTGTTTTTCTTTTTTAAAGATCTTAAAAAAAAAAAAACAATACTTTTGACAAATGTTTAAAATATTCAACTGGTCATGAGTGGTCTCATTACCACTCTATAATTTTACACTTTGATTATGTTATAAATTAGTCATGGCTGACAAATGCACCTGTTTCCACACTGGCATCTGTAACCGAAAACCTCAGCGTGAAATGCTTTCGCTTGATTCTACATCCACACCAGTAGGTGTCAATATAACACTGTTGTTTCCACAGAAGTCTGCAATAGCCGTTTTCTTTTTCTCACAAACCAGGCCTGCGTCTGAAATCACATACTCTCTTGAGTAGGTTCTTATTTTGAATAAGTAATTACTTCTAAAAAAAAAGTATGTTTTTGAAAGTATGTAGCATGAATGTAATCCATTTGCCATGTTGTCATTATCATGTGATCTACCAGCATCAATTGCGTCACTTCACTGCCATTCACAAGCTTTGTTCCACTCGCTAACGTCCCTCCGTCTCGGATGTGCGTCATTACTTACGTTGCACAAGTGCCAGCGGAACTCATGGATGGGGTTTAATTCACTAGGGTTTGGAATTCACTATTATTTAAATCCCTTTTGTACTTATAAAATAGAGCGCTAGAGCGGCTGTAGCATTGGTATCGATAGTGGTTGAACAATAATTTAAAACCAGACTGTTTAGACCTTACAAACCTTACTATTTCAACATGGTGGACAGCTGCCGTGTGCCAGGGTGCCGGAACAGGCGGGAAAAGCAAAGGAGAAATCATTTATCGTATTCCTACGGATCCCGAGAGACGACTGAAATGGTTCACTGCAGTAAACGTGCTAACCTACACAACAAAACAACAGCTGGCTGTATTTTTATTATTTTCTTTTTGTCTTTTATCTCAGTATTATCTCTGTGTTGAAGGATTTTTATGTTTAATAGTAACCCTAAAATGACATGAAAGAGTTTAAAATGTGTAAAATAACTGTGCTGATACAGGCTATTCAAGAATTTTCAGAATACACATTATAAAACACACTTTTCCATAAAATTTCCAAAAATAATTATTATTTCAAAGGGCAACGAATGACACCCCATTTGAATATTTTTATGTTTGGGAAAATTTGGGATTAAGATTTAATGACATTTATGATGTCTGCTGGCTACGCTCCAGCTCGGGTCGATTACGTTACCGAACATCACAGCTGACTTTCCCTTCCGATGACGACGAAGCAGGTTTTAGCCGGAAGACTACAAAGTTTAATATTCATCACAAAATTAGATCGTGCCCATTTGTCCCCCTGCAGGCTTTTGTAGGCTGTTAAAGAGTCTCCGGAGAAGGACGAGGGAAAGTTGATGAGGTAGCTGTCAATGTCAGGATAGGAAAACTAACCGTTCTTTCATCGATACACATTAGAAGCATTATCTGTTATGTTTAATCTAAAGTTTTGCTACACAGCAAAATCCCCAGAGTTAAATCAACTCTGCTCAGAGAACATTTAGTCCCTCTCTAAATAGTGTTGAAGTAACACTGAAGCAGAGTTAAAATCAATGAGATAATTAAGCAATTAATTAAGTGATGATTGAACATTAATGATAATAATGGTAATTATTGTCCTCATTATTATTAATCCTCAAGGGATTAATGATAATAAGAGCTTCTGTAGACATGTGAAAATAAAGTCAGTCTGGCCAGTAATAAGTGAATCTGGTAATGCTGTTTGTGGAGTTGATTAATCAGATCTTCAGAGATTGAATGTCTTTTATCTTCAGTTGATTTCATCGAAGGCTGTGACTGAAGTCAGTTGTAGTTCTTGTGTTTCTCTTTTCTTCAGTGATTTTGCTTGTTAGCAGCAGGTGTTCATCATTAATGCTCAATCATCACTTAATTAATTGCTTAATTATCTCATTAACTTTAACTCTGCTTCAGTGTTACTTCAACACTATTTAGAGCAGGACCAAATGTTCTCTGAGTAGAGTTGATTTAACTCTGGGGATTTTACTGTGTATGTACAGGTCTATGTTTTTTAATTAAAGCACGCAGTGAACTTGAAACTCAATGCTGGCGCCATTCATTTCATATTCGCTCCCGGATGTCCCTGCCTGCTAGCATGGAGGTGTAAACAGAATGGGTCTCATGACATCCGGAGCTCTATAAAAGGTAGAGACAAGTATAATGCGATTAAATCTCAGCATAATTAATATTGAAGCGTACATCAGAGTAGACTCGCTTCCTCGGTCAAAATCCCTGTTGGAACGCACTTCAAAATGGCGGCACGGATTCCCCTGAGGGAAAGTGCTCAGGGAAGTTCATGAGTGCGTGTCTAAAAGTGGAGCGGAACCGAGCCACAAATCCTCTCCCACTTCATATGGACACTTCAGAATCTCACCGGAAATAGTTGGTCTTCATGTCACACAGTTTCTTTTGTCACATCCTGTTTTTCTTGGGGAATTATATGATTTCGGATGCAGCCACGGTAAGATATCATGGAATATTATGTATGCTGTAATTATAATAACCATGTCATGATATAACAATAATTATTTATTACAATTTTCATAATTAGTGTTACAGAATTCAAATGAAAAACAGGGATGCTGTCCTTGAGGATAATACGATTGTGCTTTGTTCCTTTTGTAATTTTCAGTCGAGTAGCTGTAACGAAAATTCATCATACATGTTGCTTGCAAAAACAAAAAAAACAGCTAATTTTGAATGACAGTCAATGGAGAAAAATACATTGGTGTAGTTCCCTCGTCTACCAGCAGGGGCGAACAGTTATTCCAGGTGAACCTTGATCCCTCAGCTGTATGAGCCAGCAAAAAAAAAAAGAAAGAGCTCGATGCACCTGTAGACTTTGGCCCGGTAAACAAGTGACATTGCAGACCTTGAGTGATGTTTATGTTCTTTAGTGATTGCTTCAGTCTGTGTTACAGAGTGAGATTATGTTGTGTGCAGCTCAGAAAAAACCGCCTGTTCTCTGCTGTACAAACAAACCTTGATTTATTTGCTGATTTCAGGACGACTATCATTTCTTCACACTGTATTATAAGCATGCATGTCAACAGCCAATTTCTATCTACACAAACTCATAGTCTAATTGTCATAACTGAAGTCATGTTGTTATGTAATAATGAAAAGAAGATGAAGATGAAGATGGCAGACTCAAGCGTTGCACCGGTTTTCATTGCAGCATTTCCAGCCTTTCCTTTTACAGAACTCCACGCTGACGCAGCCTTTCTCTCCAGTCTCTGTGGAAGAGAGGTCACACTGTCAACATGAAGACTGGGAACATTTCATATTTGTATTAAATGCATGTTAATTACTATTAAAAGAAAATGCACTATAATTTAAACTAATAATGAGTGAAAGTTCACTGAACTGATCCACTTTTTGTAATTTCATTCTATTGTCTTTGAAATGTGGTAAGTTTTCTGCTGAATAAACACTGACGGTAGACCAAAATATATGTCATTTCTACTAAAACTTGAATTTCATGTATTTAAATATATTTGTAATTGCACATTTGTAAAGATTTACAATTTGGTGCATTTAAAATATATTAACTTTAAATGTGGAATTGAATAACAGAATACAATTAAAGCAAGCACTACATGTGTGTTAGTACAAAAACATTACAAAAGATGATTAAAAACATAATTCCAAATTTACTTTAATAGTTCTTTGAAAAAAAATATTTGAATTGATTTACTTCTTTTTCAAAGAGTAGTTATGAAATAACAATTGTATGACTAAATTGCAACATTCCATCTTTAAAAACGTCATGATTATTTCATTGATTATTTCATTTCATGCATGTATTGGAAGACTGTTCTGTACTTATTTACAGTATTTGCTAAATATATTTAAATATTCTATATAAAATTACATATTTACAATACATTTTATACTTAAATTACTTAATTAGGGACCGTTGCGCGACAGCAAAAGTACTATAAAACAGTTTTTTTTTCCTTTGCACTTTTCGCATACCGACAACAATGTTGCCAAAGGGATCGCAATTAAAAAATAAAAAAAAATGATCCCCTTTCACATGGATCAACGAAAACGATTAAAAACGCTGTATTCTGCTGCCAGGCCAGTAGTTGGCGATGTCTCTTTGTAATGGAAAACTGAACACGTAATGACGTCACTGTTTCACAAATTCCTATTTTTGTAGTTTACACAGAGGCGATAACAGAAACATACGGACATGACATGCAGGAACAAAACAGTAGGCTAAATCGTGTGCACGATTTACTATTTCGAAATATGCGCATGTAGTAAATTGAGGAAACAAATTAGTAAATCGTGCACATGATTTATTTTTTTTCTTGCATGTTCAGGCCCCCAAAACGATGTTGTCACATTAAAAGTTTACATTTAGCAGATACTTTTATCCAAAGCGACTTACAAGTGAGGCAATTAGGGGTTAGGTGTCTTGCTCAAGAGCACTTTAGTCATGGTTTCAAAGGTGGAGAGAGTGCTGTTCATTCACAATCCCCACCTTCAATTCCTGCCGGCGTGGGAATTGAACCTGCAACCTTCAGATTACAAGCCCGACTCCCTCACCATTAGGCCACGACTACCTCAGACTACCCCAGACTACCCCAGACTACCGTAAATGGCCCCTTATTGAATTATATTGTGGATCTCGCTTTTATTTCTGGATCAGGAGCCCAGGGATGTGTAAATTTTAATGGTGTTATTATTGTTGGTATTATCTGTCCAACAGAAGTCCCGCTGTGATGAAATCATCTGTTCTCTGAAATCTGCACTTGATCTGATTGTGTAATGTGGAATCAAGCTGCCCTCGTGTTTGCGCACTCGTTTACCTCTGGTATAGCAGGACTGAGGAACTTTACTCTTGCAGTACAGCACCATGTTCCTCACCATCAGGAAATCCTCCCCGTAGCACTCGATGTAATGATCCGCTGCACCACAAACAGACAAATGGACCTTAGTTTGTTTAGTTTGTAAAATCAGTACAATGATGTCAGGAAGGTTTCAGACATTTACAATAAAATACTGCAGCATGCCATATGAATATTAATCTTGATGTAAATAAGTTAAAGGGTTAGTTCAACCTTAATATTAAATGACGAGAATACTTTTTGTGCGCAAAAACAGGCTTAATTCAACAAATCCGTCTGTCCCTGTCATACTGCTTCGCTATTTTCGTAGCAGAGCTTCAGTGTTTATGCCTCCTTCTTCTTTTGATAATGTTTATGTCCAGGGTTGGGGAGTAACGAAATACAAGTAACTTAGTTACGTATACAAAATTTGAGTGACTGTATTTCATTACAGTTACATTTTAAATGGGTGGTAATCAGATTACAGTTACATCTGAAAAGTGTTTTAGATTTCCAAAGTGATTACTTTGAATTTTAATGTCATTTAAACAGCGATTGGTGATTCTCTGACTCTGACCGTCTGAAAAAGCGGAGTTAAGTTTCATCAACATTTTAATACTTTTAAGAGGATCATAAAAATGTTATTATTTTTATTTAGTTCTGTCCTGAACAAGATAAAATGACTGAATTTATAAAAAAAAAAAAAATTGACCGAAAAAAAGATCCTGTCATGACCTGATGATCCACGACTGTTTTCATGTTTTGTGATAGTTGTTTGTGAGTCATTTTATAATTCACTCGTCACTGCTACTTTTTCTCACAATTTGTTTTTTTCCCTCACAATTGTGAGTTTGCATTTCACAATTCTGACTTCTTTTTCTCAGAATTGCGAGATTTAAACTCACAATTGCAAGTTATAAAGTCAGAATTGGGAGATATAAACTTGTAATACTGACTTTTTTTCTTGCAATTGTGAATTTAGTATGTGAGTTTATATCTCATAATTCTGACTTTTCTCAATATTGTGAGTTTATCAATTTTGACTTTTCTCAATATTTTCAGTTTATATCTCATAATTCAGACTTTTCTCAATATTGTGAGTTTATATCTCATAATTCTGACTTTATAACTCACAATTGCAACTTTATATCACGCAATTCTGAGGGAAAAAGTCAGAATTGTGAGATAAAAACTTGCAATGACCTTTTTTGTGTTTGTTCCACACTTATTAGTATTCCAAAGTATTCTAACGTATTTAGATTAAGTTACTAAACTTGAGTAATGTAACGAAACACATTACAAATTTACTTTTTTTTTTATTGGTGAAATACATTTTAAAAGTAACCTTACCCAATCCTGTTTATATCTGAACGCGGGCCAATGTGTCGTACTGCTCACGTGATCACAGCCGGCCATTTTCACAGCCGTTATTTTTATTTTGTTTTTGCGCACAAAAAGTATTCTCGTCACTTCATAATATCAGGTTGAATCACTGTAGTCACGTCGACTATTTTAATCGATGCCTTTAGTGCCTTACGGATTTCGGATGACAAGAGCATTACTTAATGACAGTAATTTCATTTTGGGGTGAATTAACCCTTTAAACTACTGTTCAAAGGTTTGGCGTGAATAATAAGATATTTTATTTATAAAGAAATACTCAGTAAGAATCAAAATTGATCAAAAGTAACTTTCACTTTGTTCCAAAAAAAATTACAAATAAATGTTCAAAATTGAATCAAAGAATTTTAAAATAACAACAAAAAACCTGATGATAATAATCATAAATGTTTCTTGAGCAGCAAATCAGAATGATTTCTGAAGGATCATGTGACACTGAAGACTGGAGTAATGATGCTGAAAATTCAGCTTTGATCACAGGAATAAATTATATTTTAACCTGTTAACTGTCACACCAATTTTTGAGCATAGAAGTGAAAATGTACTGTGCAACCTTAAATAGTTGCAATTCATGAATACTTTGAAAGACAGACCTAAGGGTGGTCAAAATTTAAAGACGCACTCAGCAGATTAATGGTGAAAAAAGACAAAGATGAACTAAATAAAAGATATCGAAGTTTAAGGTTACGGTAAGGTAAATATACTGTATTTTAAACTATATATAAATTGAAATAATAAAATAAATATGGTCTCATAAAATTAAAGCCATATGTCTAACCAAATTTGAAGTTAATATCACTAAAATGTATTTTCCCGTGAGAACTTGTTTTGACGTGTCAAAAAAATATCCACCGTTGAATTGTTCTCCTGTCCCAAATGAAAACATTTCTCTCACAATATCACTTCTATCACAAAACACTCACCAAATATGGAACCTTGTCTCAGACCTTTCCTTGCAAGATAAAGTTTTGATTATAAAATAACGCGGTAAATTTTGTAGTATGAAACATGACATTGGAGCCGCTAAAGCAGTTTAAAGTACCGTTTCCATTGTGACATGATGTCCAATTTCAAAACGGCTTTCACAGATGAATTTTGAGTGTTTAAACTTTTGAACAACTGTGTTATTCTCAAATTACTTTGGCATTTTCCCTCACTTATCATCTTAACTATTACAGTTGAACTCTTAAAAGTCACACTTTCATTCATTGCTGTGTATACACATACTTACTGATTAATACTAATGACAAATATTTAACCATGAAAGTTTTTCATTACTTTGTTGAAAGAACACACACACCTAAGATCAATAGAGTGTCTCCAATTCACCATGTCTGAATTATGGGGGAAACCGGAGCACTTACTGTAGTAACATATTTCAATTAAACTTGACAGTAATATAAAGAGAGAAACCAGCTGATGCTGTAAAAATCCACATCATTTCATCTATTCTCAGCAACAACACCTTCAGCGGACCGCAAAGGATCTGATGTGATTTATCAAAGAAGAAGTTCCTGACTCACCCATGCAGAGAGGCAGCAGCAGGAACAGAACGAACCAGGCCTTCATCGTGGATCTGTGTGTTGGCGATGCTGTGTCGAGTGGTGTGAAATGTCTGTTGGAATCCGAACTTTTGCTCTTTTATAGCGTTGTTGAGGATTCGCGAGGGTGACGTGTTTGAAACACACCCATACACACAGTGTGTAGTGTAAACAGTCTTATCTCCCGGGATACTTTTAGAAACAAATAATGATGAAATACATGTGAGATGAGTGAACAATGAACAAAGAGTCACATATGAGCTGAAAACAATTACACTCACTGAGAGATTTCTAGTCAATTTCACAAATAAATACAAAGAAACAGCAAGTAACACATCGAATTCTCTGACTCTGAGAGTCTGTAGCTACAGTTTGCAGAATTTCCAACATTAATAATTTTAACAAAATAATTATCCTGAATATCACATACAAGACAAAATGACTGAATTTATAAAAATTACCCTATTCAAAATTTTCCAGATGAATTTTACCTGTCTTTACCTGGATGATCTAAGATTTCATGTTTTGGAATAGTTGTTTGTGAGTCCATGTTACTGTAAAAAAAAAAAGGGGACCCTTCACAAACAGTTTGATTGACAGGCGATCTGACCAATCATAACCCTGATTCCGCCATTTTGTCCGTCAAAGCAGTCAGGGGAGTTAGTAGATTAACATTACTGAACTTGAATCACGTCTTTCCGCTCTTGAAACAACATTCCTTCTGATGTTCATTCATGTTTATTTGATGCTATAAATGAACTAGTATGAAGAGATGATCGCTTCACGAGGAGCTACAGCGATCTGTCACCACACATTAAACACACACTAGACGCTATTTATTGTGTAAGCTTCTTTAAAAAATTATGATATTTTAAATATGAAACTGTTTCTTACGTTGTCAGTGTCCTCTTTGCTCGAGGATGTATTTTTCACTGCATGAGAACATGATGTGTGGCGTGAGAGCGCATGGCAACAGTAACTAAAGGTGGCGGGGCTTTGCGAAGGTTCAATTATTGGCCGTTCACACAAATTCTGCCTCACATTTTCATGCATGTCTCAATGAATAAATAATGGTGTTAATGAGAAGACTAAATAAAAATTCAATAACTTAGAGCATCACTTTTTTGCGAACGGTCAATTTTTTCCTCACAATTGCGTTTTATAACGTCAGAATTGGGAGATACAAACTCACAACTGCAGGTCATAAAGTAAATTGCGTGATTAAAAACTTGCAATTCTGACTTTTTTCTCAAATTGAGAGTTTATATCTCAGGATTATTCTTTTCTCAATATTGAAATTTTATATCTCACAATTCTGACTTTAAAACTCGCAATTACCTTTTGTTTTGGTTGTAACATATTTATTAGTTTTCCAAAGTTTTCTAAAGTTAGATTAAGTTACAAAACTTGGGTAATCTAATGAAATCTAATGAACCCCAGCCCTGCCTGCATGTAATTATAGCCGTTTTCATTTCAGTAATTACACTGTTGACCTTCCCACCCTTACCCTACCCGTGCCACCAAACCTGTCCTCACCTGTCTCCACCTCATTACAGCACAAGTGTTTTAAAATACAACAACAGAATCAATTTGAACGCAAGTACATAGTTTTAAACACACCTTTTTTTGTATAACAAACTCCAATAATCTTTGTTTTATTTAGTACAACAATCTTACTGCACTGATAAACCCTGCGTTGTTATTATATGTTAACACATCACACATTATTTCATGTATTTTATTTTTTAAAAGTTGAATAATTTGAACAAAACTGATCGACTGGTGTATACAGATCAGCTTAAAGGCACAACATGAAAGTTTCGCCACTAGAGGTCGCTTAAAGTGTGGTTTCGAGCGTGGAATCATGGGATTTGTTGTCTTCACCTCTGCCGATGGACAGCAATCCGACAGACTCGGGCAAAAATCATGTTCATGGATGAGCAAATGTATTAATTAACATCACGGTGGAATGAAGCAGGACGGACTGAGAGCCGGTCTCGAGAACATCTGAGCGTTTATTATGCTGCAGTCGGTCGCTTCCACTCTTTTCGTAGAATATGTGGTTCAAACAATAATACTAAATTCAATCAGGTCTGTTGAAAGAGTTGAGTTAAAAAAAAATGATTGATTATGCTACGTTAGCCACTTGACAAAACAATTAAAACAATAAGACTGTGTTGATCAGTTTGCGGATAAATGTTTTCATTAATGCTCACCTGACTAATAAAACACATTATATTAAAGCGTCTTTGTTGTTTCTTTGAAAATAAAACTGCTAGCGTGGATATGTGGTCAGTGACAGGCGACTCAGGGTGCGTTCACACTTGTAGTTCGGTTCGTTTGGTTCGTTTGGTCCGGACCAAAAAACAAAAACAAAACATATAGTCCTGGTCCGCTTATCGTTCACACTGGCATTTTTAACAGCGAACCTTAAGTTACTGAACCAAAGGCATAAGGATACGGTCACAACCTGATTGGTCGGCTTTTATGTCGTATATTTCGACGGAGCTCGCTTACCGAACATTCAAAACAACGCTGTGCGCTGGAATAAACGCCATCATTTTATGCGTGTAAATAGGCTTTATTTTTACCAGCTGAGAACTCACGAAGAGCTCATAAAATGTTCAAAACATTCAAAACAGCAGCAGGATTTCCTCCGTTGTTTGCAGAAACAAATATTGATGAGGCACTTCACCTCCTCGTTGCTCCACGTTTGCCCTCGACTCATTTTGGATACGCCGATCTTTCCGCGTCGTCAAATCAGTTGACTTGTAGCGTCGCATCTTGTGACATCATGTCCTGTTTTTAGGTTCGTTTACATGTCTTTGGTCCGTGTTGCGTTCATATATCAATCGAACCGCACCAGAGTTCGTTTGGAAGCGGACCGAGACCCATCTTTTCAGCGGTCTCGGTCCACACCAGGGTTCGGATGGCAGTGTTCACATGTGTTCAAACGAACCGCACTAACTGAGCAATCGCACCAGGGTTCGTTTTAATCAAACCAAACATGACAAGTGTGAACGCACCCTTAGTGACACGGTCCTGGTTAAAATTGGTGATTTCTCTGGATTTAAACATTTGGTGAAAATGTTTGAGATAATGTAAGCACAGAAGTCAACATATGAAATAACAGTCTTTGGATATTTTTACCTAAAAGTCGTACATATTATGCCTTTAAGTAACACACAGATTTAAAACTTGGATGATGTAAGGTGGATGAGTGCAAGAGCTCTTTGATCGACGCCAGCATTTCCTGCTGTTGACACTTCTGTGAAGTGTGAAGCCAGACTGACGACCGTCTCTGTCTCTGCTCACATTCCTGAGATCATCAAGTGATAACAGTGTGTGTACCTGTCCCTATTCTAAACAGAACATTTTGATGTGGCGTCATTTAAAAACACCTGTAGGACGTCCTGTGCAGGGTGTGAAATATCCAGTACATGATGGTCGGATAATGAGTGAACTGCTTGTAACTGGAAGTTAAAAAGGTTAAGATGTGCCGGCTAAGGAGTTTTGTGTGATGGGTGAAAGAGTTTTGGCGCGAACAGAAACCTGCTAAATTGGTCAACATCAATGTCATTTAAATAGCCTATAATGCTTAATGAATCATGTACATTCATTCCCCTGTAGTGAGACAAGTCGTACATATTATGTTTACAGTAGATATAAACTATTAGAGGTCCAAGGACAGAACCCTGAGGAACTTCATCTGAACAGAACTTTTGGAAATGTTTTGACACTGGTTTTTAGAAGAAATGTTAGATAATGAATACCATATATGTACCTGCTTTAAAGGCTGTATAAATGGTCATGAGACAATAAACTAATTATCTTAACGGAGTTTATACACAGCCCATACAAGACAATGTTAGCATGCTTATTTTTAAAATTTTTGGAGCAAAATAATTTAGCAATTTTTAGGCTATTTTGGTCATACAGGAGTACTACCAACACCAAGCTTCACGTGCTGTCGGAAATTTCCCACTTCCGAAGTTGTGATTACGATCTCATCGCATTCAAGCGATTTGTTGTCGCAAAGAATAAGAATCATGGAGGACAGCAGCTTTATTCATGCCTGTTTCTTGGAGAAATCTTCTTAAAGCCCAAATGCACTGATAGAAATTCATAAATATTTAATTTTGATTAAAATGTAGCGTCCCATTTGTTTACAACAACATAAACGTTCACTGATTTTTTTTAATCATTTGCTGATGATTCTGGAATTTCGGTCAAATTATTTTAGGAATTTTAGTCAAATTATTTATTTCAGCTATTTTAGCTTGCTAAATGAATGGTTATTCATATCTGTAAATATGAAAACTGTATGCACTACTTCAACAACAAGACAAGGCGATATAGATGATGTGGAACAAACTAATAAAGAATGCCAGTCACAGCAGCAATCGTTCTCCCCTCCGCCATGTTTAAAGTTTATGGCTTGCCCAACTCTGAAACTCGGATAACCTTTCAAAATGCTAAGTTTCCCAGTACTAAATATGACTTGAGAGGATATTCATGTCCAATTTCTGACTAAGAAACTCATATTTACAATAATTCCAATTGTCACAAGTGCATAATAGGCTTTCAGATCTAGGTAAAGTTAGCCTGTGTTTACCCATATCACTTCAAACTTGATCAGAATGATGTCAAGACTTTCTGAAACATGCTGTGAGTCTAAAATAATCCCAAGGTATTGAAAATCTGGGATCATTTGTAGTCTATTGCCATAAACCAGTAATTCTTAAAGTCTGGTCCCCCATCGCCCCCTAGTGGTCCGTGAAAAGATGACCTAAACTAGGGAAGCTCTTAACCCGCACTGGATCACGGGCGGGGGGGTTGACGTCAGTGTGTTTTAATAACGAAAAAATGGATCATATCATTGCATTTGTGTTTGAATAATTAGTTTTTGACTTGAAACAGTTGCATATTAAACTTACATTTAGTTTATCCTTCCTATTTTTTTGTTTTTGGGGGGCGTGTTAGAGTGGGATTCTGTCCTCAGAAAAAAATTGGAAGATAAAGTGGTCCTTGGGCTGAAAAAGTTTGAGAAACACTGCCATAAACTAAAACATCATGTTGACCTTCTACTGTCTTTTTACTTGTACTAAACAGTTTTATTGGCATTTAACATTAGACAGCACTGAGTGAGTTGTTGCAGAAGATAACTTAAGCAGCACCTGGTCTCTAGTTTTATCGTCTGCGTACAGTTGTATTTTTAAATCTGGACTGGCTTCTGAAAGATCATTTACAGTAGATATAAACTATTAGAGGTCCAAGGACAGAACCCTGAGGAACTTCGTTCGAGCGAGGCTTGAGAAGGATAGTATCCTGTTTACTCATGGTCAACTATGACTCAATCCATTTTTTTTGCATTCGTGTCAGAGAAGGAGATGTCACAGAAGAAGATGAACTTAATGATGTGGTTTATTGACAGGTAAATGGATATACAGGAAGAGCAGGTGAGTAGCAAATGGTGGAGCACACAGGGGAAACACTTAAGAATAACAGTTCTTTGTATTGCAGGATAGATAAGGTCACAAGGATGCTGGGCAATAGGGGTGAACTCACCACACAGGGCGAGGGATCAAAGACGACGGTGCAGATGAAGGAGCAACAAGGTAAGTATCCACAGGTAAATGGTGTAGATAGCCTTAAGCTGATGCCTAAACACTGACCTCCGGTTTCACAGATGAGCCTTTAGTCTCAGACTAAAATGCATGTTTGAACTGTTTTAACTGAAAGCAACTCGCACTGAGAAATCTTAAAATGTGTCATTGACATTTTGTCTCAAGATAAACATCAGTAAGGTATTCTTCTAAGGCACATTTATAAAAGCTACTTAAATGTTCCAATTGAACTAAAGCCTAATCCTGGCTTAATCTAAGCCCTGTCTGTGGAACCGTCTGAGCGCGCGTCTGGCTGCCGCTCCACGCTGGGTTGTTTTTCCTTGTTGGTCTACAAAGAATTATTTTGGTTCTATTGAACAATAAATCCTTTGCCATCTGGACTCAGTTCTCTTCTTGGATTTATGCATCTTTATTGTCAGGAACTCTTGGTTGGCAATATAAAGAAAACGATTACACTAAAGGTTGCGTTCCTTATAATTTAGCAAAGATCCAGTTAGCCATGATATTGACATGCAGCCAGGAATCGTTTTTGCACACATTTATATGCGTCTGATTTTGACGCCAGGGAAATTTACCAGTGAAGAATGCTTTACAATACAAGTAGGTCTAAATCCGGGTGATCACTTATATCAATGTTATATTGTATTTATCGTCCAGCCCTAAAACTTAGTTTTTGTCAGTGTTAAAAACACCTAAGTAAGTAGAATATAAGATGGTAAATATTTAACCGCGTTGTCAAAACTATATAATACAAAATATAGGGTATGATGAACATATTGACAAAATGATTACTGCAAATCCATGTTTCTCTGCCTGTTGTTTCTGTGAAATGCTCCGATCCATTTGCTTCCCTTTTCCGTAGTTTTCGGCAGTCTGTAAAAACATACCTCAGATTTCTAGTCATATCAATTTGTGCAGTCAAATCAAAAGCTCTCCATTTTGAATGTGTTTTGTGTGTTTTTCACGGCATTCATGCTGAAAACCAATGCTGCCACTCAGTCTTTTTGCCAACCGCAGTCGCTCGGGCCGATGGTGACGTCACGTGCATACCTTCTACACACACACACACACACACACACACACAGGTCACATTAATTGACTAATTTTACAGACTTAACATTTCACAACTAAGGAAAGAGTCCATACAATCACTGAAAACGGTCCAGGTATACATTTATTAAAAACCGCAGAGTATAAATCACAACACTTTTTACATAATCTGTACACAGACATGTCAAATTAGTGTTGATTATGTAATTCATTAAAAATAGCTAATTGTCTCCTATTGGAATGTAGTGCTGAATGCTGGTTTTGCACATCAGATCCCCAGAACAGATGCTGTATAGGTACTGTATGATTAACGCACTCCTCAATCATAATTATTATTATTTATTTTTTTTTAATGAGGTGCTCTAACAGCAAGATTGTATTATTTAAATAGCTTTACAGATCCATTTCCTAGATCCATATAAAAGAAGAGACAATGTACACCCAAATTACATAAAACAAATGTCCTTGTTGTCCGTCCTCATTTCAATAAACAATCCATGTCTTAAAAAGTCATTTCAGACTGGATACTGAACTACACACGAGAGGCTGAATGAAGTGAGGGCGTCGTGAAGCGCTGTTCCCTCAGCAACTGTCGCGGTCAGGAGAGAAGAGAGCGATCAGACCTGAGGCGTCGGTGTTCTCCAGCACATCTGTCGTGGGCTTTGGCTTCTTAAACAGAGATGGAAGGTTTCGGATGTGTACTTCCTTCTTGAACTGCTGTCCAAGTGGTTTCTATCAGCACACACACACAAAATGGACCAATTGATTAAATATTGTCAATCAAATATAAACATTTCAATCAAAATTCTTTGATTGGTGGAATTTTCTTCAGAGCATCATGGGTAATGTAGTTTTCAATATAGAACACTATTAGAGGAAATAATGCAAGCTGAATGGATTCAAGAAGAACCTCAGAGCTCACAACAGACCTGTCTTTAAAGGTTTACAAGTGCAGGATTCCACTAATCTATTCTTGAAGTTTTCCAAAAGCCTCAGCACTGTGTATTAATCAGTCATGATGCGACGCAATGATACAGATGAGCGACAGGGGATTCAATTTTTCTATTTCTGTGATATTTCGGCTGGGAACAAGAACGTTCAAGCTATATTTCCAATGACAATCTCAGGTATTGATTGTGCGCTTAATTTTATAAGTTTGAATATAATTGAGCATGACTTCAATAGCCATAATGAAGTTCACGAGATTATCTCTCTCTTGAAGTCATCTTGAAAATAATAAACAAGTATATTCCTTGAAAAACAAAAAAAACAAACAAAAAAACAAGGAATATACTCGTTTAACATTATGAATTTTAACATTAAGAATGTTAAAAGTGGTCATACCCCAACAGCGCCTGCAATGAGCCGTTTAAACTGCTCTTTCTTTTTCTTCTCTCCTGCCTTTGACACAGCGGGTTGGATGGCCTTCTGGTCGAACTGCTCCAGGGCATCAACTTGGATATCAGGAATCTGATTCATGATCAAACGCAGCTCAGCGTATCGAGGCCTCTGCAGAGGAATATCAGAATGAAAGTCTCACTTCATTGTTAATGCATTAAATTCTCACCAATGCATTCAGTCACTACTATGGTCATTCAAAGATGCATTCAGAAATAACAATATGGTTGCTTCTGATATCAGCATTCTCACAGCATATATATTTCTTTTGTTGTTGTTTTTTATTTTTATTTATTTATATTTTTTTTTACAGTGACCAGATGCCTGAAACACAAGCTCACTACTCAGGGATTGAGGTTTTTTTTTTTTTCCTCGCCATTGTATAGCAAAAAGCCTAAAAAAACATTGGGTATGCCAGGTATGTTTGCTTATTTCTCCAGCTGAACAGGAACGGTTTCAGGAAAGACAAAGTTGTGCGACTCTGTGCTCAATATTATGTTGACCTAATTATTTTTATATAAAATACACACACAGTATCTCACAAAAGTGAGTACACCCCTCACACTTCAGCAACCATTTTAGTATATCTTCTCAAGGGACAATGCTATAGAAATGAAACTTGGATATATATATTTTAGAGCCAAGCAGACAAAAACATGAACATGATGAATAGGACATGTGGCTTTGCTGGTGTACTGGTCTTTTGTTGCCAGTTATTAGACAATGGCTGTTTGTTGAGTTTTTTAATGGACAGTAAATCTATACTGATATTCAAGCTGTACCATTGACTACTCTAAAGTATTTCCAATTTGTATTTCTATAGTATTGTCTCTTGAGAATACATACACATATATATATACACACACATATAATACATATACATACACGTGTGTGTGTGTATGTGTGTATATATATATATGTCGTTACTAAAATACAATCAAAAAAGTTATAAAAAAAAAACCACCTTTCTCCTCCGATTCTTTCTTTTGTCCCAGTCCCCTTGATATGGATAGAGGAATTAGGGGAGGGACTTTGTTTTCCAGGGTGTGAAACACTCAATATTCATGATGATTCACGCCTCCTCGCATAGTGTTTCAGACACAAAATGTGTCTTACAACGTTTAAATAAATGTATTGTTTTGTGTGAATGAGCGCTCAGGAGGATTTTCACATCTTTGGAGTAAACAACAGAGTACAAGAACCAGAAGTCTTGTGAAAATAGGTTCAGTCTGTGTTTTATGGCCTTATTTCAGTGACTAAAAAAAACCCATCAACATCATTTTCTCAAAAACACAAACTCATACTTACATGATGATTAGATATTACCATAGCAGGACATAGTGAAGTCATATATAAAGCCATGAACATATTTTAAGTTATTGAAAAAAGCACAAATGTCAGGGCATGACAAAGCATCTCCAGGACCCCGAATCACCTCTGACCCCAGAGGGATATATGTACATATCTGTGCTTCTCATATTCCACTGAGATGCATGGAAGCTATGACAGCCAGGCTGGAATGACTCACTAGAGACTCGTAGATGAGAAAGGCCAGCTGAGTCAGCGCAGCATTGCAGCCTTCGTGTTGCCCGTGCATCTGCAGACCCTTCAGTACACTGGTGAAGATCCACGTCACAGCCTCCGGGAGCAGGTTCCCACCAAGCACCTGCACAAGAAAGACGCACAAAAAATATTTTCACAAGATAAAGGAGTCGAATATAAAACAGCAGGTACCTTTAGAATTTAATATCTAATCTCATTTGAAGACTGACTTCTGCATCTTTTGAAAATGTTATTAGGAGACAGACAGGAAAAATCAGCACCTGTTTTAGCAAAGTCCAGCAGAGCACACCAGCAGTCCGCTGACAGTTTATAGTGTCTTTCCAGGAAAGGGAGTTAAAACATATAGTCAGGAGGTTCATATAAATATCCTGAAAAGGAGAAGGAGAAAATGTGTTTAATTCTGATCACAGAGCTCAGCTATAGAAACCAACTGATGGAGCTCGCAAAGAAATGTTTAGTCACCTCACTTCGGAGAAGGCACTTGCCCAGTTCTGAGAGCTCATCTGTAGGTGTATTCGTTTGAATCCCCTGTGAGGAATCCATCGACACCATCTCCTCGTCTCCTGAACAGAAGATGGGGGAAAATAAACTCTCATCACAGTCCTCAGTAGGATTTCAAACTACTAGTTTAGTCTGAAACAGAGAATGGTTCATATGGTCCACACTTGTTCAGAAAGTAAAGTAACCTGTGAATTTTTTTTATGTAATGTAAAATTTTTATATAATCAGGAAAATGTGACAACATTAAAGTGCAACTGGGACATGAATTTACATTTGATTCATTAAAAAACAAAATTAAACAAAACAAAAAAAAAAACATACAAGCGTGAGCGAGAGTGCAGTAATCAGTTACATCAGCGGGCATCGGAAATGCTGAAATTATGCTGAAATCCCTTCATAATTGGAAAAAGTCCAGCATATCAGAGCTGGCAGAAACTTAACTATTATACTACATCAGGAAGGAGTCTGATCGACTCCAAACACAGTCAAAGAACTATGTTCAGGAAAAAAGAACAAGAATTGCAGGGAGAAATGCCCTGATCTTAACATCAGTCAGTGTGACTGAAACACAAGAACTGTGACTGGTATTCTGAGCGGTTTGGAAAAATCCTTTTGCGTTTCATGTGTAACACTAGCGGTCTATGAATGTAAAAGGACCACAAAGTTTCACAGATCAGATAAACGGAGTTTGTCTCACAAAAGAAAAGCGATTCTGAACTGCCTGAAACAAGTCGTCAGTAACTCCAGTCTCACTTCCTGCTCGAACCTATGCAAGTTTGCAATAGACACGCATAATGCCAGCCTACGCTCTTCATTGGCTGCCCGAGAACATCATCTACTTTGCCCTTCACACATTGAAGTTGTATCTGAGACTGGAAGAGTTTGGTTTGTGCCGCTCATGTCGAGAAGACACTGTTTTCAGTTGCCAAAGCAAATCCGCATTGCATGAACTTCCAAAGGTTGAGATTCCCGCTGGAATTGATACGGTAAAACGGACGCCATCGTTATGTTAGTATCACTGTGAATCAAGTGCTGAAATTCAGATATGGTAATGGGCATTTTGTTTCTGGCACAATGTTAGCGGTCGACCAATCACAACAAACTGGGCCATCTGACCAATCAGAGCAGAGCAGAATGGAGAAATTTAGAGAGATTAAATCCTTGATCAGACCGTTTCAGAGAAAATATAAACCTATTGTAAGAGACCTACAAAATTAAAAACCTTTAAAATAGCATAACGTGAACTTTAAAGGCAGATCACACCAATATTAAAGTGTTCAGTTTGTATTTATCAATTAACATGCTTTCAAAAGGATTCTGACGTTATAGATATTTTTAATATCAAAATACCTAAAATATTTGCACATTACTGTACCAAATGCTAATTAAGTGCTGTAATTGTGTCCTTAAAGCAAATTCAGAATGATTTTCTCTTTCTACCCTCATAACTCAAACTAAAATCTCTCCTGACAATGACAAGAGGCAATAAATTATTTTGTGTTTTGTTATTAAATTACCTTAGTTCATTGTGGAATAGAGATACAGGGAGAATGTTCATTAACTCACCATCTACATCCTCTTTGTTGGCAGATAGCTCTGGACATTTCCTTGTAATGCAAGTCACACCTGAAAACACATTCACAATTTTTTTTCTTTTGTATAAAAAAAAAAAAGGAAGCAAACTTTTATGCTTCACAAGCGTAAGAGAAACTCACTTAGAAGGTCAATGACCTCTCGCGTGACCAACCGCAAAAGCTGCTCCTCCACCATTTCCTGAGTCACATGGTTCTCCTCATAGGCCTCCTCCTCCTCCTGAGCACTAAAATATGAATAATAATACAACAATATTATTAATAGTAATGTTGATTCAAGGGCTGTCAAGCGATTGAAGTATTAATTGCACAATGCGTTGATTAATTAATCGAATTATATGGCTGAGAAACTGCTCCAAAAGATCGAAATTTAAAGTCATTATCGTGTTAAATGAGAAAAGCATCAAAATAGACGTAACAAAAGTGGCTTTAGAAATAATATAAACATTTTATTTGATTCAACAGAGAATTTATTACATATAAACTTTTTGGCTACAATGACCATGAGGCCATGTGGGTGAGTAAATGACAATTTTCATTTTTGGGTGAACTATAGCTTTAATGTTTGTTTTTTTTAAATAATATGGAAATATTATTATTATAATTATTATTTTTTAATAAACTGATACTCTAAATAAGAAACTAAAACTGCTAATAGGTGGCAGTAAAAATGTCTTAATGAATTTGTCCTTGAGTCATTTATTCATTCGATTCGTTCAAATAGCTGATTCATTCAGGAATGAACTAAAAGGCTCTCTTTATGAGCCACTGAATCATTGATTCGTTCAAAAAGTGGATTTATTCAGAAACTGGATTTATTCAGAAACTAAACGCTGCAGTGTGTTGCTCGGAGACACACTGCTCTGGCTTTATAGATAATATTTTTGTTAGCAAAATTGAGCAAAAGCAGACAATACTGTCTAAAATTTAACAATATACAAACTTATTTGTGACCCTGGACTACAAAACCAGTCATAAGTCGCACGGGTTTATTTGTAGCAACAGCCAACAATACATTGTATGCTTCAAAATGATCCATTTTTCTTTTATGTCAAAAATCATTAGAATGTTAAAGTAAAGATATTTTGTAAATTTCCTACTGTAAATATCAAAATATTATTTTTTTTGAGAGCATATGCATTGCAAAGGACTTCATTTGGACAACTTTAAAGGTGATTTTCTCAATACTTAGATTTTTTGCACCCTCATTTTCAAATAGTTGTGTCTCGGCCGAATATTGCCATATTGTCCTACTGTTCCTATTGAACTGTTGTATAAAATCAATATAACACTCGCACTCGTGCGACATTGCCTAACTATATCATGATAGAAATAAGACAAAAAGTCATGCAGGGGCATTTTTGATATCTTTAATTTTAGGGGTATTTAACGGCGTTCTACAGGCTTCATCATGCAGCGAGTTGTTGGCCTGCCTCATGTTTGTCACCAATCAACTTTATGAAATGTAAGACGAACTATGCAAGTCTGGGACAAGTGTATTGAATGCGGTAATTCTAACATGATTAACTAATTCATGAGGTTGACGCGTTAGCTCGACATCAGTAGGTTGACAAACTTATGCCAATATAATAGTTTTATTTAAATGTATTATGTTGGCTTAAGAAAGCTAACATACTGAACGGGTGTATGATGCCGCTGTATGGTTTTGAAGTGTCCACTGTAGCGCGTTGCATAGCAACACCCTGTTCACTACGATGTGTTCATGACATATTTAATCTTTGAAGGTCAAAATGCAGTGAATTTTGGATTGCATTTCTGTAACCAAAGCTGGCTTAAGATAACAAACACACTAATGCCGTTTTTAAACGCATTATGTTGGCTTAAGAAAGCTAACATATGGATGTTGTATTTAAACATTACCATTATGTTGGCTTGACAACACCAACATACTATTGTATTATTTAGAGTCACAATAAAACTGGAGTAGTGACAGATCTTCTGTATTGTAACATATCCGTGTGAAACAGATTACCGGGAAAAAAAACAAAAAAAGATTCTCAAAGATATGTCCAGACATGCAGTCTACCAATAACATTAAAGCAACAGCCACGAGTGAATTCAACAGCAGTTTCACACTTTCAATGTCAAGAACACACACACACACACCTGAGACAGTGGCATCACACTAAAAGTGTGAGGAGAAAGCGGTGTTAAAATGGCCAGAACTGTACACAAGTATTTATAGAATTATCCAACACTAAAGTGTCTTACCACAGACTGGTCCTTTGGTTGATGATCTGCCACCGAAAGTTCAGTCTCTGTTACAATGAAGTAGAAAACGGGAGATGGAATTAGGCAAATGATATTCTGTGCTGCAAGCAATACTGGTACAAATTACAGTTACTTTATAATAATAATTAGATGGAGATACAGGTTTATAAAATTATGTTTAACTATTAGCAACTAAAGTTATTCAGTCATTTTCACTGTAATACAGTAGTTATCAGCAGCTGTCTTAATTTTTTTTTTGCAACATAAAATAGGTAATAATAATAATAATATGGACAAGGTCACAGTTAACAAACAATAAAACTATTTAAATGGCTCATATAGCCTTTTAAATAGTTTTTTTGTTTGTTTTGTTTTTAAGGTTTCGAAAGAAAAATGGTATTCAGTTTATACAAATGCAAATATAGTTGCTGTGCAGTTTAACATTTAGTTTACGATATTTTTAAAGTTCATAGTCCTCATTAAGTTTTTTATTAACCCTGATGTTATGTTGCGGGTCAATTTGACCCATTTAGATTTTCTAGTTGTTGGAAATACTGTTTTTTTTCTTGATATTTTGTGACTTTTTCTCATTTATCATCATGAACATGCATACAAAGTTTCAACATGCTGGTGTTTTTTGACATATACAAACAAAATCACTGTTACGTTCGTGATGTTCGCCGGGTCAATTTGCGGGATATTTTAACGCTCGAAGGTAACTGTACTGACCCAAAATAATAACATTTCTTGGTTATATCTTGTTATTTTATTTTTTTACTACCTTATGAAGCTAAAAAAAAATGAGGTTTTCCATATTTATTTCAATACAGAAAAATGTGTGTGAAGTTCATATGCAGAAAACACACACTCATCATGTCAGAAGAAACTTCTTGACTTTATGAAATGAGTTTACAAAACAGCCAACTTAGGAAAAGTACATATTTTCATTATACAGCTACATTTAATTGTTCAGTTATGATGTTCTAAGAAAAAAGAAAAAGGTATTTATTGTATTTAAAAATCCACTGTTTATTTTCAAATTTAGTTTGAAACAGTTTTAAAAAATGGTTAAAAGACATTTTCATTAAATCATATCCTCAGATATATTTTTTGGAATATTTGACAAATGTTGATATTAAAAGTTTACAGTTTGTACCCGAATATTTGTTGTTTTTCATAGTGTGATTTTTCAGGAATTGTATTGAATCATATTAGGGTCAATTTGACCCGCTCCATAACGAGTGTCCACAGAAATCGAACAGCGCACAAGGGTTAACATGTATTCTGAATTGGTGTGTATAGATTTAAAGAAAAAATAAAATGTGCTTAAATTGCTTCATAATGAGATGGGACTTTAAATGTGCTTTAAAATACCTTCATAATCATGAGATGTTACACATATTTATAAAAAATAGCATTTTTATTATTAAAAATGTACCAATCATTCAAACAATTACAATGCTTGTCCTAGCCATTTTAATGTCTTTTCAACTAACTTATTAAAAAGGGCTTTACATTGCATTCATAATGTGATGGTTATATTTGTAAAATCATATTTGAACATAGTTATTATTCATTTTTATCATTAAAATTCTCAGAATTGCAGTATTACTATTCCCAGAATTATAGTTGCCCTAACCATTTTTGGGCCTTTAACTTTTTTACCCCCTAAAATTTTTTATAAAACCCACTTTAAAATGACCTTGATAAAGAAATATTTGTAGGCATGTACTTTCAAATGAATCAATATCTAACTTTCAGATTTCACTATTCGATTCATAAACCTTTATCAAGATCAAGCATTAATGCATGAACGCTCGCGTAGCTCGCACAATTTTGTACAAATAACAATCTGTAGTAAATTTGAGAATAACAATACCTGATTATTTAAAGGAGGCATTTAAAAAAAACAAGAACACCAACATACTCTGGTTTGTTGACCACATATTTCTCGATATGGGGTGTGATGTGACGTTTACCTGCTGTAGATAGGTGAATAATGGACCCAGCATAGGACAGAGGAGGCTGCCATAGTACTCATGAGGACAGGACACGACCAGCTGCTTAATGAACAGACGTGAAAGACGCTAAGGAAAACAACACAAACACACTGTACCCTACAGCACTACATTCATGTTAGCACATGTTTGATAGTTAATGCATTAATTAACATTTAAGGGTTCATGACATGATTAATTTGCCATTAATTACATGAATCCATCGAATCAAACATAGAATAAATGAAATCTGAGTATAAAGTATATATAAACAAATAAAAGAACTGCAAGGAACCGTTGTGTTCGGCTTTTGGGTCAGGTAAATGATTTGTAAACACATTGTGTTATCACTTTACTAACTCATTGTTAACCACCCATACTCTAGCATCAGCTCAAGCCTTTTTAATGCATTATTGTGTCATGACTTTTCCAATCATAGTTGAATTTATTATTAACTACTTGCTGAAATCATCTTCATTTTTGCATTTTTGAAAAAAACTCTGAAATATGAACTTTTATCCCAACACTTCTGTGATGATCTGTACTTGTCAAAGGTTTAATAGACAGAGCCGAATCGTGGCCATTTAGGAATAAGACCGGGTGGGGATTTGAATAAAGATCACAATCTTTTAAGGATTAATTGTCCAGCTCTACTTTTTAGTACAAGTATATTTAACTAATAATAATAATAATAAAAAGAAATAATGATACAAAGGATATGGACTAGGGGGCGAAGCCTGTGGTCTGGAACACTGTCTAGATGGATGAAGGCTGCACCAACGATCTGCTCTGCCAAGCCTTCTATTGCATAAAAGTCTTGTTGCAAGCAGGGACCAGCATTCCCTAGCACTTGGTAACTTTAAAAAGAAAATGAGAAAAAGAGAAAGGGGTAAACATGATTGGGAAAGTGAGATCGGAGTAGAGTTTATTCTATTAAACAAAAGAAAAGTCAATTATTGAACTTGAGTCTTCCAACCAGTTTTCGTAGAGTGAAGAGAAGAAGCCTTGCATGCGTTCAACGATGTTTCTGTACACTGGAGAGTCGTAGGAATCTAAAGCTGGTTGAGCAATTCCTGTAGGAAACAACAGGTTTGGGGTTTAAAAGACATAATATTCGGTAATATCATCGATTCAACCAGACTGACACTAGCGGATATTTGAATAGGGTTGGGAATCGAAAATCGATTTCAATCCTGGAATCAGATATTAAGGTGGGGAATCGGATACTTGTCAGATATTACCTCTTATTGATTCATTTAAAGTCATCATGAAATCAAAATTGCCCCCACTTATTTTGTTAGCGCATAATACTAGTCTTGTGGTGAACATTTAATCCGTGCAAGTTAATACACAGAATTTTTTTTCTTTTTGTCGTGAAAATGTAATCAAAATCTGAAAAGTTACTTCTAGTCTGGAATGCCGTTCCTTCTCTGATGACGTCAGTTTGACGGCTTGGGTTGAAAACGCTTAAACCACTCCCCTCCAACTGTCAGTCTGCTCTGAGCGAGAGATGGAGGGGATGTGCGCTAAAATAAAACCCTGCTCTCCATTCAATAGTCCGTTTCACTTGGAAATACATCACAACACTGGAGGAAAGTTGCAACTTCCGGTTCACTGGGACTTTAATATGATTTTAAACCTTTCAACACACACTGTTTTTCTGTGCTGCGCACACATACAAAAAGTGCGCACAGGAAGCCGCCTCTCATACTGTATATTGTACGATACTGAACAGAGTTCTCTTGCGCTTCTTTTTGCACTTGATCCGACAAATACACACAAAATTGTCAAAATATCCTTGTAAACACGCGAAAGTAAACCGTTGACAAAGAAAATGCACGTGTAAAAGTATATTGGATCCGTGCAGCATCCTAATATTCCTGCTGCCGAGAATTCACTCGCTGTTATTGACTGAATAACTTTTGTAACTATATTTGTAATGTATATTTAATTTTAAAAAAACATTTTTATTTTACATTTTATTACAGTTTCTGTACCTAGATATCTGAAAATATTAAAATACTATTTATTTAAAACATATCTTCCGTTCCATTTTATTTTTTTGTGCGAATGCTCTTTTGTTTACTTGTTCATTTTTAATTACTGAGAGTTTACTTGTCTTTAATAAGACTTTAAATTTAGATTAGTTAGGCTAGGTGTTTTTGCTGTGGTATTTGTAAATCATAGGCAAAGGTCCACAATGTAAGTGTTCTTTAGCCTGTTGATTTCTGTTCAATTAAATGTTTTGCAATAAGACTTAGAATGAATGTGAATGATATCCAAGTTTTTTTTTTACCTTATTGGAATCAAAATTAGGAATTGAGAATCAGAATTGTTAAAATTCAAACGATACCCAACCCTACATTTGAATAATAATAACTACTCAATAATGACACTATTGTCTTCTGTAGAGCAGCATTACAAGTGATTTGAACTCATTTCATAATTAATGAAATCTGCAACAGTAACTTTTATTTTCCCGTTCTTGACACAAACTATCTTGTATAAAGCGCAACGTAAATGTGACTTGAATTAACCAGTAACAGCAAAACCTAAATAATGGTGACTGTATCAGGACAGGGCAAATCAGAAACCTACCTAAAACAGAATTCTTCTCCATATCCATAATATCATAGACTCTAGTAAATGTCTTGCTAAGCCGGTTGACGTTCTCTGGCAAGAACAAGCTGTTGTGGGTCCTGAAAGGATGAAGAACGTGAAACTACTTCAAATGTTGTTACAATTGCAGTACATATACACAAGTTAACCATGATTATTTTTACATATCTAAAGTCTTATTTTGAAAACAATTTCTAGAAATGACCTAATGTACCTGATGAGGGCCAGAAGATTGGGCAGCAGGGCCTGCAGGGGCTCTGCACAAGGGTTTCTGTAGATGGGGGTCCCATCAGAGGTAGTGCCGGCCACAAATCCGCCTGCTTTTGCCTCCTCGGGATCAGCGGGCCAACGGGCACGCTTCACAACCCCAAGTATGGTGTACACACAAAAACTAATCTGCCATAAGACACAAACCAATCAAAGCCACTCATATTCACATCTATTAGATCAATGTTTCCCAACTGTTCTTGCAAGCACACCAACAATGCTCATTTTCAACTATTCCTAATCAAACACAACTCATAAGGTAGGGAGACATCCAAAATGTGTAGTTCTATTCTTTATAAGAAAACAGACAATTTTGGTGAACCTCTTTTTGATTTCAGCTCACACCATCTTCAGATCATACTGGCCAAAAGTTAGTAAAAGCTTTTTGATAAATCCAACTGTTTTAAGTCCAATAGCGCGAACGAATCTGATGAAGAGCATGCCAAAATGGATGCAAGGTTATATCTCCACAACATGTCATGTGAAGATATGGAAGAGTGACTGCGCAGAGAGGTGTGTAGACAGTTTAGTGAAGAGAAAACTTCAGAATAAATATCACAGAGTTTATCCATGAAGTTGTGTGAACAACACACGGCATCCGTGTACGTCCTAGCACATGCGTACTTTTGGTTAGAATAATGCGATTAAGGTGTTTACACGCCTGTTTATTGCGATTAAAATCGCTGTACACCACCTAGTTTAATGCGATTATGCTTACGATTAAAAGCTCAATCACATTCGTTTGATCGAAGTATTGCATTTACATGAGGTAAAGTTTAATCGCATTATGAGGGTACAATTTTTTTATTCTACTGTAAAATTACATGCTAATATTTATGCCTTGATTTCTTCATTATCAAATGGTAAACCATCAAGCTTAGAATATGACGGGTTGCCAGCAAATAAATAAATGAACATACAGTGCATTTACTTTGTAAATGGCAGCACATTTACACGCATACATCACACAGCGCCTCATTCACAGTAAACGAACCAAGCGCTCTGAGACACTGAAATACAGTGCATCATGCGCTTCACTCCGGTAGCACATATATTAACTTAATTAAATCGAAGCCTGAGCAATCTGATAATCACACTAAGCCATATAGCAAATACTGATTTCATTTCAATATATCGTGTAGCCCTAGGGCACACCTACCCGTGACCTGTTGATACCCATCTGGTCTTCTGTGTCTGGGTCACTGATCACCTGATCAGCACCAACATATGCCAAGAAGGTAGCAGGATCCCATAACACGCTACACAACACAGAAATAAAAAGAGGATTACACATCATTCATTTATTATTTCAACATCACACTTTATAAATGCATTCATACCTCCTCATCTCCTCTGACAGCCACTGTGCAGTAACAGATGCCATGAGTTCCTCCAGGAAGGCTTTCTGCTTGTTATAGTCTTTAAACTGATTGCTGATCAGTATCAGGGCTTCCATGAGAGCGCACTTCTCCATTTGTGTCAGCAGCAGCTCATTGGAGAACAAGCTCTTCACATGCTCATACATCATGTCAAAGCATGGCTACAACGCATGAAAGACAATCTATTATCGCTTATATCAAAACACAATGCTAATATATCACATCATGGCTGACATCAAACTGAAAATAATCTGTTTTGAAATCATTTTTTGGCGTTAAAATGAAGAGCAGAACGAAGCATTACTACAGTTAAAAAGTATGTTTTGCTTTGTGGAGGACTGTATTTTTTGTACCTACATACCAGAATAAAGTCAGAATAATCTCGGCACATCCTAATGATGGAAGAACAGGCGTGTCTTCTGACGTTCTTAACAGCTCGCGTTCGAGGTGCCTGAACACATCCACTGAACGTCAACAAGAGTGTTTGATTAGAGAATGATATGTAGATATGATTACAAGTATTGCCACCTTACCTTGCGTTCTTCAACCAATTCAAACGTGATGGCGGGAAATATCTTAGAAGGGAAAAAACATCTGATGTTGGTAGGTTTTTAACATATCTATAATTATAAGTAAAACATATACAGGCTATTAATGAAAAAAAACAATAAATGCATGACATACGACTTTTTAGGTACAATGTTACATTTAAACATTCAACACAACAGCAGAGGAGACAGAACATCCTGCACTATACATAAGAATAAGCCATCTAAAACGTTTTGAATAACCAAACTACTAAAACTAAATGTGATGTGATTTAAATGATGTTTGCATTAATGTAGCGCCGATCCAGCACACGCTTCAGATGATCAAAACAATCAATCACAGATCTAATCGCAAGAAAGCTAGTCAAAATGACGATTAAATTGTAAATGGTTAGTTCATCCAAAAGTGTTAATTCTGCATTTACTCACTCTTGTGTTTTCACGCGTCACGCAAGCATGTGAACATCCGTGTTTACTACAGTGTGCATGTCGTCGTAAATCTGTTTATCGTATAAAGCCATCATGTCTCCTCAGAAGACTTGGATTGGTTATTTTTACAATGCCTTTGGCATTTTTTTGAATCTTTTAAGTTTTAAAGGAATGGACTTTAAAGGGTTAGTTCACCCAAAAATGTAATTTCAGTCATTAATTCCTCTCCCTCGTGTCGTTCTACACCCGTAAGATCTTCGTTCATCTTCAGAACACAAATGAAGATATTTTTGATGAAATCCGATGGTTCAGTGAGTCTCTATTGACAGCAAGATAATGAACACTTTCAGATGAACAGAAAGATACTAAAACATATTTAAAACGGTTAATGTGAGTACAGTGGTTCAACCTTTATATTCACTTATGCAAAACTTCTGCGCAGTTTCCTATCGGAATATTCCTATGATTTAGAATTTTGAAACAGCAGATTAGATCCCTCACCTTATAGAGTACTTGAGGCAGGAAGTGAGGTTGATGTTTGACGAAGGGAAAGAGGGTGGATATGATGGTAAGTACACAGGACAGAATTAGAGGATCTCTTGTCTCATAGTTTACGACCATCTGCAGCAGCTCCATGCCCTCATCTATGGGAAGTTTCTACAGGAGTGAAAAAAAGTCAATGAAAAAGATCAGCTTTAAATCCCTCACTGCAGCACCATGAATGAAATTGGTTGGTCTTGCCTCTTTTTCGAGGATTTTGAAGAGCTGTCCAAACACACTTTCAGTGAAGAAAGTCATGGCATCCCACTGAACCGCTGAAGGGGACAGAGCAGAACAGAGACCATTTTCTGTCTTAGTTTCAACAGATAACAATAAGACACAAATTAAGTCATTTTAAAGGAACATTCAAAGGTCAAAGCGTGTCATAGGTACACGGATTAGCGAAAACATTAAAACCACCTGCCTAACCAGTCCCTCCAGGATCATTGTGAACTGAAACGCTTATTTGAAACATTATTTTATCTTTCCATTTAAAATTTTAAATGTGCCGTTCACCCAATCATGAATTGAAATAGTACGGTCTACGCAAATGTGACATTGATGCATGCAAAGTGAGAGAAATGTCAGCACTCAGCTGTCAAGTCATTATAAGTAATTCGCTGGCATTAGCTTTTGTATTTTCAGTTTTTCAGAGGACATGTCACCAAACGTTAAAACATTACATTTAAGTGAAAATTAATGGCAGGCAATATCCAGTGTGGTGTTTCGAAACTAGCAAACATTGCAGGTTAGTGTAGAACCGCTACCATTCAGGAAATTAATTTTTTTTTTTTTCACCTTGTTGTCAAAGTTAGTATTGTGGTTTTATCTATGGTCAGACACTTGGATGTGTCACTACATTATTAACATTTTACCAAAATCAAGGTCAAACTAATAGTTACTAATAGTGAATGTTGGAGATTTGTGTTTTGTCCATCATTAGAACGGTCACATCTGAGGCAGCAAGTGGATTAGGTTTTCATCACCTTACAGGTTACAAAGGTTTTTCCTGTCATTTAATACATTTGGCGAAAATCTTATATTACACAACGACTTATATTATATTGGAATTGGAGTGAATCGATTGACTTTTCTTTGTTTAGTTTTTTCTGCCCTGCAATGAAGGATACGCATCACACTAGCATAGCTGTGACCAAAAAACAATAATAAAAAAAAATTCAGAAAGCAGCACAAACTTTTGGCAGATTGCCTACCATAAGAAAGTGTAGTAACAATTAGAGATGTTCTGATACCCTTTTTCCCTTCCCGATACCGAGTACTGATCCGATACCTGGGTGTGTATCTGTATATACAGCAGTATAGACTACTGGCCCGGTATGAATTGCTAGAATTATTTTATGGTGCTTCAGACTTATCCCTTAATAAAACATGAACAAATACATACAGTGAACTACTTACAGTATTTTTATTTTATTAAGAAAAAAAGAATTTTAAATGCAGCTACAAATCTAACACAGCAAACTGAAAAAGATATTTTAGTTTTACAATATAACTGTATAAAAAACAGTGCAACAAATAAATCTAGGAATATAAAATATGATATATTAATCAGAAAATAATCTATTTACAACAAAACAAGTGAAAAATAAGCAAATATCTAGGAATAATTATTATTAGTAGAGACGTTTTATTATTACATAGAGATGTAGCTCAATCTACTGTAAGCTACAACAGGAGCCTAATATATTGTCAATTTATTCACGTAAAACCAAATTTTTATTTTGACGGGTTGCCGTGAAGACGTTCGAGTGTCTGTGTTCATAACATGACAGTTTTCTCAAATGAAACGGTAAATTCTCATGAAGTGACGGATTTTATGCGTTTGTGTCTTCATATATTGACACACGGCAGAGGCTACAAAAACAGTGAGCGAGTGTCGCGCCCACGTGTATAATCACATTTTAAAAATTTCAGTACCGACTTGGTACCGAACTACTACTATTTTTCTTCGCTGCTCTAAACAGTGGTTGTTGTGGCAACACAGCACAACTTCCTGTCTTTGCAATGCATTCTGAGCAGTGAAGAAGAACCGTGCAGCGGTTAGGCAAAGCTAGCGGTCATAATAACTGGTCTTGTTTAAGAAAATGGTATCGGATCGGTACATGGGTTCAAGTACTCGCCGATACCGATGCCAGAATTTGTTGTGGTATCGGTGATATTTCCAATACTAGTATCGGAACAACTCTAGTAACAATACTCACATGTTGTATTCCCGGTATCTGTAGGCGTGTTGATCTGATACTGCACCCACTCCCTTGCAATTTGAAAGGCCTCAAACGGGACAATTTTACAAGCCAGTCGAACTGCTTCCCCCTGCTGAGCCCTGAAAGCTGTTATAGAAATATTGTTAAAGGGTTAACCAAACCGTTGCAATTATTTAAAGAAAGAAAAAAATATCAATCTTTAAAAAGAAGGTGGTATTCATTCTCACTTTGTGAAACCATTTTATTTCATACATCCTTCAAAAAGGTGCTGGATAGCAAAAATCAAACTTGTAACTTTTTTAGAGCAGAGGTTTCTTGCGGACCTCCAACATATGACAGATTTGTGCAGACTCTTTCTAATGGTTGGCATCTTGGCATGATGGCACTTCAATGCTCATTACCAAACCAGATTAGTTTGAGGTTTATATAAAGTAAGCGTGCCCTACCTCTTTAACGATATCCTACTAATATGTAATGGTTTCTAATTTTAGGCCGTAGACGTAGTGATAAATGTAGGAGTGTACCAACTTTTTAGTGTACGGTATACTTTGATAAAGTGCAGCTAGTATTCCATTTTAAAGGTTCCTAATTTTGTTTGAGTTCTCCTACAGATAGCATCCAAAGTAAAAAACAAAAAAGGCATTCATTTTCTCATAATATACATTGGAGCATCAGCTCTTTTCTCTCAGTGTCTGAAACGGTTCGATCAAAGATTGAGCCTCTTTAAACCCCATCTGTCAAAAAGCCTGCTCTGTTCTGATTGGTCAGGTGGCTGATAATGGTATCTGTATCAGGGCATAAAAATCATCTGGGGCCTCGTTTATGAAACTTTGCGTATAAACCTTATTAAAAGTGAACGTACAACATAAATCTGAAAATGCATTTAAAAAAAAAAAAAAAGATTTATAAAACCATGCGCACACCAGAATCTGCGCAAAAATCCATTTATAAATCCCAGTCGGCGGAAGATTTTCCGTACGTGCATCTCCACCTCGTCTCCTCCCCGAAATCACCATATATGGAGCTTACAACGCCTAGTTTTACTATGCATAACCTCATCTGCATATCACTTCCATGCATATTCCCATCCACGTGACATATTCCCATCCAACACCGTCAAAACTACATCTACTTGTGAGCCAATCGACCCTAATCCTTTAAATACTGTGTTACACTGGGTACCTAACACTCCCAGGCATACGTCATTTCTTGTTGTGTTCCTCAAGGCTCAATTTTGGGTCCTCTTTTATTTAACCTACACATGATTCCTTTAGCTGGTATAATTAACCAGCACAGCATTTCATTTCACTAGTACGCAGATGACACACAGTTCTATCTTTCACTTGGACCAGATGCCCACAATTCAATTTCCACACTTCTGGACAGCATTAGAGCATAAAACTGAGGACGTCCCAGAACTTTCTCCAGTTAAACAAAGACAAGTAGAGGTACAGTATCGGTAATGACACGCGGAGAACATCTACAGCTCCACATCTTAACTGTCAATAAAACATTTAGTCATTTCAGTCCCAAGCAATGGAGCTCTCTTCCCAACAACCTACAAGCCATCGACTCAATGTGCACTTTTAAAATGTATCTCAAAACCCATGTTCAGTAGGGCCTTTCCTTGATTCTATTGTTGTATTTTGTATTTCATCAGAACTTTATTATCTGGTTTCCATTTAATTTATTATCTTATTTCTACATGTATGTTTTTTCTACTCTATGGAATTCTATTCTGTGAAACACTGTTTCAATTTCAATTCTTTCAAATCTTTTCTCTCACAATTATATAGTTAGGTAATTATGTATACTGTAATACGTATTGATACACCGCTCTAACGGTCCTCCACCCTCACCTTAACTGCCACAGTCCTAAACATTAAATTCATCATCCTCCTACAAGTCCACGCTCTCTCCTGTCCTCTCCAGTCAGTGAGCGGGCAGAACCTGCTGGTACCATCACAAGGTACAAAATCAATACCGAGAACCTTTAATCTCTTTCTCATACACTTCCTGTGGTGAAACAAGCCACAGATTGATCTGACTCTTTAAGAACTTTAAGTTTAAAGGCCAATTCACACCGCAACAAACAACGCCAATGAACAAGTTGGCCGTTGGATTTGAATTGTTATGAAAAATAACTGTCGTGTTCCAACAAACCAACAAACACTGACAAACAGTCAAACGAGTCACAGAGAGTCAAGTCTGACTGGGAAAAATTGAGATCGAACAACTACATACGTGTAACCACGTTAGGCAAGTTTATTAGATTAATAATATAGTATCATATATATTTTCATTGTTTCAAAGTATTGAGGCAAACATAAAAATACTAACCTGAAATCTGAAGCTCTAGCCATCTATCTGATGACTTGTGTTGGGGTTGTACAGCCTTCACCGGTTTTTAAACTTCTTTTAGTACGACCGATCAAAGGCCTATACAACCATTTGTAGCTGAACAAGCCAAAATGAATTTATTTAAAACTAAACTTAAACCTGCGTTGCTCTCACGCTTATACCTCTCTCTTTCGGCACGAATCCAAATATTTCCATTTTGCAAAGTATTTGGATGCTATAGGCCACTTACTATTTATTATGTAAAGTCCTTCACGCGCGCTCCAGTATTGATAGAAGAAAATAATCCTCTTCACATGAGTAAAAATGGCATCACCACAGAGGAGCAGATTCTGCTGAACGGCTCAGATTACACCACAGACTATTTAAATTGAGTATTGTAACTTTTATATGTATTGACTGTATTTTATTTTTACAATGAACAAACTGCGACGTCACGTTTGCAGTGCTTTGTTGTGTGTACGTGAAGCGCGGCGCGATCAAATCGCAGTCTTTGCGAGGGACTTGCCTCATCGTCATGGCAACGGTTCGCGGCCATGTCAGATTACGTCAGAGTTTGTTGGCGTTTGTTGGAAAACCATACCACACTGATCAGACATTCCACGACCCAACAAACGCTGATTAAACATGTTCAGTCGGGTGAAAACAGACTCCGACCAACTCCAACAGACGCCAACAGGGGTATCACACCGATCCAACAAACTCCAACAGACGTGTTTGTTGGCGTTGGTTGGTGCGGTGTGAATTGGCCTTAAGTTTAACTAACTAGTTACTAACCAATAATAACAACAACTCACAATTAAAGAAGCAGTTGAAATCTTCATCACTATCAAAGTCCACTCGGGAGAATTCACAACCTGGGCAATCATTCTTGGAGGGAAATCCAATCTGTAAAAGGCAAACAGAACAATTAAGTATGATTGAGTATGATAGCAATTAGTCAAAACTGCTACGTTTCTGGGATACACAGCACTTACTTTCACAAGATTGATCTTTGCTGCTCTTAAATATTTCATGGTCATTTGGCCAATTACAGGATCCTTTGATAAAATTTCATGCCGGAACAGGTTTCCCCAGGTCATCTGTGTGGATGACCTCAGAAACTGTTTTGAATAACACACAAATACATGATTAAATATAGAATGCAAGATTTAGTAAAAATTATTGATCAATGAGTTTCACGGAGTAGCTATAATGCAGTTCAACCTGGCTGGGATGAGTAGTGAAGGCAAGAAGAGCTTCAACATATTTATTCAGGTTAACAGGAACTTGTACTCCAACATCTGAACCCTAAAGAGAAACATAAAACTCTTCTGCACTTCTCATAAAAGGAAATAAAAAGGATAAATGATGCACATGCGATCATCTCACCACTAGAGAGCAGATTTGGCTACCCAGGGCACAGAGAACCTGACACAGCCTCTTCAAAAAAGTGTATCTTCTTTCCACAATGGCACCTGATGATCTGAATTGGACGATGTACAGTTTTGGTTAAAACTAACAGAAGTGAACGCAGTTGTTCTAAACTAAGCTCGAGCTGGTTTCAAGAGAAAAATGTAAACTCACTGGTTACTCAGAGCCGCACCATCTGCCGATCTACATTAAAATAAAATCCAAACAGCCGTCATTCAAACATTATCCAAGTCATTTAAAGCAGATCTTTTAAAGCAAAATCTAAAGCAAATCTGCTCCTGGAGGACCACTGTCCTGCAGAGTTTAGTTCCAACCCTAATTAAACACACTTGAACAAGCTAATCAACGTATTCAGAGCTACTAGAAAATTGCAGGTAGGCGGGTTTGAGCTAAACTCTGCAGGACAGAAGACCTCAAAGGCCAGATTTGAGGAACCATGACTTACAATAAGCTAAGACGTTTACTTACTGTGCAGCAGACAGGATGTAGTTCATGGCGACTTCATCAAAGAGTACCATAAATGGCTTCCTCTCCTCTAACTTTCCCTGTGGAAGTAAATAAACACTTCAACAAACTCTTGACACAAATTAGCACTACACTTAACTTCACACAACATAGAGCTGCTAGTTATTAGTAGTCTATTTTTCACAATTAGCAAGCTCTTCCGGTGCGGAACGGTGCAGAACTGAGCCGAAGCAGTTTGGGACCTGTACGATACAGATTCTCTGATGTCCAGATACTTTTATTGCATCAGTAGCAGAATCAGTTCAAATTCAATAAATAATAAATACAATAATTTGGTATATGGGCTTATTACAGTCTTACTGTACATTTTCTGAACAGCTACATTTCACACTTTCCAATGTCACGTATGCAAGTGAAATGTGTTAGGGTGCGTTCACACTTGTAGTTGGTTCGTTTGGTTCATTTGGTCCGGACCAAAAAACAAAAACAAAACATATAGTCCTAAACATATAGCTTTTCGTTCACACTGGCATTTTTAACAGCGAACCTAAAGTTACTGAACCAAAGGCATAGGGATACAGTCACAACCTGATTGGTCGGCTTTTGTGACGTATATTTCGACGGAGCTCGCTTACCGAACATTCAAAACAACGCTGTGTGCTGGATTAAACGCCATCATTTTATGCTTTATTTTTACCAGCTGAGAACTCACGAAGAGCTCATAAAACATTCAAAACAGCAGCAGGATTTCCTCCGTTGCAGAAACAAATATTGATGAGGCACTTCACCTCCTCGTTGCTCCACGTTTGCCCTCGACTCATTTTGGATACACCGATCTTTCCGCGTCGTCAAATCAGCTGACTTGTAGCGTCGCATCTTGTGACATCACGTCCTGTTTTTGGTTGGTTTACATGTCTTTGGTCCGTGTTGCGTTCATATATCAATCGAACCACACCAGAGTTCGTTTGGAAGCGGATCGAGACCCATCTTTTCAGCGTTCTCGGTCCGCACCAGGGTTCGGATGGCAGCGTTCACACATGTTCAAACGAACCGCACTAACTGAGCAATCGCACCAGGGTTCGTTTTAATCGAACCAAACATGACAAGTGTGAACGCACCCTTAGTGTACTAGATTTCAATGACAACAATGAGTTGCAGCATACGTAAATAAATAATTGTGGACAGTTTTATTGCAGAAAAGCAGCTGAAAAGACAAAGCTGTATGTAAATGGCAGCAGTCACTCACTTTCCTACTAATGGCAATTAGCAGACACTCCGCAGCCTCCAACTGAAGCTCAGGTTCGCTCAGCAACAGGCACAAGATCTCCAAAAGACGGCAGTTTTCATTGGTGATGTGGCTCAGAGCAACCCAATCAATGTAGCCAGCCAGAGTGTTGAGTGTGGCCACACTCACTCGCCAATGAGCTTTCGTCTGGGAATAAAAGGCAAAAATCACAGAATTTTATCTGACAAATATGCAGAGCAGATGGATTATATTAAGAAATTTGAAGACAACATTAAAAATTAAACTAGAAAGAACTTAAATACAGTTTCTACAAAAAGCAATTATGGGGCGAAGCATAACAGTCTCTGGTATCTTTTCATCAAATGCATTTATGCATTACATGAGAATGGTTCGATATATTGAAAAGCTTTTAATAACTGTTAGCAATTGCATGAACAAATGCCCGGCAGGTAATATGGAAAAAATCAAACAAAGGCCAAGTTCCTCCACTTTACATTACATCCATTGGTAAAATACATTATTCCTGTAACCCAATAATTTGAGAACATGTCAATCATTTGAGAACACATCAATCATAAAAGATTACTGTAAAGTACTTCTCATTTTTATCATCTGTTAATTTCTCAAAACGCACTGAAATGAATTTAGGCTTTTCCCTAAAATTCAACTAGCCCTAGCTCTGTAACCAACAGAATCGCAAACTCAATTTTACAGCAAAATGCTGTAATAGAGCACACGTGTTCACATCCTTTTGGCGGCGAGAAAGAAACGGAGCCGTCTTGAAAGTGAGCAGCTCCAAGGCAATGTTATCAATGAGCCCTAAAGGGGCTTTAGAGAACGCATTCAGGACCACGGACAGGTCCCAAACCTCTCATAAATCAACAAACGAGAAGGTGTTGACCAATATGTCATGCCAAAATGGCAGACAGATACACCTTAACCGTAGAAAAGACCATGCCCTTATCCAGAAGGTCCCATAGGAAACGGCCCGTCCGACACCAAACACCCTCCATTTGAGAGTATATAAAGAACGTATCAAGGCAGCACTCGCGTTCTGAATCGTCTCAATCACTTTTGGAGGTGACCCAACTGCACTCAGATTCAACCTCTCACAGGACAGGCCCAAAGAGCCAGTTTCTGAGGAGAAGGGTGGAACATTTCCCCCCGTGCTACACGCTGGCAACGGCCATGGCAGGTCATAGAGCAGATGCCCACTCTCTGAAATCCAATCTCCCTGGCCAGTATGGTGCAATCAAAATCATTACATGTCTCCATTCTCGAGTGTCGGCTAGATCACCTTTGTATCGTCTGTCCTGGCCAATAAACGATGATTCTTGAGAAAAAATGCATAAATATCTTAGAGCTAGGAACACTGTCAGTAGCTCTAGAAAATGTATGTGCATCCCTCAGTGCAGGAGACCAAAATCCTCACACGGTTCTGCTCTTTCACCACTTTCCTCAATACAATAGGGCCCAGAGGGCATCTTATGCTGAGATAAGAAGGGTCTATCCTATGATGAAGAGCAGTCAAGCATTCTGATGAGACGGCTCTTAGGGGCGCGTGTCCGTGATGCTGTCCGGTTCTGAAATTCCCTCGCTGTTGAGGCCATCAAACCTAGTAACCGAAGACACATCCTGATCTCCCTCATTGAAAAAGGGAGAGGTGAAATGTCTGATGTGTTCCTCTGATAGGAAAGCTCGAAACATCACTGGATTTATCCTGAGACCCAAGTAGAAGGGAACTCCTCCTGTGAAGGAGTTAGAAAACTCTTTGTCTGGTTTATTTTGGATTCTAATCTCTCTCGATGTGTCACTAGTGTGTTCGTGTTGCTCTCCGCTTGCCGCAGACACAGGGTCTCAGACTTGCAGATTGCAAAGATAAGACAAAACTCCGACCCCTGCATTCCTTAACGGCGTCAGAACCGCTCGGAGATAGAGAAAGGCCAAAGGAAATTTTCGTATACTCATCTGCTGTGACCCTATAAGTGAACTGCAGATATTTCCTGTGAGCAGTACCCGTGCTCTGAGCAGTACCCGCCTGAGGAGCGGCTTTTCTGAGTGGACGGCTATGCACTACAGGTGTGTGCGCACCGAATAGAGCGCCCTTTTTCTGTCGTCACACTCTCTCTCTCCCGGACATTTACATCAGTGCAAAACTATGGAATGCATATTAAGACAACAAAATGTTGTAACAAAAAAAGAAAAAAATAGGTACGACCGATGTGTTGACGCAACCAACTGAGAAAGTTAGACTGGAGCCCTGACACCAGAACACTGCCTGGGCAGCGAGTGGGCCCTCCAGTCTTTGCTCACTAGCGGTGCTGCGGCGGACTCTACTGTGCTGTAGTGGAGGTTCATATTCAATATTGTGATCGCTTTAATTCGCTTTTTACCCCATACTCTGTGCCCTCGGCCTGGATGTGTCAGAGAAAACTTTATTTTTGGTGGGATGCTTGTGAAGGTTTGTCTTTCCGCCCTCACAACAAACCTCATGAGTGGAGGGGGAGACAACCCTTTGGGGGGCACCTGAAGAACATGGGCCATCTTCCCGCACACACTGAACTTTCCACACAAACAACTTTCACTTTTAAATTCCATCTCCTTTTCCCCGGGGGAGGGAGAGCGGAATTGTTCTGAAAAGTTGGGACAGAGAAGCCCCGATGCCAAACTGATGACTCAGGTTGACCACTTTTTCTTGTTTCCATGAGGTGTAGCAAACCAGTGTTTCGCTGCTGCGGCCGTGAAAGACCGCGTCGCTTTTACAAAACTGGACTTTGACTCTGGAGCCTCCTGACTGCTGTGGTGGAGCTGGATGGAAAGGCTGATAACCCAAATGTCCCCCTTTCCCTGACAGTCTGAAATTAGGCTGGCCGGGGTGCTGTCGAGTAGGATCTCCTACTCCAAGCTAGTCCCAAATAGAGTTGTTCCGATACTAGTATCGGAAATATCACCGATACCACAACAAATTCTGGCATCAGTATCGGCGAGTACTTGAACCCATGTACCGATCCGATACCACTTTCTTAAACAAGACCAGTTATTATGACCGCTAGCTTTGCCTAACCGCTGCACGGTTCTTCTTCACTGCTAAGAATGCATAGCAAAGACAGGAAGTTGTGCTGTGTTGCCACAAGCAACCACTGTTTAGAGCAGCGAAGAAAAATAAAACACGTTAGCAGTATTTCAGACTGGAGTCAGTCAGTAAAACGGCAACTGTCACAAGTACGGGTAGTTCGGTACCAAGTCGGTGGTGAAATTTTTAAAATGTGATGATACACGCATTTCTGTAGTACCGACTCCAGAGTATATTCGTGTATATATGTTCAGTCACTTCCGTGTTAATCTAAGCGCAGGGCTCCAGACTGTAGCCGAATATATACTAGTGTCTATGAATATTAAACTGCAAAATACTATTTAAATATCACTCCTGCAAATTCTGCGTGGATGACAGGCGCAGATGCGCGACACTCGCTCGCCGTGTTTGTAGCCTCTGCCGTGTGTCACTACACGAGGACACGAACGCATAAACCGTCCGTCACTTCATGAGAATTTACCGTTTCATTTGAGAAAACTGTCATATGAACACAGACACTCAAAGGTCTTCACGGAAAAACAAAAGTTTGATTTAACGGGAATAAATTGACAATATATTAGGCTCCTGTTGTAGCCTACAGTAGATTGAGCTACATCTCTGTAATAATAATACGTCTCTACTAATAATAATTATGCCTGGATATTTGCTTATTTTTCACTTGTTTTGTTGTAAATAGATTATTTTCAGATTAATATATCATATTTTATATTCCTAGATTTATTTGTTTTTTTTATACAGTTATATTGTAAAACTAAAATATCTTTTTCAGTTTGCTGTGTTAGATTTGTGGCTGCATTTAAAGTTCTTTTTTGCTTAATAAAATAAAAGTAACTACTGTAAGTAGTTCACTGTATGTATTTGTTCATGTTTTATTAAGGGATAAGTCTGAAGCACCATAAAATAATTCTAGCAATTCATACCGGGCCAGTAGTCTATACTGCTGTATATACAGATACACACCCAGGTATTGGATCAGTACTCGGTATTGGGAAGGGAAAAAGGGTATTGGAACATCTCTAGTCCCAAATCCTCTTGATTTCAGTTACTCAGGTCGGGACGGCTGGGATAAACGGTCTCACAGGAGGCAGCCGTGACGAAAATCATAAAAATCTCTTTCAGCACCTTTTCCTACATCCATGTCCATCTGTACGGGGAGGGTGAACTCTCATCCTGTGCACTTAGTGGATGGGACTGATTTGGGGGAATTTCCACATCCTTGAGGAAGGTCAACAACACTTATCTTCCTCTCCCGCTAACAGATCTTCAAACAGCGGGAGCCACTCTTTGTCATATCTCCCCTTAAGCTAGCGGCCTGCGGATGATCCACAGGTTCCTCTCTGGGTTGAGCAGAGAGGCGTGTGTCCGACTCTCCAGCAACTGCCACACGGAATCTCCTTTATCGGGTTTTAGCAGAGAACATTGTGCCGTGGGGGCAGCCCTCCGGGTTGGACAGTGCTGCCTGAGTGTGTTTAGCACCCAGAGACCATGTGAATCATTTGCAGAAATCCACATTCCACAAGCACAACGATGTGGAGGACGACCTCTTCCTCTGGGGCTGAGCTGAGAGTAGAGGGATGAGTACCCCAATACTCACCTAAACCCTTTAGTTCTCTCTCTTCGTGACAGTCACTCAAAAAACATAAGGAACATATTGATTTTGGGACGTTACCTTCTGGCTTCGTCTACAAACTGTTAAGCAATATTTCTCAAAAAGTGCTGGGTACAGCTTCCAGAAATCTTCCAAAGGGAAGAGAGCAAGATAAATGAAACGGCAGGGAGCTGCGGTTCATGTAGAGGGAGGCGGGGCCTAATTACTGCACCAATTGGCCTGAGGTGTTCCCATAGTGAGATGAATGTTAGAAAGAGAACAAGCATTTTCAAACTCTGTACAACCCTTGTTAGATGTGGGACAGTTGACTTTCTACATTTGAAATTGGCTCAGATGCTAACAAATCCAATCTCATCAGTCCCTCCAGAAAAACGCGATTATGCGATCGCTTGATTTCATGCATAATCAGCCAAAGTCCACATATTTATGTGGGGGTCGCATTTTTTCAAATACTCCGCACTTTCGCCACATAAATTGCCGATTTCATCAAGCAAAATATGCGGGGCTAGAATGATTTCATAATCCCTGTATTTTCGTTGCAAAAAAGTCACATATATCTTAGCAGAAAGTTGAAAAATGTTGTGTTTACTTCACACAAGTAAAGCGCCATTATTTTCCCCCTGTTGCCATGGGAACCTTATGAAGTGACGTAATTACGTGACGTGAACATCATCTGCAAACCCCGCGGTGAAACCGTGATGAAGACGCAAATCATTCTCATTCGCCAACAAAAATAAGCGCAAAAGACCGAGGCAGTTTCCCGGTGTGTCACATGACAGTGGGGGCAAATTATTCTGCACTCTGTGCAACTGCGTGTCGGACCACAGACGACGCTGTATATTAGTAGTGTGTGAAATAATTCACGTTGCAGTGAGAGATTGAACTTTGTGCATTGGAAGCTCTTAATTTAACAGAAGATGTGTGTTTTGTATCGCTACCTCTGTAAAACAGGAAGCACACTTTTTATTTTTTTATATTTTATTTATTCATTTTTACAGAAGTTGTTGAATATTCCTTTTGTAAAGCGACAGAACTTGTTTGACTCAATGTTTTGTAAGTTTGATTCATGTGTTAATGAAGGTCTGAAATAAATCAGAATGAGAACTGAAATATTCAGTGATTTAGTAGCTTCTCATCACAGGAAGTGATCAGAAATGACTCTTGACATGAAGGTAGTATCTAGTGAGAACAGGGTGTTGGAGAATCACCTTTTTTTCCTCTTTTGCATCAAACCACAGTTTTTGCAAGTTCCCGCATATTCCATCGCATTTTTTAAGAAAACGTGCCGCATAATCAAGGATTTTTGCCCGCAACAATCACAAAAAAAATCCGTGTTTTTCTGGAGTGACTGTCGTATAAGTGTTTTAGCTATTTGCATGCATGCAACAAAGTATGATTTATGTTAGATATCAGTAAAAAAAGAAAAAAAAAAAGGACAGAATTAGCTGATAAAGTCAATCAAAGTCAGTTGCATTTGGACTTTACATTCATAGTCATTTAATACCTGATAAATACTGATGAACAGCCCCACTCACCTTCAGTTCCATACCACCAACGCATTTCTAGAAAACAACACGAATAAATATATTCAAATCATATGAATGTGACAATATTCTGCAGAAAAAGCACACCAATCAAGTCAAAAATGCTTTGAATGTGGTCATGCAACTCACCGACTTGTTGAACTCATTCACATGAAGCTGCAGAATGCCAAGCAGGAAGGTGAAGATGCCGTCCATATTCTGCGTAAGGGTGTGCTGGATATCTCTCCGTCTCTGAGTGGGTAATGTCTGAAACGTGATCACGTCCTCAGCTAACCGCAGCAGGACAAGCATCACAAGTTCTGTCTGAGCTTCCTGAAGAGAAACACAATGATTAGTTTACTAAATCTGACAGGAAGGCATAACTTCAGGAGCAGGATCAGGACAAAACTCTCGATACCCCCATAGCGGTCAGGGCCTCCATCTCCTTCAGCATGTCAGGCCAGTGCTGCGGCCACTCTCTCTTGATCATCTCAACTACGATGCGTGAGAGCGCGTCCTTAACATGACATTCCTCTTGCAGAATTGGATGTGTGCCCTAAAACAGGACATTGAGGCATTGAAATAAATAAGCAAGCTTCATAAAGCATGTAATGAGAAGATACACTTCCAAGATGCTCACATCTGACAACAGCCCCATGGTGCAGTTCTTCAGCTGGAGCTTTTCTTGCGGCGCCATGTTATTCCACCGAAACCTGTTCATAGAAGAAGTTCAGTTTAGTGTTCAATGTTCACTACGGCTATGTTTATCCACCCGTTTTGGGATATCTCATAAAAAACCATGAAGGAAAAACATTTACCGAATAAATCCCTTGATGGGACTTTGCCTCAACAGAGGACGTGACTGGACAAATGGACCGATTTCACTGCACAGCATTTCAAATGTTGGTTTGATCATTCTGAAGCAATTCTGTTGAATTTCCCGAAGTCTGTCATAAAAATGGTTTAATTTCCTCCCAGAAAAGTCTCGCGCGATTGCGTTCGCAAACACCGACAGCATTTATTGCGTTTCTTCTGAGGAGCATTTATGATGTACAAAAAAAGGGGCTTCACCGATTGCAGGAAATGGCAAATTTACTACAGATATTCTGCACCAATTTCCCAGGAAGTGATGATTTTATTCTCTTGAACACATTGAGTGCTTCATTCGCAAATGTTTCATGCGCTAACTTCACAACTTTGGATGGAAACATATCTTGTGATCAGGGTTGGGGAGTAACGAAATACAAGTAACTTAGTTACGCATTTAAAATACAACATTTGAGTAACTGTGTTTCATTACAGTTACATTTTAAATGGGTGGTAATCAGATTACAGTTACATCTGAAAAGTGTTTTAGATTACCAAAGTGATTACTTTGAGTTTTAATGTCATTTAAACAGCAATTGGTGATTCTCTGACTCTGACCGTCTGAAAAAGAGGAGTTAAGATTCATGTTTTCGACTGTTTTCATGTTTTGTGATAGTTGTTTGTGAGTCATTTTATAATTGTAAAAAAGGTCACTGCATCTTTCTCAGAATTGCGAGATTTAAACTCACAATTGCAAGTTGTTATAAAGTTAAAGTTATAAAGTCAGAATTGGGAGATATAAACTTGTAATACTGACTTTTTTTCTTGCAATTGTGAATTTAGTATGTGAGTTTATATCTCATAATTCTGACTTTTCTCAATATTGTGAGTTTATATCTCATAATTCTGACTTTATAACTCGCAATTGCAACTTTATATCACGCAATTCTGAGGGGAAAAAGTCAGAATTGTGAGATAAAAACTTGCAATGACCTTTTTTGTGTTTGTTCCACACTTATTAGTATTCCAAAGTATTCTAAAGTATTTAGATTAAGTTACTAAACTTGAGTAATATAATGAAATACGTTACAAATGACTTTTTAAAGCATGTATTTTGTAATCTGTAGTGATTTTAAAAGTAACCTACCCAGTCCTGTTTATGATGTACACACGCTAAAGAGTTTTAGACACTTACTTGACCACATGCTCCAGTATCTGCAGCCCAAAGTGTCTGACCACTGCGGTCTGTGATTTCTCCGCTAACTGAAGACCGCATTCAACGCAGAGGGGGCTTTTCTCTTTGAAATCTTCAATAAACTACAACAACAAGGAAAACTATTAAAACTTTTAGCGTCCAGTAGGGCTGTAATGACACAAAATTCATTCATTCACCATTTTGGGGTGACCGATCCAGCAGAGAACAGCCTTAAAATAATTAGTTTTACAAACAAAATTCTAAGCACAGTCATATGCGATTAAGTTTACATCATGTAAAGCATTTTTAGAACTAAATTACAATAAAAAAAATCTACAGTTTACAGATGCAAAACATTCGTCTAGACCCAATCTAGTCCAACACAATTTTCGAGGGCCGGCGAATATAGTGTAATATACTTCTCCTGACATTTCTGCTGCAATTATGACAAAGCTGCTTTGTTTATATAAATGTATGCACTATCATTAGTGAAATTTAATAATAATATTTAATATAAGTATGTTTAAGTCATCCTGGGACCCTCTTGTGGGTTTGCTGAGGACCTCTATAGGGCCCTGGACCCCTGGTTGACAACCATTATTTAAATTTTGCAATGCCAATAATTGCAGTCATCTGTGTGTGTGTGTGTGTGTGTGTGTGTGTGTCTGCATCCCATGAGTAAACATGAATGAGCATGCAATGTTTTATGTTTGCAAGATACTCATTGACACAATGTCGCCTATTTCTACCTCATGTATGTTACCTGATAGATATTGATAAGGTTAATATTATGAAGTAACAAATAACAACATACAAGACTACGACTAAATCGTTTGTATTATTGAATAAACATGAATGAAGTGAAAACGGGAGTTGTCATAACAACGTTATTCAAATGTAACCTCCATAATATGAATATACGTGTCAATACATGCATAACAATGGTATTTAATAGACGATAATTCACCTTAAGGGCCTCCAGGCGGTATGTCTGACTGGATTCTGTCTCCATCATCACATTCACTGCCTTTATAAGCTCGTCGCACAAAGCGCGTATCGGTTCGGCCATGGCTTTTAAGCACGTCCAGCTAATGGGATGTAAAACAGCAGCAGACTAGTAAAATGTACTGCACGCTTTCGCTACTAGTTCAGCCTCTATGGATGAGCATTACACAAAACGTGGTAGGTCTCTGCTGTCTGTGGACCGCCTTAATCAAGATGGCGGAAGTTACGTGACCGCTGGGGATTGTAGTTTTTTAATGCTCTTGACGAGCGCTGTAGTTTTACGTTCGCTGTTTGCTGGATATACGCTTTTCTGTCTCTGTTCTATGTTATTACACATGTATACATACCACGGTTAGTTTAATTAATACCCAACAATTGTATATGGGCATAATTTGCTGTATTATTCGGATGTGACAGTCTAAAAACTCCATAAAACACGCTTGATTTTATTTTAGAAAAAAAATCATATTTTATACAAACATTTGAAATTGGTTAATAAAAGGCTCCATTCTGCAAATTTTAGTTATTGTTAAACTGACGATGTGTTTTCTTGACCAGCAGGTGTCGTCAGCAGTCAGTGATTCGAGCGCTTTGAACCGAATCATTTTGCGAATCAATTGATTCAGTTTCTAAAAGCGATGTTTCTCTCCCATCACAGCAGATAAATGGCAGATAGCACTGAACTGGAGTTCTGTTGGCATATTTTTTTACGGTTTATCCTCAAAAACGTGAATTTAAAGGCGCAGTATTTGTTTATTTACGCTCGTCCCAGATTTACTAACATCTCAGGGCTAATATGCAAGTCGGCCATGATTAATTTATTTCATGAGCCTTTCCATTAATAAAACTGATATTTAGGCTATTTTATATCGCCACACGTCATTATATATATATATATATATATATATATATATATATATATATATATATATATATATATATATATATATATATATATAAATAATGTGATATACTTATATATATATATATATATATATATATATATATATATATATATATATATATATACATTTAAGATTAGAAAATATGTGATAGGGAAATCAAAATGCATGGTACAGACTGTATTTATTACTTTGCATATATACATGCAGTATATCCACACGGAAAGCTCAAACACCTGGAACATTAATTACAAATGTTTAAATAGGAACATTTAAATGATAAAGAAATGAATAATTACTCACAATCATGGCCTACCAATACAAGGCAGGGCATTCCAACAATAATAATTCAACAAATCAATTAGTCATTAAAAAAAAAAAAAAGACTCATTTTTAACTCACAGACACAAATATGAAGTGTTTGTACTCACATCTCATTTCAACAGGACAATATCCAAATACAGCAACTCTCTGGAGATCCGACGCTACGTGGAAACATCATACAAAACTACTCTACAGTATTTCACACAGCAAAACAAGTGCAACCCAACTACAAAATTAAGCTAATGGTTGAGGCAAAAATTGGGCATCTTATATTACATGAATACAGCCAAAAACCAAAATCAACCGATGAAAGGCATATACGACATCACTGACGGAACGGCACTCGTCTGAATTATATCAGTGGGTGAGTTATGCATTTGTTGTTTTTCAGTTTTCATTTAAATTTGAACCATTTTACTATCAAAATAACCATTTACGAAACTCAGCGATGCTCATGAAACCTTTGAAGAATGTCTGGGTCATACTTCACAAAATCAAAAGAAAGAAATAAGGAATTATATTTTTCAGGAAGAAATTTTGTGTGTGTGTGTGTGTGTGTGTGTGTAGAGAGAAATACAATAAACCTCAAAAGTCTGAATTCCTATAATAATCTTAATTGCCACAATGATTAATATAATATTTTGAAAAATATAATTGCTTAGTGCTTTCCTTTGGATTTTGGCGTGAAATTGGACACATTTCATGAGATTCATCTAGTTCTTTTCTATTCTCCGTATTTAAATGGTTCCCTAAACTGAGATTATAAGCATATTTAGTGTCAAACAGATAATAATCCATTTTAAAGGTTCCTAAAATGTGTTTTTATTAATTATCGTCGTTATTTATTTTTTTGGTTCATTTTATATCACTATGAAAATATATTTGGTCGATATGTAAGTGCAAGATACAGGTTTGGAATACATTACAGCAGGATAACGGGAACGTTTTCGGATACGACACACCTCACAGCCAGCGGAGAGGAGTAAAAGACAACTATGAAACCAGACAAACCACTTCCAACTACACCAAAAGATATTTGCATGCTTGTGAGTGTTATAAGGACGAGATTTGAAGATATTTTGCGTGTTTTTTATGGTCGTCTTCATATTTCCTCTCCTTCCCCACTGTCAAGTCATTCTATGTTCACAAGAGGTCCGCCCTCCTCCTCACTGGGACTGGGCTCTGGCCCCATACCCTCAGTTTGGGTAAGTTCATCCAGCAGCTCCTTCCCTCTCTCTCCAGCCCGAGACGCCCAAAACACGGCGCCCTGTTTCAGCCCGATGGAGCGAAGCAGCTTAGCGTAGTCCACAAAGGCGGCACCTAAGAGCTTATGTGGAGATGCTGTGGTTAAGGAAGACTGGGAATAAGAAAGTAATACAAGAATTTTTTTTTTAACAGATTCAAATTACTAATATGTAATATTTATTATGCTAAATACATTTTCTTAACCCAATTTATTTGTAATATTTCGGCATTCGTGGGTTCATCTACCTCCCAGATCTCATCTAAACATGACAGGTCCACTCAGATCCGTCGATCTCTTTTCAGCTCAACCTATGGTTCGAGTTTGGGGGCGTGGCTTCTGTAGCAGGCGGAGCCAGAGGGCGTTTAGCAGCAGTGGGACCATGACTGACGCGTTTCATGGGAAAAGACATTCAGCTTTGGGAAGTCAAAACTTGCAGCATTTACACCTTCAAAGATTAAACCGGTCCTGAAAGGGTTAGTTCACCTAAAAATGTAAATTCAGTCATAAATTCAGTGTCGTTCTACACCCGTAAGACGTTCGTTCATCTTCAGAACACAAATGAAGATATTTTTGATGAAATCCGATGGTTCAGTGAGTCTCTATTGATTATGAACACTTTCAATGTCCAGAAAGATACTAAAACATATTTAAAACAGGTCATGTGAGTACAGTGGTTCAACCTTAATATTATAAAGAGACGAGAATACTTTTTGTGCGCCAAAAAAAAAATATAACGACTTTTCAACAAAATCTAGTGATGGATGGTTTCAAAACACTGATTCATGAAGCTTTACGAATCTTTTGTTTCGAATCAGTGGTTCGGTTTGTGTATCAAACTGCCAAAATCACATGAACTATTGAAATTGTGAATCACTTCTGACGTAACGAAGCCTTATTTTTTTAAATCATGTGACTCTGGCGCTCCGAACCACTGATTCGAATCAAAAGATTCGTAAAGCTTCATGAATCAGTGGCACACAAAAAGTATTCTCATTGCTTTACAATATTGCGGTTGAACCACTGTAGTCACATGACCCGTTTTAAATATGTTTTAGTATCTTTCTGTTCATCTGAAAGTGTTCATTATCTTACTGTCAATAGAGACTCACTGAACCATCGGATTTCATCAAAAATATCTTCATTTGTGTTCTGAAGATGAACGAACGTCTTACGGGTGTAGAACGACATGAGGGAGAGGAATTAATGACTGAAATTACATTTTTGGGTGAACTAACCCTTTAACACGTCAAAGTAAACGGAGTATTGAGATGCTCTGCGCTACAATGCAAGCTTTCATACAACATCATCATGCACCTGCTCAGAAAGACACATGTACCAGTTTAAAATATGTACTTTACCCCCGGTTTCACAGACAAGGCTTAAGATAGTCTCAGACTAAAATGCATGTTTGAGCTGTTTTCACTGTAACCATATCTGTCAGTGCCATTGTTTTGTCTCAAGATTCACATCAGTAATGTTTTTTTGTTTTTTCTAAGGCATGTTTATAAAAGCTACTTAAATGCCCTAATTGAACTAAAACCTAATCCTGGCTTAATCTAAGCCCTGTCTGTGGAACCAGGCCATAAAATGAGCCCAGTGCAGGTGTGTTGAATGGGTTTATATTAGCGAGGGTTTATGTTCACGTTCAATGTATAATATATACAAATAGCTAAATATATTCCTAATATGTTGGACCTTTTATTGAAAGTAGCTCTCATACACATCTGACACGGCATGAGGGGGAGTGAATAATGAGAGACTTTTCATTTTTTTGTGAACTATGCCTTTAAGAGTCACCTACTTTTAGATGAGACGGTCAAAGAGAAAGATTGGGAAATGTTTTATAACTAAACTTTAGTCAACATTAGGAGAACATTGGCATATAGCCTTAAACTAACAGACATGATCTAAAATGATTTAATGGGGTCTTTATTATCTTATTTAGCAAAAATAAAGGGGGGATATAAAATACTAATGATGATGGGAAAAAAACGCAAGTTTTAAATTTCATTGCTGTTTGAAAAACTGAAAGATGCATCAGAAGGATATTAACGTCGTCATTTGTCTCCATCACACCATATTTCAAGCAGGCTTCGAGAAAGAGGGCTGCGCGGTCAAAATATCTCATGCTGTCAGGAAATATAAATAAAGATATAATATTAGAGACATATCTGAGCATTGTGTCCTTCATCACACACATTCAAATTTAATGGTATTTAGTAAAGGATGTCAATCAATATTGTATGTGTTTGGAAAGAATGCATCATTTTGAGTGACACATCGAGACAAATTCTCACTTCATTATGAGATTTTAAATGAAAAATTCACCCAATCATTTACCCTCGTGTCATTTCAAACCCATTTGAATTTTAGAACACACAAAGGAGTTCTGAAGAATTATCATGCTGTTGCAAAAAAGTAAAAAATGCAGTATATTCCAAATCTTCTGAAGATAATATCTTTGAGTGATGAACAGATATAAATGTCATTGCGATTTCCTGGTAATCTTCTTCTCTGCTGTCGCTCTTAAATCTTATTCACATTTCTGCATATTCAAAACTTGTCATATGCTATGTGAAATGGTTAGTTCAACCAAAAATGTAAATTGTGTCATTAATTCCTCTCCCTCGTGTCGTTCTACACCCATAAGACCTTCGTTCATCTTCAGAACACAAATGAAGATATTTTTGATGAAATCCATTGACAGAAATATAATCAACACTTTCAAGGTCCAGAAAGGTACTAAAGACATCTTTAAAATAGTCAACATGACTGCAGTGGTTCAACCTTAATGTTATGAAGTGACGAGAATACAAAACAAAAAAATTTTTATTCAACAATATCT